>OW052023.1:1445770-2804041 GCA_932526365.1 Lobophora halterata | reverse complement strand
CCTACTATGTTTAGTAGGAGGTATTTTAAAAAAAATGTAATACATAATCATAAAAGCTAGTTTACGATGTTGTAATATAATTTTACGACCTGTAAATACAAGGTATCAAAATATAAATGAGAAAATTTTTTATTGAAATGTCATCAATTATAGCGTTTTTTTTTCAAATATTTAAAACGGTTTTCTATAGAACACTAAGAGTAATAGATTCAAAGGAAGATGGAGTCGTAAAACATGAAAAAAACGGCGTGTTAAGAGTCCTTAATTTACCAAAAAAAAATTATTAAAAAAAAAATGGGCAATGCAGAAGGGGTACTACTACGTTGTATCTGTACAGTTCGAATTTTGGATTTCTACAAAATGACAGAGTTACAGCGGCGCCCGAACCGAGCTGCGGCGAGCTGGCTCGAGCTAGGTACCCGGGTTTACCAAACGATGAATAAAACTTAGATTATTATCAATGATAAGTACCGCCTGACGCTAATCCAAAGGCAAACGACCGGTAACAGGCATCCAATTTATTTTGTCAAAAATTCGACTTAATCTTTTCAAGTTTTTTTGCCATAATCTGTGTTCAGTAACGGCAACTGATTATGAGTTTTTTTCTGTTGATTAATAAATTACGGTGTATTAATAGAATTGTAAAACCTTTGATTTTATGCAGTTAAAAACCCATTATTATATCTACATTACCTACTTATAAATCTGACGCAAAATTACGGGTTGATTAATTTTCGCAAAAAAAAATGGTTTCGAAGGGTTATTCCAAACAAATAAATAGTTTTTGTACCTTAAATAAATGATCGAAAGGTATTAAAAACAATTATAATTTATCTAAAGGTTGTTATGAACCAAAACTAAAGATTGTATTATTGTTACCAACGAACTAAAAAACGTGTTAGCAAAAAATAACAGTAAAAAATCGTATTTGTAAACACCATTGAATATTAAGAAATAGTATAAATATATTTAGTAATAAATCCGCTTAATTTCTAAGCAAAGGTTTTAATTAACTTAAGGCCAATCCTCAAATCCGAATTACATACAAAATGATTCGGGCAAATCCTCAAAAACTCGCCGTATTATAGTAATTTCTTCACACTATTCGTTTCGTCCATGTTTTTTGATTTTGTCAACAAAAAAAGTAAAAGGTTTCATACTTTAATTTAGATTTTATACGTGTTTTTAAGTTAGTAGGGTTGCCCGAATAATTTTGTATGGGATTCGGATTTGAGGATTCCCCTTAACTTTAGTTTAGTTTTTAGTTTATTAAGCGGATTTATTACTAAATATATATATACTATTTCTTAATATTTATGGATTTCCGCTAAGTAACGCCTGAATCAATCAATTATCACCATTGAATATCAAAGTTTTACAAAAAAATACTGCAACCGACTTCAATTGGACTGTTCTAATGATTGTAAACACCACTAAAAAGACACAGGAAAGCAAAATACACAATTTTGTTTACTTTGCTGACATATTTATTACACACTAGCCTATTTATCACTAATAATCAAGTGTTACACTTTGTTCCCATCGAGTAACACCATTTCTATTATTTTATTTCCATCGAGTAGCACCATAACATGGGTGTTACTCGTTGGGAAAAAAAATCCCAACGAGTAACACCCTGACGAGGGCTAATGAGTAACAGTGTTACTCATTTGGGTAATTTGGGAATACAAGTGAATTGTGAACCTCCTCATTTTTGAAGTCGGTTTAAAATAATCAGTAGAATGTTTTTATGTGTTCACACATACTAGACACTAGGGCCTCCAGTACCGGTTTCTTTTTCCAGTACCGGGATTTCGGTACCGGCACACGGCCGGAACCGGGAGTACCGGGATTTTCGGTATTCCCGAAAATAATTAGTAGCCTATTATTAAGTCAAACAGAAAACTCGTCAAAAAACGATAAAATAAAGAAAAATCGAGCGAAAAATAACGAAAAGTTATAAGTTATATTTTTATATTTATATAATTTACTACAAGCATGATTTGTAAGAGAGAAAATTCGCGTAACTAATTGAATATTGCATTAACAATACAGTCCCAATTTTTAAGTTATATATCAAGTATAAATGGCTTATAACGAAAGTTTTGAAGTGGATATTTCTTTGTTTACAGGATTGTATGGGATTACAGTTCAAAAGTTAGTACGTCACATGCGTAACAACACTTCTAAACGAAGGTTGATTTGATTTCTGATAAAATAATAGTTTTTAATCGTACTTTATTTGTTATTAATCTTCACAAGTCAATGCTCAATGATCATGTCAATGTCAATGATCGGCCTCATAAGTATGTTAAAATGAGAAAGTGCCAATTTTATTAATTTCCTCTGTGATAAACTATCGATAAGTATATGTGTCAGTTTCAATTTTTTGACAAAGACGTAACATAAAGAAGTATCCACTTATAATTTACGGTTGTATCTTCGACACAACCCGTTGCTTTTTAACCAGTGCGTCCTACTCATAATGAAATACTCAACCAAGGCGTGAACACTCACTGTTCTGCTAGATATCTAGATAAACGACGCAATAATAAACTATGAAACGAGCTACGCTCGGAGTTTGAGATACTTGAAGGGACCTAATGTCATTAACAAAGATAAACCCGTATATCCATTGTCAGCTGGTTTTAATAAACATAAATCACAGTCGCATTGCAGAAAACGGAATCATTATTCATTATTTCTTATTAATAGTAGGCTAATAAACTGTTGATGACAACATCGGAGAAGATGGAGAGACGAGCTAGACTCCTACTTGGAAGACTGGAAGACAGTTGCCCTTGACATAAAAGAGTGGAAAGAAGGAAGGGAGGCCTTTGGCCTGCAGTGGGACGATTCGGGTTCATAATAAAATAATAATAAGAAATAAAAATAATACGTTCAGTGGCTTAGGTTGTGGAAAGACCGTCACGTCAGTACAAACAACCCCAAAGCCCATGTCATTCTTTAAATAAATGCATTGGGACGACGATACCAAACATAAGCTGATATTGCAACATTTCCTAAGTTCTGAACATCAACAGCACCTTCGAAAGTTAGTAAGATGAGCGGGTAGGATCTAGTGGGTAGAGGAGTTACTGTCTTTCTTTCTTTGTACTAACAGAATGCACTATTTATCTATGGTGTTAAAGATTAAAACCCTAAAAAAGCTCTTATACACTACATTTTTAGTAATCCCGAAAGTACCGAAAATCCCGGTTCTGGATTTTTCTAGTACCGGTGCTGGAGACAGCCGAGAATCCCGGGATTTCCCGGGATTTTCGGTTCCGGGATTTCCCGGTACTATGCCCTACTAGACACCATAGAAATGCCGCAAGTATAGCACCTAAGTATATAGGTGCTTAATTGTTTAAAAGTCACTGGTTCTTAACAATGGTTGTTGAACTATTTTCATGCAAGTAAAGTCAGCAATGCGGATCTGTGACATAGTATTGTGAATTATGCAGAGTAGCAATTAAATTTTTTTATTTTTTTTTATGAAATATACTCTAATTCATAAAAGTTATTAGGTATAGGTTGGAGGAAGCATTTGCAAATAAAAAAACTATTTGTCAAAGATACCTACTATTGTGTCAGTAAAAAATCTTTAATTTAACTTTAATGTAATGTTTATTTCTATATGATTATACATACCTACTTTCAGTTTTTTTAAATAGTTTAGAACACCAGCAATCTTATCATTGTAGGTGTAAGTTCCTATCATAATAATTATACCTAAATATTCTAAAACTAGCTCTAATTATGTTGACACTTGGTAACAGTGTACAAAATGTTCCAAGGGTAAATAAATATATAAATTTGAATATAGTTTAAAAATATATGGGTAGGTAATTACGTGGTAATTAATTCGCATTGCTTGAGAATACCTAGATAATCCCAAAAAAAACTTGTTTATTTTTTGCTTTTATTTTTAACGTTAATTATGTTTATTTAAACATATTCATATCAAATTAAGTCACGTTTTGGTGTTCCGTATTTGATAGGTTAACATTTTAATGCACAGTGTAAATGGAAATCAGTAATTAAGCATGTATTATTATCAATTATTATTTTGGTGCCTATATTATATTGACACCAAATATTCTGTCTATGGTACTGGTTGTGGGTTATGGAGAAAATCAAAGAAAGTTCACTCTAATAGTCTATATTTACTTCACTATAACATACGTAGGTTATAAAATAGGGCTTCCGCTAGGTACTTAGCTAGCGTGGTTACGAGGGGTCGGCCGCGGTGTGACTGGAGTCCCGTCCCGGCTCGGGACTCCGCTAGCAGAATTGATGAATAAGCAAAACGCAAATGCTAAGCGTACTATTCATCAATCTGTGTCACCACAATTATTTTCCCGACAATCTATATATAGAAGGTAAGTATTGTGTTTTTTTAAATCTCCAAAGTAAAGATACAAAATATTATCAGACGAATGACGAATCTGACGAAACGGATGGTCGAGGGATGTGGGAACATTGGTGTTTGTCCTGAGTCTGGGTGTTATCTATGTATTCTATGTAGGTAAGTAATTAAAAAAAAGTATTTAAGTATCAGTCATCTGGTTCCCATAATGGTACAAGTCCTGCTTAGTTTGGGGCTAGATCGCGTTATGTGAAATGTCCAGAATATTTATTTATTATACCTATTATTATCGATCGCAACCACAAATCAGCAACCAAACGACTAGACGATAATCAGCAACATTTTGCAAATTGTCTCGGTTAATTCAGAACAAGCTATTTTCAACCGACTTAAAAAAAGGAGAAGGAACTTGGTTGTTTAGAAACCGATTTGAAAAAAATCTTTTTTTGAAAGGATATATGTACTTCCAGTTTGGTCCTATAGAAGTTTTATGAAAATCGGTTCAGTACTTTGGTTTTGAAATTAAAATAGCTGAAAAAAAAGGCGTTAATGTGCACAAAATTGCGTATTTTGCTTCCCCATCTTTAAATTGCTACAATAAAGATAATCGAAGGAAATAATAAAAAGAAGAAAATAGAAGAAAATAGGAATGCGTGCGTTTGGTTGTACTACTGCCTAAAAGTTTTACACTGCCAACTTGCCAAGCGTGTACCTTAGACATACTTAGGTACGGGTTCAATAAAAAAATCGTAGCACGTGATGTAAAAAAAGCACGTGGGTCAAAGCACGTTGTACCTTATTAAGTCACTTTTCGGCAAAAACGGACTATTTTTGGTGTCAAGCTACGAGGCTTCTTCAGTTTTTGGCGAGACTCGCTAGGCGCTCTCCTGATGGTAAGAGATCACGCCTGCCCCTAACCAAGAGAATAAGGAATAATAAGGAATGAAACTCGCTACCTGCATCTGTCTATCCAGACAACTACTTGGTCTTTTCAAGAAACGAGTAAATAGGTGTTCTAGGTCACACCTATGGTCCTAGAACCCGTCGGCCACAGCATCATTTAATATCAGGTGAGATTGTGGTCAATCGAAGAAATAAAAAAAAAAAGAAATTACGCCTGTGCCACTGTTCTGCTGATCATGTGGATCAGCAGAACAGTGGTACAAGACTTGATCCACATATTCCGGATACTAAATGATATATACACTACTAAATCAAATACAGTCAACAGCATCATGAAAAGTTAGTACTTAGTGCTTAAAGACTAAATATTTGATTTAAGGGGAATCCTCAAATCCAAATTCCATACAAAATGTTTCGGACAAATACTCAAAAATTACGCCGTATTATAGTAATTTCTTCACACTATTCGTTTCGTCTATGTTTTTTGATTTCGTCAAAAAAATAAGTGAAAGGTTTCATACTTTAATTTAGATTTTATACGTGTTTTAAAATTAACCCTACTAACTTAAAAACACGTGTAGAATCTAAATTAAAGTATGAAACCTTTCACATTTTTTGTTGACGAAATCTAAAAACATGGACAAAACGAATAGTTTGAAACAATTACGGCGTACTTTTTGAGTATTTGTCCGAAACATTTTGTATGGAATTTGAATTTGAGGATTTTGATATAAAATTAAAAATGTTTGGGCATTTCACATATCCTACTTCATACTTAGATAGGTCATTTGACAAAATAATATTATTGATAAAATAAACTTTACCTAGATGCTAATGCTAACCCGTTCTGAATTCTAACCAAAACGGTTCAAAAAAATCTTAGATAGAATATTATTTTTTACCAATTATTGGATCACACTTTTCGGCAAAGGTCTCTCTTGTATCTCATGGTCTAAGAATATTTAATATAATTATATCGTAGAATCTTAGTAAAAAGGATCAGGTAAAATGGTATGGTTTGGTTATTTTCTAACCATGGCGGCGCATTACTGACATCTGCAAGCTATTTTCCGAACTAAAACACGTGAAAGCTTCAGTGAAAACATATTTCCATGACGCACGAACGACACAAATGAAGGTTCTATAGAAGGCCGTTTTAGTTCTTACACATTTTCATAGATGGCGCTTAATTTCTTTGTGATGCAAAGAGGCTCTACCATAGCTCTTCCAGCTCTACAAAAATTAAAGGTAGTTTTTACGTAATGTAGTGAAAGAAAATTTTCATAGATGGCGCTTGATATAGAAGCCTGAAATTGTCTGATATGAAAGTCTACCAATTTGATAGAGCCATATTCTGGTCAAAGAAAAGTGGATGAGAAGGACCAACGATCAGGTTCAGTGGCGCGTTTACGCTAGCGTTTTAGCGAGTGTCAGTAGCATGAGGCGTTTCTCGCGGCTTGTAAGTGCGTATACGAGCGGGTACACATTGGGCGTTTCGAAACGCGTGCTTTGCTAACGCGCCTTTTGTAGTGTGTACACACTTCAATAGAATTCGGGGTTCTCAAAACGCGCGTTAGCAATAAGAGCGTTATCGCGTATAAGCGCGACAACGCTCGCAACGCGCGTAAACAAAACACAATTTGCAAATTTTGGTTATTGCAAACGTTGCAATAACCAAAACACGAGCGGTGAATCCGTCCGCTAAACTAAAACCGCACTATAGGTAAACGAAATTGAGTATTTTGCGTATATTTTTCACTAGAATCGTTCATATTGAAGTCGGTTATAGTAGGTAGTATATTTTAAGTTAAAAACTGTATTACTTATTTATTATAGTATTTTGTAGTGTAGAATAAGTTATAAATGATGATGGTAATAATAATGAGTCAGAGTTGTCAGAACTTGTCGATTAGTCGTAGATTTTCTTCTCAAACTGATGACGGGGGTAAAGATTAGGTACTTACGCAGGTCAAAGTCAGCTGTGACGTACTATTGACGCAATCAATGTGGTTTCCATTGGGATTTTCTTGATTCCGGTTTGCTTTTTGTGAGTTCCTACATACCTGGTATACATAATAAAAAAAAAATATCGTGTCACTAGTTCCTTCGAACCAGTGTGGTGAAAGGATTTCAAGTGCGCCTCGAAGAGGCTCCTTTCGTGCACTTAATAATAATATACATAATAATAATAATATATCTATTATTTACTAGCTGGTGCCCGCGACTTCGTCTGCGCAGATATCCTTATAAATTTTAGCCTATGTGTTATTCTGATGTATAAGCTATATTATTGTAAAGTTTCATTAAAATCCATTCAGTAGTTTTTATGTGAAAGAGTAACAAACATCCATCCATCCATCCATCCTTACAAACTTTCGCGTTTATAATATTAGTAGAATGTCTTTCGTCTCGTACTGATATCAATGGCGATGACTCACTGGTAATGATAAAGCTCCAGAGTCTACACCGTCGTAAAGTCGGTCTGTCTGTCCGTGTTCTATAGAACCGTGTATACACGGTCAAATTTTAATCACCATAAAAAAAAATACACATAGTCAGTTGCCGTTACTGAAAACATATACGGCAAAAAAAATTGAAATAAACAAGTCGAATTTTGGTCAAAATAAATTTGATTAAAATGGGATAACTGTTACCGTTAGTCGTTTTCCTATGGATTTGCGTCAGGCGGTACCTTCAATAGATAATAATTTAAGTTTTATTCATCGTTTGGCAAACCCGGGTACCTAGCTCGAGCCAACCCGCAAAACCTCTGCTCGGGCGCCGCACTCGCTCCGCTGTCACTCTGACATTTTGTAGAAATCCAAAATTCTGACTGCACAGATGCAACGTAGTACCCTGTCTGCATTGCCCATTAAATTTTTTTTGGTAATTAAAAATTGGTGGTGTATATTGCATTTTTGGAGAGTGTGCGCTGGAACTACACGACTTAGTTCCGCCATCACCGTTCCACTCGGACAAGACGCTCGGGATTGCGCCATCCCTATATAGTGGACATACCATGTATTCGCACAAACCGCTTTGCTTCCACATTCATTATGCGAACCGCCAAGGAATGGAATGCTCTGCCGGCGTTAGTGTTTCCCGATCACTATAATTTGGGTGTCTTCAAGGCAAGAGTGAATAGGATTATTTTACGTAAGCGTGCTACATCGTCGACCACATCGTCACTTACCATCAGGTGAGATGGTGGTCAAACGCAAGCCTAAAAATAGTAAAATAATAATAATAATAACGTCTTATATTAAACTTTCTATCATGTACCTTTTCTGTGGCGGTAATGAATTACCTAAACAGTATACCTACCGATTACTAAACCTATGTTACTATATCACGTGATTTAGGGTAATCGGTACTATAATCGCCCCTCCTGTATTTCCAGTAATGGTTATTTTTCCCCAAGTGTTCGGTTCAGGCCACAAATGAGTGTTATTCATGCAAATCGGTGTTTAGGGAGTTCTGTTATAGTTTTTACGCTATTATGATTTTATTTCGGAAACAGAACTAAAAGTTAATAAAAGAAGCTTAAAGTTAAAAAAACTGAAAACCCGACTACGAAATAATTATACATTCATTGTCAATTCATTATTCCAAATTAAATTTAAACATATAACATTGTATATTTTTGTAATCTCCTTTAAAATACCTTTATTTTGATATCTTACTCGATAGGTTTGGTAAACAAAAAATATTAACGACTTACTATTTAGCTCCAAAAATCCGCCATTTTGATTTTTTTTACATACCTCTAAAATATTTGGGTGATTGAGACGATTAACTGTCAAAATCCATCCAGCCGTTTGGAAGTTACGAGGTAACCTAGAAATTTACAGACATACATACAAGATACGCGCGAAAAACATAACCCTTCCTTGGCAGTCGGGTAATAAAAAGCAAACCTTGAATTATTAGCTAAGTTAAATAAATAAATAAAATAAAATTGTTTATTGGTTTCTCAAATATGGATCGGGTACATTGTAATGGATATCACGGCAGACTTATCTTAAATTTTAGATTTACCTACTGGAGCTCTGTACCCTACACTAGGTCTCCTCAAGAGCCTGTGTTGTGGTTACAGTGACTCGGTTCGGACTCTACATTATAATAAGTACTAGATCTCCTACATTCAACCCATACTATAATAAAAATACAACCTTTTCTTATCTATAGTTATAATGATCATCAATATTTGCAGAAAATAACAAAGTACGTGAGACAGAGACGATTCTGTAGGCTGCATTGAGGTCATGGCTCTTACTTGTAACTTGGTTAAAGAAACTAAACTTCCTTATACACCACAAGTTTTTAATTACCAGAAAAAAATACTCATAATCAATTGCTGTTATTGAACATGTACAGTCAGCTGCACAGACATTGTATGAACTCCCAAGCTTTTGCATTTATATTATAATCATAATCTTGCAAAGACATCCTTCTCCTGATATCAATTCTGACAAGTAATATGACTACAATAATTTGAAAATGATTGCGTGTAATTTTACAAAATTAAGAGATAGCTTGGTCCAGACCAACAGTTGGTACGTACAGTCAGTTGCACAGGCAGCTGACTGTACTTATATGTCAAAAAAACTTTACAATACAAAGCCTCTGCTCATTTACGTTGCTTCTGCGCGTGTCTACGCCATAGCTAAAAAGTCTTTACGCAGCTAAGTTGCTTCTGCGCGTGTCTACGCCATAGCTAAAAAGTCTTTACGCAGCTACGTTGTTTCTGCGCGTGTCTACGCCATAGCTAAAAAGTCTTTACGCAGCTACGTTGCTTCTGCGCGTGTCTACGCCATAGCTAAAAAGTCTTTACGCAGCTACGTTGCTTCTACGCGTATCAACGCCATAGCTATAAAAACTTGTATTTACGTTTTCTCTATACGTGTCTACATTAAGAATGCTGTGGCTGCTATGACGTCAGCAGAAATGGGTGGATCACTCTGATTTGTCCCGCGCACCCCGCACGCTCACGACGACTAACAGAAACAGACATCGCGCGGCTTTGCCATTGCGTAAGGTCAGATTCAGACAATCATTTGAGTAGTAAGAAACGTTTCGTAAGTAGGTACATATTTTTTTATAAAATAAATTTAGGATATTTATTGAATGCCGACTTACTGTTGCGGGCCAAAAAATATTATCGTTCAACTTCTTACCTACCGACATTTAAGAATGCTGTGGCTGCTATGACGTCAGCAGAAATGGGTGGATCACTCTGATTTGTCCCGCGCACCCCGCACGCGCACGACGACTAACAGAAACAGACATCGCGCGGCTTTGCCATTGCGTAAGGTCAGATTCAGACAATTATTTGAGTAGTAAGAAACGTTTCGTAAGTAGGTACATATTTTATTATAAAATAAATTTAGGATATTTATTGAATGCCGACTTACTGTTGCGGGCTAAAAAATATTATCGTTCAACTTCTTACCTACCGACATTTAAACAAGATAAAATCAGAAAAAAATGCAACAGTATTTACCTACATAGTTTATTCAAAGATAAGTAGGTACCTCCTACCTAATAATATCACCTAATATTAACAAATAGTACAGAACAGATTATTTTTTTACTAATCGGTCCGCGCTCAGTCAGGTCCATACCTACCTACCTACTAAAAATTCGCTAAATGGTTTGTTACTCAATCAAGCCAAAACTACTGAACCAAAATTTGGTAGGTATGCGAATTGTTTGAAAATCATATACCTAGGCTACATTATATCATTATTTTGAGTTTTCGAGTGGTCGAGTGGCATGTATGTTGGGGACTGGGGCGGGTTCGATTCCCGCTTCAGGAGAAATATTTGTGAGATGAACATTGGTGTTTGTCCTAAGTTTTGGTGTTTTATATGTACACTATGTATGTATTAAAAATAAAAGTAGGTATGTATTGTATCAGTTATCTGGTTCCCATAGTACAAGCTCTGCTTAGTTTAGTCACTTACTCACTTTCTCGAATCTTTAACTCTAACTCTAACCCGAACCCGGACCGGATCGAGTCCGGGTCCGGGTCCGGGTTCGCACCGCGAAGCGGCAATCGTCGCTTCGCTCAGGTTGACGATTCGCACGTCCATCTCGTAACCTGTCTCGAAAAGGTACTTACTTAAGTAGTACTTAAGTGCCTACAACAAGTGCCTACTTACTTGTCTACTTAAGTAAGTAACTAACTTAACTAACATACTTAAGTACTACTTAAGTATGTACTCATGTAAGTAAGACAAGTGCCTACTTACTTGCCTACATACTTGCCTACTTAGTCGCCTATTACTCGCCTACTTACTCGCCTACTTACTTGCCTACTTAAGTAAGTACCTAACTTAACTTACTTACTTAAGTACTACTTAAGAAAGTACTTAAGTAAGTAAGACAAGTGCCTTCTGACTTGCCTACTTAAGTAAATACCTAACTTACTTAAGTACTACTTAAATAAGTACTTAAGTAAGTAAGACAAGTATCTATTTACTTGCCTACTTACTTGCCCACTTACTCGCCTACTTACTTGCCTACTAACTCGCCTACTTACTTGCCTACTTATTGCCTACTTACTTGCCTACTTACTTGTCTACTTTAGTAAGTACCTTACTTACTTAAGTACTACTTAAGAAAGTAAGTACTACTTAAGTAAGTACTTAAGTAAGTACTTAAGTAAGTAAGACAAGAGCCTACTTACTTACTTAAGTAAGAACTTAAGTAAACTTAACTTAAGTAACTTAAGTAAAACTTAAGTAAGTACTTAAGTAAGTAAGACAAATGTCTACTTACTTGCCTACTTACTTGCCTACCTACCTACTTACTTGCCTAAGTAACCTTACTTAAGTAAGTAAGACAAGTGCCTACTTATTTGCTACTTAAGTACCTAATTTAACTTACTTAAGTACTACTTAAGTAAGTACTTAAGTACTACTTAAGTAAGTACTTAAGTACTACTTAAGTAAGTACTTAAGTAAGTACTTAAGTACTACTTAAGTAAGTACTTAAGTATTTTTTAATTAAGCACTTAACTACTACTTAAATAAGCCCTTAAGTACTACTTCAGTAAGTTCTTAAGTAACAACTTACTTAAGTACTACTTAAGTAAGTAAAACAAGTGTCTACTTACTTGCCTACTTAAGTAAGTACCTAACTAAACTTACTTAATTGAGTACTACTTAAGAAAGTACTTAAGTATGTAAGTAGGCAAGTAAGTAGACACTTGTCTTACTTACTTAAGTACTTGCCTACCTACCTACTTACTTGCCTAAGTAAGTAAGACAAGTACCAACTTACTTGCCTACTTAAGTAAGTACCTAACTTAACTTACTTACATAAGTACTACTTAAAAAAGTACTTAAGTAAGTAACGTACCTACTTACTTGCCTACTTAAGTAAGTACCTAAGTAAGTTACGTACCTACTTTCTTGCCTACTTAAGTAAGTACCTAACTGAACTAACTTACAGAAGTATTACTTAAGAAAGTACTTGAGTAAGTGAGATAAGTGCCTACTTACTTGCTTACTCAAGTAAGTACCTAACTTAACTTTTTTACTTAAGTAAGTAAGACAAGTGTCTACTTACTAAGTTATTAAGTGGCAAGTAAGTAGGCACTTGTCTTACTTACTTAAGTACTTTCGTAAGAAGTACTTACTTAAGTCAAATTTAAGTACTTACTTAAGTAGTACTTAACTCTTACTTTTCGAGATTGCATGTAGGTCCCGAGGTGAACAAAAGTTGAAGTTTTACCGAGGTCAACCCACCCCTCCCCAACCCTTTACATTCCCAAAGTTAGATTTTTAATTTTTCGTATTTTTAGTACTATTTAAGTATGTTCTTAAGTAACTTTTTACCTAAGTACTACCTAAGTAAGTTTTTAACTACTACTTAAGTAAGGACTTAGCTACTACTTAAGTAAGTATTTAACTACTACTTAAATAAGTACTTAACTACCACTTAAGTAAGTTCTTAAGCAACTACTTACTTAAGTACTACTGAAGTAAGTACTTAACTACTACTTAAGTAAGTTCTTAAGCAACTACTTACTTAGGTACTACTTAAGTAAGTACTTAAGGAAGTAAGACAAGTGCCTACTTACTTACTTACCTACCTACCTGCATACCTACTACCTACTGCATAGCTATTAGCTACCATACCTACCTGCCTACTTAAGTAAGTACCTAACTGAACTAACTTACACAAGTACTACTTAAGTAAGTAAGACAAGTGCCTGCTGACTTGCTTACTTAAGTAAGTACCTTAATTAACTTTCTTACTTAAGTACTACTTAAGTAAGTAAGACAAGTGTCTACTTAATAAGTTATTAAGTGGCAAGTAAGTAGGCGAGTTAGTAGGCGAGTAATAGGCGAGTAAGTAGGCGAGTAAGTAGGCAAGTGAGTAGGCAAGTAAATAGGCAAGAAAGTAGGCACTTGTCTTACTTTCATAAGTACTTACTTAAATAGTACTTTAGTAAGTAGTTGCTTAAGAACTTACTTAAGTAGTAGTTAAGTACTTACTTAAGTAGTACTTAAGTAAGTTAGTTAAGTTAGGTACTTAGGGCGTAGGATAAGACTTGTACTTTTCGAGATAGCATGTAGGTCCCGAGGTGGACGTGCGAATCGTCAAAAGTTGAAGTTTTTCCGAGGTCACCCCCTTCCCAACCCTATACATTCCCATAGTTAGATTTTTTGTATTTTTAGTACTACTTAAGTAAGTTATTAAGTAACTTCTTACTTAAGTACTACTTAAGCAAGTTCTTAACTACTACTTAAGTAAGGACTTAACTACTACTTAAGTAAGTACTTAACTACTACTTAAATAAGTACTAACTACTATTTAAGTAAGTTCTTAAGCAACTACTTACTTAAGTACTACTGAAGTAAGTACTTAACTACTACTGAAAAACCACTTAGCCGAAAAATAAATAGCCAAAAACAATTTGGTCGAAAAAACTTGGCCGAAAAACAACTTGACCGAAAAAAACTTGACCGAAAACGACTTGAAAAACAACTTCACTTTTCGAGATAGCAAGTAGATCCCAAGGTGGACGTGCGAATCGTTAACCTGAGCGAAGCGAAGGAAAAAAAAATGGGGCAAGAAAACTTGTCCTACCTACCGAATTACCTACCTACCTATATACCTACTTACCTACCTACCTACCTACCTACCTACTACCTACCAACCTTCCTAACTACTTCCCTAACTCAAACTTACTAACCCACCTACTCGCCCACCTACTCGACCACCAACTCGCCCACCTACTCGACCACCAACTCGCCCACCTACTCTACCTTCAACTCGCCCACTAACTCACCCACCTACTCGCCCACCAACTCGCCCACCAACTCGCCCACCAAAACGCCCACCTACTCGCCCACCAACTTGCCCACCTACTCGCCTACCAACTCGCCCACCTACTCACCCACCAACTCGCCCACCTACTCGCCCACCAACTCGCCCACCTACTCTACCTTCAACTCGCCCACTAACTCACCCACCTACTCGCCCACCAACTCGCCTACCAACTCGCCCACCTACTCACCCACCAACTCGCCCACCTACTCGCCCACCAACTCGCCCACCTACTCGCCCACCAACTCGCCCACCTACTCACCCACCAACTCACCCACCAACTCACCCACCAACTCGCCCACCTACTCGCCCACCAACTCACCCACCTACTCGCCCACCAACACGCCCACCAACTCGCCCACCTACTCGCTCACCAACTCGCCCACCAAAACGCCCACCTACTCGCCCACCAACTCGCCCAGCTACTCGCCTACCAACTCGCCCACCTACTCACCCACCAACTCGCCCACCTACTCGCCCACCAACTCGCCCACCTACTCGCCCACCAACTCGCCCACCTACTCGCCCACCAACTCGCCCACCTACTCGCCCACCAACTCGCCCACCAACTCGCCCACCTACTCGCCCACCAACTCACCCACCTACTCGCCCACCAACACGCCCACCAACTCGCCCACCTACTCGCTCACCAACTCGCCCACCAACTCACCCACCAAAACGCCCACCTACTCGCCCACCAACTCGCCCACCTACTCGCCCACCAAGTTGCCCACCTACTCGCCCACCTACTTGCCCAATAACTCGTCCACCAACTCGCCCACCTACTCGCCTACCAACTCGCCCACCAACTCGCCCACCTACTCGCCCACCAACTCGCCCACCTACTCGCCCACCAACTGGCCCACGTACTCGCCCACCTATTTGCCCACCAATTCGCCCACGTACTCGCCCACCAACTCGCTCACCAACTCACCCACCAACTCACCCACCTATTCGCCCACCAACTCGCCCACCTACTCGCCACTTACTCGCCCACCAACTCGCTCACCAACTCGCCCCCCTACTCGCCCACCAACTCGCCCACCAACTCGCCCACCTACTCGCCCACCTACTCGCCCACCAACTCGCCCACCTACTCGCCCACTAACTCGCCCACCAACTCGCCCACCAACTCGCCAACCAACTCACCCACCAACTCGCCCACCTACTCGCCCACGTACTCGCCCACCAACTCGCCCACCTACTCGCCCACTACTCACTCACCTACTTACATACTCACTCACTTTCAGCTCTCGACGATCACATTCTTCAAGTTTCATGTATCTACGTTCAGCGGTTTGGCCTGTAAATTGTCTGTCAGTCAGTCAAATCCGAGCCTCTTATAAATGTTGTTTCATGCGCGTATTGACAATAAAGCCAATAGCCATCTCATTTGCATACATAAATAAATTTATCTATAACGGACGTACTATCCAACAGTATTATGGTGTGAATATTACTTTATTCAGTCATGTTTCGTAAAATCGTTTCGCGAGGCGGTGCGCGCCAGAGCGACGCGGCCTCCCCGTCCCGTAGTCAGATGGGTACTGAGGTCCAGAGCGGTGCACGCCTACTTTTATTGCAAAATTACGTATATTAATTCCTTGTCGCAAGAATTATTAGCGTATCATAAAAATCTTAGTTTATTTTTTTTAACTTTTTTTCACCTTGCTAATGGTATAAAAATATATAATATATATAATGCCGTTTAGGAGAAGAATCAAAAAAACCATTCAAAAACAGCTTTATTTTGGTTTTTTTTTTCATATTAAATAAGCGAATAAAATAAATGTTTCTTAATGGTTTTCAAGATAAAAGACCAAATAATATTATAATATTTTTTTTTTTTTTTTATTAACACCCCTTGACGCTGTTTAAACCTTAGTATTTTGGCCTCAATTCCAGATTACAATGTAGCGACTGCCATAGTTAAGCCTTAAACCTACAAAGTCTCTTCGGATCTACGTTGCATATACAAGTGTCTACGCCATAACTGATGAGTCTCAACGCATCTACAAGTGTCTATCTCATAGCTACGAAGCGTCTACGAAACCTCTACGTGACTACGTTGCCTCTACCAATATCTACGCCATAGCTGCATGTAGCACATAATCTCTGCGATACCTCTTTGCATCTACCTACGTTTCGACTAAACGTGTCTATGCCATATCTACGAAGCCTCTACGTGACTACGTAGACTCTACAGTTAGACCTTACTTAATTTCGTTCACGTCGATGACATAATATTTATTTTAATTCTTTTGATTTAAAACTAAATTACTAATCTTGAAAAAAATTCCAAATCGGTTAACAACAAAAAGAAAATGAATTAACGAATTATTTGTCTCAAGTATGGTTTGTTACAGACGGGTCTTATGAATCCTACTAATATTATAAACGCGAAAGTTTGTAAGGATGGATGGATGGATGGATGGATGTTTGTTACTCTTACACGTAAAAACTACTGAATGGATGTTAATAAAACTAACATCCATTAATTACAATAATATAGCTTATCCATCAGAATAACACATAGGCTACAATTTATAAAGATACCGCGCAGACGAAGTCGCGGGCACCAGCTAGTGTATATATAAAGTAGAGTCAAATACTTCAATGTTTATACAGTATACAAATTTTATTTTAATTATATAGCTTAAGTTTCTCATAATCTCAATCTGAGGTAACAGACAAAAAAATTCAACCGAATTGAAAACATCCTCCTCTTTGAAGTCAGTTGAAAGGGACATAGATTACTGTTGTTTTTCGTATTCTTTCCCGATTATCACACATAGTTATTAGATTGTAACTGGTATTTATCGAGCTCACCTCATACTGTTGCAATACAGTCGATACGTCGGGATACAAAAATAGATGAGGTGAGCGCGATAAATTCCCGTTATAATCTAATATCTATATCACAAATATTAGTAATTACTCCTAATGGAAGTATAGCAGCTGTAACACAGGTTTCACCTAGCACAGCTGCTAAGCACATTATTCTATAAAGTAGCATATCATTTTGTGTGTACCTTGCCTAGCATACCTAAACAACTTCCTAATTTGATTATGTTAGCGAATCAACGTATTAGCTTCATTGTTAAATTATACAAAAGTTTTAGATTTAGGTAAGTACCTACATATTTCTTATTGTACCTACTTGTTTATTGGTTCCAAATAAATACTTTAAATATAGATTACTGTTCATCCCGATACTACGCAAACGAAGCCACAGGCAGGAGATAGTGTGATGGAGTAACCCAAGACCTTGGAGGACCTAGTCTAGCGCTGATGAAACAGTGCGTCAGTCACATTGACATTTACCATTTCGAAAATTATAGATTTGTGGCGAAGACGAGGTCTCTGCCTTTACAGACTAAAATGATAAGTGTGAGGTGGGAGGTGCCTCGACTTTCGATCCGAAGGTCGTGGATTCGAACCCGGTCGTACACCAATGGATTTTTCTGTTTAAACAATCTATGTGTGCATTAAAGCTTGTGTTTAACGGGGAAGGAAAACATCGTTAGGAAAGCGGCATGTTAGAGAATCCAAAAAAATCGTATATCATGGTGGCATGTATTCAAGGGCACGAAAGGAGCCTCTTCGAGGTGCACTTGAAATCCTTTCACCACACTGGTTCGAAAGAACTAGTGACACGATAAGAAGAACCTATATGTATTTACAAAAAAAAGTATTTAAGTATTCTATCAGCCATCTGGTGCACATTGTAAAAGCTCCGCTTTGTTTGGGGCTAAATGGCGTTGTGTGATATATCCAAAATATTTATTTATTTATTGTTTATTCTAGTTATACGTTACCTTCACATGTAGAATAATAATTAGAAATAAACATTTAGTTATTAATACCTCTCTCAGCTTTATCTGGATCAGTGAACAAGAAAGCCCTCTCAGTGATTGGCAGTTGATTATACAGGGTGTTTTTTTAAGTAGGGTGATGGCCAAGTCCGAAACTACGAAATTTACTTTAAGGGTAATCCTCAAGGCAAATTTCCATACAAAATGTTTCGAACAAATACTCAAAAAGTACCCTGTATTATAGTAATTTCTTCACACTATGTTTTCCGATTGTGTGAACAAAAATGAGTAAGGTTTCATACTTTTATTTAAATTTTATACGTTTTTTTTAATTAGTAGTGTTAATTTAAAAACACGTATAAAATCTAATTACTATAATACTGCGTACTTTTTGAGTATTTGTTCAAAACATTTTGTATGGAAATTTGCCTTGAGGATTACCCTTAATATTAAACATGGCTCTTTTAGGCAGCGTCATAGATAAGTATCCGCTTGCACAAGACCCACAGATTCATCCCTTCAAAACACCGATGCGGCGTACGAAGTTTTGCCTTCAAAAATAAATTAGATTTTGACGTGGCTACGTCTAATAAATCGATGAACGCCGGCTGCATGCACGAAAACGTTGACGCCATTGTCCGGTAACGCTGTCATTGTCATAATAATATCCCAATTTATAATCTTCAACTTGTGATTTTTATTCTCAATTTTATTTAAATTAGATTCGAATTACTTATATTTATAACAGAGATTAATAATAAATAACAATAAATATAAAAAATAATAATAATATAAATAACCTAGTCGGTCGTTGTCACCACCAGACGGCAACGTGCCCAGAACGCTGG
This sequence comes from Lobophora halterata, assembly GCA_932526365.1. NCBI lineage: Eukaryota > Metazoa > Arthropoda > Insecta > Lepidoptera > Geometridae > Lobophora > Lobophora halterata. Next base: position 2,784,761 of record OW052023.1, on the reverse strand, counting down.
CGGCATTGCCACGTTGAATGGCAATGCTTATACGCTGTGCAAAGTAGAAACCAGCATTCTGGTCACGTGTAGACTCTTTTAGCCTATCAGCCAGATCTTTGTAGACTTTGTGTGCCCCTGGTCCCCAAGGGCCTAATGTTTCTACCCCAAACGGCTCAAACATGTATCCATTATAAATAATCCATATAATTATAATTTATAATTATTTTGAAATTATACTGTTACATCCAGCTGTGTACTAAGATGTAAAAGTAACTTCAGCTGATTCAGAACAAAAGCAGTTACGAAAGATCAGAGCGTAATAAAATCTACCAACAATTGAAGAATGTGAGGTTATTTACTTGGGAAATCCACCTAATATTATATTTTACTTATATCGTTAGTTTTCAAGGAAATATCTCCCTTATTATGTATGCCTTAAAGGCTTTATTTGGATATTAAATTATAATTGAAGGTAAGCAAGTTGTAAGAACTGCGCGTGAGCATGTTTTTCAAGTTCAGTGTTATTTTGACCATCAGCAGAAGTGCACGCGCGTTCGAAATTTGAATCGCGTAATTTAAAAAGAAACAGTGTTCAGTGGTGTGCTATAGTGACTTTAGATACACATGTGTGAGTTCGTGTAAGGTTGCAAAAATAGGTAAGTTTTTTTTTATTGACGAATTAAGATTTTTTGTAGAATACATAATTCAAGTTTGGACGAAAAGAACAAAACAATAGTCGTATATTCAATAATTATAGACATTCTCTGAGGCCAAGACCTTCCATTGATGTAGTGACCGTCAATTTTTTTTTATCGTATTATGTTAATTTGTTGCCACTAATCGAAATAGCCGGTCGTTTGGCAAACATACCGGTTTGATGTTACGTTATTTAGTGCGATTCATTTAGAGTTGCTTTATGTCCGGTTTTTTGAAGAATAGTCCGGCTAAACATACCTATTAGGCGTGGAAATGATCCTTCTATTTCATTGTCACATGGTGATATGATTTCATTTTGCACTGCACAAACACTTTGAGAAAATGGCTTGTTCAAGAAGTTCATTCACACTAAAAGAATATTTTGAAAATAAAAACTAATGTCTAAAAAATAGCTAAGTACTAGTTAACTGAAAAAAAAAAAAAAAAAAAAAAATGTTTGCACCTATAGTCTACTACATCTGATGTAATAAAACTAGGTAGGTATCTATTTCATTTTAGTTATAAGTACCTATATTATTGTATGTCCTATCAGGATAAACTGTTGTTTCCCACTAAAATATGTTAAGATCTTTGTACACAGTTTTATACAATAAATGTTTCTTGATTCTTGAACAGTCAAATCACCGATGATTTTATCTTCTGTGATTTTTATCAGTGGCATATTTAATAATGTCACATTTTGTTAAAATAATTCACGCATAACGCGATAATCCCAATCATAGTCAGCACGCTATTACTGACTGTCTGTTATTGTTATTTACGATACGAATGAAATTGTGATTGGTGACAAGTATCATGACATCACAGCGTACAAAATCGCCTGCCGGGGCGCGTCGGCCGGAGACTTGGTCTCAGAAAGTAACAAGTGTTATGTGTGATATATCAGTTTAATATTATGATAAATAACATGTTACTCGGTATACTTTCCATGCCTACTATGTATGTTGTTGCCTGCAAATAAAACTATTATTATTAACTGGCAATTAGGCCGTGGTGGCCGAGTGGATGAGGCCCTTACCTTGCGATCTGATGGTCGCGGGTTCGAATCCCAGTGGCAGTCATGCGTAAATGGGTTTTTTCGGTTGAAAAAATCTATGTATGCATCCCATGTTCTCGCAACGGTGAAGGAAAACATCGTGAGGAAACCGGCATGTCATAGAACCTAAAGTTCGAAAACATGTGTCGAGTGCACGAAAGGAGCCTCTTCGAGGCGCACTTGAAATCCTTTCACCACACTGGTTCGAAGGACCTAGTGACACGATAAGAAGAAGAACCGGCAATTTTTTTTATTGCGTAGTACGTCCCGTTCCGGCTTTATTCGCGTAGATGCACCAACGTCTAATTGCCTAGTTCACAACAAATGCTGTCGCAAGCTCAATTTGTGGTTTCGTCAGTTCAAGATCGTTAGGATTTTTCCTCTCATTTTGTTTCTGAAAGTCATCGTTGTTACATTCAGTTGAGTAATGTTACATGCCATAAAGTTATTAATATGAATTATGAACTATGTCTAACACATTATTTATCTAGCAGTAGAATCAAGGAAACACAATCCGTCGAAGATCTATCTATGAACCAATGCTGTCGACGACACGGACGGTCGAATGGCAAGTGTATTGGACCGCCACGCCCGGTGTTGCGGGTTCGATTCCCGCTTCAGGACAAAGATTTGTGTGATGAACAGCGGTGTTTGTTCTGAGTCTGGGTGTTTTCTATGTATATATTTACAAAAAAAAGTGTTTAAGTATTCTATCAGCCATCCGGTTCCCATAGTACAAGCTTTGCTTAGTTTGGGGCTAGATGGCGTTGTGTGAAATGCCCAATTGTTGATATGAATGAAATGTTAATTAGATTAGGTATATTAGTCTTTAAAAAGTTCCACTAAACTAAACCGATGAAATAATCATGCTAAGACATTTAGTATTAATTTTTAACCGACTTCAAAAAAGAAGGAGTATTTGAATTCGGTTGATTTTTAATTTTTTTAAATGTTTGTCACCACATTTGTTATCACTTTGTTGCGTCTAAACCGATTGAAAAAACACCTTTTTTTTAAGTTATTTTTGTCTTCTGTTTTGAAGATACGTCCTCGCTGAACTTTTACATTTCCTACGCAAGAGCGCAAGGCAAGAGTTACACAAAATATTGTAGATTTTTTTCAGAGAACATATTTTCGCATTTGAAGTCAATTTACATAATTACTACAAAAAATTACAAATTTGAACTTTACTCGACGTGTGTTTATGGCATTGTGAGATCCGGTCAAATAGTCAAGATTGAAGCTCAATGCCAACCATTGTTCAATTTTAAGAAAATTAACATCATATTTTATCAGTAGCTAACAGCCACATGATCCAACTTTGTCTGTATTGTAATTTTTCCAAAATTCTACGTGCATTTTTGCCAAACACATTCTACCAAGTTTAAAATATCGTCCACTGGTTTATGCTGTCTGTCAGTCAGTCAGGACAACGTATTTTATTCGATTTATGATTTTATCACAATGTTTGTAAAATATTTAGTCCAACACAAACGTCCAACACATTTTTCTAACTCTCGTGGTTTCGGACTTGGCCATCAGTGCTCTTTAAAAAAAAACAACCCTGTATGTCCAACGGTCCCTTTCCGTGTCGCCAATAATTTTATGAGCATAATAATCATAACTTACAAATCGTACAATATTCTTACTCTACCAGTCCTATGTTTATTATTCATTTTGTAAATACATTATAAGCAGAATATACATAAGAAAAAATGCAAGAAACGAGTTAATAACTTAAAGCCACGCCATTCCTTCCTGTCATATCACCATATTGAAGGTTAAGCTCTGACGCATGTAGTTTTTGTTAATTTTCCGAGAAGATTACTTACATCTAAGATCTACACACCTAAATTACCAACATATCTTGATGGGTTCCCATCGAGTATCACCCAAACGAGTAACACTGTTACTCGTTGGGATTTTTTTTCCCAACGAGTAACACCCATGTCATGATGTTACTCGATGGGAAGGACTTTTTTATTTATTTTTAATAATATTTCCCAGCTACTTTACGATAGATAATAGAATACCTGTTGACAGATTTAATTTATTAACAAAAAAAAATTTATTAAAAAGAAACAAGTTTTGTGCTTGTATATTTTTTCAGGGAGGTCCTAAACCTCCCTGAAAAAATATAATAGTAGTTTGAATAGGAAGCTAGTTTACTTCCACGTAAAAATTATAATATAGTAAAAATTTGCTATTTTCTTTAATTTTAAAATAAGTAACACATTCTTTTAAATATATAAACAAAAGCTAATGCAGTATTTTTTTTATTATAAATCGAGGAAATGACTACTTTCACGACTTTTTTCTAACTGTCGTGGTTTCGGACTTGGCCATCAGTGCCCTTTTTAAAAAACAACCCTATTATTATTATTATTATATTCATTTCGCCTAACAAAAATCACTTAAAAAAACCTTATATTACATACAGATAATATACAGCTGATCGAAAGGGACTTTGCAAAATGCAATTTGAGCGTTGTATGAAGTCAAACAAGTCTGGAATGTTTTGCTTTTATTTTGTAAACGAGTCGATGTGACGTAGACCCTTTCAGCAAAGGCCAATGTCGTTTATGATCTTTAAAAATATCAGGTAAGTTGTAGGAAGTTTTTAACGTAATTATTGTATGAAGAAGGAAGGCGCAGAACCAAAATGCTAGCTTTTTTAATTATACATTTTTGAATATAGTTAATTAACGGGAAATTCAAAAACCGTGTTTTTAATTTTTAGAAAATCCATTGGTTTTAACAGGAAGAATGCGAGACACGTTTTTACTTACAGAAAAAAAATCAACCAAATCAAATTTTGGAAGAAAAAAGGAAAAAAATTAGAAGGAGTTTACAAAAATATGCTCCCAATGTGCATCAAAAGGTGAACCCAATGTCGTTTATAAACGACTTCAAAAACGGAGGTTCTCAATTCAACTGTATGTAGGTACCTATGTTTCTTACCCGATCACTTCGCCAATTATTAATTATTAATGTTGATGAATCTTTTTTGTTTGGTAGGTCATACTTCCAAAAGGTCCCATAATAAGTTTTATCCAAATCGGTATGTTTGTTTAATTTTAAAATTAAAAAAAACTGAAAAAATATGTAGGTACATATGTCATCCAAGTATTTTTATTTATCGACTTTTTTGGGTGTTTATTGAATAATATACATATATAATAATTATATATTTTTTGAATTCAGCATCCGAATCAGATATCTTGGTCCTGCAAGGTCTTTACTTCCGCTCTTCCAAAATTGGAATATGACTGCATAATGCAAGTATAATAAAAATATTCTAATACTATTCAAATATAAATATTCCTATCTTTATTACGAACACAATCGAAATACAATAAACAACACTGCAAAGCTACGAACCGCGACCTTTGTTATTGAGCTACGCACTTATATTATGTGTATGGGTTGGTCTGAATAAAAAATATATATTATTAATGTTATATACCAATCAGTCTTGATAATATTTAACCAAACAGCTGGACATAACTAGTAACTGATACAAACATAAATAGTAACACGCTTTTATGACATAATATAGGCATACCAATTCCAATAAATGATGTACATTGTAGCTATTGCAAAATTATTATCTAAATATTTTTTTTTCTCAAAACTTCATCAAGTTTGAGGACAATAATAATTTCGGTTAGCCTTGTAATTGTTTGAAAAAGAAATAATTTTATTATTGTTTTATTTATAAACAAAATACAAAGAATTTGATGTAATCTTCATTTTCAAACCAAACAATTATAATAAAACACAGCAGGTATGAAAAATAGCCGCAAAAAATATCTTTGTAAGAACTTCCGAGTAGATAACTTACTCGTACTTAAAAAATAATGATTGACGCAAAGGTTACGTAGGTTGTACTTACACAATAATAATTAAGATTATTAGTTTGCAGTTAAAGTGATTCTTCAGAGATAAACCCTTATAATATATTAAGAATGTAGGTATACATCGTTATAAAAATAAAACCAAAATTGATAAAAATGACACAAAACTAGGTATTGACTTTCTTTATTTTATACCTTACTTTGAATAAATTATACCTTAGAGTACCATACATACCATATAAAATATAGGACCAATTTATTAATTACCAATTAATGTAGAGACCTGAAATTTCGTGGGTAGTTCACAAGAAGCGTAAGTGCGTTCTAAGAAACGGATTTTAGTTGGTGTTATAAATGTATATAGGGTAAAACAGAGTTAGATAGATGCCTCAAAAGGATAGGTGTTTTTTCAAAAACCTTCCTTTTTATATCAAATGTAATTAATAATAGGTAAAGTTTTTAACATATTTTTATGCTTAATATTTTATCGATTTTTGCTTTCATTTGTTTTTCAAAAATTAGGGTTTTAGGAAAAGGGGCACGCACCTAACCGTTTAGGGCATTTAATCCTTTTTTACCCTACTACTCTTTAGTTTGTCTTAGAAAATATATATTTAGTAATATTTTAGACAGAAGATGATACAATCCATTATGCCATTTACGCAATAATTGGATTTGCACGTACGTGTAAATTATAGAATAACTTTGCTCGAGGCTCCATTGGATAACACGTCTGGTATTTTTTGTTACAAGACCAGTTTTGTTATTATTAAATATACAAGATAAATGAGGTTTGATTCTACTATTTCTTCTTAAAATAGGTACTAACTACTAGGTACACGGAGAAAAAAAATCTCGTTATAGTTACTAAAATTCTAGTTGAATTTGTGTCAGCGAGAATAATTTAGTAACCATTACAATAATAATAATTCCTGCTCACGAAATTTAGTAACGATTATAATAATAATAGTTCTAGCTATCAAAAGTTTGTAAAGGGTACAAGAAAATATATTATCGGTTACTATTTTTTTCTAGCTATCCCATTTTTTTTCTCCGTGTACAAACATTTGTGAGTAATGGATGGATGTTTGTATGTTTGCTGCTCAATCACGCCAAAATCACTAAGTCAAATGAGCTGAAATTCTTTATGCATATCTATAGTTTATAGGAGGACGTGGCGGCCGAGTGGATGAGATCTTTGCCTTGCGATCTGATGGTCGCGGGTACAAATCCCAGTGGCAGTCATGCGTAAATGGGTTTTTTAGGTCGAAAAAATCTATAGAGTTTAATGCGAAAAAACAACGAAATTATAGATTATTCAATTTCAGTACCTATGCTTTTATTACTTTTAAAAGCATACATACATACTCTAGGGTGCCAATAATACGTTGGTTTAGCCTATATGCATCCCACGTTCTCGAAACGGTGAAGGAAAACATCGTGAGAAAACCGGCATGTCAAAGGAAAGAAAAACAAATGTTCTGTGGCATGATATCCACCAATCCGCATTGGGTCCGCGTGGTGGATTAAGACCCACATATTCTAAGGTAGTTTTGAACACTATACCATAAGGGCCAAGCCACATGCAATAGTTTGATGGCTAATTAATTATTTATTTTGACGACATGATTGGTCGAGTGGCAAGTGTAGGACTGCCATGCCGTGTCGCGGGTTCGATTCCCGCTTCAGGACAAGCACTTGTGTAATGAACATCGGTGTTTGTGCTGAGTCTGGGTGTTTCTATGTATTCTATATATTTACCAAAAAAAAGTTTTAAGGTAATGTATCAGTTATCTGGCTCATAAAGTACAAGCTCTGCTTAGTTTGGGGCTAGATGGCGTTGTGTGAAATGTCAAAATAAATATTTATTTATTATTATTTTAAGACTGTAAGAAATATGCTATTGGACACTTTCTTGATATTTTAATTTACTTGTATAACTAAGTTAGAGTTAAATAACTTATTGGCTACATTGTATTGTGCACTTCATAAAAAAATAGACATTTCTGATTAATTTTCCTGGTGGGAAAACACAATTCTATTGTTAATTTTGTAGACAATGGGCAAGGAGAAATGAATTATGTACCTAGATATCAAAGTGATCTTGAATAAGTTACCTTAAACAAAGTAAATATTAGTAAGTATTATAACGCTTATTCATAAAAAAACTTCGCGAGTTAGATTTCGGGAAGGATTGTCAACAAGAAAATTGTAGAAACGCCGATGACGCCGGGCGACTTTACACGCTACAAGCGTAAACGCTGGCTTGTAGCGTGTAAAAAAGCTTGTATGTCATCGAGGCTTTAGTGCGGATTAACTGTGCAGATTCGCGACTCGTATTTTGATTTTTGCAGAGCGTAAAACATTAAATATTCACACACTCACACCCCTACACTAGGATTCCCTGTGTCGCAGGTGGCATGGACACATACAAGACATCACAACATCCAAGACCCAAGAACAAACATTTGTGTTCGCCATACAAATTTTTGCCCCAGCCGGGGATCGAACCCGGAACACCAAGTTTCGTAGGCAGGGTCACTACTAACTAAGCCACGGTTTCGTGGTCGTATACGCGCGACGCGAGAGACACCTTATGCTAGTAACACTCGCTAGACAAAGCCGCGCTAGGCGCGTATACTCGCGTCTGGCTTTTGATATTTCGCGAGTATCAATTGGCCCATATACGCGCGAAAATGATACGACAGGTAGTCTGAAACCTGCTGTGCAATTTGAATCTAGGCATTTAATTTTTAGAAGAGGATTTATATTAAAAGGAATCCTCAAGGTAAACACGTATAAAATCTAAATTAAAGTATGAAACCTTACTAACTTTTGTTGACACAATCGGAAAACATAGACGAAACGAATAGTGTGAAGAAATTACTATAATACGGCGTACTTTTTGAGTATTTGTCCGAAACATTTTGTATGGAAATTTGCCTTGAGGGTTACCCTTAAATCACAAAAACGCATAGTCATGTTAGTTTTATGTAAGTACTTACATATATTCTGTTGTTTTTAGTAAAATATTAGCTTTTGTTAAGTAGGTTAATATGTAAATATTAATCACAGACTTCTTAGTCGGGCACTCTTGACAGAGTGGTCGTGGTTATAATTGGGTCCTTATGAATGCAGCTCCAGCTATGCGCCTCCACCTGGCTCTTTTCGACGCATTGTGGGAGCAGTCGGTCATGGTTGCGTTTGTGAGATTTTTGATGAGGTCTGATGCTTGGATACCTTTTGTTTTACCTTGTTACAAGTTGGATCTAAATCGTTCTAGTTTCATTAATATCTTCGATTGAAGAATACTGATTTGTATTCAATAACTTTTATAAAAGACTTTGTTCTGACTGAGTGGCAGACACCACTCAAATTAACTAATGATCGTAGAGACTCTTTTCAAGGATAGGTAGGTATGTGTTTATAAAAAATAAAAACAAATTAGGATTTTTTTTTTATGTATTCACAAGGTATATAGTTTTTTATCTTCAATCAAAGTTTTACAAGAACATACACAAAGTTTTAGAACATAACCGAATTCAATTGGACCGTTAACTCCAATGATAAATCACATTAAAGCATAATACCTTCTTTCGGTTCGACTTCGACGACAAGTTTTGTTCAGTCTTCTTTTTGTCGTGTCACTAGTTCTTTCGAACCAGTGTGGTGAAAGGATTTCAAGTGCGCCTCAAAGAGGCTCCTTTCGTGCACTTGACACATGTCTTCGAACTGTTTAGGTTCTATGACATGCCGGTTTCCTCACGATGTTTTCCTTCACCGTTAAGAATGCTGTGGCTGCTATGACGTCAGCAGAAATGGGTGGATCAGTCTGATTTGTCCCGCGCACCCTGCACGCTCACGACGACTAACAGAAACAGACATCGCGCGGCTTTGCCATTGCGTAAGGTCACATTCAGACAATCATTTGATTGAGTAGAAATAGTAAGAAAAGTTTCAATGTACCTACATACAATTTTTATTTGTATTATATTTTTATAAATTTAGGATATTTATTGAATGCCCACTTAGTACTTACTGTTGCGGGCCTAAAAAATTACATCGTTCAACTCCTTGCCTACCGACATTTCAACAACTATTCAGAAAATAAACAGATTATGAGATTGCATAGCATTTACCTACCTACATAATTTGTCAAAGATAACATACATAATATAAACTACAGAACATATTAGTAAAAAAAAAACACTAATCGGACGGTACTCAGTAAGGTATGTATCATCCATCCATCCATACCAACAAAAGTTCGATACAGAAACGTGTCAGCTCGCTCACTACCAAACTTTATTTATATTTACCTACAAGTGTCGCGCCGCACAGTGGTCCGCCCCCATAGAAGAGGTTGGACATAGGAGTCAAAGTCGTTATTTAACAAAACGAAGTATGCTATTACAATTGTCCATCAAATAGAAACTATTATTTTTGATGGTTTTTTCGATATTGTACTTATACAGTGAGTAAATGCAAAATATTTTTTTTTGTATGGGGAGCGACCTATAATTATAAATATCTTCTTATTTTGGCCCATTTTCGTTCTGAGCTTTTGTAATGATTTCCGAACTATATTAAGCTATATTTTATCCAAAGACACATGGTGCTACTTTTGTGCACTTTTTGAGATATTCTCAAAAATGTGTAAAAATAATAAAAATCGAATACTCCCGAGTGTTTGGAGAACATATAGATAGTTTACTATATATATCTATTGATAAGCAACAAATTATGTTCTATTATTTACTGTGATTGAGATTATAGTTTAGGAGTTAAGGTAATAAAACATTTTTTTTAGTAGTAAGCAACCAATATCTAGAAATATCTTCTTATTTTGGCCCATTTTCGTTCTGAGCTTTTGTACTGATTTCCGAACTATTTAAAGCTATATTTTATGCAAAGACGCATGGTGCTACTATTGTGCACTTTTTGAGATATTCTCAAAAATGTGTAAAAATAATAAAAATCGAATACTCCCGAGTGTTTGGAGAACATATAGATAGTTTATTATATACATCTATTGATAAGCAACAAATTATGTTCTATTATTTACTGTGATTGGGATTATAGTTTTGGAGTTAGTGTAATAAAACATTTTTTTTAGTACGAAGCAACCAATATCTATAAATATCTTTTTATTTTGGCCCATTTTCGTTCTAAGCTTTTGTACAGATTTCCGAACTATATTAAGCTATATATTATGCACAGACGCATGGTGCTACTATTGTGCACTTTTTGAGATATTCTCAAAAATGTATAAAATTAATAAAAATCGAATACTCCCGAGTATTTCAAAAACATTTAGATTAGAAAAGCAACTTTAATTGTTTATTGAGATTGGAATTATAGTTTAGGAGTCAGTGTAATTTTTTTTTAATAGGATGAAACGTATGTATATTGTATACCTATAAATATCTTCTTGTTTTGGCCCATTTTTCGGTCTTAGTTTTTTCACTTATGCTTTATAACTTTAATTAGTATTTCAAATCACATTTTTTTAATTAAATGTGCACAAAATGTAGGACGCAAGTGGATTTATAGAAAATTTAGAATTTGCAGTCAAGCACTTGATAAACAGAACAACACAGTTTTCATCAATACATAATCATTCTATTGGATAAACACTACAAGAAATTCAGTCAGAGAGCTTAATAAATAGATCACAAAATACAAAGTGAACAAAGTACAAATGTACCTATACAAAGGTTATTATTACAAAGATAAACATTAGAAAAAAACAACAATAAAGACCTTGAGGCGCTAGAAAATAATAATACAAACATTAAATTAAAATAAATTTATTCCAAACAAGATTTCATGTATTGTATGTATTTCATTACCTGTAGATTTTTTTCTCTGTAATTTTTTTATCTTTAAAAATGTTCGTAGGTGTGAGCGAGAGGGCTAATCAGGGGTATTTTTCGCCTTACTGTAGGTACCTACTTGGTAATTCGAACAAGTAAGCTTTTCCAACAATTGATAACATAAACAAGTTACCTTCATAGGTACCTACCTAGGTAAGTTTTTTGACAAATATTCTGCAGTAATTTTGGTAGACATGCGATTATAACACATTTATTAGGTTAATGACTACTAGTTAAGGACCCGTTATAAACCTCATATTATATTCTGCAGTAAATTAAGCATTCAAAATGTGCATCTGAAATGATATATTTGAATAATTTTAAAACACTCGAAGTATTCGATTTTTATTAATTTTATTATATATTTGTGTGAATATCTCAAGAAGTGCACAATAGTAGCACCAAGTCCTTGGTGAAAATAAAGCATTATATAGTTCGAAAATCAGTACAAGCTCAGAACAAAAATGGGCCAAAATAAGAAGATATTTATAGATATTGGTTGCTTCCTACTAAAAAAAATGTTTTATTACACTAACTCCTAAACTATAATCCCAATCACAGTAAATAATAGAACATAATTTGTTGCTTATCTATAGATGTATAATATAAACTATCTATATGTTCTCCAAACACTCGGGAGTATTCGATTTTTATTATTTTTACACATTTTTGAGAATATCTCAAAAAGTGCACAAAAGTAGCACCATGCGTCTTTGCATAAAATATAGCTTTAAATAGTTCGGAAATCAGTACAAAAGCTCAGAACGAAAATGGGCCAAAATAAGAAGATATTTATAGATATTGGTTGCTTCCTACTAAAAAATTTTTTTTATTACCTTAACTCCTAAACTATAATCTCAATCACAGTAAATAATAGAACATAATTTGTTGCTTATCAATAGATATATATAATAAACTATCTATATGTTCTCCAAACACTCGGGAGTATTCGATTATTATTATTTTTACACATTTTTGAGAATATCTCAAAAAGTGCACAAAAGTAGCACCATGTGTCTTTGGATAAAATATAGCTTAATATAGTTCGGAAATCAGTACAAAAGCTCAGAACGAAAATGGGCCAAAATAAGAAGATATTTATAATTATAGGTCGCTCCCCATACAAAAAAATCAGTTATTTTGCATTTACTCACTGTATAAGTACAATATCGAAAAAAACATCAAAAATGATAGTTTTTATCTGATGGACAATTGTAATAGCATACTTCGTTTTGTTAAATAACGACTTTGACTCCTATGTCCAACCTCTTCTATGGGGGCGGACCACTGTGCGCCGCGAGCGTCTTAGCTAATGTGTACCGTATCACAGCGCGCTAGAGATGGATTTATTATTATATTATATTTATAAAACATATACCTAATATTATATTATATTTGTAATAAAACAGATTATGTTCTCCATACGACCCGTACCTATTAGGTGTGTACCTAATAGGTACGGGTAGAACGGAGAACACAACTAGGGATAAGTACCTAGAACCTACTACCTATGTAGGTAGTGTACCTACTCTTATATTTGTAAGTAATTAGTATTTGCGGTAGTACCTACCCACAGATAAGGTAAAGGTGGAAAAGGCAAACAACCTTTACCTAGTAGGTACCTATAATAGGTAATTAGGTACCTACTAAAACTTATTACGTAAGTGGCAGTTGGACACCCAGGTATCTACTTACCTATGAACCTTGCCTGTTATTTATTTATTATTACTTACTGGTACCTACTTACTACCATCTACTAGGACACTAATAATAGGTACAAAATACTACGCTACGATGAACAAGAAGCCGGTTCCACCCTCCCGCTACCCGCCCCCGAAGATTGTCTTAGCTCCACGCGCAATCGAAGGCACACGTCTCGTACGTACCTATCTCAATTTTCTCGGACTTTTTGCTCTCGGACTATACAAAGAACCACAGATCAATCACAATCAGAGGTACCTACTTGAAACTGCTCGAGAAGTTTTCTAAAGTACCTACCTACCTAGTTGCGCCTTTGGTTGGTGGTTGTTTGGTTGACTGCCACGCTGGTGTCGCGGGTTCGATTCCCGCTTTAGGGCAAACAATTTGTGTGGTGAACATCGGTGTTTGTCCTGAGTCAGAGTGTTTTCTATGTTATGCATTGTACTTATGGTGAGTTAAAAAAAATATAATAGGTACCTTCCTATTTTAGTTGTTATCTGGTTCTCATAGCACAAGCTCTGCTTAGTTTGGGGCAAGATGGCGTTGTGTGAAATATCAAAATAATATCAAGAATATTAACTTCCCCCCCCACCCCCCACCCCACCCCCAAGTCGCAACTCCCCGACCCCATAATAAAATATTGTCGTAATAAGTATGAAAGAGTAAATATTATTATTTCAACCGACATCAAAAAAAGGCGGAGGTTCTCAATCCAGCTGATTTTTTTCCCATTTTTTTTTATTTTTGTTATCTTCGTATTTATAAACTTATCTTTGTTGTTTATAAACCGATTTGAAAAAAAAATAACTATCATAAATTGTCTGTCAGTCAGTCAAATCCGAGCTTCTTATAAAATTTATATTGTTTCATGCGCGTATCGACAATAAACCCATAGCCATCTCATTTGCATACATAAATAAATCTATCTATAACGGACGTACTGTCCATCATGTATGGTGTGAATATTACTTTATTCGGTCATGTTTCGTAAGATCGTTCCGCGAGGCGGTGCGCGCCAGCGCGACGCGGCCTCCCCGTCCCGTAGTCAGATGGGTACTGAGATCCAGAGCGGTGCACGCCTACTTTTATTGCAAAATTACGTTAAATAATTCGTAGTCGCAAGAAAAAATACTGTATCAAAAAAAGCTTACCGAGCTTTTTAAATATATTTTTTTCCCTAGCGAATGGTATAAAAATAAATTATATATATAATGCCGTTCAGGAGGATATACGAAAAAACCATCCCGAAACAGCTTTGTTTTGAGATTTTTTTATTCATATTAAATAAGCGAATATAATAAATGTTTCTCTGATATTTTCAAGATAAAAGACCAAATAATATTATAATATTTTTTTTATTTTTTTATTAACACCCCTTGACGCTGTTTTAACCTGAGCATTTTGGCCTATGTTCCAGATTACAATGTAGCGACTGCCATAGTTAAGCCTTAAGCACGTGTTTAGTGCACACATAGATTTTTTGAACAGAAAAATCCATCGGTACGACCTTCGGATCGAAAGTCGAGGCTCCTCCCACTCAACCAACACGGCTTCACGTTCAGTTACTCACAGTTCAGTTATTTTGATTAAAAAACTAGCCGTTTAAGAATTTTCCTAGTCGGTTTATAAATGATTAAGTTTAGAGGTAACAAATAACCTCTTTTTTAGGTTAAAAACTACATAGGTACCTAAATAGAGATCCGCCACCGTATTTTGTATCACTAGCAAATTGTTATTAGAGATTAGTGCTTTGACCACAGGAAATAACCATAAAGTTACCAACATTTTAGCACAGCATTTATTTTACGACCGTAAATGATTCATCACAATAATCTCATGGTAAATTCCTTCAATGAATAAGTATTTATCATCAGTGTTAATTAAGTGTCTTAAGAACAATAATTATGATTATCTTAATAGAATTGTATTGTGTCCTATTTTATTTACTTCAACTTAGTGAAACTTTGCCACCTAGAATCTTTCCTTTCACGTGACTACGTCTAATAAATTGATGAACGCCGGCTGCATGCACGAAAACGTTAACGTCATTGTCCGGTAACGCTCATTGTTCCGTAACGCTGGTAATCACATTAAACTATAGTCCGTAAACCAACTTTACAGACAACCATTTTTTTTATGTAAACAAGTGGCGATTCTAGCTAGGCGCTCTCCTGATGGCAAGAGATCACGCCTGCCCATAACCATAACAGTGTTACACAGGATTTCCATAGGCCGGTGCAATACTGCTAAAGCGCTCGTCCACCTTGAGACATTTTGATGATCAGTCTCGAAAGCCCAATATTTTCACTAGCTACAGTGCTCTTCCAACTGGAACACAGTAATGCGAAAGGCTACCATTCCCCATGGGCCTAACTTTACCTCAAAATATACAACCTATCAAGACCTACATTTGCGCTTTTTGAGATCTTCAGCAGAGTTTGCCGCCGCTCATAAAAAAATGAAGAAAAGTCAAGTGGAAGATAAACATATATATTATATTGGATTTGATGATTTTTCGAAAGTAGGGTTTTTGGAAAAGAGGACCCTAAACTTTTTCCTTTTGGGGCATCTAACCCTGTTTTACCCCATTGATCTTCTATACCTATTAAGCAAGAGACCCCGAACTCTCGTACATATGTGTTTTTGACGGAAACGTGTTCAAAAAAGTTTAAATAGCATGTCCCAAAACTTTTTTTTTTTCATTGGAAGACTTTGTTTGTTTGTTTGTTCGTCCATCATGTAAAAACTACTGAACAGATTTAACTGAAACTTTACGATATCATAACTTCTAAACCTGAAAGGGTTATAGGCTATATAATATTAAGCTACGTCTCTTCAAAAGTTTTTTTTATGAGTGTATCTATCTCAAACTTTGGGATTACGTTTTTTAAAACTAATAATTAGATCGGGTTTCACCAATTATCAAAATTAAAGTTTAAATATGTAAAAGTACGGGATTGAAGGTGTTATTAGACCAAAAGTTGAATGCACCTGTCTTCTCAGGTAAACACAATATTAAATTGAAAATTGCAATTTTATGCCATGTTTTTCAGTTTTTTACTTAATTCAATGTTTGAGTGGTTAAAAAGAGGGTTTGAAAATGTATAAATTTTGATTGACTTGCTTAGTGACTTGGACACTTTGCTATTCTGTAACATGTCTTCCGCGGGTGAAAAACAAAAAATTGACAATAAACAATTCTTCCACGGGTGACGAAGTCGCACGCGGGCCAGATTAAATTGATTGATATATGTGGTTTTTCACGTACATACAGTAGGTACATTAAGCAATATCGGGTAAAACCCATTTAATTAGGAATCGGGTTTGTATTGCTGAGTCATGAAACCTTCCGTTCCGTTTTGCAATGCCCGTCTTTAACGCACGATGTGGTGTGAGGTTTGCATGCTAGCATTGCTAGTACCTACCTAGTGATTTATGATGACCTCCGTGTCTGTCTGTCTGTTTGTGATAGGCTAGAATAGATATTTATGCATACGTAAATAGTTAGATACGCATTTACGTATGTGGTTCATAATTTTATTGATGTGTAATATCTTTCCTCTCGCATTCTGTCTATTTGCGGCAGTGATTTGTAGTGAAATGCAACGGAAGTGTGTAACAGAAAGTTGGCGCTAGTCTGAAACCGCACTTACAATGAATAGGTAAATAAATTGCCGAAACTCTTTATGTTAGACTTTAGATAGATAGATAGCAAATAGAATATAGTAACTTAGCTAAACTTTCCCAAGAAAACATACAAAATAAAAGGAAGCTTAAGGCTAATCCTCAAATCCGAATTCCATACTATAATACGGCGTACTTATTGAGTATTTGTCCGAAACATTTTGTATGGAATTCGGATTTGAGGATTCCCCTTAAAATAAAATTATCAAAAATAATAAAAGTTACAAGGGGCAGCCTCATAGATAAAGTGTTTTCTTCCAGGCAACTTAGGGATGTTTAAGGCTTCAATTATTTAGAGCAAGAAGGTTAATTTAGGTACAGTGATTCTCAAGGTTTATATCACGTTCACTTAATGCAATTAAGTACCTAGTAGAACTACACACTGGTTTCTATGTTCTGGCTTTAGAGCTCCGTAGGCGAAGATAAAAAGCTATAAAAAAAACAATGTAAGCATTACAAAAAAATTGAAAAAAAGTCGTCTTTATCTTATTTCTTACAATCTGTTGTAATGATAACCTTTAATAGGCTATACACACCGCATTAGACTGTTTTATTTTAAGCTAAATATAAGTTTTGTGTAATAGCTGTTTTGCAAATACCTATTAATAATAAAGTCAAATCTCACAGCTAAAAAAAACGAGCGAACCTAGTAGTCGCAAATTATGATGTGTAAAATCTGAAATCTCATACTTGTAGATTTGTGAGGATTCTATTGACTTCTGAGGTTGGTACCATTTGGCGGCTTACTTCTTGTAACACACTTCCGTTGCATTTCACGAAATCACTGCCACAAATTGTCAGAAAGCGAGAAGCTCGTTAATAAAATAGATTGTGACTTCAATACTTAGGTACTTAGTTTTTGTATTCATATATTGCTTTTGTAATAAAAAAACTAACTTATTTTAATATTTTATTAATTTTGTTTCTAGAATTATTATGAAAGGTTCATTAATATAAGTATGTGACTGTTGTGTTGAGTCAGACGTAAGGAACCCTATGTGAGTGATACGTTGTACTCCCACTTGACTCCTCGTGTTATTTGGGGCATGTCCATATTTGTAGTGTTATGTAACGAGTTTGTAAAGAAGTCAAATTAGCGCAACATGGTTTGTTTTAGATTTGTTATAATATGATAATTATGTTCTATTTAAATATTTTCTTATAAAAGTGATGAATTGCATATTTTTGTTACTTTGTGAATTTCAATAACTGAGTAGGAAAAGAGGCGTACATTAGGGTTCTTAGTCTGAAAAGAAACCTCTTTATGAAATAATACCGTTAACTGAAATTTCTTCTACTTCTTGGTCCACGACCTTATGAACCTTTGAAACGTAGTCAAGCTGTGAGCTATAGCTTGGTTATAACCGTTTAAGAGTTTTTTTTTATGTAAACGAGTGATAAGACGAGTGACCTACTACTCCTGATTTATGGATGCACTTGTGAGAAATAGCATAGAGCACCAACTAGTATAAAGCTTAAATTATAATAATCTATCTAATTCGATTCAAACTATAAGCTGCAACCTAATTAGAGACTATAAAATAAGGAAGTTAGGATTTATAGATCGAAAAGACATCATTATGGAAGTACTATTTATTTTAAATGAGGGTACTTTGAAATGGTTAACACAACGAGCCAGTTATAAACTTAACCAAGATTTTAACTAAAACCAAATAATCAAAGTGGGTACATTGCTATTAATATTTATTACAAGGAAATCATGGATTACAGCGTAGACTATCACTAAGAATATTGTAGTGGTACCATAATTTAGACTTCTATATAATTGGACACTATTGTTGGCACCACTAATAATATCTGTTGTACTTTGGAAATGTACCGCTAGACACTTAAACACTGAAGTACATAGTACACAAGTAACAATGGAAGTTATAATAATGTTTGAGAACGTTGCAAGGTTCTTCTAGGCAAAAAGCAATGTAGTAAGTACATAAATATCGAAGATAGTTATGTACCATCTGAGCCTGAGTATGGTAGCAAAGTGTAGCTAGACTCCAAGCCTAGTAATACACAGCCACCTTAGTGCACATAAGGAATAAAGGTAGGTATATCAAAGCCCGTTTAAGATATACACCAGATACATGGCAATGATAAATCCACACAATTATACAAATACACAAAACAGTAAATAACTTTTAAATAAGAAACTGTACTTAACTTTTGACTGTTTCACGATCACACTAATAATGAATCACGAGGGTATTTTCAATGTCTTTTATACAATTTCAAAACTGTTGATGTTTGCAAAATCTACGACCAATCACAATTAAGTTGCTTAATATTTTTATACACTGCAGATAATGTTGATTACTTCAAGTAAAATGATTTTAAAATATTAATTAAGAAATATAACGCTAAAAGTTCCAATGTCATTCTCTTCGTCTTGTCAATATCCAAAGATATTTCAATCACTGAAATCTCAATATGAAACCGCTAACTTATACTTAAAAAACACATTCTGTATAATCATGAATATTTTTTAAATGATTTGTTTTGTCAAATTAGTATTCCCAAATTACTTTAAAGTAAGAATCTTAAAAATATTAAATGATATTGTTCGGTCGGTATCAAACGCTTGTGCTTGATCACGACACCTATTATTTTACTAAGGAACTAAGCGACCGACTGATAATTTCGTTAGTGTAATCCTTTAGATGGCGCAAACGACAAGTTATACTTGAATTTGAACTATTTCAATGAAGATTATCTTCAATACATTGTCACACTCTTATTTCGGATCTGTACCTGACGACGACTGTACAATATACGTCACGTGGTTTGTGGTCCCAATCGACGGATTCAAAAATGTTAACCGGCGATTCGGACCGTGGTCCCAATACCTAGTGGTCCCATCAAGTCTGCCCATTACCAGAACAGAGCTTCACTGGAATTTGATTTACATAGGCTGCTGATGCAACACTGCTAAAGCACTTGTCCACTTTGGGACATTTTGATAGTCAGTCTCGAAAGACCAGTAATTTTACTAGTTTCATTGTTTTTCAAATTTGAACACAGTAATGCTTTCACATTACTGCTTTGTTGCATTATTTCTGGCTCTACCCAGAGGTCTGTTTAGATAACGAAATCTTGCAGGGGACTACCTATTTTAACTCACACACATCATGCAGTATCAATAAAGGTGCATGCAAATTCACAAGATTATTTTATGATAACTTAGAAGATTTCCCATTGTTTGCAAATAACTTGGAAGTACCACCAAGTACGTTTCGTCTGTAAATATGTACAGTCGCCAGCATTAAGATGGTGTCATGGCAGTCGTTACATTGTAATCTGTGACGACGGTAGGCCAAAATGCTCAGAAACGGATAAACTTCAAGGGTTAATAATTTGAAGAAAAAAAAATTAAATTATAATGCCATGGTACCCTCTCAAAATGTCAACGTCTATAATTTTAAAAATGTTTGGTTTCAAATTAGCGTATTTACCGGGCGTATTGGCCGCTCGCGTATACGCGCGACAAGCCGCGAAAGACGTCTCATGCTACTGACACTCGCTAGAAAAAACCGTGCGTAAACGCCGGTATACATACGCACAATACGCTTTTGAAGTGCCCGTATACGTGCGACAAAAAGACGTTATTCTGCATCCGCACTCACTGTGACTTCTCAGTGCAGGCGACTGTACATTGTAGGTGCATAGGTAGGTACGCCAAGAACACGAAGATCATACATGCATACTATGTCTGCAAGGTTAAACAACGTTTAAGAGGATATGTGAAACTGTCAGAAATGACAGCTGCCGAATTGTAAGACAGTGATAGCGCAATTAGACACCTTACCCCGAGGGAAGAGGTTAGATATAGATTTTTGTCGCTCAAAAGTAACGGACGTAAGCGACAAATGATAAAACATCGTATTGCTTGAAAAGTATTGAATTTTAAAAAAAATCCTTTTACATTTATCTAAGTTTGTGATTACTCACTCAATAGTATAAAAATAAACCGTAAATATTCTCTTAATTCGGAGGATGGATGTAAATCAGATTTTAAGAGGGCCTATTTCAAAAAATAAATCTATCGAGAAAAGTTTCACTATCGTGTTTCTGTCTTACATCTAATTAGATTATATCCTCAAGTAATCACTGTAATAACATCAAGTTTGTAAACTGTACCGTTACCGAGTAAGAATGAAACGCAGCGATTCCAAATTTTCACATAGCCTCTTAACTAAATGTAATTCAAACAATAGAATATATAAAAAGATTTTTATCTATGTTAAACTCATTTTGTCATAGATACTCGTAGGTTATGTACAGACAGCGTCATAGATAAGTATCCCCTATGCACAAAACACCCAGCTTCGAATCCCTTAAAAAAATGTATAAAATTATTATCAGGCTTACATGGTTATAAAATATAATTTATTTATGAAGCCAAAACTTATCCGTAAGTCGTGCCCCGCGGAGGTGGCGTTTTGAAGGGATTTGAAGCCGTTTGTCTTGTGCAATGGGGAAACTTATCTATTTAGTATTTATTTATTTACTTTAAATAAAACGGTTAAACAACCAATTGCATTATTTAAAGATTAAAAATAAAATTATTAAAATACAAATTAAATTAAAAATTAAATTACAAATTACTTAAATTATAAATTTAAAATAGTCATCAAATATATAATACACTTAATTAATTATATATATGTCAAAATTTTGATTGGCAGAGTACCAATGGAAATCAGAGGTGAGCTCTTTCCATTGATCCGCAAATATGTCACTATGTGGACTGGCGTCTAGGAGGTTGTTGAGGGCAGTTAGGGACCTAAATAAATATCTATGACGCTGTCTGTACCTACCTACGAGTAGGTATCTACTAAGTATCTATACCGTCAATATTAATCACCAGAAAAAAAATACGCATAGTTAGTTGCCGTTACTGAACACAGATATTGCAAAAAACTTGAAAAAATTAGTCGAAATTTTAAATTTGATTAAAATTAGACAACTGTTACCGTTAGTCGTTTTCCTATGGATTTGTGTGATATGGATTTGGCGGTATCCTTTATTGATAATAATTAAAGTTTTATTCAATGTTTGGCGAACCGGGGACCTAGCTAAAGCCAGCTCGCAAAAGCTCGGCTCGGGCGCCGCACTCGCTCCGCTGTCTCTACCATTTAGTAGAAATCCAAAATTCTGACTGCACAAATACAACGTAGTACCCCGTTTGCATTGCCCATTTAATTTTATTTTGGTAATTAAAAATTGGTGGTGTATATACATATATATATATAAACAAACATATTTTTTACCATTTTATCCAACTACGCTACGTTACGTACGTTACGTCCAATTTTCTGACGTTTCATATCAAAAAACTTTCTCGGATGTTTAAACCCAATGTCGTCTACTTCATTCTCAAACACACCCCGTCCATAAATAACTACATAATATGATAAATCATTTACGTTTTTTCAATACGTACATCATACGTTTCGTCAATTTTGCGATGCCAATTGATGTCAAGGTAATATTTGTCATAAATTATGTAAAAACACAACTCCATTCCGGCAAAGTTCATTGCCGGAAATTATGTGTTTTTTGTCGGTTTTTAATATACAACTTACTCAGACTCACGTAAAATGATATTCGATACAAAATATTCAAAAAAATATGGAACCTATAAAAAAACCTAAAGCCGGGTTAAAAATCATTTTCGGAATGTTTTGTTGAGTGAACAAAATTGATGATAATCAAGGTTTTACAAAAACATAGACAACGGACTTCAATTGGACTGTTTAGTGACAAGAAACTGGTGTTTACGGTTACTAAACTGCGTATTTTGCTTCCCTGTGACTGGTCGGAGTCACAGGGAAGCAAAATACGCAATCTTATTTACTTCGACAACATATTTTTTTTCAGTTATTTGGATATAAAAACTAAACTACTGAATCGATTTTGATGAAATTTGTATGGGACTAATATGAAAGTATACCTCTCAAACAAAAAATATTTTTTAAAATCGGTTCATAAACAACAAAGTTCTGAGGTTCTTTTTTCTGTTCAACATTAAAAAAAAATCAACCTAATTGATAATCTCCTCCTTTTTGAAGTCGGTCCATTTCCCATGTTTTTTTTATAAATAATAATAATAATAATAATAATAAAACAATTTATTTCAGATTAAAATCTTTCGTAGAATAGAATAAAGCTTTCGTAGAATGAAAAGAAGTACTCACTATAGTCTTAAATCTGGCATTAGTTTCATCACTATAAACTCACTTCTTTAGGGGCAATAGGTATTTTTTACCCAACTACGACGAAGCAAAAGAAGGGTTATGATTTTGACTGGTACGTATGTGGGTATGTATGTATGTTCATCTGTTCCATCATATCTTCCAAACTACTTATCAGAATTTGACAAATGAGGTATCGTTCGCTTTTTTGCCGCAGATAGCTGTTACTGCGTCACCGGACTCTAGGTCTCGTCCGTCCACTAATTATACGCTATCTGACACCAGACAAAATTTAATCTTGAGTCCGGTGACGCAGTTACAGCCATCTGCGGCCAACTGCAGGGAAAAAACAAAATTGAATACGGCGCACGCATCGCAACGGAGCAGCTGCACGGAGAAAAAAATGTCGTTATAAATACTAAAATTTTAGTTGAATTTGTGACAGCGAGAATAATTTAGTAACGATTACAATAATAATAATTCCTGCTGACGAAATTTAGTAACGATTACAATATAATAAATTTAGCTAACAAAAGTTATTAAAGGGTACAAGAAAATATATTATAGGTTACTATTTTGTCTCGCTGTCCCATTTTTTTTCCCCGTGTGCAGTGCAGCAGTGTGGGTTCGTTCTTACTTCTAGTGAACTTTTTTATTCTTCTACTTACTGGTGCATAAGTAATGGCATCTCGTTTCATCTCGTTAGGTATGGCTTAAATAACAATAGAACAATTTAAACCATTACTATCTAAAATACCATGATAGTGTACATAAATGGATTAATAATTTACACGGAAAGATTCAGTATATATAACTCCTACGCAACGATTTCGGTTCAGTTTCGTTTTTGAAGCAAGCAGCCATGAAGATCTTTGCAATTCTTTCGTTGATGGTACTCACCATTATTGCATCAGCTCAGCTGGCTGCAGCTGAAGAAATGGCGAAGACAACAATCAAAATGTGGTGAACAGTGGAATTTTCAACAAATGCGTAAGGAATAAACGATTTGATCCCATGTCGTAATACTTTTTATGTATCCCTTTATTTACCTTTTTTACTCATTTATTAAGTTTTTTACTACTAAGTCTATAAATAAACTATTTCAAATTAAAACAGCTTATAAACAGTATAGTAAAAAATATTTAAAAACGGTGGACCACCAGCCGCGGAGTAGTACCTAAGCGACTGGTGGCCAGGACTGCAAAGTGAGGAACTTCCATACAATGCAAGCCAAGTGTGTTTTACAAATTGTACTATAGTCATTCATTGCTAACCATAAAAGACGAAAATTGACGATGATGCATTCAAGTCAATTATGTTCACGGAAAACAGGTTTTTTATTTATAGCTAAAGGAATACCTCTTTTTGGAATGTTGCCTAAGGTTGTGTTTAATTATATTGGCGTAATAAAACACAAACTTTGTAACGCCTACAAAAACTACAATAGTACACAAGGACCTAATGCGAAATTCAAAATGAATACTTCAAATTAATAATTATAAGAAAAGAAAAAAAAGATATGAAAATAAATTTGTTTATTGGCTCCTCTAAGTAGGTATAGCTACAAATGTAAGCAGGTACATAAAACATTATAACATAAATAACTAGGAAAGATAAGAATGCAGAAGGCAGAATATAAACTAATTGGTTTGAACTAAGAGCAAAACTACGACGGACGACGACACCGTGGCTTAGTTGGTAGTGACCCTGCCTACGAAGCTCGGTGTTCCGGGTTCGATCCCCGGCCGGGGCAAATATTTGCGTGACGAACACAAATGCTTGTTCTCGGGTCTTGGATGTTGTGATGTGTTGTATGTGTCCATGCCACCTGCGACACAGGGAATCCTAGTGCAGGGGTTTGAGTGTGTGAATGTTTTGTTTTTTTTTTTTTTTTTTTTTTTTTTCATTTACTTTAGATTTGGGTAGATGGAGAGTGGATTTCAATATGCGCAAATATAGAGTACTTTTATGAGTATAACTACTGGATTTCTACTAATTAATAGCTCACTCACAAATAGGAAAGGGTGCCACATAAAAATTACATCACATTACAGGTTTTAATCTGCATTCTTTTCGGTTTCTAAATTATCCTTGAGTCTTATTCTAGTTTGTCCAAGACATTCAGCTTTGACTGTGTATTAGAATATTATTGTAATATTCCAACAGGTTGCCTTCTGACCGGTTTTTACTCAACCTCAGGGTTACGTCAATGGTGTACCTATATGAACTTTTGATCTTGCTGTTTTTGCTAGCGGATTAAATACTTTAGTTAAGTGCCTATAATTCTTATAGTATTGATCGTTAAAAATATGAATCAGAATCAGTGAGATTTTTGTTTCTTTTTGATTTTATTATCTATTTTGTTTATTTGACCACGGCAAATGCATAGGTTAGGTAGAGTGGATACAGACAAGCGTATTAAATCGAGCTGATTTGCCACTAGTGTTTTGTATTTTGCAGCACGCCCGTACGCGCGTACAACGGCGTACGGGCGTTTAAGCTCGGTTTTTGGGTAACGAGTGTAATAGTAAAGCGGGTTGTTGGGCGCATAAGCGCGACAAAGCGCGACAAAGCTCTACGAGTGGCGTTTCGCGCGTACACGCGATGAAAAAACAGGAAACGAGAGCGGTGAATCCGCTTGGTTTTACGCTAGTCTGAAACTCCACTTATAATATTATCTGTATTGGAATCCAATACAAAGATTACTCAATAAAAATGACGGAGTGCGAAGCTAGCGTGAAATTAATTGATAAATAAAAAATATTAACAAGTTTTACGGGCGTAAATATTCCATAACAAAGTTTATTACAAAACTAAGTAAGACTTAACAACTTCAAACATTGTTGCGATTAATATCGTAAAGTACAATTGACAGCTATTAAAAGTTTTTAACTTTAGACCTAGGAGCAAAGTTATTCGAAACGAAAATTTAACACGAAAATATATCATTATTTTTGACTTTACCTGTCCTGGATTTTGAAAGATACTCGTAGGATTTTAATAAACTGTGAATTTAACGCATTACTGTCTTTCAGCAGTGTATCTATAGAAATCAGTGGGTCTTCAAGACTGACTATCAAAATAACTTAAGCCAAAATAATTTTATTATCAAACATCTTACTTTACTCGCTTGACGGTCTGAATCTGGACCGATAAGAACTGCCAAGCGAGTAAAGTAATTGCATAGGAAGATTGACAGTTGCCAATCGCTATAATATCTGTATTGCAGCGACCCATCTGATTTAAAGTCCTGTGTAGCACTGTTCTGCTTCTAGGCAGGCGTGATTTATTACCACTAGAAAAGCGCCTCGCTTGACTTACGTTCTTACAATTAAAGGTTTCTATCTCATTTCAATAAGAAAAAAATGAATAAAACAGCAATATAAATAAGTCTTTCCATATAATACAGGTTTCCTTCCTCATAAAATTGTTCGTAAGGCGCATTTGAAGTTACAAAGCCAGCAAGTATTTGTAGTTTTAAATTATTTATCACCTACTAAACAACCATAAATAGAAGTTAGTAGTAGGTAATAGGTAGGTATATTTATTCCCAACATTATTTCTACAACAATATGCGTGACTTTGAACTTTTCACCTCACATAATGGTAGGGTGAGGGTTACATACTTAAGTATGTATTTACATACACATACTGTTTAACGATTGTAAACAAGTTAGATGCTTCATGCCATATAATTAGTATAATCACAATTATTGTGTTCATATTACTTAGACCAAACTATCGAAGCTCCTAAGCAAGTTCTTTACGCGCTTGACAGATCTGATACCAACTTGCACCAGACTGACTAAGTGCCTAAACAATCCTTTTCTCGCATGACAGATCTTATTGGTCTGAATCTAGACTGTTAAGAACTGTCAAGCGAGTAAAGTCGGTCCGAATCTGGACCGTTAAGAAGTGACAAGCGAGTAAAGTCAGTCCGAATATAGAGCGCTATAAGAATTGCCAAGCGAGTAAAGTCAGTCCGAATCTGGACCGTTAAGAACTGACAAGCGAGTAAAGTAATTGCTTGTAAATTATGACACTTTGATGCACGTCAGCATTCGTGTTAGTATGTATTATTAGGCTATATTTTCAGTTCTATGATTATGATCAAGGTTTCACAAAAACATACAACACCCGACTTCAATCAAACTGTTCTAGTGACCGTAGGCACATACGCATTACGCACATAGCAAAATACGCAATTATTTTGATTTAAAAACTAACTACTGAACCGATTTTGATAAAATTGTAAATTGTGGGATATTTGAGATACTTTAAATTGTGGAATATTTGAGATAATATGCGTAATATTTGTACAATTATAAATTTTATATTTAAGTAATGTTTGTAATTACCTATTTTTTTTATTAAATTGAATTTATTTATTGACTTAAATGTAAAATTTAATGCAAAAAGAGTAATGATAACGAGTTCAATATAGTTTTTTCAAACAGTGTACCTATTATTAGATTCAAGAACATTCTTATTGCTCACTAGGATATAAACAGGTAAAAACCTAAAGAAAATAATCACAAAGGATCTACATTCTGATTCATTTCTCGATTTAATCATACAAAGGGCAAACAATAACGGAAGTGGGTTATTTTCCATCTTTACAGACCGTGGGTTTGACGTGGCAATACCACAGTTATAGCTCAGGAGCTGGACGTATCTATATTTTTACTGACGTGACTTCGTCTAATATATCGATGAACGCCGGCTGCATGCACGAAAAAGTTGACGTCGTTGTCCGGTAACGCTGTCATTGTCCGGTAACGCTCATTGTCCCGTTAAGCTGGTAGTCACGTTAAACTATCGTCCGTAAATCAACTTTACATAGAACCAATTTGTTCGCAACTTCAAATAAACGAAATTATTTTCTTATACGCACATTCAGCTAAAGACAAACATCCTCCAAATTTCAAGTCTCTACGTTCAGTGGTTTGGCCTGTACGTTGTCTGTCAGTCAGTTTGTCAGGTCCATGCAGCTTATTTATATTGATTGATAATTGATGAAATAAGATTCGTCTCATTCATTCATTCATTCGTCGTGATTTCTCACTATCAGGAGAGCGCTTAGTTCGCTAAGCGCTCTCCTGATAGTGAGAAATCACGCCTGCTCATGACCAGAACAGTGCTACACAGGAATTTGGTTCACATAGGCTGATGCAACACAGCTAATGCGCTCGTCCACTTTGAGACATTTTTATGGTCAGTCTCGAAAATTTGTTTACCAATCTAAACATAATCTGTAAGTAAACATAATATCTAGATCCAATGATATTTGAATGAATTAATGAATGAATATCAACAAATTATATAAATATATTTAGTAATAAATCCGCTTGATCTCTAAACAAAGGTTTTAATTAACTTAACTTTAGTTTAGAACTTTAGTACATATTACTATATTATAAACCAAAGAGTCAACGAACAGAAAACCAAAGTTCAAAGATACGACACGTGTTTCGCCTCTACACGAGGCATCATCAGGAGGTGTGGACTCGCCGAAGTTCGAAACGAGAGAACTTCGAACTTTTTTATCTTTGAACTTTGGTTTTCTGTTCGTTGACTCTTTGGTTTATAATATAGTAATATGTACTAAAGTTCTAAACTAAAGTTAAGTTAATTAAAACCTTTGTTTAGAGATCAAGCGGATTTATTACTAAATATATTTATATAATTTGTTGATATTTATGGATTTCCGCAAAGTGACGCCTGAATCAATCAATTATCTTAATGAATGAATTATTTATTTGTCTCAAGTATGGTTAGTTACAGACAGGTCTTATGAATGTACTAGCTGGTGCCCGCGACTTCGTCTGCGCAGGTATCTTTATACATTGTAGCCTATGTGTTATTCTGATGTATAAGCTATATTATTGTAAAGTTTCATTAAAATTCATTCAGTAGTTTTTACGTGAAAGAGTAACAAACATCCATCCATCCATCCATACTTACAAACTTTCGCGTTTATAATATTAGTAGGGTAAAGTAGAGTCACACACTGCACTGTAGAATACAGTATACAAATTTTCTTTTAATTTATACTTATGACCTAAGTTACTCATAATCTCTTTTAAAATTGTCTCTTTTAAAACTAAATTTATTTCCTCAACAAAACCTAATGATAAATTATTAAAAAAATATTTTATTTATGACTTATAATAACTTATTATTAAGCTACAACGATACGTTCAAAACAACTTTTTTTACGCGGAACTTGATAGATCGATTATGGATGCGATTTGATTCGAATGACTAATCAATTCATTACTATCAATTTTACGAAGCGATTACGTCATTACATACCCATTTAAAACTCATTATTAAATTGAGCATATTTAGTTTATAATTTATTAGTATCCAGAAGACCTAGATGGATAACATAACTGTGATCCTAAAAAACACCAAGATTGACAGTATGCGCGGATAACTTCAGAGAGAATATTTTCAGACACCCAACCCAAAAAAAAAAAAAACATAAATTTTTGTTACTTCTTACGATGAAGTTTTACTAACAATGATGAAGACTTGTAATTTAAAGATTTAATCCGACCAAAAACATCTAATGTTAAACATTGACATTTTTTTATGACAAAAAGAGTTAAAATACATTTATGTAGAGTTATATGCAACTCAAAAGCGCGTACATAATAGATATAGCTAAAATATATAATAATATACATACTTCTTCTTATCGTGTCACTAGTTCTATGTGTGTGGTGAAAGGAATTCAGGTGCGCCTCGAAGAGGCTCTTTTCGTGCAGTATACATACTAACAAATAAAACAACCCGTTTAAATTAAGCCAGAAATATAGCTAACTTCATTTTAATTATTATTATTTTACCCTTTTCAGAAAAATGCCAGCCTACGATAATGAAGGCGCAACCATTTCAATGGAGGATGTCCGCGATCCTGATCACCCCATCACGATCAGCACCATTGAAGAAGAATTGGCAGCCAGGAGAGTCCGTATGCTCAAGCCACAGAAATCCACTGTAGCATCCAGGAAGGAACAGGCTGTCTGCGTCAGGCGGGCGCATAAAAGATACGGCTCTAAAAAAAGCCCGAATATTATTTTGGATGGATTGAATATGACAGTTCCTAAAGGCGCGATGTAAGTATACTAATAGTACAATGACACACGGCTTTTTTTCACGCTACACGCCAGCTACTTCGCTTGTAGCTTGTAAAGTCGCCCAGTGTCATCGGCGTTTTTTCAATTGCTTGTTGATAATCCTTCCCAAACGCTAACACGCTCACACGCTAGCGTTTAAAAACGCCAACAATCAGGTTGTAAAAAAGCTTGACAAACTACTTTTCCTCTGGCGACAAAGATGCGTAGAACCAATTTGACTTAAGAATTGCGTTCTGCGCATCTTTGTCACGTGAGTCGCCAGAGGACAAACTGTTTATCGCTAATTAATCTAATTATACAATCCACAAGACCTTTTTAAGGCCAAGAATCCCGCGCGTCGCTATCTCGCTCGCATTTGTATATTTTGAAGATATAAATTGACTGAGTATAACGTTTCAAAAGTGAAGCGGAGCAGAGCAAAACAGTTTTTTCCCAATCTTCTTCACTTTTATTAATTAAAAAATATATAAACTTACTAAAACGTTTGGCGCGTTTTTTCTCTTAAAGTTAGGGCTTTGTTAATCATAGTATTTTGCAGCTATTCGGCTAATTGATACTTTTGAAATGATTAGATATAGGTCTATGAGTCCGTAGTTATATTATTTATAAACTTTTGTTTATTTTCTTTGCACCATCGATCGCATTCATTTTGAAATGAAAATAGTATCAAACCTTTTTAAGTTGCCATCATTCTGTGCCAGGTAAATCTACTTTTTGTCTTTGAAAATGTAATGTTTTAAAAATATTAGAGTAAAAACTGAAAGGTACCGAGTCAAATTACGAATTTACAAGGATTTTACAGTTTTCATTTGTACCTAGGTATCCTTATCATGTTGTTTTTGCTCGTATACTAGACTAATTATCTTTTGTAAAAGAATTCTTGCGTATTTTTACTCGGCTTTGTCCAACTGAATAAACTCGTATTTTTCCAAAAAAGGTCCTAAAGTATCATACGGGATGGTTTACACAAATATTTGTCTCTATGAGTCCTCCATTATCTCTGGTCATCCGCTTCTAAATTGAAAATTACAGCGTTATCTCTGCTTCGTTAAAAAAAATAAAGCTTTGTTGCCGTGTTTTTACGGGATTAAAAAAAACGTGCGGCTCTATATTGCTTTATATGTTTTTATTCTAGAGTTATGGGCGTTGTAAGGATAAAAGCTGATAAATTGGTTGCAAAGACTTTGAAATTACCTCGAAAATAGAACAAAGGTTGTGTTGAAAAATAGGGATTTCCGTAATTCTCAAAAAGTTGTGTTCGGATATTAAATTTTTTTTTTAAACACTTGCATGTAGAAAAAAAGGTTGTGTTGAAAAATTAGTACTCTTTGCTAAAAAGGACTTTTCGCTTAAAACTTATTTCCTTCACTTTCAAAAAGTTTTAATCGCTAATTATATTTTCAATGGTTTTTCCGAAAATCAAGTTCTTTTTATAGTCACTGTGTGGCACAAAATACATTTTATTAGGTATGTATTTTACATACCTGTTTGAAAAATATTTGATGAATTGTGTAAACAAGTTTGAATTCAAGTACTTTCTAGCTAACTAAAACAACCTATCTTTACAGTTACGGTCTCCTCGGCGCATCTGGGTGTGGAAAAACAACGCTACTCTCATGCATCGTGGGGCGACGGAGACTGAACTCTGGCGAAATCTGGGTGCTTGGCGGTAAGCCTGGCAGTCCAGGCAGTGGCGTGCCAGGACCCAGGATTGGATACATGCCTCAGGTAAGATATTGGCTAGTACAGGCAGTCCAGAACTCTGGTGAGATCTGGGTACTCAGCGGGATGCTTGGCAGGCCGGACAGTGGGCTGCCAGGACCCAGGATTGGATCCATGCCAATGGTAAGATGTTGGCTAGTCCAGGCGGTTCTAAAATTATAAGGTATAAATACCAGATTTCAAAACATCTTGAGGCATCTTGTAGTCAATAAATTCTACCAGAAATAATTGTCTATCAAAATGCCTCAAATTGCACGAGCAGTTCTTTTTAGATTCAAAACCGGATTTTGTGATTCAAAACTCTGCGTTGCGTAGCATTGTTCAGTTCATGAGACGTGATCTCTTACCATAAAAATAACGTATAGCTACGAATGATTTTCACTTTATTTTCATCCATACTTGGGCTCAATAGGTATTGAAAAGATTTATGGTAGGGTACAGAGAATCGAGACGCAGTAAAGCAGTAAATCAACGAGCGATCTTGCGTATCTGTGATACGTTACAGTATAGGCTTATCAAGCAGTAGGTAAAAGTCGGCATTGGAATTTGATCTTAAAGGTAGTAAGTAGTTAAAAAAAAAAAAACTAAACATTTTACTTAACAGAATATCAGAAACTTTCATGAAAACCAATTTTCCTTCCAAAATCTACGTCAACTCAAAGTACAGAGCAATTAAATACTATTCTAGCTATTTGAGACATGTACCGTACAAGTCATAGGTCAATTTTTTTAAAATTTTGTCAGAGCGTCTGGTTGAAGCGACGCGTGATCAGAGGGCTGGCAGCTATCTGGGCCAAAGAATAAGCCTTGCTATACAAAGAGGCAATGCAGCCAGTATCCTCGGCACGCTGCCATCGGGTATCGAGTTGGAGCAGTTGAGCTACCTATAGATCGTTTGCAACGGTCTATGAGTGGCCCAATTGTTTCCTTTTGTAAATTTTGTAATATAGATTGTAGGTAGTTAGCTTATGCTGTAATGAATAATTAAGTCATAGGTTCAAAACCTTTAGCATAATTAAATCAACCTTTCTCGAAATAATCAATTTTAAACGCCCTTAGTATAACGAGCGTGTACCTACACAACATAATCATTATTAAATGGAGTGACTTTATCAATTCAAACACACTTAAATCTACTGTGTAAAGCGAAATCCAACTGCTTAAATGTAGGTAGGTAAAGGCTAAGACTTAGTATGGAATGGAAGTGGTAATCTATCAAGCTTTACTATTTTTCACACCACCTGCTCGATAATATCCAATTACAAATCATGCTATCATCAAGATAAAGCAAAGCATTACCTACCTAGGGAGGTAGTGTTGTATGAAACTCCCAAGGGTAGTAATGTGATTTGAATTTGGAACGTCAAATTCGTGTGGAAACTCGTGGAAAACTCTAAGTAAAAGAACGCCCATATGGCATTGTAAAAAGGTTTGTTCTAAAATCGAACTGGCCTGCCTACGAAGCTTGGTGTTCCGGGTTCGATCCCCGGCTGGGGCAAATATTTGTGACGAACACTAATGTTTGTTCTCGGGTCTTGGATGTTGTGATGTCTTGTATGTGTCCATGCCACTTGCGACACAGGAAATCCTAGTGCAGGGGTGTGAGTGTATGAATGTTATGTTATGTTACTCATAAAAAAAAGAAAAAAGGCGCGACTTCAAAGACTGTAAACAAAAGACGGTGTTGGCTGCTTACCTAGTTCGGAGCCCTAGATTTTTATTGCCTCGCAGAAGGTGTGACTGTCTTCGTCTTGGGTAGCTTGAACCCCTCGCGTCACTCAGGACTCTACATAACTCTCTCGCTTCGCTCAGGAGTTAACTGAGTCCCTCGTTAGCTGAGGGTTCAATATGCCACCCGCGACATAAGACACTGCTTTATCCCCTTAGTGCATAATCTACTATAATTTTTATATACTAACTTTTTAAATACTAACTATTTTCTGTATTCAAATTTACAAGTGCATCACTATTTTACACATTTCTGTATCACTGACGTCACATCACGAAAAGACCCGTAATAATTTAAATTAATAATAAACAATAAACAATAAACATTCACACACTCACACCACTTTATTACTTCAAATATTCTTATCTTTATCAAAGTTTCCGGATTTTTTTTATAAACCATGATACAATTCTACTGCATCATAGGTTCGCCGTTCGTCGTGTATCTGCTTCCTACATGTATATATCACTGAAGCCACATAACCCTTTCTGACGTCACATAACCCTTTATGACGTCATAGCTGTCTAGCCGCTTCTATAATCTATGAATCTATAATACATGCAAATTGTTAACAAGATTAATGGTATTGTGAACATGATCGTAGGCTGTGAGAGGAAAACAGGAGCTCTTAAACAACTTTACATCGCGATATTTAAGCCGCGTTTCCACTAGGCAACATTTGGCGCACGACACGTGACGCTCAACATGTACGGCAATGCTTCACACCAGCGCGCAGCGCTCGACGTTGCCAGCTGGCGCGCAACATGACGCGCGGCTTGTTGTTTGTCTAAAGATCATAGTTAGTTGAGCATCAATTGTTGTCGAGTGGAGACGTGACGTGCAACAATGTCCGTAGTGTAAAATTATAACCACTGCCGTTGAAATCAACATAAGCTCCTCTGGCGACATGTTGTCGACGACTGACGTAAAGTAGTAGATGCGCAGACAGACAACGTTGTTTAACAAAAGTTCCGCGCTGACTTTTAACATGTTGGGCAAGTGTTGTGCAACATGTTGCGCGTCAATTGTTGCCTAGTGGAAACGCGGTTTAATATTACATTGTAGAGCGCGTCATTTTATTATTTTTCTTCGTCTGTAGTCGGTACTTCATTACTGAAGATCGTGATCACCCATTTTGTAAGTGCGGACGGCCTGTCTCCAGCGGTTCCGGTCTTTGGCTGCCTGCACCACATTATAGAATGACGCATTATATTTAACCTGGTCAAAGTTTTATTATTATAACCACGTTTTTATTAAATCACATTCTTGGGGTCATTTCCTACTACAATACATATACTACTATTGAGAACTGGTTAAAATGAATTGGTTATATTATTCAACGGCAGCGTCTGTCCGGCTGTTTTTATCTACAGGTCGCATTTCTCAACAGATTCTCGTGAAATTTTGTGAGTAGGTTCGGTAACTGAATAGGTTTTTTTGTGGATTCAGGTTTTGGATTTTATTCAAAATGGTGGAGATATTATGGGGGTACAGAACAAAAAAAAAACCTTTGTCACATCAAATCACAAGGGAATTTCATTAGATAGGTACTTAATATAGTAAGAAATTTTAAGTAAAAATAGGTAAATAAATAAAATAATACTAGAATAATACTTCTACTTCACAAACTACTACCGTGCTACTACGGACTAAGAGTCACGAAGTCCACAGCTCGCAGAGCCACTTGCTAGTTATAAAGGTTCTAGATCTAAACTCTTCCATGAAGGTATTTTAAATTTTAAATTGGTTATCTACAGTGAAATCATCAATAATCAATATAATTTAAAGGCTTGGACCTGACCGACTGACTGACAGACAACGAGCGTACAGGCCAAACCGCTGAACGTAGAGACTTAAAACTTGAAGCGTGTGTTCGTCAAGAAGCATTCTAAGAAAATAATAGTATTAAGGGTAATCCTCAAGAAAAATTCCATACAAAATGTTTCGGACAAATACTCAAAAAGTACGCCGTATTATAGTAATTTCTTCACTAACTTTACTAATTTTTGTTTACACAATCGGAAAACAGACGAAACGAATAGT
The DNA here is from genome assembly GCA_932526365.1 of Lobophora halterata. Classification (NCBI taxonomy): domain Eukaryota; kingdom Metazoa; phylum Arthropoda; class Insecta; order Lepidoptera; family Geometridae; genus Lobophora; species Lobophora halterata. The sequence goes on along the minus strand of OW052023.1, from coordinate 2,749,060 downwards.
GTGAAGAAATTACTATAATACGTCGTACTTTTTGAGTATTTGTCCGAAATATTTTGTATGGAAATTTGCCTTGAGGATTACTCTTAACTCACAATGCAAACTAATTAATTTAAAAATATACTTGAATTAAACTTATGTTCAAAACAAAGCAATCACCATCTATACGTATTTCCTGTACTCGTACAATGAAGCATAAACATAATGTTTTTGTAAAATTACCTTTATTACATAAGTGGTAAGATTGAAAATATCATTATGGTAATAAAATACTCGACTTCTGTCAATGCCACTTGTAGTCCAAGAGCTGGGATCGATTGGACCCTTAGTATAAAAGTGGTAATCTCAAACATCTTTTGCTGAAAGCTGAAGTGTCAATTATTTTTGTTTTCGATATTATTGGAGTTTGAGAGTTATGTCCATCTACTTTCTTTCTCCTTACTTCATAGCTTTGCCAAATTCAATTTAGAAAAGTTTGAGGCCTATTTTTTTGATTAGTTATAGTTAAGGACCTTTTTACTATTACTATTAACGTTGTAATTATGTATTCATTTTAGCTAATATAATCAAATCTCTTTTGTGAGTACGTTAAATTATATCGTTTAATTATATAGTGCACGAAAAGAGCTTCGTCGAGGCGCACTTGAAATTCTTTCACCATACTGGTTCGAAAAAACGATGGGTTCCCATCCAGTAATACCCAAACGAGTAACACTGGTACTCGATGGGATTTTTTTTCCCAACGAGTAACACTCATGTTAAGTAGAAGAAGTTTTATTATATCTTTTTTTTTGTGAGTATGTTTAATTAAAAGTAAGATTTATAACGAACAGACTGACAAAAAAAGTTTCTACTCGTATATTTGATAGAAAAGAGTACTTATAAATAATGAATAACTAGATGAATTAATGTGTTAACTCAACTAATCTTTGTATTAACTGATTATAAATTATTTGTATTATGCCAAGCAATTTAAATTTTAATATATAAATAATAACGAGCGAGCCTTATTACACTAGTCACATAATAATGACGTGTAACATCTGACATCTTACCTTGGTAATAAGCAACATTCAAATTATAAATGATTCTATTTATACTTCATTTTTCTAAATTTATAACCGTCTGACGGCCAACTTCCTGTTAGACTTTTTTTGTGGGAGTGTTTTCGTGAAAATTGGACGGAAGTGTCCAATTTTCACGAAAACACTCCCACAAATTAACAAAAAGTGAGAAGAAAGATTTTACACATCAAAAAACCCTTTTATTGATTGTTTGCCACCGTCTTCAAGACTATATTGTTTGTAGTCACTGAAGCGAAAAATTACAGGAGCTAAGTAGTAGGTTATACGTAACTTTATGATATTATACGCAAGTTCATGTGTGCTTATGTGTTTACAAATAAATGTTGCTGTCAGATTTGATCAGATTGCGTTCGTCAACCCTATCAATGAGTTGGACTTTTTTTGACGAGACTACGTCTAATAAATCGATGAACGCCGGCTGCATGCACGAAAACGTTTACATCATTGTCCGGTAACGCATATTGTCCGGTAACGATCATTGTCACGTTACGCTGGTTATGACGTTATCACGTTAAACTGTTGTCCGTAAACCAACTTTACGGACAATAAACACTGATTGATTGTATGTTGACGACGCACAGTGATGCTACCAGAAGAAGCTGACTGGACAAAATTATTTTGTGACGACGGCGTCCTTACTGGTATTATTAGCATATAAGCAGATTAGACAAGCATAGCATATAAGCATATCAGCCTATAATGTTCCCACTGCTGGGACTCAGGCCTATTCTCGGCAGGAGAGCGAATGGGTCTTATATTTATTTTTTCCATCATTTAACATGCCGGTTTCCTCACGATGCTTTCCTTCACCGTTGCGAGAACGTGGGATGCAGACATAGATTTTTCCGACCGAAAAAACCCATTCACGCATGACTGCCAACGGGATTCAAACCCGCGACCATCAGATCGCAAGGCAAGGGCCTCATCCACTCGGCCACCTCGTCCTCCGTCCGTCCATTGGGGAGGCGTGTGTGTGCATTCTTATACTAAAAGATCTGTACCCTAATAAATAACTAAAACACTCTAACAGATCAGACAGAGTTTACGTAACACCCTGTTTAAGGGATTTTGGTGGTTACATAAGCAATTATTACCCTTTATATTACCTGTTTCCGATTTAGGCTGTTTCAACGATCGTATCGTTCCTTGTTTTATGTAAAAGGCTTAGCTGCTTCCGACATTTTTATCTCTGGGAGATCTCTTGTACGCCTTTAAATGATTACATTTTTAGGCGGATAAAGTTGGCCTTTTTGTTATTGTAGATAAGCATATACACCACAAATTCTTATTTTCCAAAAAAACTTAAATGGGCAAGTAGAAGGGGTACTGCGTTGTATCTGTGCAGTCATAATTTTGGGTTTCTACAAAACGACAGAATGACAGGGAGTGCGGCGCCCGAGCCGAGCTTTTGCAAGCTGGCTCGAGCTAGGTACCCAAACGGTTTGCCAAACGATGAATAAAACTTAAATTATCATCAATGATGGGTACCGCCTGTAGCAAATCCGTAGGAAAACGACTAACGGTAATTTATTTCGACGAAAATTTGACTTCATTTCATCAAGATTTTTTGCCATTATAATTTGTTTAGTGACAGCAACTGATTATGCGTATTTTTTTTCTGGTTATTAAAAAATTGCGGTGTTTATATAAATGCAGGATAAAGTTTTTTTTTTATATATTTGTATTATTTTTCAGGAGGTAGCTCTTTTCGGAGAGTTCTCGATACGAGAGACACTCATCTACTTCGGATGGATCGCCAATATGCCGACAAAGGAGGTAGAAGAGAGGATAGACTTCCTTATAGCCTTGTTGCAGCTGCCGAACCCGACTAGGTCAGTAGTGTTTAGCGTTTGATACATTTGTTTTTAATAAAACACGTGCTTAACGGTGAAGGAAAACATCGTGAAGAAACCGGCATGTCATAGAGCCTCAAAAGTTCGAAAAACATCTCTAAAGGAACGGGAACAGGTCTAAAGGAGCCTCTTCGATGCGTACTTGAAATATTTTCACCACACTGGTTCGAAAAAACTAGTGAGTTAGTGACACGATAATAATAATAATAATAATAAAATTTATTTATTTGACACAATAAAGATAAAATTTATTTATTTGACACAATAAAGGATACGAACGATAAGAAGAAGATATTTTTTGTTCTAAAAGGATGAATTCTGCGTTTGCAAAAGTGTTGTTGGTAAATCAATTTGGAAGCATAAGATTTTTTACTACTGACAATAGTTCGAAAGAATAATCCATTAAACAAGGTTTTTACATAAAATAAATAAATTAAGTTTAGTATATAATATCAAAATAACTGAAAAATAATATCGTAAACGATATATTTTAACGAAATTGCGTATTTTCCTTCACTGTGACTTTTCAGTGGTGGTTACGGTCACTAAAACAGTTCCATTGAAGTAGGTTGTACTGTTTTAGTAAAATCTTGATTATTTCCAGACAAGTTAAGAACCTATCTGGTGGTCAACAAAGAAGGACATCCCTCGCCGCGGCTCTCATTCACGACCCTGAGTTGCTGATCTTGGACGAGCCAACTGTGGGGGTCGACCCCGTGCTTAGACAAAGGTAACATCATCATTAACATTACCATTAATGTCATCATGATCGTCGTCATCCTAATTATTATCGTCATCATCTTCATTATTATGGTCATCATGATCGTCGTCATCATAATTACTATCGTCATCACCTTCATCATTAAGGTCATCATTACCGTCATTATGATGATTTATCGTCATCATCTTCACCGTTATCATCATCATTATCGTCATTATTGTCGTCATCACCGTTATAATCGTTACCATCATTATATCAGCTTTGACTTACTTTATGTGTATGCCTATTAGAATAGAATTTATGTAAACTAGAATATAATTTATTATCCGGGTACCAAACTGGCTAAGCCGGAAGTAACAAATAGATAGTTGTCAATAATTTTAAAACTAAATGTACTTTACGCATGATGTTATTAAACAAACGAAATAAATTAAATAACATCATAATTACTTTATTACATTTCAGTTTACATTCAATATTATTTCCAAAGTAATTAAGTACCTACCTAATAGCTGAATCGAAATAAGCTCCAATTTATTAGTTACAAATTAATTTACGAACTAGTCCAACCAATTTCAAGTTTGCGGCGTTATTTTCTAGTTTTGAATAATGCATTTATAAGCCTACTTTGGACACAGTAGATTTATGGCAGTAAGATAACTTTAATAAGTGAGTAAAAAAGCAAGGCTTTGCGGTGTGATCCTTTTATCGCAGTAAAACTGTGCTTAAGTTTTTTTTTATGAAAAGAGGTGCCAATTTAAGATTAAAATGTTGCACTCTCCTTATGATAAAAGATCAGTCATGTTCATGATCAAAACTGTATTGCACTGGATTTTTATTACAAATCGTAATGTAACACAATACTGCCCTCATTTTTATGTTTTGGACCTTTTTTTCTTATGGATTCAATATACTTATTGTCATTTCCTTAGATAACTTTTATCATATATTTAAAAATAACAATATTTTATGCATGTAAAAATAGGTGCTCATAAAATAAACGAATCATACATAACTTAATATCGGTTGTGATAGATAAAAAAACATATATTTCCGTTTCTGCCACAATAAATTACAAAATATTTAATACATAAAATCAATAAAGTACATAAGATTGAAGTTTACCTACTACATACAATTTACTGTGCCTGTACTATGCAATTTCAGTAACGAAATTCGCTATGCTTGTTTCAGCATATGGGACCATTTGGTTGAAATAACCAGAGGCGGGCGGACCACCGTGATCATCACCACGCATTATATCGACGAAACCAAACAGGCTACCACAGTGAGTAAAGATAGTTATACTACAAAATTGTATAATATTGTCTGAAATTTATAACAGCATATGCTAACTACTACAATCTATGTATATAACACAAAATGAAACAATTGGGTCACCTATAGACCACCGCAAACGATCTATAGGTAGCACAACTGCTCCAACTCGATACCCGATGGCAGCGTGCCGAGGTTACTGGCTGCATTGCCTCTTTGTATTACAAGGCATCTTTGGCCGAGATAGCTGCCAGCCAGATCACGCGTCGCTTCGACCAGACGCTCTGACAAAATTATGAAAACGCGGAAGGCTCCTATTCCCCATGGCTAGGTCCATGTCCCCAAAGGGCTCAAACATATCAACAAATTATCAAACATAATTGTCTGAATAAATTTATTTGCTTATATTTGTATGTGTTGATGAAGGCAAATACATTTAATTTAATTTCATTTCAATAACATTGAAAATGCCTACCTATAAACCCCTTTGAGCGTTTAGGTGAAATAGGAAACCATAGAAGTATTAAAGTACAGAATCACAATGTAGTACATTGAAAATATGACCAAAAAAAGGGAGCCACATTGGCTTCTAGTACATTTTGGTCCGATGCTAATTTTCGAAAAAGAGAAGTAATAGGGCTAAATAACTATTATATGTTAAAACTACTAGGCATTTTCATTGCCAATAAAAGTACATCGTAAAAAGTAATTAACGTTATTTGAAAATAGAGATATTTCATTTTTATTGACAGGTTGTCTGAAAATTTTTGTCCTATATACCGCATCCATTTCGGTTTGGTACTGTCCATCTAGTTCTATAGGAACACCGTTATTCATCTATGTAGGAAACATAACAAAATGTACGGGGATTTGATCACAGACGCTTCAGCTGCATAAAATTGCCTTTACTGTTCGCTCGGCCCGTACTTTTTGAGCGATTGCTTCCGTGCATTTTTTTTCAGAGGCACCGATATTTCATGCAGAAAGCCTTTTCTGTTTGCATATTTTTATTCTCCCCTTTGGTTTTGTTGCGTAACGGATCGTTAGAGTTCCGTATTATAAGGTCAAAATGGAATCCTTCGTACGTCTAAAACTTTGTTGTCTGTGCGTCTGTCCACATCCCGTATAGCATTATCTAAAATAATGTCGACTTCTGATTTGACTATTTTGACACGTATTCTTAGAAAACAGATGGACTGACATAAGGTCGTTGTATAAGTATTCAGTAAGTAGCAATCTTGTCATTTATCTTTCATTTATATTTGACGACACCGTGGCTACGAACCTTGGTGTTCCGGGTTCGATTCCCGGCCAGGGCAAATATTTGTGTGACAAACACAAAGGTTTGTTCTCGGGTCTTGGATGTTGTGATGTCTTGTATGTGTCCATGCCACCTGCGGCACAGGGAATCCTAATGCAGGTGTGTGTGTGTGTGTCGATGTTTAATATTTATTATTCATTTTATTTATCCACAGATAGGACTAATGCGAGGTGGCAGGTTCTTAGCCGAAGAGTCACCAGGCGAGTTGATTCGACGCTACCACGCCGACAGTCTAGAAGAGGTGTTCTTGAAGCTGTCAGTGATGCAGAACCTCGGCAAGAGACGACGCTCAAGCATCCTGGCTGATGTGGTCGAAAAAGTACAGCTTCCAGCCATACCGGTAAGTAGATTTCTAAGTGTAGATGAATCTACACTTCCCCTATCAGAAACTCCGAACTCGAATAACGTCATCATTATCATCCTTGGCGCTACAGCCCCGGGTGGGCCTTGGCCTGGTCAAGTAAACGGCGCCATCCAAGCCGATCTTTGGCTTTCACCTTCCAGCCGCTGACTCCGAGTGCTTTTAAGTTTTTCAATGCCATCCAGCCATCGCAGTTTAGGTCTACCTCGAGGTCTACGGCCGTCAGCTAGGCTTCCTGTGTAGGATCCGCTTGGTCACTCTTGCCTCATCCATCCTTTCCACATGGCCAGCCCGTCGCAGACGATCGAGCATAAATTGCTTTACAACGTTTGGATTTTGATATAGGTTGTAAAGCTCGTGGTTGTATCTTATTCGCCAAATATCACCATCGAGTACAGAAACGAACTAGAAACGAAATTGTAACAGTAGAACTAGATTATAGTAGAGTCTAGTTCTTCTAAATCGAGGTAGCTCGAGCCAGCTCGCTACCGGAGATTGCCAAGCGATGAATGAAACTTAATTAATTATCAATCATGCGTACCGATTGATACAAGCCAAGGCCTTAGAAAAAAGAGTAACGTTAACATTATTTATTTAAAAAAAACAACTTATTTTTTTAAGTTTTTTGCCATATCAGTAACAGAAAGTGATTATGCGGATTTTGACGAGACTACGTCTCATAAATCGATGAACGCCGCCGCGCCGGCCGGCTGCATGCACAAAAACGTTGACGTCATTGTCCGGTAACGCTCATTGTCCAGTAACGCTCATTATCCCGTTACGCTGGTAGTCACGTTAAACTATCGTTGTAGCCAACTTTACAGACGACCAATTTTTTTATGGTCATAAAAAACTTGTGGTGTATATTATGATTTTTTTTCTTCCAGAACCCTAACGCAATAGACCTAGAAGAGGCCGAAATTGGCGAGGTCTCAGGAGAATTCGGTGACAACGTGTCAATGAGCAGTAAAGGTCGTGTGGTTGTTACTCCCGAGATCAATCTTCCAGTAGACTCTCTCCCCCCGGAAGAGAAGCCGAAGAGGGGGTGTATGGAGACCTTCATGCCCATGAAGTGGCATCACATGCGAGCGCTTATTTGGAAGAACTTCTTGAGTCTTTTCAGGAATTTTGGGTAAGTTTTCGATTGACATCAAGTTTGAAATTAAGGCTTTGCATCTTTTGGGGTAAAAAAAGGTTAGGTTATCTAGTAATCAAAGCAGTATGCCGTTACTGAACACAGATATGACAAAAAACTTGGAAAAATTAAGTTGTTTTTTTATCAAAATATATTTGATTAAAATTGGATAACTGTTACCGTTAGTCGTTTTCCTATTGATTTGCGTCATGCGGTACCCATCATAGATAATAATTTAAGTTTTATTCATCGTTTGGTAAACCCAGGTACCTAGCTCGAACCAGCTTGCAAAAGCTCGGCTCGGGCGCCGCACTCGCTCCGCTGTCACTCTGTCATTTTGTAGAAATCCAAAGTTCTGACTGCACAGATACAACGTAGCACCCCGTCTGCATTGCCCATTTAATTTTTTTCGGTAATTAAAAATTGGTGGTGTATATATGTTTTGTAAAACCTTGATTATTTCCAGTGTCCTCGCCTTCATCCTCGGATTGCCTCTAACCCAAATGATCCTGTTCTGCCTCGCCATTGGCCACTACCCCGAAGGTCTACCCATCGCCGTGGTAAACTACGAGTCCAACGAAACCACAGCCCTCTGCAAATACGACAGGAACTGGTGTCCACAGAACACGGAGACTTATGAGTGGAATTTGACCATGTTCAGCTGCAGATATCTGGACTTCTTATCCAAGAGACAGAGCAATCTGGTAAGTCTTTTTTAAGACACAGGGAATCCTAGTGCAGGGGTGTGAGTGTGCGAATGTTTGTTTGTTTGTTTGTTTGTTACTACTACCAAGCTACTACTATTGTATTATTACTAGCTGAAGCCCGCAACTTTGATTGCCTTTGAGTTGAAAAAAAATCCTTCTTATTAGCACGCGCCATAGATGAATAACGATGTTCCTATAGAACAAGATGGACAGTATCAAATCAAAAGGTAATCGTAAGACAGGACCAACAGATTTCAGACACCTTGTCAATAAAAATGAAATATCTCCATTTTCAAATAATGTTTGTTACTTTTTACGATGTAGTTTTATCAACATTGAAAAAACCTAGTAGTTTTAACATATAATATTTATCTAGCCCTGTTACTTCTCTTTTTCGAAAATTTTCATCGGACCAAAATGTACTAGATGTAAGCCAAAGTGGCTCCCTTTTACTGGGCATATTTTCAATGTACTACATTGTGTTTCTATACTTTAATACTTCTGTGAGTACGCACCTACACTTCATAACGAATATGCCCTCCAAATTTCAAGTCTATACATTCAGTAGGTTGGCCTGTCCTTTGTCTGTCAGTCAACCAGTCAGTCAGGACTAAGCCTATTTTAGTCGGTACTTGCTGAATACCCACAACTTCACACAAAATTCCTTACTTACACTTCTCGACAAACATACCTTTGAAATTTAAAGTCTCTACGTTCAGTGATTTGGCCAGGGCGTTGTCTTTCAGTCAATCAGTGAATCAGTTAGTCAGGACCAAGTCTTGTTTGTATAGTGGTTTAGAGGGATGGAAAATAACAAATGACTTTTATACCAAGCGGGCAAAGTAGCAGCCATTTTCTTCACTAAAAAAGCTGCTACCCTTTTTAGCAGCCGTATGCAGCTGCGTAGATTTTTTCTCATAAAACTATGTTTCTACTCAACTAGGGTAAGACAGGGTTAGAAAGATGGCCCAAAAAAAAGATTCCTCTTTTCTAAAAACCATACATTCGAAAATCAAATGGAAGTAAGAATAGGTTAAGTTTCTAGCATTTTTTTTATGCTTCATACTTTACGTACCTATTATAATTTTCAATTGATTATCGAAAGTAAGATTTTTACGAAAAGGGACACGTATCCTTTTAGGTATCTAACCCTGTTTTACCCTACATACTTTATTACAACCATCTATCTCAATTTATTGCGGAAACAAGAAAATCATGTTTTTCCTGGGAAAAACTGAAGTTTATTATGATACTATAACTTATTCATAACTCCTCCTCAGACGTCAATAACTATAACTCTACTTAATCTAATCATATACAAGTCTTCAAACAAATATAATGACAGCTTTTCACTAAAACCTTGCGAGAAAAAAAGTTCATGAATATATCGATCCGATTTTAATAATTTTCTGACTCACTGATTATAGACGAGTCAAAACCGCTAAAAGTAGAGTTTAGAAATGTAGGATGTGTTATCAAGATATGTAAAATGCTTGATCCTGACTGACTGACAGATAAAGCACAGGCTAAACCACTGGACGTAGAGACTTGACATTTCGAGGGTATGTTCGTCAAGAAGTGTCATTTACTAAGAAAGGATTTTTTTTTGTTTAGTGCACATTAATTACTTTTTAATGTACTCTAAAAAGCTGTGTTGGCCGTGTGGGAGGTGTCTCGACTTTCGATTCGAAGGTCGTATGTCTGAACCCGTTCGTACACCTATTTATTTTTCTGTTCAAAAAATCTATGCGTGCATTAAAATACGTGCTTAACGGTGAAGGAAAATACCGTGAGGAAACCGGCATGGTCATACACTTACACATACTTTAACGGCATAGATCCAAGTGGTGAGCACAATAGACCGACAACGGTCGCAGTGTCACTAAAGCCACAAATCAATAAGTAATAAAAAAAAATGTCATAAAACCTAAAATTTTGAAAACATCCAGAATGTACAAACCAGAGTGGTGAAATCCTTTCACCACTCTGGTTTGAAAGAACTATAGTGTCACGATAAGAAGAAGAAGCTGAACTCTAGTGGATAATGACCCTAAGGTTCTGCAAGTTTGTTATGTGGATCACGTAACGACCGGACTGCCCTTTAGCACTATTGTTTGGATAACGATATACAACGATAAGAAATAACGGCTTTAATTTCAAGATTATTTGTTCAAATATTCTTGTTATAACATCATTTTGTTTACTTACACTATCTAAATGTTATTTGATCGAGATAATAAAGAGACTTTTGCAGTGAGCCTTCTCTTAAGCCGATTGACATCCTAAATTATACGATACCAACATAGATAAACCTAACGAAATAACCAGATAGATATAATCGAACTCAGAAATACCATCATGCATCGCCCTGACAGGGTCCATGTACTATACCTAGTCTGTAACTACCACTTAAGACCTATAATACTTACCTGTATATACGTACAAACGGCGTCATAGATAAGTATCCCCCTTGCACAAGACACCCAGCTTCAAATCTCATTAAAACATTGTATAAAATCATGATTAGGCTTGAATGGTTATAAAAATATAATTTATTTTGAAGGCTAAACTTCTTCATACGCCGCGTTGGGCGTTTTGAAGGAATTTGAAGCTCAAAGATGTGAAGTCTTTTGCAAGGGGGATACTTATCAATGACGCTGTCTGTACTTGGGGGCAATAAATAAATACAATACAATACAAATGATTAAATTACCTATACATTTTCCTCCAGATAACTTACCCGGATAAGGAGACAGCCATGAACGAAGCGAGACACGGTCACGCACGAGCGGTTCTGGTGTTCCCCAGTAACTTCTCCACTTGCCTCCAGGACAGGATCACAGACCCTCGCCACACCGACTTCTACACCATCAGGAACTCCGATATGGAAGCCCATATGGATGATACTGGTAAGTCTCTTTTCAATCACCTACATTCATAAGACCAGTCTGTAATCTAACCATACTTGAGACAAATAAATAATTCATCCATTCATTCATCCATTCATTCATTCAATCGACATCAAAGATTGAATGAATTAATGAATGAATGGAAATGCTTTATTGTATCAACAGATTATATAAATATATTTAGTAATAAATCCGCTTGATTTCTAAACAAAGTTTTTAATTAACTTAACTTTAGTTTAGAACTTTAGTACATATTACTATATTATAAACCAAAGAGTCAACGAACAGAAAACCAAAGTTTAAAGATACGACACGTGTTTCGCCTCTACACGAGGCATCATCAGGAGGTGTGGACTCGCCGAAGTTCGAAACGAGAGAACTCTCTCTCGTTTCGAACTTCGGATTCGGATTTATTACTAAATATATTTATATAATTTGTTGATATTTATGGATTTCCGCAAAGTAACGCCTGAATCAATCAATTGCTTTATTGTACACCATAAGACAAATAACAATAACAAAGAGAAGGAAACATAATTGATTGATTCAGGCGTTACTTTGCGGAAATCCATAAATATCAACAAATTATATAAATATATTTAGTAATAAATCCGCTTGATTTCTAAACAAAGGTTTTAATTAACTTAACTTTAGTTTAGAACTTTAGTACATATTACTATATTATAAACCAAACTTTGGTTTTCTGTTCGTTGACTCTTTGGTTTATAATATAGTAATATGTACTAAAGTTCTAAACTAAAGTTAAGTTAATTAAAACCTTTGTTTAGAAATCAAGCGGATTTATTACTAAATATATTTATATAATTTGTTGATAGAAGGAAACATTACAAAATATTAAGTACAATGGGCGGTCTTATCGCTATTCATTATTTATTAGTTATTTATCGTTATTAATGATGAGGTTATCAATTTCGAGCAACTTCCCCAAACCTGTTAACGCAACTTTAAAGTAATTTTAAAGTTAAATCTAAACCTGTGTGTATTAAGAGAATCAGCTTACATCTAGGCAAACCATTCGTGGATTTTTAAATGTTTTATTTTATCTTAGCATAATAGCATAATCAGCCTATAATGTTCCCACAGCTGGGACTCAGGCCTACTCTCGGCAGGAGAGCGAATCGGGTCTTAACCCACCACGCAGACCCAATGCGGATTGGTGGATGTCACATGCCATAGAACATTTTTTTTTTCTGTCCTCTGACATGCCGGTTTCCTCACGATGTTTTCCTTCACCGTTGCGAGAACGTGGGATGCATACATAGATTTTTTTGACCGAAAAATCCCATTTACGCATGACTGCCACCGGGATTCGAACCCGCGACTATCAGATCGCAAGGCAAGGGCCTCATCCACTCGGCCATCACGTCCTCACGTATTTTATCTTAATGTAATAATAATTATTATAAAATACTTACATAAAAAAACATTGGTTGAATGTTTTCTTTTAGTTTGTTACCTCAGAACTTTATAAACCGATTTAATTTTTTTTTATATGAAAGGATATTAATAATTGATTGATTCAGGCGTTACTTTGCGGAAATCCATAAATATCAACAAATTATATAAATATATTTAGTAATAAATCCGCTTAATTTCTAAACAAAGATTTTAATTAACTAACTAATTTAACGTTGTAATGTGTTTTAAAATTTCAAATTTAGTTCAATTCAAGCTGGAGTGTTTAGAAATTTTAAAACACAATACAACAAATATTACGCTGCTACAAATATTAGTTGAACTAAATTTAAGTTAATTAAAACCTTTGTTTACAAATAAGGCGGATTTATTACTAAATATATTTATATAATTTGTTGATATGAAAGGATATATTTCCAGATTGGTCCAATAGAAATTTCATGAAAATTGGTTCAGTACTTTGGTTTTAAACTTGGTATTAGACTTAGCCGTCACGCTCATGACGTCGCATTCAAGCGATGAAGTTTTCACTTCTGTCATGTGCATAATACGAATACATATACTATTTAATAATAATAATAAGAATAGTTCTAAGCTAATTTAGGATTATTTATTTGCTCGTCAAAATACAGACCCATCTCTTCAAGAACACAGGAACTACGTCGATTCATCATTCAAGCATTGCTCAGTAGATCAAACGACAGTACCATATAACGCTATGTATAAATCCAAAGGAAACAGTAAATCTATGGTAGCTACCTTTATTGAACTAATAGAGTAAAGCTGATAATATATCCTTCCGAGAAAGGTCATGGGACCGGTCCAGTCAGTGAATCTTGCCGCACGTGCTTATTGATAACCAAATCGGTCAGGAAATTGTTGGCACGTGACGTGAAATTTACAGAAACAGCCATTTTGGATTTTGCACAGTGTGGAGAAAATTTTATTGAATTAGCGATACCCACAACGACGCCCGTTTGCGTTGCCAATTATAATTCTTCGTGTCACTAGTTCTTTCGAACCAGTGTGGTGAAAGGATTTCAAGTGCACCTCGAAGAGGCTCTTTTCGTGCACTTGACACATGTTTTCGAACTTTTTAGGTGACATGCCGGTTTCCTCACGATGTTTTCCTTTACCGTTAAGCACGTGTTTTAATGAACACATAGAGCTTTTGAACTTAAAATCCTTTGGTGTACGACCGGGTTAGAACCCACGACCTTCGGATCAAAAGTCAAGGTACCTCCTACTCGGCCAACACGGCTCTTACATTATAATAACTTTATGCGACGGTATGTAAACGTGGGTTCGTATAAATTTTCCACTGTAGCGATTTGCCACCGTAAAAAAATTGTAGCGATTTGCCACCGCTCAAAATATATTAATATTTTTAGTAGCGATTTGTCACCGCTGTTTATCGTACCACAAAAGTACAGTCAGCACTATGAAAATCTCTCAGTGCTTGAACTTAATACAATTTTAGAATGAATGTTACGAATGTTTCCTCCTAACCCTCTATACTCGTAAGAAACTGTTAAAGGTATATAATTATACCTATTCCCGAGATATCCCTTTTGCCGTATACATTACAGGTAATTTATCCCCACGGCAGCTGTTCATTAAGAAAAGGGATGAGCAGGTTGATAAATGGCATTTTTTTTCAACTGATATACAGAAACGTTTTATACGTGTTTTAAAATTAACCCTACTTACTTAAAAACACGTATAAAATCCAAATTAAGGTATGAAACCTTTCACTTTTTTTGTTGACGAAATCAAAAAACATGGACGAAACGAATAGTGTGAAGAAATTACTATAATACGGCGTACTTTTTGAGTATTTGTCCGAAACATTTTGTATGGAATTCGGATTTGAAGATTACCATTAAATTGAAAACTTTTAAGTTTTTAAAGTGAAAACATTGATATTTATCTATGTTTATTATGCCATACACAACAAATTTTAAGTTACCAAATAAACTTAAATGAACAATGCAGAAGTACTACGTTGTATCTGTGCAGTTAGAAACTTGTATTGAAATGTCATTTTTTTGCACAGATTATGTGTATTTTTTACTCTGGTGTTTAAAATTTTCCTGTGTATATTGAGCAAGACTTTATAACATTTTAAAGACTCGTAATTTAAAATTAAAACATAAGCAGCACGTCGTTTAGGCTCTTTATCATTACATTAGTCACGTCTCGCTAAAATAAATTACACTTAGCATTTCTCTGCGAAGGTGCTTAGAGTAGAGTAGTAGCAGCTAGCTCTAGATTTGCAATAAATAAGGTAGTCTAAATCTAGCTGGCTCTTTCCTTGCCGTGCTAAATTGGTGCCGCCTTCGTACCCAGCTAGTTGCCTATAATGTAAACAGAGATAAATCCAAGTGTTTTTGTATGTTCCTATGGAAAATAAAGTAATTGAATTGAATTGCCTCCTCCTCCGTCCCCGAATAATGTATTAAGTGATTCAGGGTTGTAGTTCTTGGAGACTAGGGCAAAGAATATAATCGAGGTTTTAGAGAAACATAGACAACCGACTTCAATTGGACTGTTTTAGTGACCATAAACACCACTGAAATGTCACGGAAGCAAAATACGCAATTTTTTCGTTTACTTCGACGATTTTTTTTTTCAGTTATTTGGATATAATAACTTAACTACAGAATCGATTTTGATGAAATTTGTATGGGACCAATCTGAAAGTATATCCTCTCCAACACACATTATTAATAATTTCTAAAATCGGTTTATAAACAACAAAGTTATGAGGTAACAAACATAAAAAAAGCAAAAAAAAAACATTCAACCGAATTAATAACCTCGTCCTTTTTGAAGTCGATTTAATAAAGCTCGAGGCCCTTACTCGACGTACAGTGGGCTCTCTAATTGACCTTACACCTAGCTTACGCCTGTGTTTAAGCAACTCATACATACACAAATGCACTAGTTTTATTATCTACAGCTATTCGATAATATCATTAAATTCATCAATATATATATATATACTATAAATCAGTTGAATGGACTGGGTTCGAACCCATATCTAAATTATAACATTTTGTTATTTTTTAAATTTACCATTTGATATTATAAGATTTATTTCAACGTTTTCTTAGTGTTTCGTGAAATATTATAGATTTAAAGTAAAATAATACACATTTATTTTTATAAAACAAGTATTTTATTTTATTTACAGAAATTTTAAATACCTAATCATAAATATGATCATCATACAATGTTACTAAGCAGGTAATTGTCGGCGGTGAATAAACATATTATTACCTTATACTTAGGAGATAACAATTACATCACTCGATTTCCAATTACCTACTGTTTTCAAAGTCACAAAATCTAAATTTTGATTGATCTAATTATTCTATTCGCGTAGTGAAATTCCGAGAGCTGTATCTTCGGCATGTTGACAAAAAAGGACCAGTTGAATGGCCTGCGATAATTGCCCTATGGCGCTCAGAAGCCGGTGTATCTTATCTATACGCCCTTTCGGCTCTTTACGTTCCAAGCTGCCACTACTGTTTTCATTCCGATGAACCCTTTAGTTAGCTGGATTGTAATTCTCTGTTGAATAATAATAAGTAGATATAATAGGGAATAATGTTCAATGAGTTAACTAAAGCAATACAATAATTATTATACGTCAGTAAGATACTTCACAGTTACGTTAGTTAACAAATATATTTTAACTTACTGAAATTTGTAAAAAAAGTGAGCAATTTCACTAATGCTCACATTATTCTCATGAACACCAATTATTTGTGCGTATTGGATTCTCCTTGAGAATTGCATAATGAACACAAGTAGCAGTTAACACATCTAAAAACACTTTGTTGTTACGTGTTTATTGCTCTGAACTTCTCACCAATGATGCAATGACCAAAAAGATACAAAGAATGAAAAAAAGAAAATAGAAGAGGGTAGGATTTAAGTTCAAGCTTCATCTTTGTCAGAGAAAGCGCAAATGATTGTAATTCAGTGTTTATTGTAAAATAAAATATGCAAAAATGATGCCGATGACAGGGATCCGAACCACCATGTCTTACTTATCAGACATTGGTTATTACTATGATAACACCACTAGGCTATCATGCACCACCATGAATTGATGAATTAGATAGTTGCACTGATCGCTTTTCTGTCGTAATAATTTTAACCAATAGAATAGATTGTTATGAAGCTTGAATACTACACACGCTTACTATTGGGTATTCTGTAGCTGGGTGTAAAGATAATTAGAGAGCCCACTGTACCTTAAACGCGCCTCAAGAAATCCTTAGTAGTTAGTGAAATAGCTATGCTTATTCTTCTTCTTATCGTGGCACTAGTTCGTGAATGTGCGTTCGTTAGTGTGGTGAAAGGACTTAAGGCCAATCCTCAAATCCGAATTCCATACAAAATGATTCGGACAAATACTCAAAAAGTACGCCGTATTATAGTAAATTCTTTCATTTCGTCCATGTTTTTTGATTTCGTCAACAAAAATAGTGAAAGGTTTTTATACTTTAATTTAGATTTTATACGTGTTTTTAAGCTAGTAGGGTTAATTTTAAAACACGTATTAAATCTAAATTAAAGTATGAAACCTTACTAATTTTTGTTGACACAATCGGAATACATAGACGAAACGAATAGTGTGAAGAAATTACTATATTACGGCGTACTTTTTGAGTATTTGTCTGAAACATTTTGTATGGAATTCGGATTTGAGGATTCCCCTTAAGTGCGCCTCGAAGAAGCTTCTTCCGTGCACTTGACACATGTTTTCGAACTTTTTTTTAGGTTCTATGACATGCCAGTTTCCTCTCGATGTTTTCCTTCACCGTTAAGCACGTGTTCTAATGCACACACAGATTTTTTGAACAGAAAATCTATTGATGTATGACTGGGTTCGGTCCCACGACCTTTGGATCGGAAGTCGAGGCTTTATAGCCATGCTAGTAGTTATAAACTCGCTAAACTCCCCCAGCAAATACGAGCGTACTATTTCTGAAATCCTAGCTTTTTTGTATACAAAATGTAATGTTAGAGGTATAAGTCAAAAGCTTTGTCCTGTCTATCTGACTGACTAGCAAACAACGAACAGGCAAAAGCACCAAAGTGAAGATAGAGACGTGTTTCAAGGGTACGCCAGGAAGTGTTATCGCGTCTAAGAAACGTTTACAAAGTTCTAGGAGTCAGCTAATAACTTAAAAAAAACTGTAAAAAATAAATAAGGTCTTAAATGGCACGATTCAGTAAATTCTATGTACACGTAAGTACCTCCTGACCTATAGTCATTATCCTGACCGATAAGCCCTGAAGTCAAAACCACTGAAACCAAAACAAAGCCATAATATTTTGAAATAAAAAGTTTCATACCGACTTGCACCAAACTTTCAAAGTTTCTAAGCAATTACTTTAGTCCCTTGTTAGTTCTTAACGGTCGGAATCTGTACTGTTAAGAACTACCAAGCGAATAAAGCAATTGCTTTGAGACTTTGACAGTTTGGTGCAAGTAGGCATCAGACGTCTACAGTTAGACATTCATAACTCTAAGGCATATAAATTAATATTCTACTGGTTGTCGGACAGAAGCGTTTCTTTTATCAGAGTATTTCAGCTGAATTTTCTATGGAAATTGCAGAAATCACGGACCCCCAATCAGAAGGGTCCAGTATAAATCTAATTTGCATGGAAATAACATAGGAGTTTTGACAACCTTGGGGAAAATATCACGCTTCTGAAAATCCAGAAAGTTTTCGATCGTTATTATCCTCCTATAAAGTACTTACATACTTATCAACATTTCATGCGAAGGGAATAATTGAACTAACGAAGTGGAGGTGTCCATAAGCACTGGTAATTACTTCTTATAGACGATTTGTTTCTGTGTATGTATGTTTGTGTGATGATAATTATCGATCGCTTATGCGATCTTCGTGAGTTTTTTATGATGTTTGGCCATTTCACGCAACGCTATCTCGCCCTTAACTATGCAATCTTGTACTATGGGAACCAGATAACTGATAGAATACTTTAAATACTTTTTTTTTATATACATAATGTTTTTATTAATTTATTACAGCATAAGCTAACGACTACAATCTATATTTATTACAAAATTTACAAAAGGAAACAATTGGGCCACCCATAGACCGTTGCAAACGATCTATAGGTAGTTCAACTGCTCCAACTCGAAACCCGATGGCAGCGTACCGAGGATACATAATACATAAAATACTTACATAGAAAACACCCAGACTGTTTGTACTGAAGAATCGAACCCGCGACTCAGGCGTGTCAGTCAACACACTTGCCACTCGACCATCGAAATTTGCTACAAGGAAAATCTGTGCAGTAGTTAGAAAGCGCTTTGCTTCTTTCTTAAGCGTTAGAGCGGGTACTCATTAGGCGTTTGTATTACGCGTGCTTTGCTAACGCTCATTTTGAGAACCCCGAATTCTATTGGAGTGTTCACATGAAAACGCGCGCTGCTTGTCAAGCGCATGTGCACACTTCAATAGAATTTGGGGTTCTCAAAACGCGCGTTAGCAAAGCGCCCGTTATACAAACGCCCAATCTGTACACGCTCTTACAGCGTACATCGACTAATAAACTGAGTAACAGAACTAGAAAAAATAAAACACTCTCAATGTTGGCCTTTTAATATAAGTTACGGTTCAAATGTTTTGAGGAAACCTAAACCAGCATGTTAGAAACCGACCGAGGCAATGTAGCACAAAACGGGTGTAACCCGCCGCTTATGAGGGTCCGATGATAAAGCTGGTTGCAAAAAAATGCTTTAATACAATACGGTTATCGTCAAACGAGTTGATAACCGAATGTCCGCCATGGGGTGTAGTCGCTGTTCGCGCGCCGACATTTTAGGCAAACAAAGAATTTGGTACTGTTTCGAGCGTTCTTCAAAACATTGAACAAAATACCTTTTCAGCCATGGGTGTTTGTGATACGCGAAACCGACAGCCAGTACCTATACTCCGCAAGTTATATATTACCAGAAAGAGAAATAAGCATAATCAGATGCCGAACACAGATATGGCAAAAAAAAATTTCAAAATAAATATGATACAACTTGGTCATACTTTTACCGTTAGTCGTTTTTTATGGCTTTAATCAGTGCACGAAAGTAGCCTCTTCGAGGCGCACTTGAAATCCTTTCAACACATTGGTTCGAACGAACTCGTGACAAGAAACGTGAACAAGAAAAACAAGATTGATATAATTATTTAAGGGAATTTAAAATAAATATTATTTCCTTTCAGTGATTCCCCCGAACCGAGTTACTAAGGCTGTCTTGCTTTTAATTTATGTTTTTGTACAGTCAGAGCCAAAAAAGGTCCTCTTGATGCCCACAGTGCTAGGCAATCATTCCTAGAACACACTTAGATGAAAAACGGGATTGAAATGGTGAATAACAAATAGGCTGGAGGTACGAATAAACCCGAATGGCTAAGAATTGCGGGATATTGTAAGTATTGAATACCACAAAGAATAATATGCATTTCTATTAGGAAAAGGTTACAAAATACATATACCTATCAGCATTCATAAATATTGCGTTTGTCTGTCCATATCAAATATGTAGATAGACAGTTTAGCTGTTAATTTTAATAAATTCTCGATGGGGCCAATTTAAAAGCATTATAAAAAAAATGGTTATCTATAAAGTTGGTTTACGGACGATAGTTTAACGTAACTACCAGCGCGACGGGACAATGAGCGTTACCGGACAATGACAGCGTTACCGGACAATGACGTCAACGTTTATGTGTATGCAGCCGGTGTTCATCGATTTATTAGACGTAGTCACGTCAAAAATGTCAATGTTCTGAGGTAAAAAACATTATGAGAACCTTCTTTTGTGAAGTCTGTTGAAAACGTCCTCTCATTTTAAATTTTTAATAGAGTCACAAAATTCAACATGATTACTCTAATGAGAATCTTTTAAGCCAATAATAAAATAAAAATTTAACGCGCACTTAATGAAATTAAGCCACGAAGCTCACCCGCGCTGGACCTAATTTGTACGGCAAACTTTTTCACGAGCTATCATTAAATGTTACTCGCTCGAGTGGCTCTTAAACATAAGCACAGTTTTTACAAATGTATCTAAGTTTAGCACTCAAATGTATCCTAAAATGTATCTTGATAAATAGAAAAGTTATAGCAATCGTATTTTAGTTGCAATTTTTTTTTGAGCAATCATTTGCTTGTAAATGCTGAATTCAAATCGTAAATCTATTTATTTCGTATCACTGTACATTATATATGAATGAATGAATGATTCATTTGTTTCAACTATGGTTAGTTACAAACTGCTCTTATGAATGTATAAAGTAGAGTCACATACTTCACTTTAGGAACACAGTATACAATTTTTATTTTCATTTATATGGCTTTAGTTTCTCATAATCTCGATCTCGATCAATGTGTCCTAAAAATATATTAAATTTAAGTTTAGTGAATTACAATGTCCAATAAAATCACATAAAAAAATAAAAAAAATAGCCTACAATAACAATAATCAATATATAAAAGGCTTGGTCCTAACTGACTGATAGACTTCGCACAGGCAAAACCACTGGATGTAGAGACTTGAAAATTTGAGGCTATGTTCGTCAAGCCGTGTATGAATTTGCTATTGCTAATTTGCAACGCAAAAGAAGTTCTGGGTGTCATAATCATCATCAACCTCAACCGCATCCACTGCTGGACGTAGGTCTCTTCCAAGGCGCGCCACTGAGCCCGATCTTTGGCTCTCCTCATCCACCTACTGCCAGCTATAGCGCGCAGATCATCGCTCCATCTGGCCAGCGGTCGTCCTACACTGCGCTTGCCTTTTTCTTCTTATCGAGTCACTAGTTCCTTCAAACCAGTGTGGTGAAAGCATTTCAAGTGCACCTCGAAGAGGCTTCTTTCGTGCACTCGACACATGGTATTCGAACTTTTAGGTTTTACGACATGCCGGTTTCCTCACGATGTGTTTCTTCACCGTTGCGAGAACGTGGGATGCATACATAGATTTTTTCGACCGAACAAACCCATTTATGCAATACTGCCACCGGGGTTCGAACCCGCGACCGTCAGATCGCAAGTAAGGGCCTCATCCACTCGGCCACCACGTCCTCACTGCGTTTGCCTAGACGTGGTCTCCACTCAAGAACACGTTTACCCCAACAGTTGTCGGTTCTTCGGCAGATATGGCCGGCCCACTGCCACTTCAGCTTGCTGATCCTCTGAGCTATGTCGACCACCTTAGTTCTCTGTCGGTTTCATCATCTTGGTTTCATAATAGTCTTTATACACCACCAATTTTTAATTACCAAAAATAAATAAATGGACTATGCAGACGGGATACTACGTTGCATCTTTGCAGTCAGAATTTTGGATTTCTACAAAATGGCAGAGTGACAGCGGAGCGAGTGCGGCGCTCGAGCCGAGATGCGGCGAGCTGGCTCGAGCTAGGTACCCGGGTTTGACAAACGATGAATAAAACCTAAATTATTATCAATTAAAGGTACCGCCTGACGCAAATCCATAGGAAAACGACTAACGGTAGCAGTTATCCAATTTTAATCAAATATATTGTGATAAAAATTCTACTTAATTTTTTCAAGTTTTTTTGCCGTATGTGTGTTCAGTAACGGCAACTGACTATGCGTATTTTTTTTATGGTGATTAAAATTTGACCGTGTATATTTTTTATTTGTTCACAGACAAGCAAGTGGAATGGATGTTGAGCAGAGACCTAGGTCTGGCCTTCATGGAAGCGACAGAACAGCTGGCTGATGTCTGCGACTTGCCCAGGAGCATCATGTCTATTCCAGTACATGTGAGTTTATAAAATTGTTTCTACTTCTCATGCTCGTCAAGGGTACAGAGGGAGAGGGGGCTAGTTAAACTGGATTTAGGCCCTAGGTCAAAAGAGTAATCGCTTAAAATCTGTTCAAAGACACTCACTGCCAAAAACCCGAGCGTAAACGCAGATGTAACAGTGAAGGAAAACATCGTGGGGAAGCCGGCATGTCATAGAACCTAAAGTTCGAAAACATGTGTCAAGTGAACAAACGGAGCCTCTTCAAGGCGCACTTGAAATCCTATCACCACGCTGGTTCGAAAGAACTAGTGAAACGATAAGAAGAAGAAGAATTCAGATGTAAGCCCGTTTACACACTAGCATTTTTTGCGATATATAATTAAAAATATCTAGTCAGAAACCGCTCTTTGTTTGTACGATAGTAGAATTTATATAAATACAAACATTCATAGAGTACTTGTCACTGAAAATAAAACTTGATATTTTATTATGATGCAGAGTATAACTTTCAACTATTAACTACTTTAACGGCTTTTAATCTTAAAAGCATCTATAGAACGACGCAGGAAATATTATTGTTAATAAAAACCCTTTTAGCCCAGGTGCACCAGAGTATTTTAACCCTAGAAATCTAACAATACTTTTAAAGTCTTAGGATAAACAAGTAAACCTGAAATTACTGGGCAGGTTATGCTAGTAAATGAATTACTCAACTTGTGAGATACATAAGACTAGGACTAAACTGGGACTAGATTAGGACTAGACTATCCTAAGCGAGTTAAGCCCAGGGTAGAAGTTACTTCTGAAACAATAAAACGAAAACAACAGTACATGTTAAAACCTCATAATCCCATTAATACCTTTGCACAGAGCAACGTTCAGTTCATCCGTTCACCCTTTCAGATCAAACAAGAACAGTTCGACGAACTACAGTTAATGTCCTACGATACAAATAAAAATTTAATGAGGAATTTTCATTAAGTTGCTTTCCTTATTACAAATTTTTTTTTTTTATTAAGAATAGACAAGCGTTGTAAATGTAAATGTAAATGTAAATGGACTCCCTTTTCCGCACTTGGACAAATCTGCTCACTACCCCCTCAACCACCAGGACTCCTTCATCCCCCCTTAAGGGTCGCCACGCACGGCACAAACACGCGGGAGGCCACTGTACACCCCCCATCTTCGGCGATGGCTGGGCTCGCATGACGTGGCCTCATTGAGCCATGCGATTGACAAAGTATAATAAATAAACATACATACCTAGGTGTAAAGATAATGATAAATATGATATAACCGACTTTTATATAGATAGACATGCATGTATTTAATAAGTCCCAGCAAGCAATGAAAATAATAAATTTACATTGGTGAATACATACATTTAATAAATGGCTGAAGGCCGTAGTCCCACCCATTCGCGGCGCCCGGTGGTTTCAGTTACGTCTATTTCCAAGTGACAGAACTAGACCAAGAACAGGGTGGCAACCACGTGAAGGCTCACCACCAGACTTGCATAGGGGGGCGGCAACGCAACATACCCCCCTATACCACACCTCTCTACTCACCAGGTGAGTAGAGAAGGCCTGCATTTGCTGATGAAGGTGAAGTTAATGAATCTAATGAATCTAATGTGAAAGCAAGCATAAGAAAAGTTAAAGCAAAAGTAAGAGAAAGTTAAAGCAAACACAAGCCCACCCCTAGACAAGCGTTTAACCACTACCTCACCTGGTGGTAAGTGATGGTGTGGTCCAAGATGGAGCACGCTTGGCTAGTATGAACTTATTCACTCTAGTCTTAAAGGCTCCATGATTATAGTGGTCCGGAAATACAGACGCCGGTAGCGAGTTCCAATCCTTGCTTGTGCTCAATATAAAGGTTGACGCAAAACGCCTGGTTCGAACTAAGGGGATGTTAACTAAGTAAGAGTGGTACCCGTACGTCTACTCGTCCGGAAATCTATGAATTCAAGCAAGCGACAATTCGCTAATTCGCCAATGCTAACTTTGCGAGATTTTTTCTTGACTCTACATTTATAAAGAGAACGCTCTATACACCGAAAATTTTTAATCATTAGAAAAAAAATAAGTGTGTGTTGCCGTAGTATGATAAATATACCCATATTGATAATAATTTGAGTTTCATTCATCGTTTGGCAAACCCGGGTACCTAGTTTGAGCCAGCTCGCAAAAGCTCGGCTCGGGCGCCGCACTCGCCCCGCTGTCATTGGCATAACCCATATAAGTTTTTTTGGTAATTAAACATTTGTGGAGTAAACTTAGTTTCAAAATAGTTCCTAAGTTAATCGTTATCATCTTAGCAGCTCACTGCTGGATAGTTAAAGCCCATAACCCCGCGCGCTTTTACCTCACTCGCACATTTCTTTTCCTAATCTCCGTCCTTCTATCAAAACAAAATGTCGTGAGGTTGTTGTAGTAACAAATTCACCGCTCCACTTTTTTGAAACTTATACCATCTTATACTCAGTAAATTTTTTTTATCTTCAAAAATGTACAAATGTGCGGGATTCTGGGCCTTAAAAGCTCCAACCAACCTATCGCGCCCTGACATCTATATCCTTGTTTCATCTTACCGCATTTCTTTCTCTATATGCATTTGGTAATAACCTATCACGCTTGCCTATTTGTGGTTTCCACTCAAGTCACTTTTTTCAGTATTCAGTATTTATTTGCAATATTGGGCAGGTTACATTTTAGGTAGGTCAAATAAATAAAGTACAGCTACACAATATTACCCGGATAGGGTGTTGCAAATTATAGAGACGGGCCGATATTTTTAACTATATTGTAACGACACTACATGAATCATTCATAAAATCTTGCAACTAGTAATAGCATTTTTTAAAAGCATTTCTTTTAAATTAATTTCAAAAATGTGATCATTGTCCTGGATTTTTATTTTAACTGTAAGTTTAGTGTTAATTTTTGCCGCCATTGCATTTGGACCCGAACTGTATATTTTAGTTTAGATGTACGTATGACCAAGTTATATTTGTATCTGCTTTGATAGCGGCGTGGTTGATCAAAGTTTTTTTTGAAAAAAATTGGGTATTTTCTTACGAACTTACAAATTTCTAAAATGTAGATGGATGTCAGCGTTAGGATTTTTAGATAAATAAAATGTGATTGGCAACTTTCAGGTATTTTTATGTTAGTTAGCACTTAACTCTATACCCCAGCGATGATCGGTTCTTCGTTAGATTTGACCAGCCACTTTCGTTTCATTATTCCTAAACACTGAATTCTTCACTACGTTTCGAAATTTAACGAGCACAGGAAGTTTGGAGGGGTGTCTAGAAAAAATATAGATACAGTCAGCTGCACAGACATGTATACACTCCCAAGATTTAATATTTATATTACTCATAATTTTACAAAGAAAAGTGCAAGCAAGCATTTTCAAATGAAAATGGTTATCTTATTTGCCAGAATTACTTTCAACAGATATTTTCAGTGTTTGTAAAATTAAGAATATAATATAAATGAAGTAAAAGCTTTGGAGTGTGTACATGTCTGTGCAGCTGACTGTACCTGTATTTTTACATTCCGCATTCATAATTTTTGTAAAGTGCAACTCAGTGGGTGGTATGTGCTTTTTACGAGTCTTCTTGTGCATTTTTAACGGTACGTAGATTGAGTTTCGGATTAAAGCGAACCTTTTTACGGTGCCAAAATGAGGTGCTATGTTTCTCCTTGTAAAAATATTGTGGGACTGTGAATGGGATATTTTGAGGGAATTATACCAAGTTGGTTTGGTTTACTTTACGACTTTTCATTACTATTTTGAAATTATTTGTTGAAATAAGCATAATTATGTTCCATAACTAAACCGGTGTGAGCACTCTACCTCACCGTCTCTAACAGGTTTTTTTATAGTACCTAACTTCTTCTTATCGTGTCACTTGTTCTTCCGAACGAGTATGGTGAGAGGATTTCAAGTGCGCCTCGAAAAGGCTTCTTTCGTGCACTTGACACTTGTTTTCGAACTTTTTAAGGTTCTATGACATGCCTCACGATGTTTTCCTTCACCGTTAAACATGTGTTTTAACGTTTTTTATTTTAATATTATATAAAAGGTTTGGTTATGACTGACTGACTGACAATAAACGCACAGGCTAAACCACTGAACAAAACTACTTCTTATTCGTAGGTTATATTCATCAAGTAGAGTAGGCGCGTACTAAAAATTAATTTTGCTTATTCACAATGCAATTGAAGTTGCGAGCGTCAGGTAGTAAATATGTTTGAGAAAATTCTCATTTAAACTCATATTCCTTTGATAACACGAATTTAGGTCTTCGAGGCGCACTTGAAATCCTTTCACCACTCTGGTTCGAAAGAACTAACGCAATAAGAATAAAATGAAGCTCGCAACAATGCCTACATCTTCGATAGCTTCCAATAAATCATAGTACACTTTAAACAATTTCAACAAAATCCTAAATTCCAAATCTTTTGTCTAAATCCAACAAGGCACAAATATCCAAAAGACAATACACAGCGGTCGGCTTGGATGGTGGCCGGTGGAATAGGGGCGGAATATTCCAATCAAATCTCGATTCGCCGAAGTTCATTGTGCTATGGCACGTTGACATGACAGCTTGGCAGCAAACCTACTGAAAATTATACGGGTTGAATGTAGCTCCATGGATTGAATTGATAACCTTTACTTTTTTGACGAGACTACGTCTAATAAATCGATGAACGCCAGCTACATGCACGAAAAGGTTGACGTCATTGTCCGGTAACGCTGATTGTCCCGTTACGCTGGTAGTCACGTTAAACTATCGTCCGTAAACCAACTTAGACAACAATTTTATTTTTTTATATTTGTTACGTTAGGTTGAACAAATAAAATTAAGTTTCTACCCGAAATACTTTACTTCATTTTTAAAAGATCGACTGGTTTTTATTATAGGGCTAGATGGCGCTGTGTAAAATGTCCAAAAATATTTATTTATACATATATTTATATTATACATTTTTAATCACCAGAAAAAAAATACGCTTAGTCAGTTGCCGTTAATGAACACATATACGGCGAAAAAACTTGAAAAAATTAAGTCGAATTTTTGTCAAAATAAATTTGATTAAAATTGGATAACTGTTACCGTTAGTCGTTTTCCTATGGATTTGCGTCAGGCGGTACCTTTAATTGATAATAATTAAAGTTTTATTCATCGTTTGGCAAACCCGGGTACCTAGCTCGAGCCAGCTCGCAAAACCTCGGCTCGGGGGCCGCACTCGCGCCGCTGTCACTCTGCCATTTTGGAGAAATCCAAAATTCTAACTGCACAGATGCAACGTAGTACCCCGTCTGCAGTGCCCATTATTTTTTTTTTGTAATTAAAAATTGGTGGTGTATAAATGGCTGGATGTTGAAAACAAATTCAGGGCAATGTAAGGAGTGAGAGAGATCCGTTGTCTGGACGTTCTGACACTTTCCTATCTTGAGTTCAGGAGATTTGGAAAGCATCTACAACAAATAACGATGGTCATCACACAAATGTAAGTCCCAAAGCGAGAATTGAACCCACGATACCTGGCGTGACATTCCAACACACTTTTACTCCACTGTCGTAAAGGAAGGAACACCATTATTTTATTTATTACCATTATAATATTAATCTATGCTTTTAATATTCTGGGCTACTCACCTCGGCGGGAACAAAACAAACGAGTCAGCTAGTAATAAACATAGAAGCATTTAAGTATAGAACCACAATGTTATGATTTGAAAATGCGTCAAAAAAAAAGAAGCCACATTGGCTTACTACTAGTACATTTTGGTACGAAGCTAATTTTCGAAAAAGAAAATGAACAGGGCTAATTTTTTTTTCTCTCTTAGAATAGACATTTTTTTATTACAGCATAAGCTAACTACTACAATCTATATATAGGTATATTACAAAATTTACAAAAGGAAACAATTGGGCCACCCATAGACCGTTGCAAACGATCTATAGGTGGCTCAACTGCTCCAACTCGATACCCGATGGCAGCGTGCCGAGGATACTGGCTGCATTGCCTCTTTGTATAGCAATTAAATATAATAATTAACAGGGCAAATTAAATATTATAATGTTAAAACTACTAGGCTTTTTCATTGTTAATAAAAAAAACTACATCGTAAAAAGTAAAAAACAATATTTCATTTTTGTTGACGAGGTGTCTGAAATTTATTGGTCATGTCTTACGACTCCATTTTGGTTTGATACTGTCTATCTTGGTGTTCTGTAGGTATGGTGTTATTCATCTATTGTAATAAATAATATTAATTGGTCCCTAAAACTTTGTGATCTTTCATTTTGTTAATTGTTGGTGTTTTGTTATATGCTATGTTTATTGATAAAACTGTTTGTTTGCAGTTCAACGAACCCGTCTACGGTTTGACGGTGCCTAACTTTACGGACTTTGCTGGGCCTGGAGTTATTTTGACGTAAGTTATTCGTTATCATTTGAAAGCCCTTTTTTTATTCATGAAGAAAGTTTATTCTTCGCGTTTGGCTCCACACATAATTATAATGTATTTAGCCAGTGTCAAGTAAATTATCAAATTCGTCGTCAAGTTATGTATTATACACGTTTTATTGATTTTTTTTAAAAAATATAAAAAATATTTAATGTCCTAGTCCTTGCAAACCCTTGCTACACGTTTGCTCTCGTCAAATTTGGCTTTCGGCTGATTTCTTTTTTTAAATAAGTGCAGCACTATGTCTAACAAATAAGGCAGGTAGTCTTAATTTTTCTCAAAAAGTAATGTACAAGAAAAATCTGACACACGTTTCTACATATTGATTAAAAAATAATTTTAAGCTTAAATAATTTTAATAAATTAACAAACTATTCCGTAAGTACCAGAATATCTAAATAGATCGAATAATAAATAGTAGTAGATCCCAATAAATTTTAAATTTGAAGTAAACAAGATAGAAGTCCTAACAAACTCGAAATAGCACCTATTCCAAATAAAAAGAGGCTGCAATAACGGAAATCCAATATCCATTATTAAAAGCGTGAAGGCGATTTCTACAAAGCTGCATAAAAATGATAGTTTCAGAGTCCAGAGAGTAACGACACAAAATATGAACTGTGAACAAGTATGAACAGTTTTCATACCTCATCCTTTCTCTGATTTACGCTGAGGTATGAGGTATTATTTTATGTAGAGAGATAAAAAACACTCGTATAATAAAAATAATAATGTGGAATAACAGTGTTTCCGAAAGAACAGATAAATAATGGAATAACGAAAAATAGGTTTAACTATACTTACTGCACTTTTGTTGACATTTTTACTTTTGATTTAACATCTCCATGTCTTGATAAAATCTACCTAATGGCTCGTATTTTGATATCGATTCAGTTATAAGTTGGAGCAAAAACAGTGTCAAAGTCTTAAGTGTTAATTTCCTCATGATATACATAATTAAATTTATATTAGGCTTGTTCTATAGCTTACTTAAATTACTCTCATACTTGAGTAAACTTCTTCTGGCATTCGGATTTCCTTATAACCTCACGCAACGACGAGACACATTTTTAATTCGATCCGTTCCCCGGCTGCCTTATTCATCTCCATTTGCATAATAAAGCGGGATAACGGTTTAATAGGCGACAGCTTTCAGTAATGTTTTCTTTATTTTGAGGGTATCTACAACGGATTTTGTATTTTTTGGACGAAGCGACAATTGAATAAAAACGGACAATTTTATAAAGATTCGGGATTTTTTATGTAAATATGTGATAAGACGTGCTTGTCTCGCAAAGACTGCCTATTTTTCGATTCAGTTATTCGCTCAGTCGTACGAAAGAACTGCGTGAAAATCACTGAATGGCTTTTCTGAATAAAACAACATGCCTGGTACGTGAACACAGCAGTACTTGCTAGGATTTTGAATTAGATAGGTCACAGGTAAACGCTGTAAGCCCGTATACGGTGGTGTACGCGCCTTCGGCTTTTGACGCCACGCGTTTGTTAAAGCGCCCGTTTACGCGCGCAAAAAACATTAGTCGTTTCGTTGCGCGTTGTGTGGAATATCCAAATATAATTATTATTATTACACTCTTCTCGATTTTCTTGATGGGCTCCATCTTACAAGAATCTAGCAAAAGGAGACGTCAAACGACAGAATCTACAAACACAAATTTCAGCCATTTTTATGGGGGACGAGGTAAACACGCATTGTACACACGCCCAATAAAATTTTATGAGAGAATGCCTAAGGCATTAAGCCCGCCCATTGTGCAATGTAATTTTTATTTTTGTGCAATAAAGAATTTTAATAATAATAATAACCTTCTTGCCTTGCATTAACATCTCCTTTGGCTAGATTCTCGAAGATTCCATCACAAGTTTTATAATAAATTTAATCTGGATTTTCTACAGGATCATTTTCTTCTTGGCTGTTGCACTGACGTCGGGCGCCATGTTGTCTGAGAGGAATGAGGGAATCCTGGAGCGATCGCTAGTGTCTGGAATTACAGGTATTTATCAATCTACCTCTTAGACTGTTTTTTGGATGGATGGTCTTCGGGGCGTCGAGGTCGGCCGCGCGATGGAAAATGGTGAAAAATACCTAGGATCGACAAACTGATTGCGTGTAAATTTTT
This sequence comes from Lobophora halterata, assembly GCA_932526365.1. NCBI lineage: Eukaryota > Metazoa > Arthropoda > Insecta > Lepidoptera > Geometridae > Lobophora > Lobophora halterata. The sequence goes on along the minus strand of OW052023.1, from coordinate 2,717,791 downwards.
AACTGAAATATTTTTTTTTATATTCTAAAAAGAAGAAGACAGTTTTTTAACAAAAAATATAACAACTGACCTTAATTGGGATTCTAGTTAAACACCGCTTAAAAGTCACTGAAAAGTTTAAAGTTTTTTGTCACTTATTTTTATATAAAAACTACTGAACCGATTTTGATAAAATTTGTATGGAACCAGTCTGAAAATTTATCCTCAAATCCTCAATTCTCAAAAAACATTTCAAATCGGTTTATAAACAACCAAGTTATCAGGTAACAGATATAAAAAAAACCCGAATTAAGAACTTGCTCCTCATTTTTTTTAAGTCGGTTAAAAATAAAGAGATTTTCCATATCAGTGGATGAATAAGATCTTTGACTGAATGCTGAAAAGGCGAGCGTATTTTTCGTTAACTTATTTGCGTTCAGAGGCCAATGAATCCTACGACTGATTTTGTGTGGTGTGGAATGTAACGCATCAATAAATCTTTGTTCAATAAATTGTATCTGTTTGGAAAGTGGACAGCGCTGAAATTGATTGCAGCCCATCGTACGAATTTATTGAAAAAGTTTTGTGCAAAGGTTTTTAAGAATAAAAAATAGTTATAAAGTAAGGACCCAGTAGTTAAAACAAAAGATCGTATTGAAAAACTTTCTTTGCTAACTGTACTAGAACTCTTCATATGTAATTTGGGAATAAAAATATAATCATTTTATTAATAGGTAATTTTGCAGCCGATGAGAATCAATGTATGAAAACTTTTTTTCGAGAATAATGGATCGGATGTAGCTGAGAACAACCCATTCAGACGGTTGTAGCTGTGTACTGAGCAAATGTGTTATCATGACTTTCGCAGTCTCCATATAAAATAACTATACACCGCAAATTTTTAATCATCAGAAAAAAAACGCATAATCAGTTAGTGATATGGCTAAGAAACTTGAAAAAATAGGACGCTTTTTTTTTCTTCATAATAAATATGTTAAAAATTGGACAACTGTTACCGTTAGTCGTTTTCCTTACTACATCATGCATAGTCGTTGCATAATGCTGAGTTGATACCATTTTTGTATCAATTATGTATTGTTATATTCTATGTTATGTTAACTGTGTGATTTGGTACAAAATAAAAAGTTATTCTATTCTATTCCATCTGGAGGCACGGTAGTGCCTCCGAAGCCGAAACGAGCAGCACGGCCGTAACCACCTTTTCTCAAAGCAACTGGAGGCACTTGCCAGCCTCTTTAATCTTTGTTACTGATAGTGGTAAAAGCTTGAAAATTATGTCACCAATAGAACTTTGTTTATATAGGTAAACTCCCAAAAAAGAAATTTCTAACTTTTATTTATATTCGATAAAACTTTCCGAGATATCTATCTCCAAAGTTCCTGTCTGAGCCAAAACTAGAAGAGCTAGAAACTTGAAATTTGGAATGAAGTTAGTGTTCATGAAGCCAAATTCAGTTGTTACAAACTTACAATGAATGATTGTATAAAATAAGCGTTAACGATAAATAGAGTTCCAGTCAAGGCTCAATATTACAAGATTTCACCGATTTTTGTGGTGGTAAAAGCTCGTTTTGGCTTTGATTTTAACATTAATTAAAAAGGTTTTTGCTGGGATTTATTCTATTCTAGCTCGATCCAGCTCGGGCGCTGCACTCGCCCCGCTCTCACTCTGACATTTTGTAGTAACCCAAAATTCTGACTGCACTGCCGAATTTTTGCTCAACCAGTTCAGTACTTTAGGCGTATTTGAAAAACAAACATCCGTAGGTATATCCAAAAACATTCGCGTTACAATAGTGGGATTTATAAAGCTAGGTACTCGCTAGGTACTCTCTAGGTAACTCAGCTGTTATTTCACGACCTATGAATGCAGAGCTAACTCTCTAATTGCTTTTTTATACGGCGAGGGTATTGTGGCACAGATAAAAATAAAACATCCTACGTTAGGGGCCGTTATGAGCAGTAAAAATCTGCTGCCGAAATGAGACTACGGTTATGAAAGGCTGGTTATCTTTGTAGTAAAAAATATAATATTGCTTGTGATGAGTGCTCATAAATGTCACGCATTCTCATAATACTTTAGGCCTTGGTTACACCGTCATAGTACATGGACACTATTTCTACATTTTAAACCAGATCGACATTTATAGTATGATATTTTTTTATAGTATTTATATGTTTTTTTACAGTAAGCTAATAAATTATTATTGGTGTCAATTCAGAAGTCGCCAAAACTAAACGAAACAAATTTAACAGCACTATACACACATATATAGCACATATGTTGCTGTCCCTTTTATAACGATCGAAATAAAAAAAAATGGTAATTTTTTTAGTGCTATCAAATTAATTTAGTTTTGGCGACATCTGATTAATACCAATGATACAAATACAAATTTGTTTATTTCAAAAACATTTGTCTAAACTTATGGTACAGTCGTTGTTTTCCATTTTAGTTTTTATAAACTGTATTACAGAATTCAGATCCCTTCCCGTTACAAGTGGTACATGTTTTATTCTATGCTGTTATATTAATTTATATAACAGCATAGAAATTATCGATAACAATAATAGGCAACTTCATACAAAGCAATAAGCCCATAGAACTCACATACACATTTATTTCATACTAACGTTATAAACTACATTAAACTTTTAACTAGCATGCAATTTTATTGTTGTATTGCAATTATAAGCATATAATATCTATTACAATTAAATTTTTATTATTTATTAAAAAATAAATTTATTTACACAACTAATTACTAACTTAATTCTAAAACACAATAAAACTAAAATTACTTAAATAATTATATAAATAATAAAGAATTAGCCTATCTAAAATTACAAATAAAACACAGAATTTAGGTCACTGTCCACGGGCAAAGTACCCAAAAGGCTGGCGACGTTACCTCGTTGAATAGCGATGCTAATCCTTTGACCGAGGTAAGCGCCAGCCCTTTGGTCGTTTTCAATTAAAGCTATTTTTTAAGGCCAAAAATAAAACACAAATGGAATTGAACCATAATTTAAATACCGTTAACCTACATAAATAATCGGTATTTCGCGGCCGTACTAGACTCATGTGAACTAAGCATTATATGTAATAATATTACTTATTCTTTGGCATTACTAACACATTTGTCTTACCATGAAAGAAACCATTCTTGCATGCCCTAATTACTCCTAAAATCTCGTTTACCCTCTTCATACCATCTGTGAACTACAAGACGCTGTGAACGAACCTTAGTTCTAATGTGCACATGTTCCCAAAAACACATTCATTTTATTTACTCTACTCGTCTGTTCTAACGATAAATGTGGCGCAATTAGACTTACTAAATACTTTTGTTTTAGAACTAAAGTGGGATTCGCGTTAATTTCTTTCAACTAATTATGTACAAGCAAGGCTTTACAATTATTTGCTTTAATTGTATTCCTTTGTAGAGCTTTTCAATTAGCCACTCTAGTAAACACTTTAACATTTTAAAGTAGACTAGACAAATAATAGTGAGTTCATACAAAGGTTTAGTGCGGTTTAAGACTAGATGATTTAAAACTAGCTAATTTTAGTCGCACGTAAACGAGTGGATTGGACCTCGCGACACAAAAACCGAACGCACGTATACCGGCGTTTACGCTCGGTTTTTTCTAGTCTAAAGCGTCGATGACACACGAGCTTAATTACACGCTGATTGTTAGTTTTTAAAAGCTAGCGCGTGAGCGTGTTAGCTTTTGGGAAGGATTGTCAAAAAAGCCGTGTGTCATCGTACCATAATAGTACGATTACAACAAATTATATAAATATATTTAGTAATAAATCCGCTTGATTTCTAAACAAAGGTTTTAATTAACTTAACTTTAGTTTAGAACTTTAGTACATATTACTATATTATAAACCAAAGAGTCAACGAATAGAAAACCAAAGTTTAAAGATACGACACGTGTTTCGCCTCTACACGAGGCATCATCAGGAGGTGTGGACTCGCCGAAGTTCGAAACGAGAGTGAATAAACATTTTTTTTTTTTTTTTTTCGGATGGACGTTTAATGCAGTTGGCCGCAGATGGCTGTTACTGCGTCACCGGACTCTATGTGAATAAACAACGTTGCCCGGCCCGTATTTATACCCGTTATGGCGATGAGTCGCCTGTCGTATGACCCTACGTCACAAAAATCCTCAACAAAGGAGACCTTGGAATACTCGTATTTAAATCATTCAACAGCGTAATATTTGTTGTATTGTGTTTTAAAATTTCTAAACACTCCAAAATATTTAACCTAAAACCTTTTTCACATGTATGTAATGTAATGTATGTATGTGTGTTTGATATTTATGGATTTCCGCAAAGTAACGCCTGAATCAATCAAGTACGATTACACACAATTTTATTTATTACACAAGGTTTACGCAAAGCTTTTTTACACGCTACAAGCTAGCATCTACACGCCAGCGACTCCGCTTGTAGCGTGTCAAGTCGCCCAGTGTCATCGGCGTTTTTACAATCTGCTTGTTGACAATCCTTCCCAAAATCTAACTCGCACACGCTAGCGTTTAAAAACGCTAACAATCAGCTTGTAAAAAAGCTTATGTGTCATCATCGCTTTAGGGCGCCTTCAAATTAAAGGCGTGAGGAAGGAAATTGTATAAAAACATATGCCACTGTGGTGCTTCTTATATGTTTTTATACAATACCTAGACGCGCAGGTGCAGCGCCGCAATCGTTGCCTAGTGGCGCGTAGCAATAACGTTAGAATTAAGTTAGTAATTAGTTATATAAATAAATAAAACAGAGCAGATATTGACTCAATTTCTCCCTCTAGGAACCGAGATCCTGTTCTCCCACGTGATCGTCCAGATGCTGGTGATGATCATCCAGACGGTGACAGTTCTGCTGATCGGATTCGTGCTATTCGGACTCACCATGAAGGGACCCCTGGGATGGGTCGTTTTCCTCACCGCCATCACGGGATTATGTGGAATGACATTTGGTAAGTACCTTTCACACCACCTTTTTTTAAATTATAATAGTCATGCGTTTGACCACCACCTCACCTGATAGTAAGTGATGGTGTGGTCGAGGATGGAGCACGCATGGCTAAAATAAACTGATTCTCTCTACTCTGGACTTGAAGACACCGAGGTTGTAGCAACCTGCTCGACAATGTCCAATTACATTACATATCGCACAATCTGAACGTAAAGTAAAGCATTACCTCTTAAGGGAGGTAAAGTTGTATGAAACCACCAAGGCAGTAAAGTGATTTGAGTTTAGAACGTCAAAATCGTGTGAAAATAATAAGTATAAAAATATGATATGGCATTGTAAAGAGTTAAATCTAGAGTCCTTCGTTACGGTCAGGGTTCAATATGCCGCCTTTGACGTAAGACACTGCTTTATCCCCTTGGTTCATAATCTACTATAACAGCTCATTCCCACTTTTGAAGTGTAACATCTTTCTTCTAACTATCTGTTAATTTGTAGCAGTGATTTCGTGAAATGCAACAGGATGTTAACCTTGTAGTAGTACCAACCTTAGAAAAATTTGGTAAATAGAATCCTTGTAAATTTAAATGAGATGTCAGATGTTACACATAATGCGAGTATTGTACGAGCTCGTTTTTTTTTTTTTTTATTAAACTTATTGTAGTGACTATGTATAAGACCTGGCTACCTTCCAGCATATTTTTAACCATATCGCAGTTATTACAATGTCTATAAATACCATTTTCCTAACGAGATAGAATAAAATCTTTTTGGGAATTCAAGTTGACATTATTACCTTTGTGTTTGTGGTATTCCTTATTTGAATACTAAAGAAAACTAACAATTTAGGTAAAATAACATGTATGAGGTATTATTGATCCTAGGCATGGAAATTGCTACTTCTATTTCATTGTCACATGGTGATATGATTTAATTTTATCACAATTAAATCACCGATGATTCGTCACCGGTGATTTTTCATCAATTTCAATGGCCTGATGTGATAATGTCACATTTTGTTAAAATAATTCAAGCATGCCGCGAGGTCACGCAATCACTCCCGCTCACAGTCAGCAGACTACTGAATGTCTATTATTGTTATTTACGATACGAATGAAATTGTGAATGGTGACAAGTTAATAATTGACATCACAGCGTACAAAATCGCCTGCTGGGGCGCGCTGGATATTACCAGTGATTTTGTAACAGACTTGGTCACAGAAATTAACAAGTGTTATGTGTGACCGGTTTTATACCATGATAAATAACATGTTACTCGGTACCTATACTCTCCATGCCTGATTGATACATATTCATAAGAAGCAATAATTCCATGACAACGCAAAACGCGAAACTAGAACGCGAAACGCTGTACTCAATTTAGTTTAATTTTCCAATTTCCATATTAACAATAAAGCACCTACTTTAGGTAATAATTTGTAACAAGGTGCTCTAAAGATAAGGTTCGATTGAACACGAAAATCCTTTTAGCCACTTTCACGTAATCACATTCATTCCAATATAAATACGAATGTTTGGGTAGATAGATGTTTGTTTCACAATCAAGACTACTGAAGGGTCTTGAAAATTAAATGTAATTTAGGATATGGAATGAATAGGCTACGTATTTTTTTATAGCAAGGGTTGAATAACTAATAATAAATTAACACAGCGCTAGAATAAAACAAACTTTGATATTCATTATGTTTTTCACTTATGTAGGTAGTACATAAACAAATTAAATGAAATAGACAAAATTAACCCATTACTTAAATTGTTAAGATCTAGTTTGACACAGTTTTTGACAGTAAAAAATATTCTATTCCATTCTATTATATTGTAACTTTAAAGAGCATAATTTTAAATCAGCCTATAATCTTTCTACTGCTGGAACTCATACCTTTTTTCGGCTAGGAGAGTGAATGGATTTTAAATCCTCAACGCAGACTCAATGCAGATTAGTGTATGTTACGTGGGATTTTTCCTTCAGATCGATTTCAGACTACGGATTCGCCGCTTGTGATTTGTTGTTTGCAGCGCGCGTACGGGCTTATACCGGCGTTTACGTTCGGTTTATTAATAGCGAGTATCAATAGTAAACAGTAAACAGTAAACATTCACACACTCACACCCCTGCACTAGGATTCCCTGTGTCGCAGGTGGCATGGACACATACAACACATCACAACATCCAAGACCCGAGAACAAACATTTGTGTTCGTCACACAAATATTCGCCCCAGCCGGGGATCGAACCCGGAACACCAAGCTTCGTAGGCAGGGTCACTACCAACTAAGCCACGGTGCTGTCAAATACTAATAATAATAATAATATAGTGCGGTTACAGACTGCCTTTTTTGTTCAACTTTCTTCTGTTACAATACAACCCTCATACGAGTGGCCCAACGCGCGAACACGCGCTGAAAAAATAAAACACGAGCGGGGAATTTGCACTATACACTTATATACGACTATACGCTAGTCTAAAACCTCACTTAAAATAATTATGTACTGCGTAAATGTATTCTGGTGTAATGGAAGAAAAGCCGCTGGCGGAAGCTAAAAAGTAAAATTACAAGTATATGAAAAGCTTTTCAATGAAATTCGTTTCCAATGTTGTTGGGTTGGTTCAATACTCTATCCGCTATTCAGAGAAAACGTATTCGTCAGGTCGGTGATGTAAGGTCGATTTACGTTTCGTTGAAGCCTATTCTTCGTAGAATTTACTTTGTGGAATAGGTACGCTTTTTATAGGCGTTGTTGCCACGTAAACTAATTGTATACGGCTCAATGTTGACGAGGGCTAAGTCTTGAACTTTTGTGTTGAAGTCCTAGTTTGAAAGACGCCTACATAAGGGTTCTTTTTTTGTGAAAACGTCTATGCTTGTGAAATAGCCAGAACTATAATATGAATAATAACGTATATAGAATAGAACCATACTTTAGTAGGTACAGACAGCATCATAGATAAGTATCCCCCTTGAATTATAATACCCAGCTTCAAATCCCTTCAAATTACCGCCGCGGCGTATGGAAAAGATTTGCCTTTAAAAATATTTTCTTTAAAAGATTATATTTGTATAACCGTATGTAAGCTTAAAAATAATTTCAATTAGACAATTTTTGACAAGATTTTTTAGCTGGGTGTCTTGTGCAAGGGGGATACTTATCTCTGACGCTGTCTGTACATAGAATATGCCAAATAAATAAAAAATTGACAAATTTAGCCAGTTTATTTGAAAACTAGCTCATGCCCGCAGCTCTATTTGCATTGCGAACTAACAAAAATACTTTCTTAGTACGCGCTTACTTTATTGACGTAGATCGGTTCAGCGATTAAAAAAAAAACACAAAACTAAGTTGTTTTGTGAAAGCTCAATGTTTTTTTTTCGATCTTCGAAACGGCATAAAATATAATATTTATTTTTATACCATCAATTATTATTATTGTGAGCCTGAATTGTCCCACTGTAGGGCAAAGGCCTCCCTTCCTCGTTCCATCTTTTCTGTCAAGGGCAACTGTCGACCATTCTTTCAAGTGGGAGTCTAGCTCGTCTCTCCATCTCCTCCGCGGTCTGCCGCGACGTCGTTTCCTGTCCTTCGGCATCCACTCTGTCGTGGCTTTGGCCCATGACTCCTCCAACATCCGGCATACCATTAATTAGCTAGGGAAAAAAATATCTAAAAATTAGCGTAAGCTTTTTATGATACGCTAATTTTTCTTGATGAGGATAATATCGATAACAGTTTGACAGTGAAAAATGCTTGGCGCTGCGTTTCGCCAATGTGCGCTGGCCCTAAGTGTCGCCGCACACGGGCCACCGGCCACAGCCACAAAACGCCGCCACCGGCATATTTCCTGTAGTTTTCATACATTTTATATGGACTCGCCGCACACGGTAGACGCCGGTCGCCGCCACACGATACAAACCGCCGCTACTCGCTTCTTGTGGCAGCCACCGGCCACTAAACGCCAACACGAAATTTATATCAGAGATTCAATCTCGTCCTACAATTCGGGATTCAAAAAGTAACCGCAAGTGGCGACCACCGGCCACAAGTGGCTGTCGCGCGCTTCAACTGCTTTTGTAGCTGCGTCTAGCTTCTCGTGGCGGCGTTTGTGGTTGTGGCCAGTGGCCCGTGTGCGGTGACACTAAGCTCGCTTGATATTTTTAAATTATGAATAATTGATACATGTGTATATGTTTATAGGTTTCGTGGTGTCCTGTATATGCGACACTGACCGAACAGCCACCTATATGGCACTTGGTTCCTTCCTACCCATGGTGCTGCTTTGTGGAATCATCTGGCCAGTTGAGGGTAAGAAAAAAATTATGTTATGGTAGTCTGAGATTTCTTTCTCAAAAACTAAATAAAGGCCATAGTAGCGCTTCTCTTCTTGACCTTTAATTAATAGACTTTTAAAAGAAGGTAGTGAAGCTTTACCTACATTATTGAATAGGTACTATGGAGAGAGAGATACATATATGTAGAGAGATATGATTGCTAGGAAGTTTTTTAAATCATCGCAGAATGTGAAACTGACATTGTTTAGGTCTTTCTGCCAGACATTCTACACGTGTCAGTTCTGGACTGACTACACCAAAAAGACGCATGACGGCATAAGGGTTGCCTATAATAACATCTTCAGGCACCTGATGGGCCTGAAGCGCTTTTGTAGCGCGTCCGAAATGTTCGTCGAGGCTCGGGTCGACTCTTTCAACGCTATTCAGCGGAAGAGGATCGCGTCCTTTATGTCCAGAGTTTACTCATGTAATAATATCATTATTAGAAGTCTGGCAGAAAGACTTATACTCACGAGAACGTATAGACGTTGGGTGGAGATTGCCACCTAAATTCTACTTTTATTGTAATTTATTTTATAATTATTTATTTTTTCACTATTTTGTTTTGTTTGGTTTTTTAGTGTTAAGTTGTTAGTTTTAAGACTCTATGGATCTTGTGTCTGCAATAAAGTATTTATTATTATATCATTTATTTATATTTTTCTCTCATTAAAATTTATTTTTTACAATAATATTTAAAAAATAAACTATTTAAAAAAAACAGCAGTATTATTGTAAAAAATATATAAAAACGGTGGACCACCAGCCGCGGAGTAGAGCCCAAGCGGCTGGTGGCTAGGGCTGCAGAGTGAGGAACCTTCTCACCATGCGAGCCGACTCTAATAGTACCACCTTTTGTATCTGGCCCTTGACCCAGCCACCAAGCGAGAGCCTCTTTAGGTACTGGTCGAGACTCTTCGCTATTATCCCGTTCACCGTAACTATTATTATTATTATTATTGTAGAGTCTGAAGATAAAAAAAAACGTAAGTAGTGAAAAATTATAGATAGTGGTAATATTAGACTCTTAAGAGAAACAAGAGGAGTTTTATTAGTATTTCTGATAATAGATGAATAAAAATGTTTAATTAACCTCAGAAGCATTTATTTTTCTTTGCTCTACCTACTCGAAGATTAAGTTTTAAATAGGGAAGTACCCACTGTAGTAAAATCTTATATTCTTACAAAGAAAATAGGTTCCTATGTCTGTAACGATAACGATAAATGATTATAAATTTGTAGATCTTCTCTGATAAAGAAAAAAATACTTAGGTGTGATTGAAGGCAAGAGCCTATTTTATGATTTAGGTAAAAACATCTCTGCCAAAACAAGCCTACAATTTCCAAGCACTTTTACTTCTCTTTATTATACACAAAATATACAATAAATTTCCTAGTTTTGCTATCAAAGCTGAAATCGGTATCAATTCACCACAAATCAATCCAAAAACGACTTTGTTGTTTGCAAAGCCTTATAAATCTACCAAACACGCTTTCAATTCTCTATTGAAATAAGAAATTTTGAAACAGAGACAATGAAGAGAGCAATTTTAGTATATAATCATTTTTTTACAATAACAAACGAGTATGCAGTACTAGTTTCAATTAGACTCTTTAGTGACTGTAAACACCATTGAAAAATCAGAGTAAAACAAAATACGCAATTTAGTTTACTTTTTCGACATTGTTTTTTTAGTTAGGTATTTTAATTCAAAACTACCGAACCCATTTTGATAAAATTTCTATGGGGCCATTTTGAAAGTATGTATATCCTTTCAAACAAACAAATATTTTTTTCCGAATTGGTTGATAAATGTCAAAGTTCAGAGGTCCAAACACTTAAAAAAACTGACTTGAGAACCTCTTACTTTTTAAAAGTCGGTTCAAAACTATAGCTTTCTTGTTATTATTCAAACTCCATCGTAAAAAAATATTAAGTCTTAGAAATAATATTGAGCGTGTTTTTCGACGACATCTTTCTTTGAAGTTATACCTACATCTGAGTGTTTTATAGGAGAACCATTATTAAAGCTTTTGCTTATACCTACACGCCATAAACTTATATATATTATAGAAAGGAAAATATTTTTATAGTCTGAATAAAAGCTCTATTGGTGGTATAGGTACTTTTGTAGACGTTTAATTTTGTAGACGAGACGTTTGTAGGTTAATAAAGCAGTGGTTCTAGATTGATGATGTTGCCTGTTAATTTTCTTGGGTAGCCAAATATGGATAGAACAATATACATAAAGTAGAATTAATCGCTTTTCTACCTCACCCTCCACACCCAAGAAGTTTGAGTACGTGTTTGCACACCTCAATGAATGATTGTACCGAATTTCAAAATTCCACGAGTTCTATTTCTCTGTTGTTTGATTGCTGTTTAGGTCGTGGGCAGCATGATCGAATATTCAAAGATGCTTCGTACATTTCATCAATAAATAAAAATGTGACACAAATTAAAAAGAAATCACATTAATTTAGTCTCATAAAACAAAAAAATATAGTTTTGAGATTATCACTCTCACTGAATTTCAAAATGATATTCGCGTTCAGTTAGTTCAGTTAACCCACGAGAACACTTTAATAATTATTTTTCATAATATTAAATACACTACTTTTTATTTCATTTTATGAGAAAATGCTTTTACGTATGCCCTTGAACCGGTGCGGTGAGGGCTAAAAGGGTATGTCGTGCTCACCAGGAAAAATAATGAAGCGTTTTATACCATATTTGTATATTGTATATCACATATAAAAACAAGAACATTTCTAGGTATAACATAATAAACATAATTTAATTTATGATATGAACTAATAACTTAATAAATATGGCAAAAAATCTTGAAAAAATTAAAACTAATTTTTATCAAAATAAGTTTGATAAAAATTGGATAACTGTTACCGTTAGTCGTTTTCCTAGGGATTTGCGTCAGACGGTAGCCATCATTGAAAATAATTTAAGTTTTATTCATCGTTTGGATAACCTAGCTCGAGCCAGCTCGCTGCAGCTCAGCTCGGGCGCCGCACTCGCCCCACTATCACTCTGTCGTTTTGTATAAATCCAAAATTCTGACTGCACAGATACAACGTAGTTACACACAGATACAACCCCTCTGCACTATCCATTTTGGTAATTAAAAATTTGTGGTAAAGTATACACAAGACGTGTATACACAAGACGTGTATACTTTGACTTTATCTTTGGATGACTTAGCGGTCATCTAACGCTGATTTTCAGTATGGACCTATACTACTAGCACTATTTATCTTTTGATGTGACTACGTCTATAAATCGATGAACGCCGCCGCGCCGGTTGCACGCACGAAAACGTTGACCACATTGTCCGGTAACGCTCATTGTCCCGTTACGCTGGTAGTCACGTTAAACTATGGTCCGTAAACTAACTTTACAGATAACCAATTTTTTTATCTATATTTTACCTTTCCTCAGGAATGCACTTCATACTCCAATGGGTGAGCTACGTACTCCCCCTAACGAAGTCAACGGAATCCCTCAGGTCCATGATCCAAAGAGGCTGGTCCATCGGTATGCCGACTGTCTACTCTGGATTCATCTCCACTGGGATTTGGATCGCCATTTACTTGACGACGAGCATTCTGCTACTGAAGTTCAAGAAAGGATGAGTTTTTGAAAAATGTCACGAAAAATTTAGAGACGTCACAAGATTTATGTTTTATATTCGTGCTTTAGGCTGAGGCCAAACGAGCGTAATTTTTTGAGTTGTGAGTCGCGTATTTTCGGTCGCGTAAATTCTGCCCAGCAGAAAAACTAACTCATTTTGTGTCGCCGTGTGAATCAAACAGGACTTTTCTATGAAAACAAATGCACCAGAAATTACGCGACTGACAACTCAAAAAATTACGCTCGTTTGGTCTCACCTTAGTGATGTCGAGTTGGTTTTTGGTCAAAGTTTGTCTTAATTGCATACCTATATATTAACACGTCTTATGCCCACTTGCACCAAATCTAAACAATTACTTTACTCGCTAGGAAGATCTTAACGGTTTGAGTCCAAAACATTTTGTATGGAATTGGAATTTAGCCTTAAGGCTAAATAAAGTAATAAAGTACGCCGTATTAATGCGGCGTACTTTTTGAGTATTTGTCCGAAACATTTTGTATGGAAATTGGCCTTGAGGATTCCCTTTAAGATCCTTCCTAGGGAGAAAAGTAACTGCTTAGGACCTTTGACAATTTTGTTACAATTAGGCATTATTCTTAATTTTTATTTAATAAAATACTTTGAAAGAATTAAATACAGTAATTCGATTTTGATGGAAGTTCTAATTGTATTTTAGGTTAAGCCTATAAGTATGAATTGTGTTCAGTTCAAATCGAATTTTGGATAGCCTCATTTATATTATGTAACAAATAGTAATTGCAATTGTGTTTTTACAATTTTTTATTATTTATTTTAAATGACAAAAAGGTATTTGCTCAACTAAATAATAATAAGTAAATTGACGTAAATATAATTTTGTTTTCTGACATCGATGTAATTTATGGTTAGATTTAAAACGATATTTTTCCTTATTTTACGAGGTACTAGACAATGTAGAACATTTAATTAGGTAGTTTAGATGGGGTAAGTTTTTTATAATTAACTTTATAGTGATTGTATTGATAAGAAAATTATAGAGAAAATTTCTAAATAATTTAAAAAAAATAACTTCATTAATCATAATTTATCACTGAAATGTGTTGCAGAAATTATCAAAATATGTAATAATGTTTTTGGGGGTTGAGATTATAATGAAAATAAAATATAAAGGCATTTTATATTAATAAACACTGTATATAAATATTTTGTGTAATGTTGGTTTTAGTACAATGAAATAATAAATTGTACAAAATATTGTGATTGGGTTGTGATTTTGTTTTGAGATGATTGTGATATATTTTAAGGAATAAATAAATAACCATTAAAAAATGTTTTTTATTTCTAGAACTTTCAAAAAACATTGACTTACACAAGGGTCTAAGAAACTACTATACGAAAAGCTACAAAGGACTCTTTGGGACTCTACTGCCTACTTGCACCAAACTGTCAAAGTCCCTAAGCATTTACTTTACTCGCTTGGTAGTTCTTAACAGTCAAGTTTCTGACCGTTAATAACTGCCAAGCGAGTAAAGTAAATGCTTAGGGACTTTGACAGATTGGTGCAAGTAGGCATACAAGTGTCTTCGAGGAAATACTTACATTAGACAGATGACAGATGAAATCTTAGGTAAAGCGGCGGCCATTTTACTACTTACGTAAGGTGAGCTTGTTATAAGGACTGACTTAGAATACGGGTGTTAAACAAACAAAATAAATCGCGCTGTAATCACATTGTAATCCCACTGCAATGGTTTCGAAATTGCGCAATTACCATTCCGCTAATAAATAACATAGAAGTACCAAAGTATATAATCATACCGTAGTAGGTACAGTCAGTTGCATATACATGTATAGAATCCCAAGCTTTCACATTTATATTAAAATAAAATTAAAAAAAAAGTAAAATAGCCTTTATTTCCGACATCCTAATTGGTTATTTTACATTAATGTTAGTAAGTTGGTGTTAGTTGTTACTTAAGCTAGTTGTTAGTTGGTTAGTGTCTTTGTTTAGGATGTGGATCCCTCTTCGGGTGAAGGCCTCCTCCAGTTTCTTCCATTCTTCGCAGTTGAGTGATGTCACATTTATATTACCTACTCTTAATTTTGCAAAGAAAATTGTACGCATAAATTTTCAAATTAATGTAGTCATCTTACTTGTCGGAAAAATAATATCTTTGCAAAATTAGTATAATATTAATGTAAAAGCTTGTGAGTGTATACATGTCTGTGCAGCTGACTGTACAATTACATTGAAAACGCGCCAAAAAAGTTGGAAAATATTAAGCGAATGGTTCCTATCATTCAGACTCCGATCGAGACTCCTTTAAGTCGATTCCTGCCACGTCGAGTCGTTTAACGCAGAGCGCCGTCTGATTACCGGCACGTCGACTAAGCTTCAAATCTTGGGTATGACTTCTCCAAAGTCGAGTTTCTTGATAGCGAGCTTCATAACGTCGAGCGCGCTCTAGTCTCTTGTTGTCGAGTTTCTCAAAGCGAGGGTATACAGTCGGCAGTTATAAATAAATATTTTTTGTTATGAGGATGATCGAACTAATGTAAAAAAACTAATAATGTACTAGAAAAACATACGATTTTTATTGAGATTATAAATATACTTATAAACTCTGATATTAATGCCCCTATAAGAGGGATATTCCCCACGTCCTGGCGAACAACGTTTGTTCTATAACTTTTGAAATTTAAAATTTTTCATTCATTAAGTTCATGAAGATTTTTGAAAACCAAAAACAAAAAACTAAAATTTTAGTTTTCAGGTTTGCGAACCCCTCTATCGATTTGTCATGAATTAGTGTATCCCTTTAGGAAACCCGTAAAACGTGTTATTTTTGCTCTATCTCGCTTCCTTTACGAGATATAGCGGTTTTTATGTTTTTTAGAGGTTAGGTTGACATATAATAGTAATAAATAGATTTAAAATGCAGTGTCATTAAGTTGTGAGCTACCCTGAAAGTTGCAGCTAGATCGCCAATCGGGAAGTGCTCGAAATTTGTGTTGCAAGATTCAACCCGGAATGACAGACAGACAAACATGAAAGGGACTCACTAAAAAGCCTCCAGCACTGAACACTTAAGTAATAATCATAATAAAACAAGGAGTTCTTGTATTTTAATTTATTTATCCTCAAAATAGTAAATTTTAAATAAATCTCTGATCGCAAGAGCTATTTTTTCCGACTGTACTATTTGAAAGCATAACTAGACTAATCGCAAAGTTGGCTCGCCGTCCTGCAGTCGACGTAACGATAACTCGGCCTGGTAAAACGCGCTGTACCAACGCCTCGCGTTAGAAAGACGCTGACGAAAAAAAAGCGTCAGCGTCTTTATGTCAACATATGTCAACCTAACCTCAAAAAAACATAAAAACCGCTCTATCTCGTAAAAGAAGCGAGATAGAGCAAAAATAACACGTTTTACGGGTTTCCTAAAGGGATACACTTATTCATGACAAATCGATAGAGGGGTTCGCAAACCTGAAAACTAAAATTTTAGTTTTTTGTTTTTCGCCGTCCTGCAGTCGACGTAACGATAACTCGGCCTGGTAAAACGCGCTGTACCAACGCCTCGCGTTAGAGAGACGCTGACGAAAAAAAAGCGTCAGCGTCTTTATGTCAACATATGTCAACCTAACCTCAAAAAAACATAAAAACCGCTCTATCTCGTAAAGGAAGCGAGATAGGGCAAAAATAACACGTTTTACGGGTTTCCTAAAGGGATACACTTATTCATGACAAATCGATAGAGGGGTTCGCAAACTAAAATTTTAGTTTTTTGTTTTTGGTTTTCAAAAATCTTCATGAACTTAATGAATGAAAAATTTTAAATTTCAAAAGTTGTAGAACAAACGTTGTTCGCCAGGACGTGGGGAATATCCCTCTTATAGGGGCATTAATATCAGAGTTTATAAGTATATTTATAATCTCAATAAAAATCGTATGTTTTTCTAGTACTTTATTAGTTTTTTTACATTAGTTCTATCATCCTTATAACAAAAAATATTTAGCTTAGCAAATAGCCCCGCTATAGGTAAACCGTGATTAATTTATAGGCTAATCATAATCATAGGTCTAAGTTTAAGGTCGTTCGTGCTTGCATCCATAGACAACTGCATACTGGTCTGTCAGTCGAAGGTGGCAAGATGCTGCGTTGTTGTGAAAGGTCTGTTCGGCCACTCTTGCATGAGGGTTTACCGCAACCTGAAGCAGAATAATTTATTCACTGTTATATCATGCAAAGCAAAATATTTCGAATGTATGTTTTTTCGGCGTATCAAATCAAAACAGTCGCGTACCTTAAATGTATAGTCCCCTGGTACCACGTCGGTGACATCCACCCATTGACAGTCGATGGTATACTTGTACACATCTGAACAATTTACTGACACTCCTGAAAAAAATCTTACATTATTTACAAAAAAACAAGCGAGCCTCGTGCTTCGAGAAACTAGCAAATTCTTATAGCCTTATTCCTCTCATTTAAATTTGGAAGGATTCTAATTACTTAATTTTTTGATGTTGGTACCTCTCTCTAACGGCTAATTTTCTATTACACAAATTGAAAGAAAGCGAGAAGAAAGAAGTAACACATAAAAAAAATGATTGATGACGTACCATATTTATGAGGCGCAAAAGCTCAAAAAGAATATGAGGTTACTTTACGAGCAATATCAAACAAATATTAAGGCGAATTTGTGAACATCGATGAATGTCGTTTGTGCTTGAACTATCTATCTTCCCAGAGCTATAAGGGTTGTGTGCTATTTAGCGCCTTCTATATTTCATTGTGCTGTTTTGTGTGGACAATAAAAGAACTTTATATAAACCTGCTTTGGATATTAATTCATCTGGGAACTACAGGTACCTACCTATCTACACACCACACCCATCTAGATAGATTGATGTTTATCCTCAATCACACCAAAACCATAGAACTAATTCGGTTGGAATTCGGTAGAGGTATAATTTATGAGCTGAAATAGACTAAAGTCTAGTTTATCTAGATTTATTAGATACCACCACGGGCGTAGCTGGGGACACCTACTAGTTACTTACCTTGATCTCCATAGTTCACACAAGAGTACTTCTTCTCAACTCCTGGCAAGCAAGTGTTGTCTTCTAAACAGAAAGATGCCTTGTGACCCTCTGCAATTCTTTTGCCTGTAGCGTCGAGCACGTCGAATGTGGCAAACACTTCCATGCTATGATAATGCCTAGAAAACAAAACAGAATAATAAGAAAATACTATTTACGTTTGCTATTTATAGGCATCAGAACAGACTTTACTTATTACCAACAAATTATATAAATATATTTAGTAATAAATCCGCTTAATTTCTAAACAATGGTTTTAATTAACTAAACTTTAGTTTAGTACTTTAGTATATATTATTATATATATATCATATATATTACATGCACTACTTATATAGAATATAAATTATATATTTTATATATATAACATACAATAATATTATATATACTTATATATTATATAATATATATTATATAATATAAAATAGTATATATATATATACTATTTTATATTATATATAAGTAGTGTATGTAATATATATGATATATATAATAATATATACTAAAGTTAAGGTAATTAAATCCATTGTTTAGAAATAAAGCGCATTTATTAATAAATATATTTACCTATATAATTTGTTGATATTTATGGATTTCCGCAAAGTAACGCCTGAATCAATCAATTATTTACTTATTACGTTGAAGTTACTATTTATGTCTAGTTACAAGAAGCATAATATCCTATTTAGTGAATATAGAATTTCGTATTATGATATGCTAGTTGAAACTAGAGTAATTATTCTAGTAACTTCAACAAAATAAGTAAAATCAGCTTTGACGCGTAGAGCAAACATAAAATTGTATAGTTTGCATAACCTTAAGGCCTCGTTCCCACTTTTGACACCTGACAAGTGAGAACAGAGAGTTTGAGTATTAATGAATGAATTATTATATGAATGAATTTCGCAATTTCGCATTTCGTGCGCATCCTGTTTACTGTATACATCCATACTCACATGTGACAAAGGTGCCATTGCCACAGATGCTTGGGCAGGTATGGTCTGAACTCATCGTTGCCGATGTTCAGGGATGATGCGGTGAAGCGGAGGAGGCGACGGGTTTCAAACTGCCAGTTGGGGTTCTTCTCTCGGATCTACAACAAAAGAAAAACTTGTGAACGAACAGATTTTAACAATATGAAAAAGGTTAGCTACCTTTGATGATTTGTACTAATATGTGATCTAACTTTTTTTTATAAATAATAGATTAAACGAGCTGGACGTTCTCTTGATGGTAAGAGATCACGCTCGTCCATGACCAAAGCAGTGCTAAATCAGACTTTAATTTTCATAGGCCGGTGCAACACTGCCATTAGCGCTCGTCCACTTTGAGATATTTTGATGGTCAGTCTCGAAAGCCCAGAAATTACACACTAGCTACAGTGTCCTTCAAACTGATATAGTGTCAGATATGCTACCGCAAAGCCGTAATGTGTAAGCATTACTACTTTGTCTAGAATTTGCAAGGCATTTAGGGTTTCGAAAATTTTCAGCAACAACTCCAGAAACAAGATTTTTTTTATTGCATTGGAGATGTCTGCCTATATGTTAATTTTGCAGTGTCTAACGTGAAGTGCGAATAGCATCAAAGTAATTGGAGCATTCATCAGAATGCTTTGAATTGGAAATTTTGATTTTAAAAATATTAGTGCACATTTGCATATTAAAAAATCATGTTTCAAGTCCCTACCACTGGCGACTTACACCTATCTAGACAACACATCCTGCAGGGGACGCCTTTCAACGGTACTTACTTCATAAGCAGACTTGCTCAGGCAGTTCTCTTCCATAGCACACTGAAGCTGTACCATCATAACGTCCTGAAGGTGAGCCGAATGCTCTATCACTGATGTTTCCAGCAGGAGATCAGCTAAGTGTTGGGTACAGATCACTGCTGCTACGTGCCCTAGAAATAAAGAGATATCGAGAAAAGGTAGTACTATCGTGCTGCTCTACTTGGCTCGGAGACATTGCCGTGTCTCCAGAGGTTAGTATAAATTTGCCACTGTAGCGATTTGCCACTGCAAAAAAGTTGTAGTGATTTGCCACCTAGAGATGAATGCAACTGTTACCAATTTCCAATAAAAAAAATGATTCTTGAGCCCTATGACATTCATATAGGCTTTATGACCTATTCATATTATCATCATACTGATGTCCGGATAACTGCAAAATTAAGTTGGTTTATATACCACGTAGGTACCATTTTTTTAGCGAAATTTATAAATAATGCTCCTATTATAGACGAAAAAAACATTCTCTTCAAGAACTTCTGTGGCTTCTATTTAAAAGTCAACGAATTAGAGTGTAAAGTTTAGACTTTACGAAACAAAAGGCCTTAGGGCTCTTTCAATTTAGACGTTTCGTGTCGGACCGCTGCAGTGCCGAAGCGGTGCGTTTGGCGTGCGGCGCACGGACGGGCATTTATTATCATACAAAGCACACGGTGCGGCAACAGTGGGGCGTCGCTACGACCGATTAAAAAACGTCTAAATTGAAAGAGCCCTTAAACGCGAAGGACGGAGCAACTAACCTTTCTCCCCCGGACACACCACTTCTCCAAACTCCTGATGACGACATCCAAACAGATACGTCTCATTCCCTTCACACTGCACTCCACTCAGCACCACTTTGGAGCTGCCGAAATAGTCGGTCTGCAGCGCCTGTTCTGCGAACCCTAAAGCCAGGTGACGGCAGATGGTTGAGGCTTCGTAGAGTGTCCAGCCATCAGCACAAATGCTACCCCAAGTGCCGTTGTGGAAGATCTATACAATACGAAGAATAAAATTTAAAATAGCGTAATATTGATAAGCTGGTGATCGTCAGGAAAGGTATGCTTATAAAAAAATGAAACTAAGCAAAGCTAGTCTCTGCAGACGTGCGATTTCAGATTAGCGGATTTCCACTTATGTCGCGAAAGACGCCTTACGCTACTGGCACTCGCTAGAAAAAACTGAGCGTTAACGCCAGTATACGCTCTTATACGTGGGTTAGGCTTTTGAAGTTTGGCGAGTACCAATTTGCGCGACAAAAATACGCTTATCTGAAACCGCATTTGATTATAATTAGTCCTAAATCACAGAAGAAATATGACACTCTAATAAAAAGGCTCTTGAGTTGCTTCCATCATATTCTTCTGACCGTAATGTGGATAGAGCCCAAAAGAAGAAAGAAAGAAAGAAGAAAGAAATATATTTATTATCAGAGAGATAAAAACAAATAAATGAACTAAGCCTAAAAACTAAACTACTTACAGTTATTACATACATCTTATTATCTTATATCTCCAAGATAATTAATGGGTCCTATCTCAGCTTATGTTGCATCGTGCTGATATCACGACTTCTACAAAAGCATTTAAGGCATACTATCGGGATTTATCCATATTGCCTCTTTGAAGTTAGTTAAGACCCTACATCCAAAACCTTTATAACCTGAACGGTTGATCAGTCATCAAGGAGTGGTTTTTCAATTGGCCTTTAAAGTTTTATTTCTACTTGTTCATTAAAATATCAGCTCCCTTTACCTCTACCCTCCCTTCTTGATTATTCCTGCCGCCAGCTAGTCTCAAGCTAGCAGTATTCACATCCAGAACATCATTCAGTAGTTTCTTGGCAGTTTTATTCTTCTTTAGAGCTTCTGGTGCTACTTGAGTGTAGCAGATGACGCCTGCAGCTTCGCTGGTCTTGCAGTCTGAAGAACCCCAGCCAGAAAAAATACAATGGGGGAGAGATAGTTCATCTCCCTGGCAGACTACGTCGTCCATCCAGTATTTTTCTAAAAAGAGGTTTTTACAGAGGTTAAGATCGCCATTTAATTATACTAGTCATAAATAGCCATTTCTATGGTGTTTCTTCATGCCACCTTCAGGTTTCTGATAAGGCCTTACGACAAACAGCCTCCAACGGATATAGATGTTCTCCACAGCACGAAATAAAATATGGTACCAAAGTTGAACAGATAATGAAATTAAAACGAAGAAAAGAAAGATGAGCAGGATAAATACCCGTAATATTCTAACTATTATGAATGAATGAATGAAAATGCTTTATTGTACACAATAAGACAAAAAAAAACAATAGCATAGAGAAGGAAACATTACAAAATTAAGTATAATGGGCGGTCTTATCGCTATTAAGCGATCTCTTCCAGACAACCAGTATAAAACCGGTTACGATAATAAACAAAAAACTATAAACTAGTATTGACTAGACATTGGTCTGACAAGATCAGCAAAAACTGGTAATTCATGCCTCCAATAGCAGTGGGTGGCGAAAGTATGAGGATCTCACCAAGAGCTTCACCATACTGCCCCCCATGTGTAGCAACTCCGGTGCTGTTTAAGCCTTTGCAGACCACATGGGCAGCAGCATCGTCCCAGGAATCATCGCAGACTGCACCCCAACGACCAGCGTGGTACACGTAGACATTACCTAGAGAAAGTAACTCTTAAATATCTAATTATTTCAGCTACTTGCAAATTTTACCGTTGGGAGGCAAGATATCGCCTAGATGGTCAACACGGTGTCAAATATTCTGCCACAAAGCAATTATGCGTAAGCATTACTGTGTTCTGGTTTGAAGGGCACTGTAGCTAGTGAAATTACTGGACTTTTCATCAAAATGTAGATGAGCGCTTTAGCAGTGTTGCACCAGCCTTTGTGAATCAAAGTGCTGTGTAGCACTGTTCTGATCATGAGCTGGCATGATCTCTTACCATCAGGAGAGCACTTAGCAAGTCCCATTTGATGTTTACACACACACTTTTACTGTTGAAATACGCTTATAGGCAATGTGCAACTTCTAGAAATCACTTTGAGTTAAATTTGAATTTGACTCAAAGTGAAAATTGAGTTAAAAAAATTGCAGCAGGTGCATGCAAGCGGAAAATGGTGATGATGTTGCTCTATGAATGAGTTGCCAAGTTCAAGAAAAAACTCACCTTCAAACCTGCTGGGACCTCCAACCAGTTTGATTCTACCTTCCAAATACTTTTCTTTGTTCAGGAGACGTTGTATGAAGGCAGCTCGATTGGCTCTCTCGCTCTCACTTACAACTTTACCCAACACTTCTACTGTCCTAATTACTAAAAATATAAAAATAACAGAATGTACTGAAATATTCATCTTATTATTAAATTCAGTTTCTTTCAATTGGAGATTTAATTAAATATACAACATTTAACTAAAAACTTTACAACACATAAGTCGCGTAATGTCGTGTAATAACGAGCAACTCATTAAAATTTAACACACGACATATTTAAAGATCATGAGATCCAACAGAGCTCTTTGCAGTACTCTTCTTCAGAACAACTTTGAATGCACTCGCAGAAACACTTATTTTTCTCAAATAGTTATTGAAATTAGCTCAGTTACATGTCTATAAATTATTTGCTACAAGAATAACGTGATTCGTTTAATAATATTATTAGTAAACAGTATCAAACGCTTTGCATGGTTTGTAAGACGTGTATACTCTTTAGAGTGATGATGGTAATTGAAGATGTGTTATTAATTCAATGTCATCTTGATGTTTCATGGAATAAACATAATAGTTGAAATAAGGCGAGGACACACACGTAGTATTCGAGGCAGGCGATGTCATGGCTAAAAATTTGAATGAATAAGCTATGTACAGGTTGAAAAAAGTACACTTCTAAGATTAAAATATATGTTCAATAAGTAAAGATAGTAAAGAGGCGGCCGTTGATTGGGGTAAACCACGCCTAAGTTAGCGTAATGTAGAACGATCTGCGTGCTATAACTGGCGGATGGTGGATAAGAGCCGAAGATGGGGCTTACTTACGCGCTTTCAAGATACCTAGTATATTTCTTGAAGTAGATTAAGTGGTGATGGTTAAAGAGCCGAAAAATAGTTGCGGTTTTATTAAACTAAGGGCTATTTAGTAGAAGAAAATATTTTTTTATTTAATCAAAACGAAATAATAATGGTCAAAAAACACGCAACAAAACTCATTTATCTTCGTTATTATAAGATTCTCTCCTTAATTGTGAGCGCGGAACACTCATAGTTTTATTTGACCTAAATAACAGACGCAAACAAATTGAAGGAATGGTATATTTTGGTATAAAGACGTTGATTTTAAACCTTATGACGCAAGAAATACAGAGCATTTTTGAAAACTTTGGATAACATAATTTATACCTAACCAAGGCGTACAGATATGCAATGGAAAATACTTCAGTCTAATGACAAACATCGTTAAAAATATCACAATCTCAGATATCTGTTCTGCAAAGTCCATTTCTTGAACAAATACAAAACATAATATTTATATTAATTAAAAAAAATTAAGTAATTTTAAATAATTAATTCAGGATGTTTTTTCGTTTTTTATGATATTTTATATATATTTTTAAATGTATGAAATTAAATTAATTTCAATACTTTGGCATTGTAATTTGAAAAAAAAAAGTTGTATTAACTTAGTTAACTACCAATTACAAAAAATATATTATGATTAATTATTTATATTCTTACTTAATGTAGTGGTTTCACTATGAGAAAAGAAAAAAAAAATAGTTTTAGAAATAAGTTTAAACCGTAAACTACATTGTGATTCTGTGATGTGTAAGGCCAGAAAGGGGAATAATAGTACGGTCGACTCTGTTATGGTCTTTACACCCAGCTTACGCCGGTGTTCTCCTGGAATTAAACCACTTGTGGTTTATATTATGGGTAAGTATATATCTTTAGTGGTTTAATGATAATAAACACATGATGTGTTTGTGTGAGTGGATTAATCACAGGAGAACAAAGGCGTAAGCTGGGTGTAAAGACAATTACAAAGCCAACTGTACATACCACAAAAATATCTCACATGCGTATTGTACGAAGTTTTGCCAAAAAATAAGTAGATTGGTATGTCTAGATCTTCGTTACCTGACCTTACTACAGTCTAAACTTATTTGTTAATTATGTACATTTGGGGGAAGGCCTTTGCCCTAGAATGGGACAGCTCAGGCTGATAATAATTATAATAATAAATATTAATAATAATGTACACTTGAATGCT
This sequence comes from Lobophora halterata, assembly GCA_932526365.1. Classification (NCBI taxonomy): domain Eukaryota; kingdom Metazoa; phylum Arthropoda; class Insecta; order Lepidoptera; family Geometridae; genus Lobophora; species Lobophora halterata. The sequence continues at coordinate 2,692,687 of OW052023.1, read as the reverse complement.
ATATTTTAATATACTATAAGGGCTTCAATTCGTCAAAAAAGCTATTATATAGCCCCTATATTTATTCAAACTTAATTAAATTCACTCGTCCACAGAAAATAGTTTCAGAAAAGCTCTAAGAAGGCAAATTCTAATTAATTTGAAAACCTACAAAATACTTACTTATTGCTAATATTTTTCTATAAAATAGAAATTTGTGATGTAAATATAACGGGCTAAAGAAATTGGGGTTTATCAGTAAACTGAGAGCCGTGTTGGCCGAGTGTAAGGTGCCTTGACTTTCGATCAGATGGTCGTATATTCGAACCCGGTCGTATACCAATGGATTTTTCTGTTCAAAAAGAACACGCGCTTGACGGTAAAGGAAAACATCGTGAGGAAACCGGCCTGTCATAGAACCTAAAAAGTTCTAAACTATATATGTCAAGTGCACAAAAGGTGCCTCTTTGAGACGCACTTGAAATCCTTTCATCACACTGGTTCGTAAGAACTAGTGACACAATAAGAAGAAGAAGTGAACTGAAAGTATGTTTGTGTAGATTTATTGTTTGTATTTTGTATTATTAACCGCCTTTGTGTCAAGTTCACGAATTGAGCCACTTCGAAACGCACTTGAAATCCTTTCACCACACTGGCTCGAAAGAACTAGTGACACAATAAGAAAAAGAACCGCCTAAAAAAATCATTTTTGTCGTGTGGTCTTAAGCACACAACTTTTTTGACGTGACCACGTCTAAATAAATCGATGAACGTCAGCTGCATGCACGTAAACGTTAACGTCATTGTCCGGTAACGCTGTCATTTTCCGGTAACGCTCATTGTACAGATGATTGTGTCGCGTCCAGACTGCCCCATCCAAAACAGCAGCTAATATTGAATAAATTATAAAGGTAATTAATTAAATTAATATTTTTAAATTCATTTTTTATTTAGATTAGATTATTTAAACTGTTATTCATAAGTTTATTCATAATTTATTCAATTTTAACATTTATTTGTAGTTTTTAGGTTATCTTTAGACATTTCTTATAGATATATATTTTACGTGTACTATGGATGTTTTGTCTGAAATAAATAAATTAATAATAATAATAATTGTCCCGTTACGACTATCGTCCGTAAACTAACTTTACAGACAACCAATTTTTGTCTACGTTTTAATCAATCTTCTGGTATCAATTCCAATTGCCAAACTTCAGTGATTCGAAACAGACCTCGGCTCTTTTTCAAAGACACGAGGAATTATCGGAAAGCCCGCCAGGAATGGAACTTCGTTACAAGAAATTTAATTTCGCTCCGGTCCAATCAAATCAATAACGAGTTAAAATGTGATTAGCTAGACTAATTTCATTTATAGGTACATATAAGGTGGTCGACCTGAAACTAAAAGAATAGAATAGAATATAATTTATTTAGTACAAAAGAGCAACATAAGCCGTTACATTTTAAAATGCTAGGCCCAAAACAGTAGGGGCTCGAGCTAGGTACCCGGGTTTGCCAAAGGATGAATAAAACTTAAATTTATATCAATAAAGGGTACCACCTGACGCGAATCTATAGGAAAACGACTAATGGTAACATTTATCAAACTTTAATCAAATTAATTTATGCAAAAAATCGACATAATTTTTTCAAGTTTTTTTTTTTGCATATATACATAATGATTATGTTCAGTAACGGCAACTGACGATGCGTTATTTTCTTTTGAAGATTAAAAATTTACCATGTTTAAAGGCTTGCAATCATAGGCTGGTGTTACAATGCATAGAGCCCATTCATTTCACTAGCTACAGTTTCTTTCAAACCGGAACACAGTACAGCTTAGGCACGTACACATTACTGCTTGGCGGTATAATATCTGACACTATGTTGGTACCCAGTGGTGGAATCCTACATGAGTTTCCGAACACCTATTAAAGGTAAAATCAATTTTGCTAACAGCCTCACCCTCGCCTTCTATCCGGTATCATACCATGATTATGCTAGGAACGTGTCAGGCATAACAATACACTATATGCATGGAGAGTATACCGAGTAACATGTTATTTATCATGGTTTAAAACTGCTCTCACAATACATGATAGCACTTATTACTCTCTACTCTCTCCAAGTATATTATAAAATCACCGGTGTTATCCCCCGGGCGCGCCCCAGCAGACGATTTTGTACGCCAGTGGTTGATTCACGTCCTGATAATTTTGTATTGATTCACAATTTCATTCGTATCGTATCGTAAATAATAATAACAGTCAATCAGTAGTGTGCTGAATGTGAGTGGGAGTGATTGCGTAACGTCGCGTCATGCGTGAATTATAATATGACTTTAGTCACATCAGGACATTGATGACAAATAGCAGTGTGTTAAAAAACAGCGCTAATTTCGCTGTTACAAAATGAAATCATATCTCCAATCACCATATGACAATGAAATAGAAGTAGCAATCATTTCCATGCCTTATACACTATACTCACTACACCGTTCCATCACCGACCGTCATGTGCCATACAATTTTATATTTTGACGGTGCTGATACGCTACGTGCATGGCACGAGATGTGGAAGTGGGCAGAAACGTTTAAAAGCTTGAATACTGACTTAACTTAATTTTGAATGAATGAATGAAAATGGGCGGTCTTATCGCTATTAAGCGATCTCTTCCAGACAACCAGTATGGAGACGGTTACGATAATACAAGATGGTCAGGGATGCACAGAACGAGTAAAGTTAAAATTGAACAAAAATAAATAAATAATATAAATACATATTATGTAGTTAAAACAGTATCAGAAACTTATTACTACTTATTATTAACTAGCTGGTGCCCGCGACTTCGTCTGTGCAGGTATCTTTATAAATTGTAGCCTATGTGTTATTCTGATGTATAAGCTATATTATTGTAAAGTTTCATTAAAATCCATTCAGTAGTTTTTACGTGAAAGAGGAACAAACATCCATCCATCCATCCATCCTTACAAACTTTCGCGTTTATAATATTAGTAGGATAGGATAATTGTATAGGTACTTAATTTGTTAGCAGAAACTTTCGGGTGCCCCGTGCCCACTAGGGTTTCCTATGTACTATACTTACATAAAACAGACGTTATCGACAATCACAACCGTAGGGTTGGCAGAACAGTCGTTAAACTGTCGCACCTATAGATTTATCACGAGAAAGTTGTGTCCCAACTAGCATGGATGTGGAGTACCTTGACCCCTAAAGGAGAAAAGGTTTTTTGTAGATATTTTATCGGTTGGTTTAGCAGTGTCATCATAATCTATTTAGTTCATTGCTGCAAACTTACCGGTCGTAGTAGTGACCTTTTTCCCACATTTGAGGCCTTTTTCGATTTTTCAGCAATGACCGAGATCTTAAAAAAGGCTTTTTTTTATGACGTGCCTACTTACTTACTGATTTCAGTTGTAGTGTATTCTTGTTATGTTGGTTTTATTCTGAGTTTTTACCTTTTTTTACACGGCTGCGAAGAAGGAGGGTTTGTTTTTCGAGTGTATGTATGTAATAAATATGTTTGTTTGACTCTATATGCGCCGCCCTACAAGATAATCAGCAGATATTTATAAATAGTTTCATAATTAAATATCAATTAAGAAATACTAGTATTTACAAATAAGCTATTTAATTGAAAGTATTTTAAAGTACCACAAAAAGACAGTACACAAAAAAAGATAAATTAAAATTATTGATACAGTCAAGTTCAGTAAAAAATAATATAATAAGGGTTTTATCAAATTAAACTATATGTAGCAACAAAATTATTTCCTAATTGATATCTGCGGTATTCAAAGGATTACAACAAGGCTTAACTTCTTATTAGGCCCGTTGCGTCCTTCGAGAATCTAGCAAAAGGAGACGTCAAACGTCAGAATCTGCAAACAAACTGCCATTTTTTACGGGGGACGAGGTAAACACGCATCACACACGCGCCTAACACAATCTTATTAATGTAAACGCACACTATAATAATCTCGCACACCATCTTAAAATATGCACACAGTTATCAAATACAGCGTATAGTTTTATTTAACGTGAATGGCCAAGAAGTCTAAGTCAAGTAGTAAGTCAGTAAAATTGGTCTTAAATAATGTTTTCTTGTCTTATTTTAGTAGTTTTTTTTTGTTAATTTATGTTTCATGTGGTTTTCATCAATAAAATTATTTATTTTCTTTTTATTTCTTTAGAAGGTTATATGGCCAACAGAGGGGTACGCCTTGCATTAACATCTCCTTTGGCTAGATTCTCGAAGGTTGCGTCAAAAGAAAAGCCGCTTATCCCAAAACTAATGTATTGTTTCCCGTGGTTGACATATCTTTGTTATTTATTACTATTGTTATTGTTATTGATGTTGTATTTGGGAAAGGGACGACCCATTTGCGGTGTAAAATGAGCATCATCAATTGCCTATGAAGTAGGTACCATAGTTGGTTGAAGGTAGAGGCATTACATTAGTAGTTAAGTAGAAATCTTTCTCATTAGTCTAAGTAAGATCATTCGTATGGAAGTGATATTAGAGGGTCGTGCATTTTTAGATTGAAAGAAAGATCTCCAAAGTTTTTAGTATATAGCAATATAGGTATTAACTTTTCTGAGTATTTCTAGATAAAAATATTTTCTAGTGGTGCAGATAAAATTTATCACGATTAGTTTTATGTCATATTTTCATAAGTAATTTTAAGAACTATTTATTTAGATAAGTATTTTTATTCCTTTTTTTCTACTAAAAAAAACTTTAGGAATAAAGAACATATTTTATACACAGATATTACCCTACCTTACAAACAAAGAGGAAAAAATATTTTGCATAAATTTCACGAAGGATATAAGCCAATCTGATCTAAAATGTCCGTAAAAGAACCTAACTCATTTATCGAGCTGAGAGTGGACGCACATGTTCAAAGTATTTTTTTCGTGATGAAAAAAACAGAAACTTTTAAGGGATTTTTGATGAAAAAAAAAAGTTTGTTTTTTAAGTATTTAGGGAGTAAATACATAAGAATAGCCTCGTATGTTTAAGTACTTATTCAATTAACTTCTTTTATTTTGAAATGTGCTATTTGTAACTTTCTATTTTAATTTCAATAACTAATTAAGAGCCAAATTTCTCTTGGCCTATTTTGGGTAGATTGTAATAGTATATGAGTATTTTAATAAGTACATACCTAATTAATTTGCAATTAGGTAGGCACTTATTAAAATATATTTAAAAATGGATAGGTAAAATTTTCTGGATGTTACCATAATATTGTTTTACCCATGACCAAAATATTTTGATAACTTATGATAACAGACCCTGGTCTGGTTTCAGACAGAACAGAACAAAACCTTACAGAACCTTCGTCTGTAAAGTTCTGTGGTAGATGAGCTCTATAAATAGCAGTGCTCTATGAATAGCACCTGCTATGTAGATACCTACATAGCACGTGCTCTAAGTGTAGAGCACCTGCCTATACATACGTATAGAGCTTATCTACCTAAATAACATTTTGATGGACAATTTCAAAAGCCCAGTAATTTCACTAGCAACATAACATTATCATCCCTGGCGGTAGAGCCCCAGGTGGGCCTTTAGGTGGGTATTTTTTTACTAATTGAAATAATAACTAGAACATTTGTACTTGCCAAAAATGCCAATTTTTTGCTTTCTCTTTCCAGCCGTGGACTCCAAGAGCTTTCATGTTTTGGTCAATGCCATCCAGCCATTGGATCCAATCTTCCTGGAGATCTCCGGCCGTCAGGTTTCCCATTTAGGATCCGCTTCAGAACTCTCGCCTCATCCATACGTTCTACTTTGACAGCCCATCGCAGACGACCGAGCTATTGTTAGATCTATGGGACTGGTACCTGAAATAAACAATTTTTTTATCTAACTTCCATTATAACGTTTGATGGTCTTGATACAGGTTTTAAAGCTTTGTATCTTATTTGCCAGTTATCACCAACTAGTACAACACCGAATTTAATAAAAAAGAAAAATTCACCGGAGATTATTTATTTTATTAAATCCCTTGTTATATTATATGTAGGTAGTTGAAAGTAGTCAGATTTTATCAAAGGAAAACATCAAAACCTGATTATGCCTCGGCTAAGCAAAATAATTACCCTAAAAGTCAAGTCTCTAAAAGCGAACAAAAGGTGAAAAGGCATTATGTACACTTTGAACACCCTCTTACACCCTAATAGGCTTCATTCTTTTGATAAAATTATACGATATCGTGCCCTCAACATAAAAGGAAGTTGATCGAACGAAGTAAAGGGCAATCCTCAAATTCGTATTCCAAACAAAATGTTTCGGACAAATAAATACTCAAAAAGTACGCCGTATTATAGTAATTTTTTCACACTACTCGTTTAGTCTATGTTTTTTGATTTCGTGAACAAAAAAAAAGAAAGGTTTCATACTTTAAATTAGATTTTATACATGTTTTTAAGTTAGTAGGGTTAATTCTAAAACACGTATAAAATCTAAATTAAAGTTGAGTATTTGTCCGAAACATTTTGTATGGAATTCAAGTTTGGGGATTCCCCTTAAGTGCGATTTCAGAGTAGCGTATTTTGTTGCACGTGGATACGGATACATACATACATGGATTCATACAGATGGATTGGTACTCGCGAAACTTTAACAGCCGATAGCACGTATACGTTTAACGGCGTTTACGCGCGGACGCGTTTACCCGACTGTCAAGAATATGTTATGATTATCGCGGCTATCTTGTATGTATGTATTTAAATTTATTATAAGGAAGATATAAAGTAACAAATAAATTTACATACGAATGGTTGGATTTTTACAGTTAGTGTATCGTTAGATTTTTCTCAATAATCCGAGTGTCCTTAGATGGGTTTTTAAAATAAATTACCGGAAATGGCGGATTTTTGGCGCAAAATATGTAGTAAGTTGTTTATATACCTATTTTGTTAACCAATACTATCGAGTAGGGTATCAAAATAAAGAAAAATCAAAAATATTATATAAGTCATATTATGTATAACATTAATAATATTAATTTTTAACATATGACCAATAAGATAATAATGAATTGACAATCAATGTGCAATATTTTCGCAGTCGGGTTTTACTAAAAGAAAAATTACTTTCTTAAACACAAACAACTACAGAATTAAGAAGCTAAAATTAGCAAAGTAAAATGTAAACAGACGGGCGTTGCTGAAGGAAAACATTATTTAACTTAAATAGGATTTGGAATGATATAGCTATGTCGCTACCCTTTGTACAAATGTAGGTAAGTCAACATAGGTTTATAACGGTATTCCTATAGAACACACGCCAAGATGACTAGCTTCATAGCAAGATGGCGTCGTAAAACAGGACCAAAAAAATTCAGACACCCCGTCAATAGAAATGAAATATCTCCATTTAAAAATGTGTTATATTTTACTTTTTTTTCGTAAAAACGAAGTAAATAATATTGAACAATCATATTTCTGCATCATGCAGCTGCCGCAATTAACATTGTTATTTCTCTGTTTCAAATATCAAATCATTAAGATTTACTAGAAGTAAGCTAAATTATGTAACTTTTTTTGGCGCGTTTTCAGTGGTTAAGGTCTGATTCTATTATTTTATGTTAGAGAAGAAATATCACCGAGTTTCGACAACAAAGCCTCAATTAATGGAATTGTCTGTCTAACGGGTGACTGGGAATAAATCGCGCCGCAAAGTCCCAATTCAAGTTAAAAGGGCAATGAAATAACGGAAATAGTCAAAAAAGCTTTAAAATTGACGATACGATTGTTTATTTGATACCTTAAAATACTAAACAGGTTCAAAGTTTAGTATTTTAAGGTATCAAAAGTACCTAGCCTGCACGTGATTGCACTGTCCCTAAAAATTACTATCTTATTTTGTTTGTGGGTCGCGCTAAATTTTTGAAAATTAAATAAAGTAATGTAACTTAATTTATGTGTTATTGTTTATTGATACTAAAATAAAGCAAAATAAGCGTATTTATGTATAATAAACCAAACTTTTTAGAGTAAACTGTTTTTTAATGTATCACTGATTGTTTAATTTGAGATTATTAGACTACTTTTGATGATGCCTTACAAATGATGTAGACCATAAAAATTAAATAAATAAGGTAAAACTTTTTTTCGGACCATTTTTTTCTTTACGCATGCTCACCTAACTAAGTTCGGTGCTAAATTCATCGTAAAATTGCCTATTAAGAGCAACATTTTTTTTATTATTTGGCAAGCTGACAAAGTGTTAAAGCTTTTAAAAGTAGTTTGAACCTATGAAAAAACAATTTTGTACTGATGAGAAAATTTTGAAAATTTTACTCTTTTCGACTCAAACCTAAAATATTCACTTTCGACCCTTTTTTCGCTAACTTGTAATGAAGAATGTTGTGTAGTTTATTATAACGTATGAAAGAATAATTCAAGACAATCATGTTTGAGAAAAAAAAATAGAAAAAATCTTACTATTAATTAAGTTATGATTTTTTAAGGTGCTCCGGAAGTAAATTCGAAAATACACATAAAAAAATCATAACTTCTAAACTACTAAAAATCGCGGAACATACATGAGGTATTTTCGCATACACCCAGATGTGAGAAATCTAAAAAAAATTTTTGACGTCACTTTTTGGCTGACCCTGTATACAGTAACATTCAGCCAAAACACCGGTGATTTCAGCGAGCGGCGTAACGTAACATGTTCGCGAGCAATTGTTGGTCATACTACCTACCTATTACGTAAAATTTACATGATATACATAACTACATGATATCATACCCACTGATTTAAATAACATCGTAGGCAGTAAAAGCCTTTCATGTTTCTCTAGAATCTAGAATATCGAAAATAGGTCAACTTATTCATACCGAAATATGTACGCCTCAATTTTATTTTAAGCGCTCAACTCTTTGAAAATGAAAATGGTTGGTTCTGTCGAGACAACTGTTCATAGTTGTCTGTCGAGACAACTGTTCATAGTTGTCTGTCGAGACAACTAGGTATTCTTAGTTGTCTCAACTGCACAACCATTTTCTTAGAAATATTGTACGTGAGGACGTGGTGGCCGTAAATGGGTATTTTCTGTCGAAAAAATCTACGTTCACATCAAAACACGTGCTTAACGGTGAAGCATCGTGAGGAAACCGGCATGGCATAGAGCCTAAAAAGTTCGAAAAACATGTGTCAAGTGCACGAAAGGAGCTCTTCGAGGCGCACTTGAAATCCTTTCACCACACTGATTCGAAGGAACTAGTGACACGATAAGAAAAAGAAGAAATATCGTTCTGAAATCATCAGTATATAAATGTTTCAACTTCGATAAGAAGTTAGCAAAATATTTGACGACACGGATGTCGAGTGGCAAGTGTGTTGTACTGATATGAAAGTTGGTGTCGAGGGTTCGATTCCCGCTTCAGGACAAACATTTCTGTGATAAACATCGGTGTTTGTCCGATGAGTCTGGGTGTTCCTATATATTCTATGTAGGTTTTACAAAAAAAAGTATTTTATCAGACATCTGGTTCCCATAGTACAAGCTCTACTTATTTTAAAACTAGATGGCGTTGTGTGAAATGTCCAAACATAATTATTAGGTATTATTGATATTTGTTAACAAAATACTGTAAATATACCCATTCAAAGTTTTTTTCGTAATAGAACTAGATTGCCTGAAGCTAGTTCTATTAAGAAAGTTCTCTAGCTCAACTTATTCTTATCGTGTCACTAGTTCTTTAGAACCAGTGCGGTAAAGGATTTCAAGTGCACCTCGAAGAGCTCCTTTCGTGCACTTGACACATGTTTTTCGAACTTTTTAGGCTATATGACATGCCGGTTACCTCACGATGCTTTCCTTCACCGTTAAGCACGTGTTTTGATGCAAACGTAGATATTATTTTCTTAAATAATAATATAGTTATTTTATTAACAGAAAAATCCATTGGTGTACGACCGGGCTCAAACCCACGAACTTTGGATCGAAAGTCGAGGCACCTCCCAATCAGCCAACACGGCTTTTTTTATTCCAACTGAGATTCCGTCAAATAGTTTCAGTAGATTTGGTGTGAAGAGACTGAGGCGTTGACGTTAGTACGTTCGATCGCGTGATCGCGCGACGGTCGCATCGCTTGCTCGCGCGACGATCGCGTGATCGCGTTCTATTAGGACACTGCCGAGGAGCAAACATCAATTTATCTATCCATCGATCCACCCCTACAAACTAGTCTAATTAGTTTAATAAACTAATAATAACATTGTTATTGGAAGAGCATTGTCCTTCAGGGACTAAGGGACATTGATCCTACCTACACCTAAATTTGACTCGGGTAAATATGTTGAGGGCAAAAAAATTTATAAAATATGTCTGTGTCAGAAAGCCAAGGGAGGGTTTCGCACTTATCTTTTATGTATGCATGTATGTAAATGTCTTTGTGAATTCGTATCTTCCAAACGGCTGGATGGAATCGTTAGTAACCAAAGTGTATTTAGATTTGTTTACAAAAATGGCGGATTTTTGGCGCTAAATAGTAAGTTGTTAATAATATATTTTTTATGCCAAACCTATCGAGTAGGGTATCGAAATGAAGATAATTCAAAGGAGATTAAAAATATATAAGTATATAAATCATGTGTTGAAATTTAGGCGCCATCTCTGAACGCCACTGCCAGAATTCGGCCTATCCCGTATAGTAAGTACGCTACGACGGAGGTGCTTGAGCAGCCTCCATCTATTGTCTTCCTGCTACACCAATTATTATGTCATCGGTTCCATTGTGTGGTGCAATTATCGGTTATTTATGGATTTAATTAATATTCAATCATTCACCATTTCCCTTGGTATTATTTATGTTTGACCTAAATACTGGAATGAGGAATAAGTGGACAATTCATTTTGGTTCGATGACAGAATGTGTGACACAATATGATGGATCGATGATTGATCGGATGCAATCTTCTACGTTGTAAATACTAAGTGCGGTTTCAGACTAGCGTAAAACGGAGCGTATTCGACACTCGCCGCTTATACGTGCTCGTGCGTACACCGGCGTTTACGCTCGGATTTTTGGGAGCGAACAGTCAGGCGCGTAAGCGCGATTACGCTCGTGTTTCGTGTTTAGAAGCTGATCGCGCGTACACGCGCTGCAAAAAAAAAACACGAATAGCGAATTCGTCATAAAATATAGTATATTGGGGACTATTTTGCTGGCACTACATTTAACCTGCATTTGACCTAAATTTGAAATTTGTGCTGAATTTCACTGAAATTGTATATTTCTCAAACGTGCTTGAAATTCCTTATATTGACAACCTTCTTCGAGTTAAATCTACTTTGCCGGCCTAGACCAAATAAATTACAAGGAAATGAGATAACGTGCTAGGACGTATATAAAAAGGGAACGCACTTTCTACTCTGAAGACTAGCAACTAAGGGTGTACCTAAGAATAAAATATTAGGTACCTCCTTAATTTCAGAGAAGCAACTAAGGAGGTACGAACCTACCTAAGACTCAAAACTTAGGTACGTCAGAGAGAACCGTTAAAAGAAAGAGGAATTTATTGGCTGCAATGATTGTGGCTGATTTGCATCCTCAAGTTTCGAGACTCTATGGCATTGTCCTAATAGAACGCGATCACGCGACCATCGCAAGTTCGCGCGAATGTTGGTCTCGCGAATCCGCGATCAAACGTGCGACGATCGCGCGACGCGACGCGATGCCAATTGGGACGCCTATTTGACGTTAGTACGTTTGATCGCGGATTCGCGAGACCGACGTTCGCGCGAACTTGCGATGGTCGCGTGATCGCGTTCTATTAGGACAACGCCTATGTCCACTGCCTTTTTTTAACCTGTAGAGTCTATAAGTCGTCTGTCTGTCTGTCTGTCATTCAGTTAGGCTAAAGCCTTTTTTGTGTCAATGATGCAATAAAAGCTTTATAATAACTCGGTAGCTCAGTTACCAGTAATAAATTGAATACATTGTACGAATTCCCTTAAGAAGTCATAAATCCATAAGGTAGGTGTAGCGCCCCAAAAGCCTTCTCGTTAATTTATGAGCCTGATGCAATTTCATTCGCTACTTAATTTTCTCGGTAATGGGAATCTGGGCAGTTTCCGTGATGAATCCAGACCGCAATATGGTCGTTGAGGATTTAAAATCATTGAAATGGATTTAAAATTATAGTAGCTTAGACGCTCATTATTAGCTGATGGATTTGTAAAGTCGATTTTTATTTAATTTGACTTCCTTTTTCAACCAACTTCAAAAAAGGAGGAGGTTGTTTTTATGGTTGTTCCTTCAGAACTTGGTTGTTTATAAACCGATTTGGTTTCAGATTTCGGCGAGTCAACATCTCCTGAGGATTCCTCGTGCAGAGTGTCGAGTTCTAACTTGAGTTTTCTGTTATCGGCGCTTTGGATACTAAAATTCTAAACTAGAGTTAAGTTAATTAAGATCTTTGTTTAGAAGTTAAGTGGATTTCTTTCGGAACTTGGTTGTTTATAAACCGATTTAAAAAATATTTTTTGTTTGAGAGGATATACATGAGATTGGTCCCATAGAAGTTTCATGAAAATCGCTTCAGTACCGATACACAGTTATTATGATTTATGTATACCTAACTGAAAAAAGTCATCCAAGTAAGGTGGTGTTTACGGTCTCTAAAACCGTAAAAGGTATGTTTTTGTAAAATAAAACATGATTATTTGTCGAAAAAGTTAGTCATTTGACACTTTTTACGAGTACGTCCGCTTTTAGTCCTATACTATAACATAGCATAAACTGTTTAAAAAAAAGTATATATGTATTCTATTAGATAACTGGTTCTCATAGTATAAGCTTGCTTAGTTTGGGGTTAGATAGCGATATGTGAAAAGTCCAAACTTTATATACAGGGTGTCCCACGGCTATGCCACATGGAGGGAAAGTACCCTGAATATTGTAGATGGAACATTTTACTGAAAGAAGACATTATTTTAATTTAAAAAGCAATTTAAACTGCATTCATAGATATTTTATAATTACATAGTTGAACCGGGAATCTAACCCGTTACACGAGAAAAATAATCACCCTGTAGCTTTATCATACCGATCGAAAGGCTTCACCATAAGTATTATCTTTTGCTAAATAACATAGTGTCACAAATAAAAGGAAGACCATGAATTTTAACATTTTTAATATAAAATTAATCAATTTATCAAAATAATTTACGCATCTTTCGGCTCAGGATACGGCTCGATTTGTTGCATACAACCAGGTACCTACTAATTACGTATCTCTTTATCATTTTATCATGCACTTAAATTATGATAGGGAAATGATGCGTACTTCTCAAGTGGGGTACCTATATTTATTAGTATCTAATAGGTACTTATGATAAGGTCAGTTGTATGTTCTTACGGCAAAGTCAGCTTTTCATTTTTCTGAACAAAGCTTCACATCAAATGTTAAAATTCATGGTCTTCCTTTTATTTGTGACACTATGTTACTTAGCAAAAAATAATCCTTATGATGAAGCCTTTCGATCGGTATGATAAAGCTACAGGGTGATTATTTTTCTCGTGTAACGGGTTAGATTCCCGGTTCAACCATGTAATTATTTAAATATGCACTGCACTTAGACTGCAGTTTAAATTGTTTTTAAAATTAAAATAATGTTTTCTTTCAGTAAAATGTTCCATCTACAATATTCAAGGTACTTGCCCTCCATGTGACATAGCCGTGGGACGCCCTGTATACTGTCCAAACTATAATACCCAGTCCATACAAAGGTTGTCTGGAAGAGATCGCTGCTTAGCGATAAGGCCATCCATTGTACATGCCCCTTGTCTTGTGTATCTTTAAGCTTCCTGGTACAATAAAGATTTCTCATTCCTTCATTCATTCATTCATGCATTCATTCATAACCTCTACTGAGGCGTTATCGACGCTGAGGGGTTAACACCGTTCATTTAGGCATTACCTCAGACCTTTTTTAGATCTAATGAAAGAGAAACAAGCCTAAACCAATTTTTTCTCGACTTGAGATGCAATAAATTGGTCCTGATGTAGGATTCACCTGACCGAGTATTGTGAAGATTTCCCAAGGGAAAGTGGCTGAAATTTAAATATATGTAATCCTATTCTTTTTTCTGGTACACACCTGCTCCGAGAATAATTGAACACGGAGATTTTATTTCAGGAATTTTGTGACAGATGAAATTAGGAGGTATGTATTTCAATACATACCTCTTAGAAAACTTCTTTAGGCGTTAATAAATAGTATAAATATATGACAATAAAACAATATAAATACGAGGGAGAGAGAGAGTTGACTCTCGTTTCAGATTTCAGCGAATCAACATCTCCTGAGGATGCCTCGTGTAGAGGCGAAACACGTGTCGAGTTCTGACATAGGTTTTCTGTTTTCGGCGCTTTGGTTTAGATACTAAAATTCTAAACTAGAGTTGAGTTAATTAAGACCTTTGTTTAGAAGTTAAGTGGATTTATTACTAAATATCATATAATAACTATTTATTAATATTTATATTCCGAAAAGTATCGCTTGAATCAATCAATTTCTGTAGGCGTGCTCAATCTTGAATTATAAATCGGGGTACAGAACAAACCGTCCACCCATCTTTTATCTGTCTTAGATTTTTTGACAATATATTCTGCACTGCTAAGCTGTTAATTGAACGGCTAATCAAACTACTTGACTGCGACAGATATACGAATGACAAACGTTATTATTTGTACCGGCTTAATATTACAACCATTATTGAAGAATATCTTATAATATCAAATAAATTGTTACAACAATTAATCTTATCGAACCTTTAAAGACGCGTATCATTGTCTAAACAATTTATCTTGAACTTAATAATAAAAAATAATTAATAAATCAATAAATATTTTACTTTATAGGCTGGTCACACCAGGCGGTTAATGGAATCAGTCGATGCCCTTATATCAAATTATTGGACACTAACTTTAAGGCTAGTTTGACCTGAGGTCTGTAGGCACAGCTAGCGGATGTTCTAGAAGGCAAGCTTTCTTAAGCTGATGGCTAGCGGATAAAAAGCAATACCAACAGCATACATTGTAATAGATTATTTGTATGTGTTATGTCTACTGGCTACAAAGAATAACCTTGTGAGGTTTTATGATACTTAAATTTAGTTATCATTTTTGTAAAAAAAAAAAAAAAAGTAGTCAAATACAACTTTTTATCTTGATAATACGCAAGCATTGCCATAGACATTAGCTATTTCTACTATTATTATGAATGCGAAAGTTTGTAAGGATGGATAGATGAAAAGATGGATGTTTGAAAGAAGAAAGAAAAAAAATATTTTGACTGAACACTGTAAAAGCAGTGATGTTATGTAAGTTATTTGTTTCTCAACTAATGGTAATATTGCTCAACCGATTTGTCTGTACTTCGGTATAGGTGTGATGATAAAAATAAGTGGGCTATTTTTTATCTTCATACATTGCGATAAGTTTTCATAAGTTGCATTACAGCAACGGGCCACAGCGGACTTTTGATTTTAAAACATCCGCTAGCTATGCACAGAATCTAATAACACTTCTGAGCGTTAAAACCTAAACTAAGGTTGTTGGTTCAAAGCCTTTATGAACAACTAAAATTTTAACTATCTTAGTAGGTACCGACACTTTAATATGTTGAATTGGCTTTCAAGTACTCATACTTTACTGTCAGACTAGCTTTTTCCTGAGGCTTCGTCCGTGTGCCGGCAGAATAAAGTAGCTTTCTAGGTATATTTGTAGGTTATTTACATCTAGGTACAGTTTTTTAACAATAAGATCTCACTTTATTTCTGAACAAGCGAAGAGTAAGGTTTAAAACTGCTCTTGTTAAAAAATAATCAAGGTTTTACAAAAACATACAACATCCGACTTCAATCGGAAGGTACAAGTGACTGTAGGTAGGCACCACTGACCACAGGGAAGCAAAATTCGCAATTTTGTTTACTTCGGACCCATATTTTTTTTCGTTACTTTGATTTAAAAACTAAGCGATGCGACCACAGATATATATTTAAGGATGCGACATTTCAATTAAGACACTTATTCGAATTCAATAATATGTTTGTTCGCACGTTCGTACAACCTAAGTTCGCACGAATGGATTTTCAAACATTTTAGTCGCGCGAGCGCATCGCACGAATGTAGATTAGGACACCTGTTCGAAATTAGTAAGTTTGCACGCGGATTCTTATGACTTAAATTCGCGCGAACTTGCGATGATCGCGTAATCGCGTTCTATTAGGACGGTGCTTTAGATAGAACCCTAATCGCCTGCGAAAACTGGGCAAATAGAGGAGGATTCTAAAATCAATTGAATCCATCGAGATACAGTGTTCTGTTCACGTGTATCTCTATGATTGAATCCAATACTTATCCAATCGAAATACGGCAGGTATATATTTCAATGGTCGATCACCCAGCAAGAAATACATTATTTTCCTTATTTAGTACTTATAAAAAATCTAAAATTCTCCACGGTACTCCTCCCCTTTTTGTTAAGTGCCAATAAACATTACCCATTCCGATAAACGTAGTTTATAGTCTACGTAATGTTGTAAGATGTACGCAAGTCTTAACAGCCTATAAAATACATGTTACTGAAATTTACTGCTCCTTACGATGTGAGCTTGAATAAAATTCTCGAGTGAAGCTTCTTCGGATTAACGCCCGGGATACAAGAGGTTAGCATTTCGAGCTAGGATAGCAAGATAATATAGTAAGCTAGCAGCTCTTACTAGGCTTCGTGTAAACAGAACTAGGCTAGTTAGTAACCCTTGTATACTTACTACAAAGTAATAATTCAATGTACAATTGAAGTACTGTAAAACAGCTATCAAAATATAATAATTTTTTTTATTTATTATGTTTTAATTACTACTCCTTGGTGTAATGCTAATGGAAGGAATGAGATTTGCCTTACTTTGTATTTATTGTTAGAATATAAAAGTTGATTGTAGGTACTGTACATAGGTACATCCGTAATGGATAAGACTAAAAATACTTGTACCAATTTACCTAAGATCTTTATTGTACTACAATACTACTTTTTTGTACTACAATAAATTTTTCAATAAAAAAAAATTTTTGATTCTGTTTCCGATTTTTGAGAAATTAAATCTCAATATAATATCCAGTTCTACTTAGTTTTCGTCTAGAATAGAAGGTGCCTATTAGTGTAAAATATACATTGTTAATTATGTTATATTCTTATGTTTTTTAAGTTTCTTAAGCCTGCGTGTTCCTTAAACCAAAATTAGTGAGTTTGAATACATCACGAGAATGTGCCAGCAACGACGTGTGAAGACTTCGTTCCCTTTTCATGCCTTTGTTTAGGCTTAAAGTTTGACAAATTATACAGGGTGGAAGGTGCAGGCGTAACCCTTTATCATGCGGATAACACGTGCGAATAACCACCCTTTTCAGTCGGTTATCACAAATTATGTAGGTTTTTTTTTACACAGTAATGCTTTACAAAAGGCAATTTGTCATAAGTTGGGATTTGAACCAAAACCCGTTCAGATTTAGGGATGCCAAAGCGCAAAAGATGATTGTAAACTATGAAATATTAAGTTCGACGCAAAGAGGTGTACACTGCAGTGCACACAAAATAGGCCTCCTCTGCATACACTACACTCTACCATAATGAAATATGGAATGCCAAAATAAGGTTTAAAAAGATAATCTTACAGGTATGGTTTCTAGGAAATAGGACGAATGTTCATAGTTAGTATAGTGATGTTGTAATTTTACTTCCTAAAAATATGCGCACGAAATTGCAAAAATACAGTGCAATGGTAGTCCATTATTTTAGGGCAATGTACAGTTTATTCGTAGACAGACAGACGGA
The DNA here is from genome assembly GCA_932526365.1 of Lobophora halterata. Classification (NCBI taxonomy): domain Eukaryota; kingdom Metazoa; phylum Arthropoda; class Insecta; order Lepidoptera; family Geometridae; genus Lobophora; species Lobophora halterata. Next base: position 2,674,813 of record OW052023.1, on the reverse strand, counting down.
CTAAAATGTACATTGCCCTAAAAAAATAGGTAGGTAGGTAAGTTAAACTTGTAAGAAGGTACATTGGAATTCTTGTTTTTACTTTTTTGGCCTCAAATATATCTACAGTATTTCGCTTTGAAATGCTCGTGAATGTTTCAAGTGTGCTGAATGAAAATCAATTAAAAAAAAATGAACCATGACTTCCCTTGTCACTAGTTTCGTATTCTCACCTTTTGTTGGTCGTCAAAAAATATCCAAAAGAAAAAAAATGAAATGAAATCGAAGCCGAATGAATTATAACTTTTTTGTATCTGTAGTAGAAATATTTTTTTTTCTAAAATAAACATAAGAAGAAATCATATTCGATAACTAACATACATTTATATTTTTGCCTCTAACTGTATGTCTGTCAGTTATTAGTTAGTTTTAATAAATGTTATTAAAAACCTAATGGCGAAACCTGAAAATTATTACATTTCCAAGTTAATGAAAACTGTTTCAGATTCAATAAATTTGAAAATATCAAATTTACTTTTAATTTAAATCAAAATCGAGCTCATTTGAAATGGTATCTATAAAAAACAAACTAAATCTGGTAAAAACTAGATAGACTTACTAAGCATTATATTTAATGAAATACGTCGAAGTGTCTATATTTTAATAAACGGCAGACTAGATCAGCTGCAAGCATGCGATTGCTCAGTCAATAATCTACTCAAAATCCATGAAAAAGCTTTCAGCAGCTTTCGTCAATTTGCTGGGGACCTGATAACCGCAATTTATATCCTCGATATTTCACATCGATAAATGAACTCCGTTCCTCATGATAAATGCCAATGAAATCGTTTCAACGTCACCTGTTCCTACCATCTTGTAAGATATACTTCTAATGTAAGCCCAACGGTGATTTATTTAAGACCGAAATTGAAACGGCACTTGTCAACGCTCCGGTGCTCCAGAGTTCATTGTATGCCTATAGAATGCATAGAGTCTGCCCGTGGCTTCGCATGTGGCCGCGTCAGATATCACGAAAAGAAAGATAAAATGTAGCTTATATTCTTTTCACACCACATAAGACACTGCTTTATCCCCTTAGTGCATAATCTACTATTTCCAGCTCATAAACTATACCCATATGGAATTCCAGCCAAATTGGTTCGGTAGTTTTAACGTGATCTATCCGTTTATCCACTATCCTTTTCAACAAATTATATAAATATATTTAGTAATAAATCCGCTTAATTTCTAAACAAAGGTTTTAATTAACTTAACTTTAGTTCAACTAAACCAAAGAGTCAACGAACAGAAAACCAAAGTTTAAAGATACGACACGTGTTTCGCCTCTACACGAGGCATCATCAGGAGGTGTGGACTCGCCGAAGTTCGAAACGAGAGTTTGACTCTCGTTTCGAACTTCGGTTAAGTTAATTAAAACCTTTGTTTAGAAATTAAGCGGATTTATTACTAAATATATTTATATAATTTGTTGATATTTATGGATTTCCGCAAAGTAACGCCTGAATCAATCAATTATCACTATCCTTTTATCGATCTTCTTCCTGCGGTCCATCAAGTGCTGAGCAGGTGCCTCTGGGACACATTAACTGTGGTTTAGCATTGATTTAGTATGTAAGTCCTTCTATTTTTATAATTTAAGTGCTTTCATTTTGTTTGCTTAGATATTCTTAAATTTGTCCTGTGTACGTACAGTATACTGTGTATCATAAATAATTTTTTTTTTTCTTTTTTCTATCCATCTATCCATTTATCCATCTATCCGTCTATTCGTCTAAACGTTTATCCGTTTATCCGTCTATGCGTCTATACATCTATCCGTCTATCCGTCTATCATCCGTCTATCCATCTATGCATCCATCCTCACAATTATTTGCCTTTATATTATTACTTGTAGTAGAGTATCGTTTATTATATTTTTAAGATCTGTGGCGTGGCCGTGTGGTACTTAATCAAAAAATGTGGAAAAATATCGAGGAAAATTCTGTTAAATGGAAATAAATCAATGCCTAGTTTGTGGGAGATTTTCCTGAAACCATTTGATTAATCGCTGACTCAAATGCGTGCTAAAGCGTAATTGCTTTGACCTAGTCAGATATCGATGGATTTTGTTTGAATAAGTACTATAATTTATTATTAGGATTTTCAGGAAATCGAATCTTGGTTTTGCGAACGACGTGTAAGCTGTGGTCGAGTGGATGAGGCCCTTGCCTTGCGATCTGATGGTCGCGAGTTCGAATACCGGTGGCAGTCATGCGTAAATGGGTTTTTTCGGTAGAAAAAATCTGTTTATGCATGCATCCTACGTTCTCGCAACGGCAAAGGAAAACATCGTGAGGAAACCGACATGTCAAAGGACAGAAAAAAAAATGTTCTATGGCATGTGACATCCACCAATCAGCATTGGGTCCGCGTGGTGGGTTATAAGACCCATTCGCTCTCCTGCCGAGAGTAGGCCTGAGTCCCAGCAGTGGGAACATTATAGGCTAATTATGTATAAGCTAGCGATCGGTTCTGGTGTTTGTAGCTTTAAGTCGCCCTGAAGCCTCCGACATGGTTTAAATAATGGCATTCACAACTAAGCTCTGGTTCAACCCTCGTATCTAGATTCAACCTATACGCGTCTCCATACATATAAAAATCCTTTTTGTTTAGTTTCATGTTGTACAGCAGCGTCATCCTATCCATTACCAAGGTACTGTCAAAACCTCGTTACCGAACAATTGGCAGGGTAAGAGCGCCTATTGTTTCCACCCTGACCTTCCGCTTGGAACAAAAGCCGGTGGAGCATGGCGGATATGGGGCGGAATCGTTTTACTCTTCCTTTTTTTTGGAAATGTCAGATTTCGCATCATCATTAAATTTTATATTTGAAAGTTTTCATTCTTGATGTGTAACTATCATAAACTTCGCTCTACCAAATTGTAACTTTTTTATCCATGTCTCTATCAAATTGTAACTTCATTTCAAAACTTCGTTGTTCTAATGAAATTAGCTATGAATTCACCGCATCTCTTTTTGTCTGGAACCAAACCAAAGCTATTAAAAACTTTGCAATCAAGAAAGCAAAAGTTCCGCTTGTTACCAGGAAAAACCAGTTTAAACTGGCTAAATCCAATTTGTAGCAGTTTACGTTGGATTGAGGGTAAGCTTCCGGTGCTGTAATTTTAAAAGCTTGTAGGGTCGCTCTACTTTTTATGTATTTTTATAAAAAAAACTATTAGGTCAAGTAAAACTATTACAAATAATTTTTCCAAAATAGCCACAAGTGCACATCTGAACCAAAAATCGCTAATGTGGAGATTAGATAGAGATCTTTTAGCTTAAAAATGCACGGTATCCATTTTCATTTTAGGTTACAGATAAATTTATATAAACTAATGTAGTTGGTTTAAAGTCTAAAAGATCGTATTCTTGCTCCATCAGTTTAAACTCGTTAAAGTTTTTTCTTTACATTGTACTTTAATTATTTAACATCGTTTGAAAACCTGCTATGAGTAAAAGACACATAATCAGCTCAGGCCGAAGATCTCTCGCAAGTTGAACTATCTCACCTTCCCAATTTCCAGCTTTTCTCAGAAGATGTCTGCCAACTACATCGCGTATTGACTCAATATTTTACATGTTTCTCGAAACCCTTGAAACCATTGAAAACCCCACCAATCTCATGCCACTCGCACTATGTACAGGAATTTGGGGTCCACTACTTTATTTTAATGTATAGCTAGATATATAGATAGATAGATGTAGTTATTAGATTGTAACGGGTATTTATCGCGCTCACCTCATCTATAAAATGAGCGTAGTTCCCTCATCTCACCGCGACGGTAGCTCCACTATGTCAGTCAGCCCGTGATCACGGCTGTTGAAATACAGTCGAAACGTGTCGGGACACAAAAATAGATGAGGTGAGCGCGATAAATACCCGTTACAATCTAATAACTATGTGTGATAATCGCGAAAGTCTACGAAAAACTGATAGATATACCTTTTAGCTACAATGACGCCATTCGCGTTGGATTGAGAACGTGGATAATGTAAATCTAGCGCTTTTCTCGCTGAGAATTCGACGGAGTAGAGAAAGTTTTTCAATTCTCCCAATTTAGTAACTTTTCACGCTGCCTTGTCGGTGACAAACTGCTAAATCAGAATAAATACACTGTAATACAGTATACATAAAGAGAAGAACCGAAAGACTGGATTTTTCAACTGGGCTTGGGTGGTCAAATATACACCGCAATTTTTTATCACCAGAAAAAAAACCCATTATCAGTTGCCGTTACTGAACACAGATATGGCAAAAAAATTAAAAAAAATTATAGTTTTTTTTTCCAAAATAATTATGATTTAAATTGGACAACTTGTTGTTTTTTTTCCTTTGTCCAATTAAGATGTAGCCACTAGTATATACCTACTATAGAAAAACTAGTTTAAATATATAGACTACGTTTATGAGCTTGTATGTAATGGGTGTGAATATGTGTTAAAAACTAATATTGCCCTCGTCACGCATTTTTTTTACGGTCTGTCTCGAAAGCCTAGTAATTTCACTAGCTACAGTGCCCTTCACACCGGATCACAGTAATGCTTACACATTACTTACACTTGAAAGCATTGCAGCAGAATGCCGACGGTAAAAGTACTTGTTCTCTTTGCTTGCATGTCATTGACACTTTTCTTATTCATTCTGTTTTCAAATAATTAAAACTTGCTATCCATGTTTTATTTACAACAAAGATTGAACAAATTCGAATAAAAAATTGCGATGAAAATGAATCTCAACGGATGAAAATTTTGGTAAAAAAATATTTTTATGAACAAAATGTTTAAGTCTGAAAACATGATTTTCATTGTTAGAAGCATAAAAACTTATTTTGAAAACTTTTTTCAGACACCATTTAATTTTTCTCGTCGGTAGGTATTGTACATAACATGGGTACCTACTTATTTAAAAAAATAGTTCTCAATAGTATACAAATTCTTGTACAGTCGGCTCTCTATTTGTCTTTACACCCAGCTTATGCCGGTTTTCTCCTGTGATTAAACTACTCACACAAACACATCATGTTTGTGTGTGAATAAACTACTGATGTGAATAAAACAATTAAGATATACCCACAAGTAGTTTAATCATAAAAGAACATTGGCGTAAGCTGGGTGTAAAGACAATTACAGGGCCGACTGTACATATGTATGTATTTTTTTATGGAAACATGTTCAGTGTTAAAACTACATGCCCCGAATTTATTTTTGATTTTGAATTTATTTTTGATTTGACACAATCAATATGGTAGTTGCATACTACCTGTGCGGTTTCCCATCGCAGTTCACTTCCATATTAATTGTGTCAAGTGCAATAGTTTTTCGTAGACTTCCGCGATTATCACACATAGTTATTTGATTGTAACGGGTATTTATCGCGCTCACCTCGTTATTGTGTCCCGACGCTTCGACTGCATTGCAACAGCCGTGGTCACGGGCTGACTGGCGTATTGGAGCTACCGTCGCGGTGAAATGAGGGAACTACCCTCATTTTGGTCGTTGAAAATGTTCGGTCGGCACACTACACTGACGGCATCCGGACACTTGCGCAATAAATACCCGTTACAATCAAATAACTGTGTCAAGTGCAGTTCAGAAGCGGATTCCCGCGGCGGGAGAACCGCCCGTGTAGTATGGCATAGAAAGCAGAAAAGACCTTGTAATTTTAAATAAAATTTTATGAAATCTTCGTGAAATAACCGCCTCGAGAGAATTTGTAAATTAATTGAATCAGCAAGTTTAAGACCGCTCTGTCTGCACTATTTATCTCGACGCGCTAGCTCTTATTTTATACCGCTTAGATGCCGTCTCTACCTCGTTTTGTAAATACAGATAAACCTATTTTTGATATGAAAACTTGTTTAGGTGCACTGAGCACTTTATTTTGTGAATATTTTATTATACTGAGCCGTCACGCTCGGCTATATTACGCTCGTTCGAGTAAAGTCGGCTCGAATCGCCATGATGAAATTTTTTGTCCTGTGTGCACACGCCATTTTTATAATTTCCAATATATTATGTTATTAAATCATCTGGGTTGTATAAAAAATAATCTTGTTGATATGAAATGTAAAAAAAAACCTTTCTTAGTATGCGTCCTGCACTTCTTATCGAACATACCCTCGAAATTTCAAGTCTCTGCGTGCAGTGGTTTGGCCTGTGCGTTATCTATCAGTCAGTCAGTCAGGACTAAGACAAATATATATTTTTACACCACAAATTTTTAATTATCAAAAAAATCTAAATGAATAATGCAGAAAGGTTAGTCAAACGATTTGAGTATCACCTGACGCAAATTCATAGGAAGACGACTAACGGTAACAGTTATCCAATTTTAGTAAAAATTATATTGTCAAAAATCGATTTTTTTTTCAATTTTGCCATATCTGTGTTCAGTAACGGCAACTGACTATGCGTATTTTTTTCTATAGATTAAATATTTGCGGTGTACATAGTGATACACAAACATAATTTATATGAGCATTTCGTGGCCATGCGTTTTCGTCTATAAACTCAGGAATATGCAGAATTGTTTGAACTATTTCGACATTTCACACTGATTTTGAGTCTGGGTTTCTAACTCATTTAGTGTAGAAATAGTTGAATTTCAATTTCTCTGTAAAATCGCTGGAAGCATTCGCATTTCGAATATCAAATATTTAGGCCTCGTCGCAGAATTATAATATTTCAACACTTTGAGCAATATTCAAATATATCTAAATAACGCGCCATTTAACAGACCAAGTTTTTATATACCTACCTACTAGTATCTATACCTACTGATAGTAATTATAAAATAAAAAATGAAGTAAGTATTGTAAATACTTACAAACTTAATTTATTAAACTCAACCACTTGATTTAAATCCAGAGTTTCTGCAATTCTGGAAATCGTTTTTCGAATCTCGCGATACAGGCTAGCCCTAGTACGGGGTCCATTGGTTAAATACTTACTAAGTAACCTGTTTAAAAAAATATTTTGTGTTGTCAAAAGTACATCTGGTACATACTAAATTACATAAGTTTAGTAACCTAATGTTAAACAATCGCACCACTGGTTCGCACCTGTTACCCGCACTAGGTCTAAAAAGCCTTATAGCGGGATATAACAATTTCTGACATACAAGCAACTTACAAACTCATTCAAATACAACATAACAATACGACATCATCATCAACCTATAGCAGTCCACTGCTGGACGTAGGTCTCTCCCAAGGCGCGCCACTGAGCCCGATCTTCGGCTCTCCTTATCCACTTTTTGCCAGCTATAGCGCGCAGATCATCGCTCCATCTGGCCAAAGGTCGTCCTACACTGCGTTTGCCTAGACGTGGTCTCCACTCAAGAACACGTTTACCCCAACGGCTGTCGGTTCTTCGGCAGACATGGCCAGCCCACTGCCACTTCAGCTTGCTGATCCTCTGAGCTATGTCAACCATCTTAGTTCTCTGTCGGATGACCTCATTTCGGATTCTATCCTTAAGAGAAACCCCGAGCATAGCTCGCTGAGCGACCTTCAATTTGTGGACCAGCCCAATCGTAAGTGTCCACGTTTCAGCAGCGTAGGTCATAATCGGTAATACACACTGGTTAAAGACTTTGGTCTTCAGGCATTGGGGGATGGGCGATGAGAAGACTTGACAAAGTTTCCCAAATGCCGTCCAGCCTAGCTGAATTCTCCGGTTTAGCTCTTTCTAGAAATTATGCCTTCCTAACTGGATTGTCTGTCCAAGGTAGACATACTGTTGCACAATTTCGAGGGGAGTTCCAGAGACCGTGATCGGCACTAGGGTGATACGATACGATACGAACAATACGACATAACAACAATATAATGGAAGCTACTTTCAAAAGCATCTAATTCTAATTCTAATTCGGGTAAGGGGTTACAAGTGGTCTGCACTGACGTCCCGCTGTGGGGTGTATTGTGCATTGACCCCTTTTTGTACTAACTTTACCCCAGCCAGCCCAGCTCCCCAAAATAGCGGAGCAGGACCCTGGGTTGATGGATGGTGTGTTCCAGTTTCCCGGTAGGGTCATCCAGACCCGTATCCAGGATTTTCCTCAGCCCAGTCTTCTTTCTGGCCTCTTCTGTAGCTGTGCAGTGCACAACCACGTGTTCTACGGTTTCCTCCTCTGCAAAGCAACCGCGGCAGATCACGCTGTCCGTCGCACCCATCTTGAACAGATGGTGGTTCAGGTCGCAGTGGCCGGTTATAATTCCTACCATAGTACGTAGTTCTTCTCTTCTCATCTTCATGAGTGTGTTTGTCAGTTTCTTATCAATATTCGGTAGAAGCATCTTAGTGTGCTTGCTGTCCGTTCTTTTGTTCCAAAATTTTTGGTGTTCTTGTACTGAATGTTGATTCAGTCTAGCTTTTATTTCCGCTGTTGGCGGTTGTGTCAGGATTTTGTCCGGTGAACTAGGAATTTGTTTCGCCCCCTGTTTTGACAAGGAGTCGGCTTTGACGTTCCCTGGGCAGGATCCATCGTTCTTAGTCCACTTTATACTGACCTTATGTGCGGTTGCTAGGTTCTGTAGTGCTGTATGGCATTCTGCCACCGCCTTTGATCTTGTGTCAGGTCGCCTAAGTGCATTTAGCAGCATTTTCAAAAGCATTTTTTTAACAATGTCATGTTATACCAATCTTGAAAAAAAAAACGCACGTATAGTGAAAAGATTAATCCCCAAGGTTCTCATTCGAAAAATAATGAAAATTGATATAAATAATATTCGTATCACCATTAACGAAAATTGTGCAAATAACTGAAATCTCATCTCTTTCAACATTGATTTTGAATCTGTATGATACTAAGATCACAGAAACCAATTTTCGTAACTCGCAACATTTTCAATTATTGAATATACAAAACTAGTTGATGCCAGCAACTTCGTTTGTGTTGAAAATTATTAACAAAATTCCATGCGATATTTCATGTCTTTGCGTTCAGTGGTTTGTGGCCTGTGCTTGTCAGTCAGTCAGGTCTAAACCTTTTATAATTATGCGTGAACTTTAATATTATTAGTCACATTAGGCCACTGATGAAAAAATAGCAGTGTGTTACAAACTTACCGGTGATTGAGCTGTTACACAATGAAATCATATCACCAGGTCTTCTTAACGTGTCACTAGTTCTTTCGAACCAGTGCAGTGAGGTGAAAGGATTTTAAGTGCGCCTCGAAGGGGCTCCTTTCGTGCACTTTGACACATGTTTTCGAACTTTTTAGGTTCTATGACATACCGGTTTCCTCACGATATTTTCCTTTACCATTAGTACTTGTTTCTAAATGCACAGCACACATAGATTTTTCAACAGAAACATCCATTAGTGTACGACCACCGGGTACGAACCCACGACATTCGGATCAAAGGTCGAGGATGGCTGTGTTGGCCGAATAGGAGGGCATTCGGCCAACACGGCTTTTATCACCAGGTGATCTTCTTCTTATCGTGTCACTAGTTCCTTCGAACCAGTGTGGTGAAAGGATTTCAAGTGCGCCTCGAAGAGGCTCCCTTCGTGCACTCGACTCTACGACATACCGGTTTCCTCACGATGTTTTCCTTCACCGTTGCGAGAACGTGGAATGCATACATAGATTTTTTCGACCGAAAAAACCCATTTACGCATGACTGTCGGGATTGGAACCCGCGACCATCAGATCGCAAGGCAAGGACCTCATCCACTCGGCCTCCACGTCACGAGGACTAGGTGATAATGAAATAGAAGTAGCAATATTTTTTTGCCTAAAGCGTCGATGACACACAAGCATTTTTACAAGCTGATTGTTGGCGTTTTTAAACGCTAGCGTGTGAGCGTGTTAGCTTTTGGGAAGGATTGTCAACAAGCAGATTGTAAAAACGCCGATGACAATGGGCGAGTTTACACGCTACAAGCGAAGTCGCTGGCGTGTAGCGTTGCTGGAGGCCTTCACCCGAGAAGGGATCCACATCCAAAATAAAGACACTAACCAACTAACAACGAACACCAATTTACTAACATTAATGTAAAAAACCAATTAGATTGTTGGAAATAAAAGGCTATATTTATTTTACATACGTACATCCGGTTTACATATTATACCTTCTTCTTCGCAGTAAAAACACAACAGACAGTGTCAAATACTCTACATAATTTCTTGTTGAATAACTAAAGTAAGTTTCCATAAACTAGTAAGATAGTTTGGGCAATTAATCAAATGGTCTTCGCAGACGTGACAAAACCGGCAATCCCATAATTTATCTTCGTTTGTTGTCACAGAGGGTCTAAGATTAGTATAAGTATGGTATTAATATTTCAAATGTAGATAAAGTTTAAAATTATTTCACATAAAAAGTGTGCGCCGTTATTTAAATAGTTTTCAACCTTCGAGAATCTAGCCAAAGATGTTAATGCAAGGCGTACCCCTCTGCTGGCCATATGACCTTCTTGGCCATTCACGTTAAATAAAACTATAACGTTAAACGCTGTATTTGAAAACTGTGTGCATATGTTAAGATGGTGTGCGAGATTATTATAGTTTGCGTTTACAAGAATAAGATTTGGTTAGGCGGTTGTGCAATGCGTGTTTACCTCATCCCTCGTAAAAAATGGCAGAAATTTATGTTTGCAGATTCTGACGTTTGACGTCTCCTTTTGCTAGATTCTCGAAGTTTTCATCAGTCAACTGACAGCTTAAGACTTCCACGTGTGCAAAACGAGTTCAAATGACTGATTTTCGATTTTTGATTTATAATGGTGTCCCCTAACATTCGTTCCAATTTTCAGCTCTGTCCGAATTACTGCAAGCATACCCCTCTTTTTAGAAGATATCTCTCTTTTTAGACCGGATTATCAGGGCCTGACCTCGAGTTTAGTTCTTATTTCATAATAATTGTGTTGTATTTTGACTGTCGTTGTGTAAAATATAAAAATATAATTATATGTATGTATTTAATTATTTTATTTGTATTACTGGTTCAATAGCAAAAGTAAATTATAGTTTGCAAGTTTTCAAGTCGTTTAAACAACTCCCGAAAACAATTGTTATTCAGACGCCGTCGTTAATTGAAATTCTATTATAATTTGAACACGCTCAATCCATTTAAACTAATTAATAGTTCGTTAAACGCTGGTAAGACAGTGAGTGTTTAGTATAGTACTAATACAGAAGGTATGCTATTCCGAGAAAACGGTTGTTACGTATGTTAGTTATGTACAGAGACTTGTGTCATTACCGCCATATTGCTAGCTATCAAGGACTCAGAAATGAGAATACGTAAATCTTGAGAGGAATATTTCATACCCATCTATATCAGGTTCTTTTTACTTAACTTTGTTACTTTTTATTTCTACTATAAGTTAGTTTTTATTTTTACATTAGTGTCCGTTTTGCCAACTAACTTAACTATTAGTACGCCCCCAACCAAGCTTTCTTTATTTTTGTTTAATCGCTTTCCATCCAAAGGTTATCTGGAAGAAATCGCTTCCTAGCGATAAGACCGCCCATTGTACTTTATCTTTTTTATATATTAAGATTTAATTATAAGTTCTGGTGTACAATAAATTATTTCTTTCTATCTATCTATCTATTTCATAGGACAATGAAAAAAGTTAGGATTATTTTATATCCAAACTGGCTGACACCCCACAACTTTGCTTGCGTTGTGAATTTATAACAGTTCGTTTATTATTACGCACTTACACTTCTTGATAACTATAATTATAATCGAAACTTCAAATCTCTACGTTCTGTGGTTAGACATGTGAGTTATCTGTCTGTTAGTCATTACAAAGCCTTATAATTAAATGAATCATAACGTAGATTTTTTCTAATATTCATGGCTTGAACAATTTAAATTTGGTAGATACGAGTAGTCTCCCGAGTAGCATACCTTGACAATTGGTAAGTAATAAGTAGTTAGCAGAAGCGTCTTAGCGCACAGCTTAAGTTTGAATTGAAATAGATGGAAAATCTTTTGGTAACTAAACTTACGCAGTAAATAAATTTGAATACGGGGACCAGGAAAGCTTACTTTGATTAGATTTAACAACAAGTTTTTACAAAAACATACAATAACCGACTTCAATCGGACTGTTCTAGTGACCGAGGCACAACTGAAAAGTAACAGGGACGCAAAATACGCAATTTTGTTAAAAAAAAGATAGGTGAGTACGTTTTCCAAAAAACCGCACTTTCAAAAATCAAATTGAGGTAATAATAGGTACATATTTTAGGTATCCTTTTTGGGCACGTGTAGGCTGAACGGCTCAATGGATTTTGAATCAGGTGTTGTTGGCTTCCCCCAGGTCACGCGTGTCGTGTCATGAGCAGACGTAAAAAGCCCAGAAATCCATTAAGGGATTATATGAAGTACCAATGGATTCGTCTTGATCATATCTTAGAATAAAATTGATGCTTCGAAAATCCAAAATTGCAGCTTAATTTTGCAGGTGGGTTTTTGTTTTTTAAAACTTGTTTATTCTTAGATTTTTTAAGGTAACGATTTCAGTCTAAAAATGCACGCTCTCAAAAAAGTACGATGACACGGCTTTTTACACGTTACACGCCAGCGACTTTTGTTTGTAGCGTGTAAATTCGCAGTGTAATCGGCGTTTTTATAATCTGCTTGTTGACAATCCTTCCCAAGCGCTAGACGCTCACACGCTAGCGTTTAAAACGCCAACAATCAGCTTGTAAAAAAGCTTGTGCGTCATCGACGCTGGCATTTGTAGGGCAGCGAAAGAAGACAAGCGTCGATTCTTAGATCTCTACAATCTCTAAGAACTATTTCCAAAGCGTAAAAAGGTACGAATAGTTTTCTTTCACGATCCGCCAACTTCTGAATTTCAATCTCTTTGTCCGTTTGAACGAATTCCGACCCAACCGTAATGTTATTTTCGGATCGGATTGTAATTCTTCCTACACATTGTTACAGTGGTTTCTGAACCACAAAATGTTATTTACCTATTATAGGTACATATATAACATTTTCAGTAATTTTAAAAGAATGCCTCTCAGTGTTAAGTAGTATAAGTATTGTCCATTTAAGTAGAATAATAATCAGCTCGACTTTTAATTACATTCTTTAAAAATGAATATCTTAATCATTATCAATTTATGTATACATAATTATAATACTTAAATAATACATATAATAATACATACAATACTAGGCTTGGACTTGACTAACTGACTGACTGACAGACAACGCATAGATCAAACCACTGGACGTAAAGAACTTTCGAGAGTATGTAGTTCAAAAAGTAAAAAATGTGTGAAAGAGGATTATGAATAATCTCAGGAATAACCCGAGATAACATAATATTCGAATTATTCCCAACTGTCACCCTGCTCTGTCACCCTAGGGGGACAGATGGGGAAAAAAGTTCTATCTTTCCCTTTCAGCAATTCTAGTTCATTTTATTACCTCCTTCTAATTTTCACGCAGCACACCATTTCCTCCTAAAATCGTAAGTTGGAACTTTTTCTCGAGTAGGTGTTTTACTTCAGCTTGATGAACTAGTGGAAATAGCAGGGATTCCGACCATGGAGGGTGAAAATCTATCAGAAATTACCAAGAACGTAGCGATGAAGCTGGAGATGCCTATCAAAGACGTAATAATAGCAAAACGTCTTCCCTTGAGACAAGGGAAGCAAGAAATCATTCAGATAAGACTGAGAGAGGAGGCAATAAAATCTAAGTGGATAGCAGCAGCTCGCTCGGTCAACATGGTGGCAGCAGATGTGGCTCCACACGTGGAAACATCAAGATCCAGGGATAAGATCTACATACGCCAAGCTCTTACACAACATTCGAAATCAATGCTATGGAAAGCCAAACAAACCCTGAAAGATACCTATAAGTACATATGGTGTAAAGACGGGAAAGTACTAGCGCGAAAGAGTGATCAGAGTAAAATAGTAGTCTTACGTAGTGAGCACGATATTGCTAGTTTGGCTAGCTCCACCCAATCCCAATCTGTGCCCCAATAGCTAGAGAAGCTAAATAGGTATACTATACCTACCTATCTGCCTCTAAGCAGTCAGTGTTATTGTCATTATTAGTCTATTATCTTTAAGTTATTTCCTTTTGATACTTTTCTTTTTCTTAGTTTCTAAAACGTAACCTTAAATAATAAGCATGCGTAGCTCAGATTATATCTCAGACCACATACAAGAAATAAGTAATTGTATAGATTTATCTGCGTATCTTCAAATAGTGCCTAAAAGTAACAATAAGATAACATGTGTGCACGTAAACATTCGTTCATTAATTAAAAACTTTTCTAAAGTAGAATTTATTATAAGTAGCTGCAAAGTACAAATAGATGTCTTGATATTAAGTGAAGTGAACATAACTGATTGTGTTAGCTCTCTGTTTCACTTACCTAACTATAATATGCATACAAAGTTACGTAAAGACAGAAGGGGAGGTGGCATTGTAATCTACACGCATAACACACATAAATTCGTCACCATAAACTCTTTGACTACAAATTGTGAGTGTATTATAGGGACATTATATACAAAGCACAACACACAATATCATATTTGTGCAATATACAGGCCGCCTAACAGTAATAAACCACTTTTTATACATGAAATACGAACACTCTTAAAAACTATACCTACAAAAGATACCCTTCTATTAGGTGATATTAATATTGACCTGCAATCAAAGAATAACATCCAAATGCAGTACGTGAACATGTTATATGAACTTGGCCTTGAATGTGGCATACGGGATTATACCAGGATCGAATCTAGGCTAGATTCAGTATCTCGAACCTGTATTGATCATATTTTTGTACGTTCTCGTGCGCAGGAGGTGTATTGCGCAGCGGTAGGCACCGTCTTAGCAGATCACCGCCTCACGGTGGCTACCTGCATTGAGCAAGTAACTACTCAAAATAGTCCTACCATTGTTACTAGAATAAATAATAAAATATTTTGTAACGAAATTAATAAAATTCAATGGAATAATGTAGATGAACTAACAACGTCTAACTCTATTTATGATTTCATAAAAAATAGTTTCAATGACTGTTATGAGAAATCTAAATACGATTTAAAAATAAAATCAACACAACGTAATACAAAAAAATGGCTAACAAACAAAATTAGAAATGAATGTACTAAAAGAGACGAAAAACTAATAGAATTAAAAAAAGACTACACAAATAAAATACTTAGACTAGAATACAATCAACTACGTAATAAATGTAACAAGAGCATAGAAAATACGAGAAACACCTACATTAAAAAAGAAATAATTGAAAACAAAAACGATTTAAGAAAACTATGGGAAATCCTTAACAATATCACGGGGCGAATCATACGCCCCATTGATAATGCGATAATTCAGGCATTTAATAATAATATAAAAAACAATAAAGAAATAGCAAACAACTTTGCACGAGAATTCCATAAAGCCGCTAAAAATATAATTCCTAATTGCCAGACACATTTGATCGATCCTAAAACATATAAAAAACAATCAAACGCAACAATATATTTACAAAAAACTAATCCTAAAGATATATACAAAATAATAAATAACATCAAGTCTAATAAAGCACCAGGTATAGATAAAATAAGGCCAATTGACATTAAAAATATATCTCAGAAAATAACCTTTGCTATTACTAAATTAATCGACACGAGCATAAATAGTGGTATTTATCCAAATGAGTTGAAAGCGGGAATAGTACGACCTATATACAAAAAAGGGCCTAGAGATAACTGTAGCAATTACCGTCCTATTACAATTTTACCGATTGTTAACAAAATTTTTGAAAAATATATTTGTAAAAAGATTCACGACTTCTACAATAAACATGAGATTTTATCAGATAAACAGTATGGCTTCCGACCAAAAAAAAGCACAACGGAGCTGCTATCTAACTTTACTAATTATGTCAATAAAGCCCTAAACGATCGTAAACACGTACTTATAGTATTTATAGATTACAGCAAAGCGTTTGATACTTTAAAACATGACACACTTATCAACAAATTAGAAAACTCTGGAATCAGGGGCCCTTTATTGAACTGGTGTGCTGATTATCTTAAACATCGTACCTACCAAGTAAAAATAGGTAGTGAGACTAGTCACAGTGTTTCAGTTTCAGATGGCACGGCTCAAGGCTCAGTATTAGGCCCTCTTCACTACTTGACCTACGTTAATGAGATGAATAACTTAGTAAATCATTGTTCTATGTATCAATATGCTGATGACACATGCCTTGTTGCAGTAGACCGAGACGTGCAAGCCGCCGCTCAAAAACTACAAAACGACTTTTCTAAAATCATTAAGTGGTCTCATGACGTTGGCCTAGTGCAGAACGCACAAAAAACAAAACTTCTTCACATATACTCTTTCCGAAACAAAACAGGAGTTGATAAGAAAATATCGATAATAGCTCACTCCCATACCTGCCTACATAACAACAACAACTCTTGTGACTGCGAGTCTATTGAACAGGTGACACAGCAGACTTATCTCGGCCTTATCATAGATCATCGCTTTAACTGGGGGCCACATATCGATCAAATTTGTAACAAACTTCGTGCTATTCTAGCCAAATTCTATATTGTCAGGTATAAAATTCCATTCAGTATATTATTAACCATGTATAAATCGCTTGCTGAAAGTATAATCCGATACGGTCTAAGTAGCTATGGACGCACTTTCAAAACATACTTAGATCGCATTCTCAATCTACAAACTCGCCTTCTAAGATGTATATTACCTAAAAAGATAACAGCAAACTATATTAGTGATCCAGAAAGCTTATTTCGCTATTGTAAAGTAGCCCCTGTGCACGAGAGAGTAAAAATGCAACTACTTATCGAAAACTACTTTAGCTATGATAATACTACATCACATACCATAACCACACGACAAGTCACACACAGAAAACTTAAGACCATAAAAGCCATAAACACTTTTGGAGAGAGAACAACTGATTATATTATACCTAGACTAAAAAACCAAATTCCTCTTGAAACACACGACAAAATCACCAAAATAAACATTAAACGAATAATAAATCAGCTGTTTCGAATACAATAAAAACCTTCACGTACTCACCTAATTAACTAGAAACTACCACTACTAGATACTAGAACTATAGAATATAGCGATATATAATTTACTTTACATAGCAACAGCTCATATTATGTAATAGATTATTGATATGTTATAATCCTTGGTACCAAGACAAACCTGGTAAGGTTTAATGGTACTCATAAAACAACAATACATGTAACCTTTTTTCTGAATAAATAAAAAAAAAAAAAAAAAAACTTGTGGGCAAATGTACCTCTTTATCTCTTTTTACAAGCCTTTTTTATGTATGCACATTTAGAGCACTCTACCGATAAAGGCTAAACTCTTTTTCTATGTAAATGTTCGTAGAGTTGAATACTTATCTACATACTTCACTTTGGAGTAAATATAAACAAGTTAGCCAGGATATTTTGACGAAAATGAATATCCACCGAGCTTTCGGGACATCAGATAAAAATATATGATCATACGAATATACCGCGTGAACAAAAGTCTAAGAGAGTTGCTGATTATAACTTGTTAACATAATAATGTATATTACACGGAGAAAAAAATCTCGTTATAGTTACTTAAATTCTGTTTGAATTTGAGTCAGCAAGAATAACTTAGTAACTATTACAATAGTAATAATTCCTGCTAACGATATTTAGTAACGATTACAATATTATCCTTCTTCTTATCGTGTCACTAGTCCTTTCGAAATAGTCTGGTGAAAGGATTTCAAGTGCATTTCGAAGAGGCTCCTTTCGATATTTTATTATAGTTCTAGGTAGCGGAAGTTATTTAATGGTACAAGAAAAAAATATCATGGTTTACTATTTTAGTCTTGCTATCCCATTTTTTTCTCCGTGTAATAACGGTGATTCTATAAAACACCAAGATAAACAACTCAAAATTAAATGTCGTAAGACAAGACCAAAAACTTATAACTTTATTTTTAAACATTTTTTGCTGGCGTAGGTACACTACGTTTGCAGATTCATTGTCTTCACTCAAGAACTCAATTACCCCAACAGTTGTATCTTATGCAGAATTTACAAACTGCCAACAGTTCGTACTTATCCATTCCATAGTTGTCTTATTATTCTTCGACTGGGAGAATGGCAAAGATATTTCACGATAGTATATTTTTTGTTTCAATCCAGATTACCGCTGCTCTTACAGTCGTTAGGGGTAAAGTCAACAGTTATGTGGTAATGGAGGGCCATAGACATAAATTGCATAAAAAGCTCTCAGTTCGCATTTGAAATGAGCTAGTTTTACATCGATGGCTAGTTTATAAAAACTGAAAATTCGACTGCAGGAATATTATTGGAATACTGGCTTTTTGATACATTTTTTTTCAACCAATTTCAAAAAAGGTCGTTATCAATTCAGTTGAATGTTTTTTTACATATTTTTAATGTTTACCTCAGAACTTTCTTGTTTATTAACCGATTTAAAAAAAAATCAGATTTAAAAAACTCTCTGATTTGAAAAAGGTCCCATAGAAATTTCATCTAAATCAGTTCAGTAGTTTAGTTTTTATATCAAAATAACTGAAAAGAAATTGTCGTCGATGTAAATGAAATTGCGTGTTTTGCTTTTCAGTGGTGTTTACGGACACTAACAATGTAAAACCTTGATTACCTACATAACATGACTAAAACGAATTAAAAGATACCTCATTTACCAAAATCCAACGAATACCACCGAGACGATCATGGTCGCCGCACACGCGTCGCCGACCACAGTGACTTAGATTTTCATTGAAATGCGTCCGTCGGGCAGACACAAAATATTCGTAACTCTAAAAATGGTTATAAATTGAATGGAATAAAAAAGTTAAATAAAAAAAGTTTAGGCTTTTGACAAAATATATTTTTATTAAAGGAATTGTATTAGTGCGTAACATAAATAGAGTTTTGTTGTTATAACTCGAACAATTTCCCAGGACCGCCTTCATCAGTTTTTAAAAAAAATGTATCAATCTTAAAGTTTATAAAAACTGAAAAATCGACTGCAAAAATATTATGCATTGATTGCCAATTCATTATTTCAAATTAAATTTGAACATATGACTTACTTATCTTAAACGTCGCTATTAAGTATTCGCTAAGTATTTCAAGATTCAAGATTCAAGATTCAAGATTTTTATTCGCCAGAACATAGTATACATAGTATGTTGTTAAAGAATATTATTAGTGCCTTATGTTCTACCATTTATGGTGTGCGAGTTACAGTGAATGAATATAATACTATCAAATGGTATTTAAATGTCAGAGTGAATTTAAATTTTTACGATACCTACTACTTAACTATAATTATATTAAACAGCACAATACACTAGCACATAAATCTGCCTACTTTTTTGCTAACTTTTGTAAATAGTATATTTTATTGTTCAGTATGATTCATAAATTCCTTTAAGTTATAGAAACAGTTTTCAGCTAGCCATTTTACCAGCCTTCGTTAAATCCTTAAACGAGTATAGTCCTTTAATTGTTTTATTCTGAAAGCGGTATGAGTAGGTAAAGTAAGTGACTTACCTACTTGACTACTACCAAGATATTTTTTCGGATGAAAAACTCACATAACCTAAATACATTATGAGAAAACTAATTTTTGGGAAGAGCCTATAAAAGCGTTCTGCGTAAAAGCTTTTTCTAGTGTTACCGTATTATGTATTCTACCTACTTATTTACCACAAAATAAAGTTATCTACAAAAACCCATTTCAATATTGAATGTAACTTCCAAGGCGTGAAATTATATTTTGTGTAGCGTTTACAATTTTATCATTTTTACCCATAGATGAATAACGGTGTTCCTATAGAACACCATGACATACAGTAGCATAAGCATAAGCATAGCATAATCAGCCTATAATGTTCCCAATGCTCGGACTCAGGCCTACACTTGGGTAGGAGAGCGAATGAGTCGCGGACCCAATGCGGATTGGTGGATGTCACATGCCATAGAACATTTTTTTTCTGTTCTTTGACATGCCAGTTTCCTCACGATGTTTTCCTTCACCGTTGCGAGAACCCACGTTCTCACTACGGTGAAGGAAACATCGTACATAGATTTTTTCTAACTAATTTAAAAACACGTATGAAATCTAAATTACAGTATAAATCTTACTAATTTTTGTTGACACAATCGGAAAACATAGACGAAACGAATAGTGTGAAGAAATTACTATAATACGGCGTTCTTTTTGAGTATTTGTCCGAAACATGTATGGAAATTTGCCTTGAGGATTCCCCTTAAGTACGTTTATACCAAGAACTCACTTCAGTAAGCAGAGCATAAAATAACCGTGGTTCTTTTCCAAAAGAATGAACTGCGTATAAATAGCGCAAAAATAGATTTCGCATCAATAATAAATAATAATGCCTACATTGTTGAAATATTTTCTCTCCATGCGTGGGCGTGCACTAAACCCTTTGACAGAGCAGTTTTAGACGGTCAAAAACTGTCGAAATGTACAATGGAAAACTCCAAAATAGATTTTTGTTAAAATATTAGCGAAATTTACTACAAAAATAGGTTTGATTATAAGTCATTGTTATGGTGTCCTGGCGGGGACAGCCTAGAAAATTATAAATAATAATTAAAAATAAAGGGAATAAAGTTGGTTTACGGACGATAGTTTAACGTAACTACCAGCGTAACAGGACAATGAGCGTTACCGGACAATGACGTCAACGTTTTCGTGCAGCCGGCGTTCATCGATTTATTAGATGTAGTCACGTCAATAAATATTTTGGACATTTAACACCCGTAGTTCCGGAGTTATACAGGTGTTCCTGATTTTCAGGATTTCGAAAAAAAAAAATAACAAAATACGTGTCTAGAATTTATTGCTAACAGGGTTGTAACGACAAAGTAAAATAATGTCAAAATGATAAATATTTTACCAGTCCTCAATTGACATTCAAAAGGAATTTTTAATATTTTGAGTAAATAAGCTTTTACAAAGTAACTGTAAAACAAATGTAGGCTATAAATCACGTTCTGGATTTCACGCCTTCAGTCTGAAATGAAAAAAAAATGATAAACGGTGCCGATGTATATTTTTCATTTCATTCGTAAATGGTGTTAGGTAACTCGTTAAGCCCTGAGATATTTTTGGTAAACATATTTTTCCGACCGAATTCTGTGAACGCACTATTAGATACTTACTTTATTTTCTTATTATTCAATTTATGTAACTTACAGACTATAGGCCAAGGTGTTTCGGGCTAAGGTAGGTAAGTACCGTAGCGTTAACCTTACACACATTATCGTTGAAGAAGTCCAGTTCTGGGTATAGAGCCAGTGCTCCGTAACTCGCGCGTCGTTCGGCGATATATACCTACAATATCGGCTGTATCCGAATACACAAAAATTCATGGGCTATGGTACATAATATTACTTATTCTTTGGTTGAGCGAGCAAACCTTTTATCAATTTTAAAAATATAACTGTTACGTCCAGTTCACACCGGCAGCGGCTGGCATTTATCACCAGACCAATACAAAACGGCAACGCAACGGAGCAGTGTGGTTTTGCTCTTATGCTTATTCTTCTCGTGTCACTAGTTCTTTCGAATCAGTGCGGTGAAAGGATTTCAAGTGCACCTCGAATAGGCTTTTTTGCAGTTTCACAACGATTTACCATGGATCTGACAGGCCGCGCGACCAAGCGATATGGGTCTTAAAAGTATGTACATAATGTTTAAAATTATTAAACACTAAAAGAGCTATGCCAGCCACTGCCGGTCACTACTATTCCAGTGGGAATAAGGCCATAAGGTTTCTAAATTTTTAATATCGTGTCTTGTCTAATTTCCTTACTCTAAAATGCTTAAATATTTCAAGGGGAAAGCTATATACTTCTTAATAAAACAAAACTTATATTGATAAGTTTTTATTATTATCACAAATTGATAGCCCTAATTGACTGTCTTGCGTATACAATTAATAATTTTAAGTTTCTTACTCCTAATATTATCTGTACATTGAGAAAGAGTGTTGTCGCTTTGCGCATAATAATTACTAGGTACATTAAAGAAATAAAAAAAGTAAGAAAATTGCATATTTGATATTTTAATTTATATAAGTATAAATACATAATATTGGTCTAAATAGAAGTGTACCTTTTCAGATCTAATTAAGAGCGAAGCCACACGGCTCCGTTACTTTGCGTCGCAGTGCTAGATTTGGAGGCATTATTTACGAAATGCCAGTACAAAATAACGACGCAGCGTAACGGAGC
This sequence comes from Lobophora halterata, assembly GCA_932526365.1. Classification (NCBI taxonomy): domain Eukaryota; kingdom Metazoa; phylum Arthropoda; class Insecta; order Lepidoptera; family Geometridae; genus Lobophora; species Lobophora halterata. The sequence goes on along the minus strand of OW052023.1, from coordinate 2,652,482 downwards.
GTAACGGAGCATAACGAAGCAGTGTAGCTTCGCTCTTAGACTGTAGAGCGCTTATATTTGACACGAATATATAATTCAGGTACTCTTGACATAATTCAGAAGCTGCAAAATTACCTTACAAATATACACAAGGAAAATGTTTTCGCAATTTTGTTAAAACCAATAATTTAGGAAAACTTACGACGAATGCGCCAGTAAATAAATTGTCTTTGTTAAATTCTTCTTACAGCTTTCAGTAATTTGGTTACTGGAAATCCGTAGTACCTCAAATACTTAGTTTCTAGGCAAGCGTGCTTAATTCAACGCTAATCAAAGAATATCGATTCAATTAAGTAGTGATTGCAATAAATAATTTCACCATTAAAACTCATGGATATTTTGTTATCGTTGCTCGAAAATGTTGATGTCATTGTCCGGTAACGCTCCCGTAACGCTGTCAATTTTATTCACAAAAGTATGCACAATCATTTCATCAATGTTTTGTTATGACGTTGTCACGTTAAACTGTCGTCCGTAAACCAACTTTACAGACAACCAATTAGTTTTTCAGTAAGACATAAAATAATAATTTATAAGTTTTGAAAGGTAGTTGATATATCTGTAAGTGGATAATGGCAAACAATTAGCAACCTGCAAATCTAAATCCCTCTTCTCTCCTTTTTACAATTTTTTTTAGGTTACTCTAAACCTTTATTAAGATTTTTCCATGATCAATTTACTTTAATCGTTACCGAAAATTTATAATTATGAACTTCCCGTATTTAATGGCCTATTCAAAAGTTACGCCCCTCATCTTTGTCTAAACTGAAAGTAACAGAATGCCTAACTAAATGTTGTTACAATGTAATTGAACATTTGAATTTTCCAAATAGATACCTAGGTCAAGAAATATATAGAAACTTTACTTCAGTAGGCAATCAGCTTGTTAACCACGAGTACCCAATAAAAAACTTTTATTTATAAGGTACTCTTTGTTGACAAAGGCGGGAAGGACCCTGAACTCGTTTCATTTAAACTTTTTTCTAAGCCTCCAACCTTTTTTATTATGGAACTTTGTTGTGAAATGTCAACATCGAGTCCTTGAAATAAGGTTCTCGCAAAAGCTGTCTTCCTTCCTCGCAAATACTTTAACACTGGCAATACTAACAAATAATGCCTATAAAAAAAAGGAAAAATAAGGTTATTGAAATGAGAAAGAGCCCTAAGTTAACGGGTGCGAAGCGCTCAAATAGATTTTTTTTTAATTTGATCTCTACCTACCTATTTAAAATGACATTAGGGAAAAATGTATGGAGCCCAGGTCCCGATTTTTTTCCAACCTGCAGGCATGAAACTTTTTTGACACTGTACTAACAGTGTAGATTACAAATATATGCTATTTATGTTCCAAAGCAGCGGGAATAATAAGTAAATTGGCTTTATAAAAATGTAAAGAATGGCAAAAAAACTGTGATAAATCAAAAGATTTGTCACAATAAGACCTACTCGAAATATGTATTTAGTCACTAATAGACTCCTTAAACCCATTAAAGGTAAGTAAATTCAGAAACTAACCTGAAATACAAATCCAAGCGCATGAAGCGTAGACAAGTTGTTGGGCTTCAGCAAATCGTGGCACACTTTTTTACAAATACTTTATCAGTTCACATGTACCTTATTTACAATATTATGTTATATTTTTATCTCCGAATTCACTGATATACGAAACAAAAGCAATCCATACGGCTAGCGAATTGTTTTCTTTTTTAAACAAATAGGTATGGAATGGTAGGTAGATATTTGTATTGATTTCATATTCTAGCTTCCACAGATAAACTTGAGGTAACAGTAAGAAGATATCTCGCCAATTGTTTCTGACTACCATGTTTACACCATCACTATTGTACGTCATTTTACCATCGATACTACGATACTTATATCAAACTAAGATATAATTTTTTGGTCATTTTCTAAACCTCGCTGCCTTAGAGACTTTCATGACTGAAAATATTACTTAAAAATATCGAAATGAATTGTCAAATAGATAAAATAACTGCAGGCAAAGACCTGCCTGCAGTTATTTTACCTATAATGCCTAGATCAAACTAAAATCTTATATTTTGATCATTTTCTAAATCCCGCTGCATTAGAGACTTTCATGACTAAAACGAATACTTAAAAATATCGAAATGAATTGTCAAATACCTAGGTAAAATAACTGCAGGCCGAGACCCGCGATGCCCAATCTCCTTTACGTTTTTATCTGTTCAGTGGTTTACAACAGAACGGAAAAATCAATAAACACACATATTTTATTTTTATTTTAAAGAGGATTTAATATTGACTGTTCCATCAATATTTGGCACAGAACAATCTTCCATTTTCGGAGACCATTTTGGATCAAAAGCTATCACAACCTATAAGAGATTATGCAACAGCGTAGCGTGCAGCGCCACAGCGAGTTATAGTCATTATTTTATGTTCCACATTGATATGTAAGAAGATAGGAAATAGGTAAGTAAGAAGTAAGAACTGTTTTAAAAAAAACCTCATTAGATGGTTAAATTTAAGCTTTTGTCGTAGAGAGGGAAGGAGTAGTAAAGCAAGAGTCAGGTCCCAAGTATTTCAGTAGCATAATACGCATTATCAGCCTAAAATGTTCCCTTTGCTGGGCCTTAGGCCCACTCTCGACTAAGAAAGCTAACGGTAAGTATTAGAGTATAGAAACACAATGTAGTACATTGAAAATGCGATAAATTAAAGAAGCCACATTGGCTAACTTCTAGTACATTTTGGTCTGATGCTAATTTTCGAAAAAGAGAAGTAACAGGGCTAGATAAATATTTTATGTTAAAACTACTAGGCTTTTTCATTTTCAATAAAACTACATTGTAAAAAGTAATAAACATTATTTGAAAATGGAGATATTTCATATTTATTGACAAGGTGTCTGAATTTTTTTGGTCCGGTCTTACGACTCCATTTTAGTTTGATACTGGTGTATGTAATTTGATCTTGGTGTTACATAGGAACCCCATTATTCACCTATGAGTGGCTCATAAATTAATGATTGTAGGTACAAGTTACACAATCTCTAGCGTGGGTTGTAGGATGTTACTCAACAATGTTTGCCTCCCTACTTTGCCCGGGAATAAGTCCGTCTCGAGTGAGGTTGAATTGATTATTAGGAGGCTCTCCTACGCTTATTGAGCGGATGTATTGTAGCGGAAACACGTATGCGACTATAGCGGACCATCGAATTAGTGAACGTTATTGGAATAAGTCTACTACTCGGGCGAATAAACATGACACCTGGCTGACATGTGGCTCGGAACTTGATGCATCCCCGCTGCCCCGCGCGGCGCCCTCCGTGTTTCTTCTTCCTCTAATTGCGAAGCCTCATCATTACTTATCATTACCAAGTATTACAGGACCTCTTCTCTATCAAGATTATCCAATTCCACGCTGTACTTTGCACAAACGTCATTCGAGCCAGGTGTCATGTTCATTCGCCCGAGTAGTACAATAAACCCATACTTAAATGGATTTTGAGAAAATATACTTCAAAGGGTAGAATTAAAAAAAAAACTTTTTCTTAGTTATAAACCTAGGGAAATATTACGCAATAAATCCAAATTCTTAATTGGTAGATCCATTAAAAAAATGTTCTAACAGTTTTGCCCCACATTACTCTTTTTGGGGTTAAATTGTTTATTTATATACCGGGACAGGAAACTTGTGTCAATTTTACGTATCCTCTTCCAAACTCACTCAATTTTGATTATACAGCAGCTTTATCGCAGATAGGTAAAGATTTCCTCCGTCGTTATGGTATACTTGTTCTCTCCGGTTCAACGTTCAAATATCAGACCTATGTCAATGGCGATAAGGTCTAAATTCTGATGAAACTTCAAACGAAAATGGATTATTTCACCAAAACACAATATACAGATTTGCTCACGATAGATGCCCACATCGTTCACAAATACCCTTACCTACCTTTTAATCAATCGATATTTGTAAAGCATTTCAACATAATAAATCGAACGATATTTAAGGTACCTTGTATGATTTATTTCGCTAACATAGCGGCAGTCGCTTCTCCGCTAAATATGTAAAACATTTCACTACATACATTTTCAAACTAGATACTACAAATCGTTCTAGACGACGCGAGCAACTGGCGCCAGTAATGAGATCATCAGTTAATTAAACCATATCTATCCTACTAATTAAAATGGTTTAGTAAATTAGAACAACCTTGATTCGAAAATTAATAACCGTCCAAATTTCCGCATTATGAAATACCTACTTTATTATAATTCCTATTGCGAAAGGAATTCTTTAGAAAATAAAGCTTAGGTTGAAGTTTATACAAAGGTTAGAATTATGCTTACAGAACTTTCAAGCTTTTTACACAGCAAATTAGGAACCTAGGTACTTATAGCTATTTGACTTTATTGGTAACTGTTCAATAACTCCCTAAATTGTTGATTCTATATTTGAAATGACATAAACTCTATTTCTACAAACCTACCTCTTATTCCTTTTACATTTCTTTAAAGTCAACCTCCAGAAAGCTTGTCTAAAATCTGGAGAATAAAACGCATAAATAAATGGGTTGATGGCAGAATTGAACCATCCTAACCATGTCAAAATATACATCAATACTGGGTTTACATAACTACTAGGTATAAAAGGAGTGAGCAAGTAATATAAGAAGAAAGGGAGCCAGCAAGCCACAAAGCCTCCTACAACTAAACTTAAAGTCTGAGCAGTTTTCGTCTCCCGTCTTAGAGAGGAGACCCGGTTGTTCTCGTGATCTTTGACAGAATGACTCCGTTTCGTTGTGCTCTTGTATTTATAGTTAGCCTTGAACGTGACGTCATTGAATCTGTCTCTCTCTTTACTCCGTTTCCTTTTCTTTTCTGCTCGGAAGCAGCACGGGCATTTTTGGTCTTGTGTGCAGTCACTTTGGTGAGTGGAATTGTTGGGTTTTGAAGTGTTTTGGCGGGAAAACTTTCCCGAACTGGAGTCAGATTCGGTTCTGATGCAGGACAGCTTTGCTCTCTGTAACAAGGACTTAACATTAGCATACAACTAAGCAGATAACCATTCGAATGGTTTCGTTAATTATTCATCTATTCTTTTTCTCATCGTGTCACTAGTTCTTTTGAACCAATGTGGTGAAAAGATTTCAATTGTGCCTCGAAGAGGCTCATTTTGTGCACTTGACACATTTTTTCGAACTTTTTAGGTTCTATGACATGCCGGTTTCCTCACGATGTTATCCTTCACCGTTAAGCACGTATTTCAATGCACATATAGATATGAACAGAAAAATCTATTGATGTACGACCGGTACGTCGATCTGAAAGTCGTGGGTTCAAACTCACGACTTTCGGATCGAAAGTCGAGGCACCACCCACTCGGCCAACACGGCTTTTTTCATTCATACATCTATTTATTCTATTATACCGTCCAAAATCTAGTTACGGATTTTCTTTTGTCCAATGTCGCTTATTCAACAAAACTTTCAACAAAGCCCAGTGTACAATGCCTTTCATTTAATATATCTAATATTTCATCTTTAGTATCAGGAAGACCATTATTCATACTAATACTTCTGCTCCCATCATTTATCTAGACTTAGGATAAAAAGTATGTAATCCCTGTAATAACAGAGGTGAAAAAATTGGACAAAGAGCGATTGTAGTCGTTTTCTAGGATATTTGTAACTTTTAAATTTATATATTTTTTATAGATAGATATCGGCATTAAAAGTAGCATAATGGTGGCGATTCTGTTGTACACGGACTAACTTAAAATTCTAACTAAAATTTCCTAATTTTAATTTTAGGATTTGCCAAAGTTATTCTGTTGTTACACCAAACTAACTAAAAAATCGTAAAATGACATTACTAATTCGAGTTTGACATGTCTAAGTTGAATTGAAAGGGTTGCCAGCATTTCGTCCAATAATTGACTAAAAAGCGATTGCTTCACATAATCTGTGGTTAATTGCTAAAGAACGGAATGATTTTATAGAGTTTTGACGGGAACGTGAAAATATCGTGTTGTGTCGTAGTATAATTTTTCTAAAACTTGTATTACTTTGAGTGTTTAGGTGTAGAATGGTGGGGTGGGCCTTGTTTTTACCAGCGAATTGCTTGTGAATGTGAATGTGTTGGTGAATAGTAGGTATATTGCTGTAAAATGTGAACACTACTAGACTCTGACTGTTGACAAAAAAAAATTGAACCTAATCTCACGTATGAAATAGAACATATGACGAAGCGGTATGGTCTTGGGACTTAAGTCTTATTAATGAACAAAGAAAAAAATAATAATAGTCTAATGTTTATTGTTGTTGTGGATTTGGAAAGTTTTGTTTCAAAAGTCTACGAAAAACTAATGTTTTGCAAACAAGTTTACCTGTAAAACAAAAAGAAGATGTTGATCTTGGAAAGCTGGCACTGTGGCCAGGCTGTGAGAGGTTTGTTTGTTTACCTACTTACCTACCATACAAATTTTAAATTTGTAAATTTTTTGGTCGTAATTCTTGAAACGGAGCTTGAAGTCAGATTCCTTCCTATTTATATAATATTATAAACGCAAAAGTTTGTAAGGATGGATGGATGGATGTTTGTTACTCTTTCACGTAAAAACTACTGAATGGATTTTAAGAAACTTTACAATAATAAAGCTTACATCAAATAACACAGGCTACAATTTATAAAGATACCTGCGCAGACGAAGTCGCAGGCACCAGCTAGTACATAAATAAAATAGTTCTCTAAAAACCAATAACTTTTTTTCAGCACCAAGCAGATCTTAAAATAATAGAATTTTGGGGTGCACTGGCCAAAGAGCTTGGCTGCAGCAGAATAGCTTAGCAGTGGCAGCATGTGAGTTTAGTATTGGTTTGTAAAGTTTCATTATTCTACATTATATCTAGTCAGAAAAATGAGAGGTTATGTTATCTCATTGCACACTTTTATAAATGCAAATCTTTTATCAGCTCTTTGATCTCATTCATTAGCCTCTCAGATAACTTTAACAATAATTGATATGGCACTTGTTTAATTGTTAACTGGTATTGATTTTTCAGATCTGGAGGACTCAAGTGTTGAAAGTTAAATTGAAGGCATGCAGAGTATGTGATTCCATTGGAGGTATATTGGACGTCTGAGGGAAGATTGTATTTTATATGGACATGTGAAATAAGCACTATGCTATGGTAGGTATATATAGCTAAGATAGGCAATTTATAAAATTACCATTAAATTATGTGACTAAAAAACTTTTAAAATACATGAAAAGTGAAAATCCATTGTTTTATTTCCTCACATTTTATTTCTTTCTAAGTTAAAATACCCCTAAAGACCTCTTTTTACACTAACTTTACCCCTGCCAGCCCAGCTCCCCAAAATATAGTGGAGCAGGACCCTGGGTTGACGGATAGTGTGTTCTAGTTTCCTAGTAGGGTCATCTAGACCCGTATCCAGGATTTTCCTCAGCCCAATCTTCGTTTAGGTTTCTTCTGTAGCTGTGCAGTGCACAACCACATGTTCTACGATTTCCTCCCCTGCGAAGCAACCGCAGCAGATCATGCTGTCCGTCGCACCCATCTAAAACGATGGTGGTTTAGATTGCAGTGGCCGGTTATGATTCCTACCATTGTATGTAGTTCTTATCTTCTATTCTGCATGAGTGAGTTTGTCAGTTTCTTATCAATATTCAGTAGAAGCATCTTAGTGTGCTTGTTCAATTCAGCGAGGATATCAATGTGAACATGAGCAGCTGGTTCTTTTTATCATCCCTAGGGTTCTCGTGATCTCATCAATATCTGCAACAAGTAGGTAATACATAACAAAGATCGACACCGTGGCTTAGTTGGTAATGACCCTGCCTACGAAGCTTGGTGTCCAGGGTTCGATCCCCGGCCGGGGCAAATATTTGTGCATAACACAAAAGTTTGTGCTCAGGGCTTGGATGTTGTGATGTCACTTGCGACACAGGGAATCCTTGTGGAGGGGTGTGAGTGTGTGAATGTTTATTATTATTATAGATATATAAAAATGTTATACAAAAAGGCAATACAGCAAGTACCTATCCATACACTTTTTTCATTTCTAGTATCCTCGGTATGCTGCCATTGGACATTGAGTTGGAACAGTTGAGCTACCTGATTGTTGCAATTAGATTGTTTGAAATGGTCTTATTTATTTATGTAAAATAAAACAAATTTTAATACATTTATTTAAAGTAACACTACACTCATAGAAAGGTTAGGTTCAGGAACGTAGAGCTAAAAGATTGTTCAAAAACAAACCTTTCTGAGGAATCCACAAAATCTGCAACCAGATACGCATCCATTTTGCTCGAAAATCAAAATAATTATTTCATTAGTTGAGTGAGCCTGCCTTCTGGATATGATTTTAACGTTAGAATATTTTAGTCGACACCTTTTTACATCGCGACTAATTTTAGTTTGACGTTTCTAATTTTAAGCAAAACTGCCTAAAAGTTTGTACAACAGAATAGCAAAATGGTCATTTTTCCTAAGTTGAATGACTAAAGCAATTTTAGAACTGTCACTCTAAAATTTAGGTTAGTTTGGCACCAACAGAATAGGAAACATGTTTTGACATTTCTAAAGCCAATTTTTGTTAGTTTTAGTTTAGTTTTATAACAACAGAATTGCCACCAATATCTCCTTTGAGGACTTAAATAGCAATAGATGAATAAGGTGAGCGCGATAAATACCCGTTACAATCTAATAACTAAGCAAAACCTTCCAACTCTACACAGCAAATTTTTAATCACCAGAAAAAAAATACGCATAATCAGTTACCGTTAAAAACTTGAATAAAATTAAGTCAATTATTTTCAAAATTAATATATGATATTAATTAGACAACTGTTACCGTTAGTCGTTTTCCTATGGTCTTGCGTCAATAGGTACATCGTTTGGCAAACCCGGGTACCTAGCTCGAGCCAGCTCGGCTCGGGCGCCGTAGTCGCTCCGCTGACACTCTGTCATTTTGTAGTAACCCAAAATTCTAACTGCACAGATACAACGTAGTAGTTAGTACCCCTTCTGCATAACTTATTTAAGTTTTTCTGGTAATAAACAATTTGTGGTGTATAAAGTACTTGCCCTCCATGCCGCATGACCGCGCAAAAACCCCGTATACTGCTGCGGCAGAATCATTTTAAAATCTTTCTGCCTTGAATATTTGAAACCACAACCTACCTTACTGCACTTGGTGCTACTGGCAAGCTGGTGGTGCCTCCTTGCCACTACGCAAGATATCCTCGCGTAGACATACACCATGACAGCCATGGGCAGGAAGAACGAGCCCATTGCGGAGAAGACTACGTAGCCGGCGTTCTGGTTGTAACGACACACGCCGCCTTGGTTGTGGTCTGGCTCATACCTGGTGAAGATAAAGATAAATAATATTTCATTGTAACTGTTTTCACTGTTGGGTAAATAAAATAAGAAATATAACTGATTTCACTTCTCCTACTCGTAAAGTTTAAAAAGTTTATGCAAGGTACAGAGGCAGTAAAACTGCATTTTAGGCCCTAGGGTAAAAAGTAATTGCTTATAAAATCTGTTCTCTCTTTATCTTCAGTTAGTAATAGGTTTCATGCCGGATGTTGGAAAATTTCCAAATTTCGAAATCAATTTTTTACTTAACTCTACCGAATTTCAGCCTTATTGATTTAGTAGTTTAGGTGTAATTGAGGAATAAACACTACTTCCCAAATTTTTTACATAATATTATTAGTAGGAAGCAAGTTATACATAGAACTACTAAAATATAACAGTAAAATTAAAAATTAAATATGTGTTTTATGCAATCTTTGTTAAATCCTCAAATCCATATAGGTACGTATAAAATCTAAATTAAAGTATGAATCCTTACTTATTTTATGTTGACACAATCGAAAAACATCATCATCAACCTATAGCAGTCCACTGCTGGACGTAGGTCTCTCCCAAGGCGCGCCAGTGAGCCCGATCTTCGGCTCTTCTCATCCACTTTCTGCCAGCTATAGCGCGCAGATCATCGCTCCATCTGGCCAAAGGTCGTCCTACACTGCGTTTGCCTAGACGTGGTCTCCACTCAAGAACACGTTTACCCCAACGGTTGTCAGTTCTTCGGCAGACATGGCCGGCCCACTGCCACTTCAGCTTGCTGATCCTCTGAGCTATGTCGACCACCTTAGTTCTCTGTCGGATGACCTCATTTCGGATTCTATCCTTAAGAGAAACCCCGAGCATAGCTCTCTCCATAGCTCGCTGAGCGACCTTCAATTTGTGGACCAGTCCTACCGTAAGTGTCCACGTTTCAGCAGCGTAGGTCATAACCGGTAATACACACTGGTTAAAGACTTTGGTCTTCAGGCATTGGGGGATGGGCGATGAGAAGACTTGACGAAGTTTCCCAAATGCCGCCCAGCCTAGCTGAATTCTCCGGTTTAGCTCTTTCTCAAAATTATGCCTTCCTACCTGGATTGTCTGTCCGAGGTAGACATACTGTTGCACAATTTCGAGGGGAGTTCCAGAGACCGTGATCGGCACTGGGGTGATACGATCATTGATCATGACTTTCGTCTTATCAATGTTCATGCCTAGGCCGACACGTTTGGAAGCGGCAGCTAGACTGTTCAGCATCTGTTGCAATTCTTGCAGTGACTCTGCTATGATGACGATGTCGTCAGCGAATCGTAGGTGTGAGATGTGTTCGCCATTTATGTTGACGCCCAGTCCTTTCCAACTCAGCGTCTTAAACATATCTTCCAGTGCGTTCGTAAACAATTTGGGGGATATGACGTCCCCTTGTCTCACTCCGCGACGCAACTGGATAGGTTTAGACTGCTGGCTCTGGATTTGGACGGACATGGTGGCCTCATCATACAGACATCTCAAGACCTCGATATATCGCCAATCAACTTGGCATCTTTGCAATGATTGCAGAACAGCCCAGGTTTCGATAGAGTCAAAGGCCTTCTCGTAGTCCACAAACGCTAAGCACAGGGGCTGATTATACTCCTCAGACTTCTGTATAATCTGCCGCACTGTGTGGATGTGGTCTATGGTGCCATATCCTCTTCGAAACCCGGCCTGCTCAGGAGTTTGGAATTCGTCAAGTCTTCGCTCAAGACGGTTCGTGATGACCCTGGAGAACAGTTTATAAATATGGCTCAGGAGTGAGATCGGTCTGTAGTTCTTCAGCAAGGCCTTGTTGCCTTTCTTGAAGAAAAGTACCACGACACTCCTGCCCCATGCCTTTGGAGTTCTCCCATGGGCTAAGACAGAATTGAAGACACGTTGGATTTCCCGTAGGATGGGAGTACCTCCTGCCTTTAGGAGTTCCGACGTGATACCATCTTCACCAGGGGCTTTTCCATTTCTTAACTGTTTCAGGGCCATCTCGATCTCGTCTTGGCTAATTTCCGGCAGGTCATCTGTGTAGTGGCGGATCAGTGTGGCTCTCGCATCCTTGTCACTGGGTTCAGGGCGTGCAGCCTGCGAGGCGTATAGACGGCTATAGAAGTCTTCGATCTCGGCTAAGATTTCTGGCTTTGAGACGACGGTTTGCCCACTCGACTTTGTGAGTTGTGTCAGATGGCTTCGACCAAGTCGTTGCATAAATACCTTGGACCCCCGATTCTGCTCGATCGCACGTTCGATGCGGAGAGTGTTGGAGGATCGGAGGTCGTATCGTATGCGTTTTGCGATGGTTTTGTTCAAAGCCCGAATTTCTGACATAGTCGAGGGATCTACAGGTGTTTCTCGCCGCTTCTCCAATAGCCTGAGGGTCTCATCCGAGTACTTAGACTTCTTGCCCGTACGCCTTTGCCGGCAGAATGACACACCCTCCTCCCTGAGGATGTCCACAATGTTGTCGATGTCCTGGTCAACGTCGTCTGTAGGCTCCAAAGCTGCGAATCGATTTTCAAGCTGAAGTTGAAACTTTATGGACCCCATCACGGTTTGGGTAGGAGTTGGTCGGAGCTTAGACTTCATCAAGCGGACACGTTCCAGCTTAAAATCGATATTCAGAGTGCCTCGGACAAGTCGGTGATCGCTGCCAGTGTTAAACCTGTTGATCACTGAAACATCTCTGAATATGTGCCTTTTGTCCGCTATAATGTAGTCTATCTCGTTTTTGGTCATAGCGTCGGGGCTGCGCCACGTCCACTTCCTCTGAGGCCTCTTTTTGAAGAAAGAATTCATCAGAAAGAGCCCCTCCCTCTCAAGAAAATTGACTAGCATTTGCCCCCTATGATTCCTATTGCCATAACCGTGTGGTCCTACTGTCGATTCGCTACATGTCTGGGTGCCTACTTTCGCATTGAAATCCCCCATGATAACATTAAAATGGGCCTTAGAGGTGGTATGTAAGGCCTTAGAAATGTCATCGAAGACAGACTCCACTTCATCATCCGAGTATGTCGAGGTCGGCGCATAGACTTGAATAACCTTGAGGGAATACCTCTCAGTCAGTCTGATGTTCAAGTATGCCACCCGGGTCGACACACTGGATACTTCAGTGACATTGTCAGCGAGGGACTTGTGAACCAGAAACCCGACGCCACCTTGCGAGGTTTGGTCTCCTTCTCGATGGTACATGAGATGGCCTGACTCTAGGGTTACGGTGTCCTCCCCCTCTCTTCGGACTTCGCATAACCCCAGCACGTGCCACTTGATTTTCTCAAGTTCCACCTCGAGCTGCGCCAGATGTTCGTCTTGCCGTAGGGTGCGTCCATTATAAGTAGCCAGGGTCAGTTGGGATGGGCGGCCTTCCGTAGCCCGGAGATTCTTAGCACCCCCTACCCTGCCGTTACCGTGGCCGCCGCCTTGGCCAGGAATAGCAGGATGACCGGGAACTGGGGGCCGTTTTATTGTTGTGGTGCTCGAAAAACATAGACGAAACGAATAGTGTGAAGAAATTACTATAATACGGCGTACTTTTTGAGTATTTGCCCGAAACATTTTGTATGGAAATTTGCCTTGAGAATTCCCCTTAACGATAAAGTAACCGAAGAGTCTCATGCTAAACCCTACAGAAGGCGTGCCTTACTGACAGAGACACATGGTAACTTCAACTAAGCTCTATTTTTTCCCTGTCACTTGCAAAAATAATGACTTTTTGGAGATCGAGGGTGTTACACGAAGTAATATACTTTTGGTTGCAATATCACGTTACAGAGGTTCATGTTTTTCTGACAAGGCCATTCGTTTGCAATAACATGCCCAATTTTATTTCTTATAAGTTAATCAAACAATTCTATTAAGGGTAATCCTCAAGGCAAATTTCCATACAAAATGTTTCGGAGTACTCAAAAAGTACACCGTATCATAGTAATTTCTTCACTTTTCACAATTAACACTACTAATTTGAAAACACGTATAAAATCTAAATTAAAGTATGAAACCTTACTAATTTTTGTTGACACAATCGGAAAACATAGACGAAACGAATAGTTTGAAGAAATTACTATAATACGGCGTACATTTTGAGTATTTCATGCAATAAACGATTTCATTTCATTTCATTTCATTTGTCCGAAACATTTTGTACGTAAATTTGCCTTGAGGATTACTCTTAAGAACAATTTTGTTTAAACAGTCACATTTTAGATAATACGGGCTCAAACTTGTAAGAATTAATGAACTAACCTACTGGTCGATGTCATAGTTCAGAGAAAACTCTTAATCCTTCATAATGCATTATCAATATCTTGTTGCCTGTCAGTTTTGACAGTCAGCAAAACCCTGAATCTGGAGACTCGGAATTTCGAAGGTATATTTTTCAAAATGCTAAAATGCACTGAGGCAAAAAGATTTTTGGCCTATTACTGTTTATGTGTCAGAGTGTTAGAGTGTGTGTTAGAGGTCAATGCACTTCACCATCAGTGAAGTGCATTGACCTCTAAGTCCAACGACTAATAAAGGTCAAAATTCTATTTTATTTTTATAAATATTTTTTTCGAGCGAAGTGAATGAGCGCAGCCTAAAAATTCTAAGTCATTATTTTCTTTAGTTCTGTTTGCGACACTCCGCAGCGGTACCATTAGGGTTTTGGCTGATCATGACACCATAATAGTATATTTTTTTGTAACAAAGATTTTATAATATTTTTTTATACATACATAAGGTACATAGAAAACACTTAGTCTCAGAACAAAACCAATGTTTATCGCACAAATATTTGTCCTGAAGCGAGAATCGAACCCGCGACACTCGGCGTAGCAGCCCAACCCACTTGCCACTCGACCATTGTTGTTTTCTTACCAGCCAAACATTGGAGGGCAGGTTATAGCTCCAGCGGCGATCCACACAAATAGAATCATGGACAACGCAAGCTTCTTGGATCTTCTTCGTCTGGAGTAAGTCAGGGGTCTGGTCACAGCGAGGTATCGGTCCACGCTGATGGCGCAGAGGGAGAGGATGGAAGCTGTGCAGAGGAGGATGTCGAGGCTGATCCAGATGTCGCAGAGGATCCAGCCGAGCTCCCATTTACCTGGGGGGAAAAGGTGGTTAGTGATTCGAAGTGATTAAGTATTTCTGACGTAATGTTTCTGTTTAAAATACTCGTACACCACAAATTTTTAATAACCAAAAACACTTAAATGGGCAATGCAGAAGAGGTAAAACCTTGTATCTGTGGATTCAGAATTTTGGGTTTCTACAAAACGCCAGAGTAACAGCGGCGCGAGTGTGGCGCCCGAACCGAGCTTTTGCGAGCTGACTCGAGCTAGGTAGCCGGGCTTATCAAACGATGAATGGAACTTACATTATTATCAATGAATGGTACCCATTAACACAAGACTACAGTAAAACGATTAACAGTAACATTTTCCAGTTTTTATCATAATTAAAGATAAGATAAAAAAAGATTAAAATGTTTTATTTCAAAAAAGGTCTTACAATAAGGTACGTACAAAGCATTTTATTAAATAAGAAATAAAAAAAAGAATGATTGAATTACAATAAAACAGAAAATATGTTTTATGAAAACAATTAAAAAAAGAAAAGGAGTAGAGTGGTAGGGGTAATTATTAAAAAAAAATCGACTCCATTTAATTAAGTTTTTTTGCCATTCTGTGTTCAGTAACGGCAATAACTGTGCTGTTGTGAGCTACCCTGGAAGTTTGGATAGCTAATCGGGAAGTGCTCGAAATTTGAGATGCAAGATTCCACCCGGAACGACATACAGACAAACAGACAAACAAGAAAGTGACGTGGCTCACACTAAACTACCTGTCCTTATGACGACACCGTGGCTTAGTTGGTAGTGACCCTGCCTACGAAGCTTGGTGTTCCGGGTTCGATCCCCGGCCGGGGCAAATATTTGTGACGAACACAAATGTTTGTTCTCGGGTCTTGGATGTTGTGATGTGTTGTATGTGTCCATGCCACCTGCGACACAGGGAATCCTAGTGCAGGGGTGTGAGTGTGTCAATGTTTGTTTGTTTTGTTTGTTTGTTTGTTATAAAATTGCAAGTAGGTAGGTACCAACTTTTAAGGTGCGAATAAACGTAAAATCCTAAATACACAAAACTTTGATGAAGATCAAGGATAAAAGTCGATCAACTCTTAATGTAGTTTTAATGCTCTCCGAAAATAAGAACTTAACAAAAACTCGAATCCAGCCATTAATCAGGTGAAAAGCCAACTTTAAAAAAGTTTTCCGACCGATTAAGGGAACCACGTAGTTATAAAAGTTTAAGAATAGCTTATTTCTTAAAGTTTCTTTCATATTATTATTTATTTTATATACTCGGCGTTATGTTTATGCCTTGTAGTCACTGAGAAACATTTGTTTATAAACACATGTTTCAGAATAGTACATTATGATATAAGTGCGGTAAGTTTAGTACAGCCGAGGCGATATTGCTAACACTTGCGAGGATATAAATAAAACTCGGACTTGACGACATTTTCAAATAAAAACAATACAGCGAAAAGAAACAGCGCGCGAAATAATTTTTACTGGTTGTCAAATTACCGATGCGCGCGCATCAGCGCTTTTTTTAAGGCAAAGGCACAAAACAGCCAGTATTATAATATAGTAAATTAATATTTTTGTGTTTTTTTACATTTAAATGGTTGTAATTTATGGTCAATATTAATTAAATTAAAGAATTAAATGTTCATTTATTATATTTTATCTCCCAAAGTTAATTTTATTCATAAAATGTTGACCACTTTTCTGACATAAAATCTCTTTGCTAAGATTTAAAAAAGTATCGTTCGTTTTAAGCGGAGAACCTTGATAAACCTTCCTTTTTTAATTACATTACCGCACTCGTGCGTTTTACATTACATTACCGCACTAGTGCGTAATGAGATACAATACGATATTGAAATTGGTGCAATAATAGACCCTTTACGAGCAAATGTGTTATATTAGTACATTATGATATAAGTGCAGTAAGTTGAGAATTACAGCCAAGGCGATATTGCTAACACATTTGCGAGGATATAAATAAAACTCGGACTTGACGACATTTTCAAATAAAAACAATACAGAAAAAAGAAACAGCGCGCGAAATAATTTTTACTGGTTGTCAAATTACCGATGCGCGCGCATCAGCGCTTTTTTTTACGGCAAAGGCACAAAACAGACAGCATTATAATGAAGTAAATTAATATTTTTGTGTTTTGTTACATTTACTACGTGTTTCTCAGCATGTTTCTGCTCCCCGCTCAGGATGGATGGATCAGAAACAAATCAGTTTCGCAACAGATGCATTATGAGTGTGGATACGCATGAAACTTGCAATGCGATGAAAAAATGTTTAAATTAATAGAAATATTTATTGTAAACAACTGATGATGTGGACGGCAGAGTTTCCGAAACATTGTTTCTGTAAACATCTACGTGATGTTTCAGAAACAGTGTATCCGAAACATTGTATCTCAATTAATACATGGCTTTATACGTACTGAGTACTCGGCCAGAGCACAGTCTCGGCCGTTTGCTTGGTACATGTTGTGATCAAGGCATAAGTTACAAACTCTTTCTAATGAGAACTCTGTTGACAGAGGTGGGACCTGTTAGGAGGCTCTCAAGACACAAAGTATACAAGTTCTTTGGAGGCTCTACTCTTGCTAACCGAGGCGGGAAAATAGAGATTTGCGAACTTTTTACTTTAGACTTCATCCTCGACATCGTTCCTCTATTGTTGAACTTTATTGTGAATCATATCAACGTCAAATCTCTGAAAGTAGGTTAATTAAATGAGGTTGAATTATGTAGGAGCACACAACTGACAAGGGTGAAGTCTTGAAATAAGGTGCTAAACAATGCCTAAGTATTTAAGTTTAGCTTCAAAACATGAAACCGAAACCGGCATGTCGTAGAACCTAAAGTTTGAAAACATGTGTCGAGTGTACGAAAGGAGCCTCTTCGAGGCGCACTTGAAATCCTTTCACCACACTGGTTCGAAGGAACTAGTGACACGATAAGAAGAAGATTATAGGTACTATGAAATAACTAATCTATGCAAGCATATTTCATTTTTCGACGACTTTGCGTATTTTTGTCGCGCGTATACGGTCGGATTGGTCGACACAGACGGTCGAGTGGCAAGTGCTTTTTTTTGCTACGCTGATGGTCGCGGGTTTGATTCCCGCTCAGGACAAACATTTGTGAGATTAACATCGGTGTTTGTCTTGAGTCTGGGTGTTGTCTATGTATCATATGTATGTATTTACCAAAATACATATAAGTCTTCTATCAGATAACTGGTACCCTAAGTACAAGCTTGCTTAGTTTGGGGTATAGAAGTATTAATGTATAGAAACACAATGTAGGACATTGAAAATGCGACCAAGAAAAGGGAGCCACATTGGCTAACTTCTAGTACATTTTGGTCCGATGCTAATTTTCGAAAGAAGTAATAGAAGTAACAGAAATAATGTTAAAACTACTAGGCTTTTTCATTGTCAATAAAACTACATCGTAAAAAGTAACAAACATTATTTGAAAATAGAGATATTTCATTTTTATTCACAGGGTATCTGAAAATGTTCGGTCCTATATACCGCATCCATTTTGATTTGGTACTGTCCATCTTGTTCTATAGGAACACCGTTATTCATCTATGGTTTATGGCTAGTCCAAACAAATAGTATTGGTACTCGCGAAACTTCAAAAGCCGAACTCGCTTATTCGCGCGTATACCGGCGTTTACACTCGGTTTTTTCCAAGCGAGTCTCGGCAGCATGAGGCGTCTCACGGGAAGTCGCGCGTATACGCGTTGCAAAAAACAAGACAAGAGCGCACTTTGAAGAACTTTTCATTATTTTTTTTTAAGTTTTTCAAATACAAATACAAATCTCTTTATTGTAAAAAAAATATGTTGTTTACAGCTGGTCTTAAATTGTAATTTTGTGAATCAATAGTTTTGTGTCCTTCTCGGACATACAATAATGTTATCTTATCAACTATGTTTAAATTACACCCAGTTAAGTCCTGGACATATATAAGTAACAATATAACTACAATGTTTAGTTTGCACCCTGTTTAGTTCTAACTAACGTATTAGACAGCTAGATTATATAAATATTATTATCATTTATTTATATTTTTCTCTCATTAACATTTATTTTTTACAATAATATTTAAAAAATAAACTATTTAAAAAAACAGCAGTATTATTGTAAAAAATATATAAAAATATGATTATTATATTATTATCAGGTAGATTATATAAAGCAGTTCTTAAAGATTTCGATATATACCAAAGGTTTTTCTAAAACTGATGAAAATAGTTCCTTTTAGAGACCCTAATCCTAAACTGAAAGCCGCCTTCTGTAATCGCCAGTCATTTGA
Organism: Lobophora halterata; assembly: GCA_932526365.1. Classification (NCBI taxonomy): domain Eukaryota; kingdom Metazoa; phylum Arthropoda; class Insecta; order Lepidoptera; family Geometridae; genus Lobophora; species Lobophora halterata. The sequence continues at coordinate 2,633,637 of OW052023.1, read as the reverse complement.
TATGAATAGTCCTCGTTTTGAGAAAATTTCAGGTAAAAATATTTTTTAAATAATTATTTCTAGGTTTAAGCTGGTCATCAATATCTCTTTAAGGACGTGCTTTTGTAAGGACTATTTTTATGAGAGAGCTCTATTGATAAATAGTTCAGGAGCTGCCTGTAGTATTTTTTACTTCATATTGCTGGTAGGGCACTGGTAACGCCATCTATCAACAAATAGATAAATTATTTCCGTAATAGCGTTCCTGTCAACCCCTTCCCCTATTGCGGCACTGGCGACCTCACAACGTGTGGAGAGAAAGAGAAACCCAGCAGAATTCAGTTGTCAATAAGACCTCTCACCGCAAGCAAAGATTTATTTTCTTTCGGTTAAAACCGCACCAAAAGACTTACGACCTTTTGGTTAGAAACCGCCCGAATTTTGAACGTTCGTGAACGATAGTGGAGAATAGCGCGAGCGCAGTCGTGCGCGAGCGCCTGTATGCTGATCGCTGTAGCTGAACCCAGGACCTCAAGGTAGAATCCAGGTCAGTACCGCACATCCTACCACTCCTCTGTTTTACACGCTATCACGAAGGAATCAAAACTACATCGCCACACCAGGCACCTAGTGTGCAAACTCGCGAGGTTGCAAAAAACATATTCCATTGGTCACATAAACCTTTGAAATTTAGAAATTTATTTAAATTTATTTTATTTTATTTTTATTTTAATACTAAAATCTGTATCATCTTTCATTGAAATTAGTTTTTTATGATGACTCTTGTGCTACGTGTGAATGAGTTGGATTTTTTTCCCACTCGTCAACAGTGTTGACGACGGGGTGTTACCGAATGGGAAGGTCCCTTAATTCGTCAAAGAAGTGATTATACAAATTGACGTCACCTTATACGCATATTATCATATTTATCACGCAGTTGAGGAGTTGAGAACGTGATGGCAGAGTGGATTAGGCCCTTGCCTTGCGATCTGATGGTCGCGGGTTCGAATCCCGGTGGAAGTCGTGCATAAATGGGTTTTTTCGATCAAAAAAATCTATGTGTGCATCCCACGTTCTCGAGACGCAGTCAATAAATAGCATTTCTGCTACAAGAAGAAATAAATACTTGAGTAAAAAAGTTAGGTTACTCACATTCAACGATACCACATTTCCTCATGATAAGAGTACTTACGTTAGTATTTCCGTGAGTATTAAAATCGCCTTAGAATATACGTGTGTGAGAGTAGGCAATTTTTCACCGATTTCAACACAGTGCAGTGAGGAGAAATTCGATTTTTAAATCGAATGTACCTGATTTCAACGTGACCAAAAATCCAATCTATAAAAAATTGACCTAAAAAGATTGAGTGGTAGTTCCATCCAATTTAAAAATCAAACATCACACTAGCCTCCGTGCCTGCCAAAAACGTTTTGTGAATATTTGAACTAACTTTCATGTTTCCTCGTTTGAATGATCAAAAGGTTTATTATTTGATTTTTCACAAATGAAATGTAAATGAATTAACAAAGTACCAAACATATAGCATTTATGATCCATTGCTGCGATATTTTAACATACTATTAAATTGGAATCGAGCTATCAGATCTAGCTAGGTCTTCGAGAATCCAGCAAAAGGAGGGGTTATACGTCAGAATCTGCTAACATAATTTTCTGTCATTATTGACGGGGGACATGGTAAACACGCATTGCACACGCGCCTTACTAAATGTAATTCATGCAATTGTAGACACACACTATAATAAACTCGCACACCACCTTAAAATATGCACACAGTTATCAAATACAGCGAATTGTTTTATTTAACGTAATGGCCAAAAAGATAATATGGCCAGCAGAGGGGAACACCTTGAAGTAACATCTCCTTTGGCTAGATTCTCGAAGATCTAGGTACATTCTTATTTTTTTTATTTTTTTTCTTATTTTTTTTATTTTATTATTTTATATTAAAAGGAATACAAACAGCTTCTTACTGATTTAGTACAATGATGGTGGATACAGAAATTTAGTTTAATCTCTACAATTTACTATTTGAAGCTAAAACATATTCTTTAGACGCGCTGAACTAATAATTTTGTGGGTATTGAACGAGACTGAGTCGTTAGGCTCGTTATGTAACGTTCGTTCGGGTAAAGTCGGCTAGAGTCGACTAAGGTGTTGAAGTTTTCACTTCTAAATCCATTTAAACCGCTATATCTTGTATAGGAAGCGAGATAGAGCATGTTTGTCGGTCGTTCTGGGTGGAATCTTGCTACTGTTTCGAGCACTTCCCAATTAAATATCCGGCTGAAACTTTTAGGGTAGCTACAACTCGATGACAAAGCATTCTGAAACCGCTATATCTCGTAAACGAAGCGAGATAGAGCAAAAGCATAAAAACGTAGTTTTTAGATTTCTTACATAAATTTCTTGTTATATTCTACTTTCATACGGCCAGTGACCAGTTTTGAAAGGGAGTTTTTGGACAATTTAAGCGTTCCATCTCATTTCAATATGAAAAAGTTGCAATGAATGAAAAAGAACGCATTATAAACACGTTCAATAAGTTTCCTTCACTACAAAATCATTCGTAAAGCGCGTTCGAAGTTAACCTTGACGGTTGCCATGCAAATTTTGTATGGGCGGGACTAAAATTAATTTTTTATAAGTAGGTATAACTAGTAGCGGGACTAGCTAGGCCATAAATAGATCTTGCCTGCCTATGGGCACTATATTATAACAGTGCTTCACACGGCTTTGATTCCCATAGGCTGATGCAATACTGCTAAAAGTGCTCGTCCATCTTGAGACATTTTGATGGTCAGTCTCGAAAGCCCAGTAATTTCACCCTTCCAATTGGAACACAGTTAAATGGGCAATGCAGAGGGGTACTACGTTATATCTGTGCAGTCAGAATATATTTTTTTTTTTTATTTATTTGGGTAAACAAACATTTACACAATAAAGACTTAAGTTTATGTTAATATTAAGTATCCTAGATTAATAATTGTGAAACCAACATCGTTTCTAATTTCTACAAAATGACAGAGTGACAGCGGCACGAGTGCGGCGCCCGAGCCGAGATTTTGCGAGCTGGCTCGAGCTAGGTACCCGGGTTTGCCAAACGATGAATAAAACTTATTTTTTATATCAATAAAGGATACCGCCTGATATAAATACATAGGAATACGACTAATGGTAACAGTTATCCATTTTTAATAAAAAAAAATTGTCAAAAATTCGATTTACTTTTTTCAAGTTTTTTTGCCGTATATGTGTTCAGTAACGGCAACTGACTATGCGTATTTTTTTTTATGGTGATTAAAATTTGACCGTGTATATATGTATAGTGTAAATGTAAACTTTTGGAGTGAATGTGTTGACTTAAATACTTTAAATTTTACGACACGTAAGACCGTGATAAATATGGAATGAAGGAATGAATGATACTTGTTACATTTTCAAGTCACGAAGCGCCTTCAAATGTTTATGTGTCTGCAGGCTTTTTAAAGCTTACATAAGGTGCTTTCTCATAAAATAAAATTAAATAAGCCGACGTTTCAGTCAATGAATCGATACATTACTTTTTTTGGTGTTTATTTTGTAAGATTGTAGTAACAAATTCAACGTTATTTTTTATATTTATTAGTCAATTTATATCTTCAAAAATGTAAAAATGTGCGGGCAAGATAGCGGCGCGCGGAATTCTGGGCCTTAAGACTACTATCGACTGATTCCAATAGGTTTATGATCGTCCGATATTGAAGTGAATGAAAGAGTGTATTTATTTTTATGACGTGAGATCTAATAAATCGATGAACGCCGAATCGGTAACGCTATCATTGTCCGGTAACGCTGTCATTGAATGAATGAATGAATGAATGATTTATTTCAGAATCTTAATCTAGGTATACATTTACTTATTGTAGGAAAGTACCTGCTGGAGTACATTGTCCGGTAACGCTCATTGTCCAGTTACGCTGGTAGTCACGTTAAACTTTCGTCCGTTAACTAACTTTACAGACAACCAATTTTTTTGACAGGTTATTACATGCGATTCGTATTATTTTTGACCGGAAACGACGTCACTTACAGATATTCGTTAAAAAATTTATACTACGCGTAAATTAACGAACAGCCTAACGCTCATTTATTTTTTAAGTAATTAAAAGCAGGAAAGCTCCGTTACAAGTTCCATTTTTACAGACTTCCCTTTTACTGACCAAATAAGGTCAGAAAAGGGCATAAAAAACAGGACCCATGCGTGATCCAACCTTTTTTTCCAATTGCGAAGGAGGGTTTACGTAATATCAACTTCCGGAGAATAACAATTGAGTCCGAATGCGTAAAGAATGTTATTTGGACGACTGAAGAGTATAATATTTATGCGTATACTGCTGCTCCCGCCTTCGCCCTTAGGGTATACGACCACGGACCACGGCACATAACAATTTCAGATGAGAATATTTTCGTGATATTTCAGTTGTCGGGTTTTAGTTTTTAAACTAATTTTTTTGTTTCATCAAGTATTTTGGAAGATATGAGGGAACAGATGAACATAGATTATTTACATACCCACATTGCTGTTGGTAAAAATTAAATCCTCCTGTTTGCTTCGCCATAGTCGGTTAATTGCTAACTACTGCTACCTCCATTGCATTCCCCGTGTTTGATTTATAAAAATGTAAGTGGTAATGCAGTTTTATATTATATAAGTAGAAGAATATAAAATATAAATAAAAATTCATTTATTGTGAAAAACAGGTAATGGGATGGTAATATGGTTTGTCATCGAGCTCTATGTCATTGGCGTACAAATAGGTAGCTATAAAATTTACACAACATGCTTACCTAACTCTCATAACCTATGGAGCAGCAAAAAAATAATGTATATTTTAAACTTACCAGTTATATGTACAGCAATCGCTGGCGGCATCACAAAGATACCCACCAGCAAATCAGCAACGGCTAAACTCGTCACAAAACAGTTCGTCACCGTCCTCAACCGTTTAGTCGTCACCACGGCCGATATTATCAATGTATTACCTATCACAGTCGTCACTATCAACATAAACAAAACTATCACAACACTTATTTCAAATGAATCATAGTTTTCGTCACAATCCAAGGTAATATTCGTCACGTTTGGGTAATTATGACAGGGTTTTTCTGTCACGATCTGGTAAAAATCGTTGGTTGAGTTGTGCCTTCCTTCTTTGTTTTCGATGGTAAGTTCGGATTGGATTTCGGTCGTCCATCTTGGTTCCTCGAGAGTGGTTAGCATCTGACTATGTGAGAAGTTGGCTGTCCAGCATTTTCCTGGAACAAATAATATATACACCGTAAATTTTTAATCACCAGAAAAAGAATACGCATAATCAGTTGCCGTTACTGAACTCAGATATGACAAAAACGAGTGAAAAATGAAGACGATTTTTTTTTTCAAAATAATTATGGATCAAGTTGGAGTTATCCAACCAAACGGTAACCGTTAGGTTACCGTTAGTCGTTATCCTATGGTCTTGTGTCAATCGGTACCCATTACTGATAAAAATATAAGTTTTATTCATCGTTTGGCAAACCCGGGTACCTAGCTCGAACCAGCTCGCAAAAGCTCGGTTCGGGCGCTGCAATGTAGTTGCTGCGTTGCCCATTTAAGTATTTTTGGTAATTAAAGTTTGTGGTGTATACGTATATATGTGAATGTATTAAATCCCTATATAAGTTATACCGATAAGTTAAGTTAGCCTGACTAGAAATAAAAATATGAAAAAAAACATGTACATGCATCGATAGTTAATTTTGATGGCAATATAATAATGTTTATAAATATATAAAAAAGGTTTATTTATTTATTTATTCTAATACTTTATTGCACACACTTATCAAAATGTCATACAAATTGAGGACTTAATGCTAGAGCATTTTCTACCAGTCAACCAGTTGATGGTAGGACAAGTAATAATGGCGACCATCTTAAATGCTTATATTTTTACACAATATAGCAATAGTAAAATAGGTAAAATTTAGTACGCTAATATTACATAAAAAAAGTTATTATAAAACATATATATTTATATATTAAGGTTCATTTTTTAATTACCTGTTTCCTTTTTAGACATTGGGAGATATTAAATAATTTTAGACCAGCCGATATCTATTTTGAAAGGCTTACAACACTGTTAGCTTCAATTAAATCGTCAGCAACCTTATAAAATGCAAATTTTCGGATATCGTATTTGGGATTAAATTTAATCCCATTAATCTTAAGATAAAGGTCTTTCGTTAAAAGTTAATTTTCTAGAGATTTACTTGGGCTTAGCTTTTAATTTGGACGTGAGAGAACTTCAAATATCAGAACATGGGATATGGAACGAGGGCACTGCGTCGACTGTCGACTTTGTGGGCGGGCGGGCACCTCTAAGTTGTCTCGTACTGCATTACAATTATCAATCAATAAAAGCCTTTGTTCTGACTGACTGACTGACAACACTCGGGCAACACTCTGAACGTATAAGACTTGAAATTTAAGGGGAATCCTCAAATCCGAATTCCATACAAAATGTTTCGGACAAATACTCAAAAAGTACGCCGTATTATAGTAATTTCTTCACACTATTTGTTTCCTCCATGTTTTTTGATTTCGTCAATAAAAAAAGTGAAAGGTTTGATACTTTAATTTAGATTTTATAAGTGGGTGTAAGTTAATTATTTATCATTGTAGTACTAATTCTAATTATTATTAAATGCATAATAATATGAATGAATGAATTATTTATGTAGTCTTATTAAATAATTATATTAAATTATTTATGTGCTTTTATTGCTGAAGTATGGTTACATCAAAGATCTTAAACAACATACTTCACTGTAGAATACAGTAACAATTTGGTAATCCATGCTTTTCCAACTTTTACATTTATATAATATGTGATAGTATAATATACATATAAACTAGAATATAATATAATTTATTGTAAATAGAGTTACAACCTAGCCTTTACATAAGATATCTATGCAGTGTGACCAGTATCTAAAACCACTAAACTCACAAAGCCGTGTCAATATTCAGATCACTGAATTGAATATCACTAACGTGATTGTAAGATGGCGCTCTAATTGGCCGAACCACTGGCCGTAATAGAACATGGTCTGTTTGAGCTTTGGCATAATCATCTCGATAATACCTAATAATAATAATACTATTGAAAGACGTCTGTCGGGGATCTTATAGAAACCTTTAAAATTCTGACCCATCAATATAACCTTTTTTTTTTTTTTTTTTTTTTTTTTTTTTTTTTTTATCGATGGGAAAATGCATTTACGCATCCCTCCGTCTGGGGGAGGCCGGAGGGTATGTCGGACTCACCGCCAGAAGGCAGAATACCGACTAAAAACCCATCGTGTTCCCCTGCAATCGCCTTAGTAACAGGTCGCGGGAACCCGTTTGGAATCTTCCGCGGCCTGTCGGCGAGTGTCCGCTGTGGCGGACCTCCTCTAGTCTCCCAAAGAGGAAGAAAGGATGTCCTGGAACAAAGGACATCCTTCGTCTGGGGTGACCTGTGCAATGCAGGGATGGGTTCCCCAACCCATATCCTGCAGACCACCTATGAGCGGCAGAAAGCAGTTAAGCTGCCTTCTGTAGCTCAACCGCTTGTACTGTCGGTGCGGGGCGCGATCGAAACCACGCCCAGCAGCGAGAAACAGTTGGTATTAGTTGGAATGATCTGACCAGGCAAAAGCCTAGTCAGACATTCCAACCGACTCCGCCACAGCGTTGCGGGCCGTCTCTGGGGGAGATCGGCCGACGAGGGCCAATTTACCCCGGATGATGGGAGCGTCGCAACGCCTGCTCCCAGTCACATGGTCGGCTGGGCGCCGTACGTCTGCACATACGACGCACCAGGGCGCAGCCGCTGTGCACGTCGCAGCCTTGTGCCCGTCCTTGCCGCAGCGGAAGCAAATCCCGCCGCGGTCCACAACCGACGCGCACATCGGCCGGGTGTGCCCGACACACATGCACCGGAAGCACCGCAATGGGCGCGCCTCCAAGGCAAGGATCCGAGCAGAACTCCAACCCACAAGGAGTCTGCCTTTCTCCAGCAGGATCTTAGCCGTGGAGGCGGGACACTTCACAATAGTGAAAGCCGAGCCCCTAGGCCCCATCTGAATCCTTCGGACTTTGATGTGGCCACGAAGGGCCGTTTCCGTCGTGGCAACAATTGCCGCACTGACATCTTCCTCACGAACGGAGTCATCCAGTTCACTGAGTCGCAGGTCTACGCACTTCACAGGGCGTGTGACCCGAGCAACTTCAGCGAGCGTAGTCTGCAGCCTTTCCGCAAGCACGTCTGCTTTCGGTCCACTCATTGCCCCCGGGACTTCCAATATCCTAGCCCCGGTCACTGAGCGCCTTAGTCTGACACCCTCTGTCAACCCTAATTGGGCGAGGTCTATGCTATCCCTAGCCTTCGTCAGAACATCAGCGTATGTCACTCCCTTCTCCATAGCCTCTGGTTGGAGAGTGACAACGACCGCCGACGATCTTGGAAGGCCAAAGGAAGGGTTCCTCTTTCTTCTCGTCTTTGGTGGCTTTGCAGTCATGAGAACTGCTGACGGCTTTGGCTCAGACCTGCCGGCCGCAACTGGTGCAGCAAGAGCAGCCTGGGCTGGCTTCATTTTATGGCGACCTCTCTTGGCCACTTCCACAAACCCATCCTCATCGACGACGGGAGTTGCCGTCTTTCGTCTGGTTGAGCACACGATGTTGGGCCCAGCACTCTTGGACGAGTCATTTGATCGCAATGCAGGGGCCGTTGGAGTGGCTGAAACAGTCACAGCAACTGGGAGCCCCTGCCTCTTATCGGCTGCCAATGGTGGTCTAACCGTCGAGGCCGGCAGGAGACGGTCTTCAATGCCGGCAAAACGGGCGTTTATCATCTCTCCCAGAGAGATATTTAGTGCTCGCACTACTTCTTCAATGTCCACAGGTGTAAATGGTGGAGGCGGAGCAACAGTCGACCGCGTGCCTTCCTCCAAACTCCTGCGGATGGCGTCCATCTCAGCTCTGACGGCGGCTATTTCTTGGTTGAGCCTGACGTTGTCAGCCCTGAGGCGCCTTTGTTCATCATCGACAGTCCGCGTCTTTAGACTGTCTATGACATCTCTCAAAATAACCAGCGACTGGTCTATCGCACTTTTCACCGAGCCCTTGAGGTTTCTGGATTTATGAGACTGCGATTCAATGGTCTCCACCACCTCAAGGGCCTTACCAAACAATTCATCCGCACATAGCGCCTCACTATCGATGTGGGCGTAAGACTTTCTAACCTGTTTAGGCTTGTCACTACCAGGTTCCGACGGGTCGCAGTACATTTCTGCACCTGGACCCTTCGCCAGCTCGTCTAAAGCGCGTTGAAATCGCTCTTTTTCGCGCAGCTGTTGAGCGGTATAAGCGTCTATTTGACGCTCATGCTGCTGCTGGGCTCCGCTGGGCCCCGCCACGTCCTCTCCAGTCCGAGCAGCCCCCGTCACCACCGGTCTGCCACGCCCTCTACGAGCTGATGACACCTTTGATAGGGCTGACGAAACACTCTCATCAGAGTCCGCTACCTCGTGGGAACTTACCGAGATCGCACCAGACTCAGTCATTCGACACTCCTCTTCACTCTGCTCTCTGCACCACCTCCTACTTCTTCTCGCCACTTTGCGGTTGGTGCCCCCCCCAGAATACGTGGGGCAGCGTGCCGAAGCACGGGGGGATTCTCCGACGGCTGAGCCGCCGGTACCCCCCTGGGGTAGTTCTTTTGTCCGAGCCGCTTTCATGCTTGTTTCCTATTTGGGGATAGGTCCCGTCCTTGGCGTCACCCTGCGCCCAACCTCTTAATAGCTCCTCGAGCCACTCCTCACCGACGGAGTTTGCAGCTGCTTTCCTCCGCCCGGCTTCATCCGCTACGCCTTCTGCTGATACAGAGGGACGTGCGGAGAGGCCCCTCAACGCCAGAACCTTTTCTGTTATTCAGCAGGGCCACCACGTGCAGGTAAAGGTTGGCTGGGGAGCTAGATGTGATGCCCCCCTTGACCCCACCCATCAATATAACCTGCCGCAGCTTCAAGACATATTTACAACAAAGAGACCACTAAAATCGTCTCGTGGGTACCAACTCTATAATTTGGGTGTTTTCAAGGCAAGAGTGAATAGGATTATTCTAGGTAAGCGTGCTTCATCGTCGACCACATCGTCACTTACCATCAGGTGAGATGGTGGTCAAACGCAAGCCTATATATAGTAAAAAAAAAACTCCAATTAAATCGTGATCTAACTAACACCCTTACGGCTCATCACTTCCTTAGCAACAGAGTGGTGCACAACTGGAATATACTGCCAGAAGATGTTGTTTCTGCAGCATCCACAAACTCGTTCAAGAACAAACTCGACACTTGGTTACGAACCAACAAGACTATGTTAAAAAAAGTGATATAAAACTATTAAAAAATCCAACACTGTGTGATATAGACACATCAGCGACAACTGCTCGTCTATAAACAAATAAATAAAATAAAAATAATATAATATTATTCTCGCTCGTATCATCCCACTGCAGGGCTAAATCAAATCAAATCAAATCAAATCTTTTATTTCAGTAAATAATTTCACCATATTTTGTTAATATAAGGCTTATTCTAAGGTTAGTAACACGTTCAAAATTATAAATTACACATAGCCAGTCATAAAATTAAATTAAATTGTATAGTTTTAAATTAAATTGGTATTGAATTGGTATTATCGGAGTCAAGTGAATTATTTGGCGTACCTACCCGAGGGCACTATATGCGTCTTAGTCCAGTTAAAGCCTTATTTCCACAACTTTCTGTCCAGTGCTGCCGTGGGCTAGTCTAGTTGGTATGCAACTTTTTTTGACTTGACTAATGCCGACTATCTTGCCCCAATCTATAAAAGTTTTTAAGCAATTACTTAACTCGCTTGACAGTTCTTAACGGTCAGAATCTGGACTGCTAAAATCTACCAAGCTAGTAAAGTAATTGCTTAGGGACTTTGATAGTTTGGTGCAAGTAGGCATAAGTCTAATAAATCGATGAACGCCGGCTGCCTGCAAGGCTTATTCTATGGTTAGTAACATATTAAAAATTACACATAACCAATACTGAATGACTAAACTTACGTCTCAGATTTTAATTGTGAATCTCAATACCTCGCAAAACTAGCCCATAAAGGTAATAAGTACAAATTTATAAAACTACATTACTACATTTTACGACGACGCAGCACTGTACTAAACCAGATAAAATTTTAACTCAAATTGGAGTAAATCCACGACAAAATCCAAATTCCCTTTAGCCTCGGAAACTTTAGCTAAAGATTAAACCAATTATTTTGGAATAACCTTAAAACTGCTGTTCTGTCAGCAATTTCTAAATGTTTTGAGAAATCTAAGGTCATGAGAAATAAACAAATATCTAGGTAAGTAAATGGTAGATTGAAAATTCTTGATTATAGAAGACTTTGGCCAAAATCCGGAAAAGCACGCCTTATTATTATTTATCACGTATTGTGTTGAGTGGAAAGCGTGTTGGAATGCCACCCTTTCCACGTGTGTCGCGGGTTCGATATCCGCTTCAGGACAAGCACTTGTGTGATGAATATTTACGTTTGTTTTGAGGTTGGGTGGGTGTTGTTGGGTGTCTTCTATGTACAAAAAAGTATTTGAGTATTCTATCAGTTAAGTATTAGATTTTTAAGTATTCTAACAGTTATCGGATTGTGTTGAGTGGAAAGTGTGTTGGACTGCCACCCTGGTATCACGGGTTTTGTCCCGCTTCAGGACAAACACTTGTGAGATGAATATCGGCGTTTATTTTCAGTTGCGTTGTGTGAAATGTCTTTTTTGTCATTCTTTTATTCTTACAAAAAAATAAAATAAATTACATTATTTTCTTTCCAAAATTTTGTCATAGCTAGCCAATTTATTAAGGAATTTTTAATGAGGAACTTACTCACACAATGCAAGTTTTTGTTCGATGTATAGATACCGGAAGTCATAGACAATAAAGCAGTTTATTTTCAGTGTCTTCTTTATTATGAGCCGATATAGTACCGATATATTCGTATTTTGGGCGATTTTTCTATGAAAACTTTTATTTAGTATTCCGTAACTATGAAAAACCAAAGCCAAAACTAGCATTCAAAGTTTTTGGCAAAACCACAATAAGATCCAACTTTGTAGATGATAACACTCATAATTTTGAGAGATGACCAGTTTACCCATCATTTTTCCAAAAGCTAATTTGCCGGTGACAAATTAACACTTTGTCCTTCGAAAAATAATTATCAAATAACATTTTTGTAGGAACCAAATTAACTTTATTTACCTGCCTACGAAGAAATAATAAAATGTCTGTCTGTATACAAAGCATTAGATAAAGTATTTAGAAGTGGATGCTTCTTTGTTTGCAAGTTTGTATAGTAACAGTTCTGTTTTGTTTTTTTTTTTAATTCACAATAACATAACAAACATTAATATTAGTTAAATTCTACCTTACTGTAGTAATCTATATGTTATTAATAGAATAGGTAGGTAGTTGATAAAATTATTTCATTTCGCTGTAATAGGGAGTACTATGATTAATCAGCTGTAAAAGGAGCGTAATTATTTAAGCAGTTTTAAAAAATACAATAAAAATAGGTCTGGTTTTAGGTAGGTAAGTATGTATAGTTCAGATCGGGGTTTGATTCTACTTTACATCTAACGACTCTACATCGCATTGACTATAATTCAATGTAAGAAATATACATTCATAATATACGGTTGTATCTCCGACACAACGTGTTGTTTTTATTATTTTACAAAGGATTTTCAGGCTTGAAACAGGTTTGAAAAAAAAACAAAAGGACTAGAAAACTCAGGTATAAAAGAAAAGCGTTGTCGTTAGTAAGATAATGGTTTCTTTCTTTCTGTATCATTAACGTAAAAACAAGCCGCTATTGTTGATTAAAACTAAGAAATTACTTATGATACTGGGCTATGCTTATTTAAGTAGAGTTAAGAGTTGATTGTACGATAACAATCATCAATATACAGGGTGTGGCGTAATGAAAGGATAATCCTTCAGCTGCGGGTGGGGGACTTCAGAACTGATCAGAAAATGTAAATGAAAAAATCCCCCTTTAAAAATCCCATGGACTCGAAGTTACTGGACGTTTTTAAAATTTCCATTTTTTTACCTTCATCCATTGGATTTGCTGCCAAGATTACAAATCTAGGAATTTCCTAGAGCATTCGACTGATTCTGCGTTTCCCACGAAGTAATTTCGCACGAATGGGGGAATCACTGAATTTCAAAATGAATATTATTTCCTGGATAATTGAGCTATCGAATGGTATTTCCTGTTTTTGTGCAATAGGTATAGTTTTTTGGGTACAGCATTATTTAACAAAGAAAATGCGTTTTGATCATTATTTTTCCAAAAGTTTGATCTTTTGTGGTGTAAAAAAGTCCTATTTATTTGTGTATTTATTTATACTTAAGGAATGTGGTGTGGACAGTGGGGTGGTCCACGATTATTTAATAACTGACTTCAATCGTACGGTTTTAGTGACCGTAGGCAGCACTGACAAGTCACAGGGAAGTAAAATACGCAATTTTGTTTGCTTCAACCTTCAACGCCATATTTTTTCAGTTACCTATATCGATTTAAAAACTAAACAATTGAACCGATTTTTATTGAATTTATTAAGGTTAATAATCAACAAAGTTCTGAGGCAACAAACATAAAAAAAAACAAAAAACATTCAACCGAATGATAACCTGCTCCGTTTTTGAAGTCGGTTGAAAAAGGTTCTTCCGAATGTGACGAACAATTTTGAACTGTACAATCTTGTAAACAAAGAGGTATCCACTTCAAAACTTTTTATCTTCAAGATAAGGAAATGATGTAACAAGATGCTAAATGTACCCCCATTCGCCAGGAATGTTTCAGAGGACCCGACAAGCTGACGTTCATACTCGTAGCTCGTTCCAAACAATGACAGTGTAACTTTAGACTGACTTTGAAAATGAACTAAGTTTCACTTGGGTGAAATATTGCCACTTTAAGGCGTCCCCTAGACCTACAATAACATTTCACAATATATTTTATTGTAGGTACAATAAATAATCAAAGGAAGAAAGATTCAATATAAACCCTATACGTTCAATAATATTGCACAATTTGTCATATTGCGCGATGTAATTGATCGTTTAGGGGACGCCTAAGGTGGATCTGTAAGGCGAATCTCCATACAAAGTGTTATGGACTTACACTCAAAAAGTACGCCGTACTATAGTAATTTCCCACTATTCGTTTAGTCTATGTTTTCTGATGCGTTGAACAAAAATAAGTAAGGTTACATACTTTAATTTAGATTTTATACGTGTTTTAAAAACTGTCTGCATTCATAAAAACTCACGATACAGAATAGCTAATAATAATATTAATGTTGGGAAATTTCACACAACGCCATCTAGCCCGAAACTAAGCAAGCTTGTATTATCGGAACCAGGTAACTGATTAAACATTTATATACACAAACAAAGAAAACACGCAGACTCAGGACAACCACCGATGTTCATCACACAAATGTTGGTCCTGAAGCGGGAATCGAACCCGCGACACTCGACGTATTAGTCCGATGCACTTGCCACTCGACCATCTGTGTCGTCAAAGTTGAAACCGCCAAGGCGTGTAATAAAATTAATTAAACATTTGTTTATTGTTTAACTAGTTGACAGCAACTTTGTTTGAGTTGGGAATTAACAAATTTCCTTTCTTAGTAGGTACACGCCTACACTTCTTAACGAACTTCACTTTAGACTCGACGTTCAGTGGTTTATCATGTGCGCTGTCTGTCAGTCCAGTCCAGCGAGGCTTAGTTCTTACTAACTAGTAAGGGCTAACGGGTATTTATCGCGCTAACCTCGTATGTTTTTGTGTCCCGACGTTTCGACTGTATTGCAACAGCCGTGGTCACGGGTTGACTGGCGTATTGGAGCTACCGTCGCGGTGAAATGAGAGAACTACCCTCATTTTGGTCGATAAAAATGTTCAAAAATTAAAAAAAAATATATAAATTAAAAAAGTTAAAAATGTAACTATGTGTGATAATCGCGAAAGTCTACGAAAAACTATAGTAAGGGCTAAGCCTTAAACACTTAAGTTTTAACATTATTTTTATATGTATTTTTATATGTATTTTTGCCTAATCTGTTTTCAGTTCTGCTTCTTGTTATCGTGTCACTAGTTCTTTGCTATCCAGTGTAGTTAAAGGATTTCAAGTGCGCCGAAAAGGCTCCTTTCGTGCACTTGACATAATATGTCAACTTGACAAATTATGTTTTCGAACTTTTTAGATTCTGTGACATGCCGGTTTCCTCACGATGTGTTCCTTCACCGTTAAGCACGTGTTTAATGCACACATATATTTTTTGAACAGAAAAATCCATTGGTACGACCGGGATTGCACACACGACTATCGGATCGAAAGTCGAGCACCTCCCACTCGGCCAACACGGCTTTTTTTCAGTAACTGAATATTCGTTTTTAGGGTGTATTAATTGTTGATGATGAGTTTTGTCAATAAATAGGTAATAAAATAAATAATAAATTAATTTTGTTTATAGTTTTTTATGAACTCATTACATTTCTACATTTCGATTGGTAGCATTATCGTCAGCATCGTTCCAATTACGTAACGTGTCTACGCCGTAGATAAGCACTACGGCCCGAGGCGTAGTGTAGACGCTCTACGGAAATGACGACATAATTTACGCACACACTGAAAATCAATACAGTAGGTCCTGTCCTATCACGAAATAGTCCAGCTTTTGTTAGTAATAGCATGTGATAGCTTATATTATGGAAACCAGATAATTGATACAATACTTATATACCTTTTTTTGTTAATATATATGTCACAGTCAAAACTCATTGCCGGTCAAAACCAATATTGACCGCTAAAAGCAGTCAATATCGATATTGATAAGGGCCTCGCTCAATATCGATATTGACTGGTTTTTCCGGTCAATATTGGTTTTGACCAACGTCCTTAGTCAATATCGATTTTGACTGTTGAACTATCGGTTAAAACTCATAAAAAGTAAATGGATTAAAATATTAATACATGCTTCAATTTCAAGTGCGCTCATGCGCGAGCGAAGCGAGCGTGCACAGCCTAATGACAGAAAACCATCTAGAGCTGATAAGAGTTAGGTGATGGTAAGTTGTTAGGGTTTTTTAGGCACTGCAGACGGGGTACTACGTTGCATCTGTGCAGTCAGAATTTTGGATTTCTCCAAAATGACAGAATGTCAGCGGGGAGAGTGCGACGCCCGAGCCGAGGTTTTGCGGACTGGCTCGAGCTATGTACCCGGGTTTGCCAAACGATGAATAAAACTTAAATTATTATCAATTAAAGGTACCGTCTGATGCAAATTCATAGGAAAACGACTAACGGTAACAGTTATCCAATTTTAATCAAATTTATTTTGACAAAAATCGACTTAATTTTTTAAAGTTTTTTTGCCGAATATGTGTTCAGTAACGACAACAGACAATGCGTATTTTTTTTTTCTGGTGATTAAAAATTGACCGTGTATGTATAATAGATAGAAAACACCCAGACTCAGAACGAACACCGATGTTCATCAAATAATGTTTGTCCTGAAGCAGGAATCGAACCCGCGACAATCGGCGTAGCAGTCCAATGCACTTGCCACTCGACCAAACGTGTCGTCAAACGTTAATTATTATCTTACTGTACGTAAGTGTCAAATAATGCGTATAGTTCCGTGATAGGCCTACAGATATTAAGCGTCGATGACACGGGGCTTCAGTTACTATACGAGCTAGTTGGCGAGTTTAAAAGCTAGCGAGTGAGCGAGTTACCGGTTTAGAAGGATAGTCAATTAGCAGATTGTAAAAAAGCCAATAACACGGTGCTAGTTGACAGGCTACTAACAAACTCGCTGGCTTGTAACTTGTATTTAATTTAAATCAATGAAGTATATCCAATTGTTATTTCCTAGTGGTAAACAGTAAGTAGTGCACGAAAGGAACCTCTTTGAGGCGTACTTGTAATCCTTTCACCACACTGGTTTGTAAAAACTAGTGACACGATCAGAAGAAGAAGTGGTAAACAATAATGTTATTATCTATCTATCTTGTAAACTAGCCCTGTGTCATCGAGGCTTTAAGCACTTTAGTGTAGGCACTTCCTGTTTCCAATCAGTAACAACCACAACTCGATACACATTTGTATAGTTACGTCGATATACGTAGTTTTCGGATTCAGTGGCGGCGCACAGTGGATCGAAAATTTTATTTTCACAGACATAGTGATTGTAATTTTGATATTTATTTTTTTACCTAATCAAATTATATTTCAGGGAGGTATAGCGGGTAGGTTAGGTAGCGGGTAGGTAAAGGTTTCTCTTCGACGCTTAACATGGATATTAAATCGTGGATCTCGACGATGTTTGACGAATGTCGTAGCGGCGCACAGTGGATCAAAAAAGATTTTTCACAGACATAGCGATTTTACTTTTGAAATGTCATTTTTTGCCTCGAATGTCTTGTTTAAACAATACCAAAAACAAATATATTTTCGTGAGGTATAATACGTAGATTCTTGTAAACGTTTCTCTTCGACGCTCTAACATGGATAGCAAATCGTGGATCTCGACGATTTTTGACGAATTTCGAAGAGACGCACAGTGTATGGAAAAATACTTTTCACAGACATAGTGATTTTAATTTTAAAATTTAATTTTTAGTCTCGAACTTCTTGCCAATGTTTCTCTTCGACGCTTTAAAATGGATATCAAATCGTGGATCTCGACGATTTTGTATATCTTTTTTTAAAATTGTAAATAATAACATAAATTGATGTTATACGTTTTAGGCACGATAGCGTTGAGGAAGTGGTGGCCGAGTGGATGACGACCTGACCTTGCGATCTGATGGTCGCAGGTTCTAATCCCGGTGGCAGTCATGCGTAAATGAGTTTTTTCGGTCAAAAAAATCTATGTATGCATCCCACGTTCTCGCAACGGTGAAGGAAAACATCGTGAGGAAACCAGCATGTCGTAGAACTTAAAAGTTCGAAAACATGTGTCGAGTGCACGAAAGGAGCCTCTTCGAGGCGCACTTGAAATCCTTTCACCGCACTGGTTCGAAAGGACTAGTGACACGAAGAAGAAGAAGGCACGATAGCTTTATTATTGAAATATCCAGCAAGAAAATAAATGATGTACTGAAAATCAAAATATTAATAGAAATAAATTTGAATGTGTGTACAGATGGATGGATAAGTTATAAGGTAGATGGAATGGCTAAGTTTAAGATATTATGCATTTTTTTATTCCTACTCCACGCAAGTAAGACTGTGGGCAGCTGCTAGCTAATTTAAATTCTTTGTCCTTCGTATAATCGTGCAGTATCAAAGAGCAAAAAATCCAATTTAACCTTTCGAATGTCAATACTTCTTTCGGGATTTTGAACAGCAATAAAGGCCCGACATGCGGCATTCGTGGACTTTCAAGATCTATGCCCTAGGGTTGAACGGACAAACAGAGATTTTTAATAAAAGTTTTTTGGCTTTGAGAAGTGAGTTCGCCGACCTCATCATTAGATCCTGTGTCATCGATATGTTTTTTTTTCTATACCTATACACCATACATTTTTAATTACCATAAAAAATGAAATGGGCAATGTACATGGGGTACAACGTTGTATCTGTGCAGTCAGAATTTTGGATTTCTACAAAATGGCAGAGTGGCAGCGGCGCGAGTGCGGCGCCCGAGCTGAGCTTTAGCGAGCGGGCTCGAGCTAAGGGCCCGGGTTTCAAACGATGAATAAAACTTAAATTATTATCAATAAAAGGTACCGCCTGACGCAAATCCATAGGAAAACGACTAACGGTAACAAGTTTTTTGCCATATTTGTGTTCAGTAACGGCAACTGACTATGTGTATTTTTTATGGTGATAAAAAATTCACCGTGTATAAATTGAAGTGCAAAGGGTTTCGTACATTATTTTTTGAATTGTTTTCCTTAATGATAAACTTAATATTATTTAGGTAAGGGATTTCTGTTTGACTCCATCATTGGGTCCTGATTACGTATCCTTAACCACTTTTTTAATTTATTTATTTATTGTAGGTATAATAATTAGTACATAAAGATAAAACAAAACATCTAAAAAGCCACGAATGGTTTTTCCTAGATGTAAGCTGGTTCTCCTAGTTTAAACAGGTTTAGATTTAACTTTAAATTTGCGTAAACGGGTTTGGGGAAGTCGCTAGTGTAAAAAATATATTTAGGTAACGTAATGTGTAAAAAAAAAGTAAGTCTTATTCTGTAAGTTGTCCAAAAACAACCTCCTAATTACCAAAATTAACAATATCTGCATTTCTCTGAAAAATATGATAATCTGAAATCTTTAAAGTAATCGATGGATTTCTCTATAGATTTCTAATTATAATTTTTGTTTTGTGTTAGAAAAATACTCATTTTATTCCAGATTTAATGATGAAATCTGAATTAAAATGAGTATTTTTCTAACACAAAACAGCCAGGCCAAGTCATCAAATGTGGAAAATTGAACGTGTAACTGAAAATATCGTCAAGACGTGTAAGCAGAAAGGAATTTGGTTAATTCACAACACAACCAAAATTGTGGATGTTTTCAAGAGAATAGAAGCGTAAGAGATATTTTGCAACCGCAATTTCAAAAACCTTAGCTAAAGTTAGTTCGTCTGCGTTTTATTACAAACAATATTTTCTTCCCCCTGCGGCGTCGAGTTTAAATAAAACCCTGAAATATGGCAGAAGTTATGCTTCTCAAAACAAATATTTGCAAAATGTCGTTTCAGAAAGAAATGCTAAAAGTCTGAGAGTAAGTTATAAGTATTTTATTTCAAGGAAAACTTTCAAAATTACCTTAGCCTCTAGGCTTACATCCCGTTCTCACTTGTCAGGTGTCGAGCCTCACAAAATGTCGGGTGCTCTAGTGGCTCAATTTTATATGAAGCTGTTCACATTTATCCGATCTTATTAATACTGAAACTCAAACATAGTTATTTGATTAAAACGGGTATTTATCGCGCTCACCTCGTATGTTTTTGTGTTCCGACGTTTCGACTGTATTGCAACAGCCGTGGTCACGGGTTGACTGGCGTATTGGAGCTACCGTCGCGGTTAAATGAGGATATCCGGATGTCGTCAGTGTAGTGTGCAGACCGAACATTTTTAACGACCAAAATGAGGGTAGTTCCCTCATTTCACCGCGACGGTAGCTCCAATACGCCAGTCAGCCCGTGACCACGGCTGTTTCAATACAGTCGGAACGTCGGGACACAAAAACATACGAAGTGAGCGCGATAAATACCCGTTATAATCAAATAACTTTGTGTGATAATCGCGAAAGTCTACTGAAACTCAAACATTCTCAAGAATAAAAGCGCTCCACAAGACCTTATCAAAGATTAGGAGAACAATAAAAATGAGTACTCCAGTCACCAGTGGGCGTACACCATACATGCCTTTGAACCAACACCTTCACAACTCAAAGCTAAATGCCTGTAGATAGCATTTCTTAAGAAACAGGGGAGATTAACAAAAAAAAAATATAATAAAAAACATTTATCCGACAACAATTTTTTGTACTGTATGCTACGGCTACATTAGCGGGTATTGACGAATATTCGAGCTTTCGTGACAAGTGTGGCAGACTAGTTCGTCGCATAGTGATGTATTCGGGCGAATACGAAGTACATAGTTGACTGCATAAAGTTGACACGTGTTTTATCGCGACAACGCAACACAAATTATAGCGCGATAATGTAGCCCCAGTATTACAAGAGGAGCCAATATCCGATTCAAATACGGATCCGACACCTGACGAGTGGGAATGGGTTCTTATTGATAAAATTTCAATTGCATAAAAAAAAGACATTGAATTTCAGGAACCTTCTAGCTATTGTTCACACATGATATCGGGTAATAAAATAGGCTATATTATACTTTTTCGACTTATAAACTATACCCATACTGAATTTCAGCTTAACTGGTTCAGTTGTTTTGGCTTAATTTATAAATAAACAAACCCTAATTGATCCATCAATCTATCACTCTTTTCATCGAGAAATTTCCCTCAGAAATCCTCAGAAATTTTCGCATTTATTATATTAATAGGTAAGGTAATTTACAAAACCATCTAGCAATTCCAAAATTTAATTTTTAAAATAAAAATCCTATTTCATTAATAATTTAGATAACAACTTGTAATCCAAATTGATAAATTTTAATCGGCTTTCAGTGACAAAATAATTACTCCCCGAAATCCGTTCAGGCGTCGTATTTTTCAAAAGAACCACTTAACAGGGTATTTTTGAAGTATTCCTAAAATACTCCTCTGGTTTCCGACCTTATTATCGTTGAGGATGCTCCAGATTCACATGATCGACTAATCGAGAGGAGGGCCTTCAACGGTGGACGAGGTACTTAACAAGAGAGGAGTTTTTGTAGACTGCCTCTCCAGTTTAGGTTCTTTCTATAGAAATAAATATTTGGCGTTGACCTATTTTAAATCGAATATAAGGCTAATAAGAATATGATCTATAAAACACAAGTTTTTAATTACTAGAAAAAAATTGGTTGTATGTAAAGTTGGTTTACGGACGATAGTTTAACGTGACTACCAGCGTAACGGGACAATGAACGTTACCGGACAATGACGTCAACGTTTTCGTGCATGCAGCCGGCGTTCATCGATTTATTCACGTCAAAAAAATATACGCATAATCCATTGCCATTACTGAACAGTGAAATAGCAACAATAGCTAAACGTGTCGCCAGTGTGGCAGCAACACGCTAGCGACTAAAACGTACCTATGTATTATATTTATTTACTGAAAAGGAAGACACAATATTATTATAACAAATATAAAAAATAGTTAATTAAGGGGAATCCTCAAATCCGAATTCCATACAAAATGTTTCGGACAAATACTCAAAAAGTACGCCGTATTTTTAAGTTAATTTTAAAACACGTATAATTTTTAATTTTAATAAACGGGTTAATTTTAAAACACGTATAAAATCTAAATTAATGTATGAAACCTTTCACTTTTTTGTTCGTGAAATCATAAAACATGGGCGAAACGAATAGTGTGAAGAAAGTACTATAATACGGCGTACTTTTTGAGTTTTTGTCCGAAACATTTTGTATGGAATTCGGATTTGAGGATTCCCCTTAAGGTTTTACATTAGTCTCTTGTCATTTATTACTTGTCATTATTATTAGTTGGTAAAATTAAATAGCTATATAACAATGAAAACCGACGGTCGCCCGCCACCGGTCGCTGTGGTGGCGCGTTTGCGGCGACCGTTATACCATGGAAAATAACTGCTGCAATCATGATGGCTAATGAGTGGTAAATAGCGCGGTATGAGGGGAAACTCGGGACATCTGAGAGTGAACGAAAATTACCCGGGTTGATCACCTCTTTCGTATATTACAAGATAGATAGAAGATTGCTCAGTTGTCGGTATCTCATTTCACGGTATTTTGCCACTCCCTGTGTGGGTAAAAATTGCCTACTTTTAGTGCATTTAAGGAGAATCCTCAAATCCAAATTCCATATAAAATGTTTCGGACAAATACTCAAAAAGTACGCCGTATTATAGTAATTTCTTCACACTATTTGTTTCGGCCATGTTTTTTAATTTCGTCAACAAAAAAAGTGAAAGGTTTCTATATACTTTATATATAGGATACTTTAATTTAGATTTTATACGTGTTTTAAAATTAACCCTACTAACTTAAAAACACGTATAAAATCTAAATTAAAGTATGAAACCTTTCACTTTTTTTGTTCACGAAATCAAAAAACATGGACAAAACGAATAGTGTGAAGAAATTACTATAATACGGCGTACTTTTTGAGTATTTGTTTGAAACATTTTGTATGTAATTCGGATTTGAGGATTGGCCTTAAGATGAAAAAAATATTTTTAATTGGTTGCTGCTCGCGGGTTTGTCCACGTGGTATCGGGATAAAACTTAGCCTTTACCCTTTTCCAGCTCATAATACCCGTACCAACTTTCAGCTCTATCGGTTCTGTAGTTTTGGTGTGACTGAGGCGTAAACATCCATCTATCCATTAATCATCATCAAACTTTCGTCTTTATTATGAGTTTAACGTAATAAAAAAGTATTCTTTATAAACATTTTTATTTCCCCCAGGTTTCAGAAACACAAGATTGATATCAAAAAGTTAGAAATCTCCAGTGTGTACTAAGCCTAATATGATGAATTGAGAGAAACCATTTTGACGGGTCAGAGTTCCCCATTTTACCCTCGAAAATATTTTTTCATTTAATTCACGCTTTGTGCACAGCATTTTTCATTCTAGATTTTTTTTTCATTAAAACTTTAGGATTCTGGCGGTGGATTGCTTGTGTTGTATATTCTGGGATAAAATATTTCTCCCTATTTTTCAACGTAAAAAGATATTTTCCTTCTATATTTTGAAGACTTATAAACATATTTAGATGGACACAAATTAAATGTATCAGCATCTATGTATACCTACATAATTATAATAAAGCAGAAGAGCCCAAATTCCTGTACATATGTTTTTGACTTGACTACGTCTAATAAATCGATGAACGCCCGCTGCATGCACGAAAACGTTGACGTCATTGTCCGGTAACGCTGTCATTGTCCGGTAACGCTTATTGTCCCGTTACGTTAAACTATCGTCCGTAACTTTACAGACAACTACTATTTTATTTTGATGGAAACATATTCAAACGAATTTTGAAAATTCGTAACGCATTGAAGTTGCTATTTTTCCTATACCTACACGATATATAATTCTTTTCAGTTCAGCAGAGTAATAAAATACTTGAAGCTCACTCAGTTTCATAACATACCTACCTACCTGAAGATATTGGGTGACGTTGTTACTGTGAGCGTCGTTACGTAAGGTACACTCTTAAAAATCATGTCATGCTCCAAAAACGAGTGATGTAATAATAGTAACTTTTCATTTCCAGACTGCGAGACTTGTTAATCAGTCTTATTACATAAAAATATATCTATTATGTTAAATAATAAAAAATTAGTTGTCTGTAAAGTTGGTTTACGGACGATAGTTTAACGTGTCTACCAGTGTAAGAGGACAATGAGCGTTACCGGACAATGACAGCGTTACCGGACAATGACGTCA
Source organism: Lobophora halterata (assembly GCA_932526365.1). Classification (NCBI taxonomy): domain Eukaryota; kingdom Metazoa; phylum Arthropoda; class Insecta; order Lepidoptera; family Geometridae; genus Lobophora; species Lobophora halterata. The sequence goes on along the minus strand of OW052023.1, from coordinate 2,609,368 downwards.
ACGTTCTCGTGCATGAAGCGCAGCTGGCGTTCATCGATTTATTAGACTGTCACGTCAAAAAATTGGTTGTCTGTAAAGTTGGTTTATGTACGATAGTTTAACGTGACTACCAGCGTAACGGGACAATGAGCGTTACCGGACAGTGACATAATAAAGCTACCGGCTGCATGCACGAAAACGTTGACGTCATTGTCCCGTTACGCTGGTTATGACGTTGTCAAGTTAAACTATCGTCCGTAAACCAACTTTACACACAAGCAATTTTTGTTTTTGTAAATACATACATGGAATACATAGAAAACACTGAGTCTCAGGACAAACACCGATGTTTTTGATGATGATTGTCACACAAAAATGTCTCTCCTTAAGCGGGAATCGAACCCGCGACACCAGCGTGGCAGTCCAATACACTTGCCACTCGACCATCCGTATCGTTGTCGTGTGTCGTGTTTAAGAATGTATCAATAAAATTATAATAAGTTTTATTTACCTACTAACTAAAATATTTGTACCATTGGGAGGCATCTAGTAGATGAGTACCAACACAGTGCCAGATATTCTGCCGCAAAGCAGTAACGTTTCAGCATTACTATGTTACGTTTTGAACAGCACTGTAGCTAGTGAAATAACTGGTCTTTTACAAAATTCAGGATTATTTTCTATTAATTAAATCTGCACGTAACGCAAAATATACATCATCCGATTTATTCAACGCCTCATTTTGTAAAATTTCATTAAAGAATCTCTATCTAGGCTCAAATTATTCGGTAACGCTTACTCACACAGTAGCACAGTAACACAACAGTAACAAAGTAACACAACGGTAACGCGGACGTGCTTTGTAAGCGAATGTGTCATCTTCATATTTGTAAACACAGAGCGAGTGTAATTATGTTACTGTACACGTATTTTGTGCCGCGTGCTAATATTTTAACCCAATTGTATGGTAAAAATAGAGCAAATTTTTGGTAGGTCTGTTATGTTTTCTTTTTAAAAGATTTCTATTTTTTTTAATAACTTACTAAGGGAGATTCAGTAGACGTTAGTTGGGAAATATTTTCTTGATAAAAAAATTGTGGAGTACATTTAATTACTTCTTGGGCCGATATTTTATTTAAATAACGCTTTCTTAGATTCAAATATGAAAAATTAACCGATCCTGTCAGCTACGACCACATGTTTGCCGATGTTGAACGGCCAGTTCCCAAGAAAGGCCAGTTCTTTGTAGGGCACCTTTTTAAGAGCGACCAGTTCTCATACAAACAATTTTCAATGATGATTCCGATGACATATTTTAATAATTAAGACTGTAATTAAAATATTTGATTGGATTTAACAATGTAATGTTTAACCTTCTTGAATAACTAGTGTTATTGGCATTTCCAGTGCCGTTATTTTTCAGTAAACAATTAAACAATAAACATTGTTACTTCAAATTATAAAAAAAAATCTTTCGTAATACGGATCTTGTGAAAAAGCCTTCGGAGGGCCTAAAACCTCCCACTCCACACATGGCCATTTCTCCACCAGTAAAATCAACTAACATCGTAAAGAAAAATAAGTAACATTGTTTTTTTATGTTATTAATTGATTATTAGATTTTTGTAATGTATTTGTAAATAATTATTAAATTTGTAATATTTTAATATGACTACACTATTGCATTGGAGACATCTGTAAGATTTTAATAAATACTAATTACTAAAAGTAAACCAACTGCAAATTGTAACCTAACAGGTGTTGGGAGAATTTAAGTGCAAAGAAGGATTACCGTCTATGTTGCGGTGGAAGTTAAGCTTAGGAACTTTGCCTTAGTGCAGTTAAAACTCGCAAGTTGCACTGAAGATTGAGAAATACTTAGTAAAAGCAAAGAATAAGTAATATTATGGTGAAGCATTTTTTTTAAATTAAGAATAGATAAGCGTTTAACCACTACCTCACCTGGTGGTAAGTGATGGTGTGGTCGATGATGGAGCACGCTTGGCTAGTATGAACTTATTGACTCTTGTCTTAAGGCCAATCCTCAAATCCGAATTCCATACAAAATGTTGTTTATATGGAATTATATTTTATAATATTATAATTATATATTATAATTATATTTTTTATTTATTTTTCTGGGCTTTCAAAACTGGCCATCAAAATGTCTTAATGCAGACGAGCGAATGGGTATAACTTTTTAGATTTTCATGCCCGTTGATACAATTTCCGCTGCTTCATAAATCAACTGTTTAATCCCAGAAGCCTACCGTTCAACTTCATTCATTCATTCAATCATTCAGAGAGATGAATGAATCTATGAATCTTGTATGCTATAGAAATTTTGCTGTCTTAGTGATTTCACATAATGATATTTACGTTCAGTTTTACTTACAAGCGTGGTACGATTTGAACAGCGTTTGCTCCTCAGATGTATTTTTTTTTTGTATTTTTTATTTATTGAAATATTTTTACAACTGGGTATGTATATGAATGAATTATACGAAGTCGTTCATAATTGTATGAAAAGAACAGAAAGAAACATACTTAATGCACCTAACTTTGCTTATTAAGAGATACATAGGACCAATCCATTTAAATAGGTAGAATAAATTACTCGTATAATTCATTCATACACATACCCAGTTGTAAAAATATATCAATACACCACAAAATTTTAATTACCAAATAAACTTAAATGGGCAATGCTAAAGGATTGCACTGGTACTACGTTGTATCTGTGCAGTCAGAATTAAGGGTTTCTACAAAATGTCCAGAGTACCAGCGGGCGAGTGCGGCGCCCGAGCCGAGCTGCAGCGAGCTGGCTCGAGCTGGGTACCTGAGTTCGCCAAACGGTGAATGAAACTTAATATTATTATCAATGACCATTGTGTGATAATAATTTTAAATTGTGACCACAATGCGTAACCAATTGACGCAAAGCCATAGGAAAACGATTAACGGTAACAGTTGTCAAATTTTTATTATAGTTATTTAAATAATCGACCTATTTTTTTTTTTTTCATATTTGTATTCAGTAGCGGTGGTGATTAAAATTTTGCGGTGTATACAGTTGGACACGGCATCGGCAGTGCCCTGACAAAGATTACATTTTATTTGTGGATAGAGAAAAATTGGTTAGTTCGGATTTGCCACTGTAGGGATTCGCCGCCGCAAGAAAATGCTCAGGGATTTGCCACCGTTGTTTATCGTAGCACTAAAGTACAGTCAGTAATACCATGAAAAGTTCCCAAGTGGAAAATAAATAAAATTTTAGAATAATATTGACATAGTTCACAACTTTGTCTAAAACCTAAACGAAGTATTTACATAGAACCTTATTTTTCTGTTATTTTATTTTAATAGTTCTAATAATAATAATAATATTTTTTATTGGAATTTTTTTTATTATATTAGCTAGCTATAGAAAAAGTTAAATAGCCATTTATCTAAGAATTTGGCAAACACAGAAACAATTAATATTAGTCTGAGCAATGAAATATGGATGGGACCAGGCGGAGGGTGAAAAAAGGCGTCTAGTCACGCGAAAAACAACTTAGAATAGAAAAATAATCTTCCTTCTCTTATACTAGCAGTTCATTCTGACGCGCCTCAACCCCTGAATATATAATACATTATATATTCATATATTATATATCACTAGGAGAGTGTTAGATATGAAAGTAGATGGATTTACGAGAAGAGGAAGACCAAGGAAAAGATGGATGGACTGTGTGAAAGAGGATATGAACAAAGCAGGCGTGAGTACAGAGATGACGGCTGATAGAGACGAATGGAAGAAGAAGACATGTTGTGCCGACCCCACCTAAGTGTGGGATAAGGGCAGGGAGATGATGAACTAAATAAATGATAATTATGTCTTTGAGTTCAACAATCAATGTTTTAAAAAAACATACTAAAACCCACTTCAATTTGACTGTTTTAGTGACTGTAAACGCCACTAAAAAGTCACAAGCAAGCAAAATACGCAATTCCATTTACTTCGACGACAGCATTTTTTCAGGTTTTTTGATTAAAACACTAAACTACTGAACCGATTTTGATTAAATTTCTATGGGACCAAACTGAAAGTATATCCTAAAAAAAATATTTTTTGAAATCTGTTTATAAACAACAAAGTTCTGAGATAACATACTTTTAAAACACTTTCCTCAATATTTTGGGATCGACGGGATTTAAAAAAAACTATTTTGGGGTACAAAATAATACATTTTGAGTATTTTTTTTGGTATTTAAATTAACTTCCTACGCCACCGTTGTGGCCCGTAGGCCTCTTGGAAACATCCTGTAAGTACTTAAATGAGTCGAGTCGTTTCAAGCTACAAGCCATAAAACAGCAATGAAACAAGACAGGAATAAGCTTAGTTTTATGTCTCCGTACCTATTTAATGACTTTACCAATCTCTTAAGTTGATATGTTTAATTCCAAGGAATTCCTTACCAGTCGCAATGAAATTGCCAGTCGCAAACGAGCCACCAACCACTCAGTTTTCAAACATTTTGTTGCTGAAACACGTCGCCGCTACACATATCGCCGGTGGCAGCGACACGTACTACAGCAACACTATAATTATATGTAAACTGAATGTTGCCGGCCACCAGTTGCTGTGGTCAGTGGCTCGTTTGCGGTGACCATAATGTAGAGTCGCCCACTGGCTTTATAATAAATAGATGGATTTCTATGGATTTATGCTTTCACCTTAACATGATAGCGTGTAAATCCTCTACACTGAAAATTTTGACCATACACCAGTGGAGAAAATAATGCCTAGATCACCCGTAGATCCCAAGATACTCGGCCGATACAGTAAAATGTTACTCGGCCGAGACAGTGAAAGCTCACTCGCTCGGCTGAGCACTCAGAGCTATGTTTATACGTACCGAGTACTCGTCTTAGACCACTGTCTCGGCCGAGTACTTGGTACGTGTGATCAAGTTATGAGGGATGGAACCATCAAATAAGTGTAAGTGTAGCATAGAGCTCGTCCTTGAAAAATTAGAACCCTTTAAACCTTCAAAACTTTTAAAATTCGACTTCGAGTTCAAACGAGTTCAAAAAGGTAAAAAATCAAATCACCCTTTTCCCACGTAAAATCTATTATTTTTTGAGAGGATATACTTTCAGATTGGTCCCATAGAAATTTCATGGAAATCGTTTCAGCAGTTTAGTTTTACAATCAAAATAACTGAAAAAAATAATGTCGAAGTAAACGAAATTGCGTATTTTGCTGTGACTTGACAGTGGTACGTACAGTCGGTTCTGTAATTGTCTTTACACCCAGCTTACGCCAGTTTTTTCCTGTGAAAAAACACAAAAAAACCACTCACACAAACACAACATGTTTGTGTGTGAATAAACAACTAATGTGAAAAACCACTTAAGATATACCCCTAATATAAACCACAAGTAATTTAATTACAAAATAACATCGTAATCTGGATGTCAAGACAATTACAGAGCCGACTTTACATAATTATTACTTATTCGGTGGTATTTACGGTCACTAGAACCGTCCGATTGAATTCGGTTGTTGCATAATATTTTTTTAAAATCTAGTAGTAATTTATCTAGTTCGTAGATGAAGCAAATCGGTTAAAGAGGTTAGGCGCGTGAGGTCAAAATTTAGGGCACACTGCTAATAAATTAATTAGTAATTATAATAATCTGGACATTTCACACAAATCCATCTAGCCCCAAACTAAGCAGAGCTTGTATTATCGGAACTTGTACTATGGGAAACAGATGGCTGATAGAATACATATACGTACAGCCGTAAGCCCTGTTCACTCACATAAATCTTGAGGTATTCCAACGTAAGGGCATTAATTTGAACCGCAACTTGCGAAGTAACTAATTTAAAGACCAACTAGTGACGCCCGCACACAGGCTTGCTAGTCTGAAAGAACCTTATAATATAAGTCGTACACTGATGGCCCTATTATATATTATATAATAGGGCCATCAGTCTACGATAGACTACCTGACACTGTACGTGATGCACCTTCCATCTATATATATATATATAGCTTTGAAGAGCTCGTTTGAAGAAGTGGCTATTGGAAAATGTATTTTATGATATGAATTAAAGATTAAAGATTAAAGATTTTTATTTCGTAACAATACTATAACACTATAAATTACAAAAGGTTTTTGTATAACAGACTTAAATAATCTACTTACCTAATAACAATAACATACAAAAATACATCGATGTACTTTTATCGATGTAAAGATAATATTATGTTGCAAAAGATTGATTTAGACTAGGTAGGTAAGTCACAATAATATTATTTCAATGAAATAATGAGCTTACATTTTTGCAAGAACGCTAACTCCCACCCTAGAATGAATTATTTAATTTACCAATTTTATTATAAATTAATGTTGACTTGTAACTATGGAGTTATAAATAAATGATTTTGTTTTTGTATTTGTGTATACTTTTTGTTTTTTTTTAAATAAACACATAGAATACGTAGAAAACACCCAGACTAAAATCGATGTTCGTCACACAAATGTTTGTCCCGAAGCGGGAATCGAACCCGCGACACTGGGCGTGGTAGTCCAATACACTTGCCATTCGACCGTCGTAATGTATGTGGTCTAAAGAATACCCTTGTATAACGCCACGACCTTATATGCCTATCCCTTCGAGAATCCAGCAAAAGGAGGGGTTAACGCAAGGCGAACCCCTCTGCCGGCCATATAACCTTCTTGGCCATTCACGTTAAATAAAACTATAGGCTGTATTTGATAACTGTGTGCATATTTTAAGATGGTGTGCGAGATTATTATAGTGTGCGTTTACATGAATAAGTTTTGTTAGGCGCGTGTGCAATGCGTGTTTACCTCGTACCGTTACCGTCAAAAATGGCAGAAAATTATGTTAGCAGATTCTGACGTATAACCCCTCTTTTTGCTGGATTCTCGAAGGCCTCAACACGAGGATTGTCGTTAACCCTGATTCTCTGAGCAATTTGAGGCAGATGCGACTTTTGGAGACATTTGAGGCAGCCATCAAAAGTCAATAGTGCTAACCTACACCGGTTTGACGTTTTGAAAAATAAATTTTTAGATAGGTACCTAATTCTTTTGTAGCTGAAGAAAAATAAAGAGCTAATATACCCAAAATACATCGACTGTTATTAATTATAAACCACTTTTGGATACATCGTAGTCAGGTACAACCGGATTTATAAATACGGTTTTCATCCTTTCCGGTCAATTAAATATTTTATGGAGACTTTGTCCGGTTTTATTTGGAAACCGATTTCAAACAATTTCACTTTATTACGCTATTCGGTTTTTATAGCTAAGGTTTTATATTCAAAAGAGCACTTTCAGGATTTCATTTATGGGAATTCATATTCGTGAATAAACTTCGGCTTTGTTGTTAAGATTTACATTTTATCTTCGCATTCTTGTAATTAATAATATAAGTACGTTTTCCTTAAAAGGATGAATTTTTTTCACAGAATATTTCCTTCAAAAAAAAAGATGAAAATTACATAGATTAATAACGATGTTCCTATAGAACACCAAGATAGACAGTCTAAACCAAAATGGATGCGGAATACAAGACAGAAAATTTTCAGATACCCTGTCATTAAAAATGGAATATCTTTATTTTCAAATAATGTTTGTTACTTTTTACGATGTAGTTTTATTGACAATAAAAAGGCCTAGTAGTTTTAACATATGTATATAATATTTTTCTAACCCTGTTACTTTTCTTTTTCGAAAATTTGCATAGGGTCAGAATATACTAGAAGTTAGCCAATGTGGCTCCCTCCTCTTTGTCGCATTTTCAATATACTACACTGTGATTCTATACTATAATACTTCTATGGGTTACTCTTTTATCTTCCACTAGCTGACGCCCGCAATTTTGCGACTTTGTTTGCGTTGCGAATTACAAAAGTTCTTTTCTTATTAGGCGCGCCTACACTTCTTGACAAATATTCCTTCGAAATTTCAAGTTTCTACGTCCAGTAATTTGGCCTGCACGTTTTCTGTCAGTCAGTCAGAAGTCAAAACTAAACCTTTTATAATAGGTATGATATTGATCGATACAAACAGCAAAAGCCTTTTCAAGATTAGGTATTTTATGATCGAGTTCTCGATCATAAAATCGATCCTGCGTTGGTTTTCAAATTTTTGAATGTAGTATATTATTATTCTTAATGTGAGTATTGTCTCATTTGAAACACTACCTTTTTTACTTACCTCTAACAATATAAATATGTGTTTTTTCCACAAAAGTTTTCCACCACCTTCACTGAACTCTACAAAGTCACTAAGAAGTTTTTATACAACACCTAAAAACTTATTGCACCCAATCGAAAACTTTTTCAGGAATAAAAACCAAATCGAACGCCTATTCAAAATGCTCTATATTTTTTAAAACGTTCTATTCTTATTTAAAACGTAGCTAGGCACGAATTTATTAATTACTTTCGAATTTCGAATTTTGATTGGTTTGGGACACAACCACCCTGCTCAGAGCCGATTTCACACTGAAGCTAAGGGGTAGTTCAACCTTTACGTCTCATTTTCTGCGGAGGCGGCTCGGGTTGTTCGGCTGAATGATATTATTTTACGTGAAAACCCGTTACTTACCTATTTTACACCGACTGCCAAGAAAGAAATAAATAAGTTTATTACTGAGAAAAACTACTAGTTAGTCAAGTCAGTGGGAGGGTAATTATAATAATAAATTAAATTATTAATTAAATATTTTTTAATTTATTATGTGTAGTTGTGTAAATAACAACACGGATTTTGGGAGCATTTGAATGTTTATTCTGACGACATGTTCAGTAGTTGGTACAGGCTATTCGCGCACAACACATACATAGGTAGGTACTAGTTAGGCACTGCTCACCGCTTCGTTCATAATACTAACACCTCCCCTCGAAGTAGTGAGCGAGTCTCTTAAATCTCACACACATTCATCATACCTAGATTATGTATACATTCATGATGCTTTGTTCCATTCAAACCTTTGGTCAAAACATCAGCAGGCATTCTATCTGTACATAAGTATTTAAGATCTATAACACCTTGTTCGCACATATCTCGAATAAAGTGGTGCCTCACGTCTATGTGCTTTGTACGCGAGCGATAGTTCCTACTTTGAGCTAACTTAATAGCACCTTGATTGTCATTGAATAATGTCACACACTCACATTCCATTCCAACATTACTCAACACATCCCGTAAATACATGGCTTCTTTAGTAGCTTCGGAAAGTGCCATGTACTCGGCTTCCGTGCTCGACAATGCTATTGTCCTTTGTTTTCGTGCTTCCCAACTGATTGGAGCACCTGCTAAGATAAATGCAAAACCAGAATAGGACTTACGATCAATCGCATTCGCACCCCAGTCTGCATCAACAACACCGAATAACGGCAAACCAGTTCTTTCATACATCAGACCATAGTCAGACGTCCCTTTTAGGTACCTCAACACACGCTTCGCTGCCTTCCAATGCTCAACATCATAGTTCGTATTAAATTGACTGAGATAATTTACGGCATAGGCAATATCTGGCCTCGTAGATACGGCCAAATACATCAAGGCACCGATCATATTTTGATAAGGATACTGACTCATCACATCATCTTTCACACACTCAGGCTTATCTAACTTTACATTCACATCCATAGGGGTCATTATAGGTTTACACTCACTCATACCAAAGCGGTCCAACACTTTTTCCAAATACACACTTTGATTTAGGTACACTCTGTCATCATCATCACGAGTAAACTCAATCCCCAGACAATTACTTATCATCCCCATGTCTTTCATCTCGAATGCATTAGACAACTGCCTTTTCACATCACGCAACCACACATCATTATTAGTTGCCAAAATAATATCATCAACATAAATAGCAATAAGCATCATTCGCTCACCTTTCTGCGCTGCAAACACACATGGATCTTGAGGTAAGGCTTCAAATCCAACACTCATCAATTTCCTTACTAACTCTTTATGCCACTGCAATCCAGACTGACGCAAACCATACAGAGACTTCTTAAGCACACACACACTATTTTCACACTCATTCAGGGCTTTATTCCAGCGTTTAGCTGTCTGAATCATTTTCTTGTCACGCAAGATCTTTCTTTGTGTTCCAATCGTTTGGTTTGCGAGTATTCTGTCTATAACATCGCGTAGCTGGTCAGGTACTTCCATAAACACCTCTTCTTCTAGTGATCCATTGAGGTAAGCTGTCACCACGTCCATTTGATGGATATCTAGTCCGAATTCTGCTGACACTGCAGCTATGAGTCTTATCGATGACGATCTCACGACTGGAGAAGAAGTTTCGTGGAAATCCTCCCCTGGCCGTTGTGAACATCCTTTCGCGACGAGCCTTACTTTTTTACCAGTAGTCTTGGTACTAAACACGAATCGACTTCCAATAACTTTTCGATTCGGTGGTCGAGGCACTACTTCCCATGTGCTATTCTTGATTTGAGCTAGGTACTCATCCTCTAAAGCGCTCCGCCATGCGTCCACTTCACTAGTCTTTTCGACTTCATTCCATGTCATCGGTTCAATAGTCGCTATTCCAGCTAGCTGTATGTATCCTATTGTGCTATCCTCTTCGTCTTCGGACTCATTTTCTCTTGCATCGTTTACCAGTCTATATTCTTTACGTGGTCTTCCCACTAAACCAGTTCGAACTATTCTTGGTCTTCCCCTACCTCTTTTCGGGGGTTCTATCAATCTATCCCACGAAACTGTTGAAGGTCGCTTTCTTAGTCGCATCCCTCTATCTCTGTCTTCAACTGAATCGTGTACGTTTTCTAAAGATCTTCTTGTTCTTAGTCCATCTCTTCTTGCTTTCAGAGGGGCTCTTCGCTCTTCTTCATCGTCCGTTGCCAGTTCTTCGTGACTCACGCTAGGCTTATTCAGGTCAATCAATATCTCATCATCCATACTTTCTTTTTCATCAAGTATCTCTTTGTACTCATGCCTGAACGCCGTTTCGTTCATGAATTTGACGTCACGTGTCACTATAATCTTTCTGGTCTTAGGATCATGTATTCTATAGGCCTTCGATTGAACATCGTATCCCATGAAAATTCCCAATTCAGAGCTAGAATCGAATTTTCCTTTCTGTGCGCCTTTATTCTTGTAGTAGGCTTTCGATCCAAACACGTGCATATAGATCACAGTAGGTTTCTTACCTTTCCATACTGTAAATGGTATTTCACCATTCAGCGCTGTAGTTGGGCATCGGTTCCGTATATAATTCGCAGTATGAACTGCCTCAGCCCAGAACGCAGGAGGGCTCCCTGCCTGACGCATCATACATCGCGCCATCTCTATCAGCGTTCGGTTCTTCCTCTCAGATATGCCGTTCTGTTGCGGCGTATAGGGCGCTGTCAGTCTTCTCTTGATTCCTTCTTTCTTCAAAAAATCATCGAACTCATTGTTCACGTACTCTCGGCCATTATCAGATTGTAGGTTCTTAATATTCTTCCCCGTGAACTTCTCCACGTAGGCCTTGTACTCCTTGAAAACTCGCAGGACGTCACTTTTATTCGCAATGAAGTAGACTTCACACCATCTTGATTTATCATCGATGAAAGTGACAAAATACTTTTTCCCGCCAAAAGACTGATGCTTCATAGGGCCACACACGTCTGTGTGTACTATTTCCAATAGCTCGCTAGTGCGATCATCACTGCCCTTACTGAAAGGCGTGCAAGTCTGTTTCTCACTTATACAGATTTCACACTCCGACAATTTTTCACTGTCTTTGAATGTCAGGCCATGCACAAGGCCACTCTTTGACATTGCTTTCAAATCTCGTTCATTGAGGTGCCCCAGGCGTTCATGCCAAATATCTATGGGCTTCTTTACCACCTCAACATTGTTTACGTCGTTCTTACTCATTCGAACATGATACAAGTTACCGACCCGGTCAGCCTTCATGTGAATCTTCTCATTATTATCCACCACAATGGCCTCGTTTTTCTTAAAACGAACCTCGAACCCGCGATCTGTCATTTTTGCTACTGATAGCAAGTTCGTTCTCAAGTCTGACACGTAGAATACATTCTGAATGTCTACCCGGCGCTCTTCGCTACCCGTGTCGACTGAAATACTGACCTTACCAGTTCCGGTAATCTGTGTACTCTCATTATTAGCTAAATTTAGCTCAGAGTCCAGCCGCGTGAAACCCTCGATCATGTGCTTCTCATTGCACATATGACCCGTGCATCCACTGTCGATACACCAAATAGGGTTCTTTTTCTCACTGATCATAACCTCTTCGGTTGTGCTAAACATTGTCGTCGGTTGCTCACCATCACCACTTCGTTCTATTTTCTGTGCGCTCTGCTTCTGCTTATTGACATTCTTCGTTTTACACTCTCTCGCCAAATGTCCACGACGTCCACAGCGGTAACATTCAATTTTACTCTTACTATTGTTGCTGTTGTTATCATTAGAATTATTATTCTTCTTCTGCTGGTTGGCATTTGTGTTGGTGCGCCTGACGAACATAGCTCCCTGGTCCGCCACTTTAGATTTTCTGCCTTCATAATCTTCGAGGATTTTCACTTTCAACATTTCAGTCTTAGGTAAATCATCTCGCGACTCCATCGCCGTGCGAAACATAGCAAACGAGTCTGGCAAACTATAAAGTAGCAAGATAGCTAAAAGTTCATCTATCACCACCAAACCGATTTCTTTGAGCTTCTTTACAGCGTCAAAAAAATCCGCGATGTGCTTCCGCAGGTCGTCTTCTTCCTGCATACGTGTCAATACAAGTTTCTTCAATAAGGAGGCTTTCCTGGCAGGCCCACTGGACTGATACATAGACTTCAGTTTATCCCATATCGCTTTGGAAGTTTCCAAACCATCTAACGCCACCAACTCGCTGGGGCTGACGGCCAGCAAAATATCAGATTCAGCTTTCCCGTCCAATTTCATCCATTCTAAATACTTTGGATCAATAATCGCTGGTTTGGTCAAAGCTCCGGAAACATATTCCCACAAGTCATTTTTCTTCAAAATAGCTCGCATATGAATCTTCCATGTATCATAATTATCGCCAGTAAGTTGATCAATTCTAATAGAAGCAGCCATCATGAAGTTTCTTCAACTCCAGCAGCACGAAAACATCGAAATAACGACTACACAAAATATTGCAATTGTTTTTCACGAAGTTGTTTATCACAAATGTCCACGAGTACCCAAAGTCACACAAGTTCAACCGCAACTTGTAGGGAACGCGAGTAAATGCAGCGCGCAATCCCTGATTGTCTTGGGCGTACTGTACGCAGTTGTTTACTACAAAGTTTCACTTTTTATCACTGCAAATCCGATAGTTCTTCACACAATCGTTAGTTCTTCACACTTAATCGTTAGTTCTTCACGTCACTGGGTCCATGACCTGTAGTTGTGTAAATAACAACACGGATTTTGGGAGCATTTGAATGTTTATTCTGACGACATGTTCAGTAGTTGGTACAGGCTATTCGCGCACAACACATACATAGGTAGGTACTAGTTAGGCACTGCTCACCGCTTCGTTCATAATACTAACATTATGAAATAAATACATTTATTTACACAACTAAATAGGAATTAGACTTATAAAATTACATAAGACTTACCTACACGGCTAATAATGTTTTTTTTTTTTTAAATTTATCCTCTAATATCGTCAATATAAGAGGATACATTTAAAAATAATAATTCATTATTAATGGTTGGTTTGTTAAGTTCTTAGGTAGGTACAGTCAGCATCATAAGTCGTAAATTCGCTTTACACCTTATATTATGCCTAAATTGCTCAACATTTCCAGTGCCAGTATTGAATGAACATCATTAAAGTTCATAATTAACTGTACACCACATTGTCAAAAATATAATACGATGTATATAGCGATTTTGAAAATCTGAATATGGTCATCGACTTTTGATGCTGACTGTTCCTAGGGAAGTAGTAGGCACGGTCCTGTAACAAGTACGTACTATAAGCTAAAACTTAGTTAAAATATGCGTAAGACTGGGTATATGAACTTATTATAAATAAAATTTATAAAAAGTAAAAAAGCAATCACGTCTCAATTTCTGAAGCAAGCTTTTTATTTTCCCAAAAGTATTTAATTAATTAATTATTTTGAAAAAGTATAATCGCAATCGACTAAGGGATAATTTTTAGACTTGCACTTGGCGTATTAATAGTTGGTTACGATTAATAAAATACCTTGATATCAGACTTCAAAATACAAAAATACAAAATATTCATTTCAAAAAACAGGTAACATAGACTATCACATTAATGCCTCGATCACACGTACCGAGTACTTGGCCGAGACATTAAAATGTTACTCGGCCGAGACAGTGAAAGCTTACGTCACTCGGTCAGCTGAGCACTTGGCGCTATGTTTATACGTAACGAGAACTCGGCCGAGAGCACTGTCTCGACCAAGTACTCCGTACGTGTGATTTAGACATAAGCCAGAGTTCCAGCAGCAAACACCGTCTTATGTTTCTCGTTCTTTGATATAAAAGAACGTGAAACAAAAGACGGTGTTTGCTGCTCGAGCCCTTGCTTTTTACTGTCTCACAGAAGGTGTGAAAAGTAGAGTATGCTCCTCTGGGATAAAGCTTATCTTCGTCTTTGGTAGCTTGAACCCCGCGCTTCACTCCGGACTCTACATGAACTCCTGAGCGAAGTCCCTCGATACACTCAGGGTTCAATATGCCGCGTGCGTCTACTATTTATACTCAATAAGTAATAATAATAAGAAACAAATATTTGTTAAACTAGTACAGTTTTAGCACCTATTGACAAATTCCTTCCTCAAATCCTTTTGTATCTCCGAAAACGTCTTTCCATTAGTTTCTGGGATAAAAAAGAAGATAAAAAGCGCAGTTCCTACGCAGCTTCCACCGAACATCCAGTACGTAGATACTGGACCCAGGCCATCTATGATAGATTGCAGGAACCTTACTGTGATGAACGTGGAGACACACACGGTGGTTCCTCCTATAGAAACGCCAACGGCGCGGAGACGACCATCAAATAGTTCTGCTAGTTGCAGCCAGAACAGTGCGCCAAAACCTGGAATACCATTAGACATGGTCAAATTTTAATCACCAGAAAAAAAATAGACATGGTCAGTTGCCGTAACTGAACACATATACGGCAAAAAAACTTGAAAAAATTAAGTCGAATTTTTGTCAAAATAAATTTGATTTAAATTGGATAACTGTTACCGTTAGTCGTTTTCCTATGGATTTGCATCAGGCGGAACCCTTTATTGATAATAATTTAAGTTTTATTCATCGTTTGGCAAACCCAGGTACCTAGCTCGAGCCAGCTCGCAAAACCTCGGCTCGGGCGCCGCGCTCGCGCCGCTGTCACTCTGCCATTTTGGAGAAATTCAAAATTCTGACTGCACAGATACAACTTAGTACCCCGTCTGCATTGCCCATTTAATTTTTGGTAATTAAAAATTGGTGGTGTATAATTATGTACATTTCTACAAAGCAGTCATGCAAAGCTATGCAAAGGTGTTTGTCCTGAAAAGATGTTTTCTATGTATACTATGTATACATAGAAAACCCAAACTGGACCAGTTTGGCACAGGACAGGGAAGAATGGAAGAAATGGGGGGAGAGGCCTTTGCCCAGCATTGGGACAGCGCAGACTCCATATAATAATTTACCTATAACTTATCTTGTTCCCATAGTAACAGCTCTGCTGCCCCAAACTGGAGCTAGATGGCGTTGTGTGAAATGTCCAAAATTTGTAAATGTATTTTTTTTTATTTACTGTGATTTGATTTGAACGCCAGTATAACTAGTGAAATTACTGGGCTTTCGACCCTGACCATCACAATGTCTCAAGGTGAACTCGTTCACCCAAGATTCAAGCTACTCCTAAGCCCTCGCGCTATAATAGCAGTGTAGCTTTGTTAACCTTGCCACCAGGCGCGATCTTTTACCATCAGGAGAGCACCAGCTGTCTCATAACTAGTTCACATAAAAAATAAAAACAAAAATGTGGAAGCATTGTTGAGTTCCGCTTTGAAAGACACTGAAGCTAGTGAAATTACTGAGCTTTTGAGGTTGACCTTTATTCTCTTAAAGTAGACGAGTATAACAGTACTGCTGCACCAGCCAAATAAAATATGTATCATCATTTTGGTACCTGCGTTAAAGGAGAAAATAATTAATCCAATAGAAACGAGTGGCAAGTAGTTCAAAAATCCTTTGATTTCTTGATAATCTTGCGTCACTCTGAAGAAAATTCCTAGTCCAACCTAAAACAGAAAAGAGAAAAGCTTTATATTAAGAAATAGTATAAATACTCGCCGAAATCTGAAACGAGAGATCTCTCATTTCGGCGAGTCAACATCTCCTGAGGATGCCTCGTGTAGAGGCGAAACACGTGTCGAGTTCTGACTTGAGTTTTCTGTTATCGGGGCTCGGGTTTTCTGGTTTAGATACTAAAACTCTAAACTAGAGTTAAGTTAATTAAGACCTTTGTTTAGAAACTATGCGGATTTATTACTAAATATATTTATACTATTTATTAATATTTATGGATTTACGCAATGTAACGCCTGAATCAATCAATTAGAGAAGCTTAAGTTTATTAGAGCTAAAAAACACCTTTATTTTACCAATTCTTTCATTCATACATAATGTTCTTCTATGAGATTCTATGAGATGCAACCATAAAGTAATTTTAAAGTTAAACTTAAACCTATATGTATTAGGAGAACCAGCTTACATCTAGGACAAACCATTCGTGGTTTTTTAGATGTTTTGTTTTATCGTTATGTCCTAATTTCTTATACAATAAATAAAGAAAAAAAAAAAGAAATAAATGGGAGAATAATATTAAAAATGAAAAATAAAGTTGACACATACCATTCCTAAACCCAACCCGATGAGTGACGCTATCAGCACCGGTTTCCTCCCAAAATTATCAGACGTATACCAAGTACAGCAGCACGCAATCACTGCTATAAATCCAATCACAACTGAAGAGATCTGAGAACTGACATCAGACTGCGTCATTTCAAAGATGGTCTGCAGATGGAACTGTGCAGTCGTATATCCAGTACAGCCGTAACATATGCATAGGAATATAACTTTGAAGAGAGTTTTTAGGTTATTCTTGTCTTTGAGGAGTTGTCTCTTGTCAATCTTTTGATTCCCGTAGTTGGAATACTCATTTGTTTCGGCTATAGCAGAAGCTTCAGACCCTCGAAGGTAGATCAACATTTTTAAGGATTTGTTGAAGCGTCCTGAAATGAACATTTTTGGAGATAAGGCTTCGCATTAGAGGAAGAAGAAACACGGGGGGTGCCGCTCGGGGCAGCGGGGGAAGCATCAAGTTCCGAGTCATGTGTCAGCCAGGTCTCATGTTCATTCGCCCGAGTAGTACATATAAGGCATACTTTGCGTATATTCAATTCGAATGTCAAACTGGTTCTGCGCATCTTTGTCACGTGGTTCGCCAGAGGACAAGTTGTTTAATGGTTAGCGTACTTTCACTTTATTATCCGTTGCTATGGTTACTAAGTTGATGGGAGTAAACTCCAGTCGTGCGTCAGAGCTGATCACAGCTTCAGCCGAATAGCTAATAGTACGATGACACACAGCTTTTTTACACGCTAGACGCCAGCGACTTCGCTTGTAGCGTGTAAAGTCGCCCAGTGTCATTGGCATTTTTACAATCTGCTTGTTGACAATCCTTCCCAAAAGCTGACACGCTCACAAGATAGCTTTTAAAAACGCCAACAATCAGCGTGTAAAAAAGCCCTGTGTCAACGACGCTTAAAGGGAATCCTCAAGGCAAATTTCCATACAAAATCTTTCGGACAAATACTCAAAGAGTACGCCGTATTATAGTAATTTCTTCACACGTTTATTCGTTTTTTGATTCGTCGATTCGTTTATTCGTTTCGTCCATGTTTTTTGATATCGTCAACAAAAAAAGTGAAAGGTTTCATACCATAATTTAGATTTTATACGTGTATTAACTTTTATTAACCTACTAACTTAAAAACACGTATAAAATCAATATTGTGAAGAAATTACTATAATACGGCGTACTTTTCAGTATTTGACCGAAACATTTTGTATGGAATTGGATTTGAGTCAAAAAAATGATCGATGTTCGAGTAGCAAGATTCCGCCCGGAACGACAGGCAGACCGACAAGAAAGTGACTTGATAAAAAAGTGGTAAAAACACAAATGTATGAACCTAAAAAATACTGCTTACCTTTACTGTACAGATAATACGGGCTCTCGGGAAGAAACAGCATTGGAATACTAGTTACCACCACTATGCTAGTAAGTATAACGTTGATAGTGCTATACGAGGCATAGGGTCCTGAGACAAGCATGATTAAGCCGCCTAAACTGGACATTATTTGTGATACGGTCCCCAAGCCTCCACGAATTTCTTTCTGAAACAAAGTCAATCATAATAAGTAAGGCACCTATCTAGATAAGAGCCTAGTTTCTGAATCACTTGTTCGTTTTCAACCGACTTCAAAAAGGAGGAGGTTATCAATTCGGTTAAATGTTTTTTTTTTAATGTTTGTTCCTGTGTACCTTAGAACATTGGTGTTTATAATCCGATTTGATTTTTTTTTTGTTTGAAGAACAGTTTTTTGTTTGTTCGGTAGAACAGTCCCATTGAAGTTGGTTGTTGTATGTTTTTGTAAAACCTTGATTATTGTGTGCAGAAAGGGCGAAATTATACCTACCTACTTACCTACCCATATTGATACTACCCTTTATTGTATTGTGTTATAATTTTCTTACATAACATACTTATTAACAAAATACCTTAGAAAATAAGAAGGGGCTCTTCTAACACAGGTCTATCAAACTTACCAGAAGAAGAGAAGTAGAAAGAGGTCACACACACACAATCACTCGAAGAGCCAGCTTTCAAACGTTATTAATAACTTTCATTAGAGTATTTTTGATTTGATATTGATTGTTTAATTTAGTTTACATTTAAGGTCCAGAAACCCGCGCGCTGACCTCTCGCACGCACATTTTTATATTTTTGAACATATTATAAGTTCACTGAGTTGTTCAACATACATACAAGAAAATGTATTATTGCACTACGAGAATCAAGGTATTACATCGGACGGTTCTACTAGAACTATAAAGAGGTTAGTAGTGATTTGCCACCGCACCATTTTTTGTGCTACTTTTAAGTTCCATACTTAGAGTGTTTTGGCGGGAACATGAAAAATGGCGCATTGGCGGCATTAAATTAATTGACAAAACTTGTATAACTTTGAGTGTTTAAGTGTAAAAACGGTGGTTTTTTATCCATTAAGTGCTCGTGAACGTGTATGAGTGTTGGTGAATAGTGTAATGCTGTAAAACGTGACTTTTCGTGTTGCCTCCAAAACTCCATAGAAGCCTCTAGTAAAGTCGCAACCACCACTACTTTAGAGGGGCATGACTTGACTTATCGACTTTGACTTATGACAAAATAATCTCTCCAATTACTTGACACTGGCTATATACCTTTGATGTGAAGCCAAATCCGAAGAACTTAGGTTCATCGAAAGAAAAAAAAAAAAAAAAAAAAAAGTTCCATACTTTGAGTATGAATTTGCCACCGTCGAATAAAATATTATTTTTGGAGCAGTGATTTGCCACCGGTAGGTCCATCGCATAGTTTGGTACAGTTAGCAAGGAAAGCTTGTGAAATAAAACCAATATTTACGTAATTAATAAGTGTTTAGTATGGACAAACTAATCAACAAGTGTATTTTTAAACTAATGTACATCTATGCCCGTGCTCGTGGTTCTACCAACATGTCTGGTAGGACCACGGGAGGTTTTTAATTACCCGTGGTAGGCAGGTTGCACACTGAGCTTGCATATTATAAATACCTAGTAGGTTGGAAGAATGACCTTTGGGGTGTTAGCTCATAGCTGCGGTTTGCGTTTGATAGGACAGTGTTTCTGTGCCTCTGTCCAAGGTACCAGGAGGACATAAAGCCCAAGAAGTTGAGAGTCTTACTCAATTTATAGATAGGTGCAATCTAACCTATATTTAATTTAATTCAAAAACATGCACAAATAAGTAGTAATTGCTGAAAAATTAATTAAGACTAATGAGGTAATTAAGCTATGATTTTTTATGTTTGTGAAAGTAGAGTTTGTGTATGTATGTAGAGTTTGTGTTTGTATGTAAAGTTTGTGTATATAATATGTAAAGGTTGAATGTAGATCTATACAAGGATTTTAAATTATCTACTTACATTAGCAAATTCAGAAGTATATGTTACTGTAGAATGAACAACGAGTGTGTCTGCAAGACCGCTTAGACCTCTGGCCAGCAGAATCATCCACACCTGAGATGTACAGAGGAATAGGCAGCATTCGAGAATCCTCGGCACACACGCAGCGACTATCGTGTACTTCCTGCCGATTCTGTCTGCCAGATATCCAACTAGACCGAACGCTGAAAAAAAATACAGGTTTTACAAAAAAATAGACAAGCGACTTCACAGGCCGAAAAGTCACAGGGAAGCAAAATACGCAGTTTTGTTTACTTCGAACCTACTACGTTATTACCTACTTGCCTATTTCATTTCTTGTTTGATCTCAAGTTTTTCATAAGTTGGAAAGTTAAATTTGTATTTTACCTGTTGTTTTCTTTAATAAAAGTTTATTGTATTTTTTGAAAAGAAAAGAAAAGAAATAATTTTATTGATGAAAACCACATGAAACATAAATTGACAAAAAAAGGTCAGAGTAACAGAGTCCTCCATCAATGGGGGCCTAGCTCAGCTTTCATGCTGCAGCGTACTACTTATTACTATTTATTTATTGTACTATTTATTGTTTTTGTGTTTAAAAATTTAATGATTTGGATTTGTTCTGTAATGTTAATTTTTTTGTGAATAAATAAATTCTGAATGAGATGGGAGAGACCTTTGCCCAAAAGTTGGATATAATAAAAGGTTAAAAAAAAAATTGTTGTCTGTAAAGTTGGTTTACGGACGATAGTTTATCGTGACTACCGGCATAACGGGGCAATGAGCGTTACTGGACAATGACGTCACCGTTTTCGTGCATGCAGCCGTCGTTCATCAATTTATTAGACGTAGTCACGTTAATAAATTCTAATAACGGAATCTTACCAAAAAAATCTACAATTAAGCCCAAAGAGAGAATCCATGACATCTCCTCTTCAGTCAAAGGTTGGGGTAGAGTCGTCTGGTTTTCACTCCTCAGGATCACCATGACGGGAGACATCCACGCTATGCTTGCACCCATTTGGAACAGACCGAAGTTAGCTGAAACATTTGTTATTTTTATACACGGTCAATTTTTATCACCAGAAAAAAAAAACATGGTCAGTTGCCGTTACTGAACATAGCAAAACAAATTGAAAAAATTAAGTCGAATTTTTGATTTTTTTTTATTAAAAATGGATAACTGTTACCATTAGTCGTTTTCCTATGGATTTGCATCAGGCGGTACCCTTTATTGATAATAATTTAAGTTTTATTCATCGTTTGGCAAACCCGGGTACCTAGCTCGAGCCAGCTCGCAAAAGCTCGGCTCGGGCGCCGCACTCGCGCCGCTGTCACTCTGTCATTTTGTAGAAATTCAAAATTCTGACTGCACAGATACAACGTAGTACCCCGCCTGCATTGCCCATTTAATCTTTTTCGGTAATTAAAATTTGGTGGTTTAAAGAATTTGATTTTATCAACCGACTTTGACGATGTTTTTTTTATGTTTCTTACCTCAGAACATGGTTTATAAACCGATTTGAAAAAATATTTATTTTTTGTTTGAGAAGAGGATATTTTTTCAAATTGGTCCCATAGAAATGGAATGTAAGGCGACAGCCGAAACTATTCGAGATCTGTGCTAGAACCATTCGATTGAAGTCGGTTGTTGTGTGTTTTGTAAACCCTTGAATTTCCTTGTAATGTCTTGAAATTTATATTATCACTTACCCACTATCACTACAAGGTACTGTCTAATCACAGGACCATAGCAATTTAACTTGCACATTTTGCTTTTAACCAACGAAAAAAAAAATTTTTTTTTCATGTCACTGTATGCATTTTTTTTTATAATATTGAAGAATTAAGTCTTTCTGTCTTTGCTATATGTACAGGTATACAACACTGTTTTTTGTCAACTTTCTTCACCATTATTATTTGTAAAGAGTTAATGGAAAATAAATACTTAGTATTAACAAATGGATGGTTTATAAGCGAAACACAGCTATTTATAATCTATGCCAATATAATCTAAGTAAATATTATGCTACACTAACAGTTAAGGTAGCATAATATTTGAATAGATGATAATGGCATAGATTTTAGCTAAATATCTGTGTCTCGTTTAGGGCTTGCAAAAAGACATCCGGATACTTAAACAAATCATCCGGATATTCGCCGTATTGAGACAATAAAACGGATGGTAAAATTAATTTAAAAAAAATCATTTTATTATAGTTATAAAACTATTCAAAGCATATAATTATTTTAGCACTGTATGTAATACCTACATATACGTATACTTTAAGTAACTTTGATTTAAAACACAATTTTTCAGTCCAACGTGGAAATCGTAAACTGAGAATTGGCCATTCTGCGACTTAAACGTCATTATTCTAGTAAGGGACATTTAGGAGTACGAAGCCGATGTTTGATTTGTTCGACTTTTTAAAATTTATTTATATATTTTTTGGTTGTTAAAAATTACTTTTTGTTTCAAGTCAAAATTATCCAGAATATCCGGATATCCGATAAATGGATATTTTGGATCCGGATACGAAATATCAACGGATGATGCAAGCCCTAGTTTCGCTTATAAGGCCATGTAATTATTAATACTACGTATTTATTTTCCATAAATAAAAATAAAACAATAAGAATATAAATTAATTTATTCATACTATCTTAGGGTGTGTCCAGATCTCACGATGGCGCCGATCATGCGCCGCCCGCGAGCCGCACGAATTGTGAATTTATTTAACGTAAGTAAATAATGCAAGTGTTCACGTACAAACGCAGGTGCAGCGAAAGTAGCGGGCAAGCTAGCGACTGGCGCGTGCGGCACGCTTGCGGTCATAACTATCGTTTGATGTTATTTGTGAGTGTTCAAGTCGAACTAGCGGTGGAACGCGGGATATATTCATGACTATGTTTATTTTGCCAAATTGGAGTTCTATCCTGAATAGCACTAATAAACTCTTCTGTATTGAAGATATAATTAAATCGTGCTATCGTTTGTAGCGAAAAGTTGAAACTGATTGAACTTAGCTGACTTCGCGAGTAAATCGCGTCTTCCACCGCTAGTTAAATGTGAAAACACACAAACAAAAAGTTTGTTATAACTCGCCGCTTCGCGCCAGTCGCTTACTTGCCCGCTACTTTCGCCGCACCTGCGTTTTTTACGTGAACAATTCCTAAATATGCTGTGTGTTTGATATTTCGTGACCGCACCCGCGACTGCGCCCGCTTTTCAATGTGGGCAAGCACTGAAAGTATTCGTCTTTCTTATCAGCTTAGGTAGGCAATGCTCGCACAGTTAATTCCATTCATTTATTATCTCTTTGACCTTTCTACCTTGTTAAGATCACTTTTTCAGTTGAAGATTATCCAAACAAAACTTCATCTTTATCATTTGAGAATAGTTTTATCTTAATCCAGTTATCTGAAAAAGAATCACGTTAAATAATATGTACACACATTTTATTTTTTTCAGTTGAGGGTTCTGCTTCCTAATTAGTGAAAAAAAAATAGCTTTTTTCTGGTTAGCTTCTGGTATAATATAAAGGCTATTATTATTCCAAAATCCTCTTTGTTTAAATATATTTTAGGTACTGCTTCCCAAAATGCTTAAAATAAGGAATGAATAAAACTACCAGAGAGCCTTAAAAGTAACGTCAGTGAAAGAGAAAGTGGTGAATTAAGACCCATCACTCTCTTAGCTAAGGAAAAGGCTGTGGCATGATGAAGAAGTGGCAGTGGGCTGGCCATATCTACCGAAGAACCGAAAATCTTAAGCGGAGAACGCGTCAAGGCAAGAGTAATGTTAGACGACCTCTGGCTAGATGGAGCGATGATTTGCGCGCTATAGTTGGCAGGTGGATGAGAAGAGCCAAAAATCGTTCGCAGTGCCGCGTCTTGGAAGAGATCTTTGTTCAGCAGTGAACTGCTGATTTTAGATCTCTTCTCTGATGGCCTAGATTCTCTGATAATGATGATGATCGTGACTCTCCTAGCGGTGAGTCTCAGCAGTGGGGACAATATAAACTCACTAAGCTATAGAAAGGTTAATGTAATGCGGAGAGAAGAAAGTCCTTCACCGTTATGCACGTGTTTTTTAATGCCAAATAGATCTTTTTGAACAGAAAAATCCATTGGTGTACGAACTGGTTCGAAATCACGCACGACCTTTGGACTTTTTACCATATTGGTAACGGAACCCAAAATGTGTTTTTTTTTTGTGTATACAAAATGTTAGTGCGCTCGTGATCATTTTCAGAAGAAGTGAAAATGTTTGGTTGGAAACTTGCACCGGTGTTCAAACAATATTTTATTGTTACCATAGGTCAGTTTAGTTTCATCTACTTATTCCAAAAAGTAGAGATATGTGGACACTCCTAGTATCCTTTCCCTTTTAGAGTTTTTTTTTATTTTTTTTATTTATAATACAAATGTGTGTATTTGTAGACTATGCCTATTGATAAATAACACTTGTCTGCATTGTTTTAGTAACTACAAAATATCAGTTTCAAATTACAACCTCTCTTCTCATTAAAAAAAAACTCTACATTTTAACAAGTGAATCGCAGGGCCGTCAGCACTAAAATAAAGGGTTCATTCGCTTTACTATAGTTTTTAACCGTTTATCGCTAGGTACTAAATGTGTAAGCTGAGAACTACGGTCTCTGGCTTACACATAGTTTCAGGCCTGAAACTCCGGTGTTTTTTTGGCACCTAAATTTTGAATGGATTTCTAGATTGCACCAATTAATCACTTTATACACCACAAGTGTTTAATTACCAATAAAAACTAAAATGGGCGATGCAGAAGAGGTACTACGTTTTATCTGTGCAGGCCACAGATCTCGGATACTTTCGGCTGTCGCCCCCAAAAGATCGGTTAATGAAAGAGATGCAAGTATAGCTTTTTATAATTAAGAGCAGTATAGAACTAAGTCACGTCACTCAAAACCTTTTGAAGCACAGGAGACCCCGTCAGTTATTGTTTGTAAATTATTTTATCTTTTTACAATTATCTACAAAATGAAACCATTTTATTTATTTTAAAGAGCATGGTTAGTTGCTCAATCAATACGTGTGGCACAACGCACAGAAATAACCCAGATAATCATTCATTTCACAGGTGAGTAAAGAAAATATATGGTTTATTTTCGTAGAAAAATTTATGGTCAATTTTCTTCTACAATTAGTTATAAAATCGTTGTGCCTTGTGGAGTTTTGATTGCTCTTGCCGTATGTACAAATGGTTCTTACATATATGGAGAAATAATAGATTTTTCATGTAAAAACAAATATTGCTTCGTTACGCTAGGGCTTGATAAAATGATGACGTCATGAAATATCGATAGTAGGTACCTAATGAGTAGGTAGTTATGCAAAGTGGTACAAAACTCTTTTCTTTTCTATCGTTAGGGTATTTTTACCTAGTTAAAATAAATTTACCACTTGTGTCATTTTTATTTTGTTTGTTAAAATACGAGTATTATTATAACTAATCGTTTTTACTTATTTAATTTCAGCTTACCAAAGGATCCGCAAAACAGAAAAAAATGGTTACTTATTCTTCAGAAACAGAGCGATCATCAAAACAATATAAAAGTTTGCAGCAATCATTTTAAAAACGATTGTTTTTTATTCAGAATACATTAACGTGTTTTGAAGAAACGTTCGCTGCCTACGTTACATGTTCCAGTAAGTACCATGTTGAACAATGTTTCAATTCAGGCGTAAAGAATGTATTTTGTGACCTAATGCAGACTTGTACAAAGTTGTCAAAGCTCTTAAGCAATCTCGCTTGGCAGTTTTTAACGGTTCAGATTCAGACCGATCAAGATCTGTCAAGCGAGTGAAGTAATTGTTTAGAACTTTGGAAGTTTGGTGCAAGTAGGCATTAGTCAAGTATTAGATGGGGACTTAAATCATAAATCAACTTCTTTTACAGATTCAACTCAAGAAAAAGCGAGATCCAACTTCATATTGCAATTGGATCCCTATTTTATAGTACCTACCTTACCTACCTGAAACTAATAGGCTACATATATTATGACAGACAGATATACCTACATATTGTGCCTACATATAATGACAAAATTCAGAATTAATATTCTTAAATAAAGTATTTTTCAGTCATTGAATAAAACATTTGCATGGCATGTCTATTATAATCAACCAACTTTAAAAAAAGAACAGATAGATATATTATACACAATCGACTTTCTAGCTATTACCATCTTATTTCGAAGACTACCGCCTATTTGGATTGGTGAGTAAGTTGTAGGTAAATATTGGTAAGTCCTGCTACTATGTATTATGAATGTAAGTTTGTGAGGATGGATAAGTTTTTGTTCCTGAATAACGCCAAAACTTGGCTATTTAGTCTTTAGTATCTAATAAATAATAACCAAACCCATCTCATTCTCTCTTTGGTTAAAATCTTTATATGTACAGGTGGTGACGTAATCAGTGAATAATCTTTCAGCTGCGGGTGGACTTCAGGTCTAATCAGAAAATGAAAATATGTACCCAGTAAAAATTCTAAGTCCGTGGGATTTCTACTGGGAACATATTTTCATTTTCTGATGACCCCCACACGCAGCTGAAGGATTATCCACTCATTAACCCTCTATTAACAACATGATTGTGTAGTAGGCACTATTTTTTTCTCTATTAAGACTTGTGACGCAAAATGGGTAGGTACCACAGTTATCGATGTCGATAAAACATCTTATTGAATGTCCATCACTATTTTTGAGCAACACATAGACAATCACTCGCACATGCTTATTATCATTACTTGTATCGCATTTGAAATGTCATTACCCCTCTTTACATTCTAACTTTATGGTGCAGGCTGAATTTTTGGTTACTACAAAATGACGGAGTGACAGCTTGGGCGAGTGCGGCGCCCGAGCCGAGCTTATGCGAGCTCGAGCTAGGTACCCGAGTTTGCCTAATTATGTATCAATGAAACTCATATACTTATCAATGGTGCGTACCGGTTAACGCAAGGTTTAATAAAAACGACTACCGGTAACAGTATGCCAATTTTTTAAAGTATTTTTGCCATATCTGTGTTCAGTTACGGCAACTTGTTATGCGTATTTTTACTGGTACTTATTTAAAAACTTGTGGTGTATTGGTACAACAGATTTCATAGATTATCATTGCATAGTGTATTCTGGAGACATGCACATCAAAGTAATAAAAAATATTTGGTTTTTCAGCAAATTTCACCTTCTTACACCTCGGCTTGAGTATATCTTGGCTGTCTCCAGTGATGGTGATCCTCAGGAATGCTAACCAAACGGTTCTCCCGGAACCCCTGACGCAAGAGGAAATGTCTTGGATTGTTTCCATTAGTGCTTTATTCGATATGTTGTGTAAGATAATAGTGTTAAAGCTGGTAGCTAGTTAACAATAACATGGCCAGAAAGCCTACTGAAGCAACGTCTTTGCTAGCGAAGCCAGCAACAGTAGCTTGTTAATCTACACCACTAATTTTTAATTACCAAAAAAAAAATATTATGGACTAAGAAGAAGGGGTACTACGTTGAATCTGTGCAGTCAAAATTATGGGTTACTATAAAATGTGTAAAGAGACAGCGGGGAGAGTACGGCGCCCGAGCCGAGCTTCTGCGAGCTGGCTCGAGCTAGGTACCCGAGTTTGCCAAACGATGAATTAAACTCAAATTATTATCAATGATGGGTACCTTTTGGTGCAAACAAATCCATAGGAAAACGACTAACGGGAGCAGTTGTCCAATTATTATCATATTTTTTTTTAATCAAATTATTTCTTTCAAGTTTTTTTGCCAAGTTACGGCAACTGAGTATATATATTTTCTCTTGTAATTAAAAATTTACGGTGTATAGGTAAAACATCACTGTTCGGCGGTACACTTACATGAACTACCACGAGACGAGCAAAGTACTCTCCTGATGGTAAAAGATTACGCCTGCTTATAACCAGGACAGTGCTACACGGGACTTTGATTCACATAGGTCGGTGCAACATCCTGCAAGGACGCCTCCTTACTAAAATTGTTCCTGCTAACGAAATTTAGTTTCAATTACAATACAATTAGTTCTAGACGAAAGTTTTTTAATGGTACAAGAAAATAAGTTACAGTTTACTACTTAGTCTTGCTTGTTATCCCATTTTTTTTCTCCGTGCTTACAATTATTTTGTGAAAAGAGACAGACATCTTTCTCGTTTTAGCCTTCTGCTTCAGTGGATATCTGATAAATACTATCGGTAGAAAGTACTCCATGCTCTTAGCCTGCGTTCCCAGAATCATAATGTGCATCATCTTTATCTTCACGTCACAAGTGTGGATGCTGATTTTCGGCAGATCCATCTGTGGGCTCTCAGATGCCTTTATGATATCCACCGTGTCTTCGTATACTTCTGAAATAGCAAGTGTAAGTCAACAACCACGTAGTATACATGTCGCAGGCATATTGTATAACTCGGCATTTTACAAACGGGGCGTCGTCCGTTTACAAACGCTCGCTGTTTTGAAATATGCCGAAGGCAAATTGACAACTCGTTCAATTCGACATTAGTTGAAATTGTTGGGTGACCATCATACAAAAAGTAGTAAGTACTTTTTGGCCTATGATGATTTTCTGTCATTATTCTGTGCACGTGCAGGCACAAAAAAAACCTAATTACCTACCGTCACCTAACTCTTATCAACCCTAGATGGTTTTCAGTCATTAGGCTGTGCATCACGCTCGCTTCTGTAGCGTGTAGGCGCAAAAAAAAAACCTAGTAACCTACCGTAACCCAACTTTTATCTGGATCGAAATTTCAATCATTCTAACCTCTTGTTCGACGGTCGTGTCCTTTAAATGCACCAGATTCCATGGACACCTTAGTGTTTTTTATGTCATTTTACAAACGGCGATTGAATGGTCCACCAATGTAGTGGCATATTACAAAATGCCGAGGCAATTTACAATTTGCCTTCGGCATATTACAAAACAGCGAGCGTTTGTAAACGGACGACGCCGTTTGTAAAATGCCGAGTTATACAATATGCCTGCGACATACATACATGCTTAAAACCAGCTATTCTTGTCCGTACGCTATGACCATCAGAATTAAAGGCTATCCACACATATCCGGGTCAGGGCTAGGGTGTTCAGAGTCGTCTGTGTCAGTGTTCCCGTCAGGGACGTGCCATCCGTCACCCTTGTTCACACATATCAGGGAAATCGGTATCAGTGTAATCTGTTTCTTTATTTGATAACATAACATCGCCGTCTCCGGAGAATAAAATGGTAATTGCAAAAACCCAACTATTCAGGAAAAATAAAAAACCGAATTTCGTTAATATCTTGCGAACCACTGGACATTATAAGATATGAGATATCTCAAATGAAAGTTGTTTTTTTTGTATTCTTGTTGTTTAATTGGATAATTAATAACCATATTCGTATAAGAGATATTAACAAAATAAGATATTACTAAAATAAAATCAGTGCTAAGAATTTGTATTGTCGATTACCATTTTGTTCCCGGTTTTTCTAAGCGAGGATAAATATTGCATTTTGTCTTACAATTTTATTATATGCCTATTGACGGTTCAGTTAACGAAATTAATAGTAACTTATCGTTTTATTCTGGGAAATAGTAAATATGTTTTATATGGTAATGAAACATTGGATTTTTATTGTTGTTTTTTTAATGAAACTAATTTATGGTAATCAATTGCGCATAATTTTATTTATTCAAATTAAAGTAATATCAAAATAATTACTTTTGTTTGTATGTACCTCAAAAGGGAGAAAAATACGAAGTAATAAAAAAATTGAACAAAAGTCGACAAAAAACGACTGTATTATTCCATTAAACAGCCAAAATGCTACGAAAACTTAAAAAAATAAAGGAATTCAGATAAATCCTGAATGTAACATTCCAACTTAAATAGAATCAGGCTAAAATAAACGGGTATAGACAAAATCCAGGGGTTTAAAGTAGCTACATGGTCAAAAAATAAAAATTAAAAGGATCAGGCCTTTTCAGCAGCTAATATAAATCCCAGAACCTAGGTTTTCATATTCTTAGGAAGGTCTTGAATGTATCTGTCGACCTACAGATAAATCTGAAAGGTATAAACAGGTACAAACAAAATCCAGGGGGCCAAAGTAGATATTTGGTCAAAAAATTAATATGATATGCACCAGGCCATTTTGGGATGCAAAATATACTAGGTTGTTACGTTTTGAGACAGATATTAAATGTATTTGATGAATCTGAAGGATACAAATGGGTAAAAACATAGTCAAAGGGGTCAAAGTAGGTATAAATTGATATGAGAGGCATCACGCCATTTCAGCATACAGAATGTACTAAAATACCTTGATTTTCACGTTTTTAGACAGATCTCAAACTTATCTGAATAATTACAGACGACTTTGAAGGGAACAAACTGGTAAAAAGAACATCCAGAGGTCAAATTAAGTTTTCAGTTTAAAAATCAATAGGAAAGGCATGTGGCCATTTCAGCATATAAATTGTACCTACGAACCTAGTGTTTCACGTTTATTGATAGATCTTGAATGTATCTGACCAAATACAGATTAATCTGTAGAGTACGAACGGTTACAAACAAAATTTTCGGTCCAAAGTAGCTTGATGATCAAAAAAATTAATATGGAAGGATCAGGCCATTTCAGCATCTGAAATGTACTTCAGAACCTAGGTTTTCACATGTCTAGATAGGTTTTAAACGTATCCTTCTTACAAACACATTTGGAAGGTAAAAACGCGTTAAAACAAGGTTTTTGATTCACAAAGGTGCTTTTGAGCACACTGATTTAAGTAAGCTAATCATACTATCGGTGCCGAGAAGCACTCGCAATATTAGATGATGATATCACTCTCGAAAGTGTTGCAACGTTGTATCAATTCAACAAAATTATCAACAAACTAACACATATTTTTTACGCGAATAAAATGATAATATTCATAACCATTTTCGTAATTCTTGACAAATTTTGGTAACATTGGTTTGCAATTATGTTTTGAGAATATAAAATAGAGAATATTATTGTATTTTTTTTAACTTCTTAAATAACGCAAAAACAGTTATGAAAAAAATTGTATAGATGTATTAGGATCCATAGAACTCAAATATGGCATAACATGAAAACTATGGCAATGGCGATTACCATTATATTCTCCGGGGACGGCGACATTATATTTTTCTACGTATAATTCAAATAATGTTGATTAGAAAGATCGTAAAGAATATTATTCTGTCGTACAAGTTCTATCAACCTCTCTGTGTCCATGTTGTCGCCAACGTACCTATATAAAAATCGGATACCACTGACAGAGCATCCGTGCGTCCGGGATACTGACGACCCAGATACCCCCTGATACGGAGCTATGTGAACGAGTTGGTACAAGTTGAACGTAACCGATTTTTTCCCCGTCCCTGACGGAACACGGCAGGGCCGGGTTCCCGGAAATGTGTGGATAGCCCCTTAACCATCTGAACTTATAATTTTTTTTTTTATAAATGTTGTTGCGGTTGTTAACTAGCAGAATATAATGTAAGGATCCTTTTCAGAAGGAAATCCGCGGAAGTTTGGGGACTATCTCTACGATAGGAACATCCTTGGGATCGATGATAATGCTGTCTGTCGGACCATTCGTATCATTCGATACCATCAACGCAATTCTTACCATCATCGTTGTGGTCACTTGTATACCGTTGCTATTTCTTCCTGAAAGCCCTTATTTCTTGTACAGTAAAGGTAAGATTTTCCATAATTGCAGCTTTAGTAATTTTTGACGTGACTACGTAAGGAAACCGACATGTTATAGAACCTAATAATTCGAAAACATGTGTCAAGTGCACGAAAGGAGCCTCTTCGAGGCGCACTTGAAATCCTTTCACCACGCTGGTTTGAAAGAACTAGTTATACGATAAGAAGAAGTAGCAGTTAATCCATCTACGCTTTACAATGCTCTACTAACCCTTTTTATTTTTTCAGGGCATCATGATAAAGCGATTGAAATACTGAGATCCCTCCGTGATTCAGAAGAATCAGTGCTCGAAGAAATTAAAGATTACTCTATTACCAAACCCAAAATCAACAAGACAGAACTTTTGGAAGATAAAACTGCTTTAAAGGCTTTTGCAAAAGTAATGTGTATAGCTATGTGCTCTCAGCTAACTGGATACACATTCATGACGGTTTATTTACAAACGATATTTGAGATGACGAATACTAGTGTCAGTTCAGCAATTTCAACATTGATCATAGGAATCATAACGCTTCTAGCTTGCTTCTGCACAATGTATTTGAGTGACAGATTTGGGAGGAAGCCAGTGCTGATAACTTCTTTGATAGCGCAAGGTGTCGGATTGGTAAATATTCAAAGTCTATCATAAGTTCATGGCTTCGAGAATCTAGCCAAAGGAGATTTTAATGGAAGGTGTACCTACCCCTCTGTAGGCCATATAACCTTCTTGGCCATTCACGTAAAATAAAACTATACGCTGTATTTGATAACTGTATGCATATTTTAAGATGGTGTGCGAGATTATTTTAGTGTGCGTTTACATGAATAAGATTTTGTTAGGCGCGTGTGCAATGCGTGTTTACCTCGTCCCCCTTAAAAAATGGCAGAAAATGTTTGCAGATTCTGACGTTTGATGTTTCCTTTTGCTAGATTCTCGAAGGTAGATGGTTAAACAAATTTTGCGAAGAATGAAAGTCTTCTTCTTATCGTGTGTGAGTGCGGTCGACTCCATTTGTGCACTTGACACAATGTTTTCGAACTTTTTAGGTTCTATGACATGCCGGTTTCCTCACGATGTTTTCCTTCAAGTTAAGCACGTGTTTTAACACATACTAAGTATTTATAGTGCACGAAAGGAGCCTCCTCGAGGTGCACTTGAAATCCTTTCACCACACTGGTTCAAAGGAACTAGTGACACGATATTTTTTTTTTTACACATACTTTTGCAAACAGTAAAATCCATTGGTGTACTATCGGGTTTGAGCCCACGACCTTCGGATTGAAAGTCAAGGTACCCACTCGGCAAGCACGTCTTTTTTATGGTATAAGTACCTTTTTATAAATAAAAAGGAAATTGACCGGTGGCTGGATGCAAAAATGATTGATCCACAAATTAGGAAATGATTACGAAATGACATAACACAAAAAGTATTTTTTTCTAAGTTCTAAAGTTTATCTCATTGAAATGTGTCGAGTGGCCGATTATCTCATTTATATAGACTTATCATAATACTCTTATTTCAGATAGGTTTGGGAACTTTTTTCAAGCTTACACAAGAAAATCACGAAATAACGGGATATTTGAACTATCTTCCTCTTGTCTCCATAGCTGTTACCGTTTTCTCCTACGCCTTAGGTATCTACTACATGTTTTTTATCTCTCCTATTTTTAGTATAGGTAACTAGAAATTTCAACAAATTATATAAATATATTTAGTAATAAATCCGCTTGATTTCTAAACAAAGGTTTTAAAGGTGTGGACTCGCCCTGTCCACACCTCCTGATGATGCCTCGTGTAGAGGCGAAACACGTGTCGTATCTTTAAACTTTGGTTTTCTGTTCGTTGACTCTTTGGTTTATAATATAGTAATATGTACTAAAGTTCTAAACTAAAGTTAAGTTAATTAAAACCTTTGTTTAGAAATCAAGCGGATTTATTACTAAATATATTTGTATAATTTGTTGATATTTATGGATTTCCGCAAAGTAACGCCTGAATCAATCAATTAACTAGAAATTTAATAGTATGACTTATAATGAAAACTATAAGCCTAGTTTGCAATGAAACAAGAAGTAAAAAACATGGTTCTAAACATAAAACCCGACTACTGAAAAATCACGCTCTAAAAAGTATGAAACAATCAAGTATTCTCATCTGAAATTGTTATGTGCCGTGGTCCGTGGTTGTTTGTGTTCACAGATACAGGATCTAGTTTTGCAAGACTGTACTGTATGGGCTATATCATAGCTTGCCTACAGTTCAAAATTTAGTACGTCACATCTGGTCTAACTTTTATAAAACGAAAGTGTGATTAGATTTTTGACGTGACTACGTCTAATAAATCGATGAACGCCGTCGCGCCGGCTGCATGCACGAAAACGTTGACGTCATTGTCCGGTAACGCTCATTGTCCCGTTACGATGGTAGTCACGTTAAACTATCGTCCGTAAACCAACTTTACAGAACCAATATTTCAATTTTGATTTCAAAACCAAAGTACTGAATTAATCTTACTGATTTTTTTAATGTATCAATCTGAAAATATATCATTTCAAATAAGAATCAAATCGGTTTTAGACAACAAAGTTCTGAGGTAGGTAACAATATTTAAAAATAATCAAGGTTTTACAAAAACATAGACAATCGACTTCAATTGGACTGTTTTAGTGACCGTAAACACCACTGAAAAGTCATAGGGAAGCAAAATACGCAATTTCGTATACTTCGACGACATTCTCTTTTTCAGTTATTTGGATATAAAAACTAAACTACTGAATCGATTTTGATGAAATTTGTATGGGACCAATCTGAAAGTATATCCTCTTAAACTAAATAATAATTTTATAAATCGGTTCATAAACAACAAAGTTCTGAGGTGAGAAACATAAAAATAAAAGCAAAAAAAAAATCATTCAACCGAATTATACCGAAAGACGACACCGTGGCTTAGTTTGTAGTGACCCTGCCAACAAAGCTTGGTGTTCCGGGTTCGATGCCGGGGTAAATATTTGTGACGAACACAAATGTTGTTCTCGGGCCTTGGATGTTGTGATGTGTTGTATGTGTCCATGCCACCTGCGACACAGGGAATCCTAGTGCAGGGGTGTGAGTGTGTGAATGTTTATGTTATGTTAATTTATAACTTCCTCTTAAAAGTCGGTTGAAAACTTTTTTTTTTCCTTCAGGCTTGGGGTCTCTTATGTGGACGCTGTTTGCTGAACTTTTTGATGGACCACTGCGAGCCTTTGGTGTATCTTTGGGTGTATTCGTCGCGTGTATATTTGGATTCATCAGCATCAACCAGTTAAATTCTATAATAAACCTTCTCGGTGTTGCATCCACATTTTGGGTGTGCGCAGGATTCTGTATCATCAGCTTTTTGTTTATCCAGTTCTTTGTCCCGGAAACCAAAGGGAAGAGTTTTTTGCAGATACAAGAGGAACTTAACAATCTTAAAGTTTATAACAACTGAAAACCCGACAATACATAATAATATGTATTATATAGGATTTCTAACACTTTATTTTTGTTCTATGGTCGTCTTATGGCAATTAACATATGACTTAGATATATTTTTTGTAATCTTCTTTTAATTTTCTTTATTTTTATAGGTATTATGTAAAAAGGTTTGTTCTAAAATCGAACTGGCCACTCATACAAAAAAAGAAAAAAGGCGCGACTTCAAATATTGTAAAACAAAAGACGGTGTTGGCTGCTGAGTTCGGAGCCCTGGATTTTTATTGCCTCGCAGAAGGTGTGAAAAGTAGAGTATGCTCCTCTGGGATAAAGCCTGTCTTCGTCTTGGGCAGCTTGAACCCCTCGCGTCACTCAGGACTCTACATAACTCCCTCGCTTCGCTCAGGAGTTAACTGAGTCCCTCGTTAGCTCAGGGTTCAATATGCCACCCGCGACATAAGACACTGCTTTATCCCCTTAGTGCATAATCTACTATTATAAACATACATACAAGATACGTGTGAAAAACATAACCCTTCCTTGGCAGTCGGGTAATAAAAAATAAATATAATATAGTTTATTGAATTGATAATAAAATTGATTTACTTGTGTAATAAAATGCTGAAAAGACAATAATAATATATATTATCTTTGTTTCTTTGATTCGCTATAGCACAACTGTATATTATAATAATAAAATGATTATTTAGTAAATTAAGTAGGTCATAGGTCTTGTTGTTAACCTTCACAGGGCTCACCTGAAAACCGAGTGGATGAGGCCCTTACCTTGCGATCTGATGGTCGCGGCTTCGAATCCCGGCGGCAGTCATGCGTAAATGGGTTTTTCGGTCGAAAAAATCTATGTTTGCATCCCACATTCTCGCAACGGTGAAGGAAAACATCGTGAGGAAGCCGGCATGTCGTAGAACCTAAAAGATCTATAACATGTTTCGAGTGCACGAAAGGAGCTTCTTCGAGGCGCACTTAAAATCCTTTCACCACACTGGTTCAAAGGAACTAGTTAGAGTCCTTTTTTGCCATACCTTGACACTTCATAAATACGAATAAGTTAGAGTCAGTCTCTATATAAGTTAGAATTATCTATATTAGTTATTATAAGTTTCCTTATTTTACTGTATTTTTATGGGCAAATAAATTCTATTTCATTTCATTTATTCATCCTAAGTGCAGTTTCACATAAGCGAATTCACCGCTCGTGTGTTGTTTTTTGCAGCGCGTCAAGCCGCGAGTGACGTGAAATGAATGTAATGAAATGAAACTATGTGAACCAGATAAATACATACATAGAATAAGTACATAGAAAACACCCAGACTCAGGATAAACACCGATGTTAATCACACAATTTAAAAATATTAAGTATTCTCTGTAAGCTATTTATGTATAAATCTTTGGAGAATAAATATCTTACACCGTACAATTGTTTGCCCTGCAGCGGGAATCGAACCCGCGACACCGGCGGCGTGGCATTCCAACACACTTGCCACTCAACAATCCGTGTCGTCTGACATGAAGGACGCCTTCAAATTAGAGGCGTGAGAAAGCTGCCACAGTGGCGTTTACGCACGCCTCGAATTTGAAGACGCCCAAAAGCGTCGATGACACACAAGCTGATTGTTGGCGTTTGTAACTGCTAGCGTGTGATCGTGTTAGCTTTCGGGAAGGATTGTCAACAAGCAGATTGTAAAAACGCCAATGACACTGGGCGACTTTACACGCTACAAGCGAGTTGCTGGCGTGTAGGCCGTGTAGCGTGTAAAAATGTCATCGTACTATAAGGTGGCGAATGACAAGAGCATTTCCTTGTCAGACGTTAATCGTTATTGTGAGACTCTGTTTCATTCAGCAGTTGTAGTTAAAATGGCGGACGTAGGTAGAGGTAGCTCACGCGCAGCTTGCGGGCGGCGCGTGAGCGTCGCAATCGTCAAATCTAGACACTCCCTAAGATGGTATAAATAAATTAATTTATATTCTTATTGTTTTATAAATAGGTAGTATTAATAATTACATGGCTTTATAAGCGAGACTAGTGCTTGCATTATCCGTTGATTTTTCGTATCCGGATAACCCGAATAGTACTGAATCCGATTATTCGTATATCCGGATATTTTGGATAATATTGACAAAATTATAAATTTAACACGAAAACTTTTTTTTTAAATCAAAAATTATTTTTTAATTGACTAAATCATATAAATTAATTTTAAAAATCGGTCAAAATCGAATATCGGCTCCGTACACATAAATGTCCCTACTAGAAATAATGACATTTACGAACTAAATGTAATTTATAACACATTTGCTTGTAAAGGGTCTATTATTGCACCAATTTCAATATCGTATTGTATCTCATGTGCGATAATGTAATGTTAAACTCACTAGTGCGGTAATGTAATTAAAAAAGGAAGGTGTGTCAAGGTTCTCCGTTTAAAACGAACGATACTTTTTTAAATTTTGCAAAGAGTTTTTATGTCAGAAAAGTGGTCAACATTTTATGAATAAAATTAACTTTGGGAGATAAATAATAATAAATAAACATTTAATTCTTTAATTTAAATTATATTGACCATAAATTACAACCATTTAAATGTAACAAAACACAAAAATATTAATTTACTTTATTAGTAATACTGGCTGTTTTTGGGCCTTGTCTGTGCTGTGCCTTAAAAAAAAAGCTGATGCGCGCGCTTCGCTAATTTGAGAACATGTAAAAATTATTCCGCGCACTGTTTTTTTCCGCTGTATGTGTATTGTTTTTATTTGAAAATGTCGTCAAGTAATGATTAATTTATTTATTTATTTCCTCGCAAATGTGTTATAAAACGTCGTATGACATACGTGCGCTTTGATAATTACAGCCTCTGCTTTCTTATATCGCCTCGGCTGTAATTATCA
Source organism: Lobophora halterata (assembly GCA_932526365.1). Taxonomy (NCBI): domain Eukaryota; kingdom Metazoa; phylum Arthropoda; class Insecta; order Lepidoptera; family Geometridae; genus Lobophora; species Lobophora halterata. The sequence goes on along the minus strand of OW052023.1, from coordinate 2,570,939 downwards.
ACTTACCGCACTTATATCATAATTTACTATTACGATACAAACTAATGGCGCGTTGGACTCAATGAATAATAGTGTTTTAAATCAAAATTACTCACAGTATACCTACGTATATGTTACATACAATGCGAAAATTATTATATTTTTTTAATCGTTTAATCTATATTAAAATGTATTTTATAATTTAATTTTAATATCCGTTTTATTGTCTAAATACGGCAAATATCCAGATAATTTGAATAATTTCCAAATTGATGTCCAAATTGCAAGCCCTAAGCGAGACTCACCTATTTAGGTATAATCTATGCCAATATCATCTATTCAAATATTATGCTACATTAAAAGTTAGTGTAGCTAGCATAATATTTGGTTAGATTATATTGGCATAGATTATAAATAGCTGTGTCTCGCTTTTAAGACATGCAATTGTTAAAACTAAGTATTTATTTTTCATTAACTCTTCACAAATTTTAATAATAATGGTGAAGAAACTTTTCAAAAAACAGTGTCGTATACATATAGGAAAGACAGAAAGCCTTAATTTCTTCAAGATTATAAAAAAAGCGACTTGAACAACTTTTTTCTTTTTATTTTCCTAGGTTGAAAATAAAATTTAATATAATTTTTTGGTGAATTTAATTTTTAGCTTCCTTTTATTATGTTTGTTTCCTCGGAGTGTATTAGAACTTGATAAGTATTATCTTTTTATCTATATCCTCCTCCTTGCGTCGATATCCTCACTCCTGAGGGTCGTGACCTTTACGAAGGACTTTTGTGTGGATGATGTGTCTCCATCGGGATCTGTCTTCTGCAGAGCGAATGGCGTCGCCCACGCTGGATTCCAGCGTAGAGCGGATTTGGTCGCTCCAACGCAGTGGGCTCCGCCCCCGTGGCCGTTTTCCTTCCACCTTGCCAGTTACAACCAGTTTTTCTAAGTTGTTGCTGTCTTTTCTGGCTATGTGTCCGAAGAATTCCAGGATTCTGCGAAGACAGATGGTCGAAAGTCTGGTCTTTATGTCGAGCTCCTTCAGAATGGATGCGTTGGTGCGGTAAGCTGTCCATGGGATTCGGAGCATTTTCCGCCAACACCACATTTCAAAGGCATCAATGCGCGCTCTATCTGCCCGTTTCAACGTCCATGTCTCCGCTCCATGCTGGAAGATGGAGAATACTAAAGTAGGCACTAGCTTGCGTTTAGTTCCAATGGAAATATTCCTATCTGCCCAAATCTTGTGTAACTGCGACATTGCATTCTTAGCCATTTATCTATATATCTATAGAAATTTTATCCTAAACAAAGAGTTTCGTAGGTATTGAATATTGAAATGAGTGTTGATGACTTTAGCTATCTGCGAATTTCAGTGCTATGATGTGCAGCGACTTTGATTTATATCTAACCTACCGATTAGACCATTTAACCAGTTTATTAGCGAATTTATTTCGGTAACCAAAAATACTCTTAGTAACAACACACACACGCTTCAGCAAGAAATATACAATTTGTATTTTGAATCGGAACTTCAGTGATTGTTTAGGAATAACCAAATTTAATCATTTTCAAATAGAGCATAAATATTTAATTTTTATTCCTCTTAAAATATTCCGCTCTGGTGTTCAATATGAAACAGTACCAAAGAAAGCAGATTTTCGTTGCATTATGGGTTGAGTTTTTTTTTAGTTCACTTTAATTACTTATTATTGTGCCTTAATGCCTACTTGCACCAAACTGTTAAAGATCCTAATCAATGACTTATCTCGCTTGACAATTCTTAACGGTCAGAATCTGTACTGTTAAGAACTACCAAGCGAGTAAAGTAATTTCTTAGGGACTTTGACAGTTTGGTGCAAGTAGCCATAATAATACTTATTACAATCTAGCCAAAGTAGGGAAGTAAATTGAGTACCTAAATCGAACTTAGTTTAAGAAATGAGAATATATTTAAGAAAGTGTCGATTAGCGTGATTCTTACAGTCTCTAATTAAGAGGAAAATACGCCGTTAAGAGGCTACAATGGCAGTCGCTACATTGTAATCTGTGTCCCATACATTGCAGTCGCTACATAGTAATCAGTGATGTTAGGCCAAAATGCCAAGGCTTAAAAACCGATAGCCGTCAAAAGATGTTAATATAAAAAAAAAATGTGTTATTATTATTTGGTCTTTTCACTTGATAAATGTATAGTAATATTCATTTTATTTCATTATTTGACATGAAAAAAAAATCTCAAAATAAACTGTTTCTGAATAGGTTTTTTCAATCTTCTCCTAAACGGCATTAAATATATTATTTATTTTTACACTATTAACTAGACAAAAAAAAGATCCCAAAATAAAAGTAAGCTTTTTTATGATACGCTAATTATTCTTGAGACACCGACCCGAATGGCGTTCACTGTTCTAGCAAAATTGCGTATAATAATTTCTTGTAGCAAGAAAAATAAGTGTACCATAAAAAGCTTACTTTTATATTGAGATCTTTTTTTTCCTTATCTAATGGTATAAAATTAAATTTTATATTTAATGCCATTTAGCAGAAGATCGAAAAAAAACCATTCAGAAACAGCTTTGTTTTGGGATTTTTTCTCCCATACCAAATAAGTGAATAAAATAAATATTGATATACATTTTACAAGATAAAATACCAAATAATATTATCACATATAACACTCAGGAAGAAGATAGAGATTCTTAGTAACAAAAAGAAAATGCCACTAAACACATACTTAACACAAGACTTTACCAAAGAAGTGCTTGAACAACGCAACAAAACGTTTGAGTGTTGTGCAAGCCTGTAACTGGTCCACATTTTAGATATTTATATTTTTGAGTGTTATTTTATACTAAATGTGAATTATGTGTGCTGTTGGCATTTGCCTTAATAAATAAATAAAAATGAATAAAAAATAACTAGACAAAAAACAACAGGGTAACAACAATAATGAAACCAACGACAATAGAAAGAGAGAGGCTTCAACGTCACCAAGATTTCTTAAAGAAAAAGCCCAAATCGAAAACGATTCAAAAATTCAGAAAAAAGATGCTTTTTCATACATGCGTTCAAGATCCGCCTCGCTAACCGAGAAACAACGAACTAAAGGGCACGCTGTAAACACAAACATAAAGCAACAACAACAAAACAATAGCAAACAACAACAATACATACAACAAAAACAACTACTACTACATCCTTTCACCACACTGGTTCAAAGTGTGGAACTGGAACTAGTGACACGATAAGAATTAGAACCATCAACGACTACAGCAACCAAACCGGAGGTCCTCAAATACAAATACAGAAGAAACAAAATGATACTCTCAACAATCACTCCCCCAATCCGGCTGGTCCCCGTGGGGGATTATGACCGAAACCCTCTAGTGAAAAATAAAAGAAATTAACTGCTCAAAATGAAACTACCACTTTAGTCCATGCATACAATCAAACACCAGGAGCAGTTGAAAAACAAGATAAGCTCAAGAAAACTAGAGGAGGCCTTTGTCAAGAGACACACTGCTGATACCAGCAGAATTAAAGGGCTCATTCGTTCATTCACTTACCTCCATTCTTTGTTTTATCAATCTTGACCTACCAACATGAAAATAAAAAAAGCTAATGTTGTACCGCAGCCAAATAATTTATATTCACAATCTCTACGAACGTTTACTTGTAGAGATTGACGTTTACACCGGTAACTTATCGAATGTCTTATTGCCGTGCCGTAGTGAGGACTCTCAAACCTCCAACATCATATGTATCTCCATAAGGCTCTTGCCCCTTGTCTCGGGGACGAACACCAGAAGAGGAAAGCCAGGCGTTGATCCCTGCGAAGATCCAAAAGGTTACATGACCTCCAAGAGTTGCTACTGCGTAACTGCAGACTGTGGTTGATACGAAGCCGGAAATCCATCCACTGTCGAATGCCATGGAGGGTCCTAAGCCACGGACCTTCGGTGTGAAGAGTTCTCCAGAGAGTGTGTCGTTGCTTGCGAGTTGCTTAGTCAAGGGCTGTAGGCATTGTGTCAAATGTCTATACTTGTAAATAAAGATGTGTCTCACCAATGCTATATGCGAATATGGCAGCAACTAGGCAAGTCAGTGGCACCCAGCCCAGTCTTCCAATGTTAGGGTCCTCAATTATTTTCAGGAAGAAGTAGACTCCGAGGAAGGCCTGGAAGAACCAACACGATCAATCAATCAATCAATCAATATATATTTTTTCAAAAAACACAGATAATACACATTTTAAGATAAGGTTATTATTCCTAAAAAAAGGGGATGAGTCTTTTTAGAAATGAGTCAACAATCAAGTGAAGTCAGAAGATTTATGGAAAGACTCAAAGGTGGTAGCATAAAAAATACACAACTGGTATTTTAGACTGTTAAAAACGAACGAATCAGATTCAAGCAGGGAAATTGCTAATTTAGGCAAGTGTATAGTGTTGTGTATGAGTAGTCATAAGTAAAATAAGAGGGTAGTGGTGTTTGCACCACAAGATAAATGTTCATGCAGTCGTTGTAATAAACCAGTGTGCTATAAGCTGTCTTTCATTCCGCATCTCTGTCAGGCTAAATACACAACATATAGTATACGAGAACTTCTGGCTAGATGGAGCTATGATCTACGTTTAATCACTGTCAGAACGTGGATGAGAAAAGTCGACTGGTGAAAATGTTGGCTGGTGAAAATGCTCCAGTATTAGGCCCTTTCTTTGTACAACATTTTTTTATTCCAATATCAATCATGAATATATTCAAAAGGCTTGGGCGTAACTGACTGACTGACTAAATATATTGACAATTAATGAATTGACACACACAGGCCAAACCCCTGATAGTAGAAACTCATTTGAAGGGTATTTTTGTCAAGAAGTGTAAGCGCGTACAAAGGAATTTTGTTAATTCGCAAGGCAAGCGAAGTTTTTAATAAATTTTAGTAGTTATGCATGGGGAACACACAATGCATAATCCAACGCGTTAGCCGTTTAATTATCCTACATTAGCTAACGCCCGCATCTTTGCTTGCGTCGCGAATTAAGTTTTTTTTTAGTTACTCGCTTACACTTCTTGACGAATATACCCTCTAAATTTAAAGTCTCTTCATTCAGTGTTTTGGCCTGAGCATTGTCTATCAGTCAGTCAGGAGAAAGCCTTTTATATATATTGATCTTATTCTTCGTACTATATCTTAGATATCGATCGTAAAAACTAAATATTTACTTACAGACCGTGCTAACAGAACTTATATGCATTATGTTGTAGGTACTTGATAAGATCAGTGTATAGTACTTATTTCTTTAGACGAACGAAACAACGGAGACGATAAGGTTATAATATTGCGGAATCCTAGTCCGTTTCGCTAGTTTACTTCAATAAAATTGTAAATATATTTTTTTGCTTGAAGTTATTATAAAGTTAAAGAAATATGTTCGTACCAGGAACTCTTGTGAGGCAGTACATAATCGTTATAATTGGTAAGTAAAAATCCGTTGGTTTTGAGTTTGACGAGCGATTTATTAATCGTTGAAAACAGATTATCTTTACTTAGCCTCATTCGTTTATTGTTTGATTTGCATGATAAAATTAATACAGTATTATTAAAGTATTCAATATTAAAACTTTTAAAACCGTAGTTTTTTTAATTACCACTAAAAACTACGCTTAATCAGTTGCCGTTACAAAACACAATTAAGGAAAACAAAAAAATAATATTTTTTTTCAAAATAAATAAGGTTAAAATTGGACATACTGTTACCGTTAGTCGTTTTTCTACGGCCTTGCGTCAACCGGTAGGCATCATTGATAATAATCATCAAAAATGAAAATGTATTTGTGTTTCATTCACCTAGATCTATTAGATATAGCTCGCAAAAGCTCTGCTCGGGCGCCACACTCGCCCCGCTGTCACTCTGTCATTTTGTAGTAACCAAAAATTCAGTCTGCACTGATACAACGTACCTCCTACCATTTCTGCATCGCCCATTTAATTTTTTTGGTAACTAAATACGTTTTGGTGTTTAAAGATATTTTAATATATGTAGATGGAAAATCGCCAATGATGATGATGATTAGGGTAGAGGCGTTCACCAAAACCCACGGTAACTTGCTCAGGTTTCATCTCTAATTTCCAGCCAACTTCAATCTATTGCACATGGGTATAAGCACGGCATGGATGTCTCCGGTGCTGGTGAAGCTCAGAAGCGCTAACGAGACGGTACTGCCAGAACCTGTCACGGAGAATGAGGGTGCTTGGATCGTTTCACTTAGCTGCTTAGTGGGCCCTATCGGTAAAATCAATAGAGATTAAAAATCGTTTTCGGCAAGCGCGGTGTGTGACGTCTTCAACCAGGTGGATTGACGAGCTGCGAAAGATAGCAAGCTTAAGATTGCGGCAAGTCAAAAACGGGGCGCGATAGCGCAAATTGGGAGAGTCGTCAATTAATGACTAGCTAATACCCACTTCGGGTTTCTGTTAATATAACAGTTGTCACTTTTTCGTCAAATGAAGCCTGCGGCATCTTTCTTATGCTTAGTTTTACTATTTATATTCCAAAAAGATCGCTATTAATTAAGTTGATTTAAACTTGCTTGATGTATTATGTAGGTATATGTGATAAAACCATTATTTTTAGGTTTTCACTTAGTCCACAGCTAGTCATGTACATAATAATATGATACACACGTAACGGAACGTAATACGTACACTTCTTCTTCTTCTTATCGTGTTACTAGTTCTTTCGAACCAGGGTGGTGAAAGGATAGCCGACACCATGGCTTAGTTGGTAGTGACCCTGCTTACGAAGCTTGGTGTTCCGGGTTCGATTCCCAGCCGGGGCAAATATTTGTGTGACGAACACAAATGTTTGTTCTCGGGTCTTAGATGTTGTGATGTCTTGTATGTGTCCATGCCACCTGCGACACAGGGAATCCTAGTGCAGGGGTGTGAGTGTGTGAATGTTTATGTTTTTATGTTATGTTATATCAAGTGTGCCTCGAAGAGGCACCTATCGTGCACCTACACTACACTAGAAACACCTTATAGTCATGTCAGGATTTTCCTATGTTGCAGCTATATTGTTTACCGGACACTTAGGAGATAACCTTGGTAGAAAAACAACAATGGTATTGGGATGTGTATCAAGGATTATCATGGCTCTTTTATTTGTCTTCGCATCAGAAGTATGGATGTTGCTTCTCGCTCGCTGCTTTTGTGGTATAGCAGACTTTATTGGGATATCTATGACGGCTACATACACTTCAGAAATCGCTAGTGTGAGTACTTGCATCAACCAACAAGTCCACAAAGTGTACATAGAATAAAAATAATCTTTTATGTCTCTATAATTCACAATATTGTTATTTCTATATGCAGCATGTTAGCAGCATTGTTTGCATTGAGAGGTTTGATGCAATTACCTTTCAATTCACATATTGCGTTTGGTTTTCTTTTATTTATACAATGACCTTAATCGTAAAATGAAGGTATTTAATGATAACGAAATGATTTTAGGTTTGTAATTATTTTTGTGTTTCAGAAAGAAATCCGCGGGGCTTTGGGAACTTTATCCCAAATTTTGTCAGCTATAGGAGGAATGATAATGCTAACAGTTGGTCCATTTGTATCTTACCTGACAATGAACATAACATTGGCATGTATTATTCTAACGACCTCTATACCAATACTCTTCTTGCCTGAGTCACCATATTTTTTACAATCAAAAGGTACTTATCTTCTTTTCGTCATTTTTCTTCTTTATTAACCTACAACGTTTTATTGTTGCCCTTTAAAAAGTCATAAAGTAAGTATTTTAGATGAACCACAATTATGTTTAAAGATTATCAGTTCTGGTATCAGACCTATATCAAAGACTTTAGACAGGTATCCTTCTAATATTATAAAAGCAGGATGGCTGGATACATGGATGTTTCTTTGTTAATCACGTCAAAACCCAACCGATTGTGTTAAATTCGGTAAGAGTGTAGTTAACGAGCTGGGAAGGGATGTAAGCTTATATTGCTGTTTGTTTTAAAAGTCTAGGTATCGATAACTGGTTTCTTCTTATCTACAGGTTGTCTTTCGACAAAGGCCTCAAAGATTTCCATTCTGTTCTGTCTTTCGCCCGCATCCATTTTGCCCCAACTACTTTCACGATCTCGTCTTCCCATCGTTTATTTTGTCTCGCTTTGCTTCTCCTCCCATTCCTTGGGTACCATTCTATTACTAGTTTAGTCAATTTCTCTATTTTTTCTATAGGAATATATCAGTACTGAAATTTTTCTATTATTATTACAGGAAGAACAGAAGACACTTTGAAAGTTTTAATATTTTTAAGAGGAACCGATATAAAAGCCAGAGAAGAAATGAAAGAATATGCTAATAAGAACGATAATACAAAGATGAATGTTAAGGATATTTGGAATGACAAAGTCGTGCTCAAAACATTTGGACGAGTAATAGTGCTAGCTATTGCTTGTCAATTGATTGGTTACAATACAATTTCAGTATATCTTCAATCTATCCTGCTTATGACAGATACAAACGTGAGCCCAGAGATATCTTCGCTGATAATCGGATGTATAGAACTTTTAGCTTGTTTCTGTACAATAATATTGACGGACAGATTCGGGAGGAAACCGATTTTGGGAACTTCGTTAATTGGAATGTTGATTGGAATGGTAATAATATATTTAACAAATAATAATGTATAACCCTTCGACGAAGAATGATTTAGTCTTTCAAAAATTGCTATTCTCGGGCATTCAACACACTCAAAATGAAGGTACTAAGCCGAGAATTGCTTTTTGAAAGTGGCCGCTAGTGCAAATATGAGTGAATAATACAGTAATTATTTATGCTCTAGGTTCTACGTAGTCGTCAATTCTTTTTTTTATATTGTATCCGCTTCATCACACGTCTTCAGAACTTCACCACTTTTTTTAATTTTCTTCTATGCTTTACAAATAATTTTTGATATTTTTCAGCTTGGTTTGGGCACATTTTTCACAGTTTCGAAAGAAAGCAACGAGATAGTTGGATTTTTAAACTATCTACCACTGTTTTCTATTATAATAGCTGTTTTCTGTTGCAATGCAGGTAATTATTGTTGCTGTTAATCATTATCATATACTGATAAACTTATATGAAATTGTTTTTGTTCAGCTTTGAGTTATTTAACTTAACACCACAAGTTTGTAATTACTTACCAAAAAAACTTAAATGGGCAAAGCAGAAGGGGTACTACGTCATGTGGGTGCAGTCAGAATCATAGATTACAAAAAAATTACAGAGTGACAGCGGGGCGAGTGTGGCGCCCGAGCCAAACCATGAATGAAATTTATATAATTTATCAGTGATGCGTACCGTAATGTCGCAAGGTCGTACAAAAACGAATAACAGTATGTCTAATATTTATCAGAATTAATTTGCAGAAGACTCGAATTATTATTTTATCCGGTAAATACAAACTTGTGGTGTATAAACCAGCTTTCAAAAGATTAGTCCGTGAACACTATTTAAAATCCACGAAATAATATATGTATGTACTATATTATAATATATATATTATTTATTTAGTCATTTTTAATTATAAATATATATATAAATACATAATTATTTAGTATTATTATATTAAATATATATTTAAGTAATTAGCATTTAAGTTGTACGCCAGTTTTTCTTTTTTCTACCATCAATGGTAGAAAATGCTCTAGCATTAAGTCCTCCTTTTGTACTACATTTAAGTGTGTGCAATAAAGTATTAAATATATAATATATAACAATATTTTTGATCAGCTTTGAGTTATTTATATTTTTTTTTTATGAATTGATAAGTAGTTCATTATAAAAGAAGCGATATCGAATTCTGTTTTTATTTCAGGTATTGGTTCATTAATTTGGATCCAAATAGCAGAGCTTTTGGATGGAAAATTCAGAGCGTTTGGCGTTTCGACGGGAGTTTGCCTAACGTCACTGACGGTCTTCTTAATGCTGAGATTATTTCCTGCTATAACGAATTCCATCGGACCAGCTTCCATATATTGGATTTTTTCTGCCTGTTGTGTACTTTTGAGTGTTTTCATTGTTTTTTGTCTCCCAGAAACCAAAGGAAAGAGTTTTTCTGATATACAAAAAGCTTTAGGTAGAAAATTGAATAACCATAAACAGCGTAATAGCATTTTATAATTACATATTTATGTATAAACATAGTATTCACAAAATGTTTGATTTCTGCGTTAGTTGGTTTTTTAAATAATCTGTTAGAATCAATTTTAAGACTGTACACAATTATTATGAAACGAGAACTAAATTCGAGGTCATCCCCTGAGTTTTCCCAGTTCTAGACTAGTATTCCTCTTACAATTAAGAAATTTCACACGAAGACTAACCAAACGAGCATCTTTATTCATGACATCAAAAATCTTTTTTTTCTAAAACTAGTCGTCCGTTGTTTGGGCAAGGACTACTGTCTATCTTAGCTTGCATAGATTCTATGGAATATTCTAGGAATGCTCGCTTGCTTTATGTAAACGGCATTAGAGCTCGCGAACCGCGAACAGTAGCTTAGAACGTTCTTACGTGCTCGGACGTGCTCGCTTCCCGAAACGGTCTCTTCAAAGTGTTCTTGTGTTTCTAAAATTCTAGCTCTTGGTGCTTGTTGATATTTTGGTGTAAACGCTGAAAACGAGTGTTCGTTTACGCTAAGAGATCAAGAATAATTGCTCTTGTTCTAGCTCTTGCTCGTTGCTCGTTTAGTGTAAACCCGCCTTATTAAGTATTCAAAAGTTATTAAAAATATCTCTGTCTGTCACTGTCAATAATCATTAATGAGATTTTATCAAAATAAATCATTTCATTTCATTTCATTTCATATCCTAAACAATAAACTATAGAAATAGTATCAACTTATTTCAACAACAAAAGCTTGCAATTTTTTTGAATATCAAATGAAAATAATAGGTGGTAGTAAGTATGAAGAATATAAGATATGCTAAAAATGTCCATAAAATACTTTCATTTGATTTTGGAAATTAAGGTTTTTGAGCAACAGCTATATGTTACTCGGCCGAGACAGTGAAAGCTTACATCACTCGCTCAGTAGAACACTCGGCGATATGTTTATGTCCAGTACTCGGTACGTGTGATCGAGGCATTATAGCGCCAAAAAACAAAACACGAGCGGCGAATCCGCCCGACATGAAACCGCACTACTACTCGGGCGAGTCAACATGACACCTGGCTGACACGTGCCTCGGAACTTGATGCGTCCCCCGCTAACCCGCGCGGCGCCCTCCGTGTTTCTTCTTCCTCTAATTGCGAAGCCTTATCATTACTTTTCATTACCAAGTATTACAGGACCTCTTCTCTATCAAGATTATTCAATTCCACGCTGTTCTTTGCACAAACGTCATTCGAGCCAGGTGTCATGTTTATTCGCCCGAGTAGTAAGCAGAGTCCTCTGACGCAGTAACAGCCATATTCTGCGGCTAAATGCATTAAACGTCCATCCGAAATAAAAACCGCACTAAGCATTCCGTGGAGTTGTCCCAAAGATAGATTCTATACCTGAGCCAAAAATAAACATTAGCATAATAATAGGTAGAGCATATATTTTTTTTATATAGTTTGTATTGACCTATACAATAACTACATGTCCTTGCCGCGACTCTTTTAAGAGTAAAGATCACTTTTGCAATGTTTAATGATAATTACTGCATAATGCTAAAGATAATCTAATCCAGTTTATCTTATTAAACAAACTCTAAATGCCGAGAGATTTAAACATGGTAACATAAAAAAGGGTTCCGAAAATTAAAATTCGAAATTGATCTTAAAATTTTTGACAATTGAGGCCTATCCTCAAATCCGAATTCCATACAAAATGATTCGGTCAAATACTCAAAAAGTACGCCGTATTATAGTAATTTCTTCACACTATTCGTTTCGTCCATGTTTTTTGATTTCGTGAACAAAAAAAGTGAAAGGTTTCATAATTTTATTTAGATTTTATACGTGTTTTAAAATTAACCCTACTAACTTAACTTACCCTTAAGATTAATATATAACATTTTCTATCATACAGTGATATGTTAGCAACTAGTTTTTTGTAAGAAATCCATTTATTAGGTGTGTCAACACTTTTCTTAATTGTAGTAATGAAAAATTGTGCAGTAGTATCACTGTATATCATTAGTGACGGAACTCTACATAAAAATTGTACCAAGCTTATGCAATTTTTAAACAGATTTACTAAAAAAATTTGTTTGAGAGGAAGCAAAAATGTTTGGCTGGAAACTTGGACCGGTGTTAAGGCAATATGCTATTGTTACGATCGGTAAGTTTGAAATTATTATAAGTTTAATAATAAACGATAGCCTTTATAATGATATACACCATAAATGTTTAATAAGTCACCAGAAAAAAATACCCATAATCAGTTACTGTTATTGATATGGCAAAATAATTGAATTAAAAATTGACGATTTTTTTCCAATATACATAATGTTATGTATATGATTAAAATTGGACAACTGTTACCGTTATATGACCTGGCTTCAATCGGTAGCCATCATTGATAATAATTTAAGTTTCATTCATCATCTGGAAAACCCGCCGAGCTCAAGCCAGCTCGTAAACGCTCGTCTCAGGCGCCGCACTCTCCCCGCTGTCACTCGCCCATTTTGTAGTAACACAAAATTCTGACTGCACAGATACAACTTAGTACCCCTTTTGCATTGCCCATTTATGTTTTTTTGGTACCTAATAAAATTTTTGTGGTGTATTGTTTTGACGTGACTACGTATTAAATCGAATAAATCAGCTGCATGCACGAAAACGTTGACGTCATTGTCCGGCAATGCTCATTGTCCGGTAACGATCATTGTCCCGTTACACTGGTAGTCACGTTAAGCTATCGTCCGTAAACCAACTTTACAGACAAAAATTTTTTTTTCAGCAAATTTTACCTTCTTCCACATCGGTCTGAGTATGTCATGGCTTTCACCTGTATTAGCGACCCTCAGTAATTCGAATCAAACGATACTCTCCAAACCTCTTACACACGACGAGATTTCTTGGATATCGTCTATCAGCTTATTGATCGATTGTTTCGGTAAGGAAAAATTATAAATAATTATGAAATCGATTTGTAATATAGAATCTCTGTTTGTATAAATATTTAATCAAACCATTATGAATGAATTTTAGTTATCGTTCATTAGATCAACTTTAACTTTTAAGTTTTTCTTCTTCTTCTTGTCGTGTCACTTGTTCTTTTGAAGCAGGGTTGTGAAAGGATTTCAAGTGTGCCTCGAAGAGACTCCTTCCTTGCACTTGACACATGTTTTTCGAACTTTTTAGGTTATGTTTTCCTTCACTGTTAAGCACGTGTTTAATGCACATATAGATCTTTTGAACAGAAAAATCCATTGGTGTGTGACCGGGTTCGAACCCACGGATCGAAAGTTGAGGTACTTCCCACTCGGCCAACACGGCTTTTTAATTGTGGCGGATAACGTTTGCGTAGATTCATGTCGAGCGTTGCAATATCTTACCATCAACGTAACGTGAGGGAGGACGTGGTGGCCAAGTGGGCGAGGCCCATGCCTTGCGATCTGATGGTCGCGGGTTCGAATCCCGGTGGCAGTCATGCATAAATGGTTTTTTTTCGGTCGAAAAAATCTATGTATGCATCCCACGTTCTCGCAACGGTGAAGGAAAACATCGTGAGGAAACCGGCATGTCGTAGAACCTAAAGTTTGAAAACATGTGTCGAGTGCACGAAAGGAGCCTCTTCGAGGCGCACTTGAAATCCTTTCACCACACTGGTTCGAAAGAACTAGTGACACGATAAGAAGAAGAAGACCATCAAGTCTTGCATCTTATTTCTATTGCCACAAGCCTGACGGTAAGAACTCGTACCGTGTTAAAATACATGTAACCGTTCATTTCAGCTTTCCTCTTTAGCGGCTATTTGGCGAACACGATCGGTAGAAAGTACTGCATTATCTTATGCTGCGTGCCCAGATTTATCGCATGTGCTTTCTTCATATTTACCTCTGAGGCATGGATGTTGATTTGCGGCAGAGCCTTTTGTGGTCTATCAGATGCCTTTACAATATCCATCACATCTTCGTATGCTTCGGAAATAGCAAGTGTAAGTAATAAGTACATTCAAGACCGCCCATAGAAGCTATTATAAGTCAGTCTGTTTCAACAGAACTTTACCTTACAGATTTGAAAGTAAGGCAAACTTCTTGCTATTTGCCTCAACGTATTTCTTATTTATTGAATCAATTTATACAAATCTGTTTATATATTATTTATTACATTTAGTTTTTCTACTTACCTACTTTATATCATCATCTTCCAGTAGTATCATCTTTGACATTTTTGTAGAAAATATCTTGCAGCTTCGTTCATTTTGATGTCCTTTGCCAGCTCACAATGAAGTTCAAACTGAATTACGCTCAATCGGCTTAGTAGTTTTGCAGCGAGTATCTAGTAGAGAATCTCACATGTTTTAAAATCGAAACTGCTGAACATAGAGATGACAACTTCTGTTCTTCTATCCCTACCGTCATCGTCAGTGGCTTCGTCTTGGCGATCATGAATCAGTCAGTGTATCAGTCAGTTAGTCAGGACTAGTTGTTTTATAGGAAACGATAGATATTTTAAAGTTCTTCGACTCTTGACTCATAAAACAATTGTTATTTTCAGAAGCAGTTGCGAGGTGGTCTAGGCACTGTGTCTCAGATATGGTCGACTGTGGGCTCTATGATAATGTTATCTATCGGACCATTCGTATCGTTTAATGCTATCAATGCGATCCATACCATCATCGTTGTCGTTACATTTATACCGTTATTGTTCCTTCCAAAGAGCCCATATTTCTTGTATAGTAAAGGTAAGATAATTTAATTTATCATCAGCCCGGTGTCACCCACTGCTGGGTATAGGCTTCCCTCCCTTTGGAGGTCGGATTTCATTTATATTATCACATAAATTAAAAACACTTCGCAATAAACAATAAAAATTAAAGTTTGTGAGAAATTATATTTTCATGACCAAAATGAGAATGTATGTTTTGTACTAAATCGCACCCCAACTATTGAACGATTTGAACTGAATTTACGCACCATTATGAGGGCGTGGTGGCCGAGTGGATGAGGCCCTTGCCTTGCGATCCGATGGTTGCGGGTTCTAATCCCGGTGGCAGTCATGCGTAAATGGGTTTTTTCGGTCGAAAAAATCTATGTATGCATATCCCACGTTCTCGCAACGGTGAAGGAAAACATAGTGAGGAAACCGGCATGTCGTAGAACCTAAAAAGTTCGAAAATATGTGTCGAGTGCGCGAAAGGAGCCTCTTCGAGGAGCACTTGAAATCCTTTCACCACATTGGTTCGAAGGAACTAGTGACACGATAAGAAGAAGACGCACTATTATACGTTATAGTTTAGACATAACTACATTTTTTGTTATCCTTATACCTCGATGGTGGTTATGATGATAATAATGTTGGTGCTATCGCTGCTGGCTGTTGGAAAACTATGCTTTACAAAAGTATCTTTTTCTATATTTTTATCTTTTCAGGACATCAAGAAAAGGCATTGAAATTATTATTATCCATTCGTGATACAGAAATATCTGCATTTGAGGAAATAAATGATTACCCCTCGATGAAACAGAAGATTAACATGAAACTGCTTTTAAAGGACAAAACTACTTTGAAAACTCTTGCAAAAGTGATGTTTATAGCAATGTGCTCTCAATTGACAGGAAACCCGTTTATAACAGTAAAATTACAACTAATATTGGAAATGACGAACTCTAGTGTCAGTTCAGAAATTTCGTCTGTGATCATAGGAATTCTACAGCTCATAGCTTGCTTCTCCACGATGTATTTGAGTGACCGGTTTGGCAGAAAACCAGTGATGGAAACAGCTTTGATACTACAAGCCATTGGGCTGGTAAGACAACTTATTAGTTATTTGTTCACCAATGTCCTGAAGAAAGACATTACATACGTGACTTTTATCAGCCCGAGCCGAGGGCGGTATTCAAGTCGAGTATAAAATGGGCTTCAGGACCGAGGTAAACACAAGATTTTTCACTTCAATTGCGAGGAAAATAAATAAACCTTAACTGAAATTAGCGCCCATTTAGAGAATTCCTAGAGCCTAAAATGCAGTTTTACTTCCCCTAAAGCAAGCACAAATTTTAACTTTACGAGCATGAGAAGTAAAAGTAAACTGTTCTTAATGCTAATTGAACCAATTGAGCTAATTTTCTGCTAATTGACTGTTTTTATTTTCTAGGTGGGTTTGGGAACTTTCTTCAAGCTGACACAACAAGGTGTTAAGATATCGGGATTCATGAATTATCTACCACTTATCTCGATGGCTTTAAATATGTTCTCTTATTGCTTAGGTATGTATGTTTTCATCTGTATCTTAAACCAATAATTGTTTTAAATTAACGCAAGTAAGGAAACGTTAATGAATAAACAAAGCCGAATTCAGTTGTTAGAAACTTACAATGCATTCATTGTATAAAATAAGAGTCAACGATAAATAGAGTTCCAGTCTTGGCTCAATATAATAATATCTCACGTATTTTGCGGTAGTAAGAGTAAAAAAGTTTGTATTGGCTTCTTTTTTACATTAAAAATGTTTTTGCTGGGATTTAGATTTACTAAAGACTGTTGTGGGAAGCTGCCAAAGATCCTGTCGCAATCCTCGCACTTCCTCTGGGGTCACAGATAACCAGCGCCTCAGAAGTGGGTCACTACTTCTGAGGCAAATGCTGCATGACTTTTTTGTTTACACTTTTTCTTTCTTTCTTATATTTGTAATGTGTTTTTTTAAATGTTATACATATGTGTAAGCAAATAAATGTTTTCTGATTCTTATTCTTATCAAACAAGTTTAATTTATTCAATATTGTTTTAACTGTTTTTGTTTTGTTACGATCTTTTATGTTTTTTGCAGGCCTGGGTTCCCTCATGTGGATTTTGTTTGCTGAACTGTTTGAAGGGCCCCTTCGAGCATTTGGAGTATCTTCAGGAGTATTGATAGCTTGTCTGTTCGGATTTATCTCCACCAATCTAGCGAATACTATAATGAACCTAATTGGAGTTGCTTCTCTTTTTTGGGTGTGCGCGGGATTCTGCATCATTGCATTTTTAGTTATTAAGTTCTTCATTCCAGAAACTAAAGGAAAAAGCTTCTCGCAAATTCAAGAAGAACTTAAAACTAATAAACCAAGAGTAACAGAATAATTAGAAAAAAAATAATAAATATTTTGGGCATTTCACACAATACCATCTAGCCCCAAACTAAGCAGAGCTTGTACTATGGGAACCAGGTGGCTGATGGAATACTTAATTTTTTTTTTTTGTAAATACATACTTAGAAAACACCCAGACTCAGGACACACACCGATTTTCATCACACAAATGTTTGTCCTGATGCGGGAATCGAACCCGCAACACCGGGCGTAGCAGTCCAATACACTTTCCATTCGACCATCCGTGTCGTCAAATTCCTAATATAACGGTGAAACTTAGTATTACCTCAAGATATTTTAAAGATGTCTAGTGGATATGGAGTATGAAATCAATTCAACTAACTCTCTGTATTTAACTTAGGAGTAAGTACTTTTTCTAATCTGATTTCGATATTGTACCTACACTTTGAAGATTCTAGTACTGACTTAGGTATTTATTGACTTAGGTTTATCTAATCAAATGTATTTGTTTCAACTGTAAATCATACAATTGTGTTTATTTCTTGTGCAATAAACAGAAAAATGAGAATTTGTAGTTTTAATAACAAGTATGTTTGACTACTTTCTTAAATTTCTATATCCTATTCTCAATAAAAGAATTCAAACATCTAAGCTAATCAATGTTACATTAACCCTTAGCCACCTAACGGTTTTTTAAGTTACACTACCACCTAACGGCGGTCATGGTGACCGCTTATGAATTTCATATTCATATTCATTTATTTATTGTTTCATTTGCATACAGGTTATATAACTTAGGTATAAGTGGCTTATAGGTACACAATGCACATGAACCCTGTAAGGGCGCAACAACTTTAAGTTAATTTTTTGCTCGGTAGGCATCTAATTCACTTATGTTTATTTCATAGTCAAATTAATTATGTATTACAAAAATATTGATAAATTAGCATTAGTTAGGTGATTTGTATTTTTGTTTGAGTGATGTCAAGTTTTAAATATTGTTAATTCTAATGTCAATTTTAATTTTAATGACAAATAAATATGCTCAAATGTCAAAATTTTTATAATTTCTAGAAATAAGTAATAATAGTATTAATTTTCATTTTATATACCTACACTTAAACAAAAAACTTGTCATTGATATTCAACAATTTCTTTTTTTATATGAAAAAATAATATTAATGATATGAATGAAAGAGATCGTAACCCTTATTATCCTTTTATTTTAATGATGTTATTAAACTTTCATAAAAACACTTATACATATTCAAACAAGTGTAATTATTGTCGCTAATATTATAAGCGCATCCTTTATTGACAAAACCTCGTGAATCCTGATTCTAAAGTAAATAATTTACTCTAATCTCAGATAACATGCTGGTTGGTTTACATTAAGACAAACATAGACATTGCAGTTTTCATCTAAACCTGGAAAACACCAATAATCCAATATTTATCAAAAATCGAATATTTATCAAAAATCTAATAAGACTACAGAAAAAAACAGGGATCACAGTAAGACGTTTGGAAGTTAGGAGGAATCACATGAACATACCTATAAACCCACCCGCCACATAATACTCGAGCGAATGAACATGACACCTGGCGGACACTCTCGCTCGCATCTTGAGGCTTCCCCCGCTGCCTCGCGCGGCGCCCTCCGTGTTTCTTCTTTCTCTAACTGCGAAGCCTTATCATTACTTATCATTGTCAAGTATTACAGGACCTTCTCCTCTATCAAGATTATCCAATTCCACGCTATACTATACATACCGGTCCAAATCATAACCCTCTTTTTTTGCTTCTTCGTAGTCGGGTAAAAAGATAATAAACAAAACACTCATATCAATATTAATATATGTCTTATTCAGATCTTACGGGTTCTTTTCAATAAATACCTACATTCACAAATCATTTAATTACCCGCTTATAACTGATAGAGTACCTATATGAATGGTATAAAGTATTATTGCCCAATGCTTTCTTAAAGTTAAACGACTAATTATTATTTACAATTTAAGATACATATTTAGGTTGAGAACTATTACTTTTTCTTCCCAAAGCTTTTTGTATTTCATAAAAACTCTTCCCTTTGGTTTCTGGGAGACACAAAACAAAGAAAACACAAAAAACTAAACAACAAGCAGAAAATATCCAATATGTGGAAGCTGGTCCGATGGAATTCGTTATAGCAGGAAAGAATCTCAGCATTAAGAAGACCATCAGTGATGATGAGCATACTCCCGTCGAAACGCCAAATGCTCTAAATTTTCCATCTAAAAGCTCTGCTATTTGGACCCAGATTAATGAACCAATACCTGAAATAAAAAGAGTATAATGATATTGCGTATTTTAAATACATAATCCTACCAATAGTATAAACGCGAAAGTTTGTAAATATGGATGGATGGATGTTTGTTACTCTTTCTTAAAAACTACTGAATGGATTTTAATGAAACTTTACAATAATATACATCAAAGCTTATACATAAAATTAACACATAGGATACAATTAAAATTAAAGATACCTGCGCAGACGAAGTCGCGGACACCTACTAGTCTAGTCAATTAATAATACACATTTTATTAATAACTCTAATAAAGCGGAACAGTTATATTTTTTTATAAGTTTGACTTTGAATATACTTTAGTAACATATGTTTTAAAATTAACTGCAACGATAATTACCTGCATTGTAACAGTAGACAGCTAATATAATAGAAAGCAGTGGTAGATAGTTTAAAAATCCCACTATCTCGTTGCTTACTTTAGTCACTGTGAAAAATGTGCCCAAACCAAGCTGAAACAAAGCAAACATTATATAGAGAGAAAAAAGTGGTTTAATATGAAGACGCGCTTGATGAAGCAAATAAAATAAAAAAAGGAATCTAAGACTACGTAGCACTTAGTGCGAAAATAATTTATATTTCAATCACTCATTTTTGCACTAGCAGTCACTTACACTTACTACATTTTGAGTGTGTTCTATGCCCGAGAATCGCTTTTTAAAAACAAAATGATTCTTCGTCGAAGGGTTATACATTATTATATGTTAAATCGATTATTACCATTCCAATCGACATTCCAAATAAAGAAGTTCCCAAAATTGGTTTCCTTCCGAATCTGTCCGTCAATATTATTGTACAGAAACAAGCTAAAAGTTCTATACATCCAATTATCAGTGAAGATATCTCTGGACTCACGCATGTATCTGTCATTATTAGTATAGTCTGGAGATATACTGAAACTGCGTTATAACCAATCAATTGAGAAGCAATAGCTAGCAATATTACTCGTCCAAATGTTTTGAGCACGACTTTGTCATTCCAAATATCCTTAACATTCATCTTTGTATCGTCATTCTTATTAGCATATTCTTTCATTTCTTCCCTTGCCTTCATATCGGTTCCTCTTAAATATATTAAAACTTTCAAAGTGTCTTCTTGTCTTCCTGAAATATTACCAAAAGATAGCAATAATGACATTTCAGTAATTATTTATTTCTCTCATATTTTCCCAGCTTGTAAACTACACTAATACAGAATTTTAACACAATCGGTTTGGTACTTTTAGTGTGATTGAGGTAAAATCAAAGCTGAAACCAAACAAAAAGTATTAAAAGAGATAAAAGTGGTTAAATATGAAGACGTACTTGAAGTGAATAAAATAAAAAAGGAATCGAAATTCATTCACACTATCCATCGCAACTTTTCGCATTTATAATATTATTAGGATAACTGTCCACCATCTGTGTAACAGGTCTGATACCAGAACTGATAATAATTGAACCTAATTGTTAACTGTTTGATATAAATCACTTACACATACATAAACTTTGTTCTATATAAGTACGGGTTCGAATAGCAATATCTAAACAATTAAACGTCAACAAACTACATTACTTTATATCCAGAAAATACAAAATAGGTGTAACAAAGAAGTACATACCTTTTGATTGTAAAAAATATGGCGACTCAGGTAAAAAGAGTATTGGTATGGAGGTCGTTAGAATAATACATGCCAATATTGTGCTCAATGTCAAGTAAGATACAAATGGACCAACTGATAACATTATCATTGCTCCTAGAGCTGACATAATTTGGGAAAACGTTCCCAAAGCCCCACGGATTTCTTTCTGAAACACAAAAAAATACAAATCTACGATAAGGCCATTGTATAAATAAAAGAAAACTAAACGTAAATGTGAACTGAATGGCATCGAAACCTTTCACAAGCAATGCTGCTTACATGCTGAATATAGAAATAACAATACTGTAAAAACTTAGACCTAAAAGATTCTAACTTTATTCTAAGTACACGCTATGGAATGGCTGGTTAATGAAATTACTCACACTAGCGATTTCTGAAGTGTACGTAGCCGTCATAGATATCCCAATAAAGTCTGCTATACCACAAAAGCAGCGAGCGAGAAGCAACATCCAAACTTCTGATGCGAAGACAAATAAAAGAGCCGTGATAATCCTTGGTACACACCCCAATACCATTGTTGTTTTTCTACCAAGGTTATCTCCTAAGTGTCCGGTAAACAATATAGCTGCAACATAGGAAAATCCTGATATGACTATACGTTGTTATGCACTAGGTATTATGTTACTCCTGCTTACTTCCTGCACACCGTCGTCACTCCAAACCTCTTTTTATACCAACTCATTTACAGTCAGTGCGATCCGACTGTGGAACTCTCTTCCTGTAGCTATCCGCAATTCCACCATTGGGGTCTTCAAATCCAAACTATCTTCTCACTACTTGGGATTTTATATATTAATGTCTTTTGTATAATATCGTAAGTGTTATGTTACTAAAAATAAGCTTTATAATATTTACTTTCTTCAATCACACATCTAGCACTACCACATCTCCATAATACGCAGAGGTTAGCTGGAAGAGAATGCTAACTAAATAAATAAATAAATAAATAAAATAAAATTCTTTATTTCTCTCAGGTACTTACATTTTAGTATAAGCCCTAGTTACCAAACTAAGTTTGAAAAAACTTGTACTATGGTAAATAGTGCCTTCCAATATTATTATTATTTAACTAGTACAGACTTTAATTATATTAAACAAACTGATAAGAACTTCTGGACATATTAAAAACGGATACCTACCTACATCACAAAGTTTTTGTTTATGTATTAGATTAAATTTAACAACAATTCCTATAATTTAATTAATTATTTATTTATTAACTAGCATTAAGTTCGCCTATGTACTTGTTTTTTACTTTGTGCAGTAAAGCATTTTCTATCTATCTATCTACTCCACCTCGTAGAAGGCGTCCTACATTTCGCTTGCCGAGTATATACCATTTATAAAACTCTATTGTTTTTACCGATAGGGCCCACTAAGCTGCCAAAAGAAACGATCCAAGCACCCTCATTCTCGGTGACAGGTTCCGTCAGTACCGTCTCATTAGCGCTCCTGAGCTTCACCAGCACCGGAGACATCCATGCCGTGGTCATACCCATGTGTAGTAGATTGAAGTTAGCTGGAACAGAGAGATGACACCTGAGCAAATTATCGTGGGTTTTGATGAACGCCAATACTTCAATCATCATCATCATTGGCGATTTTCCATATAGGTATATTAAAATATCTACATATATACACCACAAGTTTTTAATTAACAAAAAAAAATAAAATGGGCAATGCAGAAGAGTAACTATTTTTATTAAATCAAATATTGCATGCCCGCGATGGTAGAATACATTGAATCTGAAAATAATTTTCATCCTCATGTACATGTATTTCACGCAATAAATAAATACTTTACTTTACTATGTGTGCAGGCTGAATTATTGGTAACTACAAAATGACAGAGTAACAGCGGGGCGAATGCGGCGCCCGAGCCGAGCTTTTGCGAGCTAGCTCGAGCGATGTAGGTACCCGATGAATGAAATACAAATAATTTATCAATGATGCGTACTGATTGTCGCAAGGCTGTAGAAAACGACTAATGGTAACAGTATGTCTTTGTTATTTTGCCAAATATATTTTGAATAAAAGTCAACTTAATTTACTTATACATATATGTATAATATGTTTTATTTCTATGCTATAAAATATAGATTTAGAATGAAAATGAAAAATATATTTATTTGTAATTTACAGTTTGGGTACTTATAATTAGGTACGCACTAGCCCCCACACTAGGATACCCTGTGTCGTGGGCGGCTAGTCTCTTCCAAGATATCTTCAAATACTTATAAGTGTTATTACCATAACTGTGTTTAGTAACGGCAACTGATTATGCGTATTTTTTTCTAGTCTTTATAAACTTGTGGTGTATAATTGCGGTTGTTATATTAAAAACTTTAATAATACATATCTTAGAACTCTGTGATAATAGTGTAATTATTATGCAAATCAAACAATAAACAAATGAGGCTCAATATAGATAGTCTGTGTTCAACGATTTATTAAATGCTATAAACTCGAAACCAGCGGCTATCCACAGACCTACATATAAGGCAAAGTTTTTACCAAAGATTTAAAGTTAAGATTCGACTTACCAATGATAACGATTATGTACTGCCTCACAAGAGTTACTGGTACAAACATATTTAAATTTTTATTAAGAAAAAATTGGATTAGCAATTTAATCAAAGTAATCTGGCGAAACGGACTAGGATTCGGAACATTATCGCCTCCTTTCGTTCATCTAAAGAAATGACTAAACACTCCTCACTGATCTTATCAAATAAGACGTAAGTTCTGATAACACGCTCTGTAAGTAAATATTTTTCTTTTTTACGATCGAAATCTAAGATAGGTAGGATATACGAGTAAGATATAAGTAACATACAAGCCGATACGACCTTTTCTACTCGCTACTACGTAAGGTCTTGTAATATTGAGCCTAGACTGGAACTCTAACTCTTCATTGTAAGTTTGTAACAACTGAATTCGGCTTTGTTTATTCATTCTACTAATCGATAGGATTATTGTTCAGGATAAAATATCTCTAATAAACATTGAAAGAGAAGGAGAGATATTTTTTATAACGTTTGCCTACTTTCTTAAGGCGGGTTTACACTAAACGAACAACGAGCTAGAGCTAGAACAAGAGCAATTTTTCGTAGCGTAAACGAAAATTCGTTTTCAGCGTTTACACCAAAATATCAACAAGCACCAAGAACTAGAATTCTAGAACATAAGAACACTTTGAAGAGACCGTTTCAGGAAGCGAGCACGTCCGAACACGTAAGAACTTTCTACGCTACTGTTCTTCATTTTATTTTTTATGACTTGTAACTACCAATATGTGTTATCAATAAAAAACTTGAACTTGAACTTAAGATAGAACAACGAAGGAATGTTCTGTTTCTGTTTACACTAATAGAATTTGACATAGAATGAGCATTTGCTTGTCTGGTGTAAATCGGTCTTTAGATTTTGATACCCTATTCTCAATTTAGGAATTAAATTCATTACATTCATATGCTAAAGTCCAAGATATGAGAAACAAGTTAAATGCGTTAAGTTAATACGCCGTAAAGCACACATAGGCTTATTTGGTCAACGAACCCTAATATATAAGTTAATCAATGTTACATTAATGGGAATCCTCAAATCCGAATTCCATACAAAATGTTTCGGACAAATACTCAAAAAGTACGCCGTATTATAGTAATTTATTTACAGTATTCGTTTCATCCATGTTTTTTTTGATTTCGTCAACAAAAAAAATTTAAAGGTTTCATACCTTAATTTAAATTTTATACGTGTTTTAAAATTAACTAAAACAACTAACTTAAAAAACACGTATAAAATCTAAATTACCTTTCAATTTTTTTTGTTGACGAAATCAAAAAACATGGACGAAACGAATAGTGTGAAGAAATTACTATAATACGGCGTACTTTTTGAGTATTTCTCCGAATCATTTTGTATGGAATTCGGATTTGAGGATTGGCCTTAAACAACTTTAATAATAAAATTGTCACTGAGATAAGCGTATCTTTTATTGACACAACCTCCTTAAGTAAATGATTTTACTCTAATCTCAGATGAGATTACTAAGAGAACATGCTGGTTAGTTTTCATTAAGACAATCACAAACAATCAAATATAGCAGTTTTTATCTAAACCTGGAGAACGCTAGGCTAACGCTCAAATCCGAATTCCATACAAAATGTTTCGGAAAATTACTCAAAAAGTACGCCGTGTAATTTCTTCACACTATTCGTTTTGTCCATGTTGTTTGATTTCGTCAACAAAAAGAGTGAAAGGATTCATACTTTAATTTAGATTTTATACGTGTTTTTAAGTTAGTAGGGTTAATTTAAAGCTAGCTGTAGACTCAGTGGAAACCCAAAAAAAATGGTTTTATCACATAAATATCAAGCAAGTTGCTTTAATAACGATCTTTTTGGAATATAAATAGTAAAACTTAAGAAAGATGCCGCAGGCTTTATTTGACGAAAAAGTGACAACTGTTAACAGAAATCGTAAAGTTTCTACATTACGATTCCTGTGGGATTTCCGCTATCGAGCCCCGTTTTCGGCTTGCTGCATTCTTAAGCTTGCTACCTTTCGCAGCTCGTCAATCCACCTGGTTGAAGACGTCACACACCGCGCTTGCCGAAAACGATTTTTAATCTCTATAGTTTTTACCGATAGGGCCCACTAAGCTGCTAAGAGAAACGATCCAAGCACCCTCATTCTCGGTGACAGGTTCTGGCAGTACCGTCTCGTTAGCGCTCCTGAGCTTCACCAGCACCGGAGACATCCATGCCGTGGTCATACCTGTGTGCAGTAGATTGAAGTTGGCTGGAAATGAGAGATGAGACCTGAGCAAGTTACCGTGGGTTTTGGTGAACGCATCTACCCTAATCATCATAATTATTGGCGATTTTCCATTTATATTATATAAACCGAAGGTTTTTAGGTTAGTAGGTATATTGTCTTTAAAAAAATAAGCTTAACAGAGATAGAGCAGCGCTAGACCGGTCATTGTACCGTTCTTTCCGGGAGGCCTATGTCCATCAATGACCGTCTGATGGCAAAACTAGGATAATGATAGAGGTAACAATATAGGCGGGCGGGGGCGGCCTTTTTAAATTTTTGCACCCCTCGCCCCACGAAAATTTCTAGATCCGGGGCTGCCTGGTACGAACCAACGGATTTTTACTTACCAATTATAACGATTATGTACTGCCTCACAAGAGTTCCTGGCACGAACATATTTCTTTAACTTTATAATAACTTCAAGCAAAAAAATGTATTAACAATTATAATGAAGTAAGTTAGCGAAACAGACTAGGATACCGCAGTTTAAAAACCTAATCGTCTCCGTTGTTTCGTTCGTCTAAAGAAATAAGTACCTACTATACACTGATCTTATCAAGTACAACATAATGCATATCAGTTCTGTTAGCACGCTCTGTAAGTAAATATTTAGTTTATACGATCGATATCTAAGATATAGTACGAAGAATAAGTATAAGATCAATATATATAAAAGGCTTAGTCCTGACTGACTGATAGACAATGCACAAGCCAAAATACTGAATGAAGAGACTTTAAATTTAGAGGGTATGTTCGTCAAGAAGTGTAAGCGAGTAACCAAGAAAAAACTTAATTCGCAAGCAAAGTTGTGGGCGGTAGCTAATGTAGGATAATTAAACGGCTAACGCGTTGGATTATGCATTGTGTGTTCCCCATGCATAACTATTAAAATTTATTGAAAACTTTGCTTGCCTTGCGAATTAACAAAATTCCTTTGTACGCGCTTACACTTCATGACGAAAATACCCTTCAAATAAGTCTCTACTATCATTGGTTTGGCTTGTGTATAGTCAGTTATTCAGTCAGTTAGGTCCAAGCCTTTTATATATACTTAGGTACTTATTGATGATTGATATTAGAATAAATATAACAACAACGTCCAGTATAACAACATCTTTAGGATGCTGATGCGGCTGCCTCGCTTTTGCAGCGCGTCAGGAATGTTCGCGGAGGCGCGCACGGACGGCTTTCAAGCACTTATGCGCAAGAAAGTCGCATCCCTACTCCAGCGTGCGCGAGCCAGCTGCAACAGCATCCTACAGATGATTGTGTCGAGTCCAGACTGCCCCATCCAAAACAGATGGATGCAAGTATTGCTGGGTGCAGTCCAATATTGAATAAATTATTTAATTAATTAAATTAATATTTTTAAATTCATTTTTATTCAGATTAGATTTTTTTTTAAACTGTTATTCATAATTTTATTCATAATTTATTCAATTTTGACATTTATTTGTAGTTTTTAAGTTATCTTTTGACATATTTTACGTGTACTATGGATGTTTTGTCTGAAATAAATAAATTAATAAATAATAAATAAATATGAAAAGTTTTATCATGATCATCCACTTTTTATATTCTGACTCTTGTACTAGGTGTGTACGATCGGAAAATACAAAGGTGCGTTCGTCAACACTGTGGACGAGAGGGATTTTTTTTCTTTTGACCATCGCCTTGGCATCCATCTATGGCCTCAGTGTGTCTTGATTGTTAAATAGAAATTAATGTTCAATTTCAACCGACTTCATTAAAGGAGAAGGTTATCAATGCAGTTGAATGTTTTTTTTTATGTTTTTACCTCAGAACATTGTAGTTTCTATACCGATTTGAAAAAAAAAATATTTTGACTTTCAGATTAGTCCCATAAAAATTTCATCAAAGTCGGTTCAGTAAATTAGTTTTTATATCAAATTAACTTAAAAAATAAAGCGTTGAAGTAAACTTACTAACTAAACCAATAAAGTTCTGAGGTTACAAACATAAAAAAAACATTCAACCGCATTGATAAAATCCTCCTTTTTTGAAGTCGGTTGAAAACACAGATCTCAGATACTTTCGGCTGTCGCCCCCAAAAGATCGGTTAATGAAAGAGATGCAAGTATAGCGTTTTATGATTAAGAGCAGTATAGAACTAAGTCACGTCACTCAAAACATTTTGAAGCACCGGAGACCCCGTCAGTTATTGTTTGTAAATTCTTTTATCATTTTACAATAATCTACAAAATGAAACCATTTTATTAATTTTAAAGAGCATGGTTAGTTGCTCAATCAACACGTGTGGCACAACGCATAGAAATAACCCAGATAATCATTCATTTCACAGGTGAGTAAAGAAAATATTTGGTTTATTTTCGTAGAAAAATTTATGGACAATTTTCTTCTACAATTAGTTATAAAATCGTTGTGCCTTGTGGAGTTTTGATTGCTCTTGCCGTGTGTACAAATGGTTCTTACATATATGGAGAAATAATAGATTTTTCATGTAAAAACAAATATTGCTTCGTTACGCTAGGGCTTGATAAAATGATGACGTCATGAAATATCGATAGTACCTACCTAATGAGTAGGTAGTTATGCAAAGTGGTACAAAACTCTTTTCTTTTCTATCGTTAGGGTATTTTTACCTAGTTAAAATAAATTTACCACTTGTGTCATTTTTATTTTGTTTCTTAAAATACGAGTATTATTATAACTAATCGTTTTTACTTATTTAATTTCAGCTTACCAAAGGATCCGCAAACCAGAAAAAAATGGTTACAAATTCTTCAGAAACAGAGCGATCATCAAAACAATATAAAAGTTTGCAGCAATCATTTTAAAAACGATTGTTTTTTATTCAGAATACATAAACGTATTTTGAAGAAAGGTTCGCTGCCTACGTTACATGTTCCAGTAAGTACCATGTTGAACAATGTTTCAATTCAGGCGTAAAAAATGTATTTTGTGACCTTATGCCGACTTGTACAAAGTTGTCAAAGCTCTTAAGCAATCTCGCTTGGCAGTTTTTAACGGTTCAGATTCAGACCGATCAAGATCTGTCAAGTGAGTGAAGTAATTGTTCAGAACTTTGGAAGTTTGGTGCAAGTTTATTATATTAGTCAAGTAATTATTAGATAGGTACTTAAATCATAAATCAACCTCTTTTACAGATTCAACTCAAGAAAAAGCGAGATCCAACTTCATATTGCAATTGGATCCCTATTTTATAGTACCTACCTTACCTACCTGAAACTAATAGGCTACATATATTATGACAGGCAGGTATATCTACATATCGGGCCTACATATAATGACAAAACTCAGAATTAATATTCTTAAATAAAGTATTTTTAGTCATTGAATAAAACATTTGCATGGGCTTCATTATTGTTTATTATAATCAACCAACTTTAAAAAAAGAACAGATATATTATACACAATCGACTTTCTAGCTATTACAATCTTATTTCGAAGACTACCGCCTATTTGGATTGGTGAGTAAGTTGTAGGTAAATATTGGTAAGTCCTGCTACTATGTATTATGAATGTAAGTTTGTGAGGATGGATAAGTTTTTGTCCCTGAATAACGCCAAAACTTGGCGCTTTAGTCTTTATCTAATAAATAATAACCAAACCCACCTCATTCCTTTGGTTAAAATCTTCATATGTACAGGTGGTGACGTAATCAGTGAATAATCTTTCAGCTGCGGGTGGGGGACTTCAGGACCAATCAGAAAATGAAAATATGTACCCAGTAAACATTCTAAATTCGTGGGATTTCTACTAGGAACATATTTTTATTTTCTGATGACCACACGCAGCTGAAGGATTATCCACTCATTAACCCTGTATATAACTACCAACAACATGATTGTGTAGTAGGCACTATTTTTTTCTCAATCAAGGCTTGTGACGCAAAATGGGTAGGTACCACAGTTATCGATGTCGATAAAACATCTTATTGAATGTCCATCACTATTTTTGAGCAACACATAGACAATCACTCGCACATGCTTATTATCATTTCTTGTATCCTATATGAAATGTCATTACCCCTCTTTACATTCTAACTTTATGGTTGAAAACGTAAAATAACATACGGAACCACTAGTTCATGTCCTTCAAAAATCAGTAATGTTTAAATTATTCTAGGTGATATATCTTACGTGATCTTCAAAATTAAGCATTTTTGATTATGTAAATATTAAGATCATCGAAGCATGCAATTCACAACCTTGAAGAATTTATATGGTAATTTAATCGTAACCCGACTGCGAAGAGGTTCTTTATTTAGGAGGGTTATGGTTTTCGAGTTTAGAGGGTAGTAGTAGGTAGTAGTAGTAGTAGGTACGTACCTATGTATGTATTACGTTTGTTTAACTCTTAGTGCACCCGCAAACGGGTCGCCGACTATGGCTACCGGTGGGCGGCGCCAGTCAGTTTTCATACATTTTGTAACTGTCGCGCGCGGCCGCTACACGTTTTGCCGGTGGCGGCCGGATGGACGCCGGCCATCGGTCGCTGTAGTCGGCGACCCGTCTGTGGGTGCATTAAGACATTTCCACTTGTTGGGTGTCGGATCCTAGGTAGCCAATGTATATCAAAAAATTCAATACGTGGCGGCGGTGGCTGTAAACCAACATATGTGTGACAATGTGCATAATACTATCAAAACTTGATGGATTTTGATAAATGACGTATCTTAAAAGTAGTTTTGGTCATACATAGGTCATACATCATACAATCAATCAATATCTTTATTTGCAAAACATGGGTAATTCGGATACAGGTGATGATAGCAATGAAAGTGTCTCCATATTTAGCCTATAGAAGGCGTGCAAATCAATTTTTATACATAATTATGTTAAAATTACTAATTAGCATTTTTATCATTTAAGTAGTCACACTTTTTAAGTAGTACAAATACATATCATAGAATTAAATTAAAGTGTCAACAGTTGAAAATGCAAATTTATAAGTAGATATATAGATTTATTTTGTAATGTTATGTTTTTTATGAATAAATAAATTCAAATTTATAGCGTGTGACTTGGCAACACAAGCTCGACCAAACCGACCACATCGATCAACCCGTGGTCAAGTTCCGACGCGGTTTCGGGACGAATGATTGTCTATGGCAATCATCTATTATTATCGATGGTTCAGTCTTCTTTTGCAAGTTTGATTCAGTTATTTTGGAGGTTGGAAGAAAAAAAATGTTAAAACTTTGTGTTTCCTCGTGTAATTCGTGAATATATAAACAATAGCAACAAGAACTCTTTCTTTTCGCCCAAAACCAGTGAGCTAACCGCGAAAAATTCTTAAAATATTTTGTCAATATTTTACGATGCGTGAATTGATGAAGACATTTGCATTTCTCTAATTCGCAAATATCTACATAACAAGTTCACGTAGAGATGGCAAAAACAACAAAGTCTTTGCGAATAACAAGACTGAAAAAGACTGCAATTTTATTTAAACCTAACTTTTTTAATATACGAGTACAAGTACTCTTTTTTAAATTGTCGATATAATGCAAGACGCAGGATTTTGAAAAACAAATTGTGGTGCACCTGTTGAATTTGAGTGCTATAGCAATAGCAATCGTACACTTTGAGATTTGGCCGCATCGTCGTATAGAGCCTTCGAGAATCTAACCAAAGAAGACGTTATACGTCAGAATTTGCAAACATAAATTTCTGCCATTTTTGAAGGGGGACGAGGTAAACACGCATTGCAAACGCGCCTAACAAAATCTTATTCATGTAAACGCACACTATAATAATCTCGTACACCATTTTAAAATATACACACAGTTATCAAATACAGCGTATAGTTTGATTTAACGTGAATGGCCATGAAGCTTATATGGCCAATAGAGGGGTACGCCTTGCATTAACATCTCCTTTGGCTAGATTCTCGAAGTACAGAGCAGGAAAAAGACTCGCGCGCCGTCTCTAGTTGCCGCTACCGTATGCCGTAGATTTAGATTAATTCTTTGACATTTCATAGTCTCTTCGGCGCCTCCTCAGGTGGGTGCTGGGCCAAAGGCTCTATAAAATCACATCACTCAAATCGTGTCGAGTTTCATCTACGTGTTGTAGTATTAACTAGCCTCGGTCAGTTAAATCCTGTGTTGAAGAACTGGAAATCCAATGTTTAAACCAAATTTTGGACCATATGTTATACAGACGTTGATTGCAGGATGCTGTAAGTACCTATAATTCAATTTATTTCTGATATAATATTGAAATTTAATGAGTTGTTTACAAGATGCTCAACGCCCCTCCGAGTATGTGTTTAATATGTTATTATAGAATATTTCGTTTTAATAAGTGTATTTTGGAAATAATTACAATAATGAAAGTGTTCAGTAAAATTACATTCAATTCAAAATACAAACTTAATTATACGCAGATAAAAATGATATTTGGGAAATTTGGGTTTGAGGTTTATTTCATTAAGTGGTTTTCAGTTCAGCCAATAGTACCTCAAAACGCAGTATGTAGTAATATTACTAAAAACATGAAAATAGTGTGTGGCCAAATTCATTTTTGAATACCTATGAATCACAAACAAATTTGGTGCCATGATCCCGAAAACGAAATACAATTAAAATATTTTTTCAAAATTTGGTGCGTCATTAAAAACCCTCCGAAATTTCGAGACAATTTTAATGTGATAATAAGTATGTAATAACAAAAAAGGTGCTGTTCTAAAAAAAATATTAGCATCAACATTTTGTCAGAGCGTCTATTTTATCAGCTATCTCGGCCAAAGAATAAGCCTTGCAATACATAGAGGCAATGCAGCCAGTATCCTCGGCACGCTGTCATCAGGTATCGAGTTGGAGCAGTTGTGCTACCTAAAGATCGTTTGCAACGGTCTATGGGTGGCCCAATTGTTTGCTTTTGTTTAGTAATTGCAGTTTAAGTTGGCTTATGCTGTAGTAAAAAAATATTAGTACCTAGTTTATTTTACAACTATCAGACGCCCAATTTCGTCTGCGTTGCAAATTAACTAAATTCCTTCTCTTCACTTTATTTTAAACTTTCAGTAAATTTTGGAGAAATCATAAATGGATATGGAGTGGCCTGGGCCGCTCCCATCATACCGAAGTTGCAGAATCTTGAAGAGTCTCCTCTACCATACGTCATCACCGAAACCCAACAATCTTGGATCGCTTCTACCGTTTATTTTGGATGCTTGGGTAAGGATTTTCATGACTGACTGACTTGACCTGCAAAATTGTGTATATTTTTATGTAAGGTTAGTCGCAAATGAGACACTGACCACGACAACTGGTGCGGCGAAAAGCAGTTCTCACTCATTTTGTTGTTGTAGCGTATGTAAACTGATTGTCGCTGTGAATGGTAGCTCGTTTGCGGCGACCGTAAAGGTTCACGCCGGAACAGGGCTTCTTCTTCTTCCAATCCTTTTTTTTCGAGCACTTTCTGATTAGTTATCTAGCTAAAACTTTTAGGAAACATACAACTCGATGCCAATGCATCATAAATCCATTTATATAATAAAAAAAAAAATTGGTTGTCTATAAAGTTGGTTTACGGACGATAGTTTAACGTGTTTAACGCTGCCCCGCGCGGCGCTAGTAACTACTGTGCTCCTCAAACCATAACATTAAGAGGATATGTGAAACTGTCAGAAATGACAGCTGCCGAATTGTAAGACAGTGATAGCGCATTATGACACCTTACCCCGAGGGAAGAGGTTAGATATAGATTTTTGTCGCTCAAAAGTAACGGACGTAAGCGACAAATGATAAAACATCGTATTGCTTGAAAAGTATTGAATTTATAAAAAAATCCTTTTACAATTATCTCCAATCGTGTTTCTGTTTTACATTTCACCAATCGTGTTTCTGTTTTACATTTATTTAGATTATATCCTCAAGTAATCACTGTATTAACATCAAGTTTGTAAACTGTACCGTTACCGATTAAGAATGAAACGCAGCGACTCCAAATTTTCACATAGCCTCTTAAATAAAAAATTGGCTCTATTAGTCTTTTCTCTAAGTTTTTTTATACTTATTTACAGGAGCCTACATGGGAGGCTATTGCGCTAACAAGATCGGACGTAGGAAAACCTTCATAACTGGTGGCGTTTTGATGTTACTGTCTTATGCCCTGCTGACGGCAGCCAGGAATTTGATGATGGTGTACATCGGACGGGTGTTAATCGGGACTTCAATGAGCTGGCTTTCTGTCGTCGGGATCATTTATGTTGGAGAAATTGCGTAAGTTTCCTACCTAGAGCTTACCTTACCTTACCTTGTCTTACATTATTATGAAAACCATACCATTTATGTTACTACTATTTAAGACCTATTATATATTATACCCATTAAAGCGCGCGTTTTAAAAACGCTCAATGTATACCCGCTCTTATGCTACGGCTACATTCGCGGGTTTCGGTGAATATTCGAGCTATCGCATGTGGTCTAAAACACAAAACTTTTTTTTTCTAGATCCTCAAACATCAGAGGCGTTATCCTCGCGAGTATGGGGGTGTTCCACGCTATCGGAGGCCTCGTGGTGTATTGTGTGGGTCCGTTCACGAGCTACAAAGGTGTTGGATATGTGGTGATGGCCATGACTGCAGTCTACATCGTGCTGTGCTGCTTCCTGCCTGAATCACCGATGTACCATGTTATAAAAGGTAGTTATTCATTCTTTGCTAAGGCTACATTATCGCGCGATAATTCGTGTTGCGATATCGCGATAAAACTGCACGAAAGTAGGCGCTATTGAAATCCTTCCACCACCCGAGTGCGATTATACTAGTGACACGAATTATCGTGTAAGAAGGAAAAGAAATAAAAACATCGTGTATGATGTTCTTCTCTAACTTTAAGCAGTTAACTACATACTTCGTATTCGCCTGAATATATCGCGATGCTACGACCTACTCGACCACACTTGTCACGACTCGCGATAGCTCATTTTTCGTAGACTTTCGCGATTATCATACGAGTATTTATCGCGCTCACCTTATCTATTTTTTTAATCCGATGTTTAACATTTTTGACGACCAAAATTTTAGTTGTTACACCCTAAATGAGTAATATTGTGTAGCTGTAGTGTAGGTAAATGATAATTTAACTCACTAAGACCTGAGATGTAACTTACCTACCCAATATGGCAATATATTGAATACTTCGTACCAATATTGTGATATCAATATAAATATCATTGATAAATTAGATTTGTAATTATATTGATCGATACAAAATTTTGATTACTAACTGACTGATATATCGTCGCCCCGTGCCGAAACCGTAAAACGTAGAGAATTGAAACTTAGAAGGAGTATTTTGAGCGCGCCTATATTAATATTTTAAAACTACGCAAACAAAGATGCGAGAATGAGACTCGTAAATTATAAATTACATATATCATACTCATAACAGTAG
The DNA here is from genome assembly GCA_932526365.1 of Lobophora halterata. Lineage (NCBI taxonomy): Eukaryota > Metazoa > Arthropoda > Insecta > Lepidoptera > Geometridae > Lobophora > Lobophora halterata. The sequence goes on along the minus strand of OW052023.1, from coordinate 2,535,477 downwards.
GTACAATATAGATGGATCAATGAACTCATATTATTTAACCTTATTTTGACTTTGCATTACCAGTAATACACGAATTAGCTCGTATGTATATTGACACAAGATTATCAACACATACACAAAAGCATACATGAAAATTTCACTGAAAGTCTCCTGATTATACAAATAAATTAATATCTTGCATAGATATTAACGGTGTTCCTAAAGAACACCAAGATAGACAGTATCAAACCAAAATCGATGCGGAATACAGGTCTTTTTAGACACCCTGTCATAAAAATTAAATATCTTTAATTTCAAATAATATATGTTACTTTTTACGATGTAGTTTTATTGACAATGAAAAAAATTAACATATAAGTAATATTTATTTAGCCCTAGGCTGTTACTTCTCTTTTTCGAAAATTAGCATCGGACCAAAATGTACTAGAAGTTAGCCAATGTGGCTCCCTTTCCTTGGTCGCATTTTCAATGTACTACAGTGTGATTCTATACTTTATTACTTCTATGATATCTTGAAGTTAATTTTATTTTAGGTGATGAGGATTCAGCGAGATTAGCCCTGCAGTATTTAGGTAGAGATGATGACATAAATAACGAATTAAGGATAATGATGGAAAAATCCAGTGAGAAGCAACATCAGAAGCAAATCTGGCGAGAACTGTTCACGGTCAAGAGTAACCAGAAGTCGCTCTTGATTGCCGTTGGTTGTGCATTCTTCCAGGTAAAGTCAACGTCATAAATATATTATTATCTACCGACTCCAGAAAAGGGGGAGGTTATCAATTCGGTTGAAGGTTTTTTTTAATGTTTGGTACCTAATTATTAATATTTTCACTATTCATATTATAATTGTTACTATCAAAAATTATCTTACAAATGAAATCATAATTTTTATTTCCTAATGGGTTATTTTCAATATCATCAACAAGCGCACGAATCATTGTATACACTCCCTATCTTCTACATTTAGAAGTATTATACGAGTAGGTGCCCACTCTTAATTGTACAAAGATATTCTGCTTCTGACAGGAATTCTGACTAATAAAATAGCTACATTAATTTGCAAATGCCTGCGTGAACTTGTCTTTGCAAAATTTAACAATAATATATATGTGATAGTTTGGGAGTGCATACATGTCTGTGCAGCTGACTACTGCACTGTACCTACTTAATGAATCCCCATATCATCTTCCAGCAATCCAGTGGAATAATAGCGGTGATTATGTTCGCCACGACGATATTCCAAGACGCCGGGTCCTCGATTGAACCCGACATGGCTACAATCATCGTCGGCGCAACGTTCGTGCTTGGTGCGTGCACATCTCCAATCTTCATCGAGAAGTATGGTAGGAAGATCCTTCTGTTGATATCAACTGCTGGCTGCTGTTTATCTATGGTAAGTTCATCTATTAACTTAACGGTACTTAACCTACGTTAAATGCCCTTAATTTTGGCAATAGTAGATTATGCACTAAGGGGATAAAGCAGTGTCTTATGTCGCGGGTGGCATATTGAACCCTGAGCTAGCGAGGGAGTTATGTAGAGTCCTGCGTGACGCGAGGGGTTCAAGCTACCCAAGACGAAGACAAGCTTTATCCCAGAGGAGCATACTCTACTTTTCACACCTTCTGCGAGGCAATAAAACGCGAGGGCTCCAGCAGCGAACACCGTCTTTTGTTTCACAAACTTTGAAGTCGCGCCTTTTTTCTTTTTTTATGAATGGCCAGTTCTATTTTCGAACAAACCTCTTTACAATGCCATATGGGCGTTCCTTTACTTAGAGTTTTCCACGAGTTTCCACGCGAATTTGACGTTCCAAATTTAAATCACATTACAACCCTTGGGAGTTTCATACAACATTACCTCCCTAGGTAGGTAATGCTTTGCTTTACCTTGATGATAGTATATGTAATTGGACATTGTCGAGCAGGTGGTGTGAAAACTTTTTTAAAATGCCTTAAGGGCGTTCTTTTACTTAGAGTTTTCCATGAGTTTTCTCACGAATTTGTCGTTCCAAATTCAAATCACATTACTACCCTTGGGAGTTTCATACAACATTACCTCCCTTGGTAGGTTATGCTTTGATTTACCTTGATGATAGCATGATACGCAATTGGATATTGTCGAGCAGGTGGTGTGAAAATATAATAGTAATCCTCTACTGAAGATAGATTTCTCCTAAAGCGTACAACTATGCCCGAGTTTCGACTCTTGTCATCCACCTTCTGACAGCTATAAAACGTAAATCATAGCTCCATCTAGCCAGAGGTTCTCGTATACTACGCTTGCCTCAATTAACAATCATGGAGGACAGAAAATTTTAAGACACCCTGTCAATAAAAATGAAATATCTCTATTTTCAAATAATGTTTGTTACATTTTATGATGTAGTTTTATTGACAATGGAAAATCCTAGTAGATTTAACATACAATAGTTATTAAGCCCTGTTCTTCTCTTTTTTGAAAATTCGCATTGGATCAGAATGTACTAGAATTTACAAGGCTTCCCTGCTTGACTCTGAATTTGTTTCTGTTTATATTAAACAATATAATATAAATATAGAACATGTCTAAAATATCCTTTACTGACGTGAAATTTTTATCCAACCACTTTTGAGTCGGTGCCATAACTTCTGACTACACATAATTGCTGACTCACTTCTTAAAAGTTTTTAGGAATCTTCTAAATCAGAACCATCGTGCTGTTTCTTCCAGGCCTTCCTCGGAGTCTACTTCTTCCTGAAAATAATTGAGGACCCTAACATTGGAAGACTGGGCTGGGTGCCACTGACTTGCCTAGTTGCTGCTATATTCGCATATAGCATTGGTGAGACACATCTTTATTTTCAAGTATAGACATTTGACACAATGCCTATAGCCCCTGACTAAGCAAAGCTTCAATTCTTTCATTTTTTTAATGTAAACATGGGACAAGACGAACTAAGTGCTCTCCTGATGGTAAGAGATCTCGCCTGCTCATAACCAGAACAGTGCTACACAGGACTTTGGTGCAACTCTGCTAAAGCGCTTGTCCACGTAGATAAATTTTGATGGTCAGTATCATATATCATAATTATCATCATATAATTTATTCATAAACAATTTATCAATCGTATTTGAACATTCAACTTAAAAGTATGTTTAATATATATATAATTATATTATACTTAAATTAAATTATAATCAATTACCTACTAATAAAGATGTTATTTACAAGTATAGACATTTGACACAATGCCTATAGCCCCTGACTAAGCAAAGCTTCAATTCTTTCATTAATTTAATGTAAACATGGGACAAGACTAACTAAATGCTCTTCTGATGGTAAGAGATCACGCCTGTTCATAACCAGAACAGTGCTACAGGGACTTTGGTGCAACACTGCTAAAGCGCTTGTCAACATTGAGATATTTTGATGGTCAGTCTCGATAGCCCAGTAAATTCACTAGCTTAGCTGCAACACTACATCCAGCAACTAGATAGAATACCCACACAGACACAGATACTCAACACAACAGATGATCGCCTGATGCGTGAATCAAACCCATGGTACACCCGGCGTGGCAGTCCAACACACTTGTCACTCGACTATCCGTGTCATCATACAGATTGTCCCTGTTACCTTATATAGTACGATGACACACGGGTTTTTTTACACGCTACACGCCAGCGACTTTACTTGTAGCGTGTAATGTCGCCCAGCGTCATCGGCGTTTTTACATTTTGCTTGTTGATAATCCTTCCCAAAAGCTAACACGCTCACACGCTAGCGTTTCAAAACGCCAACAATCAGCTTGTAAAAAAGCTTGTGTGTCATCGTACTTATAACTACTTATAGAGCATTATCAATTGTAACGTTTGTTGTTAAGTGCAACTCATGTTACCGAGTAAGATAATTCTAGTGCCGTGTGAGCCAAAGACCTTCATATTTAGGTTCAAAAAGCTTAAGGTTATTACCTTACTGTATGTTTTGTTTCAACGCATCTGAACAAATAAATATTATCTACAATAAAATGAATCACATTATTAACAGTTTGTCATTGTTACCATAAAGAGCTTAATCAATTTATAACGTTTGTTGCTAGGTGTAACTCATGTTACCAAGTAAGATAATTCTAGTACCGTGTGAGCCAAAGACCTTAATATTTAGGTTCAATAATCTTTAGGTTATTACTATTATTGCTATTATTGTTACGTTTTGTTTTAACGCAGTTGTACAAATAAATATTATTAACAATATAATCAAGCACAATAATACCTAATGTTCTTTTGTTGGTTCTATGAATAGAGTAGGGTTATTGAACCTATGCCTGACCTTTTCGTGTGAAACAGGTAAACGTATGACTTGACCTGCATGTTTTAGATCTGTTATTCATAGTACTCCTTCATTTGAGATGCTTTTAATGTGTAAATCTTTCGTCTCGCTTTCTGTCAATTTGTGGGAGTAATTTCGTGAGAATCGGATGGAAGTGTGTAACAGGAAATCAGCCGTCAGATGGTCCACCAATCGCATAAAAATGAAGTACATGGAAATAAATGTTGCTTCTTAGCTTAGGTACCAACACAGTACGAAGGTGAGATATATATGAGATGTGACACTTCATATGTGACTTCTCTAAATAAGAAAAAAATCAAATGCCTTCAAATCGTGAAAAAGCGCAACAGTGGTACAACAATGGCGCTTACTTACGCCTCTAATTTGAAGGCGCCCTGTTTTTTTTTTTGTTATCATTCTCGAAAGCCCAGTAAATTTCACTTTCACTTTACAGAATCTGATTACTTTAAATTTAGCTAATCATCATCATAATTATCGGCACTTGTCCTTCTAGAATTGGAATATCCCCTCCCTCGTCTCCACCAATATCTTTTCGGCCGGAGCGGACCGTGAATTGGCCAATCACAGTGCTCTTAATCTCCACTTCGAGCACTGTGATTGGCCAATTCGGGGCTGCCCAGCTCCGCATCAGTGGAAACGCACCCTATTACTTAGCTTATAGGTACTAAAAATATTTTCCAGGACTAACAATAATTCCCAACACGCTCTCGGGAGAACTCTTCACACCTAAGGTCCGTGGCTTAGGACCCTCCATCGCATTCAACTGTGGTTGGGTTTCCGGCTTCGTATCCACCACAGTCTTCAGTTACGCAGTAGCAACTCTTGGAGGTCATGTGACCTTCTGGATCTTCGCAGGGATCAACGCCCTGGCTTTCCTCTTCGTTCTGGCTTACGTCCCCGAGACCAGGGGCAAGAGTCTTATGGAGATACAAATGATGTTGGAGGTTTGAGGGTCCTCGCTACGGCACGGCATTAAGACATTCGATAAGTATCCGGTTTGATATGTGAGTTGTAAGATTCGTAAGTTTGTAAAACGGCTAACGTACCCGTCAAGTTATAAACGTTCGTAGAGATTGTGAATATAAAGTATATGGCTAAGGTACAGCATTAGCTTTAGTTATTTGATTATAACGGGTATTTATCGCGCTCACCTCGTATGTTCAGAGTCAACCCGTGACCACGGCTGTGCAATACAGTCGAAACGTCGGGACACAAAACATACGAGGTGAGCGCGATAAATACCCGTTATAATCAAATAACTATGTGTGATAATCGCGAAAGTCTACGAAAAACTATAACATTAGCTTTTTTATTATTTTGATGTTGGTAGGTTCAGCTTGATAATGCATGAATGTAAGTATATTTAATTAATAAATTGATATCTTGGTTACGGATATAAAAAAAACATTAAATAATTTTGTTTTAAAATATCAAGAGTACTCTTAATTCATATCCATCAAATATCCTATCCGGCTCAACAATATTATGTTAGTATAAATCACAACACAGCTTTAAACTTGTAAAATAGTTTATTACAAAAAGTTTTTAGTTTTAAGATTACTCAAGGTCTCTTAAGCCTCGATGAGACAGGGCTAGTTTATTGTTACTTGTAGACAAACTCGCCTCGTGTCATCGGTTTTTTTACAATCTGCTAGTTGACTTTCCTTCCGGACCGCTTACTCGCTCACTCGCTAGCTTTTAAACTCGCCAACTAGCACCTCGTAAACCAACCCGTTACGGATCTTTAGCAGAAATTTGAATATCATCGGCTCAGCATCTCTTGTATTTCCATCAAGCTTTTTCCTTTTGTCTCCGGTACAAATATGGCAGTGAAAATAAAGGTTATTGCACAGCTAGCGGCGAATACCCAGAAAGCAAAATACGGTCCTATGATCAGCATGTATCCGAATATAGTAACGACGCCGAAGCCGCAGATCCATGAGGTTGTTAAAGACACCGTGGTTCCGTTGACTCTGACGTTGGGTGTGAACATCTCGCCGGTTATAGTTGCAGGGATTATGCCAAAACCTGTAGAGATAATAATCAAGGTTTTACAGAATCATACTACAACCAACTTCAATTGGAATGTACTAGTGACCGTGAAGACGACTGAAAAGTCACAGGGAGTAGTGTAGGGTGCCCTCCGGCCAGGTGGAGTGACGACCTACGTAAGGCAGCCGGTAGAAAGTGGATGCGGAGAGCCGAAGACCGGGCTCAGTGGCGCGAAATGGGAGAGGCCTACGTCCAGCAGTGGACTAATGTGGGCTGATGATGATGAGTCACAGGAAAACAAACACGACATATTTATTTTCAGTTATTTTGGAATAAAAACTAAACCACTGAACTGATTTTGATGAAATTTCTATAAGACCAATCTAAAAGTATATCCTCTCAAACAATAGATAAATTCTAAAATCGGTTTACGAATAATTAATTTCTGAGGTAACAAAACAATTCAGATTCCCTCCATCTTTGAAGTCTGTTGATAAAAGAGATGTTGACAAAAAGACACTTGGCGAAGATCAAGATAATAGAGCGGGATGAAATTGTATTTTTTTACTAAAAACACCTCTAAGAACACTCGGGTTATTGAGACGAATCTAACAACATGTTAATTGTCAATATACATCCAGCCGTTCGGGAGATACGAGGTAACCAAGAAATGTACATAGGTACATACATACAAGATACGCGCGAAAAACATAACCCTTCCTTGACAGTCGGGTAATATACAACTTACCTAGGTAAAAAGACAGGTAGTAGATAAGGAGAGTTACAAGTGGCAACCATTTTGCACTCGCAGCTACCGATGAACCAGCACTATCTAAATAAAAATATGTTCCCAGGATTCCCTGCAACGAAATAATATGATAAAAAAATCAAAAAATCTGAATGTAAGTATTTGTCGGTAATTAAAGTATTTAACGGTAAGGTGGATTGGATAGAAAAAAATATATAAGTAGTGTAGAAAATCATACTACGCGATGAAAGAATTAAATTTAATTATACACTAGGAACATTATACATTGTATAGAATAGGGTAAAAAAAAAAGTAATTGGCAGGTACTGACGATTAAAAAATGTCTCTCTACCATGAGACTTGGGTTTCTCTTGGCACAAGTGAATCATATATGTGGATCAAATTCACAATAATTTATAAAGCCAGTTCTGAACCTATAAAGAGACTTGAAAGCTCCTACATCAGAGAAAGCCACTTGCATACAATAAAGGATGATTTCAAAAAGTATAAGAACTCACCAAACTCAAACTACAGACCGCTGTTGAAACCAATAACAATGATTTCCTCCCAGATCGTTCTACCAAAAACGATGCAATGAAACTAGAAAATAATTGCATTACTCCAACTATGATTGTAGCTATATGAGGCGCCACTGACGAATCCGCCAGCTCAAAAATTCTCGTCACGAAGAATGATACTGCGGTCACTCCACTCGTTTGTGTTAATATATTCAAAATCAATGTTATTTTTAATGCCTTTCTGTTCGATTTGACTGTGATTATCTCTGTCCATTGATCTTTGGTTTCCTTTCTATATGAACCAGGCACTTCAATTTTTGATGATAGCACCTCATCAATTTTGCTGTCTCTGCCGAGAAACGTGAGTGCTGCTTTTGCTTTATCCTCCTGACCTGTAACGATTTCACTTGTTTAAAAAGCCGTGTTGCCCGAGTTGGAGGTGCCTCGAGTTTCGATCATTCAAACTCCGTGGTACACCAATAGATTTTTCTGTTCAAAAATATATATGTGCATTAAAACACGTACTTAACGGTAAAGGAAAACATCGTGAGAAAATCGGCATGTCACAGAACCTTAATAGTTTGAAAACATGTGTCAAGTGCACGAAAGAAGCCTCTTCGATGCGGCGCACTTGAAATCCATTCACCACCCTGGGTCGAAAGAACTAGTGACAGGCTAAGAAGACTTGTTCAACATCAGAAACAACTTAGATCTAACGTAATAATTACGTATATGCTGTTTCCGTGTGTTTTGTTTTCTCTCAAAGTTTTTATTTATTACAATAATACCTACATAATATGCCCTTGGGGATAATGTTACTGACAATAATGAAAAAAACGTTATAATCCCCTTAAATTGTAGTGTAGAGCACAGTAATTTGAATGTTGACTATACTAAAATAATTTGTATAAGTACCTTTTAATACTAAGAAAAGTGGAGTCTCCGGTATGAAAAACAAACTTAAAATGAATACTACAGACATAGCTACTAAAATATAGCATGTGACTGAATAGCTCACGTAAGGTGCCACGCTGTATACCATCACCGTGCCAATGTTGTTAAATATACTGCTAGCAGTGAGAAGTAAACCTCTAATGGGAGTGGATCTGAAACAAAGAGAAATAAATATACACGGTCAACTTTTAATCACTAGAAAAAAAAATACGCATAGTCAGTTGCCGTTACTGAACACAGATATGGCAAAAAAACTTGAAAAAATTGAGTTAAATTGTTGTCAAAATACATTTGATTCAAATTGAATATGAATAACTGTAACCGTTAGTCGTTTTCCTATGGATTTGCGTCAGGCGGTACCCTTTATTGATAATAATTTTAGTTAACTTCATCGTTTGGCAAACTCGGGCACCTAGCTCGAGCCAGCTCGCAAAAGCTCAGCTCGGGCGCCGCACTCGCGCCGCTATCACTCTGCCATTTTGTAGAAATCCAAAATTCTGACTGCACAGATACAACGGAGTACCACGTCTGCATTGCCCATTTTTTTTTTTGATAAATTAAAATTGGTGGTGTATTTAAAGATAATGTATTGAATGTATAAATTAATGAATGAATGAATGAATGATTGATTTGTCTCTAGTAGGTATGGTTAGTTATATACAGGTCTTATGAATGTTTATAGTAGAGTCACATACTTCACTGTAGAAAACAGTATACAATTTTTTTAAAATTTATACTTATGTCACATAAGGTTCAGGAAATGTGTTGTTGGATAGCTATTATAGATAATTGATTGATTCAGGCGTTACTTTGCGGAAATCCATAAATATCAACAAATTATATAAATATATTTAGTAATAAATCCGCTTGATTTCTAAACAAAGGTTTTAATTAACTTAACTTTAGTTTAGAACTTTAGTACATATTACTATATTATAAACCAAAGACCAAAGTTCAAAGATACGACACGTGTTTCGCCTCTACACGAGGCATCATCAGGAGGTGTGGACTCGCCGAAGTTCGAAACGAGAGTCTCTCGTCGAAACACGTGTCGTATCTTTGAACTTTGGTTTTCTGTTCGTTGACTCTTTGGTTTATAATATAGTAATATGTACTAAAGTTCTAAACTAAAGTTAAGTTAATTAAAACCTTTGTTTAGAAATCAAGCGGATTTATTACTAAATATATTTATATAATTTGTTGATAGCTATTATAGCTTTCTAAGCCATATCAGTGTCAGTGTCTCATACAACGATTAAGGCTAATAATTTCCTCAAACGAGTTGGGACTGTACTATTTTTGCATTGGACATACTAGGACGATCATTACAGTAGTAAAAAGGTAGTTATTTGGTACACCAAGGCAAGCAAGCAAAATTTCAAAAAAGTTCTCAACCTTCTAATTCAAATTCCTAAAACTTTAAGAGAACTACCTATTAAACAATTTAAAACTAAACTGTATAAATGGTTACTTGAGAAATGCTTTTATATTCTAAATGAATTTTCATCCAAATGTGTTATAAATATTATCTTAAATCTACTATATTATTATAGGTACTTACTATTATTTTTTGTCATAACTACTATATTATAACCTGTCATAAAAAATAGAAAATTATTATAAGTAAAAATTTGCATGTCGACCGACTACCGACGAAGTATGTGATACTATACTAAATAATATAAGACCTTGTAATGACCATACTTCAGGCAAATAAATATCATGTCATTTCTTTTCGGCATGAAACCTATTACAAACTGAACCTCTTTGAACAGATTTTATAAGCAATTACTTTTTTGCCCTATGGTCGAAAATGCAGTTTTACTCCCCCAAAAGCGTGTTATATGATAGGAAGTTAAAGGTTACTCACGCTATCTCTCCAAGATAAACATGGCTGACCACAACTACGATGCCAGCACCCAGACCTAATAGTATTCTGCTAATATAGATCATAGTCAGGTTCCAAGCAAAAGCCATGACTAGGGATGAAAGCAGGTATGCTACTGCTCCTAGAAAGAGGCATGGCTTTCTGCCTATGAGGTTACCGAGGAAACCAGACATATATGGACCTGAAAGTAGAAATTATATTAGAACCAAAGTGTTTGCATTCTGTTTAGGCCCAGAATCTATCTCGCTCGTACATTTTGACGTGACTACGTCTAATAAATCGATGAACGCAGGCTGCATGCACGAAAACCTTGACGTCATTGTCCGGTAACGGTAGCGCTGTCGTTGTCCGGTAACGCTTATGGTCCCGTTACGCTGGTAGTCACGTTAAACTATCGTCCGTAAACCAACTTTACAGACAACCAATTTTTTTGAAGATGTTATTAGCCCCAAACTAAGCAAGCTTGTGCTATGGGAACCAGATAACTGATTATAATTGGTATCTTTATCCATTTTTTTGTAAATACAAAAATTATGATACATAGAAAACACCCAGACTCAGGACAAACACCGATGTTTCACACAAATGTTTGTCCTGAAGCGGGAATCGAACCCACGACACCGGGCGTGGTAGTTAATTGTGATGTTTAATAGAGAACCAGGCTTATCTTTGTTCTGCTAACAGGCTAAGATTACCATCATCATCTCCTGCCTTATCCCACACTTAGGTAGGGTCGCCACAACATGTTTTCTTCCATTCGACTCGATCAGCCGTCATCTCTGTACTCACGCCTGCTTTGTTCATATCCTCTTTCACAAAGTCCATCCATCTTTTTCGTCTTCCTCTTCTCGTAAATCCATCCACTTTCATTTCTAACACTTTTCTAGTGACATGGCATACAGGCTAAGTGCCATACTACAAGAGCAGTTCTCCCGCGGGAACCCGCTCGACAAAGCTGCCGCAGACCATCAAACTACATGGGACGCGGTTTATCGCTGTCTTTTGTTCGATTTAACATGGATCCGCTAATGATTAATGAAGCAATGTTTGAAAAAAATTCTTATGCAGAATGACGAATTACCGGGAAACCAGCGGCGGTTATCAGCGGCGGTTTGACGCTGCATGCGGCGGTCGTATTTTACCAACTTGTGAACCGCGAAGGGAAACAGCGCAGTATGCAGCAATGTTGTAGGTACATTCATATTAAATTGTGTCCAGTGCGGTTCAGAAGCGGATTCCTGCAGCGGGAGAACCTCCCGTGTAGTATGGCCCTAAGTTTACCAAATTACCAAAAAAGCATCCGATCAATGCCAGAGAGCCGATCCAGGAAGCCTGCTGGTCAGTTATCAGCTCCTGTAATGGGGTCTGCTTAGGGTCTTGCAGCTTTATAATGACCGGTGCTAGCCATCCTCCCCCATAGCCTGCTATTGTATGACCAATATACACTGAAAAATTAAAGGTGTTTAGCGAAATTTTCAGTACCAATCTTCGAGAATCTAGCAAAAGGAGACGTCATACGTCAGAATTTGCAAACATTTTCTGCCATTTTTTAAAGGGGACGAGGAATGAGTAAACACGCATTGCACACGCGCCTAACAAAATCTTATTCATGTAATCGCACTCTATAATAATCTCGCACACCATTCTAAAATATGCACACAGTTATCAAATATAGCGTATAGTTTTATCTAACGTGAATGGCCATGAAGGTTGTATGGCCAGCAGAGAGGTACTAACTTTTAGGCCTTGCATTAACATCTCCTTTGGCTAGATTTTCGAAGGGACCAATGGCTCACAAAGGAAACGATAAAATCTAGCAATTGAACACAAGTAGAGTAATTAATATTGTAGCAAGGAACAATAGGGCAAAAAATTCCCTATTGTTCCTAGTAGGACTACGCTAGGTGTATGGACAATCGGGAATAGATCCTACTTTGGCTAGATTATAATAGTATTGGAGTACAATAATAAGTAATTTATGTATGTGAACTAAAAAAAACTCACCCCATAATGCAACGAAAATCTGCTTTCTTTGATACTGTTCCATATTAAACACTAGAGCTGAATTTTAAGCGGAATAAATTTTAAAAATGTATGCTCTATTTCAAAATGATTAAATTTGGTTATTCCTAAGCAATCACTGAAGTCCCGATTCAAAATACAAATTGTATTTTTCTTGCTGAATCGTGTGTGTGCTCAGAATATTACTAAGAGTATTTTCGGTTACCGAAATAAATTCGTTTATATACTAGTTAAATGGTCTAATCGATAGGTTAGATATAAATCGAAGTCACTGCACTTTACAGCACTGCAATTTGCAGATAGCTAAAGTCATCAACCACTCATTTCAATATTCAATACCTACAAAACTCTTTGTTTAGGAAAAAAAAATATCGAAAGATAGATAGATAGATAAAAAGATAGTAACACTTTCTATTACACCCCGAGGATATATACATTATAAAAGTAAGTTAAAAATAAAATAACCAAAAATAATAGAGGTTACAATGGGCGCACACATCGCTAAAATCGATTTCTTCCAGTTAACTTTTTAAATCCAATAAATTTTCAAGGCATTTATGGCTGGCTGAAAAATGTTTTTACAAAATAAGTGACTTCTGAGATAATAATTATGAAATAATAATATTTTGTTAAATTAGATCCATGATAAATTTTGTACACCATCACACGCTGGAGTATGTGAAACCAAATATTATAATTTAGAACTGTACACCATACTTCATGCAATAAACCATTTCATTTCATATTTATGATCTAACACACAACACCACACATTGATTGTCATAATTTAAAAGAGTCTACTTGACCGGAATACTGGCTTTTACTATGCACAGCGTATAAGCATTGCCATTTAACGTGGAAATGCCGCCAGCGTTCTGGGCTCGATGCCTTCTGGTGGAGACAACGACCGACCGGGTTATTTATATTTTTATTTATTTATTACCCGACTACAGCGAAGCAAAAAGGAGGCTTATGATTTTGACTGGTATAGGGATAGAGGTCAATGTAAATATTTTTTTTGCACCGCAGCCGAATATAGTATTTTCGAATTTTGAAAGTGGAATATGACCACGGACATAACTATTTCAGATGAGAATATTTTCTTGTTACAAACTTTTTAGAGTGTGATATTTCAGTATTCGGGTTTTAGTTATTGAATTCAATTTTTATTATAATCCATTCAACCATTCTATTTTATTTATTAAGTCGGTTTATTTATTTTAGCATATTAATGTTAATAGTATGAATAAATACCTACTTGTACAAAAACTTGCGTAACTAATTTCAGACATACTTAGTAAAATTTGCGGATAATTCACGTACTGTATTTCCGAAGGTTTTCCGTAGGTACATAATTCGATTAAGAAATAAAAACTTCATAATAATAATTTCTTTATATTTAGTAGGATACAACCGTTAGGACCTTATCCGGTTAGGACATACAATAATATAAGTACTTACAACTAAAATGAAAAATTATATTTTTATACATTAGAAATAGTAGACTGTTAGAAACGCTAATGTTTGAAACACAGCCAGGCACATAATAATTAAATATTCTATATTTTGAAAAAAAACTTATTTTAGTTAAAAGTTACTCGAATGAATGAATGAAATCGTTTAATGCATGTATACAGTTCCTTACTTTAGTTTTTCGTTTTAAAAATATTCTATTAAAATGGCTGTTTGGAATAAATCACACACATACATACATACACCAACACACACACACACACAAAAGGCAGTAGGTAAAATATATATAGGTATATATGTATATACATTTGTTTTTTTTTTCTATTTTTTATTTTTTACAATTGTTGTTTCTTTATTTTTTAAGATCAAAGTCTCTCCTTTGTTATTGAAGATTTTATTTCTTTTATAATATTTTTATGCATACAGTATTCTTTACAGTGCTCTATGATTTACTCTCATTAAGAAAATCAAAAATCAAACTCAATTATTACTGTAATAATCATCTGAAGCTAGCTGAAGCAGCGAATCCCTCGTCTCTACTTACAAGTATTATACTTAGTTCGAACGAGGTACTCAAAGATTCGTCTAATTCGAATCTTTCCAATGAATATTACAAAGTACATGTATACATACAATAGTGAAAACAGTTTTTCACTTTTAATATAATTTAATTTAGGTATACTTTTAGTTTTAGTTACATAATTTACTTTACTTACATTTTATACTTATAATTGTTACCTGTCTTTGTATGTACTATAAGACCTACAAGAATTAAATGTTTTTTATCTTTATCTTTATCTTAATCACACCCTAGCAATAATATAAAACAGAACAATAATGAATTTTCAATAATTCATTCTACCTATTATGGTAATTTTATCACAGGGTTCACTTAACGTAATTTCTGTACCAGAATTCGAAAATCATTTACTCAACATCGCTTGTACTTCCATCAAACTCTTTCCTCTTGTCTCTGGTACAGTTATCAAAGTGAACACAAAAGCCAGTGCACAACCAGCGGCGTACGTCCAGAAAGCAAAAAACGGTCCAATTATCAGCATATAGCCGAAAGCAGTGGAGACGCCGAAGCCGAAGAGCCAACCAATGGTGACGGTGACCGTGGCTCCAGAGCTTCTGACGTTGGTCGTGAACATCTCGCCAATAAACGTTCCGGGAATGATCCCAAAACCTGTCGAAAAACACAGAATTTAAGGAAGAATTATAATGTTTTGGACTTTCCACATAACGCCATCTACCCCCAAACTAAGTAAGCTTGTATTATGGAAAGCAGATAACTGATAGAATACTTATATACTTTTTTATAAATACATAGAAAACACCCAATCTCAGGACAAACACGGATGTTCATCGCACAAATATTTGACCTGAGTTGGAATCGAACCCGCGACACCGGTTGTGGTAGTCTAACACACTGGCCACTCGACCATCCGTGTCGTCATGATGATGACAAAATAATAAATAAAAGAATAATTTTAAAAACATGTAAACATTTTATCATTATTATTATCAATACATTTATATGAAAGAAAGAAACTGACTGACTGACATACAACGCACAGGATAATTCATTGAACGTAGAGACTTGAAATTTAGGTACGCGGTTACAATTTTGTTGAGGGAAGGAATTTCGTTAATTCGCAACATAAACAATGTTGCGAGCGTCAACTTGTTATCAATACATATAAAAGACTTAGTCCTGACTGACAGACAACGCACAGGCGAAACCACTGGTAGAGACTTAATGACTTGACTTGATTTCGAGGGTATGTTTGTCAAGAAGCCTAAGAAAGGAGCGTAGGAAAGGCGCGAACTAAGAAAGGAATTTCGCAACACAAACGAAGTTGCGGGTGTCAACTAGTTAACAATAATTATGCGGAAATTAAATCACAAATAGTCAAAAATATTATAAACTAGTCAACATTCTATTAAATTTTTATATAATACAATGAAGATTATTTTTTTTCGTAAGACAACTTACCTAGGTCATAAGAAAGGAAGAAGATAATGAGAGTCACAAGAGGCAGCCATTTCACACTCGCAGCTAACGATGATCCAACACTATCTAAGTAAAAATATGTTCCTAGGGTTCCCTGTAACAAAACAAATATTAAAGACTAAATGTTAAACAGAAAACAAAAGACCAAATGGAAACAAAAATAATCAAGGTTTCACAAAAACATACTACAACCGACTTCAATTAGACTGTTCTAGTTACCGTAAACACCACTGCCAAGGTGCTTCCTGTAAGTTGTGTATATTGTGAAGGAAATACAAACATCAAACACTTAAAATCAGACCACAAAACTGTTACACATTATTTCGTTCAAGCACTAGATGCAGTAGAAGTTTATCTTCAAGCTGACACATTCTATAAGACAGTTCCATAAGTTCCAAAGCCAGCCAAATGGCTTACCTAAGGCTTGAAAAGGGAGGAAGAGAAAACATTGTATAAAACTCACCAAACTCAAGCAACAGGCAGCCGTTGAGATCAATAACAATGATTTCCTCCCAGACCGTTCTACGAATAATGGTGTTATGGAGCTAGCAGCTATCTGTGTGACTCCAATGATAATGGTAGCTAAGTCTGGCTCAACTGAAGAATTTGCCAGCTCAAAGATCCTCGTCGCGAAGAACGTGACTGCGATCACTCCGCTCATTTGTTGCAATATATTCAATGTTAACGTTATTAACAATGCCTTTCTATTTGATTTGACAGTAAATATCTCTGTCCATTGGTCTTTTGCTTTCTCTAAAACTGGTAGATCCAATTTCGTAGATAGTATGCTGTCAATATCTGTTTCTCTGTCGAGAAACGATAGTACTGCTCTAGCTTTCTCATCCTGGCCTGTAACATTATTCGTTATTAAAGTATTTTTAGCTAAGCTCACAGATGTTGCAAAATACTCTATGGTTATTATCATAATAAATGGTATATTACCTTTTAATACTAAAAATAATGGAGTTTCCGGTATGAAAAATAAACCAAAAATGTATGCTACAGTTATAGCTACTGCAATATAGCCAGTGGCAGAATAGCTCACGTAGGGTCCCACAGAATATACAATCAGCGTTCCTAATGTGCTAAATATAGCGGTTACAGTGAGAAGCATACCTCTGATGTGAGTGGATCTAAAACAAAGAAGAATTTTAAATATGCCACCAAGAAAAAATCTGACATTTATAAAAATTAATAAGAAAATTACACAATCTTTATTGATATCAAATTCTCAATTCTCAAAATCTAACATACACGATAGACGTGCTAGGCTCTAGAAAGCTGCAACATGCGAAAGTCAGACAGATGGACACTTGAGTGAGTCCAGTATTCAAATTTCCCAAATCTGACTTATAAAATACTTGTTACATACTCACGCAATTTCTCCAATATAAACAAGGTTGACCACAAAAACGATGCCAGTGCCCAGACCCATTAGTATTCTGCCAACGAAGATCATAGCCAGGTTCTTAGCCAATGCCGAGGTCAGGAATGAGAGGAGACATACTGCTGCTCCCAAGAAGAGGCACGGCTTCCTGCCTATAATGTTAGACAGGAAACCAGATACGTATGGGCCTGGAATCAGAAATTATTTGAGAGTTTTTTTGTGGTGTTTTGATCAAAAAATTAGGTTCTCCAGTGAGCTGGTTGACCACCATATGGTATGTGGCATATGGTAGCCCACTGCTGGGCATAGGCCTCCTTCATTAAATGTCAATCTCGTCTGTGCTGTGCGGATCTAAAGCAGGTGTTGCCTGCAATATAATGTCATCGATCCATCGGGCTGGATCCATTGGCCAGTGTGGTGGCTAACCCTTCATTATGAGCTGGATACGTAGAGAACTTTTGTAGAGGCACAAATTTAATGAGAATTATTTATTGTTTCGCCGATTCTCTCGTCTGCCTCTCCTCAGTCTGTTCCGTCACAAGTATTTTTACAATTTAAGTACCTAACTCTAAAATTAGGCTATTCATCTATTTACCGACCACGGATCATCATTCTTGTACTTTTATTTTATCTCTACATAATTCAACTTAAAAAATATCGCATAAATTTTTTAAGTTGAATTATACGTTATACGTTTGGAAGATACGAGGCAACACAGAAAATTACATACATACACATACAAGATACGCGCGAAAAACGGAACCCTTCCTTGGCAGTCGGGTAAAAAGATCCTATCACAGTGCCCTCCTTAGCCAAATTATTTATCATGATAAACTTCAATATTATTTCTTATCTGTCAGCACTCAGCATATTTAATTTCAATGTTTAACGTTTAAACGATAATTACCTATCTGTTTATTTTGAGGTACTTACTTTTGATTGCAGTCTTCTTCTTATCGTGTCACTAGTTCCTTCGAACCAGTGTGAGGATTTCAAGTGAGCCTCGAAGAGGCTCCTTTCATGCACTCGACACATGTTTCGAACTTTTAGGTTCTACGACATGCCGGTTTCCCGAATTCGAACGCGCTACCATCAGATCGCAAGGCAAGGGCCTCACGATCTGATGGTCGCGGGTTTGAATCCAGGTGGATTGATTGCAGTAATTTTAAGGATTAAAAAACACTTGCCAGTAATTGTTCCAATAAACAACAAAGAGCCAAGCCAAGATGCCTGTGTGTCGGATATCACATCAGGCAGAGGGGTTTGCTCAGCATCTTGCAGCTTCGGAATCACCGGCGCCGTCCATCCCATTCCGTAGCCCACTAGGATCTGACCGATGTATACTGAAAAAAAAATGGTTGTCTGTAAAGTTGGTTTACGGACGATGGTTTAACGTGACTACCAGCGTAACGGGACAATAAGCGTTACCGGACAATGAGCGTTACCGGACAATGACGTGAACGTTTTCGTGCATGCAGCCGGCGTTCATCGATTTATTAGACGTAATCACGACAAAACGGTGTGTGCTTAATAGACCACATAACAGAAAGAAAACTTCATCATCTTGTAATTCGTTTGGATCCGACTACGTGCTTCTTCGTGCACTCGACACATGTTTTCGAACTTTAGGTTCTACGACATGCCGGTTTCCTCACGATGTTTTCCTTCGCCGTTGCGAGAACGTGGGATGCATATATAGTTTTTTCGACCGAAAAAACCCAGTTACGCATGACTGCCACGGGATTCGAACCCGCGACCTCAGGTTAAGGGCCTCATCCACTCGGCCACCACGTCCTCATTCCTGAAGTGACTATAGAAGTCTAACGGTCGATATAGCTAGGATCAGCACGCTGAATGTGCGAATAAACGTGTTCTTGAATGAAGACCACGAAGTGTAGGACTCACCACATAATGCAACGAAAAGCTGCTTCCTCGGGTACCTTTCCATATTTCACAATCAGCATTGAATCAAAATAACAACTATCATGATGAGCTAATAAACAAAATAAATGAAAATGTTTTTTTTTGGAGTTTCCTCAAGTGTTCGAGTAGAAAATAAGCAACGTTTTGTATAAATTATAACATAATCTAATCAAAAATAGATAATATTGCTGCAATTTGGAGATAAATAATTTTATAAAATGTACATAAATATGTAATCGCGTACAAGAATCAACTTAAAACACAGCAAAGAAAATTAAGAAAGAAAAGTGTTTATTTAGCATAAGAAAAATTACTTGTTAAGTAAAAAAGTTAATTGGTTGCCTGTAAAGTTTGTTTACGGACGATAGTTTAACGTGACTACCAGCGTAACGGGACAATGAGCGTTACCGGACAATGACGTCAACGTTTTCGTGCACGCGGCGGCGTTCGATTTATTAGACGTAAAAATATAGTATCATTATCGTTAGCTAAAAAGGCTTCCAGCTCAGTTTGTTGGCTTACCTCAGTAGATATCCAACTTTGATTTTCAGCTGGACCCTTTTTGAAAAAGGTCGGTGTCACGGGACCCAACGATTACAAAATTATGTAGGTACAACATGGGTACATGGGTGTTCTATGGCATGTGACATCTACCAATCCGCATTGGGTCCGCGTGGTGGATTAAGACCCATTCGCTCTCCTGCCGAGGTGGGCCTGAGTCCCAGTAGCGGGAACATTATAGGCTGATTATGCATGCATGCATATTGATATTCTCATACGCAGAACGCAATTCTTAGGTCAAATTAGTTCTGCGCATCTTTGTCACGTGGTTCTTATTCAAATTCAAATTCAAATATTTTATTCCATACCTTAATCGTAGTTTTACATATGGGTAAGTGGTTCCCTTTTAAGTATGAGAATACCTGTGTTAGGGAACCACGCTCTTCCGTTACAAGTACAATATTGATTAGTGGTTCGTCAGAGGGCTCCTAGTTTGACATAAAATACATACATATATTATTTAGGTATAATCTCTGTCATCACAGTGCTCTGCCTTAGTCAAAATTTATTTATCTTAACGATTAGATTATCATAATACTAGATACCTGATTGTTAGGTTAATAAGCAATAAAAATATTATCAGGGTTACAAGTCTGAAGAGGAACCCTTAGTTTAGTGATTAATAATTTTACCTCCACAAACCCATATATATTTTAGAATAATAGCAGATAATAGATAAGTATGCATGTACTTTGTGATAATTATTTTTATTGGATAAGTATTAAATAAATTCAATTGATAAATTTAAAATTAAAATGCTGTAACGTCCGCCTATGTGCGCAGGCCATTATATACCAACTTATGTTGGTACATAATGGCCTGCGCTCATATGCGCTTTATAGCGTCGTCGATGACACACGGCTTTTTTACACGCTACAAGCCAGCGAGTTCGCTTGTAGCTTGTAAACTCTCCTACGAGCGTTGTTGTAGTGCTTCGCCCGATGGCGTTGCGTGAAATGTCCAAAATATTTATTAATTTTAAGTATAACTTCTTATTCAATTTTTTCATACAGATTCGGAACCCTACCACAATGTTCTAACACGTGCTTAACCTAAATATTAGTAACAAGAGTACATTGTGTAATACAGTCTACCAAGAATGTTATTTTGCTGAATTTATAATATGGAGCGGTACCCGAGAAAGCAGCTTTTTGTAGCATTATGTGGTAAGTGACTACAGGAATATGATTTAGCTCTCTAGCTCCATGGTTTTCAGCTTTTAGGGTGCCTTCAAATTAGAGGCGTGAGGAAGCGCCACTGTGGCGCTTCTACTAGTTTTCATACAATATCTCTACTCTAGACGCGCAGGTGCAGCGCTACTATCGTGATAGTAGCGCGTCTAGATTGTATGAAAACTAGTAGAAGCGCCACAAATGCGCCACAGTGGTGCTTCTTTTGCTTTTCATACAATATCTAGACGCGCAGGTGCAGCGCCACTATAGTGATAGTGGCGCGTCTAGATTGTATGAAAACTAGTAGAAGCGCCACAGTGGCGCTTCCTCATGCCTCTAATTTGAAGGCGCCTTAAAAGCTGAAAATCATGGAGCTAGTTTTCGATGACATTTTGATTCAATTTTTTTTTCAATTTTAAAAAATTCTTTATTTCATAACTTTTTCTAGCATAGTTCCAGTGTACGTATATTCCTAAAAACTAGACAAATATATATTTTTTCTGTTTTTTAAGTGCAGATGACTTATTTAAAAACTTATAAAAAAGAAGAAAAATTTAAACATTTACATATTAGATAAATAATTAGTGTCTCATAGAAAACGAACAATACAATTCAATAATTACGTAGGCTTTTATAATAGCACTACATTTAGTAACATACTTTTACTCGGGAGTAAAGGATAGGTCAGTAGGTACCTACCAGAGAAATACATTAATACAGAAAAATAAGATAAGTACTATTAACTAAAAATCTTAAACAAAAATAAGCGAGGGTGTCAGTAGAAAATTAATTCCATAAAAGCAGCCACGGCGAGAACAATAGGACCTGGCTCGGGCGCTTATCGCTAGCGTACAGTATTGCACGGGCCTCGAGAAATGCGCCTGCGCAACACTCGCCGCGCAGTGCAGACATTTTGATTGTCAGTCTCGAAGACCAGGTAATTTCACTAGTTACTGTTCTTCACTATAAATTTGTGTGATTGAAGTGAGAAAGACTGACAATTTTTTTAGCGTATATTGGTCAGATACTAGTTGGCTACGGGCTGGGTTGGACTGCGCCGGTGATTCCCAAGCTGCAAGATGCTGAGCAAACCCCTCTGCCTGAAGTGATCTCCGACACACAGGGTTCTTGGATCGGCGCTCTGTTGTTCATTGGGAATATAACTGGTATATACCTATCTATTTATCAGAAGAAGAAGAAAATATTTTATTGTTGGAAAACTAACCACTAGGTACAGACAGCGTCATAGATAAGTATCTCCCTTGCATTATAAAATATATTTATTTATCAAATCAAAATATATTTATTTCAATAGACACACATCTTAGGTCTAAAATTTTTTACAATTTTGGTAGCTGATATCTGTATATTATTTAACCCAGCGGGGTCGGTTTTGTTATACACTCCGAACTAGTTTGGACAACTGTATCTCGGAGCGTATAACTAGCCGCCTCGCAAGGTGTGCTGTTTTTACAGATTTGTGCACTTCAGTGTGTGTACTGTAGCAGGTATTAGTACTGTGCCTAAGTTATGAGTATGTGTGTTTGTTGTGCAGTGTTTATATTATTTTACAGAGTAGGTATAGGTATGACCTTAAGTATATAATACTCAGCTTCAAATCCCTTTAAATCACAATCGCGGCGAATGGAGAAGTTTTGCCTTTAAAAAATAGATTATATTTGTATAACCATATGTAAGCCTAAAAATAGTTTTAAGTATTACAATTTTTTGAAAGGATTTATAGCTGGGTGCCTTGTGCAAGGGGGATACTTATCTCTGACGCTGTCTGTACATAATATATAACAATAATAAAATATAAATAAAAAACAAGGATATTCTAAGTAGCTACAGTCTTCCAGACAATGGGTGCGTAGCTCAGCTAAATGCTGCTCTCATAGAATAACGGTATTCCTATAGAACAAGATGGACAGTACCAAAAATCTAAATGAATGCGGTATTATAAACCGCAAAATAAACCGTAAATATACCGCGGTCCTATAGGACCGAAAATTTTAAGACCCTGTGTACCGGTACCTACACGAAAATAAAAACATAACCCTTCCTTAGCAGTCGGGTAAAAATTAGTTTGGAATAATCTAGAAATACCATTCTTTCTCGGCGATATAAAAGAATTTAGGAACTTTTTCCAATTAATATTTTCTGTTTCCAGGTCCATACGTGTCTGGCTTCCTATCCGATATCATAGGAAGAAAGCCGTGCCTTTTACTAGGAGCAGCAGTAAACTTCCTCTCATTCCTGGTCTTGGCAATGACTAAGACCCTGACCATGATCTACATTGGCAGATTACTGATGGGTCTGGGCTGTGGAATCATTTTTGTGGTCAACCTGGTTTATATTGGAGAAATCGCGTATGTATATAGTAAAACAGGGTTAGATGCCTCAAAAGGATAGGTAGGTAGGTACACCTTTTCATAAAAACTTTACTTTCGAAAATCAAATGAAAGTAAAAAAAAGTAAGGATGAAGAATAGAATATGTATATCCAAAAAACTTTACCGCTATAACATTTGGTTTTCGAAAGAAGGGTTTTAAGAAAAAGGGGCATTAATAATTTTTAGGCATCTAATCCTTTTTTACCTTATATACCGTAGTCTGTATTATATTATAAGTAGGTATACGATAAAATATACATTTTCAATTTACATATTTAGTGTATTGTGTTATTCAACATAGTTAATACTTAGGTACCGATAAATTCAAATTATTAATTAACCTTTTATTTATAATTTATTATTATATTCATTTACTTGTAAAATTCACTCACCATAAATGGTAAAACATACGGCACAATTATCTAACTATTTTAACAACATGCCTAGTATTTAAACTATGTATATTCTCAAATATCTTGAATCTTGTTAACAAATAGTATAATTATTTTTTTTAATTATAGCATAAGCTAACTACTACAATCTATATATATTACAAAATTTATAAAAGGAAACAATTGGGCCACCCATAGACCGTTGCAAACGATCTATAGGTAGCTCAACTGCTCCAACTCGATACCCGATGGCAGCGTGCCGAGGATACTGGCTGCATTGCCTCTTTGTATAGCAAGGCTTATTATTTGGCCGAGATAGCTGCCAGCCTGATCACGCGTCGCTTCGACCAGACGCTCTGACAAAAATACACTACTTATATATATATATATTATATAACATATATCAATCAATTATCTTGAATCTTGAACTTCATTCACACTATCTTGTTCTAATCATGATTCATGTTATTTTCTGTTTTAGGTCCACTCACATTAGAGGTACACTTCTTACTGCTACCGGTATATTTACTACTTTTGGGACGCTGATTGTATACTCTGTGGGACCCTACGTGAGCTATTCTGCCACTGGCTATATTGCAGTAGCTATAACTGTTGTGTACATTCTTGGTATATTTTTCTTACCAGAGACACCGTTGTTTTTAGTATTAAAAGGTAAACCGTGTAGGTATACTAGCCAAAGTCGGCAACTTCGTTGGCTACACTTCTTGACGAACATACTCTCCAAATTTCAAGTCTCGTTCATTGGTTTGGTCTGTACCATGTCTGTCAGTCAGATAGTCAGTCAGCTTCAAGCTTCAAGCCTTTTATACAACGCAAATTTTTAATCACTAGAAGAAAAAATATACCTACGCATAATTAGTTGCTGTTACTGAACACAGATATGGCCAAAAATCTTTAAAAAATAAGTTGATCTAGGTACAGACAGCGTCAGAGATAAGTATCCCCCTTGCACAAGACACCCAGCTATAAATCCTTTCAAAAAATTGTAATACTTTAAATTATTTTTAGGCTTACATACGGTTATAAAAATTATAATCTATTTTTTAAAGGCTTCACAATCGCCGCGACGGTGATTTAAAGGGATTTGAAGCTGGGTATTATAATGCAAGGGGGATACTTATCTATGACGCTGTCTGTACATCGTTTTTGTTATATTTTCAAAGATTAGTTAATGAAACAATACAAATTACAGGTGAAAAGAAGAAAGCAAAAGCAGCACTAATGTTCCTAGGTAGAGAAACCGAAATCAATGATATATTATCGTCAAACCTAGAACTGCCCGATGTAAAGAAAACCATTGATCAATGGACAGAGATAATTACAGTCAAAACAAACAGAAAAGCTTTGGTAATAACATTAACATTGAATATATTGGTACAGATGAGTGGAGTGATTGCAGTAACGTTCTTTGCGACTACAATCTTTGAGCTGGCAGATTCGTTAGTGAAGCCTCATATAGCTACAATTATAATTGGAGTCACGCAGATTTTTGCAAGTTCTGTAACTCCACTATTGGTAGAACGAGCTGGGAGAATATCATTGTTATTATTCTCAACAGCCGGTTGTTGTTTAAGTTTGGTGAGTTCTGTGCATCTTCTATTTTCTCCAATCTTGTGTAAACCACTGGCTCTACTAGTTATCATATGAAAACAACGATATATACGACTATACATAATTGATTGATTCGGGCGTTACTTTGCGGAAATCCATAAATATGAACAAATTACATAAACATATCCAGTAATAAATCCGCTTGATTTCTAAACAAAGGTTTTAATTAACTTAACTTTAGTTTAGAACTTTAGTACATATTACTATATTATAAACCAAAGAGTCAACGAACAGAAAACCTACGATACGACACGTGTTTCGCCTCTACACGAGGCATCATCAGGAGGTGTGGACTCGCCGAAGTTCTTCGGCGATATAGTATAGTAATATCGTTGTTTTGTCATCAACCAGTAAATGTTTATCTTTCCTTCTTTACATTCTGGCCAATCTCATGAACATGTATCACATATATATTGTTTTCAAAATATGTTTTATGTTTCAGGGAACACTACGAACGTATTTCTACTTCGTTACTGTTGGTTCATCGGTAGCTGCTAGTGTAAAATGGCTGCCTCTTGTTACTCTCGTTATTTTCTTCCTGTCTTATGATATTGGTAAGTTGGGTACATACCTAAATCACCAACTTGAGCTAATTAAGTCTCTATTTATCATCGACCCACTTTAGTCTACTGCTGGACGTAGGCATCTCCCATTTCGCGCCACTGAGCCGTCGAATCCAATTTTTACCGGCTACCTTACGTAGGTCAACGTTTCATCTCGCCGAAGGGCGCTCTACAATACGTTTGCCGATACGAACCCGCTGGTTTATTTAATAAAGTACCTACTTCTAATCTTTCAAATGTTTATATAATTGTATTTTATCTCTACAGGTTTTTGCATAATCCCCGCAACGTTAACTGGCGAGATGTTCACGCCTAACGTCAGAAGCTCCGGAGCCACAGTTACCATCACCATCGCTTGGCTTTTCGGATTCGGTGTGGTTACTGCATTTGGATACATGCTGATCATAGGACCATATTTCCCTTTCTGGATGTACGCTGCAAGCTGTGCAGTGGCTTTTGTATTCACCGTGTTATTTGTACCAGAGACGAAAGGAAAAAGTTTAATGGAAATACAAAATATGCTAAGCCAATGATTTTATTTTTTTGCTGAGAGAGTAGGTATAACTCGGTCGAATTAACATGACACCTGGCTCGAATGACGTTTGTACAGCGTGGAATTGGATAATCATGATAGAGCAGAGGTCCTGTAATACTTGGTTATTATAAGTAATGATAAGGCTTCGCAATTAGAGGAAGAAGAAACACGGAGGGCGCCGCGCGGGGCAGCGGGGGAAGCATCAAGTTGTGAGTCACGTGTCAGCTAGGTGTCATGTTAATTCGCCCGAGTAGTACTGATTATAGTCCGTCCGTAGTAGGCTTTGATTATTTACTTTCAATAATCAAAGGTTTATTATGTGATTCCCACAAAAAAACAATTTGCTTTCGAATAACAGTTTTTTTACATGGTGTACTTAATAATAAAACGCTTTCTTAAAGTGACATTTAATTTATCGACGAAAGTACCTAAAATGTCGCCACTTAGCATGAGTAGATGGCGGTTGCCTAAATATTTTCTTTTGCAAAGGCTCATTAGGACGCTTTGTAGGGGTTAAAATTGTCTATACTATGAGTATCTACTGAAAATCCCTGTAACAAACGACATACAATGGACGGTTATAGCCAATCTTGCAAAAAAAAATACCTACAAGCATAGATTAATAACGGTGCTTCTATAGAACACCAAGATAGACAGTATCAAATCAAAATGTAAGCTTGCAGAATACATGACAGAAATGTGTCAATATAAATGAAATGGGTCGTTCTAAATAAAAGTTCCATTTGTCACCCTATCAGCAATGGTAATTCTGTAATTCTTTATTGTACACAAACACATTAAAAAATCTCTCAGCGCCTTACGCGTTCAATATAATAATATATTTAGAATGCTGTTAGGACTGCCTCGATACTGCAGCGCATCTGAAATGTTTGCCAATGCGCTTACTGACGTGTTCGGGGCGATACGCCGCAAGCGAATATGTTCACTCCTGCACAGAGTGAGAGGCAGTCACAATAGCATATTGAATGCCATAGCTGATAAGTTTGATTGTCCTATCCTTTGTCATTGGGTTAAAACTGTTATTGTTTCTTTTTAATTATATTGTGTGTTCTTTTATATTTTGTGTTCCTAACATGTTGTAGATTTTATGTAAGAATGGATCTCGTTATCTGAAAATAAAGAATTTATTATTATTATTAGCATATAAATCATAAAAGAAAAGACATGTACAAAGGCGAGCTTATTAACCCTTATAAGAGTTTTCTTCCAGCAAACCTTCTGAGGTTAGAGATAGGCCATGGAAAGTGTGGGAAACGGTGGGACAGATAGAACTTTTTTGTCTCATCTGTCACCCTAGGCGGATTGAGCAGGGTGACAGACGGGAATAATTCGTTTTAACCTGCATCTGAGAATATCTCTATTTTCAAATAATGTTTGTTACTTTTACGATGTAATTTTATTAACAATGAAAAAGCCTAGTACTTAGTTCTAACATTATAATATTTAACTAGCTCGAAAAAGAGAAGTAACACTTCTCAAAAAAATTATCATCGTTAATGTTAAGTTTATATGTTAAGTTAGTAGGTAGGGGAAGGTGGGGCATAACGGGGACGTTAAGGGAAATAAACAACAAAAAATAAATATTAAATATTTTTTAATGAAAACTGATGACAACTCTTTCGTTACTTATTAATTTATCAATTAGCACCGAATTTGGTGAAGTAAGAAATCAAATAATATTTTTAATTTTAATTTTACAAAACCTTAATGAAAACTCCATCGTGCCCCAGGGTAGGGGCAGTATGGGGTACCAGTGCGGGGTACTATTTTATTTTTACACAGAATAAGCAGATGTGGATTTCTTCAAAATCTGCGTCATCAACTCCTGCACAGGCTGTATGGGCACACTGTCCACATAGCTGGCCGGCCACCCATCGCTCTGAAGTCTTCAAATAAGTGTGGTTCGAGCCAATACAATAGATGCATAAGATATCCTCTTTATCATTTTCTCCACCTGAAGCTGAATTAAGAGATAACTCGCCCTTCCTTATTTGTGCGACGTGATGCTCCAATGTGGTCTCTTGAACACCGTGCAATTGAGCTACTCTTGTGAATCCTGCTGATTTGCTTATAATTGCATCAATTTCATGCTTTAACAGAGAAACTGCCCCTGGAACTTTTCTTTTTGTAAGTTCGTACCATTTTTTAAACCTAAAACAGAATAAATAATATTAGTGTAATATTATCAAAGGAACAGACCATTCAGGGGCATAATGGCAACGGGGCACAACGGGGTTCCCCATTGTGCCCCATAGCAATGTCCCCGTTATGCCCCCATATCTAACAGAATTTTAAATAGCGAATCAAAAAATGAATTCAAAGTCAGAGTGATTTTGCTCAAAACATATCAATAGATGATGTTAGTAGTAATACACATTAAAAAAACTATAGTAGTAATCTAAACACTTACCTTTTTAGAAGCAATTTGGTAACCACTCAAAATTAGATGAAATGAAGCCGGAAAATAGAATTGGTCGTCAAAAATAAAAGCGTGCTCTCTGATCGCCGGTCACTGCCGCACTTAAGTGAGGTGCAAAATGCCTTCTTATTGGTAAAAACAAAACACGGCTAGTGTGCGTAGTTACTTGTATGTGTGGGTGGCCCCGTCGTGCCTCGCGTCCCCGTTATGCCCCACCTTCCCCTATGGAAAATTTGTATAAGTAGTTGGTATTATGATCAGTGTAAAATGGGATATTTGCCATGATTATTAAGTAGGTAGGTTTAATTCAATAAATCCAATTTTTATTGAATATCTATGTTCGAAAAATATGTAGGTAATTAAGTAGGTACCTACCGAATAAGTTTTATATTTAAGGTTCGTTATCAACTCGTTAATTTTTCAAATGCGAATAAGGATGTAAGTTAGGATAAAGGACACACAATACAATCTGCGTTTCATTTTGTTATTTTTCTGAGATAATTATTGCTTAGGTACTCTTACAAGCTCGACGATCGCCCAGTGCTCAATAAAAATAAAAAAAATCATTCAATATTAACATTTTTATTTTGGAAATTTATCACAGAATCTTCCCGGAGCTGTGCATTACCAGCGGAAATCTGAAAATTATTTGCTCAACATCTCTTGTACTTCAAACAAGCTCTTCCCTTTAGTTTCTGGTACAAATATCGCAGTGAAAACAAAAGCCAGTGCACAACCAGCGGCGTAAGTCCAGAAGGCAAAATACGGTCCTATGATCAGCATATAGCCGAATGCAGTAACGACGCCGAAGCCGAAGAGCCAAGCGACGGTCATAGTGAATGTGGCTCCGGAGCTTCTGACGTTGGGCGTGAACATCTCGCCAAGCAACGTTCCTGGGATTGTGGCAAAACCTGTATAGATGAAAATAAAATTTTACTAGTCGATCGAATTAACATGACACCTGGCTTGAATGACGTTTGCGCAACGTTCAGCGTGGAATTGGATAATCTTGATAGAGAAGAGGTCCTGTAATACTTGGTAATGATAAGGCTTCGCAATTAGAGGCAGGAGAAACACGGTGGGCGCCGCGCGGGGCAGCGGGGGAAGCATCAAGTTCCGAGCCACGTGTCAGCCAGGTGTCATGTTAATTCGCCCGAGTCGTAGATATATTTAAAAGAAAACTAGTAACTCAAGTAGACTTAGATGACTTACCTAGATTAAATGACGGATAGAAGATCATTAGAGCTACAAGAGGCAGCCATTTGACGGTCGCAGCTACCGATGAACCAACACTATCTAAGTAGAAATATGTTCCTAGGATACCCTGTAACAATACAAAATCCTACTATTCAATTCAATTATTTTAGCGTACCCGTCCAACACCTAATAATTTTATAAAGGCAAATGTTTATGAGGTTATTATAAGGTAACAATGTTCGTTCGTGTTTCAAATTTCAAATTTCAAATTTATTTATTATATGACAAAAGTTTGCAAAGTATACAAATACAAAAGTAGGGAAAAGTAAAGGTTAGGAGTTAAAGTTGTTCTAATGATACAAACTTAAGTTATTGCATACAAAATTATCTAATTCCTATACTAGGCCCAGCCTGTGTTATAGTCATTAGTTCCTTCCTGGGTTTTGTTTAGTTTCTACTGTCCAGTTATAACCGTTTGGCTCTATGGAAGGTATGATAGACAGACGGACAGACGGTCGAGTCTTATATGTATCGTCGTTGCGCTTGCCAAAAACGTTGTGTTTTTTATCAAGTTTTCAGGAGAGACAAAAAACTGATTTAAAAAATCAGTGTTTGTCGTATCGCAAATCTAAAAATGCAGAATTATGGCAAAAAAATATCGGATCTAATCATATAAAAATTAAAGTTATAATATTGCTTGTTTTCTACAAAAACGTCAAAAACCGAATTTTGTCACATAGTGAATTTGGCTCCCGGGGTGCCAATTTCACTTTGTGCAAACACTTGAAATATGAGCACATATCCGATTTTTCTAGAACCTTGTTGTAGTAAAATCGGCTATGTGTAATACAACATCAAACATTAAAGTTAAAAGTTTAGTTTTTTGGCTCTTTGGTATAAAAAATCAAAACCCTATGCTCGTTTTGGACACATTGACGACACCGTGGCTTAGTTGGTTGTGACCCTGCCTACGAAGCTTGGTGTTCCGGGTTCGATCCCCGGCCGGGGCTAATATTAGTGTGATGAACACAAATGTTTGTTCTCGGGTCTTGGATGTTGTGATGTCTTGTATGTGTCCATGCCACCTGTGACACAGGGAATCCTAGTACAGGGGTGTGAGTGTGTAAATGTTTATATGTTTATTTTAGTAGTAAGTATCTAAAACAATACAAAATTTTAAACTTCAGTAAACACAGTGAGGTAAAATAACTTAACTAAGTAGGTATATTTATTGAGTCGTAATTTGTAATCTTCGATGCATCCTAAAAGTTGGAGTTTAAGTTGTAATGTTCACTCAAGAATAATTTTGCCCTACTTCAGCTAACATAAAAACAAAGATCAGCAAACTTTGGCTCTGGATGCTTTGTGATCATGATCTTATTTTTATACACCCAGCATCTGTTAAAACTAACACCCGTGACGAGAGAAGCTCTCTGCATCATCTAGGGCATAGATGATGATCCAGCCTCCGATAACCATCTGTACTATACGTGTGTCCTACCACGATCCTATGGCAGCTTGATAAAGGCATCTTAGCAAGTTGATCTTACGCCAACCTGCTACTCAAATAAAAAAAAACTTCATATTCATAACGTGTTTACTGCTGGAAATAAGCCTCCTTGAAAAGTCGCCACCCACAATGAGTAGTTTTGAGTAGCTTCATCCAAGGAGGCAATCCTTCAATGCGTCGTCCAGTTCGTGGTCATCCAACATCCAACCTAGACCTTTACATTTCTAGATAGGTCTTGAATGTATCTAATTACAGACAAATCTCAAGGCCTCAAGGGTAAAAACGGGTGCAAACAAACACCAGGTAGTTAAATTATTTAGATGGTCAATAAATCAATTTGGAAGAGATCAGGCTCTTTCAGCATCAAAAATGTACTCCAGAACCTAGACCTTTACATTTCTAGATAGGTATTGAATGTGTTTGTTTTAATAAAGACCAATCTTAAGGGTAAAAACGAGCACAAACAAAATCCAGGAGTCCTAATTAGCTAGAAGGTTTAAAAATTGATATGAAAAGAATCTGGCCCTTTCAGCATCAAAAATGTGCTTCAGAACCTAGACTTTTACATTTCTAGATAAATCTTGAATGTATCTATCTAGATAAAGTTATATCTCAAGAGTAGAACGGGAACAAACAAAATCCAGGTGGTCAAAGTAGGTATCAAAATATATGCCTTTGATAATCAAAAAATGAATATCAAAGGCATCAGGCTCTTTCAGAATCAAAAATGTACTTCAGAACCTAGACTTTTAGGTCTGGGTCTTGAATGTATCTGTCTGTTTGTGTATTTTTTTAATTTTACGGTAGAGTATTTCGAAATCTCTGAAGTACTTTTGTCGCCTTTTGCTTCATCGCAGGCCAACATCATCATCAACATCTTTAAGCTATTCTAGAATCATTTTTCTTTAAATGTCATCCTATGTATCAGTATTGTGTGAAACATTAAGGTAGCTCTAGAATAATTATAGTAGCATTATTGACATATTTAGCTATTAAATAAAAAAAAAAAAATCATAATGAGGGTAAAGTTTTTAAAAACTGAAAACCTGACTGCCTAAATAATATCGCTATACTAGATTTTGACACCCTATTTTTAATCTATGAGGTTCCCATGACCAAAATTAATCTAAAGATACCTATTTAATCCATCCATCACATATAAATGTTTTTCGGTCAGGTTCGGCTAACAGTTGTTATATTGGTTTTTGGTTGGTTTTTTGTTTTTTATAAACACCATCATTTTTCAATATCCGTTCAGCCGTTTAGCTCACAAAATGCCACAAAGAATCAGATAAACGTATATACATACGTACATACATACACTCGAAAATCATAACCCATCTCCTTTGCAATCGAGTTAAAAAAACCTTGATATTATCATGATCAGAGTTTCCTGAAAGTATGGTTTTGTACACTAAAGTTCCGGTTACGACTGCTGTTTGCCTCTGTTTCTACATTTTAGACGATTTACAAATGGTGTCTTAATAATAGGCCAATAAGAGCTATTTTTGTTTGTGACCAATTTTTGTATTGCAAGTGAAAATGCTGCGCTGACTGCGTATCATGGTTATGTGGGTGGAATTTTAAATTATGGCCTTCTTTTGTGGGGTAACTGTACCAATATAAATAAAGTATTCTTGGTGCAAAAGAAGTGCCTACGAGCTATATGTGGTGCTGGACCATTGGACTCATGCCGTCCTCTCTTTAAGAAACTAAAAATTATGACAATAACCAATCTTTACATTTTTCAAGTCTGTATGTTTGTTAGGGAGCGTCCAGACATGTTCGAAACTGATGGAACAAATAGACTATTTGCAAGTAGGGATCCCACTAGACTAAAAATAATAACATGTAAAACTACTCTTTTTAGAAAAAGCTGCAAGGTAATGACCATAAAAATTTATAATCATATACCGAAGACTATAAGGGAACTAGAATTAGGACTATTTCGTAAAAAAATAAGATTGTGGCTAATTGAAAGCTGCTTTTATAACATGAATGATTTTTTTAATAACCGATAATGTTTGTTAATGTCTATGTGTAGTTGTTCTTAACTGATGAATTTATTAATAATAGTTATAATCTAATCTGATACTCAAATTGTAATTTTGTTTTGTGTTTGTACGCGAATATTTTGTATGCCAGTTCTTGGTGAGACATGTATGTACATACTCTGTTACCTACTATCTAACCTACCGTGTTTCGTGCAAAATAAAAATCTTTATCTTTATCTTTTATCTTTACCAAATACGATATGTGCAAAATTTTTTTGACGACACATAGCTGATTTGTCAGGAGCACAAATTTGAAACTAAGTGTACATATCGACTTTTGTAAATCCTGTTCCAGAAGGAATTTTCAGGTTTTTGTTTTTTCAGTCGATGCGGGATTTTTTTCTGATTCCAAAAATCCAAAAATTTTTTTTTCGAAAATCTGCACATAACGACGTTACGCGACGAACGTTAGGCAAGCGCAGCGACAGTATGTGTTAAAAACTGATTAAGAGCAGTAAATATCTTAATTAAGTAAGTTAATTAGTTAATTAAGTGAATGTCGTGAAGGAAATACAAATACCAAACACTTAAAACGTGACCACAAAACCGTTCAACATAATTTCGTTTAAGCACTAGATGAAGTAGAAGTTTGTCTTCAAGCTGAGACAAATTCTTTTAGTTAGCTCCAAAAGGTCTAAGTCCCAGCCGAATGGCTTGCCTAAGGCTTGAAAAGGGAGGAAGAGAAAACATTGTATAAAACTTACCAAACTCAAAGAACAAGCAGCAGTTGAGATCAATAGCAAAAATCTCCTTCCAGATCGCTCTACCAAATATGGTGTAAAGAAAGTTGGTGTTATTTGTATGAATCCAATTATAATGGTAGCTATATGAGGCTCTACAGACGAATCCGCCATCTCAAAAATCGTTGTCACGAAGAATGTTACTGCAAGAACTCCACTCATTTGTTGAAATATATTCAAAGTCAGTGTTATTATTAAGGCTTTTCTGTTTGTTTTGACTGTATATATCTCTAACCATTGGTCTTTGTTTTTTTGTAAGTCGGGCAGTTCTAGTTTTGACGATAATATATCATTAATTTCAGTTTCTCTTTCAAGGAACGTTAGTGCTGATTTGGTTTTCTCTTTTTCATCTGCAACATTTTTAAAATTAACTTTCATATGTATATCAAATAAAATTGTCTAGCATCTGATTTTTATCAGGTGATTTCATTTTTACGTATCGAAAGACATAATTTTTTTTATGTTACATATCTAGTTCGATAATATCCATAAAAAAATAATTTGATAATGAAATAAGTATTGACTACTTTAATAACTTTAATGTCCGTAAAAAAAATGTGTTGAACAATAAATACATATTTAGGACATTTCACACAACGCCATCTAGCACCAATTGAAATAGAGCTCGTAATATAATGCAAGGGGAATCCTCAAATCCGAATTCCATACAAAATGATTCGGACAAATACTCAAAAAGTACGCCGTATTATAGTAATTTTTTCACACTATTCGTTTTGTCCATGTTTTTTGATTTCGTCAACAAAAAAAGTAAAAGGTTTCATACTTTAATTTAGATTTTATACGTGTTTTAAAATTAACCCTACTAACTTAAAAACATGTATAAAATCTAAATGTAAAAAATACTCAAAAAAAAAAGTATGAAACCTTTCACTTTTTTTGTTGACGAAATCAAAAAACATGGACGAAACGAATAGTGTGAAGAAATTACTATAATACGGCGTACTTTTTGAGTATTTGTCCGAATCATTTGGTATGGAATTCGAATTTGAGGATTGGCCTTAATCTTATAAAACTACTAACTATTGTATTGTTTAGTTTACCTTTTAATGCTAAAAATAATGGTGTCTCTGGTACGAAAAATATACCAAGAATGTACACAACAGTTATAGCTACTGCAATATAGCCAGTGGAAGAATAGCTCACGTAGGGTCCCACAGAATATACAATCAGCGTTCCCAAGGAATTAAACATACCGGTAGCGGTAAGAAGTGTACCTCTGATGTGGGTGGACCTAAAAAAGAATTATACCTACCGGTTTATGTAGGTTGTGTATCATCAATAACCTAGAATTTAATAGTATAGTGCTGTGTGAGTCAATCGAAAGCTTACATACAAAATCAAACAATATCTATATAAACTTGTAACTTGTAGGACATTGTTAAGGAGCATCCTCAAATCTGAATTTCATACGAAATGATTCGGACAAATACTCAAAAGTACGCCGTATTATAGTTACTTATTCACACTATTCGTTTCGTCCATGTTTTTTGATTTCGTCAACAAAAAAAGTGAAAGGTTTCATACTTTAATTTAGATTTTATACGTGTTTTTAAGTTAGTAGGGTTAATTTTAAAACACGTATAAAATCTAAATTAAAGTATGAAACCTTTCACTCGTCTCTACGTTCAGCAGTCAGTAAAGTTCGAGCCTTTTATATAGATTAGGTACAGTCAGCTGCACAGACAAGTATACACTTCCAAGCTTTTACATTTATATTGTACTCTTGATTTTGCAAAGATATTCTTCTTCTGCAAAGAATTCTGACAAGTAAGATGACTAAATTAATTTGAAAATGCTTGTGTGCACTTTTATTTGCAAAATGAATAGTAGTAGGTAATATAGATGTGAAAGCTTGGGATGTCTGTGCAGCTGACTGTACATAATATTGATAACACTCACGCAATTTTTCTCCAATATAAACCAGGTTGAGCACAAAAATTGTACCGATACCCATACCCATTAGTATTCTGCCAATGAAGATCACAATCAAATTCCCAGCCAATGCCAAGACCAGGTATGAAAGGAGGCATACAATTGCTGCTAGTAAAAGGCACGGTTTTCTGCCTAAAATGTTAGATAGGAAACCAGCCACGTATGGACCTGGAATCAGAAAGGGTTCAAGATTAACAATAATAGACAAAGATTGAGGCGGAAAACAGTACAAGAAAATTCAGACACTCGGTCAACAAAAATGGAATACTTAATATCTCATTTTGAAATTTTTTGTAACTTTTTACGTCTTAAGTCTTATAAATAACTAGCTGGTGCCCGCGACTTCGTCTGCGCAGGTATCTTTATAAATTGTAGCCTATGTGTTATTCTGATGTATAAGCTATAATTATTATAAATTTTCATTAAAATCTATTCAGTATTTTTTACGTGAAAGAGTAACAAACATCCATCCATCCATCCATCATTACAAACTTTCGCGTTAATAATATTAGTAGTATGAAAAAGCCTATTGATTGTTAAGTATTAGGTACTGGTATATTAAACTAGCGCTGTAACTCCTGTGTTTCGTTTCTGAGAGCCCTGAGACGAGCCTCTTCGAGGCGCACTTGAATTCCTTTTCTTGGCAACTGACATTTTTAAAGCAATTAAGTATACAAGAAATAAATACCATGGATAATTGATTGATTCAGGCGTTACATAAATATCAATAAATTATATAAATATATTTAGTAATAAATCCGCAACCGTAAGGGCCGGGCAACGTTGTTTATTCACTCTCGTTTCAAACTTCGGCGAGTCCACACCTCCTGATGATGCCTCGTGTATAGGCGAAACACGTGTCGTATCTTTAAACTTTGGTTTTCTGTTCTTTGACTCTTTGGTTTAGTTGAACTAAAGTTAAGTTAATTAAAACCTTTGTTTAGAAATTAAGCGGATTTATTACTAAATATATTTATATAATTTATTGAAATACCATGGATCGAAGAAATCGGAATAAGTATAGTGTTTACCAATTATAGTTCCGATGAATAACAAAGAGCCGATCCAAGAAGCTTGTGTGTCGGAGATCACATCAGGCAAAGGGGTTTGCTCCGCATCTTGCAGCTTCGGAATCACCGGCGCCGTCCAACCCAGCCCGTAGCCCACTAGGATCTGACCGATGTAAGCTAAAAACAAGCTTAAAGTTTATAAAAAACTGAAAACCCAACTGACAAAATCATCATCAGCCAGGTAGGACCCACTGCTGGGTATAGGCCTCCTTTCGCTTTAATCAGCCTCCACGATCTTGTGCATCTCTGATCCAGGTAGTCCCCGCGACCCTTGCGATGTCGTCGACCCACCGGGCTGTTAGCCTTCCAAACTTTTGGCACTGCCAAAATACTGTCGCTAAATTCGATTTTTTACACTTTGCTTTTGTTTTATAACACTCCCATCGCTATACATAATTACCTCATATACCTACCTAAAATACTAGAGTATATACTCTCAAACAAAAATGTATTTTTTCGAATCGGTTTATTGAACAACAAAGTTCAGAGGTAACAAACATTAGAAAAAAACATTCAACCGAATTGAGAACCTCCTCCTTTAGTCGAGGAAGTTATCAATTCGGTTGAATGTTTTTTTTTCTATGTATGAATTTTGTTGTTTATTTTGAAAAATTATTTGAAAGGATATAATCTACTTCCAGATTGGGCCCATATAAATTTCATCAAAATCGTTTCAGTAGTAAAGTTTTTATATTAAAATAACTGCAAAAAGTATATCGTCGAAGTAAACGAAATTGCGTATTTTGCTGCCCTGTGACTTTCAGTGGTGTCACTAAAACATTTTAGTCAAAGTCGGTTGGGAGTTCTGGCGGGAACATAAAAAATGGCGCATTGGAGGCATTAAATGTATAACTTTGAGTGTTTATGTGTAAAAACGGTGGTTTTTTATCCAATAAGTGCTCGTGAACGTGTATGAGTGTTGGTGAATAGTGTAATGCTGTAAAACGTGACTTTTCGTGTTGCCTCCAAAACTCCATAGAAGCCTCTAGTAAAGTCGCAACCACCACTACTTTACAGGGGCATGACTTGACTTATCGACTCTGCCTTATGACAAAATAATCTCTCCAATTACTTGACACTGGCTATATACCTTTGATGTGAAGCCAAAACCGAAGAACTTAGGTTCTTCGAACGAAAAAAAAAAAAAAAAGTCGGTTGTACCACAGAGTACTAAGAAATACACAAGCTGTACTATGTATTTGTAAACCCTTTATTATTTAAGAAGATTTCATACCGTGAAGAAAAAAGTAAAAAAAGTATACGCATTTTACGTTTTACAGAAAAACCTACCTATAATAGTAATCCTTTTGATTGAACGCTTTGTATTAATTAATTTCACTCATTCCATACCATATTATTATGAAAATCGTTTAAAACTCAGGTACCTAGGTACTTACATTACTCACCCCATAATGCAACGCAAATCTGCTTCTTTGGATACCGTTCCATAATACACATTCAGCACTGAATTAATAAAATGTTCAATGGGCTTGATAAAACAATTACCTATCTATTGTAAAAAAATCACTGTAATACCTATTGAAAAACTAATAGCATTTTATTTTATAAGTATTAAGATTAGATAGTGTCTTGTAAGCGTTCGGATAATAATAAAGGAACATTTTGATTGCAGAATTTAATGGTTTTTTGGTTTATATAGGATTACTAACAGCTATTTACACAAATTAATACTTATAATAATATAGTCTTATGCTGTGTGCATTCTTTGCATAGCCTATTTAAGGCGGCGCAGTCACACTTTTGAGTTTTTTTAAAACCATCTGAGAAATCGAAAATAGTGTTATAAATTCTGAAAAAAAAATATGCATAAGTTGAGGATATAGTCTAGCCAAATTCGTAGCCAGTTACAAGATCATTAGTACTTCACTCTATAGAAAAAAATCCCAAACTTACCCCTCTTTGTAGTGTTTTTTCAAAACTATGACTAGCCTAATGATATTTTACAATTAATTTTTGCACGTAACTATAGGCAATAAATATTCTAGACATTTTCGTAGAATTTGACTTGATGAAACGATTTTCTTTTTTACTAAGTTTAAATAACTACAAAATCGCGAGCGCGGCGGCTTGGCAGGCTCGCTCAGTCGCGCGCTGGCGCTTACGGAGGCCGGACCTGTGTCAGTTTTCCCGCGATGACAGATATCACAAATTAAATTATGCACGACATTATTTAGTTTGTGAAGTCTGTCATAGTGCCATAGTTTATGAAAATCAGTATGACTAGATACTGAAGATCGTTACAAGTCAATGGGGCAGCCTCAGAAAACAGACATGGACATGAATGAATCTGCCACCTGCAGATTCTTTTAAAACACCACACAGATGTATACCCCGATTCAGAATTCAAGATTTTTTTGTAAACAAAGGTGTGACCACCCTAAAAAAATACTTATCAAAGTGACGTTTACTCAATTTTCCTAAATACTTATGGTACGGTTTATTTTCTAGTCAATATCCATAGAATGGAAAATAGCAATGGTTTTGTACTGATTATTATATTTTATTAATTTTTTTTCAGAAAGTTATATCACGATGATAAAATATTAGCGAAAAATATTTGAAGACATTGGTATCATCGGAGTAAATCACAGAAGTTCGAAACAATTTTTGGATTTCGACCTAAACGTGTGTTTGTAAATTTTATTCGTCTCTTGTCCGTTTACGAAGTCAAATGCGTTCTTTTTTCGCTTCTCGAGTTCAATTGTGTGAATCGAATGAATATTTGTTAGGTATCTGCTATGCACCTTGGCATTATTATGATTAATATCCCAGAAGTTTAGATTCACAAATTTTATTTCCTATTCTACCTACTTTTCAGTGTTCTAAAGTACCTGAATAAGTTTGGTTAAGAATTATTTAGGTAAAATAGGAAACTATCGCACAACCGCGCGCCATTACTAGTAATAGTGATCCGTGGTATAAACTCGTTTTTAACCCTGACCTGTCTCTGTTACAGTGACATATCATGACACTTCGGGTACATCGGGTACAAGATACCTACAAGAAATATTTTTTGTAGAGTTATTTACTTATAGTACCTACATAATTTTTAATCAGCTTTAGCTTTAGCTTTATATATAGCTGCATATACCTATAGTAGTTTATAGTAGTATTATTAGCTGACCATACGAGCGCGAAGCGAAAGCCGAAGGTCTCTACTTCAGGTTGGCCAAATATGCTTGTGTATGTCTGTCCGGGCAGCCACCGGCCACTGTCCGGGCGGCGTCTGTCGGCGGCTGTTCTCCTCTTCAGGTCGCATTTCTCAACAGATTCTCGTGAAATTTTGTAAGCAGGTTCGGTAACTGAATATAATGTATGATGTAAAATTGTCCTAATGTCACAAATCACTGAATTTACAAATTCCTAAAATCAGTAATAATAATTTGTGTCATCAGCTAAACACAGCACTGATCGCAGCGAAGCAACAACTTGAGCGAAGCGAAGGTTGTCCGTGCGCTGCTTGCGGGACACATCGAGATGAGCTCGCTTTGCTCAAAAGCTGCTTTGCAGTAAAGCGAGCTCCCCACTCGAGCGTAGCGAGACAAGTACCTGGCAGTTATGGGTGTATTTTTCAACTTAAAGATATAGATTTTGATGTCAAATTTCAAATTCAAGAAGGCAAATAATTTATTTTTTTCAAATTATTATGATAAATGTCAATTTTGACTAATTAGGGGTTGAGGATTAATAATTTTGTTTCAGATTTGAAAAGATGACAAATTGTTTTTGTTTGTAATTTATTTTAGGGGTATCGTTTTTGACTAATATGGAGTTGAATATTTTGTGTCGGATTTAAATTCCAACATGATGGACAATTTTTTTTTTATTTTTGCTCATCGGAGTCGTTTTTGACTGATAAAGCAAGAATAAATAAAATAGAAAATATTCCGGCCAATGAGAGTGGCCAATGATTATCTTCCTACCTGACTGTAATTTTTCTGTAATTCTGCAATTTAAATATATTAATAATTTATTAATTCGTACGGAAAGATTATACGATATTTCGAAAATCTAAACTACATAACACCTGTATTAAAGTAAGTTCAACCATAATGCCAATTTTCATAATCTTATGTTCAGTATGTATGAATAGGGCACTGTCATTGGTAAATTTTGGAGGTAACTTTGCATTTATTTTCAATCGATAAAATGTTAAGCAATTGTGTTTTCACCACACACAGCACTTAGTAATAATCAAAATCTATAATAATTATTAATTACAACTTGGTTGGTGCGGTAGGCAAAGACTGGGGACTCAAACCCAAGCTCTGCCGATGGATGTATACAGTCATGGTGCGACCAGTATTAACTTACGGAGCGGTAGTATGGTGGCCCAGAACAAATCTTATCACCACCATAAACAAGCTCCAACAGGTCCAAAGACTAGCATGTTCGCTTATCAGTGGATGTACAAAATCCACTCCCTCGGCAGCGCTAGACATCATACTAGGCATGACACCTCTTCACTTGCACATCCAGCAAGAAGCAATGGCGTCTGCCCTCAGAATCAAATCAACAAACCAGTGGAAGGGAAGTAGTAGACTGACTACCCACTGCAGGATTATAGAAAAAGCGATATCTATAGTACCAGAAAGGGACGGACAGAATCGCTACGACATACCTATCTAATAAAAGATATGAATTCACGACAGAGGAGATGTCGCCTGACGACGACCCCATACCTCCTACTTTATACATCTATACAGATGGAGCCAAGAAAACAATAGGCGTAGGCTGTGGCTTC
Organism: Lobophora halterata; assembly: GCA_932526365.1. Lineage (NCBI taxonomy): Eukaryota > Metazoa > Arthropoda > Insecta > Lepidoptera > Geometridae > Lobophora > Lobophora halterata. Next base: position 2,493,243 of record OW052023.1, on the reverse strand, counting down.
CACTGCCCGAAAACTGGCATGGCAAGGGCTCAGCCCCTAAATCGGACCACGACAGCCTTCCAGGCGGAAACCGTGGGGCTAACAATGGCGGCAAAAGAAATACTGTCGGAACTTGAACGACCGTCAAGAACTAGACAGGCTCACAAAATAATCTTCACTACAGATAGCGCCGCACTGCTAAATGCACTTAGGCGACCTGACACAAGATCAAAGGCGGTGGCAGAATGCCATACAGCACTACAGAACCTAGCAACCGCACATAAGGTCAGTATAAAGTGGACTAAGAACGATGGATCCTGCCCAGGGAACGTCAAAGCCGACTCCTTGGCAAAACAGGGGGCGAAACAAATTCCTAGTTCACCGGACAAAATCCTGACACAACCGCCAACAGCGGAAATAAAAGCTAGACTGAATCAACATTCAGTACAAGAACACCAAAAATTTTGGAACAAAAGAACGGACAGCAAGCACACTAAGATGCTTCTACCGAATATTGATAAGAAACTGACAAACACACTCATGAAGATGAGAAGAGAAGAACTACGTACTATGGTAGGAATCACCATCTGTTCAAGATGGGTGCGACGGACAGCGTGATCTGCCGCGGTTGCTTCGCAGAGGAGGAAACCGTAGAACACGTGGTTGTGCACTGCACAGCTACAGAAGAGGCCAGAAAGAAGACTGGGCTGAGGAAAATCCTGGATACGGGTCCGGATGACCCTACCGGGAAACTGGAACACACCATCCATCAACCCAGGGTCCTGCTCCGCTATTTTGGGGAGCTGGGCTGGCTGGGGTAAAGTTAGTACAAAAAGGGGTCAATGCACAATACACCCCACAGCGGGACGTCAGTGCAGACCACTTGCAACCCCTTACCCGAATTAGAATTAGAATTAGAATTGGTTGGTGCAGTTTAGTGGGTATGCTGCAGTTTTATAGAAGAGATCATTCATCAAATCGAGGTATAGTAAACCCTTAAGGTAAACACAGATTGTAGGAAATAAGATATTGACGATGTAAAACCATAAGGGCGTATACCGTTAAAAGATCGTAACTAGACTCATGCCTAGATCACACGTACCGAGTATTCGGCCGAGGCAGTGCTCTCGGTTGAGTACACGGTACGTATAAACATGCGCCACTAACATATTCACTGTCTCGGCCGAGTAACATTTTACTGTCTCGGTCGAGTACTCGGTACGTGTGATCTAGGCATAAGCATTAGTTAATAATCACAGACATATATCTGAAGTAATAATCAATATCGTCTTTACCATAAGAGCACACAGGGCCCGTGCCCAGGGCCCATCCTGAAAGGGGAACGACAATTTCTTTCAAATTGATTAACAAAATATTTTTATCAGTCGCATTACAGTTCACAAAAAAAAAATACACTCAAAATGAAATAATCTAAATAATTGCTTATCTTTAAATCAGTGATTAGAAGCTTAGTTGATAAACTGAAATCTATAAAAGGAGCACGGTAAGAGTGAAAATGGAATCCCTTTCAAATACAACGGGGCGTAAAACAACAACCCGCACTCGCCGAATATTTTTATAGCAGTACTGGAGCACATATTTCAGCAGCTAGATTGGACAAACAAGGGCATTAAGATCGACGGCAGATATCTCTCACACTGACATCACAAGATTCGCTGACGACAACTTACAACCGCTGCAGTAAGTTAGCGCAATGTACAGTCAACAGCTGAACGCGACAAATTCAAAATGTAAGAGCGAGTAGAATGACGTCACTCGTTCTCAAAACTTAAGGTGCAACATGCATAAACTTATCAGTCGACTTATGTCTCTAAAGACGAGTGCATGTTTATTGAAAAATGACCACGGAACAGCAAGATGGCGAAGCGGTCGCAAAACAAGATTTAATAATAGAGACTGCATAATCACATTGAATTATAAGACATGGTAGAGACTCTGAGTTCACAAAGAAAAGATTTAGGTCTAAAAGTGAAAAAGATTAAACAAAAGTAATGACAAATAACAGCAAAATACAAATTACAATAAATGCACTACCTCTAGAATATGTTAAAGATTACATATACCTACCTAGGGCATCTAATATCCTTTAATCGATGTAGGGAAATAGATATAACTAGACGAACAAAATGTACTTGGAATAAATACTGGGCCATGAAGGAAATATTTAAGGGAACTCTACCTATAGCCTATAGGTACCACTGAAAACAAAAGCCATGAACACAATGCTTAATGCCATGCCTCACCTATGCGTCCCAGACATGGTCGCTCACAAAAAAGCACCAAGAAAAACTAAGAGTAGGTATGTCAAAGAGCGATGGTGAGAAGTTATTTAGGTGTAAAACTAAAGCAAAATATAGTAGTCCAAAGAGTTTTAGGGCTAAAATGAAAATGGGCTGGCCAAGGCCATGTACAAAGGATGAACCAAAATAGATGGTCTTACACCCTAACAAACTGGAACCCTTTAGTTTTGGCGGGAACGTGAAAAATGGCGTATTGTCGGCATTAAATTGATTGATAAAACTTGTATAACTTTGAGTGTTTAAGTGTAAAAACGGTGGTTTTGTATCCAGTAAGTGCTCGTGAACGTGTATGAGTGTTGGTGAATAGTCTAATGCTGTAAAACGTGACTTTTCGTGTTGCCTCCAAAACTCCATAGAAGCCTCTAGTAAAGTCGCAACCACCACTACTTTACAGGGGCATGACTTGACTTATCGACTCTGACTTATGACAAAATAATTTCTCCAATTACCTGACACTGGTTATACCTTTGATGTGAAGCCAAAACCGAAGAACTTAGGTTCTTCGAAAAAAAAAAAAATACTGGAACACTGGAAAAGAGATAAGAAGCGAAACAGAGGACGACCATCATTTAGATGGAGCGATGATATAAAAGAAGTGGCCGGAAAGCTCTGTTACTAACTAACTTGGAAGGCCTATTTCATTTCATTTAATCAATCACATTATTTTATAAATCGTAGGTGACTAACCTACATGAATTTCTTATAGCTAAAAATCTAAAAAAGATATTTTTTTCAAAATAAAATATTTAATTAAAAATAATCAAGGTTTAACAAATATACATATAGGTACCTAGTACCGACTTCAATAGGACTGTTTTAGTGACCGTAAAGACCAATGAAAATCACAGAGAAGCAAAATATACAATTGCGTTTACTTCGCGGACATTTTTTTTCAGTGATTTTGATATAGAAACTAAACTACTGAACCGATTTTGATGATGTTTTTGTGTAGAGCATTATAAAGTTGCAAAGTTTGAAGCGAACGCGCGTTTGAATAACGAAACACGGCGACCCACTTCCCTAACGAATTCCGTAAACTCGCAAAAAACTGGTGTTTTGATTGGCAGTTACGAAATTGGCTGGTGTTTCTGATTGGCTAGGATTATAGTCCAAATTTAAACTGGTATTGGTTTGGCACAACTTTGCAGTTCCGTGTTTGAAGGATGACATTGTCATCTTGTTGGTCCTGGCTATAACAATAATAATTAACTAGCTTTTAGAACTGCTAAAATGATTGTACGTTCCACTATTATAATATTCTGTTAGGGGTCATCTGTGTGAGAAACGCAAAACGACTCGCCCTGATATTTTTTATAGACTGATATTACAATAAAAGCTAGCACTATAGGTTCTTATATTATACTTAAATAGTACTTACGTATATCGTTAAGTGAATTCGGAGACCTTATGGCAGCCTGAAAACATCGACATCAAAGCCAGTTTCTCCCACAACTTCACGAAAATGATTTGTTGAATCTTATAAAGCTGCAAATTCAGTTCCGTACCGTTCAGTACAAATGTAGTAGGACTCAAGTAGGGACAATTTAGCACTATTAAATACGAGATTATCAATTCTTGGCCAACATTTGAGATTATTGTGAAACGCCTACCGTAAATGCTAAACGTATTGATTACATTCTCTTTGGCGTCTACCGCATCATAGCGTATTAAAATTTCATGCCATTCCAGGCCAATGCCTTTGGGAAGGTCGAAGACAAAGAGTTTGGATATACCTATAATAGAGATAATCATAGGAAACTTCAAAGAAAGTCCCACAATTGTTATGTGGGACATAATTATCCAACGAAGTGTATTGTTTAATGGTTCTGTCGCTTTCCATCTACATTGACTATCTTTCAAATTTAATCTCATAAAATGTCATTGTTTTTGTTTATTTTTCAACGGGGTTTTGGTTGTTTTATATTGTTTAATACGTATTGAACTATTGTAAATAGTGAAAAAAATATGTGAAATGTCGAATTGTGCCCTCGTATTATGCCAGTCTTCCGCAAGTATCATGAAAAATCAAGAGAACCTGAATTTTAAGCGGTAAGTGTCTATTTGTGTATTTACTCATTAATAACCCATACATAACACATCATTATTACGTAGAAACATTGAATAACGTCCAATAAGTATAGAAATATGAAGAATCGGCGTTTTTCATGCTAAAATCATGAATAATTCGAGGCTATGATATACTAACTAGGGATGTCATAAAACGTAAAAAAAATTGTCGATAAGGCTATGCAGACTGAGTATAGTAAGATTTTTCGAATAAAGTGAGGGAGTTGAGGGATTCCGTAGCTAACCCATGTCACTTACACACACTCACACTCTTTGTAATTCGTTCGATTCATATTTTATTTATTGGTATTATATATTTGCCGTCCTGCTTACTGAATCATGGTTAAACACAATATCTATGTGTTCACTGTTCAACCATGATAGTGTAATATACAAAAAAAGAGAGCTTCAAAATAATCACGGCAAATGTTACGTTTACACTATTAATATTTCAGGGTGTCCCTTTGGCGTACAATAACGATCGGCAAGAGCTAAAATGTTCTTCCGGCTATTCTTCAAGTTGAACCAAATGCAATGCTCGTAAAGCGTCGCAAGCTAACGGTCAGTACTGAACTTAAAATTGCGTGTTATAGGTATATTATAATTATTATTACATGAACTATAAATTAAAAATATAATGTGTTTCAGGATATCCCTTTCATCGATGTACCTAAACCAGAACCTTCGGATATTACAGAAATAAGTTCATCAGTGTTTTCAGACGTACCACCGAAGAACCGAAACCGAAGAATGTACAGAATGTGCAGTGTGAGATGGTCGATAAAAATCTAGCCTACTCCAGTTTGCTAAAAATTAACTGTTTTAGACAGCGTACGAAAAGCCTTGAAAAAAAGTACTGATAAAGTATACGAGGAAAATATAATAATAATTTTATTAACTTTATTTATAATTTTTATAATTAAAGTTAAGGAACTAATCTATAGGTAGGGGGCAGGCAGAACAAGGTTTACCTGAAAAAAGTATTTAGCTCAAATGTAAACTTGTGTTAAGTATAAATTTTGTAATGTACTCATTTACCTGTGAATGTTGTATATTATTTTATCTAATAAACAATTGTCATCTTAATTTTTGGTTTTTACAAAGTTCAAGGTTCCTTTAATCCAGAGTTAATCTAGATAACGTTATCATAGTCACGGACTTTAAGTTGTTAGGATTGATATATCAATATCGGTATCGATGAGAATAATTGTGGATCATCGAACTGTTAATATCGATATCGATATTTTATGACTTGGGTCATCTCTGTGGCTCAACGAGTGACAGATTCCCCCTATATTATGACGTACGACAAATGCATGTTTTGTCTCGTTTTATCTAGTGCAAAAAGTGGTATGCGCAAAGAAGATAGCGAATTTGTCAAATTTAGGATTGATTCTATTTACTTCATTCTTCTGAGGTCGAAGACCACGTTTGAGAAATCCTACCTACTATGAAGGCCACTGCGTGTATTTTTCTATTGAAATTTTGTGTTTTATTTCTTTTTTATATTTAACTGGCAATAGCGTTAGCCTTACTGCCATTTCTCACATTTTTTAACACTATAATTTTGCTCGACGGAATATCATTCTTCTATCTTTTCGTAGTATTTTTCATTGTCATCGGTGTCAAACTGGCAAATATTTGTTGCTGTGATTTGTTGTGAAAAAAATGCTCAAAATTAAAAGTTAAACAAAATGTTGTTTCAGATATCCAAATTCCCGTCATTTCATCAAATAAGACACATGCGATGCTGTCCGTAAGTAACAGTGAATCCTTTCTCTTAAATCAAAATTGAGCACCAAATTTTCAAGATTTTCTTCATGAATATGCCTAGTTCTCAAGTTCTGGAATTTAGGTCTCCACCAAGAACCATTCAGCATCAGCACACATTAATCCACTGCTGGACGTATGCCTCTCCCATTTCGCGCCACTGAGCTCGGTCTTCGGCTCTCCGTATCCACTTTTAACCGGCTGTCTTACGTAGGTCGTCGCTCCACCTGGGCGCCCTACACTACCTGGGCTACTACCTACACTACTTGGGCGAATAAACATGACACCTGGCTGACACGTGGCTCGGAACTTGATGCTTCCTCCGCTGCCCCGCGCGGCGCCCTTCGTGTTTCTTCTTCCTGTAATTGCGAAGCCATTATCATCACTTATCATTACCAAGTATTACAGGACCTCTTCTCTATCAAGATTATCCAATTCCACGCTGTACTTTGCACAAACGTCATTCGAGCCAGGTGTCATGTTGATTCGGCCGAGTACATTTGCCAATACGCGTCTCCACTCGAGAACCCGCATGTATGTGAGTACGTTACAAGAACCGTTACATACTCGAAATTTCAAGTCTCTACGTCCAGTGGTTCGGTCTGTGCGTTGTCTGTCAGTCAGTCAGTCAGTCAGGATTAAGCCTTTTATATTATATTGATGATTGGAACACCAGTTTATTTTAAACCACTGGCAGCAACCTTTGCTGAACGTTATCGTTGGGAGGCGTGCCCTGCCATTACATCTTTGCGGCAATAAATAGCATAGCATCCTGCTAGATATTGCCGCAAAGATGTAATGTCTATGCATTAGGTACTGTATTCCGGTTTGGAGGGCACTGTAGCTAGTGAAATGACTGGGCTTGCAAGACTGACCATCAAAATGTCTCAAAGTGGACGAGAGCCAATAGCAGTGTTGCACCGGCCTATGTAAATCAAAGTCCGGTATGGTCCGGTTTAGCACTGTTTTGATCTTATGCGTGATCTCTAACAATCAGGAGAACGTCAAGCTTTTCTCGTCACTTGTACGCATAAAAAAGCGTGAGTTATATGTGTAAAAGTGTGATGTAATATTTTCTAGTTGCCCGCAGCACCTGATCTGCTTCAAGCAATGGACGGCAAATATGGTGATGGAAATCATCATCAGCGCTATGAATCTGAAATGTAGACATCGAAACACACACAACAAGAGATTGGTTGGTTGGGATCGGATTTTTTTTAATTTAATGGTTGCTTCACACGGCCCGTGTTAGCACGGGACGCGCCGGGCTGGGCCGCGTCACAGACCGTTTACTGCGAGCAGCCCGAAGCTGCTTGGAAGGGCGCGTATTGGCGTTTAATACAGGCCTACAGGCCGTGAGCAGGGGTGATCTCGACTTGTCCGTCGCCCTTACAGATGACCTTAGCGCGGTGCGGCGCATGTTAGCACAAGCCTTGTGAAGCCACCATTAGGAAGCCTATTACGACTCGTGTGCAAAGACGAATCCAACGACACCTCATTTACAAAAACCGTTTAGCCTGCAGGGCGGCGCATAGAGTCAGACAAACATGCATACGTAACCCTCTTTCCTCTTTCCTCGCAGTTGGGTAAAAACAGGCCTACAGGGTGTTTTAATTTGGACTCTTTATAGGATGTTCTGCGTAACGCGAAGGTGATGATACTCCAGGAGGTCAATGAACCGGCGCTGAACATGGCAGTTTCCAAAGCGGCGACACTCCTTGGCGCGCATGATGTCAATATAACCGACAACCTGATTTGGGAACACGATTACAATGGCAGGTAGAGTAGATTTAACATTTATACTTGATAAATGTGCACCTTAGAACCATATAGGGTCATGAATCATAGTAGTAGTGCGTAGGCATTTATAGCAGAGACAGGCGTTTGATAAAAGGTAAATAAAACCAAATGATATGTACAAAACGCTTTAGTCGCGCAATTTATGCACAAGGAAAATTGACTATTTATAAGAATCTATAATGACTAAAAGATTACATACAGCAAAGTTTAGATAAAGCGTGATACAGAAACAGCCAAACTATAGAAATTATCTACCGTTACCGAATCTAAATATAGTATATACCGAAGGAAATATTTTAAAAGAAGCGGCCCTGCCTGGCGCGGCGCGGCGTAGTCCGTGCTTACACGGGTCGTGTGAAGCCACCATAAGCACACCCGTCAACACCCGCTCAGTCCGCTATCGCCACCATATAAATGTCCTTACTTAGACTGATCACGTGAGAAGAGCATTTTCAGACTAAAAGGTCTCTCTCATCTAGTTTAAGATGATTTCTTCTTGAATCTGTTTCTTTTTTCAGTTTTAACAGCTGTCTTTGGCGTATAATTCAATTTCAAGAATAAGTACCTACAGATCATCTGACATAAAAAATCATTTTGATGCTCTTTTCTGATCATTATAAGTATTTAATGTTGGCCGAAGAAGATATGGTTAGTTTTTCATCTAGCTTGATGACGATGATGAATTTGATTACGAATCAGGCTGCAGAAATACTCGTAACTTTACGGAAATTTGGGCAATGGGCTCTGTGTGATATCGTTTCAGGTAGCGTTCTATCTATATAGGCTATGTTAAAGGCAATCTGTTACTGATTGTGGTAAAAGCTTGAAAATTATGTTAAAAAGAGAACTTTGTTTGTCCAGGTAAACTTCCAAAAATTTCTGAATTCACTGTTGTTACAAACTTACAATGAATGATTTTACAAAATAAGAGTTAACGATAAATAGAGTTCCAGTTTTGGCTCAATATTACAAGATCTCACGTAGGTAGGTATTTTTGCGACAATAAACTCATTTTCGCTTTGATTTTTACATTAAAAAGGTTTTTGCTAGGATGTAGGTATTTTATTTCAGGTTAAAAAAATGGTAGAGATGGTAGAGTTTGCCCACGCCCATTGCCAATAGAGGACCTTTAGTCTCCCCCATCGCCACAACAGCAGTCATCTTCCACTTCGAAGCCACACATCTTCGCCAGGAACACGCAAAGTGTGACACACATCAGACATCGTAGGATCTTTCCACACGAGCCACAATCACATGTACAGCAACAACACATTTTTATCCTCAATTTCAACCTTTTTTCAACAATTTCAAACTTTTTGCACCTCTTATAAAGATACCTAAAGATAATTTATTTTTTGCCAAAACAAAGGTAAGTACCTACAATAATGTTATGGTCTTGCACCTTTTTTATTCTTTGTGTTTGCACCTTCTTTCCTCCTTTCTGGTATTTTTATTAGTAAGAAAAGGTAAGATCTCTTCAGAAGCACTTCATTGACTTTTTTGAGTTCACTGTATGCACTAATAGTCCGAGAGCTAACGATTTTCAGAACATAATGTAGATATTAATAATAGCTCATAAACTGAAGAATAAGAAGACGTATAATCACTCATAAACCGGTCAATTCTGGACATAAAACCTTCGTAAATTATCTCGTCGTTTTCTTCTCTGTTCTTTCACTGAATTAGATTCAACACTGACAACCACACTGATGAATTTTACTACAAAATTGAAGGTTTTGCTTGATTTACAATGAATAAGAGTCGTCTCAGCAAAGCGTGACAATGCCATGACATCATTATTTTGTTACCTGCCAGGCCAACGTAGCGACTTACGTAGGTAAATAGAAATACTTATCTTTGTGATAACAATAACTAGGCACGGCAACAACCTTGCTAGACCTAATAAAAATTGTAATGCTTGAAGTAAGTTCGCGCACCTAATTTTAAAGATAACTGTGATAAAGACTGCCGGCATTACTTATAAGTACCTAATGGGTGATTTTGAGCTAGGCTAGTTAATGTTTATGATGATGTATAATAAATAATGATTGGACACAACGCCACCTAGCCCCTCAGCAGGGATCACGTGACCCAGGGGTAGTCGCCCCTGGAGTTGAAGCCGGGGCAATGAGCTAAGCTCGAAGCCCCTACACGACTTGAGCCACAGTAGCTCGTCGTAAGATACCACTAGTAACTAGCCACCTAGCCCCAAACTAAGCAAACTATGGGAACCAGATAACTGATAGAATACTTACCTATTTATACTTTGTTTAATTATTTTTTTGACAATGCATACGATGGCGCAAATTGGGAGAGGCCTATGTCCAGCAGTGGACTGCGATAGGCTGATGATGATGCTGAAATGCATACATAAAAAACACCCAGACTTAGAACCAACACTAATGTTCATCACACAAATGTTTGTCCTGAAGCGGGAATCAAACCCGCGACACCGGGCAGGCGGCGTGACAGTCCGACACACTTGCCTCTCGCCCGAACATGTCGGCGATATTCTGATGATAAAATTTATTTCCCAGTATATTCTCTTTCATGGCGGATGTGATCTTCGTGTCGACATCCACCCATATGTGCATCCAACGGTTCGCGGACAAATCTTCGGTGCCAGTTCTCTGCATGAGATCCAGGACTCATGCCAGCATACAGTCGCTTGCCACCATTATGGCAGTTATGGTAAGACTCAGTTCACCGTTCATGGCGGATGTTATCTTCGTGTCGACATCCACCCATACGTGCAATTGTGCATCCAACGGTTCGCGGACAAATCTTCGGTGCCAGTTCTCTGCATGAGATCCAGGACTCATACAGTCAGCCAGCATACAGTCACTTGCCACCATTATGGTAGTTATGGTAAGATTCTGTTCACTGTTGGAAACACAAACTTTCTGGACACAGTGCCAGATAATCTGCCACAAAGCAGTCTTCTTCTTATCGTGTCACTAGTTCTTTCGAACCAGTGTGATGTAAGGATTTCAAGTGCGCCTCGAAGAGGCTACTTTGATGCACTTGACACATGTTTTTAAACTTTTTATGCCATTTATGACATGCCGGTTTCCTCACGCTGTTTTACTTCACCGTTAAGCACGTGTTTTAATGCACACATAGATTTTTTAAACAGATAAATCCATTGGTGTACCTACGCCCGGGTTCGAACCCAAGACCTTCGGATCGCAATTCGAGGCACCTCCCACTCGGCTAACACGGCTTTTAACAAGTCTTTTTATTTTAATAGGCAAGCATTTGACCACAATCTCACCTGACGGTAAGTGACGTCGAGGTCGAGGATATAGCACGTTTGCCTAGTGGTTGGTTACAAAGCAGTAAGTCGGAATCTTCCGCGGCCAATCTACCTACCGTACCTACCTAGTATTATGTATGTACATACAATAAGACTGTATGCTTTTGACAGGAAGAACTAGGCACGATGAGATGTGTGAACGTGGCGTACCTGGGAGCGCCACACCCGATCCTCAACTCTTATTTGCTGCTGTGCCCTATGCTCGGGGCTAACATCAGATTCAAGTGCTGCTGCGAGGTGAGAACCTTACAGGCTGTTTTTTTTTATTTACATGGGGAAATCCTCACGGATACCCACCGCCCTTGGGGGAGGGCGGACGGGTTATGTCGGACTCATACCGACTAAAACCACATGGTGCCCGACCTCTGCGCATTAGAGGGACCCCGGGATATCTTAAAGAAAACGTAGGTACCTACCGGTGCCCCTTACGCACGTTGCCCTTGAGGCCCGTCCCGGGGAAGGCTTTGGCCAACTCCAAGGAGGACCTTGCAGCCTATTTAAGGGAGATTTAACTAAGCAGTGGGTCGCGCGACCCATTCGATTTGAATTAGATTTATTTTTCGTCAAAATTCCATAAAAACTCCGCTCCGCAATTCTATTGTTCAGAATTGCACCCTGTGCTGTGCGGATCTAACTCAGGTGTTGCCTGCAATATTGCTGATGATGACATCCGCAATATTGCAGGATCCATCGGGCTGGTGGTCGCTCAACGCTGCGTTTTAAAATATATTTTTTTCTTGTTTGGTAAGAGGTTATGTCCTACCTACAATCAAGAATATTTTATCTACCTATCTACCATGCCCGCTATAATAGACAAATCATGAACAATAATCTAGAACTATTTTCCAGAAATGCCCAGTGAGTCCCCTCCTAATAAAAGCGAGCCAGGATATGGTGGAGCAGTCTGGGACAGTCGTGAAGGAATGCCCCAACAGAGACCAGCTGTTGCAGCAAGCCTGTGTCATTATATCTGGACCCACTCCCTCCAACCAGGAGAAGATACCAGAGTTTGCATTGGCAGTTGAGGTACGTTTGGACATTGCATAATTCTATATTTTTGAATTTCTACAGGGTGGTTTTTTGAGAAGGGCACTGATAGCCAAGTCCGAAACCACGAGGGTTAGAGAAAAGTCGTGAATGGAGTCATGGATGATAATGATGGGTGATGAGACCTTTCAGTTTAAAAATGCACGCCTGTCCCCACTCGCACAATCAGTTTAAAAAGGAGATTTGTAATGCCTAGATTAAAAGTACCGAGTTCTCGGCCGAGACAGTAAAATGTGACTCGGCCGAGACAGTGAAAGCTTACGTCACTCGCTCAGCCGAGCACTCGGCGCTATATTTATACGTACCGAGTATTCGACCGAGGGCACTGTCTCTGCCGAGTACTCGGTAGTTTGATCTAGGCATAAGGCGCTGATATTAGAGGGACGTGTATTTTCTTAATTTTTTTTATGTGTGTTTTTAGAACTTTGTTGTTTAAAATCGGTTCAGTAATTTAGTTTTTATATCAAAATAACTGAAAAAAATATGTCGTCGAAGTAATACGAAATTGCGTATTTTGATTCCCTGTGACATTTCAGTGGTGTTTACGGTCACCAAAACAGTCCAATTGAAGTCGGTTGTCTATGTTTTTGTAAATCCTTGTTACACTGAAATTTCTCATCCAGGTATTCAACCAAGCTGTGATGGGTGACTGAGCATCAATTTATGTACAGCAATATGAATTTTGTTTTACTCAAGATGTTTTCCTTCACCGGTTTTCGATTTACGCCCCATTCGCGCATGACTGCCGTTGGGATGCAAACCCGTGACTATCAGATCGCAGATGCAAACAAGCTTATAGTTTATAAAAACTGAAATCCCGACGATATTATTATATGAATATTGTTTATTTTTATACTTTAATTTTGTTTTATGACAATACCAAGACAGAAGACAGAGAAATGACCTACTTAACTTACCCTACAAAATTTTGATGGTTTTTTGACACTTTTTGGTGGCTTACAGCCGCCATATTGGATTATTTGACATTGAAGGTAGCCTTGCGTGACCTAAACGAATCCAACGACACCTCATTTATCAAAATCCGTTCAGCCGTTTAGCCTGCAGGGCGCTATATAGAGTCAGAAATACAGGTACATTAACATAAGCTGGCATGAACAACACATTCACACGTGCGCTATGTAGTGTCTGTAAAAAAGAGCGCGGCATGTCCCTATTGTGACCTGTCAAAATTATCATCCTAATGCCTAGATCACACATATCGAGTACTCGGTAAGTATAAACATAGCATAGCGCCGAGTGCTCGGCCGAGTGACGTAAGCTTTCACTGTCTCGGCCGAGTAGCATTTTACTGTCTCGGCCGAGTATTCGGTAGGTACGTGTGATCTAGGCATGAGTCAAAGTGTAGTGAAATTGCATTAGTAGTTACTTTGACAGCGCCAGCTTTCGTTGAGAAACCTGTACAGTACCACCTAGTAAATCTTTTTTCTATGCCTGTACATACCTACATACACTCGAAAACATAACCCTACTTGGCAGTTTGGTCAAAAAATTCTTCCATTTCAGGATATCTGCAAGAATACTTGCTGTAACTGGCTTTACTTCCACACGTGTCCTCGGGGGGAAGAAGTGGATGAAAGTCTCTTCTACCATTGCAATTCTCGCACCTTCAACGCTTATGAAAACATGCATTTTATCGCAGCTGCGTTGATGGCCAACGCTGTAACGGGGTACAAATTCTAACCCCGAATCTACGTTATTCAATAATTGAGGGGAATCCTTAAGGCAAATTTCCATACAAAATGTTTCGGACAAATACTCAAAAAGTACGCCGTATATTGTAATTTCTTCACACTATTCGTTTCGTCCATGTATTTTGATTTCGTCAACAAAAAAAGTGAAAAGTACTTTAATTTAGATTTTATACGTGTTTTAAAATTAACCCTACTTACTTAAAAACACGTATAAAATCCAAATTAAGGTATGAAACCTTTCACATTTTTTGTTGACGAAATCAAAAAACATGGACGAAACGAATAGTGTGAAGAAATTACTATAAAAACATTTTGTATGGAATTCGGATTTGAGGATTAGCCTTAAATGTAAATTTTTAAGTACTTACTCAAGTGACTGTGTAATGTGGATTTTTGGACCTATTTTTAAATATACGCCAAAGCCTAATTATGATTATTATTATTCCTAAATTGCATTTTATTTTAGCTCTTTTAGGTAAGTAGGTAGGTACCTAAACAACGATCAATACACTCTCTCACTTGCCTATTCCTAAAACAGAAGCACTGTATGAGTCCAAAAAATCCCAACGAGTAAAGCGTCGACGACACAGGGCTAGTTTATAAGATACAAGCTAGCGAGTTCGCTTATAACTTGTAAACTCGCTCGATGTCATCGGCTTTTTTAGATTTGATAGATGGAGTCCCATCGAGTTACACCAAAACGAGTAATACCTTGATCACACTGTCTCGGCCGAGTACTCGATACGTATAAATATAGCGCCGAGTGCTCGGTTGAGCGAGTGATGGAAGCTTTCACTGTCTCGGCCGAGTAACATTTTACTGTCTCCGCCACTCGGCCGACATGTACCGAGTACTCACTCACTACATGTTTTTTTTTTTAAATAGGGTTACGTTTGACCTCGACTGTTCTGATGGGAAGCGATGTCGTGGTCTATTTTAACACGTATACCTAGAAGATGCTTGTTAATGCGATCTTTAAATACACCCAAGTTATAGGTGGTGGTAAACACAGACGAAGGTAGAGTGTTCCACTCTCTTGCTGTTCTGATCTAGGCATAACAGTTGGGAATAACTTTTTTACTTATTCAGTGCCAGTACAAAACTGCGTCGCAACGCAACGGAGCAATATGGCTTTGCTCTGACGCAGGTAACATTATCTCAAAATAAAGTGCATGCAAATAAGCACATTGACCTACCAGTAGTTAAAAATAATGTAGTGTTGCATAAATTTACTAGTGAGATGTTTTGCTATATGGTAATATAAATGAAAAATGTTTATAATTAACACTGTTTTATTATATCTAATTTTAGATTCTACCTACATAAGTATATACCTATATTTCTTAAAAATTAAACAAAAAGTGGTAAGATTAGCCAAAGTTATTAAGAAAAAATATTCTAAGTAGGATTTTTATGTATGCTGTGCAGTCATAAAACAGATGGATGACATCCAAAATAACTTTAAATTATGGCAAAGTTTTTGGTTAGTGCGTCATGAATTAATCTTAACATAAAGGAAGTCATTTTTGTTTTAATATAATTTAGATGTTTTGATATCTTAGCTGGTATCATAGATCCATAAGGTAACATGTAGGTGTTGATTTTAAAAATGTATTTTAGACTTCATTGCACTATTAGTGCACGAAAGGAGCCTCTTCAAGGCGTACTTGAAATCCTTTCATCACACTGTTTCGAAAGAATTAGTCACTATTTTATTTATTTGCTGGCGATCGCTTTCGTTCATGTGTCTATGTCACACATTTCCATCTTTTCAATTAGGATAGTGATCCCTGACTCTTCTTCATTAATAGATGACTACAAGCTATTGAAGTTTGCTTTACATGACACTCACATCGTTGCAATAGCGGGCAAGACTGCATGTGCCTCGCACAACATCAAGACAAGTATCGTGGTAAAGAGGAGGCACCGCGCCGAGCAACGACCAACGTGGCATTGCTAGTCAGCTGCCGGGTGGTTATAATGAGCTGCAACCTTTATACTCAACATTGGGTGCAGACAGGCTGATATAATGATGATGATAATGAAACTCACTGTATGAATACTTGTCATATAAAAGGTCCGTAGGAAGTTATGAACTCTCTTGATTTCGGAACTTCCCTCGCATGAACTTGGGTAAGGGTACCACACCGGGGCATGGAATTTGGCCGTTGACCTCACAAATGCACGGTCGCTCACAGCCAATGCCAAAGTTAGCCGGATTATCCTTCTTCTCGGCCGCTATTGCTTCTGCTTCCAAAATTTCTTTGGATTTTCCTGTGAAGTATCATATCATAATTATTATAATGCAAGTTTGAGTGGATAAATGGATGTTTTTAGGCAATCATACAAACAAATAAACTGAACTAAACGGTTAATCCATCGACTATCTATACAGTTATGTTAGTTATTATAGTTGGTCCACCGAGGATTACTTATGCCTAATTCACACGTACCGAGTACTCGGCCGAGACAGTTTAATGTTACTTGGCCGAGACACTGAAAGCTTACGTCACTCGCTCAGCCAAAATGAAATGTAATGAAATTTTGTTTATTTGCTAGAACTTATGTGTTTACAAATAAGGTCTTAAATAGATTGAGTCCATTTTAAGTCCTGCCGTAATAGAGCACCCGGCGCTATGTTTATACGTACCATGTACCGCCCCGAGAGCACCGTCTCGCCCGAGTACTCGGTACGTGTGATCAAGGCTTAAATATCAGTAAAACTCACCAACTGTCCTAATGAGATGCTCTAAAATATCTTCTTTGGATTTATTATCAACATCTACCAAAATCTTTCTGCCATCTTCAAAATAGCACTTTATAAACGGAGATGGGGTCAGGTTCTTCATCGTAGCTACTTGTACATTAGGATTCTTGTATTGGATCTGAGGTAAATACCAAAATACGAACTCCTTGGCACCCGTGTTGTTTTGACCCGTAATGTTGTATGCGACGGAAAAAATCTTGATTTTGTCTTTTAAAACTAGCTTTCCCGCGTTCAAGTAGTTTAATGTACGTCTGATTGGTGCTCTTCCTTTCATGAACGGCATTTTTGAGTATTTTTTTCTGGGTTTTGCCAAAAATTACGAAATACTAACCTCAAATCTAAATCAAAATAACTATGAAGTTGACAGAACACCATAACCTCAAAACTATAGTTACGTCTTTTCGAAAATGGCGCCAAGCCGTGTGTCATGCTCCCATTTTATTTTTGTTGTGTTTTAACATACAACTGTTCAGAATTATTATTATGGCAGCGCTGTAGCATTTTTGAAGATATATATTATATAAAAAGTAGTTTAGTTGGGGTAAATTTTTTTTTGAGCAGTCAATGTGAGAATAATAAGAAATGGCAGTAAGGCAAATAGCTATGTTATTCTATTGAGCCTTAGAAAAAATTATGAGGGAGTGCCTGACAAAGATGTCAGTGTCAAAAATCAGTTGAACTGTCAGTTGAACATTTGCGAGGAAAGCAGGCCGTAAATACGTTAGTAGTTAATGCAAAAAGGTGTAGTAATCAAAACCATAATATCGACGAAAAACGACTCTGCGCTCTCCTCATGGTATGAGATCACGCATGTTCATGACTAGAACAGATTCAGTAAAGCGTTTGTCCACATTTATTTTTTCTTCTATCCTGCTTCTTGGCAATCTGTTTATGTAACAATAGCCCAAGGTGATGTCTGAGCGTGCGTGGGGAGACATCCATTAATGTTCCCTTCAGTCGCTGTCTGCAAATCTCTTTGCCAAGTTTGGTATGCTGTGTCTCTACAGTCTGAAGAATTGCAGTCTGCTTTGTCCCTGCAGTTGTGCTGCGAGTTCGTTGCGGTGTCTGTCCAATCTGACTTGATATATCTGACTTTAGGATAATATTTCTTGTTTCACTGTTTTCATGGTGAGGTCCATGTAGATGTACTTGTTGCTTATGTAGGGAGGAATTTGAATTAGACTTCTGATCGTCTTGCTTTGGAATCAAGTATTTATAAGTTACTATGTCTCGCTGAACCCCATAGTTGGATTCCGTAAGTCCAGATAGGTTTTATTATGACTTTGTAAACAGACAGTTTGCTTGTGTTGTTTAATTGCGATTAACGTCCTACTAGACAGTACCTACATAGTTCGAAGTTTATGGGCTAGTTGCTTCCGTTTGTCCAAGAAAGGCGGCGGTCTAGGTGCATACCCAGGTACCTACTTAGCATCGCCAGCTTGTGGAATTTCTTCGCCATAGAGTAGGAGGGGTGGGCACGTTTTTCGTCTGAGAGTGAACGTAACGTGTACTGATTTATCTTTGTTAGCTTTGATTCGCCACTTGTTGAACCATTCTTCGACTTGTGCTAAGTGCGTTTGAAGAACTCTAGATGCTTGTCCACATAAAGATATTTTGATATTTATATTAATACCTCTCAGGTGAAACCGTGAGCAACAGTTAGTTAATAAGTATAAAAACAACAAGTACCAATATTAATTACACATTACGACTGAATCAAATTATAAAAATAAACTCAGTACCTTTGCAGCTGCTGAGAGGCACTGTTAAATCATAAGTAGAAAATAAATGTAAAAGTAGTGAAAAATCATGTTTTTATTTACTTTTCCACCGGTGCTTCGCCAGTATCTTATTGTGATAGTTGGTAAGCTTATGTATCTAGATTATTTAAGTTAATTGATAGTGAAGATAATGTACCTACTTAGGTTGAGTAGGTAGATGAAGTTGCTAAATTAAAGCACTTTGCTTGTGGTGAAAAGTTACATGCAATATTTTTTATAGACTTTAACTGGCATAACTTAGCGACAATTTTTTTTAAATAACTTCAGGCACGGAGTTTCAGGTAAGGTATAGATTTGTGTAAGTGACAAATGATAAAACATCGTATTGATTTTTATATTATTATGTTAAATATTTAAAAAAAACATTTACATTTAAAACTAAGTTCTATCATTCGTTACTCACTCAATAGTATAATAATTTACCGTAAATACTTATTCACTAAATTCGGAGGATGGATGAAAAACAGATTGTATGAGGACCAACTTCAAAAAATAAATCTATCTAGAAAAGTTTCACCAATCGTATTTCTGTCTTACATTTATTTAGATTATATTTTCAAGTAATCACTGTATTAACTTCAAGTTTATAACCTGTACCGTTCGTGAGTAAGAATGAAAAGCAGCGATTCCAAATTTTAACTCATCTCCTTAAATATTATTGCAGCAAATTTAAGCATGTTAGTCATGGGTATGGAAGTATCCTGGGTGTCTCCTGCGCTGGTGAAGCTTAGAGACGCAAATCAAACTGCTCTGACACGTCCAATCACAGAAGAGGATGCGGCCTGGATCGTGTCGCTGTCATCTGTCTTTGGATTATTCAGTAATCACTCACATATACATTTTAAGATTATCTTATTATCTGCCCTACTAAGCTAGTAACAAAAAAAAACATTGAAATTGAATTTACCTGTGATATATAACTTTTTTACTTTGTCCCGTCTGTCGCCCCAGGAGCACAGAGCAGGGTGACAGATGGGAATAAATCAAATATTCGCTCAGTGCGCCTAAAAAAGTTTTCACTTCAAAAAGATGTATGTTACAGCAAGCTTTTTCATCGGGAACCTTATGGACCGCTTTGGAAGGAAGTGGTGCATACTCCTGGCAGGTTTAAGACTGCTTGTGGCACTCTTTTGTCTTCTTGCGACTGAGGTTTGGATGCTGTACATCGTCAGGATACTGATTGGAATACCTTTGACAATAACCTTAACCGTCGTTCCGACGTACGCTTCAGAGATCGCAAGCGTATGTATTTATACAATTTTTTATGCAACCCTTTATGCTTCAGTTATTTTTATTTGTTTTCTGTTCATACAGTAAATTTTGAAACAGTTGGAGCATATTATTATAAATAAGTACTTTAAGTTTGTGGATCAAGTGCACTCATTATAGTTTTTTTTCAGAGGGAGATAAGAGGTGCAATAGGGGCCTTTTCCCAAATATTCTCCTCCATAGGGATGTTGATAATGTTGTCAACGGGACCCTTCATATCGTACCGGTCTTTGAACATCGTGATGTTCAGTTTGGTGTTAGTCACAGTCATACCACAGCTGTTCCTTCCTGAGAGCCCTTACTTTCTATACGCTCAAGGTAATTTAAAAGATATCATTCTCCTGTCAAGCCAATGATCGATGCAGCTTAAGTATCCAATTACTGTAAGCAGACAGACCAAAATAGCTTTGAATGTCTGCGGTGCCTATAATTTTTAAAGGCTATGTAATTTACTGTTCTCATTACCATAACTTCGCTACGGTTTAAGGGCTAAGTATCTACTTACTTAGTACTGTACTATTACTTTGAAATTACAATGAGACTAAAAACATATACTATATACAATATAGTATATATATATATAATAGCATTGGATGTTTTTAGGTCGCAAAGAAGACTCACTAAAACTCTTAACTTTCCTGCGCTGCTCCGAAGAAATAGCTGAAAAAGAAATTAGCGAAATCTCAAAAGAAATAAATGAAACACCCATCAGCAAAATAGAACTTTTGAAGGACGTTATCTTTTTGAAAACTGTTGCAAAGACAATGTTTCTTACAATGGGCTTCCAGATGGTTGGATACAATGCTGTGACGGGCTATCTACAGACTATCCTTGAATCTACGAAGGTTGATGTGAGCCCAGAAATTTCTTCCGTGGTCATAGGGTTTATCCAGCTATTTGCTTGTCTGTGCACAGTTTTTTTGACAGATAAATTTGGAAGAAAACCTATATTAGGGGTTACAATAACTGGAATGACTCTTGGTTGGGTAAGTTTATTTATTCATGAGTGAATTATAAAAAAAAAAATCATGATTAATTTGGTTATAAGTTATTTGAAAGAATTGATTTCCATTTTTTTTAGTATTTTCTTATTTTTTTTAGTTATTAATAATAACTTGCATCAAAATTTAATTATGCTCAAATAAAATATGTTACATAAATCAGTATTGTTGTAGGTAATGGAATGACGCACTAACATAATTTTTATATATTTATATTTATGTAAATACATTATTACTTAGATATACTTATGCTATTTGCTAATTTTAAGTTTTTATTTAAGGTTTTGTATTATAATTATACCGAAATGACCCTGGCTACATTGCTGCAGTAACGGCTTACTACTACGGTATACTGGATGCGTCTCGCACAACATCGCGACAAGTGGCATGATAAAGAGGAGGCTTATACCCAGCAGTGGGTGCAGATGGGCTGATATGGTGATGATGATGATTTTAGGTTTTTTTTTTATTCACAGATTAGTCTGGGAGTGTTTTTCAAACTATTGGAGGTCAACTTCGAGATCTCTGGCTATCTGAACTACCTACCACTCGGCTCAATTATTTTAATCATTTTTTGCTTCAATGCAGGTAAATGCAAATATAAAATAAGTATTCAGGTACCTGGAATAAAAATACATAATTACCTATTTAATGTAAGGCACATGAAGGAGACATATTTCCATAGCCTCTCTCTAACCTCAAAGGTTGTTTGGAAGAAAACTCTTATTAGGGTTAAGCTCGCCTTTGTAGGTACAAATCTTTTCTTTCATGATTTATATTTTAACGTGTTAATGTGTACAATAAAGAATTACAAGAGAACTAACTAAATAATAAATACATAAATATTTTGGACATTTCACACGATGCCGCAAACTAAGCATAGTTTGTACTATTGGAACCAGATAACTTATACAATACTTAAATTATTATTTTTTGTAAATACATACATAGAATACATATAAAACATCCAGACTCAGGACAAACACCGATGTTCATCACACAAGTGCTTGTCCTAAAGCGGGAATCGAACCTGCAACACCAGCGTGGCGGTCCAACACACTTGCCACTCGACCAATCGTGTCATCAAAATAAGAAGATACTTACCTGAAGTACTTGTTTTTTTTAATGTCTTAAAAACAATCTAATTGTTTCTAAAAACAGTTAATAAGTCAACACTTTGTTTATTCTGTTATGGATATTACATACTTAATCTTGAGTTACTTTAGTAAGGGGGCATCTATTAATTACGTGATGTAATTTTGGCGATTTTTCGATAGTGATACTGATAAGCTAAATTATTGCCAAAATTTTATTCTTATCTGTATCTTAGCAAAATATAGCACAATAGTGCCATCTATTGCCCGTTAACATAATCAATTTGTATACTACACCTTTTTGTTTTAGGCCTCGGTTCAATATTATGGATGCTCATTGCAGAGCTTTTCGATGGACCTTCCCGCGCTTTTGGAGTAGCAGCATCCGTTTCCGTCACGACAATTTTCATCTTCATCACAATGAAGTTCTTTACGGCTGTCATTTTCGCCATAGGCAGTGCTGCCACCTACTGGCTTATAAGCGGAAACTGCTTCATACTTGGTTTATTTGTTATCTTCTTCATACCGGAAACAAAAGGGAAGAGTATTATAGAGATTCAAGAAGCATTAGGGCGGAAGTTGCTGCCGAATTGAGTTCCACAGGTTCGAATGTGGTTCGAACATCAGCTAGGCCATGGCCTACAGGCGACCTGAAAACTTTGTCACTAGATTTGGCTACTGACTCATACTTATTATACTTACTAAGCCTAAGTAGACTAGTAATAGTAAGCGTCCACGTGACAGATGCGCAGAACGCAATTTGTATGTCAAATTGGTTCTGCGCATCTTTGTACTACTTTCGCGAGAGGACAAGTTGTTTGACGCTTACTATACTAATCTGTGATCTACTTAGGCTGTGTCCCCAGTAGGCAAACTGTTAGCGGCAGACTGAGTTTGCGGCGCGGCGTGTCGGTTTAGTACGCCCTTTCTTTTTTTTTTTTTTTCACAAGCAGAATATAATCAATATAAAACTAAAATTACATATGCACAATATTAGAACTAGATTCGTATGCCAAATAGGAAACATTGCAGGGTTAAAAAGAGTTGCAGGTCTTAAAACTAAAATCCCCTACGAACAGGGAAAATGTTTATTCTTAGTATCTGGTCACAATTTATGAAATTGCTTAGTGGGTATCACCTGCTTGTGGCAGTGGGGAAAAAGGGGCAGGCACGCAGTCGAAATCGTGTTCCTGTCTTCTCTCAGCGATCAGTGAGTACCTATATACTATATACGATAACCCTTCATCATCAGCCTATTGCCGTCTTCTGATGGAATGCCCAGCCAACAACTTCCCTAATTATGGATCACCTGCTTGTTGCACTAAGCAACTTTGACACACATATTTTAAACCTAATAGTATTAGAATCGAAAATATCTATCACGTCATGTTTAGACGCCAGCTCATTGTATAGACGACACGCTCTCATAAGTGGATTGTTAAATGACGTATTGTTTTTAATTACTCTCAGTGAAAAGATTGGTATTTGAAATGAGTGTCCACAGTTTGCTAGTTTTGCACTCACTTTACGCAGTTTGCAGCGGTCAGTCGGCCGCTAACAGTTTGCCCACTGGGGACAAAGCCTTAAAGGTCATAGCACACATATCAACTCGGAAAGGGATCGTCACCGTATCACTCTTCGCCTCGCCCGAACCAGGTGTTTCCTGGTTCAAAATTGCCCCACATACATTACGTTACGATTCCGATACTTGTGCGTTGCAGTAGGGAGTTTCATATAAAGAATACTGACGGAGCCAGTTGATACGGTGACGATCCCTTTCTAAGTTGATAAGTGTGCTATGACCTTTATGCGTTTCAGTACCTACACCTTTCATACGTAAAATTAGCAACTAGTGTGTATCTAGATTTAGTACCTACCTAAGTATGTAAGAACCTATCTAGGAAAATACCTTACCTGTTTAAATAAAACCATAAAATTAAGTTTGTCTCATTTATTAGCAGTATGATTTCTAACTACAATGCCGCTCCTTTAAGTACCTAACTCTTCTTTTTTTAAATCCAGTACATTCAGCAGTTTTTGCTTGATGTAATATTCTATATAGTAATTCCGGGGTAGATGGCCGTAAGGGAGAGATGACCAAGTGAAAAAAAACCAACTTATAACAAGTAGATGACGTTAATGACAGTATAGTATGCTTCGCCTTCCAGTCAACAACCAGTGATTTTTGCGCGTAATTTTAGTTTTAAATGAGTAAAATCACTAATATAAGATAAGGGGTTGACATATTATGTGGTCACAGAAAAGTTTTTAGAATTATGCTTCTTTTTGTGATGTTATCGTAAGTTAAATAACTTTTCTCATATTTTAGCCTCAAAATGAACCATGAGGGTGATAAAATAAATTTAGAAACAGGTATGGCCATCTCCCCCATGAAATTGGGATAGATGACCATGTTGTTTCTGGGGAAGATGGCCTTAAAATATGAAGTTATTTCAAGACCAACATATAACAAAAAAGGGTTTTTACAGATGCCAAACTCTATGTCCGGAAGGCAGGCATTCAACTAGAGGTAATTGGATTGAAGGAGACTTTAAAAATGCTTTGAACAAAGTACAAGGCCAAATAAAATACTTCTAGGAAACTTAAAACTATTCGCAGGATCTCAGATAGAAGTTGCAAAGAAATTCTGGTTTTGGGTGATATATCTGAAAGTGCAAATAAAGACAGAGAGGAAGCGGTTGACAGAGGTTGTGGTGAAAATTACTACAGAACCCAACTCGATGAAGACTGACTGAAATTTAAAATTATGTTTGCTCTGGGTCCACGAAAATTGTACTGAATACGATGACATGTTGTGTTCTAACTGTGGTAATAAGAAAAAAATAATGAAAATACCCTGAGGGCAAAAGAAAGGGCAAGAAAACAACTGGCCATCTCCCCCAAAGCCCTATGGCTATCACTCCCGGACACTCTGGGAGAGATAGCCAATCGTATTTTTTTTAAAATATAGTCAATAGTGCCATATCTGTTGATTTTGAGATTGATTATTATGTTAATATAGTAAGATGAGTAGTCAAAGTTTTGTTTTTAGTCAAAATGATAGTATAAATCATTAAATTTATTCCAAATTTAGGTTCTCAAATTTAGTAGGGCCATCTACCCCAGACTTACCCTATATTCTTCGATGTTTTTTGACATCTTTTTGACATCAGCGATCAATCAAACAGATCAACAAGATACAAAACCAAACAAAACAGTATACCTACTATTTCCTATAGGAATAAAAAATATTTGGTTAAAACATAAACCACCAAAACAAATCTAAAATCCACAATACCGCGCTCCAAAAATCACGAAACCAAAACCAGCCAAAATGCCACAAGCAAGATGAAATGTGCCAAAGCCAAAAAGAACCCTTGTAACATCTGCTTCCAAACAGTCACCAAGCGTAACGGTGTCTGTTGCGAAGGTGCTTGCAAGAAATGGGTGCACTTCGCCTGCCTCGACTTCACTCCAGGAAAAATAAAGGATATCAAAGCAGGCCTGATCAAAATCCTCTGTCCGTGTCCTGACTGTGGCACGGAACCCAAAGAAATCCTCAAATATCCACCATACACGTGTAGTAACATGGAATGCCCAGCCAACAACTTCCCTAATTGCGGATCACCTGCTTGTGGCAGTGGGGAAAAAGGGGCAGGCACGCAGTCGAAATCGTGTTCCTGTCTTCTCTCAGCGATCAGTAAGTACTTCAACCCTTCATCATCAGCCTATTGCCGTCTTCTGATGGAATGCCCAGCCAACAACTTCCCTAATTATGGATCACCTGCTTGTGGAAGTGGGGAAAAAAAGGGCAGGCACGCAGTCGAAATCGTATACCTGTCTTCTCTCAGAGACCAGTAAGTACTTCAACCCTTCATCATCAGCCTATTGCCGTCTCCTGTTGGACTACGCCTCTCCACCCTATCTCCAAAAACCCAAACTACGTGACCCATTTTCGACTATTTTTTACCTCCCTTCTTCCCCTTGGTGACCATCAGTAGTGTGAAGTCCAACTCCTCTCCTCCTTGTGACCATGCGTGGTATTTTGAAAACCTCCCTCCCACTAAAGGGTCGCTTAGTTTGGGTGTTCCCTAAGCATATTAGTGTCCTCGCGTCGATGTTCTCACTGCTAAGGGTGACCTTTACGAAGGACTTTTGTTCGGATGATGTATAGCCGGGATCTGTCTTCTGCGAAGTGTATGGCGTCTCCTACGCTGCATAGTGTAGGAGGGCCTAAAGGTAAGATGGAGCGATGATTTTAACGCTATATCTGACAAAGGTGGATGAAAAGAGCTGAAGTTCGGATTCAGCGGCACCCTTTAGAAAAGAACTACTTCCAACAGTCTACTAAATTACTAAATTTTATTCTGGAGTGTAACACTGAGTTCTGAGTAGATTTTTTCAAAAAAATGACCTACCGTTTTTGGATCAAAAAATGAGGTCTTCTTCTTATAATGTAACTAGTTTTTTCGAACCAGTGTGGTGAAAGGATTTCAAGTGCACCCCAAAGAGGCTCATTTCGTGTACTTGACACATGTTTTTCGAACTTTTTAGGTTGGTTCTATGACATGCCGGTTTCCTCGCGATGTTTTCCTTCACCGTTGAGCAGGTGTTTTTTAATGCACACATACCTAATTAAAACAAACAAAAATGAGATGTTAAACCGCTAATAGCTCCTTTTTTTTATTTTTTGTATCAAATATCGCTTTTTAGGGCTCTGTTTAACTGCAATCAACTAAATTAATAATATTTTCAGATATTTCAAACTGTGGCGGGAATTGCAAGCCCCAATGCAAAGACGCATCACAATGTAAAGAACAAAGCTTGAAGCATATAAAGGGACCCTCACATGCGCAACATTCCAGCTCTGACATGCATATTTCAATGGAAAAGAATAATTGTGCGGTGATCAATGCCTTAGAACAGATGTGCAACACAGTGACTTTGTTATCTAAACAAATTAACTTAGTAATTACTAAATTAGCAGAGAATTCAAGAGACATGTCTTAACTAAATTAATAATATTTTCAGATATTTCAAACTGTGGCGGGAATTGCAAGCCCCAATGCAAAGTCGCATCACAATGTAAAGAACAAAGCTTGAAGAATATAAAGGGACCCTCACATGCGCAACATTCCAGCTCTGACATGCATATTTCAATGGGAAAGAATAATTGTGCGGTGATCAATGCCTTGGAACAGATGTGTAACACAGTGACTTTGCTATCTAAACAAATTAACTTAGTAATTACTAAATTAGCCGAGAATTCAAAAGAGACATGTCATGAAGGTGGCACAAAACAGACATGAAAATCAAAGGACATATAAAAAATTTGACGTGACTACGTCTAATAAATCGATGAACGCCGGCTGCATGCACGAAACCGTTGATGTCATTGTCCGGTAACGCTCATTGTCCGGTAACGGTCGTTGTCCCGTTACGCTGGTAATCACTTTAAACTATCGTCTGTAAAACACTTTACAGACAACCAATTTTTTTAGTTGATAAAAATATGACAGAACTAGATTCATACTAACAAAATTCTTCAAAACACACGATGATTTTTATTTTGGACCTCTTCTAAGTTGACGTAACAAATCTTCTTTTGGCTGATGGATATAAAAAATAAAATAAATTCATCGAAGTGTTTCCGTCAATTTGACAAACCTGTCACAATAGAAACAAATCCAAAACCACCATGCTGCCTATTTAGGCAATAAACCAAAATGAAAACTCAAATTTCACCATGAGAAGTTTCCGTCAATTAGCAGCCAGCTGAAGACCGTAGCCACAATGTCAAAATGTAAAAAAGTGAAAAACCCATGTAAAATTTGCTTAGAATCGGTGACACAGAAAACTGGACTACAATGCCAAGGGGCTTGCCAATCCTGGGTACACTACAGCTGTCTCAATTACACTCCTGGTAAGATCAGTGACATAAAATCTGGGGTGATAAAAGTAACTTGCCCATGCCCTGATTGCAAGACTACCACTATGAAAGAGTACCGCACAGACGAACCTTTCAGCTGTTCTAACATGAAATGTCCGGCACATAAACATCCACAGTGTGAAAATGCGGAGTGTCCTATCCACAGAGATCCTCAAGCTAAGATAGCAAATGAATCGGCCCCGGACATTGCACCTATAATGAAATGCGGGATTGCTTGCAAGCAGTACAACGTGCCGACTTCCCAAAAAGCTTCAACGCAGTCTTCATATAATAGTATGACCCCTGAGGGTTCTCCTTGTCATTCCATGGCGGAGGTTGGAGATATGCCCAGAGCGGGAGGCGGAGGACGTGCAAGAGGAGGAGGACCTGGCTTTCCTTCTATGCAAGAGGTCGAACATATGTGCAGTGCAGTCGGTCAGTTGACGACACAAATCAACGACTTGATGTGTAGGATGAAACAAGCTTGCAAAGATCAGGGCGGCAGCGGCGGTTGTGGGGGAGGGGTAGGTTGTTGTCCAAAGAACCAGAAGAGTTGCGCTCAAAAAGGACCCAAGTCTCATTGTCCCGCGCCGTGTCATTGTCCAGGAAACCCTGGTAGGAAAAAGTGACACACATTATACAATACTATTTATCTGGCGAACTAGTTTTTATTTCTTTTATGGCATTTTCTTCTTTCTAACTGCTGGCTAACAGCTGCTAGTCGAAGTGCAAACGGGTCGACGACTACAACGGCCGGTGGCCTGCGTCCATCAGTTTTCATAAATTTTGTTTCATGAAATCTGATAGACGCCAGCCATCCGGTAGCTGATTGCTGCCGCTGTTTGCGGTTACAGTAAAGCGAATAGGGCTACGTTTGTTCGTATGAATAGGGCTTTCATCTTTACACATGCGTCAGTCTCTCTAGGTGCGCAACTGAACCCGATCTTCGGCTATTCTCATCCATCTTCTGCCAGCTAATGGCACGCAGACCATCGCTCCAGCAAACCAGAGGTCGTCCTACACTTAACATTTACACTTAAGCGTCGATGACACAGGGCTAGTTTACACGCTACAAGCGAACTCGCTGGCTTGTAGCCAGTGGCGGATTTTCAAATGCGCTGCCTGTAGGCTATTCTAATTCTGACGTCCCTACCGACTAGGTACATTTCAATACGCCGATAATGTGGATTTACATTTAGGTACTTACTTACCTACTTCTTCTTCTTATCATGTCACTGGTTCTTTCAACCCAGTGTGGTGAAAGGATTTCAAGTGTGCCTCGAAGAGGCTCTTACTAAGATTTACTTACTACGAATCTTTTAATTTCTAGAAAGAAAAAAAAATTATTCAATTTTGCCGCCCCCTTAAATCCGCCGCCCCCTAAGCTCCGGCCATCCTATTGATAAATCCACCACTGCTTGTAAGTAGCGTGTTAAAGCTGTGTTATCGACGCTTTACACTCGTTTGTAAGGCATAAATTGCATAAATTGTAAGGTAGAGCATGTCTATCTAAGTTTGGAGATGACTTTTATAGGTTTCTTTAAAAGGTGCTTGGATAACACAGTGTAAGTAAGTATATTAGGTATTTATGTTCCTCAAAACCAACTACAACTTACCTGTGTGCAGTGATGGAGATAATTGAGCATTTGTGTTGCCTTACAAACCTTCAGCAATAGTTGGTTCCTTCAAGTTTGTACGGTGTTATTCTGGAATTCGAAATTAACGCCTAAGATATTTGAATTCTGACTAAGACTTCAAGGCGCTGCGCATGCAAACGTAAGTTTTTAGTTAAATAAGCAAGATAAAAGATACAAGTTTTCTGCGTAGCCCCTTAAATTATACGCAATGCAATCTGTATACTTCAAAAAAATCCTTGCACCTACAGACATGCATGATAATTATATTCTATTCGTTGATATAGTCACAGAATTTTGAGATTTTTTATTTAAAAAAATATGTTAAATAGATTTTCTTCTACGCATTAGGTAGGTAAGCTTCCTTTGTACCAAAGTTTGTACCCAATCTGTGTTACAAGCTGGTTATTCTTTTACTGTTACCTATGTAAGGTAAATTCGTTAAATCGTTAAATAACGTAAAGAAAAATATAACAAATCGTTAAATAACACAAATAAAAATTATATATCATTCTATGTCGATTCAAGTAAAGGGATTGCCAGAGTTTATTCCAGAATAAGGTTGCTCGGCTACGGGGGCAGGGCGTCTTCAGATGTGTTCGCATTGTGCAACTCTGATTGGCAATCAAACTTCGTACGCCTATTCATGATGGCAGTTCCTCTGGTAGAATGTCTGTTGGCTAGTAATATAGAAAATTATTATAAGCCCAGTAAAATGAAAATATATTATAAACAATTTATACTAAAAATGCAGAGATCTATAAACTCGGAGTTTCTCTACGAGATAAGATACGCAACGATGAAATCCGTAGAAGAACGAAGGTTACGACATAGCTTTCAGAATCAGCAAGCTGAAGTGGCAGTGCGCAGGCCATATAGCTCGACGAACCGATAACCGTTGGGGAAGAAAGGTTCTCGAATGGCGACCGCACCTGGACAACGCAGTGTAGGACGGCCCCCACGCGATGGACTGACGACATAGTTGCGGTCGCTGGAAGTCGGTGGATGGAGAAAGCTCGAGACCACTCATCGTGGCGAATCATGGGAGAGGCCTATGTCCAGTAGTGGACGTCCAAGGGATGATAATGATGTTGATGATGGTGATATTAAAATCTATCACGTTTTTTAGACTTTTAATTTGCTCTCTGGCTTCGTGTAAAAAGAGACTGAAAATGTGTAAGTATTGATTGACTTGCATAGTACTGACACTTTGCTATTCTGTGAAATTTCTTCTGCGGGTGGAACAAACAACATCGACAATAAAAGTTTCTTACACGGGTGACGAAGTTGCACGCGGGTCAGTACAAAAATAATAAGAAATAAAAAAATAATCTCGAACGTTCGGGAGTGTCATCAATATTAATGTACAGATAATTTTGTGTTTTATAGTTAAAAATGATTATCTATAATAATAATCTGTAGGTATAAACCATCTTTTGATAATCTAGGACTTTGATTATCAGTTTTAAAATCAAATCAGAAGGTCACCAAAAAAACTATGTTATAACTAGGTACCTATGACAAGTGAAATAACTGTTTGATCTTGAATGAATATTAAAAATCTATAGAACCATGCGTTGGGGAACGTCCCCTGCAGGATTCCCTCTAACAATACATTTTACAATATTGGATTTCTGACACTCTATTTTTAATCTATGACCTTCCTATGACTACATACAACTAATTTTAAGATAATCATTTACCGAAATCCATCAAGTTTTGATGGTTTTTTAACACTTTTTCTTGGCTTGCAGCCTCCATTTGGATTGTTTAACATTAAGGTCATCTACGTGATCTAGATGAATCCAACGAAACCTCATTTATCAAAATACATTCAGCCGTCTAGCCTGCAAGGCGCCATATGTTTGTTTTTCCGAAACACTATAATCTCGGAGTAGGATTTATACAAAATGTGCGAATGACAGCGGGGAGAGTGCGGCGCCCGAGCCGAGCTGCAGCGAGCTGCGCCCGAGCCGAGCTGCAGCGAGCAGCGGCCAGCTAGTTCTTTCTTAGCAGTCCAGATAAAAAAAA
Source organism: Lobophora halterata (assembly GCA_932526365.1). NCBI lineage: Eukaryota > Metazoa > Arthropoda > Insecta > Lepidoptera > Geometridae > Lobophora > Lobophora halterata. The sequence goes on along the minus strand of OW052023.1, from coordinate 2,461,725 downwards.
TAAGGAAATAGATACTTAATTACCCAATCTTTCTAAAAATCTGAGTAAAATAATTTAATGATTTCCATTACCAATTTAATCTAATAGATTATCTAAATCAGATAAAGGTCTCTAGGAATTATGGGAATATTATTTATTATTACTATTTTTATTTTCTTCGGAATACAAATAAATAGATACTTTAAACATTCCACACAACGCCATCTAGCATCTAGCATCTAGCATCGTGCAAAATAAAAATCTTTATCTTTATCTTTATCTTTTAGCCCCAAACTAAGCAGAGATTGTACTATGGGAACCAGATAATTGATACAATACATACATACCTACAATTCTTTTCGTAAATACATACAAAATACATAGAAAACACCCAGACTCAGGACAAACACCGATGTTCATCAAAAAAGTGCTTGTCGTGAACCGGGAATCGAACTCGCGACACCGCCGTGGCAGTCCAACGCACTTGCCACTCGACCATCTGTGCCGTCAAATTAAGTACCTATGTTTTCTGATTTATTCGGTTCCTAGGTGATTGGGGGTAGGTACGAGTTAGAAATAGTTATTTTTAAGTACACCAAGGGCCTAAAGCATACTCGACGTAAACATCCGCCGTAAATATAGGCTTCAGGAACGAGGTAAGTAGGGGTACACACGAGACAAGATTTTTCACTTTGATAGCAAGGAAATTTGAATACGAAATAGGAATCTATTTCGGGTCTATGGCATGAAACCAATTATTACAACCTGAACCTTTGTCTTTGAACTGATTTTATAAGGAATGACTTTTTTGCCCTAGGGCCTAAAATGCAGTTTTACTCCGCCTGTACCTAGAATAAAATTGAACATAACAATCATGAGAAGTGAAAAACTATTTTCTTAACCTGCATTCTAAAATATGATGATGATGATGATGGATAAGCACATGTTTAAACTCTGTAAAAATATTTTCAATTCATACGTAACATGTTTATTTTTTATTTTTAAAAAGGCTTTAAAAACAACATATCTATAATTAACATTTCTTTTATATTTGAGCGCATTTATACGCAGGTGTTTACCTATAAATACCTATTTATATAAATGCATCGGTCACTACACTTGCTACCCTACAGGTGCACGTTGTGAGTAAAAAGTCACATTATATCTTTGTCTTAATATTTATTTAATAACTATAATTATAATAATAGGAACATAATAATTCCATATTTTTCCTTCATAAAAGATTTTCCGTCTTGCTATGATATTTAGCCTTTCATTACGATAATGCATACCTGCACCAAACTGTCACAGTTTCTAAATAGTCGATGACACACGGCTTTCGGCACAAGCCAGCGAGTTCGCTTGTAGCGTGTAAAGTCGCCCAGTGTCATCGGCGTTTTTACATTCTGCTTGTTGACAATCCTTCCCAAAAGCTAACACACTCAAAATTTCGTTTTTAACTCGCCAACAATCAGCTTAAAAAAAAGCCGTGTGTCATCAACGCTTAAGAATTTCTTAATAATAAAATAGGAAAATGTGTTTATAATGTGTAATAAAATAGCTACTTCTCGTAGTAGTACGATATTATCTTTAGAGGCATCATTTTTTTTCCCAATAATAATTGCGATTTATTTTAAAATGTGTAAGTCTAAAGGAACTCTAATTTGTCATGTACATAATCTGAAATTAAAATCTTTAGAGATAATGAAACCAAATAACCGAATTTTTATAATGATAATGAGAAAGAAAGACGATTTTTGGAGAGACTATAGTGGCGCCAAAATTAATATTATTTGTTTATTTTATCATTATTTCATTAAATTAGTTATGTCAATACATTAATTACCTATTTTCAAAAGCTTCAAGTGAAAATAATTTCAAAAATAATAAATGGACGAAAAGCCCTACGAATACAAAGGCATTGAAATGGAGACATCTATAGTAAGGCAGTTGTTAATAGTTGGATGCTGTAAGTACCTGATCATTTAAAAATCTCACATTATACCTATACATGGAATGCTGGTAATTCTATATAAAAAAAAGGAAAAATAAAAATCATCATAGCCAGCTAGTTGGGAACCAGATTTCCAGTTCATAAGTCACCAGTTATGTAAATAATAAGAAATTTCTTGCACCAAACTTTCAAAGTTCCTAAGCAATTACTTTACTCGTTTGGCAGTTCTTAACGATCAGAATCTGGACTGTTAAGACCTACCAAGCGAGTAAAGTAATTGCTTAGGGACTTTAACAGTTTGGTGCAAGTAGGCATAAAAGTCATAACTACGTTTTTATGCGTTTGCTCTTAAATTATCTATAATCAAGACTTTACAAATACATACAACAACCGACTTCAATAGGACTGTTTTAGTGACCGTAGGCACCACTAAAAAGTCACAGGGAAGCAAAATACGCAATTTTGTTCACAACTACAACTTTTTTTCAGTTATTTTGATTTAAAAACTAAACTACTGAACTGATTTTGATAATTTTTTTATAGGACCAATCTAAAAGTATACCTAACCTCTCACACAAAAAAATATAAACAACAAGTTCTGAGGTAACGAACATAAAAAAAAAACCTATTTATTTTTTGAAGTCGGTTGAAAATACATTTGAATCGAGTTGTGAGCTACCCTGAAAGTTTAATAAAATAAAATTTAATGATATAAAATAAAATTATAAAAAAATTAGGAAGTGCTCGTTTGAATTGCGAGATTCCACCCGGACCGACAGACAAACAAACAAGAAAGTGACTTCATCCTCTTCTTATCGGGTCAGTAGATCTTAGTAACCAGTGTGGTGAAAGGATTTCAAGTGCGCCTCGACGAGGCTCCATTCGTGCACTTGACACCATGTTTTCGAACTTTTTAGGTTCTATTGACATGGCGGTTTCCTCATGATGTTTTCCTTCACCAACTGATTTCATAAAAACGTGGTAACGTGGTTTGCGATTTTCTACTTAATTTTTTTCTCAAAGTTGAATAGAATCCATATCGTTTTACATGTCGCCTGTCCGTCCATCCGAAATAGGTTTAAATAGGTTTTACACAAATTTTTTTTTCAGTAAATATAGGACAGATTGTAGTTGGATACAGTGTGGGCTGGTCAGCCCCTATAATACCAAAGCTTCAGAACTCTACAACTAGTCCCCTCGAAGAACCAATATCAGATTATGAAGCATCTTGGGTTGGATCCTTGCTGTATATCGGATCTATGATCGGTGAGATTGCACAGCCTTTTTTTCTTTTTTACATGGAGAAATCCTTATGGATACCCACCGCACTTGGGGGAAGGCGGACGGAACCCAGCAAGATCTCCCTTATTAGCAGGAGACACCGTCACCCCTCATGGGGCGGACTGCCCGGGATGTCCCACCTGGAAACCCCGGCCCCGCTGTCTCTGAGCGAGATCGCGCTCAGCAGCCTCTTTCTGAACCATGACGGTCTCACAGAGAGAGTCAACTGCCCTCCACGCTGTCACCTCTGCCAGCATTGCTGCAACAACGCTAGGCAGGGCGAGGTCTTGCCCGATTTGGTCCATCAGGACTCATCGTTCAGAGCTCCACAGCCGAGCACTCCTCGAGCGTGTGCTAGGCAGAGTCCTGATCCTTCTCACAGTAGGAGATGCTTCCCGGATGCTTGAACTTTACAATATCACTGTTTTGGGCTTTGCTCTACAAACTCTAGGACGATTTTTGGGAAAGAGCTCCATTGAGCTCTATCTTCAGATCTATTCATTAAATTATGGAAAAAGAAATACCTACGAAATCCTACAAGGGACGGCTCCCAACGGTAAAACCTTAAAATGTAAATGTACTAATCGGGCGAATGAACATGCCACCTGGCTGACACTCTCGCTCGCAACTTGCTGCATCTCCCGTTGCCCCGCGCGGCGCCCTCCGTGTTCCTTCTTCCTCTAATTGCGAAGCCTTATCATTACCAAGTATTACAGGACCTCTTCTCTATCAAGATTATCCAATTCCACGCTGTACTTTACAAAAACGTCATTCGAGCCAGGTGTCATATAAATTTGCCCGAGTAGTAAATTGACTCCTTTTTCCGCACTTAGACTCCTGTTGGTCCTTTGTGCATCGGATATCCTGACTAATTGTTTAGCCAGCCTAACTCTGCCTAGAAGCGCAGAAGTGTCCTGGGTTCTTCACAGGCTTCGCGGATCGGCCTCGGGTTTATGAGGTAAAACCTTTTACAGAGATATAATATATTTTCCAGGACCGTACGTAACGACAATTTTGGCGAACGAGATCGGGAGAAAACCATGTCTCCTCATTGGAGGTGTGATGAACTGCCTCGCGTACATCTTGGTGATCACCACGCAGAATATAGCGATGGTGTACGCTCTACGGGTCATAAGCGGATTCGGCATGGGGATCACTATTGTATGCAATATTGTGTATATTGGGGAAATCGCGTAAGTGTTTTTTGATGTGTAACATCTTTTTAAGAATAAGAATAATTTTATTTGCTTACACATACAACATTCAAAAGACAATGACACCATCATTACAAAGAGGAGAAAAAAAAGTGTAACACATAAAGGGAGTCACTCAGCATTTGCCTCAGAAGTAGTGGGACATACTTCTGAGGCGCTGATTTTCTGTGACCTCTGAGGGCCCTTTTGACCCCTTTTTTCGTTTTAATGTCAATTTGTGGGAGACATTTCGTGAAAATGGGATGGAAGTGTGTAACAGCAAGTTGGCTGTCAGATGATACCAACCTCAGAAAAATTAGTAGGTATGTACTGTACAATGTACATAGAATCGTTCTGAATTTAAATGTTGCTCATTACCAAGGTGAGATGTCTGATGTTATGGTAACATCTAAATCTAAAAACTAGTGACACGAAGAGCAAAAGCATATGAACGTGGTTTTCAGATTTTAATCTACATTCTTTGATTCTTGTTTTTACCTAATTTTTTTTAACAGGGAGTGTTAAAAAATGCGCGCCCGTCGCGCGATCAGTAGATATAAATTAGGACATTTTTTTGCGGCAATTATTTAGGGACTTTAGAGATCTTTAGAGTAAAAGATCTACTGATCTCTGAGAGCTGAGTCCAAATTTGAACAAAACGTATCGTAATACATTCAAGGCCAAAAAACAGGAAAAACGCGTGTAACAGTTTTATCAAAAATGTATCTTCAAAATCTAAGATAAAAACTGATACGTTATCAACTTAATCAAAACCATGTGATATGAATTGACTTTGAAAATTAACTTCTGACTTCGACTTCTATTCAGAGTAGACGGCCAAAAATATCAGAATTAATATCAAATTATCAAAGGTCAAAGAAATGAACTTACTCAAAAACTTTAGCCAAATTCTATTTTTGACACTTTTTTTTGTTTTAGTAATAAAACAATGACAAATCCAATGACCAAAATGAATCTAAACATTACCGAAATTCTTCACATAGGTACTTATTTTTGTGCCTTACAGCCGCCATATTGTTTTTTTTTTACTTTTAAAGTACCTTTTAGTTTATATAACACTATTGCAACCTTTATTTTTACATGAGGAAATCCTCATGGATGCCCACCTTCCTTGGGGGACGGCGGATGGGATATGTCGGACTTTAACCGACTAAAACCCCATGGTGGCTGACCTCTGAACATTAGAGGGACCCTGGGATATCCGTAGAACTCGTACTGGTGTCCCTCACGCACGTTGCTATGAGGCCCATCCCAGGGAACACTTGTGTGACCTAGACTTGGATAGTCTAGGTCACACAAGTGTTCCGTGGGATGGGCGAACCTGATTTGTCAAAATCCATCATGCTTTTTAGGCTGTAGGGCGCTACATAGAGTCAGATATACTTACATAAATACACTCGAAAAACATAACGCTCCTTATTCGCAGTCGGTTAAAATTAAATACCTACTGATCGCTAGAGGTGACAATAATGTCATCGGATATAATAATATTATAATCATTGTAAAATCAAACACGATGTCACATATTTTTAAGACTCAAACTGGTTGTACCAGTCATGAAGGGCGTTAGTCATTCGAAGAATCTTTTTGATTTTTTTAATTTTATGATTAGGTATTTATGACAGGATTTTATTATAAGAGGAGAATTACGCCCGAATGGATAAGATCCTTGCCTCGCAAACTGATGGACACAGGTTTGATTCCCGGTGGCAGCTGCTAAATGTGTTTTTTTTTAAATTTTATAATAAGAAATGTAGATAAAAAATCTAAAAACCATGTTTTTATCTATCTCGCTTCTTTTACGATTTTAATAAATTGGCCGAGTGGGAGGTGCCTCGACTCGAGGTGGATCGAAGGTCGTGAGTTCGAACCCGGTCGTACACCAATGGATTTTTCTGTTCAAAAATATGTATCTATGTGTGCATTTAAAACACGTGCGGAAACCGGCATATCATAGAACATAAAAGTTTGATAACATGTGTCAAGTGCACGAAAGGAGCTTCTTCGAGACTTGAAATCCTATCACCACACTAGTTCGAAAGAACTTGTGATACGATAAGAATGGTTTTTGAATGCAATGAAATTGAGTTGTGGGCTTGAAAGTTTCAGCTAATAGATAGAAGCTAATGATATAAAAATAGAAAGGATAGTTAATCGGGTAGTGCTCAAAATTCGAGTTGCAAGATCCCCGGATCGACAGACTAACAGAAAAACAAGAAAATGACATAAAAAGTGCATAAAAACGTGGTATAAATCTATGTGAGCATATCTTTTCACAAAGAGTAGACGAAAAGCATGTTATACCGCCTAGATACGCCTCATGCTACTGACACTCGCTAGAAAAAACCGAGCGTACGCCGTACCTAGACGCGCGTATACGGGCGTTGGGCTTCGCTTACGCGAACCCGCCCATGCGACAAAAATACGCAAGTCTGCAACCGCACTTATGCTATTAATGTATTATTCAAAGAATACGCCCAAAGGAATAATTTAGAATTCGAGATAATTTATTTGCAAGATAGTGTTACTTACGTGTGTTAATACCTAAGTGTAAGGCAGTGTCCTAATAGAACGCGATGACGCGACCATCGCAAGTTCGCGTACGTCGATCGCACGATCACGCGATCAAACGTACTAACGTCAAATAGGCGTTCCAATTGGCATCGTGTCGCGTCGCGCGATCGCGCGAATGCCTATCGGGACGCCTATTTGACGTTAGTACGTTTGATCGCGGATTTGCGCGACGGTCGCATCGCTTGCTCGCGCGACGATCGCGTGATCGCGTTCTCTTAGGACAACGCCTAAAGTATCACCATTTTTGTGGTGTGCGGAAGTTAACTGATCAATTTATAATAAGGCTCTAAACAAAGCGTTTGCCGTGCTTTGTTCACCTTTTTTGTTGATAGATATTTCAATACGAGCCAATGATCCTTGTCTTTATTATGACTACATCCTATTTGGACAACGTTTCATTTTGTAACCCTTTTTATACCTTCGCAAAAGTGGCATTTAGCAAGTTTTTTTATTTTTCATACATTTTGTAGCATTTGGACAACCATAATTCTGGTTATATATCTTTATCTTTTCTCTTTTATTAACTGATATTAGTTTTACTGTAGTTAGATTTTTAGTGCACTCGCAAACACGTCGCCGACTACAACGACCGGTGGCCGGCGTCCGTCATTTTTCATACATATACGCTCGGATAATACGCTTATCTGAAACCGCATTTAGTGCAAATGGCTTATACACTGGAATAATTGGAAAGTGTTAATTGAAATTGACGACACGGATGGTCGAGTGGCAAGTGTGTTAGACTGCCACGACCGGTGTCGCGAGTTCGATTCCCGCTCAGGACAAATATTTGTGTGATGAACATCGGTATTTGTCCTGAGTCTAGGTGTTTTCTATGTATTCTATGTATGTATTTAAAAAAAAAGTATATAAGAAATCTTTCAGCTATCTGGTTCCCATAACTAATTCAAGCTTACTTAGCTTACGTAGCTTACAAAATCCCTGACATTAAAGAACGACAATATATTTTACATAAAACTTAAAAATTTACTTATTCAAAGATGCTACTATTCTGTTAACGAATTTCTAGTTGATAAAATTGACCTCGAACAGTAATTCGTGAATTTATATTATTTATGACATTCAAAACAAATTTACTAATATTATTATGCTAAAACTATTATACCAATTTTATTTAAAATGCCATTAAGAATTTGTATGTAATCTAAAATATTTAAAATCATTTAATAGGACAGAATGTTTGCAGTGCCCTGACAGGGTCATGTACACCGCTAGCTACCATACTAGAACCTTAGCTAATAAGACGATTTTACATGTAAGCAAATGAAATAAACATTAAACAATAGTTTGGGGGTACATAATATTACTTATTCTTTGGTTTGAGGCTATATGTATAGCGTTGTGTGGAATGTCCAAACAATTTTTTTTATTTATATTTTTAGTATTCCTAGAACACAGCATATAATCAGCCTATAATGTTACCACTGCTGGGACTCAGACCTACTCTCGGCAGGCGAGCGAATGGGTCTTAATCCGCCACGCGGACCCAATGCGGATTGGTAATTCCTAGAACATACTTACATTTAATTACAGTACCTAACTTATCTTACAGATCCACAAACATCCGAGGTATCCTCCTAACATCAACTTCTATAGTCGGCATCGCTGGTACCCTGGTTGTGTACGCGGTAGTACCATACGTATCGTACGTGGCGACTGGCTGGATAGCGCTGGCGATCAGCGTGGTGCATCTGCTCAGCGTGTTCTTCTTTGCACCAGAATCTCCTGTTTATTATGCTATGAAAGGTGAATTGTCAACGTGATTATCTTAGCTATAAGCCAGCGAGTTTAAAAGCTAGCGAGTAAGCGAGTTAAGCGTCGATGACACACGGCTTTTTTACATGCTACAAGCCAGCGAGTTCAGTTGTACCTTGTAAACTCGCCCTGTGTTATCAACTTTACAATCTGCTTGTTGACAATCCTTCTCGAAAGCTAAGTCGCTCACTCGCTAGCTTTTAAACTCGCCGGCTGGTAGCGTGTAAACTAGCTATGTATCATCGACGCTTTAGCGGTCCGGAAGGATTTTCTACTAGCAGATTGTAAAAACAGCCGATGACACGGGGTAAGTTTACAAGCTGCAAGCGCACTCACTGGCTTGTAGCTTGTTAGCTAGCCTCGTTTTATCGACGCTTTAGTGTGCATTTCCACTGACGCGGAGCTGAATGTGGTGGAGAGGAGCGGATCGTGAATTAAAAGAACACAGTGCACGAAATTCCACTTCCACTCCACTTCAAGCACTATGATTAGCCAATTCACGGTCCACTACTCTCCATTCCGCCCAGCTCCACGTCTCAGTGGAATCGCACCCTTTGTCGGGTTCTTTACAATCTTTGCGTAATGCCTTGATCACACGTACCGAGCAAACGGCCGAGACAGTGCTCTTGGCTGAGAAAAATCTTTAGAATTTCAACAGCCTCCAATTTTTTCCCTCAGAAAATGATATCAAAGCTGCAAAGACCCTCAACCTCCTCGGCAGAGGTGAAGACTTCGAAAAGGTCCTCGCAACAGTCAATAAGAAGGAAAAAACCACTAAAATCCAAGACTGGACCGAGATCTTCACGATGAAATCCAACAGGATGTCTCTGCTCATCACGTTTACGATTGGAGCTCTGCAGCAGACCAGCGGAGTGGCTGTTGTATTGTTCTTTGCTACGACTATCTTCCAACTGGCAGGTAAGATCATAGATGAATAACGGTGTTGCTATAGAACACCAAGATGGACAGTATCAATGGATGCGGTATAAAGGACAGAACATTTTTAGACTTGCCAATAAAAATATAATATCTTTATATTCAAATAATGTTTGTTACTTTTTACGATGGTGTTTTTTTAACAATGACAAAGCCTAGTAGTATAAACATACTTATAATATTTATCAAGCTCTGTAACTTCTCTTTTTCGAAATAATTTTGGACGTTTCATACAACGCTATCTAGCCCCAAACTAAGCAGAGCTTGTACTATGGGAACCGGATAACTGATGGAATACTTAATTTTTTTTTTTTGGGTGAATACATACATAGAAACACCCAGCCCCAGGACAAACATCAAACTTCATTACACAAGTGCTTGTCGCAAGTGGTGTCAAGTGCGACCAATCGTGTCGTCAAGAATGAACTAGAAGTTTATACTCGGGCGAATGAACATGCCACCTGGCTGACATTCTCACTCGCAACTTGATGCGTCCCCCGCTACCCCGCGCAGCGCCCTCCGTGCTTCTTCTTCCTCTAATTGCGAAGCCTTATCATGACTTATCATTACCAAGTATTACAGGACCTCTTCTCTATCAAGATTATCCAATTCCACGCTGTGCTTTGCACAAACGTCATTCGAGCCAGGTGTCATGTTTATTCGCCTGAGTAGTAATTAATATACAGGGTCAGCCAAAAAGTGACGTCAAAAATTTTTTTTTAGTTTTCTCACACCTGGGTGTATCCGAAAAAGCCCCATGTATGTTCCGCGATTTTTAGTAGTTTAGAAGTTATGATTTGTTTGTGTATTTTTGAATTTACTTCCAGAGCACCTTAAAAAAATCATAACTTAATTAATAGTAAGATTTTATTAATTTTTTTTTCTCAATTATGATTGTCTTGAAGTATTTTTTCATACGTTATAATCAACTACACAACATTCTTCATTACAAGTTACCGAAAAAAGGGTCGAAAGTGAATATTTTAGGTTTGAGTTGAACAGAGTTTTCTCAACAGTACAAAATTGTTGTTTCATAGGTTCAAACTACTTTTAAAAACTTCAGCACTTTATCAGCTTGCCAAATAATAAAAAAAATGTTGCTCTTAATAGGCAATGTTACGATGAATTTGGCACCGAACTTAGTTAGATGAGCATGCCTAAAGAAAAAATATGTCCGAAAAAAAAAATTACCTAATTTATTTCATTTTTATGGTCTACATCATTTGTAAGGCATCATCAAAAGTAGTCTAATAATCTCAAATTAAACAATCAGTGATACATTAAAAAACAGTTTACTCTAAAAAAGTTTGGTTTATTATACATTAATACGGTTATTTTGCTTTGTTTTAGTATCAATAAACAATAACACACAAATTAAGTTATATTATTATATTAGATTTTCAAAATGACGCCCGTCAAGTTCGATACACCGACGGCAACGTCTTAAAAAAATATCTTTTAGTCTACGGAAACCACTATTTATTAAGTTATGATTTTTTTAAGGTGCTCCGGAAGTAAATTCGAAAATACACATAAAAAAATCATAACTTCTAAACTACTAAAAATCGCGGAACATACATGGGGTATTTTCGGATACACCCAGGTGTGATAATCTAAAAAAAATTTTTGACGTCACTTTTTGGCTGAGCCTGTAGATCCCTTTTTTGGCGTATTTTGCATGTACTATACAGTGTGATTCTATACATTACTACTATGCTTCCAGGTTCCTCCGTCAGACCTGACATAGCGACTATCATCATCGGCGTGACCCGGCTCGTGTCCAGCCTCATAGCCCCCACCTTCGTTGAAAGATCAGGCCGGAAGATCCTACTTCTGATATCCACAATGGCTTGCGCTTTGAGTCTGGTAAGGTTCTATCCAAATGTCCTTAACGCTCGTCTTAAGTATGTATTTAAGAGGATTATGTGAAACTGTCAGAAATGACAGCGGCTGAAGTGCAAGACAGTGATAGCGCAATGAATAGGTACTCGGGCGATCAACATGACAACTGGCTCGAATGACATTTGTGCAAAGCACAGCGTGGAATTGGATAATCTTGATAGAGAAGAGGTCCTGTAATACTTGGTAATGATAAGTAATGATAAGGCTTCGCAATTAGAGGAAGAAGAAATACGGAGGGCGCTGCGCGGGGCAGCGGGGGAAGCATCAAGTTCCGACCCACGTGTCAGCCAGGTGTCATGTTCATTCGCCCGAGTAGAGTTCCTATGTTTTTGTAAAAAAATAGATTATTTTTCAAAAGGACGCTCTCCCTCTCCCTCCCTCTCACTTGCTCTGTCCACATTCTGTTACAGATGATTCTAGGGACATATTTCTATTTGGAGAGGATAGACAGTTCAATTCTTGGCTCTATAGGATGGCTACCACTGGTGGCTCTCATCATCTACTTCTTCTCTTATGAAGCGGGTAAGTTTTAAGCGAGTAACTTCTTCTCAAGAAGCGGATAAGTTTTAAGCGGGTAACTTCTTCTCATAATAGCGGGTAAGTTTTAAGCGGGTAGGTTCTTCTCTTATGAAGCGGGTAAGTTTTAAGCGGGTACCTTCTTCTCTTATGAAGCGGGTAAGTTTTGTCAATTGCCCAACTTGCTTGAGCTGTTATCTTGATTTGTTTAATGGTCGATATGAAATAGACTAGCTGGCATAATGTCTAGCAGAAGCTGGTTGATGATGTGCACTGTAAGTTTATTATTAACGTTGAATATTAACACTATTTTCGAGTGTATGTGTGTATGTATGACTGACTCTATGTGTCGCCCTGCAGGCTACTGCTGAACAGCTGAATCTACGTCACACGAGTGTCATATGATACCTTAAATGTCAAAAAATCCAATAAGGCGGCTGTAAGGCACCTTTTAGATAAGTCTGGTTCACTGCTTGTGATAAATGATGTTCAAGGCCTGAGGCCAGGTCAATCTGGCCCCATTATACTTGAGCCCGGGACGGCTGCAGTGCACGGGGAGGCATGCACTGCAAGCGGAGCTCGGGGTCGGCGCAAGACTTCCCTGGGATGGGCCTCGCAGCAACATGCGTGAGGGACACCGGTACGAGTTCTGAGGATATCCCGGGGTCCCTCTAATGCGTAGAGGTCGGCCACCGTGGGGTTTTAGTCGGTTAAAGTCCGACATAACCCGTCCGCCCTCCCCCAAAGGCGGTGGACGTCAATCTGGCCCGCGGTATAACTCCGACTACAAATTCAATTTCACGAAATTACACTGATGACGATGATGATGACTTTGCAGGTTTTGGCACCATTCCCAATGCAATCGTTGGTGAGATGTTCCGATCAAACGTCCGAGCGAATGGTTCAGCTCTCGCGATCACCTTGACTTGGGGCATAGGTGTTGGCCTAACCACCAGCTTCAACACCATGGTCGACGTTTTAGGTGGAGATGTGACGTTCTGGTTGTTCGGCGCTTCATGCGTCGTTGCGTTCCTTTTCACGTACTTCGTCATACCTGAGACTAAGGGGAAGACGCTTAATGAAATTCAGGAGATGATGAGTTAGAAATATTATGTAAATTTTGTAATTTATTATAGAATAATAGATATGATTATGTAAGTACTTACTTATTTTTTTTATGTGTAGGTATCATTTTTCTTTGTAAATTTATAGCAGTAACTTACTGATACAAAATGTATTCCTACCATACCAATAAAGTACATATCTGTATCTGTATTTGTAATTTCGTGAAATGCAACTGAAGTTTGTAACAGGAAGTTAGTCGTCCGAATGAAGCAAATATGCATTATATTTGCTTCATTCTGACGGCTTCTGATGTTACACATCATATTGTAGTGTCAATATACAAGGTGTCTGATTTTTTTGCCCTGTTTTACAACTTCATCTTGCTTTGATACTTAATGATTAGTCTTGGTGTTCTATAGGAACACCGTTATTCATCTAGGTGCTGAGCTAGACGCCTTTTTGTAATAGTAGGTAGATAGATAATCTTAGTTTAAGGGGAATCCTCAAATTCAAATTCCATACAAAATGTTTCGGTCAAATACTTAAAAAGTACGCCGTATTATAGTAATTTCTTCACACTATTCGTTTCGTCCATGTTTTTTGATTTCGTCAACAAAAAAAGTGAAAGGTTTCATACTTTAATTTAGATTTTATACGTGTTTTAAAATTAACCCTACTAACTTAAAAACACGTATAAAATCTAAATTAAAGTATGAAACCTTTTATTTTTTTGTTAACGAAATCAAAAAACATGGACGAAACGAATAGTGTGAAGAAATTACTATAATACGGCGTACTTTTTGAGTATTTGTCCGAAACTTTTTGTATGGAATCTGGATTTGAGGATTGCCCTTAAGATATTAATATACAAGCACATCCACCTGAATGGTTCTATGTTTTAACTTAATTTTTTCATACAATTAAATACAAATCGTTATAATATTCATAGCGGTTTTTGTCTGAACACATTATGTGGCCTATGTATTTGTAATTCAACAATAATAAAAAAATAAAAAACTGCAATGTGTTTTAATAAAACTACAGGTTGGTCAACGAAAGCTGGCGCTGTCAAAGTACTCGCACTAATGCAATTTCACTATACTTTGTCAAAAGGATGATAATTTTGACAGGTCACAATAGGAACACACCGGGCTCTTATTCACAGACACTCCACAAGCGCACGTGTGAATGTGTTGTTCATGACAGCTTTTGTTATACCTATATCATAATAAGTTATGTCTGCGGTAAGTATTACGACTCTCAAATTTATTATCTTGACCTGAGTTGGTACCTTTCATAAATGTATAAATTGGATTCTTGTGAGAGTTTTTTTATTTCATTTACACATAAATGATTAAGGTATAATTTATTAAACAGGTTTCAGAAGACACGTTTTAATTTAAATTATATTTACATGAATACGAATGTTTGTGTGGTTATGTATTTATTACTAGGTCGGAACTGCTGAATGGTCGAACTAAAGCGTCGATGACACAGGATTAGTTTACAAGCTACATGCCAGCGAGTAAGTGAGTTAGCGGTCCAGAAGGATAGTCAACTAGCAGATTGTAAAAAAGCCAATGCTGTGGGGCGAGTTTACAAGCTAAAATTAATGAGAAGAATGAGAGAAATGAATAAAATGAAGTTCTAAGATAACAAACATAAAAAATACAACGTTATAATTTATTGATCCATTTATTTTAATAAATAGTATAAATATATTTAGTAATAAATCCGCCTTACTTCTTAACAAAGGTCTTAATTACTTAACTTAACAGTTTAGAATTTTAGTATCTAAACCAAAGCGCCGAAAACAGAATACCCAAGTCAGAACTCGACACGTGTTTCGCCTCTACACAAGACATCCTCAGGAGATGTTGACTCGCCGAAATCTGAAACGAGAGTCAAAAAACTCTCTTACAACCTAATTATGAACCTCTTCCTGTTTTGTAGTTGGTTGAAAAGTATGTCCTTTTATCCCGGCAAAGTCAAGGGTAAAAGGTAGTTAATAACGTATTTTTATGTATTTTTGACACCTGATTAATTTTGTCCTTATTGTGCATCGGGCATGTTATTTTATTTTTGATATCAAATACCTATCACGTGGTGAGAAATTGCATCAGTGCAGCAGTGAAGCGAAACGTAAGTGTATAAGTAAATTCAAAAAAAAAAATTTAATACTAACCTTCTTTTGTTATATGTATAAAGACAATCTTGTAGGTTAGAACCTTGTGTGTGAAGTAGGTTATCAATATAATGTACAATATTATAAAAGACAGTCCCAACCGACTGACAATCAGCTAAACCAGTGGACGTAAAGACTTTAAACTTGGATGCGTTAGTCAATAGTTGGAAAGTAATTTTGTTAATGCGAAACGCAAACGAAGAAGTATTTAGCTTGCGCTGTTACCTATTCTTTTTCTATAATTAGCATAGGGCCAAAATGTACTAGAAGTTAGCCAATGTAGCTCCCTTTTTTTGGCGCATTTTCAACGTACTTTCTACATTGTGATTTTATACCATGTAGTTCCCTCCTCCCTCCCTCCAATCGACATTGCATATTTTTGAACTGAAAGCTTCTTTAAGCGTCGATGGTACCGGGCTAGATTACAAGCTAATGGTAAATGTGTCTACTGTCTTTTCTTTTACTTGAACGGCTTCAAATAATGGTAGCGTAACAGTATCGTGATACTAGAAAATGAAGTGCCTGTATTGTAGGTGCTATTGACCGTCAACAAAATATTTTTTTTTAATTCGCATCATTTCTACTATCGTGTCAATGTACTCACTGTCAAACTGTG
This sequence comes from Lobophora halterata, assembly GCA_932526365.1. NCBI lineage: Eukaryota > Metazoa > Arthropoda > Insecta > Lepidoptera > Geometridae > Lobophora > Lobophora halterata. Next base: position 2,445,727 of record OW052023.1, on the reverse strand, counting down.
AAACATAGTAAATATAACTCAATATTATTAATCTCGCCTTTGAATAAGTATTTACTTCTTTCGTATGGTCTTAAGCATACAACTTTTTTATTTTTGACGTGACTACGTCTAATAAATCGATGAACGCTGGCTGCATGCACGAAATCGTCGACGTGATTGTCCGGTAACGCTCATTGTCCAGTAGCACTGTCATTGTCCCGTTACACTGGTAGTCACGTTAAGCTATCGTCCGTAAACCAACTTTACAGACAACCAATTTTTATTATATATGTTGACGCTTGACTTATTTCAGGGTTAATGCACTAAATAAACTCTTTGGGTTATCGTTACTTATGTCACAACCCTTTTCAATATTATGATTCATAATGGAGGGGTGAGGGGGGTAGCGGTCAGGTATACACTAACCTTTTCTGATTGAAAACGTTAGTCATAATAACTACGTCTTAAGAAGATATAGTGTGTTTATATTGGTTTGTTGATATTTATCCAAGTGAAAATAAGTGAGAAGAAATTACGAATATTTTGCGCACTGTAACGCTAACCGTTTAATTAAAATTTGCTCTGTTAAATATTAACAAATAGTATACATATATTTAGTAATAAATCCGCTTACTTTCTAAACAAAGGTCTTAATTACCGTAACTCAAGTTTAGAATTTTAGTATCTAAACCAAAGCGCCGAAAACAGAAAACCCGAGTCAGAACTCGACACGTGTTTCGCCTCTACACGAGGCATTCTCAGGAGATGTTGACACGCCTGAATCAATTAATTATGTTAAATATCTCTATAAGAAAAGTTAATGCTAACGTTACGATTGTGTAAATAATTCGTGACAGCTTCTGAACAAGCTCTACAGGTTAAAGTAGAACTATAGTGACTTATTTGGTCAGGTATAAATTATATGTAATTTTTTTTTTTTTTTTTGTTATTACCTATTTATTGAAATCTTATTACAATTATAATTATACTATACTATACTTTACTACACCCAATGCAATAGTGTAGCTAAGCTACATACTCATAGGTTCACATAATTTTTAGCTAAACGTATGACAACGCTCTTCAAATTTTATTCAGGTTAGAAGTGAAAAAATAAATAAAACTTTTAAATCCTAGGAGAAAACAGAGATAAGGAACACATCTAAACGAGTCAAAAAATTAACTAATTAATCAACTCAATTGGATTTTACTGAGTGTTCACGTCAAGCCAGAAATGGACATTTCCCTTTAAAAATGCGTCTAGATGACTGTTTTAACCTCTAACCCATTTCCTTAAAGTTGAACATTTAATACTAATAGTCTCGTACTATACTTGTACATACTTTCTTACATTATTTAACACATTTATAACAACCCTCTTATAATAAATAAATATGAATATGAACATTTTAGCACCAAATCATTCATCTAAGTTTCACCTTATCGTGCCTTAACTAAGCTAGTCTTATCACGTTATTCTGAAGCTTCATACCTAGTAGGTTAGATATCTACATAATAGGTATTTATAGGTATCCATAGTACAGGTACCTTTGATATTATTTTCGCTCATTTTACCTACCATATAGGTAGTATGCTCTTGTCGTTCGAACTTATAGGTAGGTAGGTATGTTCGGAGCTTAGTTTTAATATTGATTTTTATAAAGTAGGCAGGTTTATTAGATCAATTTGGCTATATAAAAACTTCAATTTTGTTTTAACAAAAGTTTTTTGGAAATGTAATAGAAACAAGTGAAGTGAAGTGAAGAAAACAGTTAAAAACAAATTTGATATGAGCACTGCTTTGAAGACACAAATACTTATAGTAGCATGTGGTAAGTAACTTTTTTTAATACTTGGTTAGGTATAAGGTTACACTATTAAAAAAATAAATAGGAAAAAAACATGTTTTTTTATAGATGTATATGTAGAGCAAAGTAATTTATGAATTTCCAAGATATTCTTGTAATCTTTATCTTGCATTTTATTTTTATCAATATGCAAGAATTTTGATATTTTCCATTTATTTATATGGCAAATTACGGTAACTGATATTATTATGTATAATGATAATGAATAATGAATGATCGAATAAAATATTTAATTTAGAAGTCATTGCTCTTTATATATTAATAGATAGGTAGGCAATTCACTTTAGTTCTATTTTTAGATTGGACTATTAAGTAGACAGGTACATATTACGTTAACGTCGAAAAAAAAAGAAATCATTATTTGAAGTATGTTTGTAAGTACTAATTATTTATACCTATCACTATTAGTAGAAACCTTCAAATGGTCATTCAAATTATTCAATGCTGCATTTATATATATTTGTGCTGTGGTTGTCCTAAAATCTGAATAAGTAAATAAAAAAGAATAATCAAGGTTTTAAAAAACAGTATGTTTTTTAAAACAACCGACTTTAAGGCTAATCAAATCCGAATTCCATACAAAATGTTTCGGACAAATACTCAAAAAGTTCGCCGTATTATAGTAATTTCTTCACACTATTCGTTTCGTCCATGTTTTTTGATTTCGTCAACAAAAAAAGTGAATGGCTTCATATCTTAATTTAGATTCTATACGTGTTTTTAAGTTAGTAGGGTTAATTTTAAAACACTTATAAAATCTAAATTAAAGTATCAAACCTTTCACTTTTTGTTGACGAAATCAAAAAACATGGACGAAACAAATAGTGTGATGAAATTACTATATTACACCGTACTTTTTGAGTATTTGACCGAAACATTTTGTATGGAAATTTGCCTTGAGGATTCCCCTTAAATAGGCTACTTTAGTGATCGTAAACAGCACTGTAAAGTCACACTAAGGCATAATACGCAATTTCGTTTTTTATTTTTGCAAACGAAATTGCAAAAGACACGAAATATGTAATAATATTATTAATTTCAGTTATGTTAATTAAAACAGATTTTGATAGAATTTCTAAGAGACCAATATGAAACTACGAGCATATACTCTCAAACAAAATATATTTTTCAAATCAGTTTTTAAACAACAAAGTTCTGAGGTCATCATCATCATTCCGGCCTTAATATTATCCATTTTTGGATGTAGGCCTCCTCCAATCGCCTCCAGTATTGACGGTCTTGAGCCCGCGCCATCCAATCCCATCCTGCATGTTGTCGGATGTCGTCGACCCATCTCTTAGGTGGTCTTCCTCGCGGTCTCGTGTGCTGTCGTTATCTCCACTCCAGCAATCGCCGCGTCCATCGTTCCCTAACCATTCGCGCAATGTGTCCAGCCCATCTCTACTTCCGTTCTGCTGTAAGTGTCACCACGTCTCTGAGCTTGGTTTTTGACCTGATCCATTTATTTGGCTTATGGTCGCGTAAGGAATTTCCGAGCATCGCCCTTTCCATCGCTCTATGTGCTACTCTGATTTTTTCTGCAGATAGCTCCGTAAGCGTCATGGTCGCGGCTCCGTAGGTGAACATAAAAAATACTACCGAATTGAGAACCTCCTAATTTTTTGAAGTCGGTTGAAAAATATCGACACGTGCTCACTGCACATTACCAACCTCGCATAGTTTCGGTATCTCTGCCAACTGCACGTGCATAATTTTATCTCTTGACCTCACCTTTCGAAAGGTCCACAACTCTCCATACTTTTTTTTTCAACAGATTTCCAAAGAGGAGGAAAAAAAATATTGAAGTGAGAACTTAAGGGTAATCCTCAAGGCAAATTTCCATACAGAATGTTTCGAACAAATACACAAAAAGTACGCCGTATTATAGTAATTTCTTCACTATTCGTTTTGTCTATGTTTTCTGATTCTGTGAACAAAAATTAGTAATGTTTCATACTTTAACTTAGATTTTATACGTGTTTAACACGACACAGAATAGCTAATAGTCACATGCCAACTATTAGTATTATATGTCACATGCCAAGTACTAGTCGTGAGTTTTTTTTCTTCTCTTTTAATGTATCGAATGGTTCACCACATAAGTACCTACCTACTTTTTTTCAACAGACTTCAAAATAGGAGGAAAGAAATTCACAATTCAATTTTTTTTTTACTTTTGTTTCCTCAGAACTATGTTGTTTATAAACCGATTTGAAAAAATCGGGGGGTCATCAGTCAGTTTTGAAATCAACATAACTGAAAAAAATATTATGTCGTCGAAGTAAACGAAATTGCGTATTTTCCTTTTCAGTGGTGTTTACGGTCACTAAAGTAGTACAATTCAAAATAAGTTTATAAAAACCCAAAAACCCGACTGCCGAAATATTAAGGGAATAGGTATTGGATTTCCAACATTCCTATAATATTTTTATTTTTTACATGACCAAAATGGATGTAGACACACCTTATTTACCGAAATCCATCTAGATTTGTTGGTAGGTATTTTTGTAATTTTTCATACATTTTGGTACATTATAGCCGCCATATTTTTTTTTGATTTAAGGTAACCTATTAACTTTGCTGTAACCTAGACGAATCCAATCCATCGACATCTCATTTATCAAAATCCGTTTACCCGCCTGCCAGAGCGCGTTATTAGGTTTTTTGACGTTAAAGGTAGATAGGACTCGCGTTACGTAGACAAATCTAGCGACACCTCATTTTTCAAAAATTCATCATCCGTTTAAGCTTTATGGCGGCGCATACAGTCATACAAACATACAATATATACACACAAACACATGAAATACATAACCCCCCTTCTTCCCATTCGGATAAAAGGAAAACATATTTTTGTAGATTCGCTTTTGAAGCTAATAAGCAGCGGTAAGCCCAGAAAAGAAGCGTGTGTGTGTATGTTAAGATTCGTTTTGGTCATGGAAGTGTCAAAGAACAAAAAAAAGTGTCAAAAATCGAATTAGGCGATAATGTTTTGGTAGTCGATAAAATCGTGGGCAAATTTCCATACAAAATGTTTCGGACAAATACGCAAAAAGTACGCCGTATTATAGTAATTTCTTCACACTATTCGTTTCGTCCATGTTTTTTGATTTCGTCAACAAAAAAAGTGAAAGGTGTCATACTTTAATTTAGATTATATACGTGTTTTAAATAATACAAGCTCTGCTTTGCACTACGGCGCTGTGTGAAATGCATACCTATTTATTTATTATTAAATGGTACAAAATGTTTTTTATTTTCAGTAAACATAGGCCAATTCATAGATGGGTACAGCGTTGGCTGGTCGGCTCCCATCATTCCCAAACTTCAAGACCCTGAGCAGACGCCTCTACCTAAGGTCATCACAGAGTTCGAAGCGTCATGGATTGGCTCTCTTTTGTATGTGGGGGCCATTGTTGGTACGTATCACGTTTCTTTAGGTATCGAATTAGTACCCCTGATTCGCCATCTCACTAGCACGTACCTAAATTTTTGGTGATTTTCAAATTACTTCTCGTAATTATGAAAAAAAACCTAACCACTGATGGACATGGGCCGACATCTAACGAGCCCTTGACCAAAATAGTGAATTTGAATGACGTATGTTAAATATTTTTTTATTTCGGACTATATTCGGATTTTATAGTTGAAGCCCGCAACTTTATAGCGTTGAGATTTTCGAAATTCCTTTCGTAGTACTTATTCACTTTCAGCTCCAAGCTACACATCCTCCAAGTTTCAAGTCTCTGCGTTCAGTGGTCTGGCCTGTACGATGTAACTGATTTCTATTAAATTTCTTTGGGACCAGAGGAATCTTTACAAACTTTGTGGGAAAGCGAAATGAATTTGCAAAATTTAAAATACAGTCTAGTATTTTATTTACCTAAGATAAGATCCCGGTTCTTGTTTACATAAAAAATAAACTCCTAAGATACCTATGCAAATTTAAACTATTATTGAGGTGAACTTGAAATATTTGCATTTGGATGTTTTGAGAGCGTCTGAATACGTCATGGAAAAACAAAAATCACATTAATGAGTCATAGATAAAATATTTTTTTTATGGTAGGTACTATTAGATGAATTTTAAACGATAACAAAGTGCGATTCGCAAATATTGGCAAATTCTATTTGACGCTGCTTTATGAGTGCTAATAAATCTTTGTAAGGTACTTATTAGGTATTATTAGTTCCTAGTAGAAAAAAAAATACACGCGGGTACAGAGGAAATTTTATTTTTGAGCTAGACTATTATATATTGCTAGTAAGCCGAGAGTAGGCCTGAGTCCCACCATGGAATATTTTTATTTTTTTAACCTATTATTGTGTCCCACTTTAGGGCAAAGGTTATTTATTCCCCATCTCCTTCCACTTTTTACGGTCGCTAGCCACCTCCTACCAATCTGCTTGGTAGGCATCGATGTCGTTATGCCAGCGTCTCTTAAGCTGCGTACTCACATACGGTTTTGCTTGTTCAAGCTATCATGTCGAGTTAAAACCATGGCATGAACTTTCATCCACACATTCAGCATTATATATCGAGTGACGCGCACTGTACAGTATTCACTGAACCGTTCGAGCCTTAATTCCATCGAGCCGGCTCAATGCGAGCCTTCGAGCTTTAAGTTTCGCGGTCCACACGTTAATATTTACTCGTTATGGAGTAAAACTATCGAGTGATACCGAATATGAGTACGGAGCATTAGGCCTGCCTCGGCTTCGTCGCCCGTCCTCAGTCCTATTCTGTATTCTGTATTCTCAGGCACCCACTTCGTGACGATCGGGGCCCACCTCTCACAGCATTCTCCTAACGTGGCCTGCCAATCCCATTTTAGCCTGGCAGTTGTTTTGCCAACATCAGCAATGCCTGTTTTCGAACGTAGGGTGGTATTGCGTGGAGTATTATGGAATATTATATGCTTATAATGCTATTTCTTGACGACCGAACGCAGTGCAAAATTATAAAAAAAACTCCAAAAACTCATAAGAACATTATCCGTCTTTCAGGTCCATACATCCCAAGTTATCTGTCAAATATCGTGGGCCGGAAGCCATGTCTCTTCCTCGGCGGTTTCCTGAACCTGGTTGCCATCATCCTGATCATCACCACACGGAACTTGTCCATGGTGTTTGCGATTAGGATCATCAGCGGGCTTGGAATGGGAATGGTGACTGTCAGCAATTTGGTCTACGTTGGGGAGATTGCGTGAGTACTGTAGAAGTGATGGAACCATATTTGTCAACTAGCTGACACCCCATTCTTCTTTTGCACTTCGTTTACGTTGCAAATTTTTAAAATTACTTATACACCACCAATTTTTAATTACCAAAAAAAATTAAATGGGCAATGCAGACGGGGTATTACGTTGGATCTATGCAGTCCGAATTTTGGATTTCTACAAAATGGCAGAGTGATAGCGGCGCGAGTGCGGCGCTCGAGCTGAGATTTTGCGGGCTGACTCGAGCTAGGTACCCGGGTTTGCCAAACGATGAATAAAACTTAAGGCCAATCCTCAAATCCGAATTCCATACAAAATGTTTCGGACAAATACTCAAAAAGTCCGCCGTATTATAGTAATTTCTTCACACAATTCATTTTGTCCATGTTTTTTAATATCGTCAACAAAAAAAGTGAAAGGTTTTATACTTTAATTTAGATTTTTTATGAAACATTTTGTATGGAATTCGGATTTGAGGATTAGCCTTAAATTATTATCAATTAAAGGTACCGCCTGACGCAAATCTATAGGAACACGGTAACAGTTATCCAATTTTAATAAAAATTTTACAAAAATTCGACTTAATTTTTTCTAGTTGTTTTGCCGTATTTGTGTTCAGTAACGGCAACTGACTATACGGGTTTTTTTTTTTGGTGATTAAAAATTTACTGTGTATAGTATTCACTTTCAGCTCTTGACAAACACATCCTCCAAGTTTCAAGTCTCTACGTTCAGCAGTCGTGCCTGTACCTTGTTCAAAGAAAATCCCTAGAAAAGTCTAGATTTTTTTTTTGTTCTAAAATCCTGAAACACGTATTTGTTTAATTTAATCAATGAGTCTAAATGCCAATTTTCAAGTTTCTAGAATGAGTGGTTTCAGAGATATACGCCATTTATGTGAAAACTTTGACGCCCCCTTTGGACCTCTTGGGGTGCGAATATTTAAAGTTCCTTGCGAATATTTTAATTTTCACATCCTCCAAGTTTCAAGTCTCTATTACGTTCCTGTTGTTGTTCGTTGTCTGTCAGTCAGTCAGGTCCAAGCCTTTTAAATATATTGAATTGATTTAGGAATTAGGATGTTACACGTCGGAGCTTGGGAGGCTTTGCTTGCAATATTTCGTATAGGATGGGACAATTTTTCTGCTACTCAGCGGTAATAAGTAAGCATTATTGTGTTCCTCCAGTGAAATAACTAAGCTTCTGAGTCTAATCATCAGAACGTCTTAAAGTGGTTGGCTGCTATATTTATCAGCTTTGCATTGACCTTTGTAAACGTTCTGTTCTGGTTTTGGGCAGACGTGACCTCTTACCATTAAGAGAGTGTTATTTATCGTTAGCGTAGCGGCACCAATAGCCACTTAATTTTATCCTTTGCCCTTTCAGGTCAACGAACATTCGAGGAATTCTCCTCACCTCCACATCGATAGTTGGAATATCCGGTACCCTGGCTGCATACAGCATCGGCCCTTATGTGTCCTACCGCACGACGGGCTACTTCGCGCTAATCTTCAACATTATACACGTTATTGGCATTCTGTTCATACCGGAGTCCCCTGTGTATTATGCTATCAAGGGTACAGAAAGCTTTATTGTTGAATGTTTAATTGTTAGATACTAATTGTGTATTACGAAAATCCAAAAAAAATGAAGTTGGTAACGTTGGTAACTGTAATACCGAACTTAAATGGAGCTGGGCTGGACAAATGGCTACCTAATTCTATATATAGAATTAGGGTGATACCTTAGTAAGGCCCAAATTGGTGGCCCAAAACATATGAATGAAGTCTTGGTAGACCACTGGCTAGATACCTAGATAGACGAATTCGCGAAACGAAACGGTACAGGGGAATGAATAAATGCAGAAAGCCCAAGACTGCCTAGAATGGCATTTGAGGGTGGAAGCTTGAATCCAGCAGTAGGCAATTAAAATGATGATGTAGATGAAAATGTGGGAAGTTTAGTTAAAACTGTAGGTAGAGGGAGTTCATTGCTTTCAAGAACTTAAGGGCAGAAGGGTCTTTAACTTACCAATTTACTGCTTATAGGTAAACAAACTGAAGCAAAGGAAACCTTGCGCTATCTCGGTCGTGTTGACGATTTGGACGGTGTGTTTGAGTCCGTCCGCGGTACCAAACCCAACGAGGGACAAAGCTGGAAAGCCTGGATCAAGATCTTCACTGTGAAGGCCAATAGGAAGTCGCTCTTTATAACCCTCAGTCTCTGCACGCTGCAGCAAACGAGCGGTGTGGCTGCTGTGCTGTTCTTTGCTACGAATATCTTTGAGCGGGCTGGATCCACTATCAGGTGAGTTTATTTGACCAACTTTCAGGTTGGTAGCAATTATAAAAGAGCAATATACGTCTAGATGGGTACCAACACAGTTCCAATTAGAGATTTGTCCAGGTGAAGCCCTGTTTACTTGAGAATCTCTCCAGTTGAGATTTTCCGAGTTGGGATTTTTGCAGTTAAGATTCCTCCATTTGAGGTCACCAGTCTGATCTGTCTAGTTAACAATATATCCAGCTTCTACTCATTCATCTATCAGTTCAATAAACAGTAGCAGACTTTAAAAAATATCCAACCACAACAGGTAAGTATCAAGAAACTTGACCTTATTATTTGTTGCGTGGAAATTCACTCTAGAGCCCCAGTGGACCATTTCAATTTTCTCATGACGGCTGATAACTTCATCGCTTTCCAGGCCTGACCTAGCCACCATCATTGTAGGAGTGACGCGTCTTGTCGCTAGCATGATAGCACCCACAGTGGTTGAGCGAGCAGGACGAAGGATTCTACTGCTGATGTCTACAGCCTTCTGTGCTCTTAGTTTGGTAAGGATCAACCTCCTTTTAGTGACGCCACTATGGCTTCGTGTTTATGTTTCTGGCTTGCGAAGCTCGGTAGCCCGGGTGTGATCTCCGGACAGGGCTAGCTTTTGACTATAAAGGCTTCGCCAAACAGAACGTGTACTTAAGCCGCGTCAGACGCCGCGCTATAGCGTAAACACAATGCAGCGTTATAACGCTGCATTGTGTTTTGAGAGCCTGTCAAACAATCCTGATGCCGCGACAGAATGTTGCGTGCTGCTAACGCCGGCGTTTGGTGTGACAGTAGAATACCGTCATAGTACAACACAGTTCGGCGCTATAGCGCGGCGTCAACTTAGCGCCTTGACCTGTGGTCATAAGTATGCCACCTGTATCACAGGAAATAGCTGACTCGGTTGACGTCTTTAGGTTTTTTTTAGCTGAGCTCGATAATAAAATATCCTCTCCAAAGAACTAAAGCACCCATACAAAATGCATTTTGTCCTGTATGTCGAGAACTGGTCATTAACGATCAAGCAACGAGCGCGTCATAGCCAAGTTATTAATAAGTTCTTGATGCTTCAATCTTTGAATGTATGTGACATTGTTTTATTTTTTTTTCAGTCGATCTTGGGTATTTACTTCTACCTGGCCAGGATAAAAAGTCCAGTTGTTGTCGACATCGGCTGGCTGCCTCTGTTAGCTCTCATCATGTATTTCTTTTCTTATGAAATTGGTAAGTGTCGTACTAAAATTATGATGCAATTTCGTTTTATTGTTAGAGGTAGGACGCTCAGTGGTCGCATATTACGTTGAGACTATCTAGAGGCCCGTAGAGCCTTCGTAGATCCTTAAAGACTTTTTGTATGACGGAACTTGCTTAGACGTAGACTTTACTTTTAACTATAAGGCCAACCATTTGTAGATATCTTTCAGTTTATAAATGCACGCCCCTCCACTCCTTTCGCGCTATCTGTCTAAATAAAGGTATTTATAAATCGAAAGGGCGGGAATTTTTAAACAGAAAGATCTATACTTACCACTTTTCAACCGACTTCAAAAAAAGGGAGGAGACACATTTGGTTCTTAATTAGGTTGATTTTTAAAAGGGTTTCAGATTTTTCCCACCGAAATTTCATGAAAATTGGTTCAGTACTTTGATTTTGAAATCAAAATACTTAACTGAAAAAAATAATTATATCAGTCTGGTAATTATATCAATCTTGTTCACACAGTACAAGATCTGCTTAGTTTGGGCAAAGAATAAGTAATATTATGTACCATAGTTTGGGGCTAGATGGCGTTGCGTAAAATGTACAAAATATTTATTTATTATTTATTTATTTGTTATTATCTAACCATCTGTTCTCCCCAGGTTTTGGTACCATGCCTAGTGCGCTAGTGGGCGAGATGTTCCAAGGCAACGCGCGCAGCACTGGCTCAGCCATTTCCATGACGACCGCCTGGCTCATTGGCTTCGGAGTGGCGACTGGCTTCGACTCAATGGTGAAGTCACTAGGTGGTGACGTCACCTTCTGGATATTCTCGCTATCCTGTATAGCAGCGTTTTTGTTCACGTTTAAATTTGTTCCGGAGACTAAAGGGAAGACTTTGAACGAGATTCAAATGATTTTGTCTAGTTAATGGTGTCACAGAGAAAATTAAACTTACTTCGTATTACTATCATGGATATTTTAGTTCTATTACTAACCCGACGACCTGTTTTAGGCAGGTCAATAAAAACTATACGCATATTTAATCGATGCTTAACCGTAATTTAGTAATTTGTATGATAATGTAGGACAAAGCTTCCTATCGTGCATAAATGTTGCTACAAAATCTCATCATCAATGTATTAAAAAGTTGTTGTGTGTAAATATAAAAGGCTTATGCCTACTTGCACCAAACTGACAAAGACCCTAAGCAATGACTTAACTCGCTTGACAATTCTTAACGGTCAGAATCTGTACTGTTAAGAACTACCAAGCGAGTAAAGTAATTGCTTAGGAACTTTGACAGTTTGGTGCAAGTAGCCCTTAGTCCTGACTGACTTACAGACAATGCACAGGCTCAACTACTTAACGTAGGGACTTGAAATTTAGAGAGTATTTTCGTCTAGAAATGCAGGTGCGTATCTACTAAGAAACGGATTTTATTTATTCGCAATGCAAACGAAGTTTCCGGCATCAGTTAGTAAATATAAAAGCCTTAGTCCTGACTGACTGACAGACAACGCACAGGCTCAACTACTGAACGTAGAGACTTGAAATTTGGAGGGTATCTTCGCTAAGAAGTGTAGACGCGTAGGTTCTAAGGAATTTAGTTAGTTCGAAACGCATACCTACAAAGTATATTAGTTATTATATTGAAATCTTCTTACAACTACATAGGTATTATCAAGTATTTCATGAACTCCCAATGAATCAGTGCATTTTATTGTTGTATATATTTTATGATGATATTGCAATAACAATAGTAATATTTAAATAATATTATCTGTACCTAGTACAGTTAGCGTCATAGATAAGTATCCTCTCTTTTTGCACAAGACACCCAGCTTCATATCCCTTCCCTATGCCTTCAAAAATAAAATATATCTCTATAACCATGTAAGCCTAATCACAATTTTATGCTATTTGTTGAAGGGTTTTGGAGCTGAGTGTCTTATGCAAGGGGGATACTTATCTATGACGCTGTCTGTACCTACTTTTCTCTTATCTACCTAAATGGCATTGACCTAGCTGGAATTCATGACATTTACATTGACATATTATTTTATGGAAATATTATTTACTAATGACTTATAAATCAAATAAAGTAGGTACCTATATAAAGTTGTAGCAACTATAGTAGGTAGGTATACAATTTCTTTGGTAGCAACTAAGATTCAACATTTCTGACCTCTGTAAAGTTTGACATTTATTTAATTTATATATCTATTAAATTACAATTAAGTGCCAAGGTTCATTGACCTGAACTATAATTCAATGACCTTTACATACATTCATAAACTTTTGTAAGCATAATCAGCGTATATTGTTCCCACTAGTAGGACCACTGCTGGGGCTCAGGCCTACTCTCGGGTTAGAGAGATGTGGATTGATGGATGTTACATGTCCCAGAACTTTTTTTATATATGTTTAGGACATGCCAGTTTCTTCAGGATGTTTTCCTTCACGGTTGTCAGAACGTGGGATGCGCACAAAGATTTTTTCAACCGAAAAAACCTATATATGCCACCGGGATTCTAACCCGCGACCATTAGATCGCAAGACATGGAGCTCATCCACTCGGCCACCACGCGACGATCTAAACTTGATTTTATTATTTTCCTAATAGACTAGAACTACTTACAAAACGCGCTCAAAAAATGGCTAATTTTGGCCAACTTCTAGTACATTTTGGTGCGAAGCTAAATTTACAAAATGAGAAGTAGGTATTCGTAAAAAGTAATTATTAAATTTTTATTGACGAGGTGTCTGAAATTTTTGCCCCGTTTTACGACTCCATCCTGATTTGATACAGTCTACCTAAACCGTTATTCATCTATGAAATGAAAATGAAATGAAATTAGATTTATTTGCTTCATTATGGTCTACCATACAAAGGTTTTCATTATTTATTCAGGCACAACATAACAGATTTACATTCTTATTATAGTATCTAATACTACATATACTATGAATAATATCAAATATTATATTAACCTGACACTCCTCCCAAGCACTCTTGTATCTCCCTAAAACTCCGCCCCTTAGTTTCAGGCACACACACAGCTACAAAAACTCCAGTTATAATACTAAAAACAGTTATAATCCAATACACACCCGCGCCTATAACTGAGAATAATAAAGAGAAGTACTTACTAGTTAAAAATACAGTTATACTAGAAGCTGTGAGTGATATAGACATACCAACAGCGCGGGTTGGACCTTCGAAAAGTTCTGATATAACTATCATGTAGATACTGGCGAAACCTGAAAAAAAAAAGGATTGGTGGCTAATAGCGGCCATTTTGCATCAAAGGTCAAAGCTACAAAATCGATTGAGTGTAATTTTGGCTAATTAACTTTTTTTGCTCATAGTCTTAAGCCTCGAAGACACAGAGCTAGTTTATAAGCTACAAGCCAGTGAGTTTAAAAGCTAGCGAGTTAGCGGTCCGGATTATCAACTAGCAGATTGTATAAAAGCCGATGACACGGGGCGAGTTTAGTTTAATAGCGTGTAAACTAGCCCTGTGTCATCGACGCTTTAGGAAAAAAAACTGTCAAAAAATTGTTAAGACGGTAATTATTATAGATAAGTCTAGCAACTTTTGAAGTGAAAACTTTTTTAGGCGCGTTGAGCACTTTATTTTGTGGGTATTGATGAGCCGTCATACTCAGCTATGTAACGCTCGTTCAGGCAAAGTTGGCTCGAGTCGCTCTGATGAAATTTTCACTTCAATAGTGGGGTCACACATTGTTTTTTCCCATTAAGTTTCAAGCTTGGTAAGCGCCTGTTTGAAAAATAAATGCAACATGTATTAACTTAGAATTTATTATAATTATGCTGTATAATAATCAAGGTTTTACAAAATCATACAATAATCGACTTCAATCGGATGGTTCTAGTGACCGTAGGCACCACTGAAAAGTCACAGGGAAGCAAAATACGCAATTTTGTTCAATTCACGACATTTTTTTTCAATTATTTTGATTTTAAATAATTGAAAAAAAAGTCTTTGAAGTGAACAAAATTGCGTATTTTGCTACCCCGTGACTTATCAGTGGTGCCTACGGTCACTAGAACAGTCCGATTGAAGTAGGTTGTTGTATGTTTTTGTAAAACCTGGATTATTAAACAGCATAAATTTCAAATATTATAAGTTATTAGTAGAATGTTGCTCTTATTTTTCAAAATAAACAACAAAGTTATGAGTTAAAAAAAATATTTAAAAAAATATATTCAACCGAATTGAGAACCACCTCGTTTTTTGAAGTTGGTTGAAAAATGCTTTTTTTAGACACGCAAAGACTCGATGCGCCTTACCTAAGCTTTGGCTGAAGTAAAACAGCACTAAAGACGCGACAGGTATGTAGTTAGTCGCTCCACTCATCATGTATCCAGACTTTTTCAGTTCAAAAAATGCTCCTAAACCAAGCTGTAACCAAAAATATTAGGTAATTAATTAGCCTGCTGCTTGCGGCTCGCCAGCGTGCTATCGGATTATACAAGGGTTTAAAGGGTACCGGCCTGAGTGAATCAAAGTCCCGTGTGTCTGTTTTGATCATGAGCAGGCGTGATTATTTTTTGAGGTAAAGTTTGAATTTTTTGGATTTAGAAAGCTATCGTTATTATAAGTCATCGATTTGTAAGCTACCCTGGAAGTTTCAGCCGCTAAGTGATCGAAATTTGAGTTGCAAGATTTCACCAGGAATCATGTAATATGCGTCGATGACACAGGACTAGTTTACAAGATACAAGCCAGTGAGTTCGCTTGTAGTTTGTAAACTCGCACCGTGTTGTAAACTTGTCATCGGCTTTTTTACAATCTGCTAGTTGACAATCCTTTCCAAAAGCTAACTCGCTCACTCGCTAGCTTTTAAACTCGCCGGCTCGTAGCTTGTAAACTAGCCCTGTGTAATCGAGGCTTGACGACTCAAACACGCTTAGTAGCTTGTTTTACCATAAAAACATTTATTTACTCACCATACTCAATCCAGAGGTAACTTGAGTTACAATCAGAATCGGTTTCCTACCAAACATATCGGTGAACATAGTCCCAAAACTTGCCAAAAGTCCTATACACCCAACGACCACTGACGCAATTCCCGTCTCTATTGTCGTATTTGTAGAGTCCAAAATCGTCTGCAGATACGCCATGACACAGTTATGGCAAACCAACTGACCTATGATACTGAAAATGATGGTAATTGTCAAGGATTTGATGAATGTTTTGTTTGTAAAAAATTGTAATGATTTTTGGTCCTTTTTGGGAGTGTATTCTTTTATTTCGTCAGCGGCTGATTGTGTGGATCCTCGAAGGTAGGTTAGGACTTTGAAGGACTCTTCCGTCAGACCTGAAAATGAATGGTAGAATAGAAAAAAACTTTAGAAAGATAAAACTTTAGAATAAGACAAATGGCAGACAGACAGAGGATGCTCTTAGATGCTCCGAAGTCGATCATTGAGCATTAAAATATACCTACAGGGTGAATTCTTCAACTGGGCTTGGATCGCCAAATCCTAAAGTATGGGAAAAATCGATAAACGCTCAAAGAACTCTGGGGAACGATTTTGATAAAAACTGAAACTGCATACCTACTAAGATTTTTGAAAAACCAATTTCCCTACAGGGATCGAATCCGTTGAAAAAAAAAATCACACTGGGTATTTATTACACTATTCTAGTAGTTCTAGTAGTGACTATACACTATATTATAGTGTCACTTAAAATGATATTAAATTCAGGTTAATAATGTATGATGGGAAGGGTCTCAATTTTAAGAAAACCAAAGTGAGTCACTAGCACTTTACAATCTTATATCTATGGTACAATCCTACCAACTAGATCTGTGCTATAAGCTAAAATTAGTTTTTCCCGGTGGTTCAACTATTTCAATAATTGAACTAACGGGAATAAAAAATTCGCCATGTCCAACTATAAATATGATTTTGATGATTATACAATACATCTTGATCGATTTCGGCTACAGCGAATGTGATTTCTGGACTATTATTATAAACTAAGTTGATTTACGAAGATATAAATTACCTTTTGAATACAAGAAGTAAGGGCTCTCCGGTAGAAATAGTAAAGGTATAGTCCCAGCGAAAGTGACCACGGTATAAACAATATTGATGGCTAAGTAGGAGATGAATGGACCAGCTGATAGTAGAAGCACCATGCCAAATGTACAAAAGATGTTGAGGATGGCTCCCAAAGCTCCACGGGATTCTTTCTGGAATTAGATAGCAATAACAGTAAGTAGTAGTATAAGCTTTTGATGAATATAGTATTTGCTGGAGCACTATAGCAAATACTATATTCATCTTTCAACTAAGTAGGTACTATAACAAGGTTTTACAAAAACATATAACAACATACTTAAATCGGACTATTCTAGTGACCGTAGGCACCACTGAAAAGTCTCAGAAATATTGACTAAGATGTGATTACTTGAATAAATGAATGACTCGCTCAGAACAAGGGTGCGGTGTTTCATTACACCCCCCCCCCCCCCCCCTACCCAGTACGGTAGACCAACACTGTACACAAACATAAAAAAAACATTCAAAAGAATTGATAACCTCTTCCTATTTTTAATTCGGTTAAAAACGCACTTACATTGGCAACTTCAGAGGCATAAGTTGGCACACAGCAGAACACAACAGCATCCAATGCACCCAGAGCTGATCTAGCTGTGTACAGCATCCAAACCTCACTCGCAAAAGTCTGAAGGAAGCAAGCTACAGTCTTCAGTATGCAGGTCCAAATTAAGCAGCTCTTTCTGCCTATACTGTCCATTACACAGGCGGCGATGAAGTTTGCTGCAAAAAAAAACTACGGGTAATATGTTCTTAGATCCTCAGATTCTTTATAATTGAACACATAAAATAAAGATTTTCACATAGGTAATTATTAAAAGGCATGAACATAGTCGAGCTTACCCCATCAAAGAGTTTTCTTCCAGCAAACCTTTGAGTATAGAGAGACAGTATTATAATGGTAGGTAAACTTACTTGCACACATACATATAATTTATAAACTACAATAGTACATATTACTCTACTATACATAATGAATAAATAGTAGATTATGCACTAAGGGGATAAAGCAGTGTCTTATGTCGCGGGTGGCATATTGAACCCTGAGTTAACGAGGGACTCAGTTAACTCCTGAGCGAAGCGAGGGAGTTATGTAGAGTCCTGAGTGACGCGAGGGGTTCAAGCTACCCAAGACGAAGACAGGCTTTATCCCAGAGGAGCATACTCTACTTTTCACACCTTCTGCGAGGCAATAAAAAGCCAGGGCTCCAGCAGCGAACATGCACCGTCTTTTGTTTCATAATGTTTGAAGTCGCGCCTTTTTTTTTTTTATGAGTGGCCAGTACGATTTTAGAACAAACCTTTTTACAATGCCATATGGGCGTTCCTTTACTTAGAGTTTTCCACGAGTTTCCACACGAATTTGACGTTCCAAATTCAAATCACATTACAACCCTTGGGAGTTTCATACAACATTAACTCCCTAGAGAGGTAATGCTTTGCTTTACCTTGATGATAGCATGATATGTAATTGGACATTGTCGAGCAGGTGGTGTGAAATAGTAGATTATGCACTAAGGGGATAAAGCAGTGTCTTAGTCGCGGGTGGTATATTGAACCCTGAGCTAACGAGGGGCTCAGTTAACTCCTGAGCGAAGCGAGGGAGTTATGTAGAGTCCAGAGTGACGCGAGGGGTTCAAGCTACCCAAGACGAAGACAAGCTTTATCCCAGAGGAGCATATTAATTATTATTATTAAAATTCTTTATTGCACAAAATTAAAAATTACATTGCACAATGGGCGGGCTTAATGCCTTAGGCATTCTCTACCAGCCAACCCTTGTATGGTGGTACAGTATGGTTAGCGTGCTAATATAGATAATATTTAGAAATAAAATTAGGAAAATAAAATATATATACCTACAAATATATATTATACTATACCTATACATATATACATATGAGTGTCACCTATTAATAAATTCATACAGGATACCTATTGATAAAGGATGTTAAGGAAGTGCTGGCGAGTGAGTTTTTTGAATTTTTCCTTGGAGTCCGCCTTACGAATGTCTATCGGAAGTTTATTCCAGAGTCGGACTGCCTCTACTGTAAAAGAGTTTGTCACGAAGGATGTGCTGTGTTGAGGAGTGGCTAACAATAGATTGTCCGACGAGCGAAGTTGTTTTGAATGGGTATCGTACAGAAAGTGAAAACGTTCTTTTAGGTATTGTGGAGCCTGCGGGTCTTTTAGTACAGAACAAAGAAGACAAAGGATTCTCAAGTTCCTTCGCTCTCGAATAGGGAGCCATTTGAGCTTTGCACGGTATTCACTCACATGATCATACTTTCGTAGGCAATAGATAAAACGTATACAAGTGTTGAGAAGGCGATCGAGTTTGTTTAGAAGTTCCTCTGTCAAGTCTAGAAAGGCAACGTCGGCATAATCGATAATAGGGATGAGAAGTGAATTGACTAAGGTGATTTTAGCTGAAATAGGAAGAAAACGTTTAAGGTGAATGATTGAGTGGAGAGCAGCGAAAAATTTCCTAGAGATTTCTTTAACATGTGGTAACCAGCTGAGCTTAGAGTCAAATAAGACACCTAAATTTTTAACACAAGGAGCAAAAGGGATGTGACAATTGTTATAAATGAGATGAGGTAAGCTGAAATACTTAAGTTTTACAAGTTGTCGTGAACTGCCAATGATAATTGACTGGCATTTGTCCGGGTTAACCTTTATGCCATAACGTTCAGACCAAGTTAGGAGCCTTGATAAATCGTTATTGAGCAGAGAGATTGCGTCATTCAAATCATTTACAGAGGAAGAAGTGTATATTTGTAGATCATCAGCATACATGTGATACTCACTAGAAAGATTAGGAGAGAGTAGATGAATAAAGAGAGAGAAGAGAAGCGGTGATAGAATACCCCCTTGAGGAACTCCACTATCAATTTCCATCCAGTCAGAAAAATCTTGCCCGTTACGAGTTTTCTGTCTTCGTCTACTTAAGTATGAACGGAACCAATCGACAACCGACGGAGCCAGCTTTAGGCTAGGTAACACAGCTAACAAGAGATCATGGTCGACAGCGTTGAATGCATTGCTAAAGTCAATCAGGACCAAAATTGTAACATGAGATTGATCCATCTTGTGTCGAATATCTTCAGTGACATTTAGCAATGCAGAGGTTGTGCTGTGACCTCTCCTAAAACCAGATTGAAAGGGGTTAAAAAGTTGATTATCCGAAAGAAATTCAGTTAACTGATTGTGTACAACAGACTCGATTACTTTAGAAAAGAAAGGAAGTATAGAGATCGGGCGATATTGCTTTAGCTGAGTGGGGTTTGGAACTTTAGGTAGAGGGATGACATAGGCTTCCCTCCACTGATCAGGGAACTTACCCGAAGAGAGTGAAATATTAATAATGTGTGTGAGAGTAGGAAGTATTTCTTTTAATAAGAAGTTGACCATGACGCATCCAATATTATCACTGCCCACGGCTTTGGACTTGAGTGTTAGCATTATTTTATAAATGCTATCCCGACTCACTTCAGAGAATGAAAAAGATTCAATGTTAGGAGCAGGAAGATTGAGAATTTCCGCTAAAGCGTCAGATTTAGATTTAGAGAGTATGCATGAGGAACAAAAATGGGTGTTTAGAGTGTTAAGATCAAAGGCTAGTTTAGAGTCTAGAAATTTAGATTTACCTATTCCTAGAGACCGCAGAAACCTCCAAAGTCCCGACGGTGTAGCAAGTTCAATTTGCTCAGCAATGTGACGCTTCTTCGCATTACGAACCAAAAGATTGCAACGATTCCTTAGTTTTTTGTAAGAGGTCCAATTTTCATCAGATCGATCATGTTTGTATTTACGAAAAGCGCGATCTCGTCTTGCCATAGCTTTGCGAATGGCGTCAGATAACCAAGGGGTGGGAGGTCGCTTCAGTTTAACCTGACGAATAGGAGCATGTTGATCAAATAGGTTTAAAATGTTAGAATTAAGAAACTCTACCTTTTCCTCTACAGAGCTGAAGTTATAAACGTTGCTCCAATTTAAATCTGAAGCTTCTTTATTAAGTTTCTCAGTATTTAGACTAGAAAAATTTCGTTGTAACCGGGTAAGAGGTTTAGGCTTAGGTGAGCGAATTTTATAAGATAAGTAAAGAAGGTCGTGATGTGAAAAAGCGGGGGCTGAGAATTGACCATAGTTTCCTACGAGGTCAGGCTTAGAACTAATAATAAGATCAAGTAAAGTATCTGTAGTAGCAGAGTGATGTGTCGGTAGTGAATTGATTATACTAAGATTCAGCGATTCTACTATATTTAATAGTTTTGTTGATCTTTGGTTGACATTGATGAGACAGGTGTTGAGATCCCCCATGATCAATATGTTAGAATAGTCAGATATAAGGTTTTCCAATATAGGTTCAATTTTATCAAAATAATCAATGTTTGGTGGACAATAAATAACTCCAAGCAAAAATTTAGTTCCAATGTCAACTTCAATGAAAAGGTATTCAGCAGAAGCAGAGTAGTGTGAAGAAGATTGACTGATAATTTTATAAGATATATGACTCCTAATAAACATTGCGACACCACCACCACCTTTACCAGTACGATCATTACGCACTAGAATGAAACCAGGAATTGGGTAAGAGGTGGACAGCAGAGTAGGCTTGAGCCAACTCTCAGATACCAACACAGCACTTATGTTATTAGAATTGAAAGTATCGAGAAGGTCAGCATGGTGAGCTGGTATGCTCTGAGCGTTGATATGGCAGACATTGAAATTTTTACTAGATGGAGCGAAGACATTGTTAAGTGTTTCACCAAGAGTTAGAGCATACTCATCTCCAACACTTTCAAATGATAGGTCAGAATCTGATAAAGCAGTTACAAAAGAATCCTCATCTGTATCAATAGGTAACATGAATAATAATAAAATATAATATGATAATAACCTACAAGAAAAATATATATAAAATAGTTTAAATATAACAAAGAAAAAACTAAAAATTAACTTACTTCTTACAAATAGGAACTAAGATTTCAGACTTACAAAAACAATTACTTACACTAAACACACAGGTTAAGCCTGTTGGTTATTCTAATTAAATATGACACAAACTAGAAGAAAAAGAACAACCAGATTATCTTATAAGTTCGATAGCCTTAGGTAGGCACATTAGGAGCATACTTCTACGAGATCAATACGTTTTAGAAAATAGAAATAAGAAAAATAACCTGACAGCATTTTTATAACCATAGATACAGGGCATGTACCTATGGTTATAAAAATAGCAGTATGTGCCTACTTCCATATAGCATTATTATCATTATGTTAGTACATAAATAAATTTGGTTATTAACTTGGTGGGAGACAGTAAGATGTTGACTATTTTTAAAACACAGCAGCTTAAGGTATAAAATTTTTAAACACAGATTTAACAAAGTACTTATCTAGTTTGGTATGTGATCAAAATGTTCTTTTTATCCTGTCTTCCATCAAGGTATAAAATTAAAATATAATAAGATAACAAAATAAATAAACAAACAAGTCACTGAGAACATTCAACTTAATATGTACAGTACATGTACTTATACTTACATCTAAGCAGATATATCTATGTGTAAGGATTAGAAAAACATTTGCAAGTTATTGACAAAATAGTAAGTGTACGCAGGGAACAAAAATAGTGGATTTTTATCATTTTGATGAATTACAATCAAATTATAGTTTTTAATACTTAATATACTTAGTTTGCAACAGTTACCATATTTATGCCCTAATCAGGTTTGGATCAATTTGAAGAATCTAACTTGTTACCAATGTGATATCTATTGTAAGAAATAACAAGTTACAACAAATATTATATGAAAGGTACCTATTATGATATTTTTGATTCTTCATCAATATAAAGAAACACACAAGATTTAACTTTACCTATGATTGTGGTAAAAGCATAATCACACAACACTTTGTTTCACAATTATAGAGATTGTACAGAGAGAGAAACACTCACACTGTTATGTCGGGCAAATCACAAGGTTGTTGACACCAGGTAATCATTTTGTGTCAGCAATGCGGGCAGGCGGCCCCGTCTTTCTAGTAGATGGTGCTCTGCTGGCTGCACCTGCAGAGGCCACTTTGCTTGACTGCTTGGGCTTGGCAGAGCCAGCCTTCTGGGATGTTGTTGCCGTCTGTGCTGCTGGATGCTTTGACATCAAGACCTCGAGGTCCTCCATGAGGCCGATCCTCAGTCTACCTTCATTAGGAAGTTGCACGTACACAGCTCCATCACGGGTCCAACAGCAGCGCATGCCGAAATGTCTGCGGGCAATACTGAAAATAGCTTGCCTGGGTTTTGTAAGAAATTCGCTCATAACAGTAGTCAATCCCTTCAACCGCTTTTTCTCGGCCCATATCAAGTTCCGGGTTTTGATATCCGTAAACCGAGCTAGTACAGGGCGACATCTCGATTCATTCTTGGGACCCAGGCGATGACATAACTGGATGGAATTTTGTTGGACATCAGTCAGCTTCATTGTAGAGTTGATGACACTCATCACAGTGGTGATGACATTTTCTCCATCATTTTCTGGTATCCCACCAAACAGGAGCGCATTTCTTCGACTGTAGCAGTCCACATCATCGACCTGTAGTCTAAGCGCTTGAATCTGGGCTCGGAGTGCCTTCAGTAAGCCCCATGCCAGGTCTCTGAATACTTTAAATTCGTCAGCCAACTGTTTACGATGGTCAACATCGCCAGCAGCCGTCGTCAGGGAGGATTCAAACGCGTCCATTCTAGAGGCGAGCGTTTGTTCGATGTGCGTTTGCGCATCCACAATGTCTTGCATCTTTTCGTCTGCCATGATCACTTTTCGTGGGAGAAAGGGTGTAGTAGCGAAGAAAAAAGAACTTTTACATCACAAGAGTAGCGTGTTGGGTGTAAGTAAAAGTATTTTTATTACAAAAATATTAAAAAACGAACCGCCATGGCACGCGCAGTGTTGCCAACCGAGCATACCGCCGCAACTACTTTTCACGCCTTCTGCGAGGCAATAAAACACGAGACGCGAGGGCTCCAGCAGCGAACACCGTCTTTTGTTTCATAAACTTTGAAGTCGCGCCTTTTTTCTTTTTTTTATGATGGCCAGTTCGATTTTCGAACAAACCTCTTTACAATGCCATATGGGCGTTCCTTTACTTAGAGTTTTCTATGAGTTTCTCAACCCTTGGGAGTTTCATACAACATTGCCTCCCTTGGTAGGTAATGCTTTTCTTTACCTTGATGATAGCATGATATGTAATTGGACATTGTCGAGCAGGTGGTGTGAAAAAATACTTATTCCGTTCTAATATAGTTCTGAGAATCTATAATTTGAGCTGAATGATGATTTATGCTGCTTTTTATCTCGATTATTCTCGATACTTACTGTATTGACGAAACTGTGGGATATACCTACATATGGTTGACGATTATTGAGCTAGTATGGAAAACTTTTCCCAGTAGTTCCATTAAACATTATTTATAATGGAACTATTGGGAACGAATCCGTCATAAATTGCCTTACGAAATATGGAGAACAGACAAGGTAAAGCGACGATCCAGGAGCCTTCCTCTTCAGAGATAGCAGCCAGTCCAGTTGCAGTGCCATTAGTCAGCTTCACCAGCGCCGGAGATGGCCAGCCGTAGCCAAGACCAGCGCTCAGCGAGGCTAGATTTACTGGAAAATCTACAGATATAATAAATCAGTAGACTGTACTACTCGGCCGAGTAAACATGACACCTGGCTGACACGTGGCTCGGAACTTGATGCGTCCCCCGCTGCCCAGCGCGGTGCCCTCCGCGTTTCTTCTTCCTCTAATTGCGAAGCCTTATCATTACTTATCATTACCAAGTATTACAGGACCTCTTCTCTATCAAGACTATCCAATTCCACGCTGTTTTTTGCACAAACGTCATTCGAGCTAGGTGTCATGTTTATTCGCCCGAGTATTTATGTACCTACAAAATATAGTTAAAATAAACAGGTGATTTTTTTTACGGAAAAGTGTTCAGAAGAGTTTAAATAACATTATTAACTACATAATAATTTTAAATTATGTTTATCTGTACAACTGTAAACATTCATCTATCATCACAACCTTTTGCCCATAAAATATTGGTAGGAGTCTCAATCTCAATCAATTCATAAAATTGAGACATAAAAGATGGATGGATGCATAATCATTAATCAACCTATAATGTTCCCACTGCTGGGACTCAGGCCTACTCTCGGCAGGAGAGCGAATGGGTCTTAATCCACCGCGCGGACCCAATGCGGATTGGTGGATGTCACACGCCATAGAACATTATTTTTTTCTATCCTTTGACATGCCGGTTTCCTTACAATGTTTTCCTTCACAATTGCAAGAATGTGGGAATCATACATAGATTATTTCGACCGAAAAAACCGGATTCAAACCTGCGACCATCAGATCGCAAGGCAAGGGCCTCATCCACTCGGCCACCACGTCTTTTAAAGATGGATAGATGTTTGTTCCTCAATCACGCCAAATCTACAGAACTAATTTGGCTAAAATTCAGCATGGGTAATAGTTTATGTGCTGGAAAAGCGCACAGGATTTTTACTTCGAAATCAATCAGGCGAAGAAAGGAGAAAAATAGAATTGTACATTATTATTAATGGTATCAAAATAACTTACCTGCAGCCACCACTGCATATTGTCTCAGCAAAGGATTTCCTCCAAACATATTGAATCCCACAATTGGGCAAACAGTCCCACAATTTGTACACTACACAAATTACTATTCCTCTTTAATCCTGTGTTAGAAATGCAACACTTTTTATCCCACTTTTGACACCTTGAAATTTAAGCACATAATATAACCAAGCAAGAAGAGATACTTAAGTACAATACTTTAATAATACTAATGTACGATTTTACACGAAGTTCAAAATGTATCAGTTCTCACTCGTTTGAAAAACATTAAATAGGCACTTAAACTACTTTACCGCCATTAAATAGCACTTTCCTAGCATTATTATTTAATACTAGAACGTCGTATCTTAATTCACGTAGCGTAGTGTTTTATTTCTCCTTAGATACACTTAAAATAGTTACAATACCTACAATTTTAAAAGTCATTATTTGATGTACCTACCATCTCACTTTAAGAATTTAATCAATATAAATTATAAAAGGCTAAAGACCAAACCACTGAACGTAGAGACTTAAAACTTGGAGGGTGTGTTTGTCAGAAAGTGTAGAGCTACGGCGTACCAAGAAAGGGATTTTATTAATTTAAAATAATATTATTTAATAAAGACATTTTCACTTCGGTCGTGCGTTTACGTGAATTATTCCCACCTGTCACCCTGCTCTGTCACCCTTGGGTGACAGATAGGACAAAAAACTTATATCTGTCCCCCTGTGCCCAATAGGGGGATAGGTAGAACTATTTATGACCATCTGTCCTCCAATTAAATTTTGCTGCAATGACCTAGTTGTGTGGCACAAAACTTTTTAGTGTTATTTTTGCCTTCGGCCGCGTATGATACCAGAGTTTGGTAACCAGTTACTTACTTGTTATTCTAATACACTGATATTGACAACAATTGTTATAAAAACTTCAGTTATCTAAAGTGCCAGTGCATTGATATCAAAAGAGGTGATATATCAATGCACATGGCATGCTTATCAGTTACATGCGAGGAAATGTTAAGTACTCACTTGTAATTATTTGATATATTCCTGAGTTGATACTCGGTATCAGAAAAGTAAAAAATCGTCTTCATTGGACACCGGTATCCTATGACGATCATTTTTTCTTCGTATGATACTGGTTACCAAACTCTGGTATCATACGCAGCCGAAGGCTTATTTTTATTAATTCGGATCAACCTACGTAGATGATTGGTACGTATTTCTATGACCGTATGCATTACTATATTATGGTTATGTAATAACCAGATCGATTGTTATATTAACACATCGATATTTGATAACTTTTGATCAGTGATGTACCTTCTTGTTTGATATTTTGAACTAATCAAGTTGGTTCTTCTTCTTATAGTGTCACTATTTATTTCGAACCAGTGTGCTGAAAGGATTTCAAGTGCGCTTCGAAGAGGCTCCTTTCGTGCACTTGACATGTTTTCGAACTTGTTAGGTTCTATAATATTCCGGTTTCCTCACGATGGTTTCCTGCACCGTTAAGCACGTGTTTAAATGCACACATACAAATCCATTGGTGCACGGGTTTGAGCCCACGACCTTCGGATCGAAAGTCGTACCAACTTATGTGATATACATAATTCAAAGGAAAGTTTGTGAGAATATTTTTTTTTTAAATATTACTATTTATAAATATTATGGATAATAGATGTTTGTTACTCAACCATGGTCAAACTACAGAACAGATTGGGCTGAAATTTGACTCAAATAAATCTCCAATCTGTACTGTACTACTCGGGCGAATCAACATGCCACCTATGTACCTATATTATTATTAGGTACACCATTGTAATTCTAGTTGAAGACTTGAATCTTCTACACATATTGATTAATGATTCGCTAAAAACTCGCAGCGAGTCTGACGCTAGTTACCTTCTTGTATACCTACTTACTTACTACTACTATCTTACTGTATTTTCTGTCATAGTATATAAGTGTTACTCCATAAGAAGTGGTTGTAATTACGAGGAAATAAATAAATTATCTTATCTAAAATTATCTTATCTTACCTGGCTGACACTCTCGCTCTCAACTTACTGCGTCCCCCGCTGTCCCGCGCGGCGCCCTCCGTGTTAATTCTTCCTCTAATTGCGAAGCCTTATCATTACTTATCATTACCAAGTATTGCAGAACCTCTTCTCTATCAACATTATCCAATTCCACGCTGTACTTTGCACGAATGTCATTCGAGCTAAGTGTCATGTTGATTCGCCCGAGTATAGATAAATCTATCATAACTAGGTATATCCTAGAATCTAGGCAAATGTTTTCATAGGAAAACAATTGATGATACGATTGGTGGAATGGAAAGTGTGTTGGACTGCCACGCCGGTGTCGCGGGTTCGATTCCCGCTTCAGGACAAACATTTGAGTGATGAACATTGGTGTTTGTCCTGAGTCTGGGTGTTTTATATCCATTCTTTTTATGTAGGTATCTATAAAAAAATATATTTTTTTATGTAGTTACTTAAGTACCTAAATTAAAATTAATAGCTCAAACGAAATACCGTGATTTGTACGTTTTTGAGTAGCATTTTATTTCCAAAATACTTACATTAATAACTTACACAAATGCAACTTCTTAAAATATTACATCAATCACACATTTTTTTTATACAAAATAGCTGATAATGTGTTGTACTTTACATTACATGCATCTTACTTCTATAAAATTATCACAAAATGGGAAACAATCTTTATTTAGGGACATAGAGAAAATGTATTACTAAATTCTTGTCTCACTGGAGCTTGTCTTATCTCACTACAGCTCTTTCTTCTCATCTCACAACAGCTCTTTTCTTCCTACAGCTCGTCTTATCTCACTGCAGCTCTTTTTTCTCATCTCAATACAGCTCTTTCTTCTTATCTCACTACAGTTATTTCTTCTCATCTCACAACACAACACCTCTTATCTCACTACAACTCTTTATCTCACAACACCTCTTATCTCACTAACTCTAATCCTTCTCACCGTCCAAATCCCTCTTACCCCTTAAATTACTCTGTATCTCCGCAAAGCTCTTACCTTTAGTTTCAGGCACTAGATACAATACAAACAAACACACAATCAGACAGTTTATCCCAAAGAACCAGTACGTAGCCGCTGGTCCTATGACCAAGATCAGAAGGGGGAAGTACTTGGTGCTGATGAAAAGGATGGGGTAAGAGAGGAATGAAGCTACTGAGAGGCCCGTGCCTCGTGTTTATAAAGTTATCATAAAATGAGAAGCAATCTCGATTTACGTACATAGATAAATTTAAATCATTCACTTACGTACCTAAGTAAATATTTTTTATATCAAAATTCTCTACTCACTGGAGCTTCTGTTATCTCACTACAGTTATATCTTCTACAACTCTATATCACAACAGCTCTTATCTCACTACAGCTCCTCTTATCATACTACATCTTCTGTTATCTCACAACACCTCTTAATCTCACTAACCCTAATCTTTCTCACTGTCCAAATCCCTCTTACCCCGCAAATTACTCTGTATCTCAGCAAAGCTCTTACCTTTAGTCTCAGGCACTAGATACAATACAAACAAACACACAATCAGACAGTTTATCCCAAAGAACCAGTACGTAGCCGCTGGTCCTATGACCAAGATCAGAAGGGGGAAGTACTTGGTGCTGATGAAAAGGATGGGGTAAGAGAGGAATGAAGCTACTGAGAGGCCCGTGCCTCGGCATCGGTCGTCGAATAGCTCGGCTTGGAGGACCCAGTTTATTGAGCCGAGACCTGAAAAAACAAACACAACACTTAATTACAATCAAGGTTTTCAAAAACATACAACAACAGACTTCAATTGGACTGTATTAGTGGTCGTAAACACCACTGAAAAGTCGAAATGACGCAATTTTGTTTACATAGACGACATTTTTTGTCTGTTATTTTGATTTAGAAACTAAACTACTGAACCGATTTTGATGAAATTGCTATGGGACCAATATGAAAGTTTATCCTCTCAAACAAAAGAGAAGACATGGCGATGTGTGAAAACAAATATTCATAATTAATACTCGTTCTTTCAGGTTGGTTCCAAATTTTATTTTGTTGAAAAATTCACAATACTGTCTCGATAAATACGTAGGTACTTAATTAATGTTTGTACCTACCTCAACATGCCAAAACTACTTGTCCGTGTCGTTTTTGTATTAGATAATTCAATACTTATCGGGGAGAGGGTGGCAAGATGGGGTACTTAAGCTTTAAAGGTCAATAATATAAAAAAAATACATAGTAAAAATCATATTTATTTTTTAATGAACAACTAATTATTATTGTTCTAATATTTGATGTCATTAGGAACTTTTGGTAACACGTTTAAGAGAAAAAAAAAAAAACAGGTGTTTTTCCCCGTCTTGCCCCATGGTGCTGGTAAGATGGGGTACCCCCCTGAGGTAAGATGGGGTGATGAAAATGATCACAGATTAAGATGATTATTAATGCCTTTAGATCTTTAACCGTAAGTCCATATAACCTTTCTTCCATTTCCTCCTTTCCAAAGCTCATTCTCTTCAGACACAGAAAAAACAGGCTGATTAGGACCCAATGGTACTATAATTGATATGGGAAATTTTTCATCAGATGTTTGGTTCAATACTAAGCGAGCAGCCTTAACTTTTCTCACTAATGTCGTCTGTGGCACATCAAATTGTTTAGCTGCTTTATAATGACCCATTTTTCCATCCGAACCGCTGGAACTGCTTCCCGCATGGATTCTTCTGACCACGACCCTCTGTCAGTGCGTTTAAAGTCACGAACCGTTATAAAAAGGAAAACTATAATAAGCTCAGAAAAAAACAAACTCATTTTTACGGAAAACAAACAAGAACAAAGTTATTCTCATTAGGGGCAAGATGGGGTACCCTGTTACCCCATCTTGCCTGCATAGCCATTTCATAAAAAAAAACAAAAAAGAAAAAATAGCCAACAATCTTAAGGAAACACAATGCCTACCTTATTATAGGTTAGTTTAAGCGTCAATCACAGCAACACCTCACCAGCTAACGTTATTTAACAAACCACAGTCACGTGTCAAACCAGAAGAAAATATGATAAGCAGTAAGACACTTTTTTTGGTTTTTTTTTTCGAACCATTATACACGCGGCGATTTACAAATATCATGGAGGCGCGTCGAACGATGAATGAACGAGCGTGATTTGTCAATTTAAACTGTGAATTTTGCTGGGTACCCCGTCTTACCCGCTACCCCGTCTTGCCTCCTCTTCCCCTATAGCAGGGTAGATATTTATATTTACCTGCACTATAGCAGAATACGACCAAAACCAGTGAAGCTAGCGGCATGAAATTCATGAACCCACTAACTGAGCCGCCATCTTTGATATAGAAGAATGCGCCCAAACCAATCTGAAAAAAAAACCAAAAGATGTAGTTTGAAAATCTAAAAACCACAAAATTTGAGTGTGCTCTATCTCGTTTCCCTTACGAGATATAGCAGTTTTCAACCGACTTCAAAAAGGAGGTGGTTATCAATTCGGTTGAATGTTTTTTTTTTTATGTTTGTTACCTCAGAACTTTGTTGTTTATGAATCGATTTTAAAAAATCTTTTTTGTTTGAGATGATATTATTATTATACTTCCAGATTGATCCCATAAAATAAATCTGAACAAAACACATATAATATGTGTAAATAGAAGCCACGATCGAGAAGTCGTTTTCCCCGAAAAAATACATATATACATATATGGCTTGCCAAGGTCTAATATAGACATTCGTAAATTTATTTATAAGAACGTATTACTTTATTTATAACGTAGACCTTGGCTAGCCATATATGTATATATGTCTTTTTTCGGGGAAAACGACTTCTCGATCGTAGCTTCTATTTACACATATTATATGTGTTTTGTTCAGATATCATTTATTTTTGTAAATAAATTTATTACTATTCAAAGGTATATAGGTTATGTAGCTACTATAATTATAATAGTTACCTACCTATTTGTTTTCCTTACTTACACACCACCATCATCGCCTCTAAATGTATGTAGGTAGGCAAAAGTACAATAAGTTAAGTACCTAACCTATCTTATAGCGTAAATAAGGAGTGGGTACCTGCCTTTGTAGGTAGTACATATGTGCTGGGAGATTAAAGTGTTTTCCGATAATTTGCATTTCCACTAGCTTGCGTTCATCTGGGCTCTTGTAAATAATTTTTAAATTATTGATATTAAAGTAAGTACATAAACGATAAAAACAACCTTTCATCATGGAAATGGAAATATCCTGCAAAAATTTGCAAGGCAATTGCTCTCATAATTTGCAAGGCGCTAAATTTACCTCATAAAATCGAATAATTTTAAAATAAAATCAAATCTTATAAATTTACGGTTTTCTGATTTTTTCCTTTGTATACACACAATTACCTAGCTGGATGCCAAATTTGAACATTCTAGGTCATCTGGAAGTGGGTTAGGTTTTACGTCTATATGTCAGTCAATCAGTGATAAAAATGACGATTTTTGAACGTTAATATCTAAATAACCGTTTAAGCTGTGTTTATGAAATTTGAGGCACTTCATTAACTCTGGACTTTCAATACATAAACCAAATTTGGTGTGTTTATATTGATTAGTTTTTTAGCTATGACAAAGTCAAAAGTGCCTCCAAATGGTTCGTGTAAACTTACACACAGTGCTACCCGCCAGTTCGCTGGGCCTGACCGTGGCTGGACACACTGTCGTGTGTCGAGATTTCATCAAAATCGATATAGTAGCTTTTATATCCAAATAACTGAAAAAAATATGTCATTGAAGTAAACGAAATTGCGTAATTTGCTTCCCTGTAACTTTTCAGTGGTGTTTACGGTAACTAAACCAGTCTAATTGAAGTCGTTTGTCTATGTTTTTGTAAAACCGTGATTATTATGGATTTTGAATGCATTGTCATCGAGTTGTTTATTATTTTATTATTTATTTATTTCGCAATCATGTACATTTGAAAAAGGTCTTAACTAGTTTCATATAGTATTTACATGAGCCCTGTTATAGGGCGCAGCGACACATGAATAGGTAGGATAGGCGGTTCTTATAAATATATCTTAAATTTAATATATAGATAGATTACCTATTCTTATTTTTATTATTATATTATTATATATTTCCTTAACAGTAATAAATAATAAATAACCCTATTATTGTTGTAGGCTTTTTTAAACATTTCCTAATTTAAATTGCATTTTACAATTTTAATCGTCTAAATATTCAGCTATTGAATAGAAACATTTAGTAATAAGGAAGGTTTTAAGTTTATTTTTAAAAGTGAAATTTTTTTTATTTCGTTTTTAATATTTTGAGGAATTTTATTGTAAATAATTATGGATCTGTAATAAGGGCTATTTTTTATAGATTTCTAATTTAGGTTCAGGCAGAATTAATTTGTCTTTGCGTCTAGGATTTTTATTAAATTCAAAGTATGAGAGGTGTTTACGGACAAAAAGTGATATTTCAAGTATATAGATACAAAAAGTGTAAAGGGTAAAAGGTAAAGTGAGATTTTTTTCTTGTACAAAGAATGATCGGCAACTTTCAGGTAGGTGTATGTTTACTAAAATTCGTAGACACTTTTTTTGCATGACAAATATGTCGTGTGCATCTGTACTGTGTCCCCATAGGATGATCCCGTACCGCAACCATGCGTGAGCATATGCATAATATGCGGTACGTGCACATTCTGGATGGGTATTTGTTTTGAGTACACTTAGAGCATATACGAACTGCGATAATTTTGTCTTTAGTTTAGCAACATGATTTTTCCAATTAGTGTGGTAGTTGTGAGCTACCCTGAAAGTTTCAGCCGGATAGCTCGATAATGCTCGAAATTCAGAACGACATACAGACAGACAAGTGACCTAATACAAACGTGAGAATAGTCTAGACTTCTAGAATATTCTCAACGTAGAATGTCTGACCATGCCAATACTGTCCAAACCGGACAGTAACTAGCGTGCTGCAGAAACTAGCCAGCAACTGAATCATTCCGATCACACTTCCGGATCACTTCTGGACTTTGACCACTGAACACACTTTCGGACTTATACTAGTCTGAGTAGATTCTAGAACAGTCTTAACGTAAAATAAAATTTTCCATTTCTATAGCCTGGCCTGGGCCAGTGAGCGTATTTGAGTAGGTTCTAAAAATAGTCTAGGTCATTCTAGAATAGTCTAAACGTAATATAAGACTCACCATGCCAATAGCCAGCCCATTGAGCCCGTATGAGTAGATTCTAGAATAGTTTATCTTGGATATGCTGGAATAGTCCAGTGAACGCGTTTACGTAGATTCTAGAATTTTATCAGATATTCTAGACTAGTATTATTGTAGAATGAGGCTTACCATGCCAATAGCTAGTCCAGTGAGCGTGCTACTTAGTATAGGTTTCCTTCCAAACCGATCAGTAACTAATGTGGTGCAAAAACTGGCTAGCAACTGAATTATTCCGATGACCACTGAACACACTTCTGGACTAATACTAGTCTGAGTAGATTCTAGAATAGTCTGGAGGTAGAATGATACGCTGTTGAATCCACTCAGTTGAGCTCCTGAAAAAAAGTGCACAGAATGAATGAATGAATAAATAAATGAGTTTTAAATGAATGAACACTACAATGGAGCTGATGTAGTAGGTAGGTAAGTGATAAAAGTTCATCACTAAATTTTACTTTGTTTTAGCCGTGTTGGCTGAGT
Source organism: Lobophora halterata (assembly GCA_932526365.1). Lineage (NCBI taxonomy): Eukaryota > Metazoa > Arthropoda > Insecta > Lepidoptera > Geometridae > Lobophora > Lobophora halterata. Next base: position 2,411,640 of record OW052023.1, on the reverse strand, counting down.
GGGCCTCGACTCTCGATCCGAAGGTCGTGGGTTCAAATCCGGTGGTACGCGTACTTACATCAAATCTTTTTCTGTTCAAAAAAAACTATGTGTGCATTAGAAACACGCGCAAGAAATCATTGTGAGAAAATCGGCTTGTCATAGAACCTAAAAAGCTCGAAAAACATATGTCAACACGAAACGAGCCTCTTCGGGACGGACTTGAAATTATATCAACACCCTGGCAAAGAATAAGTAATATTATGACCCTTGTTCGAAATAACTAGACACGATAAGAAGAATAATAAGACATTGACTTTGTTGTATTTCGTCTTATTTTGTACTAGCTGTACCCGCGTGCGACTTCGTCACCCGTGGAAGAATTGTTTATTGTCAATGTTGTTTGTTCCACCCGCGAAAGAAATGTCATAGAATAGCAAAGTGTCAGTACTAATTAAGTCAATCATAACTAGCACATTTTCAATCCCTCTTTTTACCCACTCAAACAATGAGTTTAGTAGATAACTGAAAAACTTGGCGGTACTTATCTTCGGAAATCATAAAAATGCAACTTTCAATGAGATATTGTGTATACTTGAGGAGACAGGCTCATTCAACTTTAGGTCCAATAACTCCTTCATTCCGTACTTTCACATCTTATAACTTTAAATTTGAAAATCGATAAAACCCGTATCTAATTATTTGTTTTGAAGAACATAATTCCAAAGTTTGAGATAGATACACTCATAAAAAAAACTGTTTCCATACAAACTTTAAACTTCTATATCTACCCTCTGAAGATATTTAGCGTAATATTATATAGCCTATAACCATTTCAGGCTTTGTAGCTATGATATCGTAAAGTTTCAGTTAAATCCGTTCCGTAGTTACGTGATGGACGAACACACAAACCCACAAACAAACAAAGTCTTCCAATAAAAAAAAAATTGGGTCATGTTTATTAATATCGTCTGAACGCGTTTCCGTCAAAAAAAAACATATGTACAGAAATTCGGGGTCTTCTGCTTTATTATATGTATAGATTTTGTCTATACTCTCAAATCGAAATAATCGACGATCGAGGTCTCTGATTCAGCTTGGACAAAAATCTGTCCGGGCGGGGCGTCTGTCCGGCTGTTCTCCTCTACAGGTCCCATTTCTCAACCGATTCTCATGAAATTTAGTGAGCAGGTTCGGTAACTAAATATAATTTTTTCATCGATTCAGTTTTTGGAAATTTTTCATTTATGATACTAAACTTTTTTGTTGCCGTTACTAAGGCACTACTTTTTGTCCATACAATTTTTTATCCGATAAACTTAAAGGCGTCGGTCGTCGAGGGAAAAATAATGTAAAAAAATCCTGTGTCACATCAAATCACAAGGGAATTTCATTAGTAAGTACTAGCCTCGCGAGGTCTACAGAGCCACTAGTAATAATTAATTATATAAGTATGTATTCACAAAAAACTTACCTGTGGTTAAGACCATGACAATGGCGAATGATTTCCAAAACGTTCTGTTTCTGACGATATCCTTGACGGTAGTTTTGGGCGATGTGGTCTGCAGTGAGTATTCCTCTAGTTCTTTGGCTGCTAAGGTTTCGGAGCCACGGAGGAATGTCAGGACTGATAGGGCTTCGACGTTGCGACCTGGAAGAAATCCCCTTTTTACAAGTTTTTTTTTAATTTGCAATTCTTCTTATCACACTATTATCACCACACTAGTTCCTTCGAACCAGTGTGGTGAAAGGATTTCAAGTGCGCCTCGAAGAGGCTCCTTTTGTGCACTCGACACATGTTTTCGATCTTTTAGGTTCTACAACATGCCGGTTTCCTCACGATGTTTTCCTTCACCGTTGCGAGAAAGTGGGATGCATACATAGAATTTTTCGACCGAACCCCATTTATGCATGACTGCCACCGGGATTCCAACCCGCGACGATCAGATCGCAAGGTAAGGGCCTCATCCACTCGGCCACAACGTCTTCATTTAATTTGCAATGTTTGTATGTATGTACATAGGTATGTATGTTTGGGCATAGAAGAAAGAAACTATTTTGGATCAAATCTTGCAACTGAATCTGAAGCTCTTTTTGCTAGTTATCCTCAACCGATTCAGAAGAAATTGTGCATAGAATACACGTTTAGTTTGGATAAAAATGCATGAAGCTAATTGACGTCATTCTAAATCCAATATTACGAACGGCCAAAGATGGCGGACTAGTTAATTTTTGTGCACGCCCGTGTATAGATAATGCACGAAAACAGCCTCTTCGAGATGCTCTTGAAATCCATTCACCACACTGGTTCGAAAGAACTAGTGACACGATAAGAAGAAGAATGGTGGTATCGAATATAATAAGGGCATACAATCATCCATTTATTGATCCATACTTTTTATCAGTCGCCTTAATTTTATCAGTGGGATGAGATACTATTTGCTCGATATTTTCTCTCTAACGTTAGTTGCTTACATGCCCTATGCCTACTTGCACCAAACTACAAAGTCCCTAAGCAATTACTTTACTCGCTTGGTAGTTCTTAACAGTCCAAATTCTGACCGTTAAGAACTGCCAAGGGAGTAAATTCATTGCTTAGAAACTTTGAAAGTTTGGTGCAAGTCAGCATTAAACGCTGTCCTAATTGGCTAATGATCGTACGAGCAAACGATGCGATTTGGTCGTACGACGCGACGAGATTAAATACACTAATCTCTTCAGAGTGTCCTAATTGGCATTGTGTGATCGTACGATCATTCATATGGGTAATTTTCATCGCTCGACCAAAACGCATCGTTTGATCGTACGATCAATGCCAATTAGGACGCCGCCTTAGTTTTATCTTAGGTTTACCTTTAGAATATAAAAAGTAAGGGCTATCAGGTAGGAACAGTAGGGGTGCAGTGGTCAGCACAACGATGGTCGTGTAGATGCCGTTAAGGGCGAGGTACGGGGTGAATGGCCCGACGCACAACATTGTCACTACGCCGATGGAGCATACTATTTGAAGAATCGTGCCTAGACTGCCTCGGATTTCTTTCTGAAAATAGGAAAAATTAAGGATGAGAAAGAGATAATTTAGAGGAATGGAGAAAGCCATGGAAGTTTTGAGGGAGGAAATAAGGGAAAAAGAAAATGTATACGTGTAGGTACCTATTAGACGTGTGTTTGACATTCAAATGGTAAGAGAGAATTTAAAAATGTTAGTGCTGGTAAAAGAGAGAATTTAAAAATGAGTGTGCTGGTAAAAGAGATAATTGGAGAGAGAGTAGGTACCTATTGGGATAGGAGACTGTTCATTGAAAATTGGGGCAAGATAATTAGGTAAAGAAAGATATGGCCGAGCAGCATCCACACAACAGCCACACATCCACATAATTATGGTTGATATGGTGAGGAATATCGTGTACTTCCTACCTATACGGGCCACTAAAGCTTTAGTTGGATGAGAATTCATAAAAATGTGTGTATGGTGACTATTAGGTAACACCTTTACGGAAAAGAAAGTGATGGAAGATTGAAAATCGAAAGAAGGGTGTTGGGAAAGGAGACTGTTGGTTGATAATTGGGAAATGAGATCTATTGAAATCTCTAGAGAATGATGACACAAACTTACACTAGCAACTTCAGACGCGTACATAGGCAGCACGGTGAATACGATCGCATCGGACGCGCCGGCTATAGCTCGTCCGAGAAGAAGCATCCATACGTCGCTCGCGCAGATGTATAGCACGCCTGACGCAACCTTCGGAACGCACGCCAGGAAAATTGTGTACTTCCGCCCTATGCGGTCCACTAAGGCCATGGCCACTATGTTAGCTGGAACAATGTTTTAAGGTTACCAGTTGACGTTCTCGAAGGAAAATCCTGACTTAGGGCGTATACACGTAGAAAGCGGGCTACCAGCGTCGTTCTACCAGCGTTTATCGGTACGGGTCCGCTCAGAAAACCGCTACATAAAGCAAGCGGGCATAAGCAGGGGCCGACTGTCTTCAGTGTACTTGCTTGGACGTAAGACGTCAAAACAATAAATGGCGACCTACCTTCTACCTCCTTTGCGATGGACCTAAGCCTGATTCCTCTAAAAGTTTTGTCTGACATTATTGACGAGAGCGCGCGCGATGTGAAGAAGATCTCAAACGTTTCAAAAAACTTTTTTTTTTCCTCAGGAGGCAAAAATATCTTACATATATTTAGCACAGTATCTTGGCTTACGTTTGCCTTGATAGAGGCTATTTTAAGGATGGGTAATTCGCCATTGTAATGCGACTACAATGCAATGAAACTGGAAATAGACCACATCCTTATTAGAGCTCAAAAAAGTCTGAAGAAACTGACGGATGCAATAGCTTATCAGAATATTAAGTACTTAGCCAGTGCCTTTATGACCATCGAGGCACAATACCTTAATGCTTATGACCCAGAATCTTTCCCAAAGCGATGGCAAGGGGAAACAAATTCGCAATCTTTTTCGCTTATGTTATACATAGGTATCAAAACAAAATATATACAATGTACCTACTAAAAAATTTAGCGAGGTTGCACTAACAAAAATCGATCAACTTTTTTGAAATTTATATTCAGACAATTTAAATCTTCAAAAAAGTTAAACTGAAAATAAATTAATGGTAAAAAAATCACAACAAGTAACACTGTTATAATAAGCATCAAACAAGTTTGTCCTCTGGCGAACCACGTGACGAAGATGCGCAGAACCAATTTGACCTAAGAATTGCGTTCTGCGCATCTTTGTCTCGTGGTTTGCCAGATGACAACTTGTTTGACGCTTATACTAGGTAATCGTTTAGGTGTTACCTACTCGATAGGAACCCATCGAAATAAATAAATATTTTTTAGAACATTTCACACTACGCCATCAAGCCCCAAACTAAGCAAAACTTGTACTTTGGGAATCAGATGACTGATAGAATACTTAAAATACTTTTTTTTTTGTAAATACATACCTACATAGAAAACACTAACACCCGTATTCTAAGACGATATTTTCACTCAAGGAAATCTTACATTTGAAATTTGCCGTTTTTTTACGCACGTAAGGAGAGTTTGACTTAGAATACAGATGTCAGGCTAAATACCACACTAAATAAGCATGTTTCTCCTGAAGCGGGAATCGAAACCACGACACCTGTATAGCAGTCCAATACACTTGCCACTCAACCATCCGTGTCGTCGATAACTTACCAGCCATCCCCGTCAGGAACCCAATAGATACAATCCAGGATCCCTCCTCTTCAGTGATCGGCCGCGACAGCACCGTCTCGTTTCCATCTCTTAGCTTCACCAGCACCGGAGACGGCCAAACCAAACCCACCCCAGTGGCTAGCACGCTCAGATTCACTGAAATTCAAAAAGTAGATCTAAGTTTAAGGCTAATCCTCAAATCCAATTCCATACAAAATATTTCGGACAAATACTCAAAAAGTACGCCGTATTAGAGTAATTTCTTCACACTATTCGTTTCGGCCATGTTTTTTGATTTCGTCAACAAAAAAAGTAAAAGGTTTCATACCTACTTTAATTTAGAGTTAGTAGGGTTAATTTTATTGTAAGTACTTAGTTGTAGGTACCTATCTTAAGCGACACAGAAGGGGTAGGTATCAGTTTGTGTAAATATTTTTAAAAACGTTAAACAGACTGTTGACTTCTCTGTGACGGATACGATACGATTGCGATTGTCAGAATTTTTCATGATAAGCTTACAGCAGGTTGCTTGATCGCTTTTGTTTTTATTCCAAAATTGAAAATTGCCAAAATCGTGCGTGACCAAACGTCACAATCTTGTGCTGTGCACGCCATGTAATAAAAAAATGATCTAAATTATTTTGCACCCATTTGCATTATGGGTTCGGTTAAATAAGTAGTAGGTAGGTAAGTATTTCTTTTGATTTAAAAATAAATCAAATGCTAATTGGGTAAGGCCGCCGAAATTGTCAATTGTATCACAAAAGCAACACAAAAAAAATTGTGTTATCGTTACACAAATGTAACCCAAAAGTAACACATTTTTGTGTAAAGGTGGTTTCATAATGGCCTCAGTAAATAAAAAAACATAACACTAGTATCATATGTTTATAAGACATTAGGTATGTATGAAATAAAATCTTAGAAATGTTAAACTCAAAAGTAAACATAATCAAAATCATCTTTTCATCATTGAATCATTATTCGATCCTCTCTCCATTTTCACCTTCTTTCCTCTTTCTGTTCTTCGCTCTAATAATTGTCTATTTTAGTTTATAATTTTGTAAAGTTCTGTCACTGTTTTTTTTTTCGAACTTTAAATTTTTCAGGACTTGTTGATGGCTTTTAATTTTTGGTGAGATTTTTTTTTCCTTTCTGCAGCCGTTAACGGCATTATCTGTGACAAAAATACAATACTCGTAACTTTACCTATTTGGATTTAATCTGATATTTGTTCGTATCAACAAAACAGTATTATCATCAATTTCGTTGTATGACCATTATGAATGAGACTTATAGAACGTTTGTGATACGTAACCCAAAAACCTGTGTTATCATGACACAAAAAGTATCACAAAAGCAACACAAAAGTAAAATTTTAAAATACATTTTAGGCTATAAATCGCTTATTTACTACAATATGGTGCTAATTAATATTCACAAATGCACTACGAAAACCGCCGCTAACAAATATGGAGTAAAAGTAATCAATTATCTGTTTTTAACTGAATCAATCGCAATTGAAAAAAAAATATGTTGATTTCAAACTTCGTTACGCAAAACTTCGACACCTCTGTGTGACGAAACAATGTGGCCAATTTATTGTTTAGTTGTTTAGGCATAATCGTATTGCCATGGCCATACTGAGATTTTGCACTTTGACTCTTTAAAACGAAGGATTGGGGTAAATATTCGTAACACAAAAAAAAGTAACACAAGAGTGTGACTATTTCATAACTTTACGTATGAATTAACCAATTAAATAACAAGAATGATTGCACAAAATTACTTTTAAATAGAGCTTATAGTTACGTTATCTAAGTTTGAAATGTGATACAAAGTAATAATGTTTACTTTATAGTTTATAAAATATTTCCACTAAAAGAAATTGGTAACAAAAACGACAAAAATGTCACACAACAATTTTGGCGGCCTTACCCAATTTCATTTCCTAATGTGAATGTCATTGAATTTTAGTGAGGTGGCATTATCACCACTGGGACTGAAATCGGAACAAATAACGGTACGGACGGGTGCAGTTCGATACGGATCCCGTTTGACTGCATATTAAATAATATTAAACTGTTGCATTTGCACAGGTGCATTGATGACGTAGGTACCTAACTTACTCCTAATTAATATTTAATTAAGTAGGTACAGACAGCGTCAGAGATAAGTATCCCCCTTGTTCAAGGACACCCGGCTATAAATCCTTTCAAAAAATTGTAATGCTTAAACTTATTTTTAGGCTTACCTATGGTTATACAAATATAATCTATTTTTTAAAGGCAAAACTTCTCCTTTCGCCGCGACTGTGAGTTAAAGGGATTTGAAGCTGGGTATAATATAATGCAAGGGAGATACTTATCTATGACGCTGTCTGTACATAATTAATATATAGCAAATTAATAGAACAATACATAATTTACCAAATACTTAAATAAAACGAAAAATAAATGTGCGTGTGTCTTCTCTGACGCACGACTACAGTTTACTCTGATCAATAGGCCTATATACCTTAGTACCTTAGGCCTGAATATTACATACTTAGGTACCTTAGTATAGCACATACCTCAATGGTATAGTATTGAATGGATAATCAAAGTGAAAGATGCGCAAAGTAAGTACCTACGTTTCGCAGTAAAACGTAACTTTGTTGTTTATAAAACGATTTGAAAATTTTTTTGAAGGGATTCCAGATTGGTCCCATAGAAAATTTATGAAAATCGGTTCAGTACTTTAGTTTTGAAATCAAAATAACTGAAAAAATACGTCATCCAAGAAAACTAAATTACGTGTATTGATTCCCTATGACTATTCAGTGGTGTTACCGGTCACTAAGACTAAATGAAAGTTGGTTGAAATGATGAAAAACTGTCTTTGTAAAACCTTGATTATTGACTTTACTAGTTGAAGTAGTTGTTTTATACTTACCTACTTTTAATAACAGCTTCATCGAATGGTTCCTATTTCGTTAATTGTGATATTAATTTAGGAGTAGAGATTATTTTTGGTCAAGTGTTATGAAATTTTAAAACCAGTAGGTATGTATCTACAACACGTTCGCGTTGCGTAAATGAAACGATTTATTATCAATGTATTATTGATTTTTTGAATAAAATAAGTCAAAGTAAACGTCTCTTTCGTCATGTTTGTTCTGTTATTAGGATTACACCTTATAGGTTACGATAACGAGTCAACTACCTGTAAAATAAATACTTTTTGTTTGCCAATAATTTATTTTTGGTGTAAAGTTAAGTATTTTATACGAATACTGTAAAATTCAAGTTTGTATGTAGGTATGACTGAGGTATTACGAGGTTTCATGTTGACCACGATACGGGCTGTTGACCGATCTAAATTTACCCACCAAGGTATAATCATTGTTGAGATAAATACCTACCTACTTTAAATTGAAAAAAAATAAAAAAATAAGTAAATGGTAAACGTAGTAAATTAAATGAAATGGTTTATTACATGAATGTATAGTGTAGGTACTCACAAGTTCTTATTTATAGTTATAATTGTTTTCAATTAATTAATTTATTCATAATTATTATTATGCTACCATAATTTTCACTCAAACTTTTAAAAGCAACAAGGGTTCTTATATAGCTTAACTTTTATTAATATGTACTTATAATAGTACTTAATTTATTTCTCTAAAGCTTCGATGACAGAGGGATAGTTTACAAGCTACAAGTCGGCGAGTTTAAAAGCTAGCGAGTGGGCGAGTTAGGTTTCGGGAAGGATTGTCAACTAGCAGATTGTAAAAAATCCGATAACACGGGGCTAATTCACAAGCTACAAGCGAACTCGCTGGCTTGTAGCTTGTAAACTAGCCCTGGTCATCGACGCTTAAGCTAATATTTCACTCGATAATTTTGCAGATGATCATGCTAACTACTACAAAGTAAGTATTATTTCAATAAAACTGTAAAAACATTAACTTTTTGGGCTTATTGAGAGAGATCGTTGAATACATAATATTATATTTAATTTTATGCAATTGTATCCGATTAAACTTACCTTTCTAAAAATACACCGGTAGCCAAGATGAGTTAATTTAATTATTAATTAGCCTAATTAGGAACATTACAATAAAAATCAGGTAGGTAAGTAAATTATAAGTGTACTTACCTATCACTAAAACTGGCACTCGAAGGAAAATTACGTCAAGATTAAGATTAACGGTTTGATAATGTTAGAATGATTGATTTACAATGTGAAATTATTATAACCATAATAATAACAATTTATGTTAGACAAGTAAACATAAAAGAAATAACTCTAAATTAGTTTAAGCAAATCCCTTCAGTAGTTTTAAAGTGTTTGAGTAACATGATTATGATGTTATAAAATTATTTAAGTTTTAAATTTTTAACTCATTTCAAATAAGGAGAAGATTATCAATCTGGTTTATTAAAAAAATAATGTTTGTTACCTCAGAACTTCATGTAGCAACCGATTAAATAAAATCTTCATTAATTTGCATAAAAGGTTATACTTTCAGATTAGTCCCAAATAAATTTCATTAAAATCTGTTAATAAGTGTATCAAAATAATTAAATCGGAATAACTGAAAAACTATATCATTCAAGTATTTTGGTTTCTTGTGACATTTCAGTGATGTTAACGGTAGTTACCGTCCCAAAGTAAAAATCTCTATTATTGAAGGTTGTATAATATTTTAAAATTTAAAAGTCTTGTTTATACTAGCCGTAGAAACAATTCACAATAAAATTAGAGGGTAGTATGTAATATTAATATTATTATTGTACCAAATAAAATACTCATCAACTTATTTTACTTACCAGTAATTACCACCAAATACTGTCGTACTAGCGGGCCAAATGCGTGGAACATTTTACTATTAATGCACTTCAAACTACAAAAACTTTTTATTCAAAAACCAATAAAAGAAACTCAATAATAAACTATTTTATGGTTGTGGTATCATTTCGTGCTAGGGGGCTGTACCGTACGTGCTGTTCCTTATACGAACTTATCCTAACTACTTACCTACTGTCCGGAAAATTTGAATGCAATATAGCCACTACTGCGATAACTCGAATGGTTCTCGATTGAAAGTCTTTTTTAGAACCCTTTTTGCTTGTGGAAGTTTGATTAAAATGATGGTAACTTAATTTAGGGATTTATTTAAAACTAAACTGCTCGTAGTATTACATTTTTGACTTACCAGAGTTAGGTATGCAATGTAACATTTTGTCCAATAAATTATTGAATTGAGATGTATTAGCATTAAATGATATTGTTGAAGAAAGTAAATACCTGGTCGGTAATAGATTAATGAATAAATTAACAAATTATCAAATAACTTATTGTTTTTATTAATAGTAAGAAATGGAGATAAATTGAATCATAGACAAAATTAGCAATTTCTCTGCATAGATTCTAAGGATTGAATAATTCAAGAACACTTGTCTGAATTACTCTAGAACTAGAATCAAACATCATAATAATATCATCGTATTTTATTCGTAATTGTAAGGCGTATAAAATAATTATGTTACGTAAATAGCAATTTTATTCTTACATAAGAAAATTTTATTAGGTCAGTGTACTCAGTGTCGGAACTATGTAGGTACTATTGCACTTTCAAATATCAAGTTAGATAAGTTCCGTAGTACTTTAAGTACGTACTTACAATTACATTCAAGGCTGTTGTCTATCACGTCAGTTGAACGATTTGATGGTACTTTTAGTTCGGTTGGTTCAGATTTTGATAATGGTTAGTTAAAAACTACAAATGAACTAACAATTCGAAATTGCATAATAGTCTAGATTTTTATAATAACCGGAGTCCGGACCTATAAAATAATTGTTATTATTTAATACATTACAAACAATTAGGTACGTACTATGTATCACTTAACTATATTTAGAAAAATAATAATGATAATTAAATGAAATTTTATACAATAATAACAAAAACCAATTGATTTAAGAAATTTAAAAAAATATTTACTTTTCAACGTAGTTATTTAAAAATTTTCAACATACATTACAAATAATTAGGTACGTACTATTTATCACTTAAGTATATTTAGAAAAATAATAATGATAAATAAATGAAATACAATAATAACAAGAAACACAATTGATTTAAGAAATAAAAAAAATTTACTTTTCAATATTTTATTCAAAAATTTTGCGAACAAAGTAGTAAGTAGTATAGTAGCATATTACGCAAAATAAATTTTTTTTTTTCTTTTAATATTGAACTTACGTCAATACGGTGGTTAAATAATAAGTATTATTAATTAACCAAAACAAAAAACCAGTTAAATGCATGCCTGGTAAACAAAGTTTAACCTTTAGGTATCGTCACTAGTTAACCTAAAAAATTAGTTTTTGTCTGACCTATTGCATTGCAACCGAAGGTCCATGGTTGTTACCACGATGTTACGCTATTGGCGGGTTATGAAATAGGCAAGAGTAGGGAGTTATAGGCACTGTCATACGGTAAGAAGTAGGTACCAACCATAACTACCAATTAATGTCTTATATACCTATATTTATTTGGCCAGTAACTAACTAGTGCACCTGCAAGCATGCAATCTCAGCTCATGAAAGACACGTTGCAAGCTTAGAACACCCGTAGCTTTGACACTTTGTAATAACTTATCTGACTAGGTATTATTGCATTGCAAATTTTTGCACGATTTTAGATTGAAAACATTATAAAGTCGCAATAATTATTATCCATGCTACCTTTTCGTGTCAGCAGAGTAATAGCCAGGTAGGCTCTAATCAGATAAGACCTCAAATTGAATAATCGAATATTTTTCAGCATGGTTCTTTATTTTTCGGTAGGAACATAAATACTTTCTATTCTATCAAGATACCTACATACTATACTTAATTTCTATAAACTACCTATAACAAGTATTATGTATTAGTAACTATTCTGGGTTCATGAATCACCAAACGGTCACGATAATAATAATTATTGATCACACCGGAATATAGTTATAAGGTATATAGGTACATACTTACTGCCAAACATAATTAATTAATAGGTACCTAATTAAGACGAACATGGTTGCTATATACTAAGTTTAATTACTGGGTACCTCATACAGTTCCAGATATCCCTTCTATTCTAACTGTCCTTGTCACACGTAAAACCAAAGGTACACAATAAATAAAGAAACTGATTTTGTAGATACGGAAAAATATACGGAATCAGCCGAGCAGCAGCACTCGTTAGCATCCCTAGCTAACGCAACTGTCTGTGTCAATCAAAATGTCAGTGTCAACATTCAAAACAATAAAAAAAATTGTTGGAGTTTTGGCGGGAACATGAAAAATGGCGCATTGGCGGCATTAAATTAATTGACAAATTTTGTATAACTTTGAGTGTTTAAGTGTAAAAACGGTGGTTTTTTATCCATTAAGTGCTCGTGAACGTGTATGAGTGTTGGTAAATAGTGTAATGCTGTAAAACGTGACTTTTCGTGTTGCCTCCAAAACTCCATAGAAGCCTCTAGTAAAGTCGCAACCACCACTACTTTACAGGGGCATGACTTGACGTTATCGACTGACTTATGACAAAATAATCTCTCCAATTACTTGACACTGGCTATATACCTTTGATGTGAAGCCAAAACCGAAGAACTTAGGTTCTTCGAAAAAAAAAAAAATTGTTTGTTTACATTTTTTCTTTCCGAGAATTTCGTAAATTATTTCAGTTTTTAGTGTTAAATCAACGAAAAGTTGTTTAAAATGGATGATGATGACTATTGGAATACAAGCGAAACAAAGGCGACGGCGTTCAGCTTCGATGATGACGTAGTAAGTTCTGAACACGACACAGCAATAACATACTTTATTAATGTTCCTCGTAAACAATGAGTACTTATTTACTAATATGAGTACTTATTATCTTCCTACGTGACTTCCTTTGATTAAACACTAATAACAGGTACTAGGACTAGGTACATAAATAATGGTCTTGACCAATCGTGACTTGACTAACCACAAAGAACTTTATATTATTCTGACCATAAAGTTACAATGTATTGAATGAGCAATAACCATGATCTTTAAAATAAATATATTGGTTTCATTTTGTAGATAATTGTAAAAAGATAAAATAATTTATAAACAATAACTGAAGGGTTCAATTGGGTATCATGAGGTTTTGAGTGACGTGACTTAGTTCTATACTGCTCTTAATCATAAGAAGCTATACTTGCATCTCTTTCATTAACCGATCTTTTGGGGGCGACAGCCGAAAGTATCCGAGATCTGTGATTTTGACTCATTGAAGTACTGTACCTCAATTTTGTCTCGCCACTTTTTACCAAGTGGTGACTGAACTGAACCCGATCTTCGGCATCATCACTCCGTCTGACTATAGGTTGTCCTACACTTGCCTAGACGTGGTCTACATTCAAGAACACATCTACGCTAGTGGTTGTTGGCTCCTCAGCATATATGGCCAGCCCACTGCCATTAAATCCAAGGATATCCTTGAGTGTTTAATCAAAATGGTACAGGTTAATTATGATGCCCAAACCAGCCGGCAATCTGGCATAATGTTTTCAGCTGGAGTTTTGGCGGGAACGTGAAAATGAAAGGATGGCGGCATTAGAATAATTGCTAAAACTTGTGTTACTTTGAGAGTTAAAGTGTAAAAATGGTGTTTTTTTACCCATTAAGTGATTGTGAACGTGTATGATCGTTGGTGAATAGTGGAATGCTGTAAAACGTGACTCTTCGTGCTGCCTCCAAAACTCCATAGAAGCCTCTAGTAAAGTCGCCACCACCACCACTTTACAGGGGCATGACTTGACTTAACGACTATCTGACCGATGACAAAAATAAACAATAATTCACGTATGAAATTAAATTACTATAAAAATTATAAACATATGACAAGGCAGTATGGTCGTAATAAGACTTGAGCCTCCCCAAATGGGGAAATATAAAAAAAAAATGTTTTCAGCTGTCACCACAAGAGATTCTGGCTATCGGACAGAAGCCGTTATCGGGACAGACAGAAAATGACATATTCAGTGCTACCGGGATCAGTGTGAAGACTTCCTTACTACCTATCACCAGTCTCGTTGGACCCATGGTGTTAGATCTCAGTAAGTCACAATATTGATGAAATTATAGATGGATGAATAGTTTTTTTTTATTAACTAGTCAATACCAGCAACTTTGTTTGAATTATAAATTTAAAAAAATTCAATACTTAGTATGTTCAGTCTTACACTTCTTGACAAACCCTTGAAATTTCAAGTCTTAATAAGTTCTGGTTTGGCCTGTACTGTACATTGTCTGTCATTCAGTCAGTCAGGTACGAACCTTATATACAATTTAGTATTGATTTATGATGACATGTAGGATTTGACGCAAATAATTTTAATAATTCACATGTGCTGTTACTACTCTGTTTCGTAGCATTGGAAAAAAAAAATTTGTGGTGCATTTTCAATGTGCTACGGTTTGTCAACTCTTCCTACCAGTGTTACCTCTCTAATAAAGCTTTATGAAATACTAAATATAATGGAAATATAGGTGTTGATTTCTATTCTCTTTTATAATGTATTTTTTTAAACATAGGGGACATCTTTTAGTTATTCGTTATTTTTAAATTAAACATTAATACATTCCTCTGTATTCTATTCCAGTTCTTCTAGCTCAATCAGGTAGAGACCCGAAGAGAGATACCATACCTGATCCAGTGGAAGACGTAGCGGTCACTCTAAAACGGTTGGTCCTCGGCAGAAGATATTCCCTTCATGCTCACCGCAGTCTCAAGAGTAAGACTGCCTTGTTGGATGGAGCCATAGCACTAAATGATGGAAATGCTATATTAACTGTAAGACATTATTGTCAATATTTATAAATATAGTCAAAGTTTTTAACAAATTATTAAGGTTTTGCAAAAACATACAACAAATGGTCAATTGGACCGTTTTAGTGACTGTAGGCAAAAATACGCGTATTTTTTTAGTTATTTTGATTTAAGGGTAATCCTCAAGGCAAATTTCCATACAAAATGTTTCGGACAAATACTCAAAAAGTACGCCGTATTATAGTAATTTCTTCACACCATTCGTTTCGTCTATGTTTTCCGATTGTGTCAACATAAAATTAAAAGTAATAGTAAGTAAGGTTTCATACTTTAATTTAGATTTTGTACGTGTTTTAAAATTACACTACTAATTTATTCATTCCATTCAAATTAAAAAAAAAACCAATACATAACTAATTACCTACATATATGTAGTTCTAAAGTAAATAAAAAAAAACGATATTGAGACCACTTTTTTTTTAAGGCTTGATTCTGTACTAACTGGCTGACTTTGAGAAATAATTTATGGCATGTGACATCCACCAATCCACGTCGAGTCCGCGCGGTGAATTAAAGTTCATATACAAGCTTAATCAGTTCGGGGGTTTAGGCGCTTGAAGTCAAAGTTGGATCTGGATCATAGATCAGGATCTAATATTCGTCGTGTACCCATTCCAGGTGGTATTGTTCCTGATAGCAACTTTGAACAAGAAGCTAGTGTATGAGTTACTGTCGTCGCGCCCCACAGCGCTCAATCACTACATAGCATTCCTGCAACATGAAGGAAAGATCACTGAACTCACTGATTTGCTCACGTAAGTGTCACTAATTTGCTCACGTAAATGTCACTGAATTGCTCACGTAAGTGTCACTGATATGCTCAAGTAAGTGACTCGGATTTGCTCATGCAAGTTTCTCTCATTTTCTCACGTAAGCGACTTTTATTTGCTTACGAAAGTGTCTCTGATTTGCTCAAATAAGGGACTGATTTGCTTACAAAAGTGTCTCAGATTTGCTCACGTATGTGTCACTTATTTGCTTACGTAAGTGTCACTGATTTACTCACGTCAGTCACTCTGATTTGCTCACGTAAGTGTCACTGATATGCTCAAGTAAGTGACTCGGACTTGCTCATGCAAGTTTCTCTCATTTTCTCACGTAAGCGACTTTTATTTGCTTACGAAAGTGTCTCTGATTTGCTCACGTATGTGTCACGTATTTGCTTACGTAATGTCACTGATTTACTCACGTCAGTCACTCTGATTTGCTCACGTAAATGTCACTGATATGCTCAAGTAAGTGACTCGGACTTGCTCATGCAAGTTTCTCTCATTTTCTCACGTAAGCGACTTTTATTTGCTTACGAAAGTGTCTCTGATTTGCTCAAATAAGGGACTGATTTGCTTACAAAAGTGTCTCAGATTTGCTCACGTATGTGTCACTTATTTGCTTACGTAAGTGTCACTGATTTACTCACGTCAGTCACTCTGATTTGCTCACGTAAGTGTCACTGATATGCTCAAGTAAGTGACTCGGACTTGCTCATGCAAGTTTCTCTCATTTTCTCACGTAAGCGACTTTTATTTGCTTACGAAAGTGTCTCTGATTTGCTCACGTATGTGTCACGTATTTGCTTACGTAATGATGTCACTGATTTACTCACGTCAGTCACTCTGATTGGCTCATGTTAGTATCACTTATTAGCGCATGTTGGTGTCTCTGATTTGTTCATGTTAGTATCAGTGATTTGCTCACGTAAGTTTAACTGATTTGCTCACGCGTAACTAAATTCCCTACGTTAGTGATAAAAAAAAATGTATTTTTAATATAAGTACCAGTAGGAATATCTTTTTCTAGCTCATAAACTGTACCCCTACCGAGTTTGAGCTCAATCGGATTTTGGCGTTATTGAAACATCAAAAGATCTAAAAGCTGTTGGTTTTCCAATAAATCATAAATGAAAAACAAATCCATCCATCAATAATGTCCAAAATTGAACCCAAGACTCTGTCGTAGGGCTGAAGGGACACCACACCTATACTCAACATAATACACACAATATGCTCACATAGCTTCACGATCTCAAATGTCTTGTATTTATTTTCTCTACTGTTTAAAGTCATGATCTAAACATAAACATAATATACTTGCTTGTCTATATATAAAAGATCTATTCATTGCGTTTTTAGGTTTAATTAAACGTTTAGTCTTATATATTATGTTTTTTTTTCTTAGCTTGTCTTAGCTATGTTTGTTCTTTAACGCAGAACGTAAATGTGTCCGGGAGGAGGGCGTTGAGACTGCTACACAGTTTTATAACTTTTGTAGTTTCACCGTTCCTACTGTAACATAGTTCCTTTGAGTAATTGTTCTCAATTAATATTTTTTTTTTTTTTTTAAATATATGTTTGTATAATTTTAGAAAATATTCTTATTGCAGAATGTTTGGAAGGAGCCCTGAAGCAGCTGTAAGTTTCAATTTCAAATCTTTATTACTAAGGGTAAACCGATCTATTATTGACACCCTAGAGTTTAGTTAGAAAAAACAAGGAAATTGTAGATTATTCAATTTCAGTATGCCTTTAAAAGTAATAAAAGTATACTGAAATTGAATAATCTACAATATCATTGTTTTTTCTTATTGTATACTCTAGGGTGCCAATAATAGGCTGGGTGCCAATAATACGTTGGTTGACCCTATATCTGCATTTCACATAAAACGGGTTCGATAAAAAAAAAACAAGTAGGTAAATAAATACAAAGAGACTGTGTATTTTGTTTTAGATGTACCAATACCAACACACGGTTAAGACGCAAGGCAGTGTAAACGGGTTGCTCAACAAGTTGGGCAACTTGTCAAGCAACCACTTCTCCCAACCCGGCGTCGACGCGCACCACGCGAGGATGATCACTGATTATATCAAACTACTTGGTACGTATCAAATCTATGTAACATTTTTTTTTATTCATATAACTACAGTACTAACCCGTCTTAACCTATGGTGCTCAGACTTGGTCGTTGACTGAGGCACAGAAATCCAAGCTCAAGATTTGTCAGAGGGCGATGGAACGCAGTATTCTCGGCTTCAAACGTATAGACCGAGTTCGAAACACCATGCTGCGTTCCATGACAGGTATTGCGGACGTGGGCAACAAAACGGCCGGGCTCAAGTGGAACTGGGCCGCCCACGTCAGCCGTATGCACCCCGAGAAGTGGGCCAACATCACCACGCCATGGGTGCCTCAGGACGGAAAGCGACGTCGGGGTCGGCCGCGAAAACGTTGGCGAGACGATCTCGACTCCTTTCAGGGAGGGTCTGGCCATTGCCCACCAGGGAGACTGGTGGGCAATGGCCAGGGACCGAAAGACGTGGAGTGAGTTGGGGTAGACCTTTGCCCAGCGGTGGGACGAGATAAGTTAAATAAAAAAAAAAAAAAAAAAAAAAACTACAATCCAATGTCAAATTTAATTTAAATTAAAATAAAATTATGTATAAAAAAAACTAAAATTCAAAATTACTTACTTTTACTTTACTTTCTTCGGCGCTACAACCCTTTATGGGTCTTGGCCACTTCCACAATGGACTGCCACTCGCTGCGAACTTTGGCCTTCCTTCTCCAGGTGGTAAACTTCCCTATGGCCTTGAGATCTTCGTCGATCCTTTTTTTTTTAAGCCCAGGTCGTTGGTTATTAAGCGGTCCGGTATTTTCCTTTGTTGCAGTCTTCGTAACCGGGTTTTTTTTTACCATACTGGGTGGTTAGCCCTGCGACGAACCCTCCTCTTTTACCCGGGCTTGGGACCGGCAGTGCAGAAAGTTCCCCCCCCACACAGGCAGAGTTCAAAATTACCTAATTCTAATATACTACCTAACGAGTTAAGACATTAATTTATGTAATAAATTTCAGTGTGGGGTTTTAAAACTAGCAATTTCTGACCTCATGTGCCTAAACCTCTGAACCGATTTGACTCATTTACGAACTTGAAAAGTGGGTTGAATTTATCTAACCACCTGCTGAATTTCATCAGGATCGGATGACTGGCTCGACATTTATCGTCAGATAGAATACATATTCCCCGATTTATAATTCAAGATTTTTTTTTAGACAAAGAAGTGTCATGATATGTCACTGTAACAGAGACAAGTCAGGGTTAGAAACGAGTTTATACCACGGATCACTATTACTAGTAATGGCGCGCGTTTTGCTTGTGCGATAGTTTCCTATTTTACCTAAATAATTCTTAACCAAACCTATTCAGGTACTTCAGAACACTGAAAAGTAGGTAGAATAGGAAATAACATTTGTGAATCTAAAATTCTTAGATATTAATCATAATAATGCCAAGGTGCATAGCAGATACCTAACAAATATTCATTCGATTCACACAATTGCACACGAGAAGCTAAAAAAGAACGCATTCGACTTCGTAAACGGACAAGAGACGAATAAAATTTACAAACATACGTTTAGGTCAAAATCCAAAAATTGTTTCGAACTTCTGTGATGTCTATTTATCGCTAATATTTTTTCGTCGTGTTATAACTTTCTGAAAAAAAAATAATAAAATATAATAATCAGTACAAAACCATTGCTATTTTCCATTCTATGGATATTGACTAGAAAATAAACCATACCATAAGTATTTAGGAAAATTCAGTAAACGTCACTTTGATAAGTATTTTTTTAGGGCGGTCACACCTTTGTTTACAAAAAAAATTTTGAATTCTGAATCGGGGTATAGATAGATAGAATACCAACCCACGGTTAAGACTCAAGGCAGTATAAGCGGGTTGCTCAACAAGTTGCCCAACTTGTCGAGCAACCTTTTCTCCCAAGCCATATCTCCCCCCATTTTATTTTCCTAGCCGAGAATCGATTCCGTTAATTAAGAGGATATCTGAAAATTTGGAGTCGCTGCGTTACATTCTTACTCAGTAACGGTACAGGATACAAACTTGATGTTAATACAGTGATTTATTGAGAATATAATCTAAATGTAAGACAGAAACACGATTGGTGAAACTTTTCTCGATAGATATATTTTTTGAAATCGGCCCAAATCACAATTTCGAATTGTTTCAGAATGGCAAAAACACGCCAATAAAACCGAACTGAATAACAAATCCGCCATTTTCTGCCTCGCGCATTGCTGCACGCACCATTGGAGCGAGGGAGCTGGCAATATCATGTCGCCTCTCACTCTGTGCCAGAGACAACAGGTGGGCTATCACTTGGGCGAATGAACATGACACCTGGCTCGAATGACGTTTGTGCAAAGTACAGCGTGGAATTGGATAATCTTGATAGAGAAGAGATCCTGTAGAGAGTTTTGGCGGGAACATGAAAAATGGCGCATTGGCGGCATTAAATTAATTGACAAAACTTGTATAACTTTGAGTGTTTAACTGTAAAAACGGTGGTATTTTATCCAATAAGTGCTCGTGAACGTGTATGAGTGTTGGTGAATAGTGTAATGCTGTAAAACGTGACTTTTCGTGTTGCCTCCAAAACTCCATAGAAGCCTCTAGTAAAGTCGCAACCGTAGTGGTGGTTTTACAGGGGCATGACTTGACGTTATCGACTGACTTATGACAAAATAATCTCTCCAATTACTTGACACTGGCTATATACCTTTGATGTGAAGCCAAACTGAAGAACTTAGATTCTTCGAAAGAAAAAAAAAAAAAGAGATCCTGTAATACTTGGTAATGATGAGTAATGATAAGGCTTCGCAATTAGAGGAAGAAGAAACACGGAGGGCGCCGCGCGGGGGGCGGGGGACGCAGCAAGTGCCTAGCGAGAGTGGCAGCCAGGTGGCATGTTAATTCGCCCGAGTAGTACTATATTCCCCGTTATTTTCATTTATTATTTCCCCGTTATTTTTTTTTTCTTCGAAGAACCTAAGTTCTTCGGTTTTGGCTTCACATCAAAGGTATATAGCCAGTGTCAAGTAATTGGAGAGATTATTTTGTCATAAGGCAGAGTCGATAAGTCAAGTCATGCCCCTGTAAAGTAGTGGTGGTTGCGACTTTACTAGAGGCTTCTATGGAGTTTTGGAGGCAACACGAAAAGTCACGTTTTACAGCATTACACTATTTACCAACACTCATACACGTTCACGAGCACTTATTGGATAAAATACCACCGTTTTTACAGTTAAACACTCAAAGTTATACAAGTTTTGTCAATTAATTTAATGCCGCCAATGCGCCATTTTTCATGCCCCGCCAAAAAAAAAAAAAAAAACCCCCCGTTATTTATTTCTCCGTTTCAGAATTCAAAATATGTTTTTGTAAACAAAGAAATGTCATGATATTTTAAGTCATTGTCACAGTGATAGGTCAGGGGTAAAAACAAGTTTTCACTACGGATCACTATTATTAAACATAAACATTCACACACTCACACCCCTGCACTAGGATTCCCTGTGTCGCAGGTGGCATGGACACATGCAACACATCACAACATCCAAGACCCGAGAACAAACATTTGTGTTCGTCACAAATATTTGCCCCGGCCGGGGATCGAACCCGGAACACCAAGCTTCTATTAGTAACTAGCTTATTAGTAACTAGCTGGTGCCCGCGACTTCGTCTGCGCAGGTATCTTTATAAATTGTAGCCTGTGTTATTCTGATGTATAAGCTATATTATTGTAAAGTTTCATTAAAATCCATTCAGTAGTTTTTACGGGAAAGCATTTTTTTGCAAAGAATGATCCTTATCAGTAACAGAATCCATTAGTTAAATAATACAGGGGCGTCTTTTTTAAAAACTCTTCTTTTTTAAAAAAAATCTTTTTTTGTGTTCTAACTATAAATAATTGTGTTAATTTTGTGAATATGATTTGTAACTAGCATTTTGCTCAAAGTTCTATATAATTTGTAATATTAATTTTATTTCACTAAGTTACTCGCTCAATTACCTCTTGCATGTCGTCTTCACCTATAATTGCAGTGGCACTTGGCCTGAGCTATGTATCATGTAACCAAAAAAATGTATTAGTGTATACTGTGTTGGTGATCAATAAATAAAAAAAAAAATATAAAAAAAAACACGCTTGTCGATTTTTGTCAAACGTTTTTACGTTAATATTTTGATTAAAAAAAAACTTAAAATGCAGGTATTGTTTTCTTATAAATCGAGGGCATGACTTCTTTCACGACTTTTCTCTAACAGTCGTGGTTTAGGGCTTGGCCATCAGTACTCTTCTTAAAAACCACCCTGTATAATGGGGATTGAAAGCAAAAAAAAAAACATATTCATTTTATTTTCAAAAACGTTACAAATCCTTCTTGTAACCCTAACTGTTGGCCCTGACTTTGGCTATGAGGTAGGAACAGGTAACTAGAACCAATGTGTTCGGTTTCAGATAACACCGCTGCAATACGACTGGGTAGTTTTGAACGTTCAAGCGAAATCAAACAAATGGGATATTGTTGAATCTCTATTTACTAAAAAGGTGAGCAACTTTTACCCGACTTCTTTCTTCTTTCTTTCTCCTTCCAAACTCCTTCGCCTCAATAACAAGAGTGTCTTTAGATAAGTGTTTCGAAAAAAAATATCAAAATGGCGTATTTTTGGCGTTAAATAGTAAGTCGTTAATATTTATTTTCACACCACCTGCTCCACAATGTCCAATTACATATCATGCTATCATCAAGGTAAAGCAAAGCATTTCCTCTCAAGGGAGGTAATGTTGTATGAAACTCCCAAGGGTTGTAATGTGATTTGAATTTGGAACGTCAAATTCGTGTTGAAACTCGTGGAAAACTCTAAGTAAAAGAACGCCCTTAAGGCATTGTAAAAAGGTTTGTTCTAAAATCGAACTGGCCACTCATAAAAAAAAGGCGCGACTTCAAAGATTGTGAAACAAAAGACGGTGTTGGCTGCCGGAGCCCTGGCTTTTTATTGCCTCGCAGAAGGTGTGAAAAGTAGAGTATGCTCCTTTGGGATAAAGCCTGTCTTCGTCTTGGGTAGCTTGAACCCCTGAGGACTCTACATGACTCCCTCGCTTCGCTCAAGAGTTAACTGAGTCCCTCGTTAGCTCAGGGTTCAATATGCCACCCGCGACATAAGACACTGCTTTATCCCCTTAGTGCATAATCTATCAAAATGAAGAAAACAAAAAGTATATAACAAATCAATCATTGAAAATCAATCTATAATATTTTGATAGTCGAGTTTTCAGTTTTTTATAAACTTTAAGCTTGTTTATTTAATATATTTAAGTTTTATATTGATTTATTTATGTTGACAGGGCTGGCTAGGTCGGACCACAGTGTCCTCGCACATCCCCATCGAAACCTTACTGGCCAGACTGAGCGACCTCAAGGCCAGCACACGAATGCTTGCCACCTGCCTCAACTACGTGGCTAATGTGGACGATCGGTTGAGATTAGCTCAGGTTTATAAGGTAATTATTACATTTACATAGTAATTAGTTAACGGGTATTTATCGCGCTCACCTCATCTATTTTTGTGTCCCGACGTTTCGACTGTATTGCAACAGCTATGGTCACGGGTTAACTATGTGTGATAATAGCGAAAGTCTACGAAAAACAATTACCTACATTTACGTCCCCTGTCCATTTACATTTACGTTCCGTCTAGATAGGTAAAGTCAGCTGCACCAATAAGTATACACTCTTAAGATTTCACATTTAAATTATACTCTTAATTTTGCAAAGACTTCTTCTTCTGGCAAGAATTTTGACAAGTAAGAAGACTTCATTAATTTGAAAATATTCGCATGCACTTGTCTTTACAAAATTAAGAGTAATACAAATGTGAAAGCTTGAGAGTGTATATGTCGCAGGCATATTGTATAACTCGGCATTTTACAAACGGCGTCGTCCGTTTACAAACGCTCGCTGTTTTGTAATATGCCGAAGGCAAATTGTAAATTGCCTCGGCATTTTGTAATATGCCACAACATTGGTGGACCATTCAAACGCCGTTTGTAAAATGACATAAAAACATTAAGGTGTTCATGGAATCTGGTGCTTTTAAAGGACACGACCGTCGAGCAAGAGGTTAGAATGATTAAAATTTCGATCCAGATAAAAGTTGGGTGACGGTAGGTTATTAGGTTTTTTTTTGTGCGCCTACACGCGAGCTAAGCGAGCGTGCTGCACAGCCTAATGACAGAAAACCATCTAGGGTTGATAAGAGTTAGGTGACGGTAGGTTATTAGGTTTTTTTGTGCCTGCACGCGAGGGAAGCGAGCGTGCACAGACTAATGACAGAAAATCATCATAGGCAAAAAAGTACTTCCTACTTTTTGTTTGATAGTCACCCTACAATTTCAACTAATGGCGAATTGGACGAGTTGTCAATTTGCCGTCGGCATATTGCAAAACAGCGAGCGTTTGTAAACGGACGACGCCGTTTGTAAAATGCCGAATTGTACAATATGCCTGCGACATATACATCTTAGTGCAGCTGACTGTACCAACACAGTATCATCGCACTTCCCCATTGAAACCTCACTGGCCAGACTGAGCGAACTCAAGGACAGCACACGAAAATACGTTCCCTGCAGGATTCCGTCAAGATGAGTAGCACACGGCAACATACATAAAAAAAAAACAATTAGGACTAACAAAAACAAAAATGATTTCTCATGTGATTAGATCAGTAGTTTACACACATTATGTGAGTGGTTTAATTACAGGAGAACACTGGCGTAAGCTGGCTGTAAAGATCATTACAGAGCAGCATTTGAACTGTTATTTTTTTTTATTTTAAGATTTCTTTTTTTTTTTGTTAGTCCTAATTGTTTTTTTAATGAATGTTGCCGTGTAGGTATGTTGGAATAAATAATTTCATTCGATCATTTATTAATACGATTGCGATTGTCACAAATGTTCGTGATCGGACCCCTGGACCTACAAGACAATTTTTTTTCTCCAGGTACATGCCGTTGTGATAGAAACGCTCGCCAAACAGAAGGACAGACACACACTCGCAAATTACAAAATGGCGCTGAGTCCGCAATCCGAAGAATACATACTTGCTGAAAATACGCTGAGAGACACGGTAAGAATACATTCTAGCTGAGAATTCGTTGAGAGACACGGTCAGAATACGCTGAGAGAGTTCATGTCTCTCCGTACCCGAGATTACGTCTCTCCGTACCTGCGCTTACATCTCTCCGTACCCGAGCTTACGTCTCTACTTACCCGAGATTACGTCTCTCCGTACCTGCGCTTACATCTCTCCGTACCCGAGGTTACGTCTCTCCGTACCCGAGCTTACATCTCTCCGTACCCGAGCTTACGTCTCTCTGTACCCGAGCTTACGTCTCTCCGTACCTGCGCTTACATCTCTCCGTACCCGAGGTTACGTCTCTCCGTACCCGAGCTTACATCTCTCCGTACCCGAGCTTACGTCTCTCTGTACCCGAGCTTACGTCTCTCCGTACCTGCGCTTACATCTCTTCGTAGCCGAGGTTACGTCTCTCCGTACCCGAGCTTACGTCCCTCGTACCTGCGCTTACATCTCTCCATACCCGAGCTTACATCTCTCCGTACCCGAGCTTACGTCTCTTCGTCCCCGCGCTTACGTCTCTCCGTAACCGAGCTTACGTCTCTCCGTACCTGCGCTTAATCTCTCCGTGCCCGAGGTTACGTCTCTCTGTACCCGAGCTTACGTCTCTCCATACCCGAGCTTACGTCTCTCCGTACATAAATATAAAATAAAAGGCAATTATTACACTAAATTTATTTCTTTTTCAGTCCATAAAATGGAAAAACTGAAGAAAACTTGGTATGCTGGTATGGAAATGCTGGTAAAGAAATTGCTCTCTGAATAAATCGAATTATTTGAAAAAAATATCTTACTCTGTAACGTAACGTAAGATAGGTACCTAAGTTATAAATAAAACATACAGTTTTTTTATAATATGCCCTTTTCAATAATTAAATTATATCTTGCGTCACGCTCGCACGGATGGCGGTCATTGTACGAGCGTGACAGAAGATATTTACGCAGGAACGACAGACACAGCAGGGCTATTCATTATGCTGTCATTTTAGTTCTCGTTATCGAATTCGATGGTCAAGACTGGGAAAAAAATGACGTCACCATAGGATTTCTGTCGCTATCGGCTTCGAGAGGTCGGCCATTTTCTGTCAAATTTGACGTACCATTCGATAACGAGAACTAATGACAGCTTAACAAATAGCCCAGCAGGTAATAACACGTACAAAACGTACGGAAATCTTCGCTACGCGACGGGTCGGTTTCCGATTTTTCGATTTCCAATTCCCGATCGGTAGGTAATGCCCCATCGCACACAGTGGACGATTGGGAAAAAAAGTCCCTGTCATTCACAGTGTTGACGAACGCAACTTTTTATTTCCCGATCGTACACACCTAGTACAAGAGTCATCATATGAAAAGTGGATTTAGCGCGAAAAAGCCTCCGCGACTGCGCTTTACCTATTTATAAGCAGCAACGTAATCACTTCGTCCTCCTGTTTGGGAAGTACGGGTAAGGGTCGAGTTTTAGCTTTTCACCCTAGCTCCAACTTTAGAGCTCTTTTGCTGGAAATAAGTCGCTACAAGTGTGGTATGTTTAAAAAACCAATAAGCGTCTAATAAAATTGTATGTGTAATGTGTAATAATACAAATGTCATGTATGTACCTACATACATTTATACTTTTATAAAGCTTTTATAGGTCTATGTGTATGTGCCTTCTTCGAACGTTAAAAGTACGCACACCCTTATCTCTACACCTGACGTAAAGCGACATTTCTCGAGGGAAGCCGCGGGGTAGGTGCGGTTGGTGGGAGCGGTTGCCTTTATGTTAGCCGATGCGCTTCTGACGAGTAAAACAATATGAACTTTAGCATCGTGACAATTGCACTCAATATATCGTACTTTGATTTGCTACTTTGAAAAGAGTTCAGCTTCTTTATGTAATAATATTATTTATTCTTTGGCCCTACCATAGAGGTATATTTTTTTTATTAATTTCCCCATTGAGAAGGCTAAAGTCTTATGTATGACCATACCGCCTCGTCATACGTTTATTATTTTTATATTAATTTATATTTCATAAGTGAGATAATGTTTATTTTTGTCATCAGAGTTGTTATGTCAAGTCATGCCCCTGTAAAGTGGTGGTGGTGGCGACTTTACTAGAGACTTTTATGAAGTTTTGGAGGCAGCACGAAGAGTCATGTTTCACGGCATTACACTATTCACCACCTCATACACATTGTAAAGCACTTAACGGGTAAAAAACCACTATTCTTACACTCAAAACAAATCACAAATTTAAAAAAATAATTCAAAGCAACCATTACAACATTTTCACGTTACCGCCAAATGATTATGAGTTCGTTACATGAAGCTTAATACAAGATAGAGCGAATCCTTGTACAAAGGTCAAAGATAATATCTGCATATCGCAATCCTACGTATTTTCCTTGCCTTCTATTTCTCTTTTCTCAGGATGGGGATATTAAAGTATCGTCTCTCATCGTATTGCATCGTATGTACAGACAGCGTCAGAGATAAGTATCCCCCTTGCATTATAATACCCAGCTTCAAATCCCTTTAAATCACCGTCGCGATGAATGTAGAAGTTTTGCCCTTAAAAAATAGATTATATTTGTATATCCGTATGTAAGCCTAAAAATAATTTTAAGTATTACAATTTTTTGAAAGGATTTATAGCTGGGTGTCTTGTGCAATGGGGATACTTATCTCTGACGCTGTCTGTACCTAAGAACCCGCTCCTTGCCCGTTCCATCTTTTACACATTTTCTTGGTTCTTTCCGTCAGTCAATTTGATAGAAGACGTCATTACCATTTGATTGATGTGTTGTTGCAATTTTTGCGGGAGTCTGCGATGTATTTTCTGTTTCACGTTATGTGCGTATTTACTGCACCTCTGCGGAGTCGAGGCGGACTGTGACTGTAGGGACTGTTGTTCTTGTAAACACAATGAGGAATAAACTTATTTGCAGTTCTTTGGTATTTAGAAAACTTACGCAATACTTTAAATCTAACCTTACTCTAACTTTAAGACAATAGAAGCAGTTATGTTCGCATGTATTGTTCCGGCCTTAGATTAGAAGAAAAATTGTTTTTTTTCTATGGTTTTTTGCTTTCTGTATTTTAAATAAAATGTTATGGGCGTTACTTGTTCTAAAATAATGTTATGGGCGTTACTTGTTGAACAATAATGTTGTGGGCGTTACTTGTTTATCATTTTTTGGCATTTCACGTCATTGCTATTGGCCTTGATGGTGAAATTTCTGCGGGAGTCTAGGATACATTTTCTGTTTCACGTTATGTGCGTATTTACTGCAATTCATTTGAAAATTTAGTTCATAAGACTTAACTTTTTGGGTTTTTTAATTTCGGGTATCTACCCGAAATCTTGGATAGAAAACAAAAAAAATTAAGAAGAACCAAAGATTGGGCTGTTCATCTTAAGAGAGACCTACATCTAACAGTGGAAGATAGACTTAATGATTATGACTATATGCTATACAAGATTAAATAGGTACTTTATAAGTATTCAGTCCCAAACGAATATCTCGCGCCCCTGAACTCATCTTCTCTTGAACGGATATTAACCTACGGACTTAAAGTTTGTATTGACCCTATGCCCAATTTCATGAAGATCGAACAAGCGATTACGACATTAGGTAAGAAAGTAACCTATGATTGTTCATACATACATAAAATTTACATACACATACAAATTCAGATTATTTAAGTCAAATACCTACCTAGACTTAGTTAGATCAACTCTACTAACTACGCTTATACTGTTTTTTACCCTCGGAGAAAAAGTAAGAGGAGTGTTTATGTCAAACCATTTTAACTTTTTAATAATACAAAAACATAAATTTAACAGACAAATGTACTCAATCACTTTCAACACATTCTTCACATACATCATCGAATCCGCACAAGTGAAACAACATAGCACACATTGATATGCAACTAATGCACCTTAAACAACGACAACAACAATTACCACAACAGCACATGACGTCACTTGTTTATTTTGTAGTGGGCGTAACTTGTCCACTAATCGTTTTGCGGGCTTAGTTTTTTCAATTGATATTGCCTCAGACGTTGTGGTTGTAGGTGTTGTTTGTTTAATGTTATGGGCGTTACTAGTTTTACAATATTATTGTAGACTTGTTCAATAATTTCTCTGTAAACGTGACTCGTTCAACAGAATTGTTGTTGCTAAGTCCGATCTTGCTTCATAGCCTCATGGCGTCACTTGTTCTATAATAATGTTGTGGGAGAGACTCGTATCGTTCTGGGCGTGAGTTGTTCAACGATTTCTTGTTCAATTTCCTTTTGGGCGAAATTTTACCTTCAATCACCTTTACTTTATAATTTCTCGATCTAGTATCTCGAGTCTTTGAGATTTCTTCAAAATTCAGAAGAATACTTCTGGATTTCCTACATTGTTCCTGCTTTGCTAGAGCTTTTGATATGTTTTCAGTTCAGCAAAGATAAAATAAAGAAGTTACTCTCTGGTAAGTTCTTCTTCATCTGGCTTAAAGCTAATTTTCACTTCTTCGGCATTTCCTTGTCTCATCATTATTATATTTTAGGAACAAATAGTAATATTCTGTTTATTTAAACATTTGTGCTAGAATGTCACTAAAATTTGACAGGATTATAATTTGCTTGATTGTCATTTTGACATATTTCAGACTCGTTCAACTTCCTCCAAGAAGTATTTTACTATTTATTCTTCTTTATTGTTTTTTATAAGGTTTTTATAGGCTTACCACTTCTTGCGGCTACCTATCATTTACTTTTTCAAACCGTGCCAAAATTCCATTCAAATTGGTTCAGCAGTTTTGGGGTGATTGAGCAACATCACAAAATCCACGTGCCATTTGCAATTCGCATCATTCACTTTCACTCCCCAAATGAACGAAAAATGAACAGTGAACACAAAAGAGAACATTCACTCGGATTTAGTAAGAAGACGTCCGATTTCACTCGACGAAATGTTGAAAGAAAAGAACAAGTGAACGTTCTTTTCAACCGACTTATAAACAGTATCAAAAGCAAAAAAATAACTGCCTCCTTCATACCTACTCATAAGTTAGAATGCGCCCGAGAGAGACAAACATACTTTAAACATGCGCATGCAGTGCGACGTCACGCCGCGCTCTTATCACAGACACTTCACAAGCGCACGTATGAATATGTTGTACATGCCAGCTTCGGACCTCAGACCTGTTATACCTTAAGGGGAATCCTCAAATCCGAATTCCATACAAAATGTTTCGGACAAATACTCAAAAAGTACGCCGTATTATAATAATTTCTTCGCACTGTTCGTTTCGTCCATGTTTTGTGATTTCGTCAACAAAAAAAGTGAAAGATTTCATACCTTAATTTAGATTTTATACGTGTTTTAAAATTAACCCTACTAACTTAAAAACACGTATTAAATCTAAATTAGAGTATTAGAGTAAAGTAGGTAAAATTTGTCAATGAACAATTTTATTTCGTTAAAAGCCGTCGGTTAGTTAGTTTTTTTCCACGACGACTTGAAGCCGGTGTCTCGAAATAGTTGGTCCACGTCTTCATTATCCAGCATCAGAGTCACCGACTGAGCAAAAAATAATAATGTTTAATTCTTTGTTTTTAAATTATGTATTCTATGTAGAAGAAAGAAAGAAGGAAAAATAATTTATTCCAACAAACACGGCAACACACATTTAGAAAGTGGGTACTAATTATAAAAAAACAGAAAACTTAAAATTAAATAAATTAAAAAATATAACTATAACATGTACAATCTACCTACTTAGAAACACAACAAATTATTATTTATATATTTGAAACAATAAGGTTGGTAGAAGGTAGGTACACCACACAGCTGCCGGGCTTACCGCGTTGTCGGAAACGGTCTGTGCTCAGCATAATGTTGAGGATTCGCATCCACAACGCTGATTTTCAGCACAAACCGATGATGTGATTCACGAACAATATACCTATATATATATATATATATATATATGTAGGTATATATGTACCTGTATCTATTTACAAAAAACAAGGTACCTATATAAGTATTCAATGAGTTATTCAGATAATGGTACCCACAGATAAAGCCGTGTTCGCCGATTGGGAAAGTGTCGACTTTCGAACGTTCAAATTCGAACCCAGTCATACCTACATCAATGGATTTTTCTGTATAAAAAAGCTATGTGTGCACTGTGCTGTGCATTAAAACACGTGTTTAACGGTGAAGGAAAACATCGTGAGGACCGGCATGTCATAGAACCTTGTGAAACATGTATCAAGTGCACGAAAGGGCTCTCCGAGGCGCACTTGAACTCCTTTCCCAGTCGGTCTTTGTTTTAAGTTAGGTAAGAAGCCCTTGTATAATATCAAGAAAACCAGCTTTCCATATGTATGTTTATAGGTACCTGTTTATTTCGTTTTGAGTACACTGCGAGCTGTGTTACAAGCAATGCTTTGGCTCCAGGTCTGAAACGAGCATTAAGTTTATAAAATAAATAGGTATCGATTAAAAATCTAATGCCTACTTGCACCAAACCGTCAGGCAATTACTTTTCTTGCTAGCCAGTTCTTAACAGTCCAAATTCAGACCGTTTATAAATGTCAAGCGAGTTAAATAATTGCTCAGGAACTTCGATAGTATTCATGCGTCGACATTTTAGGTAAACATCGAATTTGGTAGCGTTTCGTGCGTTCTTCAAAACAGTAAAAAAAATACCTTCCCAGTTGGTTGCGGTTTGTGATCTTTTGAAGTGAAGTACATTGCGAGTAATACCATAGACCTACAAACATTTGTAACTGATGGTGCAGTCGGCATAAAAACCACATTTTTATGCTTTTTCTCTATTTCGCTTCCTTTACGAGATATAGCGGTTTTGTTTTAGAATACATTGTTATCGAGATGTGAGCTACTCTGAAAGTTTCAGCCTGGTAGGTTTTCGGGAAGTGCTCGAAAGTTGAGTTACAAGATCCCACCCGGAACGACAGACAGATAAACATGAAAATAACTTAAGGGGAATCCTCAAGGCAAAGTTCCATACAAAATGTTTCGGACAAATACTCAAAAAGTAATGTGTTAACAAAAATTAGTAAGGTTTCATACTTTAATCTAGATTTTATACGTGTTTTAAAATTAACCCTAATAACTTAAAAACACGTATAAAATCTAAATAAAAGTATGAAACCTTTCCTTTTTTTTTGTTGACGAAATCAAAAAACATGGACGAAACGAATAGTGTGAAGAAATTACTATGATACGACGTACTTTTTGAGTATTTGTCCGAAACATTTTGTATGGAATTGGATTTGAGGATTAGCCTAAATAAAAACGTGGTAATAACGGACAATTAACGTTTTTCTTTCCTTAATTTTTACCTTAGAGGTCGGTCTTTCGTCTGCTTCCATCGAAGCCTTGCAATATTTTCCTGAAATTCAAAATCGATTTGTAACTTTTCAACAGACTTCAATTTTTTTTTTATATTTGTTACCCCGGAACTTTGTTGTTTATAGACCGATTTAAAAAAAATCTTTTTTGTTTGAGAGGGTACTTTCAGATTGGTCCCATACATATTTCATCAAAATCGATTCAGTAGTTTAGTTTTTAAATCCAAATAACTGAATAGTAGATTATGCACTAAGGGGATAAAGCGGTGTCTTATGTCGCGGGATGCATATTGAACCCTGAGCTAACGAGGGACTCAGTTATGTAGAGTCCTGAGTGACGCGAGGGGTTCAAGCTACCCAAGACGAAGACAGGCTTTATCCCAGAGGAGCATACTCTACTTTTCACACCTACTGCGAGGCAATACAAAGTCAGGGCTCCAGCAGCGACCACCGTCTTTTGTTTCACAATCTTTGAAGTCGCGCCTTTCTCCTTTTTTTATGAGTGGCCAGTTCTATTTTCGAACAAACCTTTACAATGCCATATGGGCGTTCTTTTACTTAGAGTTTTCCACGAGGTTCCACACGAATTTGACGTTCCAAATTCAAATCACATTACAACCCTTGGGAGTTTCATACAACATTACCTCTCTAGAGAGGTAATGCTTTGCTTTACCTTGATGGTAGCATGATATGTAATTGGACATTGTCGAGCAGGTGGTGTGAAAAAAAAAATTAGTCGTCGAAGTTTATTGAAAAAAAAATTACGTAGTTTGCTTCCCTGTGACTTATCAGTGGTGTTTACGGTCACTAAAACAGTCCAATTGAAGTCGGTTGTCTATGTTTTTGCAAAACCTTGATTATTGTCTCTTGCAAATAATTAAGGACAGTGTATACTGTTCTAGGATCATCGACATAACTTTCTGATATAGCAAGCCAAGCCAAGTCGCGGTCACCTAGTTGCTTAACTGAGGGTATAAGCTACCTGAAAGTCTAAGTCAATTGCCTGAGGGTGTAAGTTTATAACCTGAGGGTATAGGTACGTCAATTACCTGAGAGTGTAAGTCAATTGCCTGAGGGTGTAAGTTTATAACCTGAGGGTATAGGTACGTCAATTACCTGAGAGTGTAAGTCAATTACCTGAGTGTGTAAGTTTATAATCTGAGGGTATAGGTACGTCAATTACCTGAGAGTGTAAGTCAATTACCTGAGTGTGTAAGTTTATAACCTGAGGGTATACGTCAATGACCTGAGGGTGTAAGTCAATTACCTGAGGGTTTAAGACTATAACCTGAGGGTATACGTCAATTACCTGAAGGTGTAAGTCAATTACCTACCTGAGGGTGTATATTGGTGGTGGGTCGGTAGTACTCCATAGCGTTATGGTCTTCAAGTGTGGTTGAGGTCTGCCGCTGCAGTGGTATCACTTCTTCGAAGTTCTCTTGATTTTCTCTGCAAGAACATAAACACTTGCTTTTGTCCGCGGCTTCGCCCGAGTGTATTCAGTATTCAGTCGTTTATTGCCATATTGGGTAGGTAGGTTACATCTCAGGTCTTAATGAGTTTTCTAGAACTATGAGCAGCTTCACAATATTACCCGTTTTCGGTGTCGCAATCATAGAGGTGGGCCGATATTAGTAGATTTTAAGCAGAAAAAAAATTTAGTATTTTTAATAATTAATTATAGGAACTCTATACTTAAATTATATTTTAAGTGGTGGTGATGATGATGGCCATCTCGAGTGATATCGAGACGAAAAGTAGCCTGGTGTTTTACGAACCCAATCATAAATTCCGTTTCAGTTCAATTTCGTGCAGTTTGGCACTATTGAATACGATAGGTTCTAACGCGGTTTCTGATTTAAATTTCAATTATAATGTAATAAATACTATATATATACCTACATATACTACTCGGGCGAATCAACATGACACCTGGCTGCCACGTGGCTCCAAACTTGCTGCGTCCCCTCCGTGTTTGTCCTTCCTCTAATTGCGAAGCCTTATCATTACTTATCATTACCAAGTATTGCAGAACCTCTTCTCTATCAAGATTATCCAATTCCACGCTGTACTTTGCACAAACGTCATTCGAGCCTGGTGTCATGTACAGACAGCGTCAGAGATAAGTATCCCCCTTGCACAAGACGCACAGCTATAAATCCTTACAAAAAAATTTAAAACCAAAATTATTTTTAGGCTTACATACGGTTATACAAATATAATCTATTTTTTAAAGGCAAAACTTCTACATTCGCCGCGACGGTCATTTAAAGAGATTTGAAGCTGGGTATTATAATGCAAGGGGGATACTTATCTATGACGCTGTCTGTACATTCGCCCGAGTAGTAGATAACATGGTAACCTCCAGAGTCCAAAGTATGGTTTCCTCGTGCGCCACTCCAAGATAAGCTGGTCTTCCGTGACGTGGCTCTTGACTTCCGCCTTATTCCTCACCTCCAGTTCTCGATCCAACTTCTCCACCAGCATGCCTTTGGTCTTTGTCCTGTCTTCTGCAATTTATTAATATTTTTTTACAATGTGCTTTATAAACCGATTTAAAAAAATATTCTTTGTTTGAAAGTTTAGGTAGGTATACTTTTAGATTGGTCCCATATAAATTTTATCAAAATCGGTTTAGTAGTTTAGTTTTTACACCAAAATAACTCTTTTGTGAAGGATTCGATATGAATGCGATTCTCATAGTACGATGACACACGGCTTTTTTACACGCTACAAGCCAGCGTTTACGCTTGTAGCGTGTAAAGTCGCCCAGTGTCATTGGCGTTTTTACAATCTGCTTGTTGACAATCTTTCCCAAAAGCTAACACGCTCACACGCTAGCGTTTAAAAACGCCAACAATCAGCTTGTTAAAAAGCTTGTGTATCATCGATGCTTCAGTTTTGGCCTTTCAGTTCAGTCCCACGCCTTGTTTAAGACTGCATGATAAGTAGGTACTAGGTATCCTACCTCTAAACACGAGCATAGAAGTGTCTCTCTCAGTGGTCCCAATCTCCCTCTCTCTGGTAGAGCGCGTGTATCTAATGCTGGGAGTGGGAGCGTCTCCCATCTCCACCGTCAGTCCAGGATCCTCTTCATCTTCGTCATAGAAGTCTTCTTCTTCTTGTGTCTCTTCTATGACAACTGGGTGACGGACCTATTGTTGAAAATATTATTGTAAGTGATAGGTATGTATCACTTACTAAAATTCTCGTTACATAACGAGAATTTTGATTGGTGTAGCACCGTAATGGTCATGGGTAGAGATCGCGATCTCTTAACATCTAAAGGGAGCCTTTTTTATACATTGGGACATCTTTTGGGATGCCCACCACCCTTGGAGGAGGACGGACAACCCGTCGGACTTTAACCGACTAAAACCCCATGGTAGCCGACCTCTGCGCATTAGAGGGACCCCGGGATATCCTAAGAACTCGTACCGGTGTCCCTCACGCATGTTGCTGTGAGGCCCATCCCAGGGAAGGCTTGCGCCGACCCCGAGTTCCGCTTGCAGTGCATGCCTCCCCGTGCACTGCAGTCGTCCCGGGTCCGAGTATAGTGCAGCCAGAGCCCCCACTCCGACCGCTCTCATACCCAGCAAGATCCCTCATGGGCGTCTGGAGGAAGCCTAGTCTCGTCATTTGTTCACATAAAATAAACTCGTGATTTACCGTCCCACACCATTGGTTTAGCTATTAATAAATAGTATAAATATAAATAGTAATACTTCCGCTTAACTTCGAAACAAAGGTTCCAATTAACTTACCTAAACGAAACGTGAAACGCGAGTCAACATCTCCTGAGGATGCCTCGACAGGCGAAACACTTGTCGACTTGGGTTTTCAGTTTTCGGCGCTTTGGTTTAGATACAAAAAATCTTAAACTAGAGTTAAGTTAATTGGAACCTTTGTTTGGAAGTTAAGCGGAATTATTACTATATTTATTTATACTATTTATTAAAATTTATGGATTTCCGCAAAGTAACGCCTGAATCATTCAATTAGGTACCTATACCTATTGGTTTAGCTCATTATGCGACAATAATGTGATCCCGAATTCCTCTGTAATGAGTACTACCTTTCATGGTAGCAGAACGTGGTTGTCGTGAAAAGTGAATTCAAATTTCTAATTTAAGTGCATGGACTGGTTTTATTGGAGGATCTCTGGTGATGTCCAGTTTAGTAAGCCTATCTACACCTACCTACCTGATATTTAACTGTGCAATATCTTTCCATCGCAATTCCTGTGCTTTTTAGTGCGTTTTGATAGGTAGAACCCGCATTCCGCTTGGTGCATCAGTTGAATTCAGCCCTAAAAAAACGTGTTGGCCGATTGGTGCCTCGACTTTCGTTCCGAAGGTCGTTGGTTCAAACTCGGTCGTACACCAATGGATGTTTCTGCTCGAAAAAATTATGTGTGCTGTAAAACACGTGCTTAACGGTGACGGAAAACATCGTGAAGAAACCGGCATGTTATCCTTTTAGAACCTAAAAAGTTCGAAAAACATGTGTCAAGTGCACGAAAGGAGGCTTCGAGGCGCACTTGAAATCCTTCCACCATACTGGTTCGAAAGAACTAGTGACACGTTGAAGAAGAAGCCCTAGAAGTAGGTACTACCTATAACGAAGGGATTTCTGGGTTAGATACGCACCAATTAGTTAATCTGATAAAGGTACTAACAGGAGCACAAAGTAGCGGAAACTGCGTCCTATGCCTCCTTATAGTGTGTATCGGACACTGTGCCAATGGGCCCGGGTTCAATGTCCTCTGCCCCAGCATGTTGGTGTGAGAGAAATCACACACGAGCAGTAGTCGCGGGTGCGATATCCCGTGGTGTACCGCCCCGCATCCCATAGCCTGGAGTCCCCAAACGCAGAGTTGGCTGAAGTGGCCCCACACTGCACCCCTAGAGAAACATGATTTGATACAAATTTCCATCAATTCAGAGTGTAACTGGTTGGAACCAAAAAATTCTCAATACTGTTTGGAATCAATAATGATTGGAACCCACCTAGATAGGTAGGTGCATACCAAGCTGATACCCTAGATCTGATTTTGTGTCTGATAGGGAATCAGACAAAGCCACAAACTGACTTAGACATGGTGGCAATTTATTATGGTGCAAAGATAGCAAACAGTTTCTGAAAAACCTTTCTATTTTATCATTAATTTATCAGAAGAAAACATCCCTGGGCAAGAAGAAGATGGCCTCCCTTTTCTCTGTCTTTCCTTTCATTTGAAACATGGCTTCGGTGCTCTATATTTTGGAGAACAGTGTATACCGCCACCTTCTACAGGGCCTTCAACGACATCGGTTCGCATTGGATGGATTCTGCGTTGAAGGTACCTGGCAGCCATCCGCGGAAAGCCGCGGACTGTGGTGAGCTGGAGCGTATGGCTATCTTGGACACTTCTCCATGCTCGTTCTACGCTGGAGGTATCTACCTGGCAGCCATCCGGAAAGGCGCGGTGAGCTAAAGCTTATGGCTCTCTTGGACTCTTCTCCACACTCTTTCTACGCTGGAGGTACCTGGCAGCCATCCGGAAAGGCGCGGTAAGTTGTAGCGGCGAAGCGCGGCGTTTCTCGCCCCACCACGCGTCCAGCACGCGGCGTATGGCTCGCTTAGCACCTTTCTCTACCGATTCGCCGGTTCTACGCCACCGGACCTCACCCACCGTTTGACCGGCGTAGGGGTAGCGTACTGGGAGAAAAGAAGATCAGTGTTGACTGATGAGTCCAGTAGGAAAATCTGATCACGAAAAAATACTAGCTGATTGTCCTGAAATTCAGTAGATTTGTGTTTATTTAAAGCTGGAAAAGAACATATTAATAGGTAGGTACTAGGCTAATTTTTATCACAAAATCTCGCGGGTGAAGCTGCAGGCAGCAGTTATTTTTATTTTATTTTATTTTTATTTTTTCGGAAAACTTACAGCTAGGTACACGATTGATTAAAAAGATAAATACAGATGGCCAATTAAAAATTTTTTTTGTTTTTTTATTATCTTATACTTATACTATTAGTTCGGTACATAATACAAGTAGACCTATATAGAATTTGAACTTGAGTCAATCAATGCGACATAGATTTTAAAAATAACCTGTTGCTCTGCAGTCGTCATGAACAAAGTGGCATTGATCAGCGAGCCTCTGAGCCAGGAACGCCAACTCACGATCCCATTCCTGAATATAGATCAGATTTTTTTTTACAATTAAGTTTATTTTTATTATTTATTGTTTTTAAATGCATAGAACTTACGACTAGCATCATGATCTCTGGCTTCGGCAGGTGAACACCTCCTCGGACCTTCTCGTTTCCCGCGGCTATTCGCTGACGTCGCCTGAATATAATAGATATTTTTGTAGGTAAACTTTGTAAAAATATGAAGTTTTTTTCAAGGCCTACTGTAAAAGGTGTTTTTTTTACCACGTTTTTATGGGGTCACTTTCTTGTCTGTCTGTCTGTCGTTCCGGGTAGAATCTTGCACCCTAAATTTCGAGCCCTTACCACCCTTACCTACCGATTAGCTATCCGGCTGAAACTTTCAGGGTAGCTCACAACTAGATTACAGTGCATTCTATACCGCTATAAGTCGTAATGGAAGCGATAGATAGAGCAAAAGCCTAAAAACGTGGTTTTTAGATATTAATCTAACTTGTTCTTACCTATTAAGTATAGGTACAGTCAGCTGTCACAGACATGTGGGTACTTATACCTACACTCTCAAGATCGATGCTCTCAAGCATTTACATTACATAGTTCAGGGAATGAGCAAGCTGAAGTGGCAGTGGGCTGGCCATATCTGCCGAAGAACCGATAACCGCGAGGTAGGCGAGTTCTTAGGTGGAGACGAAAGGTTGCAGGTAAGAGATGGATGCGGCAAGCCGAAGACAGCGCGCGATGGCGCACATTTGGGGAGGCCTATGTCAAACATTGGACTGCGATAGATTGCTGATATAGGTACCTACTTATGAGAGGCAAATTACATGTTACCCTTACCTATTGACGTATAGAAGAATGAAATTCTTCATCTCATCGGTGAATTTGATGGCCGTGTAGTTGACACACGAAGCGCCCGGGCCTGGCTGGATAATACGATGCGTAAACAAAAATCTAAAGTTATCTAATGGTCAGCACCTACCTAAAGTAGGTGTAGGTATAAGTATACGGTTTAACAGCGCTCGGCGAAAGTGGAGGGAACTAGCTCTGCGCAAATGAGGTGAGGCGAGACGGCGGGAAGGTGGCTAAGCGACCAATTATAGACGCTTCCCTGTTGCGTCGCACCCCTCTCCCGCCAAACATATCTAATAAGTAATCGACTTCTGCGCATTCAAGGTCAGGGTACCTACTCTTTGGGAACCCACCATATGGCTCAATAATAATCCTCAGGTATAAGAAAAGATTAAGGGTAATCCTCAAATCTGAGTTCCATACAAAAATGTTTCGGACAAATACTCAAAAAGTACGCCGTATTATAGTAATTTCTACACACTATTCGTTTCCTCTATGTTTTTTGATTTCGTGAAGAAAAAAAGTGAAAGGTTTCATACTTTAATTTAGATTTTATACGTGTTTTTAAGTAGAGTAGAGTAGAGTTATTTTAAAACACGTATAAAATCTAAATTAAAGTACCTTTCACTTTTTTTGTTCACGAAATCAAAAAACATAGAGGAAACGAATAGTGCGTAGAAATTACTATAATACGGCGTACTTTTTGAGTATTTGTCCGAGACATATTTGTATGGAATTCGGATTTGAGGATGCCCCTTAATTTCACATGTTTGAAAACCACTTACGGTTTTTACAATCTTACAAAATCTTTTTTATGTATATTCTGATTTAATGACAAACAACGCACAGGCCAAACCACTGAACGTATAAGAAACTACCTAAGTACTTATTTAAATAATAATTCTGATAATTCGCAACGCAAACGAAGTTGTGGATCTCAGTTAGTCTTATTAAATAACTAGGTAAGTTACGTAGGTAGGAACCTACCTACTTACAATCAGGAAACTCTACGGTTTCGTGACAAAATCTACGGTTTCGTGAAAAAACTACGATTTCGTGACAATACTCTACGGTT
This sequence comes from Lobophora halterata, assembly GCA_932526365.1. Taxonomy (NCBI): domain Eukaryota; kingdom Metazoa; phylum Arthropoda; class Insecta; order Lepidoptera; family Geometridae; genus Lobophora; species Lobophora halterata. The sequence continues at coordinate 2,371,126 of OW052023.1, read as the reverse complement.
TCGAGACAAAACTATACGGTTTCGTGACAAAACTCTACGGTTACGTGAAAAAACTCTATAGTTTCGTGACAAAACTCTACAGTTTCGTGACAACACTCTAGGTTTCGTGACAAAACTCTACGGTTTCGTGATATAGGTAATCTGCAAGTGTACTAACATCACTAAAATGGCAGGCAACATGGCGCCCTTTCCCCTGACACAGCCTCTTGTACCTCACTGCACAGTAAGGCTGCTCGTCCAACCCTGCAGTTAACACCACCAGCCATGGTAGAAGGATGGATTTCATGGCTTTTCTGGAAACAAATCCATTCGATGTTACACTGTTTTGGTTACAACAAGAGGAAAGGATCATCCAAATGTCTCAAAGTGGACGAGCGCTGTAGGTAGGTATGTAGCTGCGTAGAGTATGCCCAAGACCATAACCACGCAGATGATCCCGACGGTAAAACTTGTGTAAGTTGCGTGACTTTTCAACTGCTCTAAATCTAACGCATTTGCACCACCACTAGCGTTTTGAGCTATAATAACTTTTTGTTTTTTTTTTATTCAGAGACCAAAAAAAAATTATTTTAAATATGTATACTAGAGTTGAATTAATATTTGAAGCCGCGATCGCGTGACACACCGATCGCGACGACCGATGAAGGGATGTTATTGAAACGTCTGGAACTCGATGGAAGAGCTTTTATTACTACTATAATTAATTACAATGAAGTCTTACGTGCTAGCATATATACCTACTTATGTATAGTTAATACCTACTTATGGCTACGCTATACCTACCTACTACACCTCACCGAATGTGATTGAAAATTCTGTGTAGAACTGAGACTTTCGAGATTGAGCCTTAGGTGTAGGTAGGTATATGGGCAGGCACGTTCTGGTCATGAGCAGTCTGGCATTGGGCATTTACATGGGGAAATCTTCATAGATAACCACCGCCCTTGGGGAGGGAGGATGGGTTATGCCTGACTCTAACCGACTAAAGCCCCATGGTGGCTGACTTCTGCGCATTAGAGGAACCCCGGGATATCCTCAAAACTCGTACCAGTGTCCCTCACGCACGTTGCTGTGAGGCCCATCCCAGGGAAGGCTTGCGCCAACCCCGAGCTCCACTTGCAGTGCATGCCTCCCCGTGCACTACAGCCGTCCCCGGCTTGAGTAGGTATTTTAATGCAGCCAGAGCCCCCACTCCGACCGCTCTCGAACCTACCAAGATATCTCTCATTGGCAGGAGACAACGCCGCCCTTGATGAGACCAGGAGAGCACCTAGCTCGTCTCGTTGGGTACTTGTTTACATAAAAATAAATATACTTACCTACCTATTACAAGCCTATTTACTTACGTTTTAACAGAGTTACAACCACATCGCTAAAATAAATTTTCCCAAAAACTATGAATATAAAGTAAATAGCAAAAAAAACACAACTTGTATGTAAAGAAAATATAAAAAAGAAAAGTAAAAATTAAACTGAAGTGAAATATTTTGTCAGAAATCCGCCATATTGACAAGATTTCGAAGAAAAATGGTTTACTCTAAAGGGCATATAGACAATTAACTACGAAAAAAAAGTATGGTACTGTCAACCGAAAAATACTCTTTACTACTACTCTTTGATTATAGGTACAAAGAACTTGTATACTATTATTATTATTATTATTATTATTTATTTAATTAATTAGAACGGTTTTACACCACTTACACTAACTAATATTATATTATACATTACAGAACAATTCATTACATATAGTCACACATAAAAAAAAAAAAAAAAAAAAATCATTTAAAAAATAAAAATTCATGGCAGTAATTATAATTGATAAGTCAAAAAGAAAATGTCAGTGAAAAAAAATTAATTACAGAAATAGAATAAAAAAGATAAGTATCAAGATATAAAATTACTTTCATTCATCGCTCTCACAGAAAATCAGACACTCTACCATCAGTTTCTTCCATTCATCAATAAAAACGTCACAATTAGGGTTCGTCATCAAAAGCTTGTTGAGGGCGGTAAGGGTGCGAGGCAGTGGAGAGTTGGCGCGAGCCACGGTGCGGCTTGCTGGTACGGCAAAAAGTCTGTGCCTCCTAGCACGTGTATAGTTATTAGGAGTGAACAGCCGAAACGAGTCGTTAAGTAAATCGGGAGCGTCGATAGCTCCTCGAAAGACCTTACAAAACGACGCCATCTGATCGCAAGTTCTTCTGTTTTTAAGGGAGTTATATCCGAGACATCCCAGGAGGAACTTGGTTGGATACATGTACGGATAGTATCCGAAGACACGTTTGTACATAAACCTGAGGAATGCCTTCTGAACTTTTTCGAGTAGCAGTGCGTAAGTCGATTCGTAAGGGTTCCAGACACAGCTACTAGCCTCAAGCTTGCTTCGTACTAGAGCTCCAAATAAAAGCCGTATGACTCTATCATCTTGAAACCCACGAGCGTTACGAAGAACAAAACCCAGTCTTTGAAAGGACCCCTTAGCGACGGCAACGATATGGTCATGAAACGTAAGTTTCCGGTCAAATGTAACCCCGAGATCCTTCGTCACAATTGACCTACTGATCACACTACTGTTTATAGAGTAATCGAAGGATATCGGTTGCCGCATTCGACCGAAAGTCATCGCGGAACATTTGGATGGATTGAATTCCATTTTATTTTCCATGCTCCATCGGCAAACCGCAACTACGTCACGTTGAAGGGCTTTACAGTCTTCCATAGAGTCGATGGCTGTGTACAGTTTAAGGTCATCGGCGTACAAAAGGCATTCCGCACGCTCAAGTACCTCTGGAAGATCGTTAACCATTAATATAAAAAGTAGAGGCCCTAAGATAGAGCCTTGGCTCACACCCGAGCGAGTGTGATACGGTGCAGATTCGAAGATTCCAAGCCTGACATACTGCTGGCGGTCGCGAAGATAGTCTGCGAGGAGACGGAGGAGGTTAGGTGCAAATCCAATAGCACTTAGCTTTGCCAGCAGTATGTCATTATTTACCCTATCGAACGCCTTTCGGAAATCGAAGTAGAGCACATCTACCTGACGGCCACGATCAAGGTTGGTAGAGATGTACTCTACCAGTGTTAGAAGATTCGTGTTAACCGACCGCTTACCTCGAAAGCCGTGCTGAGCATTGCACAAAAATATTTCTACTTGTTTGAAAATTAACTTATGCAACACGTTTTCAAATATTTTGGCAGGCGAAGATAATATAGCAATGGGACGGTATTCCTCAACTACTAGCTTGTTCGATGACTTAGGTATAGGCGTCACTCTTGAGATCTTCCAGTGAGGGGGATACACGCCCGATTTCAGGGCCAGGTTGAAAATATGACGTAAGGGATGAACAATTGTTTTATGAACAGATTTAAGTAGGCTAGATGGTATGCCGTCTGGCCCTATGGAGCTACTTAATTTAAGTTTATTTATACCATAAATAACATCATGAGAAGTAAACTGTAAGATATTAACGTAGTTGCTATTACAACTTATGTCTTGGCTAGATATATATTCGGCGTCAAGCAGTGGCACATCGGGCAGAAAAACACTTGAAAAAAACTTTGCAAAGGCTTCAGCCGCGGCAGCTCCCGAATATGGTTCACCACTATAACTGATGTTTGGTTCAAAACCGCCTTTTGCCCGAAGATTGGAGATGTGGCGCCAAAAATCGCGAGGATTTCGTCCTATATTACCTTCGATCCGCTTTAAATACATGTCGTAGGCGTTGACTGCACGGGTTTTCAGAGAAGCTCTAAGATTCGAAAAAGCTCTATAGGATTCCTCAGATTTAATGCGTTTCCACTCTGCGTGGAGTTTGGTTTTCTGCTTCACATCATATATTATATCTGGCGTAAACCAGACGGGAAATCGTTTAGTTATTGTTTTCATGCGATTCTTTTTAGGGATACAGTTGTTAAATATGCCATAGACAATATCATAAAAAGCATCGGTAGCTTTAATAGTATTGTCCGCGTGTAAAACGCGATCCCAAGAGGCGCGGGCAAGTGAGTTGTGTAGTAGCTCAATATCACATTTATGGAAGTTCCAATCTTTGGCTGGATTGATATTGCTAGGTTCCATGTGATTTGAGCAGCGACTCGCTTCCACCGTCACATCGATATCTAAGGCAGGATACTATGTATCTAGAATGCCGACTCACACGAAAACTGCGAGCCGAAAGAGCTAGAACCAGTAAGGAGTGTGTCTCGTTCTGTAGGGCGACCATAATTTTTGAACTTTGAATATTTCATTGAGACATAAACAAGCAACCAAGGGAAAATTCAATCTGCTCAATAAGCTATCAATGTTATATACATACGTTACTTTGCATTATTGTTTTAAAATTATATCATACATAGGTGCATTAAAATATCAACAAAAAAGAGGGCGGTGCGCCGCATTCTAGTGAGGTATATCTGATTCAATGGTTTTAATACTGTTTCTTTCGAACAGTAATTATTTTTCTCGGCAGTTAGGTACCTAACCTACATGACAGCGACTGTACTAAACCTTTCAAATGAATCTGAATAACATTTAGAGCAAATCGTCTAATTTCGAAAATTGTCCCACTTATTTAAAAAATTATGGCCATGTTAATTTTGATTGTATGCTGGCAACTGTGTGAACGAGACACACTCCTTAACGAGGGGGTCTCTATCAAGCATTAAAATCCTTATATTTAGATTTAATTAAAAAAGAACTTTATTTCGAAGGCATAAGGTTCAGAATTCTTAATCCTTAAATAAAACAAAATGGCGTGTTAGCTCTCTAGATACATAGTATAAAAGCTCTTTGAGGTATACTCTAAAGAGTGACAGCGCACCAAGTGTCGAAAAATTTAGCGATCATGGTAGGTCGCAGGCGACAGCCGAAAGTATCCGAGATCTGTGGTCGCAATACCCTCAGTGTCAATTTTTTTTTCAACATTGTCAAAAAAAGCATGAAAAAAAAGATTTACAAGAAAAAAAGTGTTGCCTGTTTTCAAATGCAAGAATCCCTATAAACGATACGCGAGTTTCTTAATTACGGTTCTACATTACTGCCTACTAATCTTACGTAAAAATATTTTCATTAACAACCAAAATTGAATAACTATGTTACTATAAAACGAGCTGCTATCGACGACTAAAATATCAGATACAATAGAAGTTCAGACGTGCGCCTGCCGGTATGTCTGTCAGTCGAGTCTGTCTATTAGTCAATCGGTTGATTTAACGGCCACCCTTTCAATTTTAGACTTGTCTAAAACTCTCTACCTAATGATGTAGTTATTATGAGAGAGGCTTTTATTTAACCACGTTTTTATTAAGTCATCTGTCCTTCCGGGTTGAATCTTGCAACACAAATTTCGAGCACTTCCCGATTGGGGATCTAGCTGCAACTTTCAGGTTAGTTCACAACTTAATGACACTGCATTCTCAATCTATTTATTACCATGTAATGCCAACCTAACCACAAAAATCCATAAAAACCGCTATATCTCGTAAAGGAAGCGAGATAGAGCAAAAATAACACGTTTTACGGGTTTCCTAAAGGGGAACACTTATTCATGACAAATCGATCGAGAGGTTCGCAAACCTGAAAACATAACTTAAATTTTTCGATTTTTATTTTTGGTTTCAAAAATCTTCCAATTTCGAGCACTTCCCGTTTGGCATTCTAGCTGCAACTTTCAGGTTAGCTCACAACTTAATGACACTGCATTCTCAATCTATTTATTACCATGTAATGCCAACCTAACCACAAAATCCATAAAAACCGCTATATCTCGTAAAGGAAGCGAGATAGAGCAAAAATAACACGTTTTAAGGGTTTTCTAAAGGGGAACACTTATTCATGACAAATCGATCGAGAGGTTCGCAAACTTGAAAACATAACTTAAATTTTTCGTTTTTTAATTTTGCTTTTCAAAAATCTTCCAATTTCGAGCACTTCCCGTTTGGCGATCTAGCTGCAACTTTCAGGGTAACTCACAACTTAATGACACTGCATTCTAAATCTATTGATTACCAGGCAATGCCAACCTAACCTCAAAAACCATAAAAACCGCTATAACTCGTAAAGTAAGCGAGATAGAGCAAAAATAACACTTTTTACGGGTTTCCTAAAGGAGTAAACTTATTCATGACAAATCGATCGAGAGGATCGCAAACGTGAAAACAAACCTGAATTTTTCGTTTTTTATTTTTGGTTTTCGAAAATCTCCGTAAAACGTTGATTCATTGCTAGGTCTGGCAGATAGACATATCTAGAGATTAATTATAAAACACAAAATATTTAATTTAGATGCAAAAAATATAATCAAAAAAGCACGTTTCAATGGACAAAAATGTGCGTCGTTACGAACGATTGAACGACTCCGCACGGTTGCCGCACCGTGCGCTTTGTATGAAAATAAATGACCGTCTGTACGCCGCACGACAAACGCACCGCTTCGGCACTGCAGCGGTACATAACCATTCATAAAAATCAAACAATTAAATTGCAGATCAAATATTTTTATTATGAAATCCAATAATTTATATGTCTTCATATTTACACCGCATACACTAATATAAAATAATACGCAATACATTAACATTTCTAGTAGGTACAGTCGCCTGCACTAAGATGTTTAAGTCCAAAATTTTCAAAATGATATCGCAGTGATAAATATAAGTAGGTATTTGATGTACCTACACAGCGAAAATTCAAAAATTATGTCACCATCATTTTTTGCCATACCTAAATAAGTACATATGCATTTTTTCATCAATGATTGTCCATTACATTGTATTTTTGTAAGAAATGTTAACGGTGTGTTCAAACACGTTAAATTAAAAGCTGTCGCAAAATTTAAACACTACTAAAGTCTGCTATGAAATAGACCATTCAAAGTACCATATACGTTACGGTTTTCGTAAAAATTAAAAATGTGTAAACGACCACCCATTAGGAAACGTGCACTTCGTTTGAGCAAAGGCAAAAAAGAATTCAACCTTATCTTCCAATTAGAGGGCGACTGCGCTGTGATTGGTCTGTTTTTTAAACATGCTCCTTGCATGTTTAAAACTTACTAAGTGCACGAAAGGAGCCACTTCGAGGCACACTTGAAATCCATTTACCACACTGTTTAGTGGTTCGAAAGAACTAATGACATGATAAGAAGAAGAAGGAGCAGGCTCCTTTTGCGAAAAAAAAAATCGATTTAAATTTTTCGCAAGTTTACAATTTGACAATTTTAACACCGTCAAATTGTATATTATCGGTTTTTACAATTTAACGTTCATATATTTTATAAGACATATTGATGATGACAAAGTTTTTGAGTGTACGCTGTGTACATCTTTCTGAAATTCAGCACGGTGACATCATATTGAAATTTTTGACGTAAACATCTCAATGCAGGCGACTGTACTTAACATGCTATAAAACAGTAGGTACTAACAGTATTTCACACAAACTCGGATGAGTGGGTGAGGGCAAAACGTATGAGTATAGATTTTCAATGCTAACATGGTCCACCAGTCAACTTTCTGTACTATGCTTGAGATACTCTATCGCGGTGCAGACTATATTTAGACATACATTAATTTTCATGTCCCTGTTATTTTTTTATGAGATTTTAATTCAGTTAAAACTAGTTTTGACTAAGGACGTAGGTCAAAACCAATAATGACCGAGAAAATTAGTCGAAACCAGTTTTGACCGAGGCTCTCTTAGTCAAAACTAGTTTTGACCGAGGCTCTCTTAGTCAAAACTAGTTTTGACCGAGGCTCTCTCTTAGTCAAAACTAGTTTTGACCGAGGCTCTCTCTTAGTCAAAACTAGTTTTGACCGACGCTTTATTTTACTCAATACTAGTTTTGACGAACGCTCTCTCTTAGTCAAAACTAGTTGTGACCAACGCTTACTCTCAGTCAATACTAGTTTAGCCAGTTTACCTAACTATTATTTAAAACTCATAAAAAATTAACAGTGTCATCAAAAAAATTATGTAAATTATGTCTCAATCGCGATCGATATTATTTTTGCACCGGCTATGTGTTTTACTGTAACAATAAAGATTGATATACGGTTTGAGTGAAAGGGCGAGCCATTTTAACGTGGATGACCTTACATCTGTGTATAAATAAATTAAAATAAAAAAAAATCACTTGGAGTAGAACTTTACAAACCTACTGCACCAAACAATGCATAAAAAGTTAATTAAAGTACTGGGTACTGAAAAGGTTAAATTTTTTTTCGTCAATAAATGATGAATTGCACAATAATTTATTTCCAATAATGAATTAATTTAAATTAATTAATTTTCTTTTGGATGATTTTAAACAAGGCAGATTCAAAGAGATCACACGATTTAAATAAAATTACTTATTGCCATTGAACTGTTCAAAATCAGATATTTATAAAACTGCCTAAAAAATATGTCTAGAATTATTATGTTATTCATCACGCATTCGATTACATCATACATTACAAAAACCGCAAGAAAAGCAATGGCAGGGCAGTACTTTACAAAACCTTTATTTTTTGTAGCAGCAAAAAGTAAGCTTAAAATCCATAAAGATTATTAATTTTTAATAAAATACTTTTCATTTTCCTAACTAGACTACGTGTACACTAAAAACTGTAAATGTTGAATCGAATCAAACAAAAAAAGTCAAATTATTAAAAATAAATGCAAAAATAATTCCAAATAAACGTATCAATTTCAAAAATTTAATTTTCCTCACGATCGATTCAACACAACATTTACAAATTAAATGCTCTCATACAAAAATCTTTTTTACATCATTTACAGATCAGTCATAAGAATATTAATTATTTAAAGTCTTGTATGTATAAGCTATTTACATCTAATATTTTTTTTTTACAAAATGTAATAAACTTTGCGGTATCTTTTAAAAGACTAGCAACACATTTACTAGCTATCGAAAACTTTACTTATCTAGGTTTTTTTTATTTGCTCTGAAGTCACCTAAGACAAAACATGTCATGAGTTGCCATTTAGCTTAACTGATAATTATTATTGTGATGTTATTACTCATTTTAAGCATCAACACATATAATATAATTAATACGATATAATAATTCAAATGTTAATACTTTTTTGTAAAAATAACAATAGGGTACATAAATACTTAATTATCATGAAAAACGATACTTAATACTTGCAAAAACTGCAGTTTTTATTTATAAATATTAATAAAAGACAAAAATAAAATAAGTAATTATTACATCTTATTTAGGCATAAAGTTCATCATTAAAATTAAAATAAATAAATAATAAGAAAGTAAATCTAGCTGCTGTTAATAAAAAAATAAAAAATGATTTATGTTACGTCATAACTTACGTGGAAGTATGTTTTATTTTGATATCACTATATTATAAAAGGCTTAAGCATTGTCCTAATAGAACGCGATCACGCGACCATCGCAAGTTCGCGCGATGGTCGGTCGCGCGAATCCGCGATCAAACGTACTAACGTCAAAAAGGCGTCCCAATTGGCATCGCGCCGCGCGACCGCATCGCGTGAATGTCAATTGGGACGTCTATTTGACGTTAGTACGTTTGATCGCGGATTCGCGCGACCGACGTTCGCGCGAACTTGCGATGGTCGCGTGATCGCGTTCTATTAGGACAACGCCTTAGTCCTGACTGACAGACAACGCACAGGTCAAACCACTGGAAGTAGAGACTTGAAATTTGGATAGTATGTTCGTCAAGAAGTGTAGGTGTGTTTTTTTGTAATTGAAATTGCGGGCGTCAGCTAGTCAATGTAAAAAAATCATAACCTAGACATTATGAAAAAAGTCTGGATCCTAAAACGGCCTGTGACTTGCTAAAAAGTGCATGTGTAGCAAATATTTGGCCACTTTTTGGGAAGTGTTAAATTCTACTCACACCAAATTACTATACGGTTTAAACCATTTTTATATTATTCTGTTCAAAATAATGCATGAAAAAAAATTATTGAATTGTCTATTACTACTTTACTTTGTTTGATATCATTTACTATTTGTTCAATTTTATAAAAAAAATGGTGTTTCAAAGATAAAAAAAATATTTTACCCGACTGCAAAGAAAAATGGTAATATTTTTTTGAGTATATTATGTGATTCTGAGTTTTGCGCAGAAGACTGATAGGTTTAAAGATAAACGACTGATCCAAATGGCGGTTGCAAGCCGCCATATTATGAACCATATTACTATCAATGCAATTTAGCTGAAGCTGACTTGACAGCCCTGAATCCATTCAAAGTTACCAAAAAAGAAAAATGTTCATTTCCTTTAGTAGCCGACTGTACATTTTAAGGCCAGTATCCGTATTACCAAACTTTTGACAATCGTATTCGTTCCGAATACGTCACAGGGAAGTCAACAGTTTGCTTGTCGAGTCTTTTGTACAATTTGATACAAACTGAGGACAATCACAAATAAAAATTGACGATCTAAGTCGTATCGTAACGTCTTATAAACTTTTGACTTCTCTGTGACGGCTTCGATACGAATGTGCTTGTCAAATAGTCTGGCGATAGGACTTCAGTGCGATAACCACTTCCGGTTACAGGGCTACGCTATGATTACCACTTCCGGTTACAGAGCTAGTGTGACATCCACTTCCGGTTACAGGGCTACGTGATTACTACTTCCGCTTACATGGCTATAGTGTGATTACCACTTCCGGTTACAGGGCTACCGCATGATTACCACTTCCGGTTACAGGGCCTAGTGTGATATCCACTTCCAGTTACAGATAACCACTTCCGGTTACAGGGCTACATTATGATAACCACTTCCGGTTAAAGGGCTACAGTGTGGTAACCACTTCCGATGTCAGGGCTATAGTGTGATAACCACTTCCGGTTGAGTATTATTATTGGAATACTTGAGCAACGCACCGCGTTATGTACATACTTACAAATACATCACACTGATGTTAGATTCTGGAACAAAAAGCTTTAATTAATTTATTGTGCTGTCCGCAGCAATAATAATTGTTTTGAGTATATGACTGAAGTATACACCGTGTATTTTTAATTACCAAAAAAAATTAAATGGGCAATGCAGATGGGGTACTACGTTGTATCTGTGCAGTCAGAATTTTGAATTTCTACAAAATGGCAGAGTGACAGCGGAGCGAGTGCGGCGCCCGAGCCGAGGTTTTGCGAGCTGGCTCGAGCTAGGTACCCGGGTTTGCCAAACGATGAATAAAACTTAAATTATTATCAATTAAAGGTACCGCCTGACGCAAATCCATAGGAAAACGACTAACGGTAACAGTTATCCAATTTTAATAAAATTTATTTTGTCAACATTTCGACTTAATTTTTTCAAGTTTTTTTGCCGTATTTGTGTTCAGTAACGGCAACTGACTATGCGTATTTTTTTTCTGGTGATTAAAAACTGACCGTGTATGTAGTGTGAATTCAATTTTACATTTTTTTGTCTGTGTTATGTATAGAATTTTGCATGCTCCTGTGACTTGAAATAAGTTGATACTATTTTAGTAGATTTTAGAAAAAAATTGACATAACAACTTGTTTCTGCAAATAAGTGAATAGGAATTGAAATTGAGTATACGACTGAAGACACGCTTATGCTTCGACGACACACGGCTTTATTTTTAAAAATCAAATGTTTGTGGCTCGCTTCGCTATCTGCGTGCTATCGTGGAGGCCACCACCTCTTAAAAATCTAATGTGTGCGGCTCGCTTCGCTATCTACGTACTATAGCGGAGGCCGCCGCCTTATAAAAATCTAATTTTTGTGTCTCGCTGGCCAATGCCTTTTTAAAAATCTATTGTTGGCGGCTCGCTTCGCTATCTGCGTACTATCGCGGAGGCCACGACCAGCCCAGCGGTGGGCTCCAGTTACCTATGCAGCGTGGGATGCGGGTGGCGTTTGGTGTAGTTACCTGTGCAGCGTGGGATGCGGGTAGCGTTTGGTGTAGTTACCTGTGCAGCGTGGGATGCGGGTGGCGTTTGGTGTAGTTACCTGTGCAGCGTGGGATGCGGGTAGCGTTTGGTGTAGTTACCTGTGCAGCGTGGGATGCGGGTGGCGTTTGGTGTAGTTACCTGTGCAGCGTGGGATGCGGGTGGCGTTTGGTGTAGTTACCTATGCAGCGTGGGATGCGGGTGGCGTTTGGTGTAGTTACCTGTGCAGCGTGGGATGCGGGTGGCGTTTGGTGTAGTTACCTGTGCAGCGTGGGATGCGGGTGGCGTTTGGTGTAGTTACCTGTGCAGCGTGGGATGCGGGTGGCGTTTGGTGTAGTTACCTGTGCAGCGTGGGATGCGGGTGGCGTTTGGTGTAGTTACCTGTGCAGCGTGGGATGCGGGTGGCGTTTGGTGTAGTTACCTGTGCAGCGTGGGATGCGGGTGGCGTTTGGTGTAGTTACCTGTGCAGCGTGGGATGCGGGTGACGTTTGGTGTAGTTACCTGTGCAGCGTGGGATGCGGGTGGCGTTTGGTGGCGTTGCCCTGCGGGTGGTGGTGGCCCAGCGTGACTAGTGCGGAGGCCACGGCCAGCCCACCAAGTGGTGGGGCGCGCCCCGTGCCGCCGGTGGGCAGACGCACCAGTAGGGAGAGTACGGCGGCGCGCCCACCGCGGCACGGCTCTAATGCTACCGGCGCTGGGACGCTGTTGCCTGAAACGAAACATTTTCATCTTAAGGGTAATCCTCAAGGCAAATTTTCCATACAAAATGTTTCGGATAAATACTCAAAAAGTACACCGTATTATAGTAATTACTTCACAGTATTCGTTTCGTCTATGTTTTCCGATTGTGTCAACAAAATTAGTAAGGAATCATACTTTAATTTAGATTTTATACGTGTTTTAAAATTAGTACTCTCTCTAACCTCTAAAGGTTTGCTGGAAGAAAACTCTTATTAGGGTTAAGCTCGCCTTTGTACATGTCTTTTCTTTTATGATTTATATTCTAATGTATTTGTGTGTACAATAAAGAATTACAGAACACTACTAATTTAAAAACACGTATAAAATCTAAATTAAAGTATGAAACCTTACTAAACTAATTTTTATTCTCACAATCGGAAAACATGGACGAAACGAATAGTGTGAAGAAATTTCTATAATACGGCGTACTTTTTGAGTATTTGTCCGAAACATTTTGTATGGAAATTTGCCTTGAGGATTACCCTTAATAGATAGATAGATAGATAATAACTTTATTGTTTACCACTAGGAAATAACAAATTCGATATTCTTAATCTAAATAAAGGCAATACAATGCGGCCTTATCGCTAAAAGCGATCTCTTCCAGGCAACCGTTTCATGGAATGTAATGAGTAGAGAAAGAGATGGGGTATTAGGGCTAGTAGATAAAGTTGATTAGAAATATATAGCGAATAATAAATACAAATAATACTTATTATACATAGATACCTACATAACATATTACAATATATATACATATATACCTAAATATATACTACATACATACATACTTATGATAGCACAAAGGAATGAGTAACCATTACAGTACTAACAGGGGCAGGTTGATAGGTAATGTTTCATCACCAAATTTTTGAAAATTGGCAGTGACTTAGCACTTCTGATTTCCACAGGCAGTTCCTAATACTACTTTAATACTACTTTTCATTGCGTATGAATGGAAAAAAATATTTTTAATAGCTTCACATAAATTTCAATTCAATGAATCTTGTAGTAGTCCGTAGGATAGTCTGTTGAGTAGTGCCTGTAGTAAGTAGTCTATAATAAAATTCCCATGTGATTTGATGTGACACACAATAAATTTTCGTTATTTTTTTCATTACTCTAAACAGATTACTCCGCCATTTAAAAAAAAAACTATATAATTATCGAACCTGCTCACAAAATTAAGAATCGGTTGAGAAATGCGACCTGTAGAGGAGAATAGACGGACAGACATACGAAAGCATATTTTTGTCCAAACTGAAGCAGAGACCTGGGCTGGCGCTTCGCACTCGCTCGGTTAATTTAATTTGTTTTTTTTTTAAATTAAAGTATATATAAATTACCAGCGCCTATTTTCTCCAGCTCGACCAGCACTTGGCTGAACGGCCGCGACGCCATTTGTTCCATCTCGACGAATAGTCTCTGCCTCCGCCTGTAGATGTCGTATTTCTGGAACAAACATCTACTTTGAACACTTTCTTTCATACTGAAAGTCTCAATTCCCACTATCTTCACACACATCACACACTTAAAAGACCAGTATCGCTTGATAAAGGTTACCTTTTTGACAATTAAAAGCGATAATGGCGGCAGCAGACGGAACTTTTCTTAAAAAATATTGTCAGTTTTTATCAAAGAGCTTTTATACTATGTATCTAGAGAGCTAACACGCCATTTTGTTTTATTTAAGGATTAAGAATTCTGAACCTTATGTCTTGGAAATAAAGTTCTTTTTTAATTAAATCTAAATATAAGGATTTTAATGCTTGATAGAGACCCCCTCGTTAAGGAGTGTGTCTCGTTCACACAGTTGCCAGCATACAATTAAAATTAACATGGCCATAATTTTTGAAATAAGTGGGACAATTTTCGAAATTAGACGATTTGCTCTAAATGTTATTCAGATTCATTTGAAAGCTTTAGTACAGTCGCTGTCATGTAGGTTAGGTACCTAACTGCCGAGAAAAATAATTACTGTTCGAAAGAAACAGTATTAAAACCATTGAATCAGATATACCTCACTAGAATGCGGCGCACCGCCCTCTTTTTTGTTGATATTTTAATGCACCTATGTATAATATAATTTTAAAACAATAATGCAAAGTAACGTATGTATATAACATTGATTGCTTATTGAGCAGATTGAATTTTCCCTTGGTTGCTTGTTTATGTCTCAATGAAATATTCAAAGTTCAAAAATTATGGTCGCCCTACAGAACGAGACACACTCCTTACTGGTTCTAGCTCTTTCGGCTCGCAGTTTTCGTGTGAGTCGGCATTCTAGATATACACAAGTATACAAGTTCTTTGGTTTTTATAGACAGGTAATAAAAAAAAGTTCTGATTTCAGAAAAAAATATGTTATTTTATTATCTCAACAAGAAAATCTTCTATAATAGCTACCTCAAAATGATACCTCCACAAAAAAGCTACCTTTAAATGATACCTCCACAAAATAGCTACCTCAAAATGATTGTACACTTGTACATACCTGTTTGATTTTCCACAAAGCGGCCGCCACAAGCAACAGCAGTAGGAAACAGCTCGAAAACGTTATGAAAAACTGCTGTAGATTCAGCTTAGGATACTGCGAAAACGAGATCTGAAAAAAAAATTGGTTGTCTGTAAAGTTGGTTTACGGACGATAGTTTAACGTGACTACCAGCGTAACGGGACAATGAGCGTTACCGGACAATGACAGCGTTACCGGACAATGACGTAACGTTTTCGTGCATGCAGCCGGCGTTCATCGATTTATTAGATGTAGTTACGTCAAAAAAAAGTTTTTTGTACCTAGACGCGGTAATCCACTCAACACATTTACGCCAACGGCCAACGGTAAAGCGTCGATGACACGGGGCAAGTTTACGAGCTGCTAGTCGGGTTTAAAAGCTAGCGAGTGAGCGAGTTAGCGGTCCGGAAGGATAGTCAACTAGCAGATTGTAAAAAAGCCGATGACACGGTGCTAGTTTACAAGCTGCTAGCGAACTCGCTGGCTTGTAGCTTGTAAACTAGCCCGGTGTCATCGAGGCTTAACATACCTTTGTTATATTAGTTCTGTTTTGAACATTAGGGACGCGAAAGTAAGTAAACATTTGTGATACATTCATATTTTTAAATGCTTTATTATGCGGTCAAGTAGAAACTTGGAACAAGTTGAATATTGTTTTAAATATTAAATATAAATGTTAGAGAAATTTTCACAGCAAACAATAAAATTGTATTTAGTTTGAGAAACTTTTTGGTTGTTGATGAAATGTTATTCTTTTGATACAACAATATTTTTCACAGTCCACTTGATGCAGAGAGCACAGAAATTCAAATAAATACCAGAATAATTATGTACAATTATTGTTTTCGTTACCTAATGAGTAAGTGCGGTTTCAGACTAGCGTATTAACCGAGCGGAATCGCCACTCGTATAAGTAGCAGCACGTAAGTCTAGCGCTGAACGATACGGGGGGAGGGGGTTACTGCGCATGTTTATTGTATGTGTAGTTCCCCTCGGGTACCTTTTACTTCTGCGCAATAACGGTCAGCGCTAAAGTTTCGTGCCGCTACTTGTATGAGCGTTGTCGCGCGCAACGCGCCCGAGCACCCGCGTCGCTTAGAGCGGGCTTAAGCTTTTTTACAAGCTGATTGTAGGCGTTTTTAAACGCTAGCGTATGAGCGTGTTAGCGTTCGGGAAGGATTGTCAACAAGGTAATTGTAAAAACGCCGATGACACTGGGCGACTTTACACGGTACAAGAGCCGGTACATTGGGCGTTTTGAAACGCGCGCTTTGTTAACGCGCGTTTATGTACCCCGAATTCTATTGAAGTGTACACATGAAAGCGCTGTGCTCTTCAAGCGGCATGTGTACACTTCAATACAATTCGGAGTGTACTCAATGTGTACCTGCTCTTAGACACTCGCTACCAAAAAACCAGCTGCAATAAATAAAACACGAGTGGCAAATCCACTTGGTTAAAATGCTAGTCTGAAACCGCACTAATCGCAGAGGAAATATATTTTAAATCCTGATTTCCTTATTATTTTCCTTTCAATCCTACTAATATGCTCGCAAATTATGGATGACCACGAGCGAAGCTGCGGGCAGGCTACCAGGTTTCTATTCAGTAAACGTAAACGAATGTTTTAACGACAGTGACACATAGGAACATAATAGTTATTTTCACACCACCTGCTCGACAATATCCAATTACATATCATGCTATCATCAAGGTAAAGCAAAGCATTACCTACCAAGGGAGGTAATGTTGTATGAAACTCCCAAGGGTAGTAATGTGATTTGAATTTGGAACGTCAAATTCGTGTGGAAACTCGTGGAAAACTCTAAGTAAAAGAACATCTCTATGGCATTGTAAAAAGGTTTGTTCTAAAGTCGAACTTACCACTCATAAAAAAAAGAAAAAAGAAAAAAAGGCGAGACTTCAAAGATTGTGAAACAAAAGACAGTGTTGGCTGCTGAGTTCGGAGCCCTGGCTTTTTATTGCCTCGCAGAAGGTGTGAAAAGTAGAGTATGCTCCTCTGGGATAAAGCCTGTCTTCGTCTTGGGCAGCTTGAACCCCTCGCGTCACTCAGGACTCTACATAACTCCCTCGCTTCGCTCAGGAGTTAACTGAGTCCCTCTTTAGCTCAGGGTTCAATATGCCGCCCGCGACATAAGACACTGCTTTATGTGCACCCCTTAGTGCATAATCTACTATTGTTCACCAAGGGCCTGAAGCAAGACATTTTATACGAGACTTTTATAAGCCCGAGCGGAAGGCCGAGAATTTTGAAATTTTCAAAAAAGTAGGTACGCGCGTGCGAGGGCGAATCAGGGGTAATATGCACCTTAAATAAATGTATAATAGACTGAAAATAAACAGAATAGACCTATAATTGGCTGAATTACTATATTACATTAGATTAACCTGTTTTAATGTAAATTGCTGTTGGTCTTTTGAATAAATAAAATAAAATAAAAATAAAATAATAATGTGACGCAATTTTGCAAGCCTGAAACAAAAACTATTTCTTTGAATGGATTTTAGTGATCTGAATAAATATATTTTATAATCATTATTATTATACTGTACTTATGTTTTGGCAAATAAATTATCTTTATCTTTTATCTTTATATTTACTCACTTGTATCCAGAGCGGCGGTTTGAACTCGTACACGTACACGAAGAACGTGGTGAGCGTGACGTTGTCTTCGACGCCGAACGCGTGCTCTGATTTAGCGAATCTGTTAACAATAGTTATTTGTTCACCAAGGGCCTGAAGCAAGACATTTTACACGAGACTTTTTATGATATTCAAGACTATTTATGGATATTCAAGTCGAGTATAAAATGGGCTTCAGGACCAAGGTAAACACAAGATTTTTTACTTCAATTGCGAGGAAAATAAATTAACTTAACCTGAAATTAGCGCCCATTTAGTAATTCAAAAACAGAGACAGCCATACATTAGATGGCTGTCTCTGTGTAACAAAGATGTTCGAAATTTGAAATTGTGTAATATTTAGGCCCCCCATAATACCCTGACCTATGGAAAAAAAAATATCCAACCTGCTCACAAAATTTCACGAGAATCGATTGAGAAATGCGACCTGTAGAGGAGAACAGCCGGACAGACATACGAAAGCATTTTTGTCTAAGCTGAAGCGGAGACCTTCGGCTCGCGCTTCGCACTCACTCGGTCAATTACTACACGGGCGAATCAACATGACACCTGGCTCGAATCACGTTTGTGCAAAGTACAGCGTGGAATTGGATAATCTTGATAGAGAAGAGGTCCTGTGATACTTAGTGATGATAAGACTCCGCAGTTAGAGGAAGAAGAAACACGGAGGGCGCCGCGCGGGGCAGCGGGGGAAGCATCAAGTGCCGAGCGAGAGTGTCAACCAGATGTCATGTTAATTCGCCCGAGTAGTACTTTCGTTTCGTTCGTTTCAAAATAACTGAATATGATGACGTCAGACAAGTAAACGAAAATGCGTATTTGGCTTCTTTTGCACTAAAACAGTCCAATTGAAGTCGGCTGTTGTATGTTTTTGTAAAGCCTTGATAATAATTTGACGAGAATCGGTTGGGAAATGCGACCTGTAGAAGAGAACAGCAGGAACCGTCAGACATAAGCATTTTAGTCCAAGCTGAAGCAGAGACCTTCGGCTCGCTTTTATAAAACATACCTATTTTATAAGTTATTTGCATGCTGTATTTACGGTGAAGTGTGCGAGACCAAAACTAGTTTAAGACCTTAAATGTAACCATACTTCAAGCAAAGCAAAATAAATAATTTCATTTCATTTCATTTCATTTCATTTCAATTTCGCGCTTCACACTCACTCGGTCATAAGGTACTAACTTGTATCTGAAATTGGTGCAGTTAACGTCCTGGAAGAGCGTGCGCTCGGCGGGGTCGCTGCGCGTGCGCACGTGGTGAGGTTCATGCGCGCGTGCGCCGAGCACGTGAAGTTTGTTACCTCATATCTTTGTTGTATAGAAACCGATTTGATTTTTTTTTGTTTGAGAACATATACTTACAGATTGGTCCCATAGAAATTTCATAAAAATCGGTTCGATACTTTGGTTTTGAAATCAAAATAACTGAAAAAATTACGTCAGAATAGTAAACAAAATTGCATATTTTGCACTAAAACAGTCCAATTGAAGTCGGTTGTAGTATGCTTTTGTAAAACCTTGATTATAGTACAATTAGGTACTGACTTGTATCTGAAGTTGGTGCAATTGACGTCCTGGAAGAGCGTGCGCTCGGCGGGGTCGCTGCGCGTGCGCACGGTGAGGTTCATGCGCGCGTGCGCCGAGCACGTGATGCTGAAATCCGCGTCTACATCCGGTTTGACGGGCGCGTTCCGGAAGTTGATCGCGCTGAGGTGGCGATCTTCCTTTTTGGAGAGGTTGAATGTGAATTGGTAGTCTACGGCGAGGTCGTCTGTGAACAAAAACAAAAAGTTTATGTATAATTATCAAGTTTTCACAAAAACATAATCCAACCGACTTCAATTGGACTGTTTTAGTGACCGTAAACACTACTTAAAAGTCACAGGGAAGCAAATTACGCAATTTCGTTTACTACGACGACGTATTTTTTTAGTTATTTTGATATAAAAACTAAAATACTGAACCGATTTTGATCAAAATTCGTATGGACTATTATGAAAGAATTTCCTCTCAAGAAAAAAAAATCAAATCGGTTTATAAACAACAAAGTTCTGAGGTAATAAAAACATAAAATTATAATGATAACCTCCTCCTTTTTGGAGTCGGTTGAAAACTCACAATAGCACGCTCCCTTATTGTGCACGTCGGCGTGGTAGTGGTTGTTGTCGCACACGTACACATTACAGTCGGTACATAACACCTTCATTCACTCACGTCTTCACCGGCCAGTCCCTCAGTGCTGCAGAACTGTGTCGGGAGCGCACGTCACCGATGCGCGTTGTAATCGCACGCGGGGACATAATGCTATGGCATTTGTGTACAAACCATTACTCGGGCGAATTAACATGCAACCTGGCTGACACTCTCGCTTGCAACTTGATGCGTCCCCCGCCCCCCGCGCGGCGTCCTCCGTGTATCTTCTTCCTCTTATCATTACTCATCATTACCAAGTATTACAGGATCTCTTCTCTATCAAGATTATCCAATTCCACGCTGTACTTTGCACAAACGTCATTCGAGTCAGGTGTCATGTTCATTCGACCGAGTTATACTCACAATAGCAGGCTCCCTTGTTGTGCACGTCGGCGTGGTAGTGGTTGGTGTTGTTGGTACATAACACCTTCATTAACTCGTGTACAAACTACTCACAATAGCAGGCTCCCTTGTTGTGCACGTCGGCGTGGTAGTGGTTGGTGTTGTTGGTACATAACACCTTCATTAACTCGTGTACAAACTACTCACAATAGCAGGCTCCCTTGTTGTGCACGTCGGCGTGGTAGTGGTTGGTGTTGTTGGTACATAACACCTTCATTAACTCGTGTACAAACTACTCACAATAGCAGGCTCCCTTGTTGTGCACGTCGGCGTGGTAGTGGTTGGTGTTGTTGGTACATAACACCTTCATTAACTCGTGTACAAACTACTCACAATAGCAGGCTCCCTTGTTGTGCACGTCGGCGTGGTAGTGGTTGGTGTTGTTGGTACATAACACCTTCATTAACTCGTGTACAAACTACTCACAATAGCAGGCTCCCTTGTTGTGCACGTCGGCGTGGTAGTGGTTGGTGTTGTTGGTACATAACACCTTCATTAACTCGTGTACAAACTACTCACAATAGCAGGCTCCCTTGTTGTGCACGTCGGCGTGGTAGTGGTTGGTGTTGTTGGTACATAACACCTTCATTAACTCGTGTACAAACTACTCACAATAGCAGGCTCCCTTGTTGTGCACGTCGGCGTGGTAGTGGTTGGTGTTGTTGGTACATAACACCTTCATTAACTCGTGTACAAACTACTCACAATAGCAGGCTCCCTTGTTGTGCACGTCGGCGTGGTAGTGGTTGGTGTTGTTGGTACATAACACCTTCATTAACTCGTGTACAAACTACTCACAATAGCAGGCTCCCTTGTTGTGCACGTCGGCGTGGTAGTGGTTGGTGTTGTTGGTACATAACACCTTCATTAACTCGTGTACAAACTACTCACAATAGCAGGCTCCCTTGTTGTGCACGTCGGCGTGGTAGTGGTTGGTGTTGTCGCACTTGTCGCAGCGGTCGCCGGCCAGTCCCTTGGTGCTGCAGAAGCAGCGGCCCGTGTCCGGAGCGCACGCCACCGCTTGCGCGTTGCACTCGCACGCTGGAACATAATGCTGTGGTAAGGCACTTGTCTAGCCGCCAACGAAAAAAAAAAGGATTAGCTATCGACTATTTTTTCGCTGAAGAAACGAACAATACATATTGTAATTTTTTTATGTTTGTAACTTGGCACACCATGTAAACTCAGCCTAATGGCAACTTACTATTAGTATTCAGTAGATAAGAAGGCATAATTATTTTTAATTATTTTGTAATGTAGTAGCTTACAACCTACAACCTGTGGGTTATAACTTCATGAAGTAGAATTTCATGTAGGTAGGTAACCTGTCAGTTCAATATGTACCAAACTCGCATTGATATTACTCTCTATAGATACTGGGTAATCTATAATTTGCATTGTTACTTATACTATATTTAAGATAATTTTCATAATATGTATGCTGTTGATTACCAATAAACAATAAACAATACATACAGGGCGTCCCATGGATAATATGGATATGCCACATGGAGGGAAAGTCACAATTTCAGATCATAAGATCTTGCGTGCATTCATTCGATCTTGAAGTTTATGAAGGTGGAGTTTATGAGGTGACGAGTGCAATGGACTCACTCTCGGATTGACTTTAGAGGTTTTCACTGGTCACTAGTAATAAAAAAAAAACCGTGCACAATACATTATAGAAAAAATCATAATCAGATTACACTTAATTGCAAATTAGAGTTTAGATAGACTGACTTAGTCATAGTCTATTATGTACCATAACTTTGTCATTTTAAATTGTTGTATATACCTAGTTACCTACCAATTTCATATTGTGTTTTTTGATCTCAAGTTTGTATTATGTTAGTAAGTTTAATTTGTATATACCTGTTGTTTTTCTTTTACAAAAGTTTATTGTGTTTATAGTTTTTGTGTGTAACTTTAATTTCTGTTTAGAATGTAACGATTTGGATTGCATCTGTTATGTTATGTTACTTGTAAATAAATAAATTCTAAATTCTATACTTAGGGATTTAGGCTTGTAGAACTTATTAAGTGGTGCACGATTTTCTAGGGGTCCGCGGACTGAAAAAGGTTAAGAAACGCTGCCCTAAACTATCGGAATCATACACTTGCTTCTCGCTGCTGCCAATTCGTTTCTATTTATTTCTACTACTTTGACGAAACGGATGGTCGAGTGGCAAAGTGTGTTAGACTGCCACGACCGGTGTCACGGGTTCGATTCCCGCTCAAGACAATTATTTGTGTGATGATCATCGGTGTTTGTCCTGAGTCTGGGTGTTTTCTATGTATTATATGTATGTATTTACAAAAAACAGTATATATGTGAAAGTGCGTGTATCCGAGTTATATGAAAGGTGTATTCGAACGTATGAATGAGGTGTACGGAGAATGTGAGAGAACGGATGGAACTGTGAACGGTGACTGGGTGAATGATAGAGATTGAAGATGGCGGGGGTCGAGATAAGCCAAGACTTCTGTAAAGACGTGTGGTTATTCTCTCCTGTTTGAAAATATATATAAAACTAGCTGAACCCGCGTGTGACTTCGTCACCCGTGTAAGAATTGTTTGTTGTCGATATTGTTTGTTCCACCCGCGGAAGAAATGTCACAGAACAGCAAAGTGTCAGTACTAAGCAAGTCAATCAACACTTGCACATTTTCAAACCCTGTTTATACCCACTCAAACCTTGAATTTAGAAGATAACTGAAAAACTTTGCCGGTACTTATCTTCGGAGATTATACAAATGCGACTTTTTTGCGAAAGGAGCCTCTTCGAGGTTCACATGAAATCCTTTCACCACACTGGTTCGAAGGAACTAGTGACACGATAAGAAGAAGAAGCTGTACTCACGTTGGCACACGCCCCCGTTAAGCGGCGCACCCCAGTGTCCCGGCGCACACGCGTGGCAGTGCGCGCCCACGCTGCGGCCCGCGCACGGCTGCACGCAGCGCGCGTGCGCGTCGCACACCGCGTGCCCGTTACACTGGCACGCAGGGCAGCGGGTGAAGTGCCATCTACATATAATACATTTATTTACTTTTGAGGTTAATTAATTATATGGAGAATAATGTTATTATAGTGCAAGGGATGGCAGTCATTATCTGTAATTTGATTTATTAATTTAGGCAAAAACTGAAAAAAATAAGGAATAATCCAACCGGGCTGCGCCAACAAGATATTATACCTATGTGCGGTACAGAGCTTCGAAATTTAAAAAGTGAGGGAAAAATCCAACCGGGCTGCGCCAACAAGATCCTATACCTATGTGCGGGGCAGAGCTTGGGCTCATGCGGTCCACGGCCACCACCAGACAGACAGGCGCCACGACCGCCGCCCGCGCCGTCGTCGCACCAGCCACACGCGGGTTCCGCGCGGCACGCATCGCACGACACGAGCGCGCCGCCTCTCCCCCGCTCATCGTCGGCCACGCGCCGTATGCGTTCTATACACAAACAACATACCTATGCGCAGGGCAGAGCTTGGGCGCATGCGGTCCGCGGCCACCACCAGGCAGGCAGGCGCCACGACCACCGCCCGCGCCGTCATCACACCAGCCACACGCGGGTTCGGCGCGGCACGCGTCACACGACACGAGCGCGCCGCACCCACCCGCGCCCCCGCACGCCGCCGCGCCGCCCCCGCCGCCGCTCATAGTCGACCACGCGCGGCACCCGCCCATAGGGAACGACGCGCCGTATGCGTTCTATACACAAACAAAGCGAGGATAACACACTACATTGGTTGAGGTGTAGCTAACGAGGCACTAACGCAAAAAGACTTGCACTGGCTTGCACCAAACTTTCAAAGCTCCTAAGCCATTACTTTACTCGCTTGGCAGTTCTTAAAGGTCTAAATTAGCACCGTTTAGAACTGGCAAGCAATAAAAGTAATTGCTAAGGAGCTTTCGTTTTGTCATTACTCTTCGAAAATGCTGCTTTAAAAATATATTTACGAACTCTTTCTCGCTTGTTAGCTCGTTATTTCGCCCGTCCGTTTTCGAATTGACGTTAACAAAGATAGGTATTGCGGGGGATACATTTTTCTGTAGGTGCAAGTTGCTGTGTTGTCACGGTCCGCACAATGGGTCCGGATGCGGACCGCAGTCCGCCATTTGGTGATCCCTGCCCTACTTAAATGTCATCGAAGCGCTCTGCTTTCCCCCGCAGCTCGAATGAATCTCACTTTAAAAATGTGTATCGTTTTATCGAAATGAAACCAGTCGCAAGTTAATCGTGACTTTACCCAGGTTGTGTTGGCCTTGTTTTTGTCTAAGCTGTAAAATTTTCGCCATCAAACAAAAATAAACTATCGGGTTTTATGAACATTTTCATAATTTCAAAATTTTCTTATATTAAGTTATAGGACTCACTTTATCGACACAGCGGCCGGCGGACGCGCACCAAATGTACTCTTTATCTATGGAGTTGGTGCAAATATGAAACGTAGAACAAGACACACTAAAATGAACCCTATATCTTGGAGATAAGACTCACTTTATCGACACAGCGGCCGGCGGACGCGCACCAAATGTACACTTTATCCATGGAGTTGGTGCAAATATGAAACGTAGAACAAGACACACTAAAATGAACCCTATAGCTTGGAGATAAGACTCACTTTATCGACACAGCGGCCGGCGGACGCGCACCAAATACACTCTTCGGCTGTGCAGTTGGTGCAAGTGTGGAACGTAGAACACGACGCGCTACACGGACCAGTTGTAGTTACACTCCTAAAAAAACGGTATATGTACTTATTTCAAGTCATTTCCTGAGAAAACGTTTAATGTATATTATATACAAATAAAAAAATGCTGATATATTTTTTTCAAAACATTGCAATTCAGAAACAAAGGTTTTTTGAAGTACATTTTTTACGCCAAACCCTGTATATTTATTTTTTCAGCATAATAAATATATTTTTTTACAGTATGTGTACGCATTTACGCCATTTACCTGAGATCTTCAGTGGAGTTGGCGGGCTTACATTTTATTTGATCGTAGTCCCAGTAACACGCACGCTGACTCAACTCCTCTGTTCCCTGAAATAAACATTAGCTTGAAGAATTGTTTTTCCTTCGTATATGAGATAAATCAGTTCAGCGGTTTAGGAGATAGAAGGCATGAGAGTTCAGTAAACTACTAGCTTACGTGTGTGTGATGATGTTGGTGTGCGTGGCAAGCTGCGCAGGAGTGGTAGCGCCCGCACGCTTCTTTGCTCGTTTCAGTCGTAGCGCCGCACTCTTCTATCGATAGCGCCATCTGTTGGGCAAAAACGACGGCATTTTGATTTGTTGTATTTTTCACTATTTTTGACTAATATCGTACCTTTACCATAACTTCGTAGACATAAGGTTCATTTCTGTATATAAAAGATAGAGTTTATGACTCCTATTCTCATAGAGGTAGGGTCTATGACCCCTATTCTCATAGAGGTAAGGTACCCCTACTCTCATAGAGGTAGGGTCTATGACCCCAATTCTCATATTGGTAGTGTCTATGACTCCAATTCAAAAAGAGGTAGTGTCTATACCCTTATTTTCATAGAGTTAGGGTATATGACCCTTATTTACAGAGTTAGGGTCTATGACCCCAATTTACAGAGTTAAGATCTATGACCCCAATTTACAGAGTTAACGTCTATGACCCCAATTTACAGAGTTAGGGTCTATAACCCCAATTTACGGTGTACATCACCTCATGACCTCTATGCTCATAGACATAGGGTGTACATCCGTTACCTGGTGCGTGTGGCGCGTGCAGTAGTGGTGCGAGGGGCGACACGCGCCGCACCACGCGCAGCCGGCCGCCGTGCAGGCGCCGCACGACTCCGCTAGGTTACACCTATTCTCATCTGAAACAAATATTTTCATAATCATCATCCATTACTACTCGGGCGAGTAAACATGACACCTGGCTGCCACATGGCTCGGCACTTGCTGCGTCCCCCGCCCCCCGCGCGGCGTCCTCCGTGTTCCTTCTTCCTCTAATTGCGAGGCCTTATCATTACTAAGTATTGCAGGACCTCTTCTCTATCGAGATTATCCAATTCCACGCTGTTTTTTGCACAAACGTCATTCGAGCCAGTTGTCATGTCTATTCGCCCGAGTAATAGTACTGATCTGAGAAATCAATCAAATCGCGCGAAGTCGCGGTTTCTAACCGTCGTTTTTTCTTATATTCTGTTGAAAACTAACCGAATAAGGGTTCGTATAAGCACGCTTTGAGAGAGCTGTTGAAGGATTCCTTCCAGCCAACCTCTTCTATCTGAAACAAACATAATTATTTTTAGACCTTGTATTTTTATCCGAATGCCAAAGAAGGGTTTTGTTTTTCGCGAGTATCTTGTATGTATGTATGTATGTATATTTCTGGGTTAACTGGTATCTTCCAAACGGCTGGATGGAATTTGACAGTTTTCGCCTCGATCACCCGAGTGTTTTAGATGGATTAAAAAAAAATGGCGGATTTTTGGAGCTAAATAGTAAGTCGTTACTAAATTTTGTTTACCAAACCTATCGAGTATGGTATCAAAATAAAGGAGATTAAAAGGATATTACAAAAATACATTATATGTTGAAATTTAATTTGGGTAAATGAATTGGCAATCAATTTATAATTATTTCGCAGCCGGGTTTTCAGTTTTTTTAAACTTTTAGCTTGTTTTTTCTTTTTTTTTAACAATGAGAAAATGTAATTTACGCTTTTCCCACCACCTGGGGGATCGTGGGGGAATTGAGTCCCAGTCTTAGAAATTTGAAGTTTAGAAGGTGTGTTCGTTAAGCAATATAGGCTTTAATAAAGAAAGGAATATAAACGAAGCTGTAGGTGTCAGCAAGTAGTTAAAATCACCAGTATTTTACTTTTTTTTTTATTGGTTCATAAAACTGGTTGAACACAGTAATAAACATAGGCTTAAATAAAAACATGGACTATCAGGTTAGTGTTACAACCTTCTTGATATTAACACTGCATGCAAATTAATATTATACCTAGCTCTGGAAATGAATACTATTTAATATTATAAGCTTATCTAAATATTATAACTAAGAAAATGTCTCTTGATGGAAGAGACAGATGACGAGAATATGTCAATTTCATGACAAACATCGTTATAAGACGAACACATTCTATAAATCGGAGAGTGCTGACTGTATTTTCTATGATAGATAGGAAGGTTAACTCTAAGTAATATTGTATGAAATTTTTATTGACATTAAGTACTTTTTAATTTGCTATTTCATTATTTTAATCAATTAATCATAATCATTCTTTAGTTTAAATATAATTTTGCACGCCTCGAATGGAGGCAGAATGTATAGGACCCTTGATTGACATGTAACAACCTATAATGTACCTACATTCTAGCAAATAAATGATTATCTTATCTTATCTAAGGTTGAACGTTTTTCTATTCGGAAGGCGGCTAGAGATACTTACCGATGAACAGATTTTGAGCTGTTCCCGCCACACGCAAGATACGGCGGCCTTCTGTGTGTTACTGATGCACGCGGCTTCGCTCGTGTGTACGGAACACTTGTCGCCCGCTTCGAATAACAGCGCGTCTGAACGGAGCCGGCCGTCGAAACTGAAACAATATGTTGACGATTAATACATGATAGTTCTAACTGAATACATGTTATCTTCGATCGAATCGATTAAATATAAAACTAGAGTAGAACTGAAAGTGAATCTGAGTAGAACCAAATATGGAACTAGAGTAGAACCAAAAATGGAACTAGAGTAGAACCAAAAATGGAACTAGAGTAGAACCAATAATGGAACTAGAGTAGAACCAAAAATGGAACTAGAGTAGAACCAAAAATGGAACTAGAGTAGAACCAAAAATGGAACTAGAGTATAACCAAAAATGGAACTAGAGTAGAATCAAAAATGGAACTAGAGTAGAACCAAAAATGAAACTAGAGTAGAACCGAAAATTAAACTAGAGTAGAACCGAAAATTAAACTAAAGTAAAACCAAAAATGAAACTAGAGTAGAACCGAAAATTAAACTAGAGTAGAACCGAAAATTAAACTAAAGTAGAACCAAAAATGAAACTAGAGTAGAACCGAAAAAACTCACCCCGCGTAGATGATGACAGTGGGTTTCTGCCGCAGCGGCAGGCGCGCGGCCGCGTGCGCCGCGCGCGCCGCGCCCACAGGGGAACTCGTTTTCATCCACGACTGACATCTGAAAATTATACACTTTAAAAGAAAATGTACATGAGAAGAGAAGAACTACGTACAATGGTAGGAATTATAACCGGCCACTGCGACCTGAATCACCATCTGTTCAAGATGGGTGCGACGGACAGCGTGATCTGCCGCGGTTGCTTCGCAGAGGAGGAAACCGTAGAACACGTGGTTGTGCACTGCACAGCTACAGAAGAGGTCAGAAAGAAGAATGGGCTGAGGAAAATCCTGGATACGGGCCCAGATGACCCTACCGGGAAACTGGAACACACCATCCATCAACCCAGGGTCCTGCTCCGCTATTTTGGGGATCTGGGCTGGCTGGGGTAGAGTTAGTACAAAAAGGGGTCAATGCACAATACACCCCACAGCGGGACGTCAGTGCAGACCACATGCAACCCCATCCCCAAATTAGAATTATAAGAAAATGTACGGTGTTTTCAACCGACTTCATATAAATAGAAATAAATAGAAATAGAAATGTTTTAATTGCAAAAAAAAAAACAAAAAAATTACTCACTTAATGGGTACAGTAAGCCTACATATTTAACCTACTTAGACTGATTTCAGTCAGAAGTCTAAAGATTATTGGCAAATTGGGCTCAACTCAGCGTTGTGCTGGAGCATGAGGTTCTATGACCCCAATATAAGGTTTTACCATAGATGAATAACTATTATAGAACACCAAGATAGACAGTATCAACCCTCAAAACAAAATGGAGTCGTAAGACAGGATCAAAAAAAAATCAGACACCGGACGGACGGATTAGCCACTAATGTTTTATTTTTTCAAATCAAATCAAATCAAATTCATTTATTTTCAGATAACTTAGATCCAATCTTACTAACTAGCTTTTTGCAGCGCGTGACAAAAATACGCTCAATAATTCAAATTGAACAACAATTGAATAATAATTCAATTTAGACTGAAACCGCAGCACGTTGGCGCCGCCGGCGACACATGTGGGTCCTAACCATAAATTAATAACGGTGTTCCTATCCTATATGTTGTATTCTGTATTGATTAATTAATACGACAAATGAAATACTGTTGTTTTACAGAAATACTTTTTTTTTTTTTTTCGAAGAACCTAAGTTCTTCGGTTTTGGCTTCACATCAAAGGTATATAGAGATTATTTTGTCATAAGTCAGAGTCGTTAAGTCAAGTCATGCCCTTGTAAAGTAGTGTTGGTTGCGACTTTACTAGAGGCTTCTATGGAGTTTTGGAGGCAACACGAAAAGTCACGTTTTACAGCATTACACTATTCACCAACACTCATACACGTTCACGAGCACATAAAGGATAAAAAACCACTGTTTTTACACTTAAACACTCAAAGTTATACAAGTTTTGTCAATTAATTTAATGCCGCCAATGTGCAATTTTCACGTTCCCGCCAAAAACTCAAATACTTGTAATGCGTATATTATAATTTTCTACATTATTGAAACCAAAGAGTTTGGATATACCTATAATAGAGATAATCATAGGAAACTTCAAAGAAAGTCCCACAATTGTTATGTGGGACATAATTATCCAACCAAGTGTATTGTTAAATGGTTCTGTCGCTTTCCATCTACATTGACTATCTTTCAAATTTAATCTCATAAAATGTCATTGTTTTTGTTTATTTTTCAACGGGGTTTTGGATATTTTATATTGTTTAAAACGTATTGAACTATTGCAAATAATGAAATAAATATGTGAAATGTCGAATTGTGTCCTCGTATTATGCCAGTCCTCTGCAAGTATCATGAAAAATCAAGAGAACCTGAATTTTCATCGGTAAGTATATATTTGTGTATTTACTCATTAATAACCCATACTAAACACATAATTATTACGTAGAAACGTTGAATAACGTCCAATAAGTATAGAAATATAAAGAATCGGCGTTTTTCATGCTAAAATCATGAATAAATCGAGGCTATGATATACTAACTAGGGATGTCATAAAACGTAAAAAGATTTGTCGATAAGGCTATGCAGACACGACGAGTATACCTAGTAAGATTTTTCGAATAAAGTGAGCCATTGAGGGATCCCGTAGCTGACCCATCTCACTTTAAACACACTCACACTCTTTGTTTTTTGTTCGATTCATATTTTATTTATTAATATTATATATTTGCCGTCCTGCCTACTGTATCATGGTTAAACACAATATCTATGTGTTCAACCATGATAGTGTAATATACAAAAAAAGAGAGCTTCAAAATAATCACGGAAAATATTACGTTTACACTATTAATATTTCAGGGTGTCTCTTTGGCGTCCAATAACGATCGACAAGAGTTAAAATGTTCTTCCGGCTATTCTTCAACTTGAACCAAATGCAATGCTCGTGAAGCTAACGGTCAGTAATGTACTTAAAATTGCGTGTTATCGGTTTATTATAATTACATGAACTATAAATTAAAAATATAATGTGTTTCAGGATATCCCTTTCATCAATGTACTTAAGCCAGGACCTTCGGATATTACAGAAATCAGTTCATCAGTGTTTTCAGACGTACCACCGAAGAACACTAGCGTAGAATGTACAGAATGTGCAGTGTGAGATGGTCGATTAAAACCTAGCCTACTCCAGTTTGCTAAAAATTAACTGTTTCAGACAGCGTACGAAAAGCCTTGAAAAAAAAGTACTGATAAAGTATACCAAGAAAATATAATAATTATAAATAAAGTTAAGGAAAATAAATTAATAGAAATATATTTAGCAAAAGAGTCTTCGCCACATGCGTGTAGCATTGAGTTAAAAAGATTTGATAAATTAACACTTCTACCATCAATATGTGATCGTCAACGTTATGCTTACCCCAATGACGGGGAAAGTACTCAATACTCAATAAATGTATTATCTTCATTTAGTAAAATACTAACAAAAAACCGACAAAGTGGTAGAATCGCATGTAAGCCCCTTCGGGGCACTAATCTATAACTAGGTAGGGGGCAGGCAGAACAAGGTTTAGCTGAAAAAAGTATTAAGCTCAAGTGTTAACTTTTGTTAAGTATAAATTTTGTAATGTACTCATTTACCTGTGTATGTTGCATATTATTTTATCTAATAAAAAAATGTCATCTTAATTCGTGGTTTTTACAAAGTTCAAGGTTCCTTTAATCCAGAGTGAATCTAGATAACGTTATCATAGTCACGGACTTTAAGTTGTTAGGATTGATATATCGATATCGGTATCGGATCATCGAACTGTTAATATCGATATCGATATTTTATGACTTGGACATCTCTGTGGCTCAACGAGTGACAGATGCCCCCTATATTATGACGTACGCCAAATGCATGTTTTGTCTCGTTTTATCTAGTGCAAAAAGTGGTATGCGCAAAGAAGATAGCGAATTTGTCAAATTTAGGAGGTATTCTATTTACTTCATTCTTCTGAGATTGAAACTGACACTTTTAACACCCCGTGACATTGACAGTAGTTTATAAAGCCTACTGCAAACTATAATTATTTAAGCTTACTCTAAACGATACAACACTATAGAACACCAAGACAGCCAATATCAAACCGAAATGGAGTCGTAAGCAAAGAGCTTCTATACTATGTATCTATTGAGCTAACACGCCATTTTGTTTTATTTAAGGATTAAGAATTCTGAACCTTATGCCTTGGAAATAAAGTTCTTTTTGAATTAAATCTAAATATAAGGATTTTAATGCTTGATAGAGACCCCCTCGTTAAGGAGTGTGTCTCGTTCACACAGTTGCCAGTATACAATTAAAATTAACATGGCCATAATTTTTGAAATAAGTGGGACAATTTTCGAAATTAGACGATTTGCTCTAAATGTTATTCAGATTCATTTGAAAGGTTTAGTACAGTCGCTGTCATGTAGGTTAGGTACTTAACTCCTCCTACTACTACTCCGAGAAAAATAATTACTGTTCGAAAGAAACAGTATTAAAACCATTGAATCAGATATACCTCACTAGAATGCGGCGCACCGCCCTCTTTTTTGTTGATATTTTGATGCACCTATGTATAATATAATTTTAAAACAATAATGCAAAGTAACGTATGTATATAACATTGATTGCTTATTGAGCAGATTGAATTTTCCCTTGGTTGCTTGTTTATGTCTCAATGATATTCAAAGTTCAAAAATTATGGTCGCCCTACAGAACGAGACACACTCCTTACCGGTTCTAGCTCTTTCGGCTCGCAGTTTTCGTGTGAGTCGGCATTCTAGATACATAGTATACAAGTTCTTTGAGCCAATATCAAACCGAAATGGAGTCGTAAGACAGAAAACATTACATCGTCAGTCGTAAGACAGAGAACATTTTCAAATGATGTTTGTTACTTTTTATTGAGGACGTGGTGGCCGAGTGGATGAGGCCTTTGACTTGCGATCTGATGGTCGCGGGTTCAAAACCCGGTGGCAGTCATGCGTAAATGGGTTTTTTCGGTCGAAAAAATCTATGTATGCATCTCACGTTCTCACAACGGTGAAGGAAAACATCGTGAGGAAACCGGCATGTCGTAGAACCTATAGTTCGAAAACATGTGTCGAGTGCACGAAAGGAGCCTCTTCGAGGCGCACTTGAAATCCTTTCACCACACTGGTTCGAAGGAACTAGTGACACGATTTTTTTTTTTTATGATGTAGTTTTATTAACAATGAAAAAGCCTAGTAGTTTTAATATTATAATATTTATCTAGCCCTGTTACTTCTCTTTTTCGAAAATTAGAATCGGATGAAAATGTACTAGAAGTTAGCTAATGTGGCTTCTTTTTTTGTCGCATTTTCAATGTTGATGCCGAAGACACGCGGCGAGTTTAAGCTACAAGCGTACTCGCTGACTTGTAGCTTGTAAACTAGCCCTGTTTCATCCACGCTTTATTTAAATTATTATAATTTACCTAACGTCATATATCATCCCCGCACTGGAGAAGCACTTGGAGGCAGCGGGATTGGTGACATGCCCCGCCGCGCTGTCGTTGTGCGTATTTCCCCCGAACACCAGCATCACACCTGCAACGAACGAGGAATTGACCAACTTATCACACTACAAGTTGACCAACTAGTCCAGCAAATAATCGAGCTGTTAGTCGTACAATCAGTTAAGCAAACATTCACGCAAACACCGCAGTTGACCAACTAATTGAGCAACTAGTAGTCAGTAGGACATCTAGGATATAAGAGTAGAGGAAGGCCAAAGAAAAGATGGATGGACTGTGTGAAGGATGATATGAATAGGGCAGGTGTAAGTACAGAGATGACGGGTGATAGGGACGAGTGGAGGAGGAAGACATGTTGTGCCGACCCCACCTAAGTGGGAAAAGGACCCGAAAATGATGAGTCAGTAGGACATCTAATCAAGCAACTAGTTACACAATTAGTTGTATAACTAAACGAGCAATGATTCGCACATCGAGCAACTAGTTGAGCAAGTTGTCACACTATTAGTTGTACAACTAGCCGAGGAACATGTCACAAATCCATAGTCGAGCAATTATAATTATGTAATTGTACAAGTATTTGAAAAAAAAAGGTTAAAGGCACTGTAGCTAAAGCCTTTAGACACCAAATTGTCTCAACGCTTAGCCGACCATTGGGTCACGCAACAAGGAAGAAGGGTTCAAGTTCAAGCTCACGCAACATGGAAGAAGGGTTCAGGTTCAAGTTCACGCAACAAGGCAAAGGGTTCAAGTTCAAGCAATAAGGAAAAAAGGTTCAAGTTCAAATTCGCGCAACAAGGAAGAAAGGGTTCAAGTTCAAGTTCACGCAAAAAGGAAGAAGGATGTTCAAGTTCACGCAACAAAGAAGAAGAGTTCTGTACCTGGCGATACAAACGTGGCAGTGTGGAGATATCTGGGTACAGGCGACGATGGCAGCGGTTTGAATATCCTCTTCTCCGGGTCGTATTCATACAACGCGGCGGATGGCGCCTGAAATATATGAAATATATATTCAAAACAAGTTTTTTATTTTAGATACATCATGTTTATTCATACAAGAAATTCAAAATAAGTTGTTTATTTTAGACACATCAGAAGTTTTTACTGATATTTCTTCGACATGGCTTTCAAATAAGTAAGAAAATGGGAAGAATCAAATAAACTTTTGCCCTCTCACTCACTCACTCATCCTGTTCTAGCCACCCAGCCGTGCAACTCACTCACACTCACTCTCTCACCCTTTTCTAGCCACCCAGAAGTGGGACTCCCTCACTCACTCACTCACCCTGCTATAACCACCTAGCCGTGCGACTGACTCACTCACTCACCCTGCTATAACCACCTAGCCGTGCGACTGACTCACTCACTCACCCTGCTATAACCACCTAGCCGTGCGACTGACTCACTCACTCACCCTGCTATAACCACCTAGCCGTGCGACTGACTCACTCACTCACCCTGCTATAACCACCTAGCCGTGCGACTGACTCACTTACTCACCCTGCTATAACCACCTAGCCGTGCGACTGACTCACTCACTCACCCTGCTATAACCACCTAGCCGTGCGACTGACTCACTTACTCACCCTGCTATGTGACGTACCTGTGTAGCCTCGGACTCGGACACCAGTCCCCCGTGTATGTACACTCGCCGCGAGAGCTCGTCCCACGCCGCGCTGTGCCCGAACCCCGCTCTGGCCACCCAGCCGTGGGACTCACTCACTCCCCACTCACCCTCTTCTATGTAATATTCCTGGAAATAATCGAAAAAAACTCAATAAATTCCTGTTACAGCGTTAACTTCGAACACCCTCCCCGTTTCTCCGCTCTTGAGTTATTAACTTTTTTTAAACATGCGCGGAAATATTGTCATTACTTTTAAATAAAGAACACGCGAAGTATCATATTTACGTAGACTGAATAACCAAAATCACTTCCCGGCGTGTTCTTTGAATTTGGAACGAAGAGCGCGCCGGCAATGTTGTATGAAACGGTGTGCTGTTTGAATTTGGAACAAAAAGCGCGATGGCAATGTTGTTTGAAACGGTGTGCTGTTTGAATTTAGAACTTTTTCATCTATCGTACACATTGCGTTCTCGTGGCTGTATAGCCGTATAGCCACAGATGCGTTTAACCTTTTTCGGCACAAACTGTAAAATAAAAATAAAAATTGGCGGTAAAGCGGAGTTCGTTGTTATTTTGTTATTAAAAGTAAATTAAAATAAGTTCCGATGATTCTGAAAGTTGAAAATGAAATGGACATTGACTGCACTCCATCGAGAAAAATGCAAAATTGTTCTCCGAAACAGTGTTTTTGGCGTACTTCAATGATATTGCTAAAACTAAAAACCCTTCTACATTATGGGTGATTTATTCTATGGTGAAATGTGCAGTACATATTAAAAACGGCATTGACTTGAAGAACTACGGAAATTTAACAACTTTTAATATTAATTAAATTTATTATTTAAAAGGCCCTTTTTTATTTCCTTGCATTTTTTTAAGAAAACCACTATATAAGCCTCGGCCGAAATTGCCTCCGAGTCAGAGTCCTCGCCTGCGGCTCGACCTTCAAACTCATACTCGACCTGCAATTGCCTATTTCGCTGCCTTTGCAATAATGTACTATTATCTACAATCCATTCGTTGAGTTCAGAGTTTATTAACTACTAGACTAGGTCATACCTAGAAATTAGAAATAGATAGGCTCCTTTTTACTCGACTACGGCGAAGCAAAAAAGAGCGTTATGTTCGTTCATCTGTTCACTCGTATGTTTCAAACTACTGCTTATAATTTTCAAATGAGGTATCGTTAGAAGCGTATCGCTCCGTCTTTTGGCTATAGGCTATGTGATATCACATTAAATTGAATATGGCGCCCTCTAGAGGACATAAAATCATGCACTATAATGATATGACCACCGACCACGTCACATAATTATTTCATATGAGAATATATTCTTGTTTCATACTTTTGAGAGCGTGATTTTTTAGTAATAATTAAGGTTTTAGTTTTTAATCTAAATTTCTACACGGTATATTTTCATTCATACCTGTACAAGATGGAGGTTATTTTATATAGGTTTACTTATTATGTATATAGGTTTTCATCTGTTCACTCGTATGTTTCAAACTACTGCTTATAATTTTCAAATGAGGTATCGTTAGAAGCGTATCGCTCCGTCTTTTGGCTATAGGCTATGTGATATCACATAAAATTGAATATGGCGCCCTCTAGAGGACATAAAATCATGCACTATAATGATATGACCACGGACCACGTCACATAATTATTTCATATGAGAATATATTCTTGTTTCATACTTTTGAGAGCGTGATTTTTTAGTACTTATTGGGGTTTTAGTTTTTAATCTAAATTTTTACACGGTATATTTTCATTCATACCTGTACAAGATGGAGGTATCCGTAGTGTGGCGAATGACCGAAGAACGAGAGCATCACTGGTTTCCTTGTCGCGCCGAGGTACGCCAGCACCGCCGTGTGCCCTGACACGTGCAGACCACCTGGGGACCAGACCTGGCGTTTAATGCCACGAAGAAATCCTTGAACACCCACGGAAACCCTTGCAGACACCCGGGAAACACTTAAAATTACATGGAAACCCTTGCAGACACCCGGGAAACCTTTGAAAACACACGGAAACCCTTGCAGACAGCCGGGAAACTCTTGAAGATGCACGGGAAATCCATGAAGTCGTCCAGAAGCCCTTGTAGACACGGGAAACCCTTAAAGACACCCAGGTAATTCTTGATGTCACCCAGGAAAATCTCAAAGTCACTCGGGAAACCGTTTAAGTCATCCAAAAACCCTTGAAGACACCCGGGAAATCCGTGAAGTCATCCAGAAACCCTTGAAGACACCTGAGAAACCCTTGAAGTCATCCTCTAAGACACCCGGGAAACCCTTGTAGACACGGGGAACCTTTAAAGACACCCAGGAAACTCTTGAAGACACCAGGGAAACCCTTGAAGTCACCCAGAAACCCTCGAAGACACCCGGGAAACCCACAGGAAAGTCACATACCACAATGCTTGAGAGGTGCCGGCCTGTGCCGCGAGCAGGCCGTAGGTGTTGCGTTGTGCCACTGAGGCCGGTCCGAGTCCAATCGTATCCGCCATAGCTCGTTCGTCACTTCGCTGCCTTTGCCTTCGAGACCTGTCATACCACCCCTGAAAAGTATGTGTATGTAAAATTATGAGTGATTGAGAACTCTTTGTTGGAACTAACAACTTAAAGATGTTACGAAGCAAGTGCAATGGATGGGCTTATCGCTGAATAGCGATTTATTCCAGGCAACTTTGGTATCAATATGTATTACAGGCTTACTGACTGACCGACAGACAACACACAGATATTCGAATTTTCACAATAAGTTCGTTGAGAATTGTCGGCACGTACGAAAGGATTTTTTATCAACTAGTTTTATTATTATAGGTGCTGCTGTAAAAAATGTTTATTAACATTTGTAAACATTGTTAAACAGCAGTGTAACAGCACCTTTACTTCATTTATTGAAATTTAAAGGTGCTGCCACACTGCTGTTTAAAAATGTTTACAAATGTAAGTAAACATTTGTTAAGAAACATACGATCACAATGTTAGAAAATGTTTGTAAACATTTTTTTAACAGCAGTTTGGCAGTGCCTAAAGATATCAACTTCACAATGGGTTCATGTCCCAACGTTGACGTTCGTCTTGATAGGAGACCATGAGTTATACCTTTATATCAACATCACACAAATCTAGTTAGAAGGTCAGTGACCTTAGGTCACCCACCCTCGTTTAGGATCGTCGGAGGCCACCACTCCACCGTACACGATTAGCTCGTGTTCTTACAACACGGTGTTCAACACGTACGTTTTGATAGGAGACCACGAGTCTATACGTTATACCAACATTAGGGTGCTTTTCCGGCAGAGATGTGCTATGCTACGTTGCTATGGATGCGTTTGATATCTACCAATCATATTTATTGATATCTACCAATCATATTGACCTGACGACACCGTGGCTTAGTTGGTAGTGACCCTGCCTACGAAGCTTGGTGTTCCGGGTTCGATCCCCGGCCGGGGCAAATATTTGTGTGATTAACACAAATGTTTGTTCTCGGGTCTTGGGTGTTGTGATGTGTTGTATGTGTCCATGCCACCTGCGAAACAGGGAATCCTAGTGCAGGGGTGTGAGTGTGTGAATGTTTATGTTTATGTTTATTGATGCACATAGCTTAGCACTGGTGGAAACGGATTCTACTAAGATATGTTTTTTATATGGAAGGATTCGTGCTATGGATGCGTGCTATGGGCCGTATATCTCCACTCACCGCACCGCCCTCGCCGCTTCCCTACTATCGATACATCGTATAACTCAAGCTGCGCATCTTTCTCGCGCAGCTACTTTGCGCATCTTCATAGCACATCTTTCTCGCACAGCTACATAACTTAGTATTGGTGGAAACGGTCACATATTTTCGTAGCGTTGATTTCACAATCCCAGCATAGCTGAATAGCACATCTCTGGTGGAAAGACACCCTTACATATGTCTTGTTAGGTCACTCACCCCCGTTCTGGATCGTCGGAGGCCACGACTCCGCCGTACACGATGAGCTCGTGTCCGTATATCACAGCGGCGTGAGCGAAGCGCGCCGCGGGGGCCACTTCGTACGTCTTGATAGGAGACCACGAGTCTTCTTTCACGTCATACCTGGGAAGATAATTTGGTATTATCAAGAGGTAGATAGGTTTTTTAGGTTTAGGGAAAGCGGTATTACAATCCATAAAGAGATAAAGATCATTTATTTGCGTAAACATGTGTTGATTAAGTTGTTACATTATTAGTTTTAGACACAACATATTTTACCAGTGCAGGTGTGCAAATGGAGAGAATAGCATGCATTTGTGAACAGTAAACAATAAAATATAAGAGTACATCAAAGTCATAAAGGTAATGAGATTTTTTTTTTTTTTTTTCGGATGGACGTTTAATGCATGTAGCCGCAGATGGCTGTTACTGCGTCACCGGACTCTAGTGCGTCACCGGACTCTACTGCGTCACCGGACTCTAATTGTCGTTAATATGAGAACTATATCGTCGCCGCGCTCTCACCTTGCGGGGTGGTGGGGAGAGGGGATGTTGTTTGCACGCATGCCCACGCATGGTGTAGACACACAGTGGGCTCTAGTTGGGATTTAGTGTCTTGAGACGAGCACTGACCTGTACAAGAAGTCCGTTTCCCCAAAGGCCTCTCCGCCCACCCTAAGCAGGTTGTCCCTATAGTTGAGCAGCGCGAGGGCGGCGGCGGGCGGCGCGCGGGGGGGATGCTCGCGCCACGCCCACACC
Organism: Lobophora halterata; assembly: GCA_932526365.1. Taxonomy (NCBI): domain Eukaryota; kingdom Metazoa; phylum Arthropoda; class Insecta; order Lepidoptera; family Geometridae; genus Lobophora; species Lobophora halterata. Next base: position 2,331,199 of record OW052023.1, on the reverse strand, counting down.
CACCCCGCGTCGGACACCTCGCGCGCGCAGTCGGGACCCGTACGCGAAGGCGTGCAGTCGCATCCGGTGCGGGTGCACTGACCCGCGCCGTACGCTGCACTGCAGTCGTCTGGAAATTATTGGAGTATGGTTTTTAGGTAGCAGACAAAAAGCATGGTAAAGTCGTTTGCACTAAGATCACAACGTCCCAAATTTCCATTATAATATTACAGTGCTTTTCTACACAACGAAAACAAGTTTACCGTAGCGTGATGAGGGCAGCGGGTATTTTCCATTTTATGAAATAAAACTGTTTCATGATTCATGATTGCCACATTATAAAGTGATCAATTATAAGATCTGGCCACGACAAAGACATATTAATGCAGGCGACTGTGTATTTTTCTTCTTCAGTTTCGTATGTTGTATTAAAGTATTACCTGGACATAAGGGCTCGTCACACGCAACGCCGATCCAGTCGGCTTCGCATCTACACGTCCCGTCTTCACATTCACCGTGACCTGAACATGGAACAGATTTTAATTTTATATTTACAGTCCTGTACATCTAGATTCTGCTCATGGGCAGGTGTGATGTTATACCAGAAGGAGCTTAAACGAAAGGGAAACGGCCCCATGTAACCCTGGAGTGCGTGAGAGTGACAAAAGGAAGAGATAAAATTCTCAACAACTCGGGGTCTTTCCGCAGAACCTGCGAAGAACCCAGGCAACTTATTTTTGTATACACACAAAATGTTTGATGTGTAAGCGCGTACTAAGAAAGGAAATTTATCAATTTGCAACGCAGACGAAGTTGAGGGTGTCAGGTAGTATTTCTGTATTTGCAGCGATGCCTATATTTTCTAACGACCTTTATACTCACTAGAACAGTTAGTCCGATGATCATTGGAAGGGCAGCTATAAGCCGCATAGGTGACGTTAAACCCCTCCATAGCGAAAGCGTCATCTGAGAAGAAATGTATCAGCGCAGACCCCGACCGTGCAACCACTTGTCGAGTCCACGACGAGTCCTTATCTAGGACTCCACTGAAACAGGAAATAAAGATTAAGATAAAAATTATATTTTGCACGAAACACGGTAGGTTGGATGGTAGGTAACAGAGTATGTACAGACAGCGTCATAGATAAGTATACCCCTTGCATTATAATATTCAGCTTCAAATCCCTTTAAATCTCCGTCGCGGCGAATGGAGAAGTTTTGCCTTTAAAAAATTGATTATATTTGTATAACCGTATGTAAGCCTAAAAATATTTTTAAGTATTACAATTTTTTGAAAGGATTTATAGCTGGGTGTCTTGCGCAAGGGGGATACTTATCTCTGACGCTGTCTGTACATACATGTCTCACCGAAAACTGGCATACAAAATATTCGCGTAGAAACGGAAAACAAAATTACAATTTGATTATCAGATAAGATTATAACTATAATTAATAAATTCATCAGTTTAGAACACACATAGACATTAACAAACGTTATCGGTTATTAAAAAAATCATTCATGTCCTAAAAGCAGTTTTCAATTAGCCACAATCTTAATTTTTTACGAATTAGTCCTAATTCTAGTTCCCTTATAGTCTATATAATAAGGATGTTACCGTGTAATTTAGAAAAAAAACGACTAAGTGGTACGTCCCATCGAGTAACAGTGTTAAACGTTGGGATTTTTTCCCCATCGAGTAACACCCCGAGTCAGGGTGTTTATCATCATCAGCCTATCGCAGTCCATTGGACATAGTCCTCTCCTAATTCGCGCCATCGCGCCCCCTCTTCAGCTAGCCGCATCCACCTTTTGGCTGCAGCCTTTCGCAGATCGTCACCCCACCTGGCCGGAGGGCGTCCTACACTACGTTCGCCGATTCGCGATCTCCAATCAAGAACTCGTTTACCCCAACGTTTATCGGTTCTTCGGCAGATATAGTCAGCCTAATGCTACTTCAGCTTGCTAATTCTCTGAGCTATGTCGGTAACCTTGGTCCTCTGTCGGATAACCTTGTTGCGGATCTTATCCTTCAGAGAGACGCCGAGCATAGCCCGTTCCATAGCACGCTTAGCGACTTTGAACTGGTGGACTAGTGTGTTACTCGTTAGGAATTTTACCGACCTGAATGCTAAGGCAGTTGGGGCGGCGTCAGCAACCATGACCAGGCTGTGCTGACGCTGTACCACATTGATCCTCCAAATATACAGGTGCTCAGTCCGGCGTCAGCAGCCATGAGCAAGCTGTGCTGACGCTGTACCGCATTTAACTTTCTTACCTATAAACAGCGAGCATTTTCTCAGCCCGCACGCTGTCTCCATCATAAATGTACAGGTGGTCCCACCCACATTCCGTGGCGAAGCTTTCTAGCCGTATCCTCAGCACGGGAGGGGTGGGGCCCAGTCGGGGCGGCGTCAGCAACCATGAGCAGGCTGTGCTGACGCTGTAGTTGCCAGGGCCGTCCGTTATGTAGCCCATTGTGTTTGTTAAACTGGAATGGGGAAAAAGCAAAGCAGTTGTAATAGGTGTCTTTAATATTCTGAGACATACCTCGCCCTCATAGGTGACGTGGTGAAATGGACAGGGCTGCAGCATAGTCATAACATGGCTGATTATATTATCGCTTGCAACCTGGTTGCTTTTTTCTAAGTAACAAAGAGAGTTAACTAAATTAAAGGTCCAATCGTCGGAAATAAGGAGTTATTATTTTGATTTGCTCTATCTCTACCAAATTATTCATTCATTAGTTAATTTTCTTAAGTTGTTATCTGTGATATCATTTAACATTAAATTTAGGGCTCGTAACTCCAATAAAGCTAATCTTTTCGCTTTACAGATATACAGAAATAATATTTCATTTTATATAAATAAGGGCAAATATGAAAAATTAGGTTTCTCATATTAAAAGTTTTTTTTTTCTTTATATTTTCATATGCCGTACCTCAAAAACGAAGGCTTGAACAATATAACATAAAATATTCAAAATCAACCAATGATACATTATTATGTAAAATAAAAAAAAAATATCACATTAACCTTATCAACATTCTAGTTTACTCTTTGAATAATTCATTGAACCATTATAGTTTCGACTGGTTAACTTCATACTTATAACATTATCAACACCAATTAACATGCATGCCAAAACTAAGAATAACATTCACCACCGATAACAAAAGTGAACAATAACAAAATGGTTAAATCCTGGGTCATTGTTGGTGTTTCAACAGAATCCCTGTTCTGATGAAACTGTGTTTAAAGATTCAATTGTGATTTGCATAAAAGAATGATTCATGTTATATTAATTATTAGTCCACTACATGAAAAAGTTTGTTTTAGGGATGAAAGTTTATGGTTTATGATGAAAAAAGGATAAATAAATTATTAATTGGTAGTAGAGGACTTAATTCCCTTTTCCGAACTCTTGTCTTCTCCTTTGTGTGTCAGTTATTCTGGCCATATAATAATCTAGCCAGCCTAGCTATGCCCAAACGCACAGAAGTTGCTTGTATTCTTCACAGGCTTCATTCATGCTAGGTATTTTTCACCCTAATACTACACGGGCAGACACTTCATCTTGACCAACCGACTGACTGAGTCTTTAAATTTGAAGGGTATGTTTATCGGATATGTCTAGGTCACCCTAAAAGTTTATCCACACATATCAGGAGGGCCATGGCCGGGACATGACATGGTCGCGGCCGTGCCAAAAACATGCTTCTGTGTTCCGTCAGGGGTTTTTTGATCGGACATGGCCCTGATATGTGTGGATACTACTTTGCTACGATAGGAATGTTGTTAATTAGCAATTCATACAAAGTTGTGGATACAAACAAATTTATCATTATGCACAGAATCTCACAATTTTTTTTTTTTTTTTATTGATAACAAGTATGTACCTACAGCGTATTTCATTCAAAAACATGATAGGTATAAACCGATCAATTAGCAATACACAATGTATTTATTTCCTTATCTTGCAATAAATTAATTACAATCATAGTTCCTGCTTCATGACCTCAACATAAGATTTGAGGAAAATTATTATGTTCGAGATAATGATAACGGCTGATAGAGATGAATGGGAGAAGAAGACATGTGCCGACCACACCTAAGTGTGAGATGAGGGCAGGGCGATGATGATATTATGTTTGAGAAAGATTTGTTATCTCTATCACTTTTCCATATGATCAATATACAATATACATGTATATATCACCACACTGGTTCGAAATAACTAGTGACACGGTAAGAAGAAGAATATATATATAAAAGGCTTAGACCTGACTATCTGACTGACAGACAATGTACAGACAGCGTCAGAGATAAGTATCCCCCTTGCACAAGACACCCAGCTATAAAGCCTTTCAAAAATTGTCATACTTGAAATTATTTTTAATTATACATACGGTTATACAAATATAATCTATTGTTTACTGGCAAAACGTCTCCATACGCCGCGGGCGGTGATTTGAACGGATTTGAAGCTGGGTATTATAATGCAAGGGGGATCTATGATGCTGTCTGTACATACCAAACTGCTGAACATAGAGACTTGAAACTTGGAGGATGAGGGTTTGCTTATGTTAATTTGCAACACACACTAAGATGCGGGAGTAAACTAGTTTATAATAATTAATAGTAGGGTGATGTAAAAATGAGGATGGTTCTTAATGTAGATGATTATACTCAATCAAGAATGATGATAATGTTTTCTTCTAGTGTAAACCAGGGGTTAACTTTGGTGACGAAGATTTTAAGGTTACTATAAGGCCTGTTACATGATCTGACAGTTAACTAAATATTGTTAATGAGTGATTGTTTTTGTTGAGCACGGGTGTAACTACAAGTATTATACTTTTTTAAAGTATATGTAAGTTATTGTTGGAGTTGCACATTTTTTTTTAAAGCCACTGGATTTAATATAACTGCCAATGACCCCAAGTAAATGGATATGTTTTGTCTGCGAAAACTTCTAAGGATTCTTATTCTCGATACTCGCAACTAATATGCAGAAATTGGATGATTGTGGGTGGTAGACCTTTTTTACCTAGAGTTTTTTTACCTCATTTTAGGAGATATACCCTTGAGATTTGCTATAAATATATCAAAGATGTTGATGAAAGACTGCAAGAGAAATTAAGTTACCAAGTTAGGCTGTAAGAGCAAGAATTCGAAATGAGAACAGGTTATTTTTATAGTGGCCAGTATTACAGGCGTGAGTGGTATTCTCCGTGACCTTCAGCAAAGAGGATACAGTAAAGAAGCCAAACTGTCTAATTGGATAATCCTACGGCTTTCTCTTGAGTCCGTGCAAACAAGGCGCGTCTAGGAAAGGGGTCACTGAACTACCCTGCTCAAAAGACTTTTTCAAGTAGTAAATACACTCACTTGATTTTCCCGCCGCAGTATTGACACTCAGTGCCCTGCCAACCCTCAGAACACACGCATGTATCATTGTTACATACACCATTTATACAGTTATGTTCACTACACTTAGAAAGAACTCCAACACACAACAATAACACTATGAGAACTGAACACAGGAATGGCGAGAGCCATGAGTATTTTCGTCTGTACTTTGATTTGAACAGGAATAGAAACATTTGCAGCGATTCTACCATTTTGCTGGATGCATTTTCAACGAATTTTGTTAGCGCGGACGTAAAATCGGTTTCAACGTCGCGTAAATTCGTACGGTACTAAATTTAGGGTTGCCATGCTCCTTCGAAATAGTACCCCAAAATCGTCAAAAAATAGGCACATTATTTGAATCCATGATACATACGAAATAGGAACAGAACAAGACCACTCTATCATCTCCAAAGTCTCAAGAATCAAGAATCAAGAAACATTTATTGTATAAAACTGTGTACAAAGATCTTAACATATTTTGGTAGGAAACAACAGTTTATCCTGATAGGACATACAATAATATAGGTACTTATAACTAAAATGAAATAGATACCTACCTAGTTTTATTACATCAGATGTAGTAGACTATAGGTGCAAACATTTGTTATTTTTTTTTTTTAAGTTAACTAGTACTTAGGTATTTTTTAGGCATTAGTTTTTCATTTTCAAAATATTCTTTAAGTGTGTAATGAACTTCTTGAACAAGCCATTTTCTCAAAGTGTTTTTAAATCCAATACCAGATAGCTGCTTAAACTCTGTAGGTAAATGATTGAACACTTTTATTGCAGTTATATATGAACTTTTTTTAAACATTGTATTATTAATTTGAGGTATACATATATTGTACTTATGTTTACTTCTTAAATTCTCATGACGACTAGATTTAACATCGAAAAAATAATGTTCATTTTGTTTGACAAAGACACATAGTTCTAAAATATACATATCTGTTAGTGTTAAAATATTGTTATTTCTAAAAATATGACGAAGAGACTGGGTATTATCTATGTTGTAAATAGCTCTTAAACATTTTTTTTGAAGTATAAATGTGGATTGAATATTAACAGAATTTCCCCAAAAAATTAACCCATAACTTAATTGAGGAAAAACATGTCCAAAGTAAGCATTTTTTGATACTGTCTTAGATGTAATACTACTAAGGACTGAAAGTGCATAGCAGTATTTAGAGATTTTGGCATTTACTTTACTTACATGTGATTTCCAACTGAGATAAGCATCAATTTCAACTCCTAGAAAGTTTATTACCTCGCTTGAACATTTTTTTATAAGAACAAGTCTGCTAATAATTTCTTATACCCAAATATTATTGTCCTCATAATGTTTGTTTGTGAGTAAGTATGATAAAACAAGAAATCAAGCAAATTAAATATATTTGTACTTACTGTAATAATCAATCTGACAGATGAAAACATTTTCCAAACCCTGTTATTAAACTTGTCTAGTTGTATGAAAAATGTTATAAGAAAAACGTAGAGATTAGGTGTCCTTACCTAAACCTTAATCTTTTCAATATTTTAATTTAATACACAATAAATATTTTTAAGTAAACTGAATAGTCATTCAAAGTTTCCTACACCATCATATTTTTTTCATTTTAGTATCGAATTTACCAAACTACATGGGGAATAACAATACAATGGCAGCACTATTTTGACATTAGAAGCTGTCAAAATTGTAAGAACGGACGCGTTCAAAAATTATGTAGGTAGCGATCAAGTTTTAATCAAAATTATTTTTATTATATTATCCTAGAACTTTTATTTATTTACACCTACAAAATCTACTTAAGATTTATATTACATATATCAAATAACAAGAAATAGTACAATAGCTTAGATTACTGCGAAATATATTATATTTAGTTACTAGCGCTATCTAGGTTTTTTAAAAAGTACTTTTGTAATCTCAAAATAGTTTTGTTGAGCCTTAATAGATGGCCTCACAAGTATACAACATTTACTATTTATTTTTTGTTGTTTTCTTGTTGATAGGACAACGATACGAGATGAGCTCTGTATAATTTTAGTTACCTACCTACTTTACATTTCATACCTATATAGGTACCTTCTCTTACTTCATATCTCACTTTTTTTTTCTGTCACAAACTTACTATTATCACAGAGTACCTACCTACCTACCACAGAGTACCAACTTAGGGATATAGGTATACACAACTATTATGTTAGCCTGTAAGGTATATAGATACTCAGTCAGTACCTACGTAGATAAACCTAACTATGAATGAACTAAGTAGGTGCCTACTTAGAGCAACCTAGAGTGTATTGTATAGGTACGTACTAGGGCATAGTACCAGGAAATCCCGGAACCGAAAATCCCGGGAAATCCCAGGATTTAAGGGGGAAAGCTAAGCCGGGAAAGCTTTCATTATAAGCCATTTATACTTGATATATAACTTAAAAATTGGGACTGTATTGATAATGCAATATTAAATTAGTTACGCGAATTTTCTCTCTTACAAATCATGCTTGCAGTAAATTATATAAATATAAAAATATAACATAACTTTTCGTTATTTTTCGCTCGATTTTCTTTATTTTATAGTTTTTTGACGAGTTTTCTGTTTGACTTAATAATAGGCTACTAAATATTTTCGGGAATACCGAAAATCCCGGTACTCCCGGTTCCGGCCGTGTGCCGGTACCGAAATCCCGGTACTGGAAAAAGGAACCGGTACTGGAGGCCCTAGTACGTACGTTACGTACATAACTCTACCACCTCCAGGTACCTGTTACTACTTATCTACATACCAACTTAAAGCCTTGCATAACAAGACTTTTTATTAATTCTTGAAAGAATTTTCTGAGTATTTTGCGAAGATTAAAAAAAAACTCGCTCATTATTTAGCTCGGCTTGCGAAAACTCATTGTTTTAAGAAAATGAGACATCCTGAAAATGACGCCACTTTTCTACTATTGTTTATTTTTACATCGATGATTTTTTACTTACTTTATGAGTGGCCCTTAGCCCTCAACTCGTTGCGTGCGGGAGGCTTTCATTATTCAAATTACCTACTTATATTTTTTTACAGAACATTTATAAAAAAGGTAACTATCTACTTACTGAAAGATGGTTGGATGTTGGTAGGTACATAGTGTACATACATAATTAAATAAGTTAGTACCAATAGAATAACAATGTAAACAGAACTGATTTTTTTTTGAAAATGATCTATGTATTGTAGGTATTTTTGTAATAGGTAGGTAGGAATATAAATGGATCCTATATAAAATGGAATAAAAAAATTGAGCTTTGAGTAGCGTGTAATGTAAAAATACCCGTTTTAACGGTTCTTCTTCTTATTGTGTCTTTAGTTCTTTCGAACCAGTGTGGTGAAAGGATTTCAAGTCTCGTTTTTAACGGTGCTGGTTAATAAGTTACATAGCTGATTGTAAACTGTTTCAAAATTAGGGTAAATCCCGTCTGTCCAAGGTAGTTTGCATGTTGCCTAATCACTGAAAAAAACTGAAATTAAGGTATTTTCGTGACACCGATAGTAGCTAACGTGAGGTTGGCGTGAGAATTTGCATTGTTCCTTAAAAATGTGGGTTTTAGTAGGTATTCGGCATAGAAGTATTATACCGTAGTATATTGAAAACGCGCCAAAATAATGCCATAATAGGCCAACTTCTTGGTCCGATGCTAAATTTCAAAAGTAAAGGCTTTTTTATCATCTATCATCTATATTAAAAAAAAGCTTGGTCCTGACTGACTGACTGACAGACAACGGGCTAAACCACTGAACGTAAAGATTTGAAACTTGAAGGAAGTGTTCGTCAAGAGCTGAAAGTGCTAAGAATGGAATTTTGAAAATACGCAACGTAAACGAAGTAGCGGGCGTTAACTAGTTGTTAATAAAATTCCATCGTAAAAGCAACAAAAAGTTAAATGAAAAATTATATGCAGATATTTCATTTTTATTGACGGGGTGTCTGAAATTGTATGTTCTTGTTTTTCGCCTCCATCTTGCTTTGATATTATCGTTCTTGATCTTCTATAGGAACACGTTTATTAATCTATCAATGGTATTCGGTATTTCATGAAACTGGTAGTTTAATTGAATTATTCCCATCTGTCACCCTGCCCAGTCCGCCTAGGGTGACGGATGGGACAAAAAAGTTCTATTTGTCCCACCGTTGCTGATAGGGTGACAGAAGGAACTTTTATTAATTTTAAAAGTTCTATCTGTCCCCCTGTGAGCAATAGGGGACAGATAGAGACAGAGGGTTTAAAGACAATTAGAGAGCCGACCCTACATTATTTAGTGATTTTAACGAACTAAATATAAATAAGTTCCAAACTCTACCTAAAAATATAAATTATTGCAAGTTCCTATTAAATCTTCGCAATTTAATTTAAATTATAATTTAAATCAAACTACTAATTGCATGGAAAGCCGCCATTACAAATCACTTAAAAATAATAACCCATTCTATTTTCGAACACCGAAAAGAATCGTCCCCCAACAGCTGCATTACCCAAGGTCAGTGCCATTGTCCGACCCACAGATTAAATAATACATACTTACAGAGTGCATTGCCCAAACAGCGAGCAAAAACATACACATATATTATACGTATCGAAAATCCACGCACACATCAGTAGAGCTGCGAAAAATACACACACCCATTTAACGAGCTTCGAATAATGTACGCACACATATAAAGAGCTTCGAAAAATCTACGCACACATTTGATGAAAGCTACGAAAAATGCGCACACTAGTGTAGGTTCTCAATGTGCAACTAAAAGTTGTATGCGCAAGAGTGCAGACCAAAAAAGTGGCCGAATTGCGCGCCATTGATGATAGAGTCGGATAGATAGCCCAATACTTTCTTTTCCTAGACATTTACATGAAATTCAGATGTGTTTTTTTTATGGAATCTGTCCTCAAACCAAAGCAAAGGTACGTACGTGATTTTTTTTTATAATTCCACAATGTTTAAGTTAATCATAACTAGACGCTGTCTGCTACGTCCGTGTGATTAAAATGTCCATTTCCTGGCCATAAATAAATAACCATATTTACCAAATTTCACCCAAATAAATACAGCAGTTTTAGCGTGATTGAGCTAAAAATCCATCTACTCATCTATCACATTACAGACTTTCGTATTCATAGCTTAATTCATGCGTAACAAGTAATGAGGATCTTGATGTAATAAGGTTGACTCTACAACGGAGAGTCCGTCCGTACAAAATTCATAAGTGCAGTGAAATGACGCATCTTTTCACCAATCTTTGACGTAAAAAGACCAAGTCAAACACACACACATACAAAGAAGTAAGTACCTATGTCAAGAGCAAGAGAGTAAGGTCATGGGCACTCTTTTGGCGTGGCGATTCGACTGATTTCGGCTTTGTTCGGAGTCGGCGCAATGTCAGGGTTGGCCCGTGTTTTTTTCTCTTGTTTTATATGGCTGTAGCCTGTTTGTTGTTCGGATTTTGAATTAGGATTCGTCTGTTTTTTTTGCTAAATGTAAACTTTTGTGGGCGTGTATAAATATTTAGTTTAAACTGGTTTTCAGGTCACCTTGGCTGACAGGCAGAGGCACCATTTTTTATAATTTATAAGCTTACATTGTAGAAGGAAGTCTAAACTGACGACATGGATGGTCGAGTGGCTTCTTTTCATCGTGTCACTAGTTCTTTCGAACCAGGGTGGTAAAAGGATTTCAAGTGCGCCTCGAAGTGGCTCCTTTTATGTTGAGTGGCAAGTGTATTGGACTGCCACGCTGGTGTTGCAGGTTCGATTCTCGCTTCAGGACAAACATTTGTGTGATGAAAATAAATAGATATATTTACTTACTACTTAACAACATTATTGAATAAAAATAATTAATGGGCATCCTCAAATCCGAATTCCATACAAAAATGTTTCGGACAAATACTCAAAAAGTACGCCGTATTATAGTAATTTCTACACACTATTCGTTTCTGTTTTTTGATTTCGTGAACAAAAAAAGTGAAAGGTTTCATACTTTAATTTAGATTTTATACGTGTTTTTAAGTTAGTAGGTTTAATTTTAAAACACGTATAAAATCTAAATTAAAGTATGAAACTTTTCACTTTATTGTTCACGGAATCAAAAAACAGAAACGAATAGTATAGAAATTACTATAATACGGCGTACTTTTTGAGTATTTGTCTGAAACACTTTTGTATGGAATTCGGATTTGAGGATTACCCTTAAGGTATTAAGGCAACTATGTATCTTCGTCTTCAATATTATATACCTACATAATATTGAAGACGAAGATACATTGCAGACAAAAATAACCACTAGTGTTTTTTTTTTCTCTTGGCAACTTTAAAGCAACCGCCTTTTATTTTGATCCTTTTTGAATTTTAATTTGTATTTTACTCGACCTTGCACCCATGTGGCTCTCTGCCTGAGGCACCATAACTCAAAAAGAGACAGTGAAACCAAAATTGCTACTTATTTTCATTTGTGGTACGAAGTTGTAGCTACAATTAATTTTTTTCGGCATTGTTACCATGTTTTTTTTTTTTTTTTTCTTTCGAAGAACCTAAGTTCTTCAGTTTGGATTTACATCAAAGGTATATAGCCAGTGTCAAGTAATTGGAGAGATTATTTTGTCATAAGTCAGAGTCGATAAGTCAAGTCATGCCCCTGTAAAGTAGTGGTGGTTGCGACTTTACTAGAGGCTTCTATGGAGTTTTGGAGGCAACACGAAAAGTCACGTTTTACAGCATTACACTATTCACCAACACTCATACACGTTCACGAGCACTTATTGGATAAAATACCACCGTTTTTACACATAAACACTCAAAGTTATACAAGTTTTGTCAATTAATTTAATGCCGCCAATGTGCCATTTTTCACGTTCCCGCCAAAAACTGTTATCATGTAGTTTTCTTTAAAAGTTAACGAGATATGATATTTGGTAGATGCTGTCAATATAACTATTTTATATTCTTATTTTGTAAAGGCTCAGAATCAAGCGTACGAAAATTTTTATTATATCCTTTGTTTTGACATGTTAAACAAAAGTTGTAGTAAGTAGCAAAATCACCGCACCACTTTTTTGAAATTTATACTCAGTCAATTTATATCTTCAAAAATTACAAGGTGTGAGCGAGATAATGGCGCGCAGGATTCTGGGCCTTAAATGCATTTTATATTAGCATTAAATATTTAATAATGGATTTTTATAAATAAACCTTACATGCAGTGTTCACTGATCGAAGCCAGAAGTAGAGATTTTATGTTTAGGTAGAGTCATTTTATATGCAAGTTCGTATCAGTCCAAGGCGTGTTTCTCGACGCCATCTTCATTTGCAGCTATGTATCTGGGTATTAACGCATCAAATAAACATTAATGCCTTGATCACACTTACCGAGCAAACGGGTGAGACAGTAATGTAAGGAAGTAGCTTACATCACTCGGCGCTTAACTGACGATCGCCCGCTACCGATCGCGGTGGTCGATGACTCGTTTGCTACTGTCCTTATAGTTATAAAATTTTCAAAAAATGGTACCAATGTAATAGTACTTAAAGAAATGTACTTACACGTTGAAAAAAATAAAACAAAGAAATCAACAAATGAAAGAAATTTATTGTATACAGGTTTTAAATATTCTCGCACATTCTTACACCTGCCTAACCAGCCATTTCATTGAATAACGTAAGATAAAAAGTTCCTAAAGATATAAGGACATTATGAAAAACACATTTCACTTCAAATTTGCCTACCAGTTTACAAGATTCAACGGTTGGTTCAAGAAATCGTCTACAATTCCACAATTCCATTTTTTTTTATTTAAGTCGCCTAGCGACTAGTTTTTTGGACGTCAATTACAACTTTTTTTATCAAAAGTCAGTCAAATCGTTGTAAGCTTAGCTTTTCAATTTGCCCATTCTATAAATTTGACTAGAACACACGCCAATCGCACATCGCCAATTTCAATTGTGAAATCATAAATTTCTTGTATGAAGTGAAACATACAATATATTTATATATTTTATAATAAAATAATCACGAGTCGCTAAGTAAAGCGATTCTAATCTGTTTAAGATATTTAAACAATAATAATAAAAACTAAAGGAACAAAATAACAAAAATATAGAGGCGAGTAAGGTATATTGAAATAAAAAAATATTTCATAAACTTGTACTCAATAATTAAATAACAATATTATAATAATTTGATCTGCTTAGCTCCCCACAGGTTATATATTATTATATAAACCAGAGCTTTCAATCGTAAGGAGAATAACAGCGTAATTAATTAATAAGTTGGTCCATTAACTGGCTTTTAATCACAAAAAAGTACCAATTGTAGGGCTAAGGAAAACCCGCCCATGTGATGTTAGTTTTTGTAAGTTGAATTAAATAAATATATAGAGAATCGAATTAATAACTAATCCATCTTTCAATAAAGATAACATTATAATATTTCTAAAATTAAATGCTTCATATTGTACATAATAATGTAAATTTAATAACGGAGGCTTCAGCAACCGAAGAATAAACACTGACAATGCAGACATAAAAAAATCTTTCATTGATATTCTCTACCTTTCCACGATAATTCTAAACATCGATAATAATAAGTCAATAATTGTTTATAATAGTACAATAATTATTATTGTTTAAATTAATCTACAAATAGATACAGGGTGTGAAGAAAAAAACATTAAGTGACAATAAAGGTGTGGCCTTACATTTATATTCGTCACTTTGCTGCCACTTTCAAAGATCACTCAAATGGAACGGAGGAAAGAAATCCCCATAAAACATGAGTTATTAATTAATGGAAAGTGACATCAAGTGACAGACACACAAACAACCAGATTGTGGTTACAAAATGCTTACGAGTAAGGTAATGGATTTGATGTTTAAAACTGAAAGTTATAAACAATTTTAAATATATTATTTATATAGTATATTCTAAATATATTATACGTAATATATATTTAAAATTGAAATACAATTATGTTATGGATCGATTTAAAATTCTGGAAGAAAAAAATCTCATGAGGGCAATCAGCGTCAATTTTTCAATCTAAAAACATCTTGTGTTATAGAAATAATATTTTTGTACCGCTAAAAGCTTTTATTGAACTGAAGATAGGATGGTAGCATATGAGGTTCATTCGCTTATAAACTGGAAGATTTCTTATATAAAAATGCAATTTCCCTTCATTGTCTTTTTGTTCCTGGCCTGAGCCATTGTCTAACCTAATCTTACGGAGCGTATTACGAAAAAAATTAACAAAATTAAAGATCACTACCGACTACCTTAATAATTGAAAAATTACACTACACATTAACTAAAATACTTAATTTTACGTGGAAAAATGATTGAACAATATACAATAAAATGATTCACTATGAACCAGCGTCCTCAAACAGTCGTCAATCGTCTACAGAATCTTTAGGATGGTCTAAAGAGGAATATATTTTCATATATATATGAGGTATTTGAGCAGAGGCAGATTCTCTAACTGTAAGACGAATTGACAAACTCTTACACTTAAATCTGACAACATTTTGGAATTGGTGTAATTATGTATAATCTTACAACAAAACGCTAAAATTGGCACTGGGTCTGACGAATATATTTCGCAGCTAGTGTCTGGCGCGTTTGTAATAATGTTGCCAGTTTATGTTTTAAATATTGATTATTTAAAAAAAGAGGACGCTGCAAATAACATTTTTAAGGGTTAAGGCGGCGTATACCATTTGTACAGACCGGACCAAAGCGGAACCTTCGGCTTTTACTATCAGTCGCATGTCTCTTAATCCCGGGAGCGAATCCCCAAACACTTTGCACAAAACATCTATAACATTTCAATATAATTATAACTATAAATGTATCATTTAAAATAAAGCCACTTAAAAATAACTAACGTTACAAAATAAGATTAAACAACATATTGATTTGTTCCCAATGAAAAATTATAATTAAAAATGTAATAACATTCTAAGCGGAATGTTGTATATTAACTAAATTCTCTTTGCAATATGTCCCATCCTATGTTCTGTACAACTTACACGAAATAACTTTTTAAGCTATCAACAATGTTAGGCAACACTGAGAACGTGTACGTATTTTTGTAAGTTGATCGATTTTTTTAGCAATTTTAAAAATAAATCGAAATGCGGTCTGGTAGGGCTGTCATCACGACGGTAAATAATTACTATATATTTTTTTTAAATATACAAAAGTTTTAGATAAATGCACATACCGTTTATAGAGATTATTTAAAACACTAAATGCTAAAAAGACGTCGAAAATTATGCACAAGAAACAAAGATGAAAGACAATGCTATCGACTAAGTTTAAAATTTTGAATATAAAAATTTTTGTTTTCCTTTATAAAGAGAATGCGTTCGACATCTCGGCACTCGGGATATGTATTATGTTTAAGATATTTCATTCTTGAATCAAATATAGTTTTTTTCTTATAAGTTATATATTAAATGATTATTTTGTCATAGGTCCTGATTAAATGATAACAATTTTTAAAATGTTATGTCGAAATGTCGAGTCCAGCCTCTAGTAGTCCTATTTTGCACAATATTATGGTCTCCGAAGAAAAAGTACGACATTTATTTATTTTAACTTGTATATAATAATATGTATATTTTAATTACATACATAATACAAAGACTTCTTAATTTCCATGAGGCGCACATTTACACATAACTTACAATAAGTTTATTATGATAATTTTTATCCAAATAGTTTACCTAAATTTTAATCTGTGAGAGCGTATACATTTTTTCCACCTCGTAAATTTAATAATATTATATTTCAATTGAACACCAAAAAATGTCACATAATTTTGAAAGGTACCTAATTTTTTTGATTGATTTTTGGGCTAATTACATTATTTTTAAGTTGACAAGAGTATAATAATAATGATTATCCGCATTTTTGTATAGTCGATAAAACATTTAAAAGTTGGACCATGAAAAATAAGAATTTATTTTCTTAAGATACAATAATAGTACATAAAATATATACGTTTACTAGATGTGTACGTACCGGTACGTGTATATATGACTCCCTCAGGTCGACGAACCGCACTCGACCATCGTAATGCCTAAATATCACATTCAGTAATATGGAAATCCACGTGTTAGCTTAGACACAGTTAAATTACTATTTTTTACAAAATAATAATTGCACATAAGTCCGAACATGGCTTCGTATACATCGAAGCTCTTAACTCGAAAAGATGTCCCACCTCTAGTGCCTCATTCCCAATAGAAAAGACAGTAGGTACCACAACCTCACTACCTGCCAATAGCGATAATAATTTCATTCAATATATTACCTATCTAATTACAAAAACACCGCACAAAACTGCAATAGTTCACTTAAAAATCGATAACATTTACACTCATAGCTAGCTTTATAATTAATTTGTTACATTGTTTTTTTTTACTTACACAATAATATATTTAAATAGTTAATTTTACATAACGTTAACTTTTGGTTGTCTTTTGCAATTGAGGCTCTCCGGATGACGCGGGAATTTTGGACAACCCTATCGATCGTGATGTTGTGTCATTCTCGAAAAAATATGCAACCGTTAAAAAGTCTCGTTTATTTCAGTGGTTTTTCGGACTCCGAAAGATTAAAAAGATCAGAACAGCACTGAAAGTCACAAACGCGACATCCGAAATACTAACTACGTTGTGATTTAATCAGTGAAGCTGTGACATACCGAACGGTTGTGACTTAATAGGTAACTATTGTGATATTTGGTGACGTGTCGTGAAGCAAACCAACCGGACTATGCGGATACGGAACTACAGGGTGTACGGAAACTGTGCCAACGCAGATACTTACAATCGAAACATTGGAAGAGGCTATTCCAAAACGCGTCGATTGACTCACATTTCTTCCCAAGAATGCTGTTCTAACGATGCGTCGTTCTATTCCATTAAGATTGCAAAGCAGCTATTTTGACACAGAATTTTGAGAGAGTGTTTCTATGCTTTTTGTCGCTACAGTAAACGGAGTCTAATGCACTATAACGGATGCCGGCAGACCGGAGCGCGCCTGTCCCCAACGGAATGTACTTTACTATTATTATCACAAAGACTGAGGAGATCTTACCCCCTACGCGCGGTCCGGGGGGGCCGGGGGGGCCGGCGGGGGGGACAGCGGGGGTGTGGGGGTCCCGTTGCGCGGCCGCAGTTTGTCCGCGCGCAGTCGCTGCACGGCCTCGCGCATCTCCGCCGCCAGTTGTCGATCAGAGCTGTCCAAGCGCGGTCGTCTGGCCGGCGGCCCGTCTTCTGGAGACGCGGTGCCCGCTAGCCTTCTCAGAAGACTCGGAGAATCGATCGGTCCCGATCCAGGCGCACGTGGTTCCGCCGTCAATCGCTGGAGCAATGCCGCACCGGGCCGCTCCAAACTAGACCTGATGATCCCTTCAAGGAAGGAACCATTAGCGGGTGGAGGAGCTTCCTCGCGCAGTCGCCGCATCATATGAGACGCGTATAGATCCGGAGCTGGGTGTGGAGCAAAACTGGCTCCGGGCCAGAAGGGGTATCCTGGAGGGTAGCCGCCGGTTTCGGGCCCATTCATTCCGTTTGAGAAGGGTTTCGTCGCCTGTTTGGGTGGAGGTAGTTTTGGAGGCTGCGGCTTTATATCGGGTTGAGGTTTAGGCTCGCGTTTCCGCGGCCGCATCAGATGTCGCTCCTTCACTTTGTATTCGAGAGTCGAATGCGGTACCCCGTAGTACGATCCAGCGCGATGCACCGACATTTCTCCTCTCTGAACCGCTTTGACAGCTTCGACCAGACTGTCTCTATCATAGTTCCTGTATTTCCCTCGTTTCGGGCGGGTCCCTTTACCCCCAGCGGCCGCTTGGCCGTTGTTGTTCGTCACGCCTCGTGAATTGCTCGGCATTTGGTAGTTCCTCTGGTTATCAGGAGGGGTTTTTATGACGCTGACATGCCTATCGGGAGCTCGCATGTATTGCTGCATTTCCGCTTGCGTTCTGTCCAAGGGTTGCTGGAACTTTTGGCTGATGCTTTTGGCGATGACGTCACTGAGTGATGTGAAGAGGTGTTGGGTCGGTGGATCGGCGAAGACCGATGGTGGGAGGAGCAGAGAGGGTTGGCAACTGGGGTTTAGGGATGGTTTGTGACAGGATAGCATGGGTGTGATGGGGGTAACTGGAGTGGCCGGGGAAGGGCTTTTATCATCGGGTGGTGGGAAGGTGGGTATCTTTAAGATGACGGAGGGCGACGGAGAGTCAGTTCTTTCGGGGTCACTGTCGTTTTCCGACTCGTGTTGTTCAGGGGTGATGCCAAGCTTGTTAACTTTGTTGCGGAGGGTGGATCGCGGGATTCCGTACACGACGGCGGCTCGCCGCGTTCCGAGGCGGCCGGACTGAATGTCCCTGAGCGCCATTTGGAGCTCATCTTCCGTGTATGTCCGTTTGGTCGCACTGTTGCAGGGACCGTCTAGGGCTGCGCGTTTCAATCTGTAACAAAAGAAGTATCGTTATGTCTGAAATTATCATTACTAGCTGATGTCTGTAGCAGTTTTATGTCCATTCATCTCTTATTCATGAACTTTATCCTTTTACTTTTTTTATTTAGGTTTTGATGTGATTTACACCCGTATTCTAAGGAGATTTTTTCACTCAAGGGAATATATACATTTGAAATTTGACAGGTGACCAGGGTCCAGATTCAGACCGTTAAGATCTATCAAACTAGTAAAGTAAGTGCTTAGGTACTTTGTCAGTTTGGTGCAAGTCAGCATTAGTCACAAACTTTCGTGTTTATTATAACATTAGTGAGTGAGTGAGATAGATAAAAATACTATAAGCCCGTCGTCACACACGTAACTATAATATTTATATAGCAAGGCATATTACGATTTGTATATTTTCTATAAAAATATTCAAGTCATAGAAATATGTATTATAGTTACGTGTGTGACGGGCTTTATGTACACCAAAACATATGTGTGTCGCGGAGGCGCGTACGGATGGTTTTCCAGCCATCTTGCGTAAGAGGGTCGCCTCCCTGATGCGGCGGGTGCGCGGCGGCACCAACAGCCTTCTGAGGACAGTGTCAGATCGGGTGGATGGCCCGATACTTAGCCACTGGACGAAGACGCATATAGTGCCCTCGGGTAGGTACGCCAAATAATTCACTTGACTCCGATAATACCAATTCAATACGAATTTAATTTCAGACTATACAATTTAATTTAATTTTAAGACTGGCTATGTGTAATTTATAATTTTGAATGTGTTACTAACCTTAGAATAAGCCTTATATTAACAAAATATGGTGAAATTATTTACTGAAATAAAAGATTTGATTTGATTGATTTGATTTGAAAAACATATTATGAGATTATTGGGATAATTAGTACCCACAAGATGAATCACAACCTCCCATAAATGTAGTGCCTACAATATCGAATGTCAGTAACATACGTGAACAATGTAAACAATTTTTTCTGTAAAACCTCAATTATTCAGAGATTGAACCGATTCTTCGTGAAAAATTCAAAATCATTATTTATTACTCGAAAAAAAGGTTTATTCTCCACCTGAGTGTGCTGAAATCAGAGAATCTACATTAGGTACCATTCGATAATAGAATTAGATAGTGTCGATTTCTATACCCTCCCCCGTGTAAACTTTTCACCTTTTTACGTTGGAAAGTTTCAGACTAATCTAAATTCTAATGGAGTTTTCCATTTGTTTTCTTTGTTCTTTGTATCCCTATTTCTGATTCGCAAAATGCACTGCGTTTGGTGTTATATTATTTGAACGTCTCGTCTCGTCTTGGTTTGTAAAATATATTTTGCTTTTTAACCGACTTCAAAAATGGAGGAGGTTATCAATTCAGTTAAATGTTTTTTTAAATGTTTGTTACCTCAGAACATTGCGGTTTAAAAACGGATTTTTTATAAAAGGTTTTACAAAAACACCAACAGTTTACAACAGACTTCAATTGGACTGTTTTAGTGAACATAAACACCACTGAAAAGTCACAGGGAAGCAAAATACGCAATTTCGTTTACTTCGACGACATATTTTTATCAGTTATTTTGATATAAAAACTAACTAAACTACTGAACCTATTTTAACGAAATTGTATGGGAATAATCTGAAAATATATCGTCTCAAAAAAATTTTTTTTTTTAAATCGTTGTTTAGAAAACAAAGTTCTGAGGTAACAAACATTAAAAAAAACATTCAACCGAATTGATAACCTCCTCCTTTTCGAAGTCGCTTGAAAAGTGAAAACTCCTTAAGGGCGCCGAGCACTATTTTGTGGATATTGAATGAGACTTAGCCGTCACGCTCAGCTATGTAACGCTCGTTCGGGTTAAATCAGTTCGAGTCGCCTTGATGAAGTTTTCACTTCTGTCGTGTGGTCTTACTGCACACACCGTTTTTTTTTTAATTTTTATGACATTGCCTTACGTTTGATACAGAACTGATACTCCCGATTCATCGACTAACACCTGGCGAATCCACAATCGTCCAAACCAACATTCAGCCACTATTAATCCAAGATAAAATGCGAAATATTTACTGTCCGTCTCACCGATAACGGGTTTATGAATGCACCCTTATCTAACCACAAACCCACCAAAACTCGACTCTATCACAACGGAGTAGAGTTTGATTTCCTTCGAACACAACTACCGTCTTGAGTTTCATCTGTATTTAACTTTCTTATTTTTCGCGTCGGCTTTTATATCAGTTTCATCTTTATATAGTCGTGATAAGAGTAATTTTCGTTTGTCGTTTCGGCGGAGGATGCAAGGTCGATGCACTGACAGTATATAGGTAGATGCATTTTCATTTGTTTTGGCGACTCATACGACCCACATCGCTGTCCCGTCGAATGAATTTACTCTGTTATCGATTAGACACCTTGTATATCGATGGAATTGAACGTGTGTTTCGCTGGACATCTAGAGTGTCTGTATTAGAATGAAAGCTTCGATATGCATGGAAATGATTGCTATTTCTATTTCATTGTCTCAATTACCCAAGTGTCCTTAGATAAATGGCAAAATGGCTAAATAGTAATTCGTTAAAAATTTTTGTTTACCATTCCACAGATAATATAATACTATCCAAACCTATGGAGTAAGAGTATCAAAGAAAATATTATTTTCCTTAATTTTCATACTCTTACTCCATAAAGCCGTGTTGACCGAGTGGGAGGTTCGTTGACTTTCTATCCGAAGGTCGTGGGTTCGAACCCGGTGGTCGTACACCAATGGATTTTTCAGTTCAAAAAAATCTGTGTGCATTTAAAACACGTGCTTAACAGTGAAGTAAAACGGTATGTCATAGAACTTAAAAAGTTCGAAAACATATTGTGTCAAGTGAGCACGAAAGGAGCCTCTTCGAGGCGCACTTGAAATCCTTTCACCACATTGGTTTGAAAGATCTAGTAACATGATAAGAAGAAGAAGACTCCATCGGTTTGGTAGACATAATTATGTCAAAATGTAATTTGGAATAATGAATTGGGCATCAATGCATAATATTTCGTGTCGGGTTTTCAGTTTATATAAACTTTAAGCTTGTTTAAAACCTAGATACTAATAGGTTGGTAGAGCTAAAGTTTGTGTACAATGTCTCACAGCTCAGTTTAATGTAGTCAATTTCAACACGCTTGTATGATTCAATCCAAACATACCTATATACACAATGCACGTTTGTTTGTCTGACCGATAGTGCATTTTGCAATGCTTGTAAAAACTAGGGCGTTGACATCGGTACCTTGGCTCGGACTACGCTGGCCCTTAATGTATGTGCCTTCTAGGACTGAAAAATATTTTTTTTGCCCGAGCGAATATAATAGTTTCGTCTTTAGTTTTAAGTTTCTTCAACTTGTAGGGTCGAAAATGGACGAAATGGAATTTCGACGCAGCGATAAATTTGATTCCGTGAAAGAGCCAAAATATGTAAGAAACTGTTTGAAAAAGTAATTCTTATTTTAAAATTTGTGGTCAAAATAGAGTTTTATTCCCCTTCTATGGACCTAGGCAAAAACTAAAATTACATACTTGAAAAACTGGCACCTTTAAGCTCTTAACCCTTTAAGCGCCTCCGAGTAAAAAACGACCAAATTTTTGATGTATAACATCATTCCTCTCGCTTTCTGTCAATTTGTGGCAGTGATCTCGTGAAATACAACGGAACAGAAAAATTAAGTAAAAATCGTTGGAGCAGTTGAGCTACCTATAGATCGTTTGCAACGGTCTATGGGTGGCCCAATTGTTTCCTTTTGTAAATTTTGTAATATACCTATGTATAGATTGTAGTAGTTAGCTTATGCTGTAATAAAAGTAAAAATTGATATGTCAGATGTTACACATTATATGCGACTACTGTAATAGTACGATAACACACGGCTTTTTTACACGCTACACGCCAGCGTTTACGTTTGTATCGTCGCCCAGTGTCATCGGCGTTTTTACAATCTGCTTGGTGAGAATCCTTTCCGAAAGCTAACACCCTCACACGCTAGCGTTAAAAATCGCCCACAATCAGCTTGTAAAAAGCTGTGTGTCATCGTACTGTAAGGCTCGCTTGTTTTTATTATTGTTAATAAAATTGGTACGCAAATAATTGAACAAATACTACATACTATGCCATGGCTTGGTTTATGGGTAGTAAAAATTAATAGGCTACCCTGGGAGAGCTTTGTTCGTGCGATCGATCAATGCCACAGGGACATTCTACTAACAAGATAGATAGATTAGATTTAAAAGGCAAACACCCGATATCCGTCCTTAGAAAATTGTACTAAATTTGAAAGTCATTTTGGTACTATTTTTACCCGGCTGCCAAATAAGGGTTATGTTTTTCGAGCGTATCTTGGATGTATGACTATATTTTCATTGCATTACTTATAAGTTGACAATTTTATAGTCGGAATGTTTAATATTTAAATTATTTATTTTAGTGGATCCATCAGCACAACAAAACAATTTATTCTGTTTGTTTAAGTGATAGGTGGAAATTAAAAGGTTACCACATATAAAACATACTAGAAGAACAAACCACAAATTGTATTTATTCACTCACATTCACTAGCATTTCATAGATCCTAAAGTTCGAAAACATGTACCAAGTGCATGAAAGGAGCCTCTTTGAGGCGCACTTGAAATCCTTTCACCACACTGGTTCGATAGAACTAGTGACACAATAAGACGAAGAAGAATACTAGCATTTCTTCTATTCGGTGTGTGTTCTGGATGGTATTGTTCATTTAAAATCGTAATGGTAATAAAACGATCACTTGTATCTGTGTCTTGATGTTTGTGTCTGTCCTTCTGTTAAGTTTTAAAGGTTTCATATAGATGAGTCAGACTGCGTTTTTTGACGCTGCTTATCTGTATTTTATGAAACTCAAAAACGTAATGTTAATAAATCTAATTCGCTAGTCACAGAGCAGTGGTACATCAATGACAGTAGATCTAAATCTTCGAGAATCCTGCCCTCTGCTGGCCATATAACCTTCTAGGCCATTCACGTTGAATAACACTATACGCTGTATTTGATAACTGTGTGCATATTTTAAGATGGTGTGCGAGATTATTATAGTGTGCGTTTACATGCATAAGTTTTTGTTAGGTGCGTTTGCAATGCGTGTTTACCTCGTCCCCAGTAGGTAAAAAATGGCAGAAATTTATGTTGCAGATTCTGACATATGACGTCTCCTTTTGCTAGATTCTCGAAGATCTACATACATAAATTTAATCGTGTAGTTTCACAAAAAGTCAGTTATTCAGATTAGCACGTAAGGGTTCCGGTATCATTTTACAATTCCAGTTTTTATTAACCCTGTCGTTAACCGTATCAAATTGTACCTCATGATTTGACACTCGGGTCAAATTCCTACCAAACAGTCTTATTAATCCTTTCATTCATTTTACGAGTTAGTCAATGAGGTGCTAGTGTCAAATTGTGATGGCGTCCTGTCAAAAGTTCATTAAACCCGCGTTTGGTGTTTAATGGGAGCATTCGCATCCATTGTTATTGTAACTCGAGATGTAGGAAGTGCAGCCGTGGTGAATGGTTATGGAGCCAGCTCGCATGGCGTGGAGAATTGCCACTTTATAGATTGGATTTGTTTTTGAGATTTAGCTTCCGAAAGCATTTGAAAAACGTTTGAAATTATGAAAAATAATGCTATGCGAAGCCTGCAAAGAACCCTGGAAACTTCTGTGCTTCTAGGCAGAGTTAGACTGGCTAAATTTATTAGCCAGGATACAGGAACAGGAGTGTAAGTGCGGAAAAGGGAGTCCACTTACTTACTTACTCTCGAAACTTTTAAGCTCTAGTGGTTTGACATGTGCGTTGTCTGTCAGTAAGTCAAGACACATTTTTTTGATGTATTGGTTGATTTCTTGACATAAAAAAAAAATATTATGACACTTTTATCTCTGAATCGAACCCGACATCTCAATTCAGAATTAGGAGGTTTAAGCTAAAAAATGAGTTTAACATACAAATATGGTACTTAAACCTTTAAAAAACATAACTCTCCTTTAAACAGTCTGATAAACCCCTCACTGTAATTGTACAAATGAACTCGGTCAGTATTGTACTAAACGCTAAATTGGATTAGACATTAACCTGTTAGCCCTGATGCGTCAATATTGCACTAATTCTGTTAGTTGTCATCCAGCGCTTTTGTGTTAATTTGTTCTAGGTCCGTCGGCGGGTGTTTGATGGGTTAATAATGCGTTTTTATTTAATTTTAATTTTGCTGCCACTTTGAGTTTAAAAATTAATACGGTTTGAAACTACTTATTTAGGTACATACTGGCTTTTATTAATTTCAAAATTAAAGGTTTTTTTTTTTTTTTTTTTTTTTTTAATAAAAAACTGAGTTTTCAATTTAATAAACAACTGAGTTTTCAATTTATATAAGTATAAAATAAAATTTAAAAAATGGTGACCATCAAAGTCTACCTAGACTAAGTATTTTTAAAATACAGGTTGTTTATATTTATATTTATATACATATATTAGGAAAACACAGGAAGGGCGTACAGATTACTCCAAAACGCCTAATCGTTATTATACTTAAACTTAATGCTAAACTTACTTATTATTTACAAATAACAATAGTCATATTGATTGTTAATAATAATAATGTTACTTTATTTTATTTTCAATCTTCGGGATACAGACAGCTAATTAACATGATAAAGAACATGATACTAATAATTTGAAGATATATCCATTACAAGACCAATTTTCTTTAAACTAGTAACCCAGCTCCATTAGAACCATGGTCATTATTCAGGAAGTTCTATGGACGACTGATACGCGACACCGCGCGCACGTCATTGCCCCAGTACCAGTGACACAATAATTGATAAGTTTTTATAAATATTTATGTTAGTCTCTAAGGTATATATCAAATGGGCCCTAGTTAAGCTACATTGTACTTTTCTTGTGTCTGAAATAAAATTATTATTATTATTATTACTCACCGGTTATCCAAATTCTTGGCATCAGGCGGTGGGGTACCGCTGGTGCTGGAGGTGGACTTCGCACTCAGGTCCAAAGGCTGCTCGGCCAGGAGCGGGGACGACGGGGCGGCCTTGTCGTCTGCTAGCCTGATGGATAACATTACAGTCAATATTGGCTACAGACCCTGAGTTGATATTGCCTACAGGACTTCACAGCTAGACAATATTACAGTGAGTATTGGCTACAAGACTGTAGGATTGGACAACATTACAGTGATTATTGGCTACAAGACTGTAGGATTGGACAACATTACAGTGAGTATTGGCTACAAGAATGTAGGATTGGACAACATTACAGTGATTATTGGCTACAAGAATGTAGGATTGGACAACATTACAGTGATTATTGGCTACAAGAATGTAGGATTGGACAACATTACAGTGATTATTGGCTACAAGAATGTAGGATTGGACAACATTACAGTGATTATTGGCTACAAGAATGTAGGATTGGACAACATTACAGTGATTATTGGCTACAAGACTTTAGGATTGGACAACATTACAGTGATTATTGGCTACAAGAATGTAGGATTGGACAACATTACAGTGATTATTGGCTACAAGAATGAAGGATTGGACAACATTACAGTGATTATTGGCTACAAGACTGTAGGATTGGACAACATTACAGTGATTATTGGCTACAAGAATGTAGGATTGGACAACATTACAGTGAGTATTGGATATAAGACTTTAGGATTGGACAACGTTACAGTGAGTATTGGATATAAGACTTTAGGATAGGACAACATTACAGTGATTATTGGCTACAAGAATGTAGGATTGGACAACATTACAGTGAGTATTGGATATAAGACTTTAGGATTGGACAACGTTACAATCAGGATTGGATAACAATACAGTCAATAGGTATTAGGTACATAGCTTTCGGTTTGAACAACAAAATAAAATTTGAAGGACTTCAGGTTTGAATAAAGGGTTAGACAAAATTACAGTCGGTATTAGCTACAGGATTTCAGATTGGAAATTATTACAGTCTGTATTAGCTACAGAACTTTATGTTTGGGCAACTTAAAAGTCATTATTGGCTACAATACTTCAAGGTTGGACAAACATATGGACAGTTTACAAAAAAAGGTAATTTTCTTTAGTAGAGCTCGACTGATTTTTGCCTTTTTATAAAGTGCATAAATTTTAAAATCACTTAGAATGAATTTTACCTCCACAAATAATACGGCCGATACAAATAATAATCATAGCAAAAACAATAAGGTGTCCACGCCATTTCCAAATAATTTGTATGAGTAAAACAATTTAATTTAAAAAGAAAGAGAAATATAATTGTTTATACACCCGAATGCACCGTGCAAATGAAAAATTTGGTGCAGGTTTGTTTAATTTATATTTTGTAATACCTCAAAAAGGGGTTATTCTCCAATTGTGATCTTTGTGTATTTAAGTGTACCTACTTCTTAACTAGAGCTATAGGTTACTAAGTACACCTTTATTGTTTATTATGTAACACCCTTTGAATAAGAAGAATCGGTGTTTGTCCTGATTCTGGATGTTTTCTATGTATCCTATGTGTACTCGTATTTAAAAAAAGTATAAGTATTGGTATTCTATCAGATATCTGCTTACCATAGTACAAGTTTGCTTAGTTTGGGACTAAATGTTATTGTGTAATTGCCCATTATCATAATTTATTATGGGTATACCAACCAACATACGACTTGAAGAATAACCCTCCCAAAAAATATATAATAAATTTTCTAGCTTTTTGTATCATTGGAATAGTACCTACTGTGCGAAATTATCAACTCTATGTCATTGACTCAGCTGCGCGCAAGCAAAGGGCATTGATGCCTGGGTACTACAAATTTTAGTATACCTACAAATGAGTACTGTGACTCTTCACTAAGGCCTCGTACACACTTGTTGGGTTTCGGGCCCGACAATATATCGGATGCTCTAGTGGCAGAACATTATATTATATTCTACTACCAATATATTCTATAACAAGCTTTTTATATAATATATAAAACGCGCGTTTTATATAGGTATATAAAACGCTTTGGTCCTGACTGACACCCGTATGAATGAATGAATGAATGAATGAATGAATGAACGAATGAATGAATGATTTATTTGTCTCAAGTATGGTTAGTTACAGACTGGTCTTATGAATGTATAAAGTAGAGTCACATACTTCACTGTAGAATACAGTGTACAAATTATCTCTTAAGTTTTTCATAATCTCGATTTTGATCAATGTATCTAAAATATCATATTCTATGATTTTGTAAGAATACGGGTGTTTTATAGTGTTGAAGACAAGTGGGAATGTGGGTAACTCTCCTCCAAATAAATAATATTCATTACATTCAAAAACAGGCCTTGATAAAAGTGTATTTAATTTTTTTTATTAACAGAATTGAAAATTAAAAACACCTTTAAAACTTGGTCGAATTTGACAAATTTATTACAACAGTTAAAAAAACCGTTGAGTAGGAATAGTTAAATTAAGTTACTACGAACAATAAACACTCAACCATCAATTCTTTAAGGTTTTGCCTTATTCGAATGTGAGTACTTACTAAAAAAATAGGATAATTTAGTTTTTTATACATTTTATGTTTTCTATTGGGTTACTTTAATGACTCATAATCTAGGTGGGTAAATACCGTTATATAAAAAAAATTAAAAACAAAAACACGTTTTGTCACACTAAACCATTATGCAAACATTTTTATAGTTTTAACAATTTATCAAATTCAATAGTAATTATTGTTTCTGTTCATAAATTATTTACCTATTTATTTAGCTGAAGTTTTTTTATTTATTGCTGTCAATGACCTACAAGGTCATGGGTGTGTTTTGGTGACCTATTTGTCCTAATTGTTTAAATTGATAGTTCTGGCAGACAATGTATTTTAACCCGGGACGGCTGCAGTGCACGGGGAGGCATGCACTGCAAGCGGAGCTCGGGGTCGACGCAAGCCTTCCCTGGGATGTGCCTCACAGCGACGTGCGTGAGGGACACCAGTACAAGTTCTGAGGATATCCCGAGGTCCCTCTAATGCGCAGAGGTCAGCCACCATAGGGTTTTAGTCGGTTAGAGTCTGACATAACCCGTCTGTCCCTCAAGGGTGGCGGGTAGAAGAAAAGTTTATGTAATTTATTGAAGTAAGTTGGTTTGTATGCAGAAAATAAGTTCTTTCTAATAAGGTAATAGGGTAATTTTTGTCATCCATTTTGCTTATTACATAGTCAGGTGACCTATCTAAGTACTAAGTTTATATAGGGTTTGACAACGTTACGGCGATAAACAGCGGTGGCGAATCCCTACTAAAATTATTAAAATATTTTGAGAGGTGGCAAATCCCTACAACTTTTTTTGCGGTGGCGAATTCCTATAGTGGCAAATCTGAACTAACCCTTATTTATACCTAAGTAAAATGAAAAGGTACTAACTACTTTTGATTGCAATTTTATTTAGTGTCAATCAAAGTCGCGAGAAGAATCTAGTCTCTCATAAATACGTTTCAGTTGAGTTCATTTCTGTAATTATTTCGCGATACATAGAGTCGCTCTGACAGTAGCACAATGTCTTACATTTCCATCTAGAACTTGTGCCCATTTTAACTCATTCAATAATGGGAAATTGTCGAACCGGGCAGGTAACGAGTGCTATGCCGACGATACGATATGAAAACGGTACAGATTTTATTTCAACTGGCGAAGTAGGCTGCTTGAGCGAAAAATATTGATTATTGTATTGTTAAAAAGCTTCATAATAATTTGAATTATCATGATAAGTCAGAACAAAGTTTGAAGTAAGTTGAAACATTGTAAAAATCTGTAAAAAGCACTGTCTGCATTTAGATTGTGCATCATGGTTTTTCACAAATCATATCAAGTAAGTTTTATCTTAGTGAAACTCTTTTACATAGTATAGTGTTGCATAAATCTTGTAATTACACAAGAAACATTCAGTCAGTCAGTCTTTAAAGGCATCTTCCATATATTTAAAAACCGTTATTATACCGGTTTTAAAATTATTTTTCCAACAATGCTAACCAGCCTGTACTGCAATTAACGAAAATTCAAAACGTTCTAGTATCGTTTTCAAGCCGTTTCAGTCTCGTCCCTTATAGAAGCCAGTCAACAGAATGCACAACGAAACTCAAATAGTGAATAGCTGTGAGAGTGACAACTCCACAAAGGCGGGTCTCTATTGTACAGCTTCTTGAAGGTGACACAGTCTCGTTCGATTGTCTGCTAGTGATTTTAACTATTCGTATGGTGTATTCAGATACTGATGCAAGGTATTCAGATTCTGATGTAAGGTATTCAGATTCTGATTCAATGTTTACAGATTTTAGCGTAACACTTGTAGGTAACACATATGCATCGCAACTTTGTTTTTTTTATTGTATACTTAATTCATTAGGTTTATTCCCAAAATCCTTACTACTAGTGGGGATTTTGGGAAAAAGAGGCATTTAGAGGCATTTAGAGACAGAGAGAGAGAATATTTTTGATACAAAATCCCAACTATTATGAATAACATATTTCAAATAATATACATCTTTGGATAATTTCATTACCATCACAGAAAATTTATTTTACGAGAAGGTGCCTACTTATCCTAAAAGAAAATTCCATGATGTTCAGTATTTATGACATCAAATACAAATAAATACAAATCAAGTCAGAATATATCTAAGTACCTATATATTAGCCTGAAACTAAATATTCATATCCTGTAGTACCTACGTAATCTATAGATTCAATTGAAATACTTTGTATGGTTTCTTATGGAAAGTTACATTAATTTGCAATCAAAAAGTTAATAACCCTCTAAAACCAGTTAAATTACAGGAAAGCTCCAAGGAACTAGTGCTGACATAAATAGTGGTTTCTGAAAAAGTCGGTTATTAGGAGATATCATTTTGTAATGTATTTGCGTTACGTTATTTTTTACGCACTGAAAGCAGTACATTATACCTACTAAATAGGTGTATTTTTGTTTTTTTTTCCAAAACAGTAATTACAATTGCTTACACTTTGTTTTCAACTTAAGAAAAAGCAATTTTGTTATTATGAAACCCCATTTTCCCTGTTGTATCATATTGTATATTACAATATAGGTACAGACAGCGTCATAGATAAGTATCCCCTTTGCATTATAATACCCAGCTTCAAATCCCTTTAAATCACAGTCGCGATGAACGGAGAAGTTATGCCTTTAAAAAATAGATTATATTTGTATAACTGTATATAAGCCTAAAAATATTTTAAGAATTACAATTTTTGAAAGGATTTATAACTGGGTGTCTTGTGCAAGGGGGATACTTATCTCTGTCGCTGTCTGTACCTACCATAAATATTAAAAACTTTTGAAATAGGCTTTTTCATATTTTATAATCACATTTTGGCTGGCGGCTGGAGGCTCGCTTACTTAGGTACTAAATGTGGCTAAATGGCACACTAAAATAAACTAATAGTTGCTGATATTTTAACTTTAGTTTAGTTTTAGTTAAGGTGACAAAAAAATAGGGCCTTAATAAGAACCTACTTTCCACTGCTGGACATAAGCCCCTTAAGACTTCACTACTAAAAGTCACTTAAATAGACGGAATTTTAATCATAAAGCCGGAAAATCTCATCTCTACGCGCAACAGGCATCTACGAAATAGGTTTGCGAGCGGATCCGCGATTGTCGGCGACGCTTCCGCCGATCGACGGATGCGCGTCACACGCCGCCAGCCGGAGACCAGGCTTTGGATCTTAGGGCTTTATTCTTCAAGGATATTCAACGCATTTACAGAAGTTACCTCTGCAAGTTTTGTACAGGTGCTGCCACACTGCTGTTTAAAAATGTTTACAAATGTTAGTTAACATTTGATAAGAAACATACGACCACAATGTTATAAATTGTTTCATGTTAGGTAATTTGTTAACTAGTCTAAAAATGTTAGTAAACGTTCCTAAACTAGTTAACAAATTGTAACAAAATAAAACATTTGTTATCATTTATTTGTAAACATAATCCAGGCCATAGCAGAGCAAATCTTCTTCCATTTTCGTGTAGACGCCTCGGAACGTAAATCCAAACGGCGAGCGAGCCGATTTTTCAAATGTCATAATATGTTTGTAAACCTTTTTCATCAGTGCAGCAGCACTTAAAACATTTAACAATTCCTAACAGAATGTAACAATACCTTACATTTCTTTGTAAATGTTTTAGTGTTAGAAAATGTTTGTAAACATTTTTTAACAGCAGTGTGGATCCTGGAGCTTTATTCTTTAAGGATATTCAACGCTTTTAGACCGAGAAATGACCTCTGCAAGTTTTGCACCAGACCATTTGGATCTTGGAACTTTATTATTCAATGATATTCAACGTTTTTAGACGTAAGATAACCGTGGATTAGTGGAAGTGACCTCTGAAAGATTCGCAATCTCCGGTAAAGCAATTTTATGATTAAGTACCTGCCAGCGACTTTGCTCGTTTGGCTCGATATGTATCTTGCATCGCGCAAATGTCTTTTTGCGCATCTGACTGGTCGTGCAAGTTTTTTTCGCGCAAAAATTTTTTTTTCGTGCAAATAGAGCCGCGCAAGTGTCGATTGTACGATGGCGGTTTATCAGTTAAAAATAAGAAACGAAAAATCGTCGGACAAACATTCATACACATATACAACCACGGATTTTCCCAGTATCTAGACTCTACTATACTATGAATATCTAGACTAGAATCATGACAATAATCTATATAGGTCCTATCAATATCTAGACTCTATATACCTACTGGGAAAATCCGCATTTGTACGTGTTTATGAATATTTGTCCGTTCTTTCTTATCGAGTTACTAGTTCTTTCGAACCAGTGTGATGAAAGGATTTCAAGTGCGCCTCGAAGAGGCTCCTTTCGTGCATTCGTGTCCGTCGATAACTGTCAAATCGCTCCTAGGAAATCTATAATGATCGATGAAAAATCCACAATTCTGCAGACGGGTTTTTAGTTTATGCTTGATTAACTTCTAGACTCTAATACCTAGATCACACGTACCGAGCAAAGGGGCAAGACAGTAAAATGTTAATCGGCCGAGACAGTGAAAGCTTACATCACTCGCTCAACCGAGCACTCGGCGCTATGTTTATACGTACCGAGTACTCGGCCGAGAGCACTGTCTCATAAAGTACTCGGTACGTGTGATCAAGGCATAAGTATTCGCTTCGCTCGGTCAATAAGTATTAATACCTAACTATGAGCAACCATGTAAATTAACAAACCGATGGTACATTTAAATTGTATTAAATAATTTGTATTGCATACAAATTCGATAATAAATAAGTACTAATCCAACCTTGACTGCAATAGATTGAAACCTCACCTATAAGTTCTATACTTAGTTATAACCTATTAGTTATGGCCGAACTTTAAGAATAAGAATAAGAATAAGAACATTTTTATTGTGAAAACTGTTAATAAGTTAATCCAGGATAAACAGAATTAGGTAAATTCACAAATTACTTTATATATACCCAGTCTCTTCGTCATATTTTTAGAAATAACAATATTTTAACACTAACAGATATGTATATTTTAGAACTATGTATCTTTGTCAAACAAAATGAACATTATTTTTTCGATGTTATATCTAGTCGTCATGAGAATTTAAGAAGTAAACATAAATACAATATATGTTTACCTCAAATTAATAATACAATGTTTAAAAAAAGCTCATATATAACTGCAATAAAAGTGTTCAATCATTTACCTACAGAGTTTAAGCAGCTATCTGGTATTGGATTTAAAAACACTTTGAGAAAATGGCTTGTTCAAGAAGTTCATTACACACTAAAAGAATATTTTGAAAATGAAAAACTAATGTCTAAAAAATACCTAGTACTAGTTAACTGAAAAAAAAAAAAAATAACAAATGTTTGCACCTATAGTCTACTACATCTGATGTAATAAAACTAGGTAAGTATCTATTTCATTTTAACTGTAGGTAAGTACCTATATTATTGTATGTCCTATCAGGATAAACTGTTGTTTCCTACTAAAATATGTTAAGATCTTTGTACACAGTTTTATACAATAAATGTTTCTTGATTCTTGATTCTTGACTAACACCTTGAATACCAAACCATGCATTCGGTCATGTATGGTTTGAAAATACAAAAAAGGGATTTCCCAGCCGTTATGCTAAACACCGCAAATTTTTAATCACCAGAAAAAAATACGCATACCCAGTTGCCGTTAATGAACACATATATCCCAAAAAAACTTGATTTAGTCATCGATTTAAAAAAAAATTAAAAATTGGACAAATGTTACCGTTAGTCATTTTCATATGGCTTTGCGTCAACCAGTATGCATCATTGATAATAATTCATCGTTTGGCAAACTTGGGTACCTAGCTCGAGCCAGCTCGCTGCAGCTCGGCTCGGGCGCCGCACTCGCACCGTTGTCTCTCTGTCATTTTGTAACCCTAAATTCTGACTGCACAGTGACACTGCACAGTTTTTGGTGAATAAAAATTGGTGGCGCAGGCAAATTCTTAAAGAAATCGCCTGGAGCGCACTGTGCACCATTTACACGAAACGCTTCGAGCTGTTTTAACCCTGTAGCTCTGATTCTACTTGAGATAAATGTGTGAAATTCAGCCTATGCAATCTAATGAGCCTGCTAAATTTCATTTACATAGCTTGAATGGATCCGGAGATTAAGGTTGGAGAAAATGCTTAAAAACTTGACTAGTTGTGTCATATCGTACAATGTGTGCATCATTACATTATGCAATGTAGCGCTTTTGAATTCGCACTTAACTCTACCTATATTTCAACCTTTTTTTATCATAATATCTGCCAATGTTTAACATATGTTTTTGGTAGGATTTATCAATACCATTATTACATTTAGTTTTTTGATTATAACGGGTATTTATCGCGCTAACCTCGTATGTTAAAACACCGCTTAAGTGTCCGGATGTCGTCAGTGTGGTGTGCCGACCGAACATTTTTAACGACCAAAATGAGGGTAGTTCTCTCATTTCACCGCGACGGTAGCTCCAATACGCCAGTCAACCCGTGACCACGGCTGTTGCAATACAGTCGAAACGTCGGGACACAAAAACATACGAGGTTAGCGCGATAAATACCCGTTATAATCAAAAAACTATGTGTGATAATCGCGAAAGTCTACGAAAAACCATTATTACATTATTATTATTATTATTACACCCCTGAGATTTTAGGATTACAATACAAATGACGGTATAGCACCTACCCAAGTACCTACCTATCCAGCTATAGGTATCTGGCGTACCACAAGGCACCACACTAGGTCCATTTGAATTTTAAATTCACATGGAATTCGTGCTATTGTTCCGTGCGCGTCTAATGACGATGACAATTAGGCAAACAAGACATCGTCTTGATAATGATGATCTACAACACCTTATATGAATAGGTATTATTGTTATTATTCAATAAACGAATTTATGTGTGACAAGACTTTAAAATCGTTGTAGTGTACTAGCTGCGATCTAAAGATCTGCGCACCAAGCTGTTGTAAGGCTAACCTACATATACTTTCTTAAACCGATTAATTATTATGATTTTTACCTCTTTAATGATATAACTTTGATAATATGACGACTGTTTAGAGCCTCTTTATTGACATTCTATTTTATTCAAATAACTAATTATTATAACTATTGATTTATATTGACAATTATTGTTCTTCACAGATTCCTTGATAAATATTTAGTTTGACATACTTATGGTATATTAGATTGTTGACATCAATAATATCAATACAAATATTTTAAATTATAAAACGTTCCGTATGTAATAGGTACACTAACGAGCCTACAATCTAATATTATGTAAGTAAAGTACCTACTAAATATAAAAATGAACTCAAAGTTGTTGCGCCCTGACAGGGTTCATGTGCATTGTGTACTAGCTACTTACACCTAAGTTGTATTCCATCTGTATGCAAATGAGAACAATAAAGTAAACTATGAAACTATTACAAATTTATTGAGGATCTAGCTATAAATAACAAGGTCGCAAAAAGAATCGATCAAAATTTGAATTAATTCGGTAATTATTAGGCATAGGTCTCATAAGACATCCAACGAACGATCTCGAGCCTTCTCCATGCACCGATTTCTATTTTAAATCTACTACATATTAAGGATATTTTAGAATTTCCACCAAATCTACCGCACTACCCCATAAGATTTTAGGATTCATTTAAAGATTATTGCCTTAATAGTATTCTAATTTAGAAATCTATAGTTTACTAGCTGGAGCCCGCAACATTGTGTGCGTTGCGATTTTT
The DNA here is from genome assembly GCA_932526365.1 of Lobophora halterata. Classification (NCBI taxonomy): domain Eukaryota; kingdom Metazoa; phylum Arthropoda; class Insecta; order Lepidoptera; family Geometridae; genus Lobophora; species Lobophora halterata. The sequence goes on along the minus strand of OW052023.1, from coordinate 2,294,905 downwards.
AAAATTCCTTTCTTAGTACGCACTTTAAGCTCTTGAGGAACACACCATCCAAATCTCATGTATAGGTTCAGTAGTTTGGACTATATGATGTATATAATTGATTGATTCAGGCGTTACTTTGCGGAAATCCATAAATATCAACAAATTATTTAAATATATTTAGTAATAAATCCGCTTAATTTCTAAACAGAGGTTTTAATTAACTTAACTTTAGTTCAACTATACCAAAGAGTCAAATAACAGAAAACCAAAGTTTAAAGATACGACACGTGTTTCGCCTCTACACGAGGCATCATCAGGAGGTGTGGACTCGCCGAAGTTTGAAACGAGAGCCCTCGTTTCAAAGGTTTTCTGTTATTTGACTCTTTGGTATAGTTGAACTAAAGTTAAGTTAATTAAAACCTTTGTTTAGAAATTAAGCGGATTTATTACTACATATATTTATATAATTTGTTGATATATATGATGTATGTCAGGAAATTCCTTTCTTAGTACGCACTATGAGCTCTTAACGAACACACCCTCCAAATCTCATGTATAGGTTCAGTAGTTTGGACAATATGATGTCTGTCAGTCAGTCAGTTAGGACCAAGCCTTTTATCTAGGTACAAAAAAATATGGCAGAGTAACAGCGGGGCGAGTGCGGCGCCCAAACCGAGCTTTTGCGAGCTGGCTCGAGTTTGGGATAGAGAAACCATTAATGAAACTCAAATAAATCATTATCAATGATGCGTACTGATTTACACACACAGAAAAATTACTAATGGTTAATGGTATGCCAATTTTTAACAAATTAAAAAAAAACTATTAATTTATACTTTTTTTTTGCTATATTAGTTCAGTAACGGCAACTGATAATGCGTATTTTATTCAGGTAAAAAAAAAATTGTGGTGTATATTGATTGATTGTACCTACGATCTTCAGATTTCAAGCTGACACCGTTCCCACCTCACCAAAAGCTCCACCATCCAACTCTTCACGACATTGGTCCAACTCTTAAAGCCGCCATTCTAACGGCATTGAGCCAAAGTTTAAGGTCTTAGATCCCATGCTATCGTTACATAAATCGTTATGGCATCATGTTTCGTGTAAAACGATTCGTTAGCGTTATTTTAGTTGAGCTGTTTGTTTGTATACATACTTCTTTTTCTTATCGTGTCAATGACTAACTCGTATACATACTTATTACAAGTACCTTACATGTATTATGTACTTTGTGCACGCAGTTCAAAAAAACTACAGCTGATTCGAAGTTTTTTGAAAATGTTCTACCCATACCGTACCTACGTAGCTTATAATTTAGATATAATTTAGAAAATTTGAACTAAGTAACAAAGATTTTAGACGAATGATCTAATTGCTCCGAATTCGTTCCGACACATTTTAGATAAAAATAATTATAATAAAAGCTTTTTATTTCTTACACTCATTACAAATTTTATCTTATATTTTTCACTTAATCTTATAAAGATAAAGATAAAGATTTTTATTTTTCTACTTGGTTCTACTTTTTAGTTTTGTACACTACCTTTAGTGGCAAAAGCCTCCTCTATGTATTTCCATTTCTCTCTAGCTACTCTACTCCAGGTATCACCAGCTATTTTGGACTACTACCAAGAAATTATGAAAAATTTAACATTGTGTTATATAGTAAATTTTACTTAGACTAGACTGATCGCGTGTGTGGAGGAGCATGCATTTTTTAACTAAAACATCTCTACAAACACACAACAACCTCGTCAATGCTAACAGAATGGAGCTGATCATGTAAACAGTTACCAGTTCAGTCATCATTCGACCACCGTGCGTGTAATCAGCATGCAGGCTGTTCAATTAATTCCGGACTCAACGCGTTCTGCGTAAACCGGCCCTTTTCCATTCAATGGTTTATCTATATTCTGGATTTAAGCCCCGACTTATCTGAATGTTAGGTTTTTGTCGGTGAATATAGAGCAGTTTTTTATCACAGTTTAAATTCATGAGGAGAGAGGAAGACCGGGCTAGCGGGTAGAGGCCTATCTTCAGCAGTGGACTGAAGTGGGCCAATAATGGATAGATATACTAACGTTTGCTCTTCGATCACGCCAAAACTACAGAACCGATTTAGCTGAAATTTAATAATAAAATTTTGTATAGAAAACTTCTTTATATACGCTGAACAATTTTTTTTTTGGGTATTGAATGAAACAGCCGTGAGGCTCGGTTATGTAACGCTCGTTCGGGTAAAGTCGGCTCGAGTCGACTAAGGTGATGAAGTTTTCACTTCTGTCGTGTGGTCATAAGCACACATCGTTCTTTTTTTTTGTATGTGCATAGTTTTTAAGCTAGAAAAGGACCAGTATTTTTCATCTCGATACGCTAAATAGAATACCTAATATATATTGTGGAAATTTCACGCTTATCTATCCCAAACTATGTTTTTTTTGTAAATACATACAAAGACTCAGGACAAACATCGATGATCATCACACAAATGTTTGTCCTGATGCGTAAATCGAACCTGCGACACCCGAGCGAATATGTAAGAGTTTGGTTAATTTAAATTTAAACATTCTAAGGAAACTTACTTTTAAAATTCGTTATTCACCACCTTTGAACCTTCATACAAAGCACCCACATGAAATTCTTAAAATAGAGTAATCGATATAGGTTTCTGGAGCGTCGTAGGTGCGTCGTTAGCATCTATGTGACCCGCGTACCGACGGAATCTGATGCTAGGATTATCTAAATCGATTTATTCGAGAATGTGGAATTTTTAATCGGGACTTATAAACTAAACCAAGATGGGATTGAAATTTTCTATAATATAATTCATCATGCCACTTCCTTCATGGATGAATAAATGCTACATAATTTTTCAATAATCCGGTCAAGTTAGACATTCGAGCTTGCATTAATTCGGACAGAGCTGAAAACTGGTACGAATGTTGAGGACATAATAGATCTGTAAAAAGTCTTCAAAAATCTAACGTGTGCAAAAAAAGGTATTCAGGGTCAAAGGTAACCAACGTCGGTTTTTCGCGATTATCTGGATATACACGAATACACGGTGTTTTAGAAAAAAAAATTCTTCCCTAAAACTCGCGTAGATAATTCGTGATTGTGTTGCTTCGTTGTCCTATATTTTTCATGGACAACCTTCTTCTGCTCTAACCCACTCAACAATAACTAACCGTAAGTTTTAGTTTATGCGAAAACCAAGACCCGGGGTTTTGCTAGCCTAGATATTTGTTAAGTACAAAATTTAAAAGGGGTTGGTGTATTTTTTTGACGTGACTACGTCTAATCAATCGATGAACGCCCCGGCTGCATGCACGAAAAAGTTGACGTCATTGTCCGGTAACGCTCATTGTCCCGATACGCTGATAACATTGTCACGTTAATCTATCGTCCGTAAACCAACTTTACAGACAACCAATTTTTTTTTGACTACGTCTAATAAATCGATTAAAGCCGGCTGCATGCACGAAAACGTTGACGTCATTGTCCAGTAACGCTGTCATTGTCCGGTAACGCTCATTGTCCCGTTACGTTAAACTTCCGTAAACCAACTTTAGAAACAACCAATTTTTTTAACTTGGTAATCGATTCTGAGCAAACCAATTTGAGGTTTCGCTTAAACAAATACTAAAGCTGTATACTCACGTATCGCACTGCTGCCGGCTAGGCTGCACCATTCTGGGCAGCATCCAGTTCTGCGCGAAGGGCGGAGGCACCAGGCCCGTGCCGAGCGCCGCCAGCGCCGCCATCATAGTTTGGAACTGGAAAAAACATCGACAGATATGAACTTACTGCTTCTGATGGTAAAAATAAAAATACCTATATATAAATATGGAGAAATAGTAGATTATAGATAAATAACGATGTTCCTATAGAACAAGATGGACAGTATCAAACCAAAAAGGAATCGATAGACAGGACCAAAAAAATTGTCAATAAAAATGAAATATCCATTCCTTCCTCTCCATTTTCAAATAATGTTTGTTACTTTTTACGATTTAGTTTTATTAACAATGAAAAAGCCTAGTAGTTTTAACATATAATATTTATCTAGCCCTGTTAATTCTCTTTTTCGAAAATTTTATCGGTCCAAAATGTCCAAAGTGGCCTTTTACCGGGCATATTTTCAATGTACTACATTGTGTTTCTATACTTTAATACTTCTGTGTAGATTATGTACTAAGGGGATAAAGCAGTGTCTTATGTCGCGGGTGGAATATTGAACCCTGAGCTAACGAGGGACTCAGTTAAGTCCTGAGTGACGCGAGGGGTTCAAGCTGCCCAAGACGAAGACAGGCTTTATCCCAGAGGAGCATACTCTACTTTTCACATCTTCTGCGAGGCAATAAAAAGCCAAGGCTCCGGACTCAGCAGCCAGCCGTCTTTTGTTTCACATTCTTTGAAGTCGCGCCTTTTTTCTGGATTTTTTTATTAGTGGCTAGTTCGATTTCAGAACAAACCTTTTTACAATGCCATATGTATGTGGCGTGCGTTCTTTTACTTAGTATTTTTCACGAGTTTCCACACGAATTTGACGTTCCAAATTCAAAGCACATTACTACCCTTGGGAGTTTCATTCAACATTACCCTTGGTAGGTAATGCTTTGCTTTACCTTGATGATAGCATGATATGTAATTGGATATTGTCGAGTAGGTGATGTGAAAAGGTACTTAATACGTTCATTCCATCACATCAAGCTAGACCCATCAACCCAACTATTTTTAATTGACTTCAAAAAAGGAGGTTCTTTTATGTTTGTTATACTAAGCGTCGTCTGGCGAACCACGTGACAAAGATGCTCAGAACCAATTTGACATAAGAAATTGCGTTCTGCGCATCTTTGTTACGTGGTTCGCCAAAGGACAAGTTGTTTTACGCTTACTATCCAGACGTCTCAGAACTTTGTTGTTTATGAACCGATTTGAAAAATAATTTTTCGTTTGAGAGTAGTTGCAGTAGGTTCTGCAGTAGGCTACCATAGGGGTCTTAGCTCCCGACACCTCGCTGCAGTCTGACTATGAGCTAGTTACCTGCCCGATGGCTTGAGGGTTCTGCGTGTGGAGTTGCAGTAGGTTCTGCAGTAGGCTACCATGGGGCTCTTAGATCCCGACACCTCGCTGCAGTCTGACTATGAGCTAGTTACCTGCGTGATGGCATGAGGGTTCTGCGCATGGAGTTGCAGTAGGTTCTGCAGTAGGCTACCATAGGGGTCTTAGCTCCCGACACCTCGCTGCAGTCTGACTATGAGCTAGTTACCTGCGTGATGGCATGAGGGTTCTGCGCATGGAGTTGCAGTAGGTTCTGCAGTAGGCTATCATAGGGCTCTTAGCTCCCGACACCTCGCTGCTGTCTGACTATAGGCTACCTGCACGATGGTTTCAGGGTTCTGCGCCTGGAGTTGCAGTATAGGTTCTGCAGTAGACCATGAAGCTCTTAGCTCCCGAAACCTCGCTGCTGTCTGACTATGAGCTAGTTACCTGTGCGATGGCTTGAGGGTTCTGCGCGTGGATTTGCAGTAGGTTCTGCAGTAGGCTACCATGAAGCTCTTAGCTCCCGACACCTCGCTGCTGTCTGACTATGAGCTAGTTACCTGCGCGATGGCTTGAGGGTTCTGCGCGTGGAGTTGTAGTAGGTTCTGCAGTAAGGGGGGCGCAGCTGCCTCGGGGCTCTTAGCTCCCGACACCTCGCTGCTGTCTGACTAAGAGCTAGTTACCTGTGCGATGGCTTGAGGGTTCTCCGCGTGGATTTGCAGTAGGTTCTGCAGTAGGCTACCATGAAGCTCTTAGCTCCCGACACCTCGCTGCTGTCTGACTATGAGCTAGTTACCTGCGCGATGGCTTGAGGGTTCTGCGCGTGGAGTTGCAGTAGGTTCTGCAGTAAGGGGGGCGCAGCTGCCTCGGGGCTCTTAGCTCCTGACACCTCGCTGCTATCTGACTCCGATGCAGGACTCTGCGAAGAGAAAAAAAAATTACATACCTACATGACATAAAAATCCTGCTAATATTTAAAGCCCAAAATCCCGCATGCTGCTATCTCGCTCGCACGATTGTACTTTTTGAAGATATAAATTGACTGAGTATAAATTTCAAAAAAGTGGAGCGGTATATTTTTTATATATTTATATTTATATATTTTTCATGTTTTAGTATATTTTTTGGTTCTTATTCTTCTTATAGTGTCACTAAGTCTTTCGAACCAATGTGGTGAAAGGTTTTCATATGCGCCTCCAATAGGCTCCTTTCATGGATGATTATTTACTTTTTATTTAATTTTTACTAAATTAAACCAAAATTAATAATGTTTATCATTATTGCAGCCAAGCCAAGATTGGGAAAAAAATCGTCAAGACATTAAATTGGCATTAAGGCCGATCCAAAGGTGTGATGAAATTATCATTTAGATTGCTTCTTGCAAAACAAAAGAACCACGAAAGACGTCATTGTTTCCTGTCGAAGGTCGACCTTTATTTGTTTAGATATCTTCCATTTTCCGTCTATTTCGATATTAATTAATTGATCAAAGTGCTTCACTTAGCTGATCAATAAGGAAATTGATAAATATTTTAGAAGAAACATTTGGAACTTGAAGATCAATATAATAGAATAGGCCAAAGAATAAGCGTTGCAATACAAAGAGGCAATGCAGCCGGTATCCTCCGCACGCTGCCATCGGGTATCGAGTTGGAGCAGTTGAACTACCTATAGATCGTTTGCAATGGTCTATGGGTGGCTCAATTTTTTAAATTTTGTAATATAGATTGTAGTAGTTAGCTTATGCTGTAATTAATATAATAGAATAATAATGGTTTTCCTATAGAACATTCAGATACATAGCTACAAAGGCAGATGGCGTCGAAAAACACGCAAAAAAAATTAGTCAGCCTGACAATAAATACAAAGTTGCATTATGACCTTAAAGGTTATAGGTAAATCAGGTTCCTACAAAAAAGGAAAGAAAAGAGCCTTTTCGAGGCGCACTTGAAATCCTTTCACCACACTGGTTCGAAAGAACTAGTGACACGATAAAAAGAAGGTTCCTACATATTTAGACTTCTTTATGTAACGCAATGTTCTTGGAACTAGCACATAAAGCCAAAGACAGAACATAGTCGAAAATAACACGAGAGTAAAATCCTGTCCCTTTTTAAACACGTCCCAAATTTGATTTATCTTGGTGTCAACGTGTCCCGTTTTATAATACTTATTCAATTATTGCTTGGCAAATTGCTTGCCCAAATACTACTCCCCCCAAAACCCTTTCGTCTCAAAGGCAATGGGACGGGCCTATCTGTGAGCTAACACGGAACTGTCTGTTACAAACGTGCTCTAGCCCCTCAGATCGTGCTCGCCTCCTAGCCGTTTCCAAATGGGAGTCAGGACTTTGGCTGCAAGCATTGCCCTCACAAACGATTGGCACATTATTGGACCCTTTAACTTTCCGCGTTGCAACACGTCTGCGGTTGGGTGCTCCATGCTGCGCTCCACATAGATGCCGGTGTGGTACTGCGGTCGAACATCTTGGTCACCATGGATTATCGTGCACTAGGAGTGCTGGCAGAATTTCCCGCCACAGTAGTCTTAACGAAATCATTCGCCGGGCTTTTACCACCGCCAATGTGCCAGCCGTTCTCGAGCCGAACGGTCTAAGTCGTGACGATGGTAAGCGGCCTGACGGTATGACGCTTATCCCATGGAGAATGGGCAGGCCCTTGGTGTGGGACGCTACATGCGTAGACACTTTGGCACCTTCTCATTTGCCAGGGACGCAAGTTGGGGCTGGTGCGGCGGCAAACTCTGCTGAAGATCTCAAGCGGCGTAAATATGTAGGTCTTGATAGGTCCTACATGTTCAGCCCTTTGGGGTCGAGACCCTAGGTCCATGGGGAATGGGAGCCTTCCGCGTTTTTAAAATTTTGTCAGAGCGTCTGGTCGAAGCGACGCGTGATCAGAGGGCTGGCAGCTATCTGGGCCAAAGAATAAGCCTTGCTATACAAAGAGGCAATGCAGCCAGTATCCTCGGCACGCTGCCATCGGGTATCGAGTTGGAGCAGTTGAGCTACCTATAGATCGTTTGCAACGGTCTATGGGTGGCCCAATTGTTTCCTTTTGTAAATTTTGTAATATACCTATATATAGATTGTAGTAGTTAGCTTATGCTGTAATAAAAGTTTTCAATTATACACCAACAATTTTTAATTACCAAAAAAAAATTAAATGGGCAATGCAGACGGGGTACTACGTTGAATCTGTGCAGTCAGAATTTTGGATTTCTACAAAATGGCAGAGTGACAGCGGAGTGAGTGCGGCGCCAGAGCCGAGGTTTTGCGAGCTGGCTCGAGCTAGGTACCCGGGTTTGCCAAACGTTGAATAAAACTTAAATTACTATCAATTAAAGGTACCGCCTGACGCAAATCCATAGGAAAACGACTAACGGTAACAGTTATCCATTTCTAATCAAATTTATTTTGACAAAAATTCGACTTAATTTTTTCAAGTTTTTTTGCCGTATATGTCTTCAGTAACGGCAACTGACTATGCGTATTTTTTTTTATGGTGTTTAAATTTACCGTGTATATAATTTATATTATTATTTTCCAGTTAAATCTGATGCCAGCGTGATCTGCTATTCCGGCATGCAAGGTCATCTTCTCATCATCCTGTCAAGCAAGTTTTATTTAACAAATTGACTCATAAAATATTTATTTTATTCACGTGTCTTATTTTTTTTTATTATTTGTATTAAACACTGATTTTTTAACTAGATTTTTTGTGATAATGATACTCAATCGGAAGCCAGAACAAGTAACCGGCAAATTTTTGAAAAAGATATATTTTCTTTTGAACAACATACATTTTTGAAAGCATTTTTTTTTTTATACCTTCGTATTAAAACAAAGGATGAAGCTAAAATTTTAAAATGAAACTAAATTCAAAACATGGATACATACAGGTATATAATGTAACGGAGTTTTTTTTTACTTTTAGTGGGCGCATTGCCACTATCTTTCATTGAGTCACATTAGTCAAGAATTCCGATTTCTTATTTATAAATAAGAAAATTAGTAAGGGTGGAAGATAAATGACTATTTGCTCCTTAATCATACCAAAATTTCTGATAAAACAAGGCTAAAATTCAGTATGTGTGTGTAGTTTATAGGCTCAAAAAGGTTATAGGCTACTTTTTACTTCGATACAACTCAGGCGAGCGTGAAGGCAGCTAAATCAAAGAGGTTTTAAAGTAAAATAAATTGCATAGAGTAATAAGGCTAAAAGGCAAAAAATCAGCATATGTGTGCAATTGTGCATAGTTTATAGGCTCGAAAAGGTTATAGGCATAGTATAGATTAATAACGGTGTTCCTTAAGATGGACAGTATGAAACCAAAATTCATAAGACAAGACCAAAAAATTTCAGACACCTTGTCAATGTATGAAATACTTATCTCTATTTTCAAATAATGTTTGTTACTTTTGTAGTTTTATTAACAATGAAAAAGCCTAGTAGTTTTAACATATACCTAATATTTATCTAGCCCTGTTACTTCTATTTAACAAAAATTAGCATCGGACCAAATTTTTTTGAATTTAGCAATGTGGCTCCCTTTTTAGGCGCATTTTAAATGTACTACAATGTGATTCTGTACTTTAATACTTCTGTCATGGGTGAAAATAATTTACTGAGACTTGAAAATGTTATAGGCCACTTTTTACTTCGATACAACTCAGGCGAGCGCGAAGGCAGCTAAATCAAAGAGGTTTTAAAGCATAATAAATCGCATAGAGTAAAAATTCTAAATTCAAACATTGACATAGAACGTGAAACAAGTACAGTGTCATACAGCAACCAGTTGGGCTCACCTTGTCGATTCGATAATCACGTCTACCTTGAATATTAACTAACAGATTGTTTTGCCTTGCCGGTACGTCATTCCATGTACTTTAGTGCATTAGTGCATAGCGAACTGTCAAATGCGCATTCATTTTGCGCGCTAATTTTAGTTGGTAGGTACAGACAGTGACATACATAAGTATCCTCCTTGCATAATATACCCAGCTTCAAATCCCTTCAAAACGCTGCTGCATCGCGGCGTAAGAGTATTTTTTAAAACCATCTACTAATCTTACGATGTAGTTTTAACATATAATATTTATGCAGCCCTGTTACTTCTCTTTTTCAAAAAATAGCAACGGCCCAAAATGTACTAGAAATAAGCCAATGTGGCTTTTTTTTTTGACGCATTTTCAATGTACTACACTGTGATTCAATACCTTAATACTTCTCTGATCTAAGCCTTATAATTATTTTAAATAATTTTTGAAGGGATTTGAGGATACGTGCCTTGTGCAAGGGGAATACTTATTTATGACGCTGTCTGTACCTACTTTTGGAAATTCCTGGAGTCCTCAACTCTACCAACAGTTTGAATTGACAAACTCTTTTATTAGATAAGTACCTACTCATAAATAAAACATGCATTGATTTATGAACATGTGTATTTCATTTATTTTAAACAGAAAATGGAGTCTCAAGTTGTATAGATCAAAATTATATATTTTTTTAATTCAAATTTAAATACGTTTTAGTTATGGGAATGTCATATAATTAAATTAAATTGGCAAAATCCAATATTCTAATGTTCTAGTCGGGTTTTCAGTTTTTATAAGCTCTAAGCTTTTCGTGAGATGGAATGTATGTAGAGCAAAAAAAATGGCTACCATATTTGTCACTCTGTAGCTCCCGATGCGTCAAATTTGACAGCCAATTATAAAGGCCATTTTACATTTCAGACACTCGGCGGTTATCCAGTTTTTTTTTCCTCTAAGTGCCATTGGCATAGGCCGATGACAGCGCGCCATCGAGCAGCTGCTCCCATTTGAACTTGGAACGAAAAAACTTGTAATTTTACCGTTCGCCAAATGGTGGGGTCTACACATTCTAATTCTAACTCGTGGCCTCGACCAATAGCGGGCGAGGACGAGCCAACATGGCGCTCGTGGGAACCGGTTAATGGGCCGTTTGAATTTAGAATAGTATTTTTAATAATGTATTCGAGAACAATTGGTTTTTTTCTATAATTTGTTGGCCATTAGCATGGCATTAGATGGATTTGTGCATAATTTTGTTCGTTTCCAATATGGCGTAAGGTCGTAATTTTTTTTCTTTATAGTAGGCACCTGTCTACCAATTAGTAAGCGTTTCTTATGTTGTAATAATTATGTATGTTTTTCTTTATCTTTGCAAAATTTAATATTTTTTACTACCTCATCCTGTATTTTTTAACTGCTTTTTGCATTAGAATAGGATCTTGGTTCTGTCGTTTTAACTAAAACGCTCGTAGGTAAGACTTAATATACCTACTAACCATAGATGAATAACGGTGTTCCTACAGAACACTAAGATGGACAGTATCAAACAAATATGGAGTCTTAAGACAGGACCAAAAAATTTCAGACACCTTGTCAATAAATATGAAATATCTCCATTTTCAAATATTTTATGTTGCTTTTTACGATGAAGTTTTATTAACAATGACAAAGCCTATGAGTTTTAACATATAATATTTATCTAGCCCTATTACTCCTCTTTTTCGGAAATTTGCATCGGACCAAAATATTCTAGAATTTAGTCAATATGGCTTCCCTTTTTTGGAACTACTACATTGTGCTTCTATACTTTAATACTTTCGTGCTATTTACATACAACAAACTATTTTTATTAATGCTCTCTTATTTATAAAAGTTTTTACGCGTAGAGTCATAAATAGAATATTACATTTAGATCTTACAGAAGGCATGTAAATCTCAGCTGATAGTTTAGCATTCGAATATTTCGATAAGATAAACTGGCGATTTAATAATCTGTGTCAAGGGTACAATCTAACATTCATTCATTCATGCATTGACGTAAGTGTAGAGATTTATAACAGTTTTATTACTAGGTTAGTTTAAAAATAAAACGCTTTTTTGTGACGTGTTTTTTTTTTCACAATTTTTTCACAAAAAGCGAGCAGAAAGATGTTCTGTCTGCTCGCTTTTTGTGAATATATTATTTTTAAATTGGTAATTATCCAAGTGCCAAGGAAGGGTTATGTTTTTCGCGCGTATCTTGCATGTATGTATTTTTTTTTGTTACCTCATATCTTCCAAACGGCTGGATGGATTTTGACAATAAAGGAAGGTATCGTTAGATTCCCTTCAATAACCCAAACGTTCTTAGATGGGTTTGAAAATAAATAATTAAAATGGCGGATTTTAAGCGCTAAATATAAGGTCGTTGAAAAATATTTGTTTACCAAAGCAAAGTAGGGTATCGAATTAAAGGAAATGGAAAGGAGCCTACAAAAACATATATAAATCATAGTTTAAATTTAATTTAAAATAATTAATTGGCAATTAATATAAGGATGATACTGTGAAGCCAAGGAAGGGTTATGTTTTAACCCTTCCTTGGCAGTCGGGTAAAAAACTAGCTAATCCTGAAGTCACGTATTTCTAAAAGCATTTTCCGCGAAATAAGTGACGCATGCAATCGTACAATGCATTCGGAAAAAACATTTTCATGTACCAAACTAATAACTCCAACTAGCCGTGAAATCGCCTCGTGTTTTTTTCCATTTCACACTTTGAAAAAAGTAACAAAGCGGCTCATATTCAACATTTCCGCCATTTTCTCTGTGGTGTTGGAAAACATCAAAAGGCCGTGATTAGGCCGCCTCAAAACCGTTTGTGACTTTGTTCTCTTTGGCTGTGAATTTGACAGAAACAAAACATTCTATTGTTTTTTTAACCGGGACTTTTGAAACATTGTCAAGAAATGAATTTAATTTATGCTCATTTTTTAAAAGTTTTTACACATTGTTTGGAGGATGGACTTGTATCTTTTTATAAACAGTTTTGATGTGTAACAACTTTCACCTCGCTTTCTGTCAATTTGTGGCAGTGATTTTGTGAAATGCAACGGAATTGTGTAACAGGAAGTTGGCCGTCAGATGGTTCCAACCTCAAAAAATTTAAGTACTTACCTACTTAAATAGAATTTCAGATGTTACACATCATATTATGCGACTACTACAAAGATCGCTCGTTTTTTTTTGCGTTACAGCATTTTATGGCATTTAATTTAGCGTTTTTGGACTGTTGGAAGTATAAGGTTTGAGAAGTAAAATAAGAAGGAACATAAGGTTTCTTACCATCAGAATCAGATGAGCCATTTTCTTCATTCATTTCCACATACGTAGGTTTTATTATGACTGAACTCTAGAAACCTTTTTAGAGCATAAATTAATAAATTGAACATCGTAATTTTAAGTTCCAATGCAGTCACTTTTTCACGTTTTTAATTCCTACTAATTTTGTAACCAATAATTATTTCAAAATCTTAAACGAGGATTATTTTAATTTAGGATTTCAAAATGAGAATAAATTCAAACCGCCAAAAGTTTCGTTCAAAAAGTAGAATGTACAACAGTTTCGTTCGGGAGTTTGAATGGCACTTTTTCGTTCCAAAATTCGAGAGTTGAATGGCGCGGGTTTGTTTTTTCGCGGTAATGATAAGTAGAGGCGTTCGTTCCGCGAGGCTATTTGGCTGCACGTGTTCACAGAGGGGTGGGTCTTTGCACGTGAATTTTCCGAGGTTTCCACCCTCCGCGGACCGCCCCTATAGGCTTTTCTGTCCGGCCTATGCTGTTTAACCGATCGGCTAAGGGGAGACGTAGAGACGCCACAGTGCAAAAATACTGCAATATATTTAAGTATTTTTGAAAATATAATATTAGAAGGACTTTTAAATTGCATGTCAGTCAATATTTAAGACTGACTTTATTTTAAGCTATCGAGTACCTGAGTGAGTTAATACCGTTGAATTATAATTATTGAATAAAATAAATACCTACTAATAGACGTCTATTTACATAAGTAATGATAATAAACCGTAGAGCCCACTTTTTATAGGCTAACAAACTGTTTGCAATTCTAATAAAGGTATATACTTAAAACATAAACTCAAATACCAGTAAAATTATTAACCGAAACTAAGCACCGATAAAACTAATAAAAAAATAAAATTAAGTAACAAAGCTGATTATTATAAAGGTGATTATTACTAACGATAATTATCTATCGCAGAACACGAAAAATTTAAGCATAGAAATAACAAAAATACTCGCGTAACAGAATTCATTTCATGCTCTAAGTGCCTCAGCTATGCAATTATGGCATATTCATTTTGCTTACTTCAATTTCAACTGCTAACGAATTGCCGGTTACGTCTCACGTAAATGTTAAAAATAATACACTTTTTAAATTGTTTTTATAAATTTCCAAAGAAGGAAGTCCACTGCTCTTCAAAGTTTGCCTTGAGCGTTAAATAATTACAGGTAGTGCGATCGCAGGGCATTCTAACTGTATAAATTGGCATAAGATTCACTGGAAAAACTAGACTGGACTGATGAAGGTTGTTTATGGCACCTCATTTAAATTTCTGATGAGCGGCAATCGTTGGTCAAGTGTGTCAAACCTATTGGCGTTAAAAGCCTTGCAGTCTTCATAAAACAAACCAATGATGCAAAAATTATTGTATATCAAATTCGCCTCTTTAGTCGTTCATTAAAAAAATCGGGTACTCCATGACACTTTTGGTATGAGGTCAGAATTAAAAAAAATGACTTTACACAAATTTATTATTTACGGAAATATGATGCAAGTCATGCTATATTCCACAATGAGTGTATTACTTTTTTTTCCCGAACATGATAAAAAACCAAACTCATAAAACTTAACACAGCTAATAAAATTAAAAGCCACTGAAAGCACAAAGTTTTAGTAACAAAGTCACTCCACTTCACTTTATGTCCAAACACTGCCTACTTTTCATGCTCTACGCCTACACATCCACTATTTCAGAACAACACGAAATTCAAAGTGAAATAGACTTTAATACGTATATAACAGAGATGGAAATGACTCGCCTCGGTTCAGCACGCACCCTCTCTTTCGCGCGTATTAATCAAAATACTAGTTTTCCTACTTTGACGTGGAATCCTAGAAAATGGATAAGGCATATGGGCATTGTTTTCTAAATTGAAACTGGTTGTCGACCAGTGTAAGCTGAGCTATTAGACATCTGCTTTGCCTTTAATCTTGCATTTATAATTTTTTATCAAATAGATTGATAAATTAATATCCATTTAATTTAAATAGTCTCTAAGAAAATTAAAGTATATGGCCCAGATAGCCTAGATGCAGGGTCAATCTTCATTAGTCATAAAATTTTATACGCATAAAAAAACTGAATTTAAAAAATTTGGTTGTCATATTATAGAAACTAACATGGAAAATAGTGTATCGTATCGACGCATAAGATATATGGTAGTCAAGTTCCTAACACGGATCTAAATTGAATGGAACAGTTAAAAGTACACCTTTTATTTCAATGTTATAAGAGAAGAGAAACTGCACTATAGATATAAAAGTTCAAACAAAATGCATTCGTAATTAAAAATCATGCATTAAAAAAAATGGTTGTCTGTAAAGTTGGTTTACGGACGATACTTTAACATGACTACCAGCGTTACCGGACAATAACCGTTACCGGACAATGATAGCGTTACCGGGAAATGACAGTGTTACCAATGACGTCAACGTTTTCGTGCATGCAGCCAGCGTTCATCGATTTATTAGACGTAATCACGTCAAAAATTACATTTAGACAAAGGCAGATCTTAAAAAAATCGAAATCTCTTTCTCAGAGTTTAAAGAATATCAGATCGCTATAGATCAGAATTGTAAAGCTATATTATAGTATTAAGCCATAATAGGAAGGTAGTATAAGGTTGCACGGGTCTTCTTAAGCTGGTCGATCCGTGCCTGGTTTAGACAAGGCACATAATTGTAGACATCTAAGGGCTACAATAAGCTGCAATTATCGTACACAATGATTAAACTTGATACGGATGCACCGTTTTGTTAATAAAACTCTTATAAACCTATTGTTTATGTTTTATTATGGGAAAATTGTGTAGAACTCATTATATCTTAAAAGTTCATCTTGGATCTTCGTTCGAATTAAAAAGAACCAAATTATTTTGAATAACCTTCAAATATTTTTTTAGTTTCAAAATTGAGCATTATTAATAAATAAAATAAAAATGTAATAAAAGACTGACTGACTGACCAAAAGACAGACTACAGGCAAAATAATGTATTGTTTTGGTATGTCTCATTATGAGAAAATTGAATATAACTCGTTAGATCTTGGATGGTCGTAATATGTTCATTCAAGAATTAAACGGAACCGAATTATTTTCAATTACCTTTGCAATGTTTTATGTAGTTTCAAAATTGAACATTCTTTGATTTATCTGAGTATATAATCAAAGTGAGCATTATAAATATATATATAGTGTTCGGCAAGAGCTGAAAGTGCGTACTAAAATAGTTGTTTAAATCAAGAAATAAAACTAGGGGAAAGTGTGGAGGATTCGTACACTTTTTACTCTAAGCATTGTAAAATAAATTCTAAAAGCTATTTCAAAATAATTACAATGCTGATATACTATCTATATATCTGTTTTTTATAATAATACAGACTAGTGTGGATACAATGCAAAATGAAAGAGCAGTGGTCGTTTTAAAAAAAAATGGAAAACGTACGAATGTACCCCGCGCGTGTGGTGGATTCGTACATAGTATGGGGAACATTCGTACATAGTGGGGAGCCTTCGTACATAGCAATCAAAAAGGCCATATAATACACAAAAATGGGCTCAAAATTATCAGAGACTCAGTTATATATTAAGTTGATAATATTTGTTTGACAAAAAAACCAGAAAAAAATTAAACACCTATATATTTTAAAAATTTATTCTAAAATTTGTTGTCTAAAAAAAATTGAAATTAAAATTATTCATTATTTAGAGTAACAGGCTTCTAAAAAGTCCTTGATTGGATATTAAACCTTTATTATATATAACCATCAGAGTAAAATACCACTATTCTTGCATATTCTAACTATTTTACTATCGGTACTGTACAAAGACAGGTCTTTTTCAAAACTAAAGATGAAAAAGTCTCTTCATTGTCCTGGTTCCTCTTTATATAAACTCGCGGGATTATTTTAAAATACAATTATAGGTATTGTTAAGCAAACTTCATGACGCAGGTCATAAGTGGGTTGTACGAATGTACCCCGCTCATGACTGTACGAAGGTACCCCAGCCCCGAAAAATAGTAAAAAAATAAAAATAAATATAACTGTAGTGGTTTTTTTCCAAAATTAATGTTTGCATATTAATCTAGGGCATCACATCATAAACTAAAATAAATTAGATTTACAATTTGAGCTAAATTTATTAGAGAAAAACGGGCTCAAAGGTGAATCCAAAAATTACTTACGCAGCCCAAAAAAACTTTTCGACTCGTCCCAGCGAAGCCAGCGGCCGCACAGCCACCCCACTTCATGGTTAGCCTAGGCGTTTGAGCGAGAGTCACGCACACAAATGCAGAAGTGCCAATGTATTTGGTAGTCCACTTTATGACCACTGTACGAATGCTCCTTCTGTACGAATCCTACCCACTTTCCCCTACCAATTGAATTTTCTGTTTGTTAAATCTGAACTCAGAAGCTGCGAGCTTCAGCTAGTTCAATATATTATTTCTCAGGGTTTTCCGAGGTGAATTCCAACTAAAATCAATTCGCAATAAATTACGTTTCTTGTATCCTTAAGTCAGTTCTTGGGCATTTCTTAGAAATTTCATTTTGTAGACCGGCCATGTTACAAAAATGATAAAATATCGCAATTATAATATTTTATCATTTTATATATTTAACTATTACAAAAAATTAAATTAAAAAAAATATTAATTACCGTTAGGAGGCGTCTCCTAGAGGATGTCCTCTAGATGGGTACTAACACATTGCCAGATATTCTATCGCAAAGCAGTAATGTGTTAGCATTACTGTGTTCTAGTTGGATGAGTGAAGCTAGTGAAATTACTGGGCTTTCGAGACTGACCATCAAAATATCTCAAGGTGGACGAGAGGCAGTGTTGCACGGGCCTATGGGAATCAAAGACCTGTGTAGCACTGTTATGGGCATGAGCAAGCGTGATCACTTACCACAAGGAGAGCGTCAAACTAGTCCTCTCCATTTGTTAACATAAAAAAAATTACATGCTGTGGCTGGCGGCTTTGCTTTTGTGTTATTTTCCAAGTTTAAAGCAATATCTAATACTTATTTTAGACTGATAACAAACTATCTAATGTCTACTTCCACCAAACGGTCAAATTCTCTGAGCAATTACTTTACTCGCTTGGTAGTTCTTAACAGTCCAGATTCTGACCGTAAAAATGTTAATTGAGTAAAGTAATTGCTTAGGAACTTTGAATGTTTGGTACAAGTCGGCATAACAATCACAACTTCATCATTTGCGTTTAATGCAGTTGGCCGCAGATGGTCGTTACTGCTACACCCGACTCTCGTTTAATAGGCGCTTAATTTCATACCCTCAAAATTTCAAAGGTTCAGAGGTTTTTAAGTTTGAAAACATGTGTCGAGTACTCAAAAGGAGCCTCTTCGAGGCGCACTTGAAATCCTTTCACCACACTGGTTCGAAGGAACTAGTGACACGATAAGAAGAAGATGTTCTTCCCGTATACGTTGTCTCACAGTCAGTCTAAACCTTTCCTAAAAAGCCTTTCTTAAAATAAAACATTCACACACTCACACCCCTGCACTAGGATTCCCTGTGTCGCAGGTGGCATGACTCATACAACACATCACAACATCCAACACCCGAGAACAAACATTTGTGTTCGTCACAAATATTTGCCCCGGCCGGGGATCGAACCCGGAATACCAAGATTCGTAGGCAGGGTCACTATCAACTAAGCCACGGTGTCGTCAATTGATTTCAGATTTCTTGCTTACAACTTTTTTCGTGTATCATATTAGTGTGATTTGATCGATTGGTGATTAATTGGATTTCCATACTTCCCATTATGATTCACATCACAATAGGCACGATGAATCATGGATTCCTAGCCTAGATCAAAGGGCAAGGTTCTACAGCTACAATACTTTAAATAACTTATACTTTAAATACTAACTATTATTACTTAGTGCACGAAAGAGCCTCTTCGAGACGTACTGGAAATCCTTTCACCACCCTGGTTCGAAAGAACTAGTGACACGATAAGAAGAAGAAAAGCTATTATTAATAGAAAACTATGATAAAAAAAACCAAAAAATAAATGGCTTGACTACTAATACAATTTAATATATAAATGTATCCTACAATATCTACAAGTTACCTTTATTTTAATACCTATAATATAATGTGTACTTTTAAAAAATATTTTTTTATTTATTTAAATAAAGAATTTTATTTATTTAATAAGCAAGCACGACACCGTGGCTTAGTTGGTAGTGACCCTGCCTACGAAGTTTGGTGTTCCCGATTCGATCCCTGGCCGGGGCAAATATTTGTGACGAACACAAATGTTTGTTCTCGGGTCTTGGATGTTGTGATGTCTTGTATGTGTCCATGCCACCTGCGACACAGGGAATCCTAGTGCAGGGGTGTGAGTGAGTGAATGTTTTTATTTATTTACGATAGATAACAATTCGTCTAATATTGTATTTTTTTATTGATCCTTATGTAATGAGACTGTATCTAAACCTAGGTTTATTACCTTGTGGTAGTTATGTTCTTTGCTCTACATCTAGATCTCCTAAACATCTGGCATGGTAATCGAGAATCTGGCTCAAGGATTTCTTCACTTATTCTTACACACACAAACACTTACAGGCCTCTCTGAACTACACAATAAACCACACACATTAACACTATACCTATACATTTCATACTTGCTTCTACTAGAAATCATAAGCTTATATTAGTTAAGTTGGTCATATTTATACGTACCTTCTTTATTCTTTATTAGGGTTTTTGCTCTCAATACTCTGTACTATAGCCGAATCAAGAACATAATGACTTTGCCGATGGTATACAGCCGTGCAAGTGTTGAAGGTGGACATCGGCCTCTGAGATACAGTCTCCGACTAGTTCGGAGGGAGATGCCCAACTGACATACTAATCACTGCGCTGGGCCAACGGCAAAGTCGTTACATTTAGTATTAGGTTAGGTTAGTTTTAGTTTTAGGTAGGTAGTCTGTAAGAGATCGTATTAAACGATAAGACCGCCTTTTGTAAAACAATAATTGTACATTGTTACATGTGTTTTTACAATAAAGATTTTTACCTTACCTTACCTATTCTATTTAATTTACTTATTTGATAAAGTTAGATGATAATTTGGTCCAATAAAAATACATAATATTGTCAATAAATATGTATACATAATTATTAAAATGCAATGTGTAACAGGTAAATGAATGCTTTTCTGAAGACTTATTGCCTCACATTCTTACCAATAAAGTCTTGATCAAAAGTTCTACTAAAATGAAAATATACAATTTCAGGATGTCGCTATGATGAAGTTTTTACGTCTGCCGTGGTCTTAAGTACACAATATTTTTACCCGACTGCCAAGGAAGGATTATGTTTTTCGCGACTATCTTGTATGTATGATTGTATGTATGTATGTATGTACAGACAGCGTCAGAGATAAGTCTCCCCCTTGCACAAGACGCCCAGCTATAAATCCTTACAAAAATTTTAATACTCAGAATTATTTTTAGGCTTACATACGGTTATACAAATATAATCTATTTTCTAAAGTCAAAACTTCTACATTCGCCGTGACGGTCATTTAAAGGGATTTGAAGCTGGGTATTATAATGCAAGGGGGATACTTATCTATGACGCTGTCTGTACATTTCTGGGTTACCTCGTATCTCCCAAACGGCTGGATGGATTTTGACAGTAAGGTATCGTTAGATTCGTGTCAATTACCCGAGTGTTCTTAGATGGGTTTTTCTTAATAATGAAAATGGCAGATTTTTTGAGCTAAACTGTAAGTCGTTAATAATTTTTTGTTGACCAATCGAGTAGGGTATCAAAATGACAGTTTTTTTTAAAGGAGAGTATAAATATAAGTTATAAGTTTACATTTAATTTGGAATAATGAATTGACAATGGATATATAATTATTTCGCAGTCGGGTTTTCAGTTTTTTATACTTTAAGCTTGTTATATCTAAGAACAGCTATACCTATCTTATTAAATTGAAAGTGGAGGTCAACAGGAAGCAAATTCCTGCTCGCCCCCAGTAAGACTCAGATACCTACACGTGGGAGTCAACGGGATTAACTTACCGTAGCGCCCCCTTGCGGCCGAGTCTCAACCTCTCCTTTATCACCATCAGTGCAAAAATAGCACTTATCTGGAGGTTTCCAATCTGTGGGTTCTTCCATTTCCAACTTCGGTTGCGTCGCGGGCCGTTTTATCAAACTCTCTAGTATCGTCTCGTGTCGTCTCGGACCGGGGCCGTTTGGACCGGGGCCGTTTGGACCGGGACCGTTGGGACCTGGACCGGTGGGTCCATCGTCCTCGTTGATCTGGGCTATGGTCTTTATCTTTAGCGCGGGCGGCTGGTCTGAGGACGGTGTGGAATCCTCGCCGCTGGACTCTTCTCGTCTCGGTATTAACGTGTCCTGGTATTGCTTCCATTTTCTTCGACCCATCAACTCTTCCGCTACCCGTTCTAGACCTGGAATAAGAGATACACATAGATGAATAACGGTGTTCCTATAGAACACTGAGATAGAGAGTATCATAGCAAAATGGATGCGGACAATTTTCAGACATCCTGTCAATAAATTATAATATAATATTTACATAACATAGATATAGGTACTTAATACACAACACTACCAAACACAATTGCAGATTATCTCAATACTAATTTAGATATAGGTACTTCTTAAGAGATAAGTAATTAAAAATATTGTTAGTTATTAAATCTAAACTTTTTTGTATCTACAATAATGTCATTGAACGGTATTATTCACTGTAGATTACATGTAGATTTAATCTTACTTCAAGCTTACTTCTTTATTTTGTAGGAATTACTTTTATAACTACTTAGAAAGACCTATAATTGGCTGAATTACTATATTACATTAGATTAACCTGTTTTTATGTAAATTGCTGTTGGTCTTTTGAATAAATAAAATAAAATAAAATAAAAATGAAATATCTCTATTATTAAATTGAATATATAATTTTCTCGTTTCATGCTTTTTACCCGACTGCCAAGGAAGGGTTATGTATTTCGCGGGTATCTTGTATGTATATATGTAGGTACATCATGTATGTATGTAAATTTCTGTGTTACCTCGTATCTTCCAAACAGCTAGATGGATTTTGACAGTTATGGTTTCGATAAACTCGTCTCAAAAAAAAATGGCAGATTTTTGGAGCTAAATATATAATTTATTGATTACCAAACCTTTCGAGTAGGTTATCAAAATGAAGATATTACAAAAATATACATAAGTTATTTGTTTTAATTTAATTTGGAATAATGAATTGACAATGAATGTATAATTATTACGCAGTCGGGTTTTCAGTTTTTTTAACTTTAGGTTTGTTTACATTAATATTCGAAATAAAGTGAACCGTTCATTATAATACGGTACGCTATTTATCCACTCATTTAACAATGTATGTATTAACGAATGTAAGATTTTCAAGTATTTTTCTCATTGTGTTAAATTTCCTTACAGAGGGAAAAGTGCCGTTTTCTTAGCCTGTTCAATGTAACAAATTAGTAACATTTACGAACATATTAGTCGAGAAGAGCCTATTAAAAGTTAACAGTCGACCGAAAGTAACTAGTTTCACAAGTACTTAAAATTGAGACTAATAACCGGCCAAGGGTGAGTCGATTCCACTTTGTAGAAGGATTCCGTACATATATTACAGACTAAAGTTTGACCAACGACAAAAATGAATTGTACACCGACCATGAGTGAGTCTACTTCATGTTGTAGAAGGATTCTGTACCTATATTACAAACTAAAGTTTGACCAACGACAAAAAGGAATTGTAAACCAGCAAAGAGTGAGTCAACTCCATTTTCTGGACTAACGACAAAAGGAATTGTAGGTACTATTGGATACTCTCTTTAAAATATTTTGATTTCAAAACGATTATATAGAGTTAAGCTACTAATCAGTCTATTTTGGCTAGATTGAGTATATTATTATAAAATAAAGTATATACTTAATTAAGAAGCGACGGGTTGTGTTGGAAATACAATCATAAATTTTAAGTTCATAAAGTATCATGAATATATAAAATCATAAAGTAACGTAAGAAGTATCCTTCTTACGTCGCCTTTTTAACACTGAAATATTATATCGATGATAATTGGTGATTCAGAGTAAATAAACAACGGCGGCGCTTGGTTACTTATCATGATAACCTATAAAGTACGATTAAATGCGATTAAACAAAGAAATAAATCAATTAAGCCTTCGTTTTCGACAAAGCTTTGGCTTTGTCCCGGATGTGACGTACTACATTTTGAACTGTAGCCCTATAAAATATTGTAAAAGAAACGACTTAACATAGTGTCTCCTTCAATAAATAGTAAATAGGCTTGGTCAGGTGCAGTTTTTTTGTTATAATAAGGATCCCTAAAACAAGTCGAATGCTTTCTCATCGAAAATGTGAACGAACTCTACTGGTTTCTGTTTTCATCGACCATAACTATCGAATATTAATTTATGTTATTTATTACAGAGCGATAAACTTTATTGTCTGATGCACTGTATCATTATGTACGGGGGTAGTGAAAGCGGAAAGCGGCGAAGACCTCTCTGCATAGCTATTAAGTATTCTCTTAAGTTTATTACATAACGGCTAAAGAAAATAAAAAATGAAAAAATACTTTTTAATATACAAAATTTTATAGGTATTTACATTGATTTTTGTTATTGAAAAATAAAATAAATACAACAATTTTCCATTGTAAAAACACTCTGTTTGGTTGGCTTATTCCCTGTTTGGTTGGCTTATTGTTATCATAAATACTAGGTTCATACTTTGATTACCAACGGATCCATGGCATTTTAAAATTAATAATATTTCATTTCCCAACGCGTCCATGGCTTTGCTTGGTAAAGTTAGCAATAAAGGCTTCGATATTTATAGTTTCTAGTGTTAGTATAGGTCTTAAACGTGTAACACGATTCACGATTGCTTAAAAACAATGAAAATAAATTATACGATATAATAATATAAAAACTGTTGATAAATAATAAAATTATACCGCTATAGCTGACTCAAATATTATTTGCAAATCGCTACCGCTTCCCGCTTGAACTCCACCCGAACCCAACAGTCAAATCATTCGAGATATCGTCAAACGGATGCCAAGGTCCGAATAACGATATTTTTGCGAGGATCGATTATTTTAATGATTGATTGGGCCCTATCTATAGGTCACTCTGAGTGTGAACTTTGCTTATCTTAGTTAAATTAATTGGTAAGTTATTTAGAATTAGCAGAGGAAAAGAAAAAAATAAAAGTTGCATTTTAAAAACGGAATGATTTTCGATTTGTTTTCATTTCTATAACATGTTTCTCGGAAATTTTATAAAATAAAAAATATATTTTTAGTTTTACATTTAGTAATAAATTATGTGTTTTATTTGCAAACTGATATATGCTAAAAAAAATAAAAAAATCCTTTTAAGTGTGTGTGAACATAAAATCAGTAAGAACTGAATAATAAAAATCTTACAATCGATAGTAACAAATTATCATAGAGAGCAAAAACTGCTCCCTCTCTATTCTGTTCTATTGCATCCGTTGCAGGGGTCCGCAACATTTTCTTAAGTTGTGTTTTTTCTTAAGTTAATTTTTTTGAAAAAAAAACATATATTTTTTAATTTTACTATTATTATGCTCACACTGTAAATGCAGTTTCAGAATTTTTACCGCGCGTATACGGGCAGATTGTTACTCGCAAAATTTCGAAAGCCCAACGCCCGTAAACCGGCGTTTATGTACGCTCGGTTTTTTCTAGCGAGAGTAGCATGAGGCGTAACTCGCAGCTTGTGATAATGTAAAAAAAAAAACAAAACACGAGCGGCCACTCAGTTATCCGCTTATAATCTGACACTGCACTAATGCGTCGATGACGCACAAGCTTTTTTACAAGCTGATTGTTGGCGTTGGCGATTGTTGGCGCTAGCGTGTGAGCGTGTAAGCGTTTGGGAAGGATTGTCAACAAGCAGATTGTAAAAACGCCGATGACACTGGGCGACTTTACACGCTACAAGCGAAGTCGTTGGCGTATAGCGTGTAAAAAGCCGTGTGTCATCGTACTATAAGAAAACATAGATGAAACGAATAGTGTGTAGAAATTACTATAATACGGCGTACTTTTTGAGTATTTCTCCGAAACATTTTTGTATGGAACTCGGATTTGAGGATTACCCTTAAATAAAATTAAGTAGTTAACGGTAAAGGCAGCCCATAAAAAAGTTAAAGATAGTTAAAAAATAAGTAAAATTGCGACCACAGACGACTGGAGCGAGACTTGCAACATGTTAATATTGCAATTAATGCGGTCATTGAACTGGAAGGCAAGGAATAATAAAAAAATAATTACACATTAGACCATTTCCGAGTACGGCTAATGTTGCGAAAGAGATGGTTTGTGCGGAGCCAAGGATGTGGGAGAAAAAGCCGGACCGAAATGGATCACTTTACGTGCCCTTCGAAGCACGTAACCGCTCAGTTGTAAGAAATTCAGATCATTCAAATTTGTTTATTCATGC
The DNA here is from genome assembly GCA_932526365.1 of Lobophora halterata. Lineage (NCBI taxonomy): Eukaryota > Metazoa > Arthropoda > Insecta > Lepidoptera > Geometridae > Lobophora > Lobophora halterata. The sequence continues at coordinate 2,269,152 of OW052023.1, read as the reverse complement.
AAAAATGTAACATTACAGATTATCTAAATCGTTACATTTTTATATTCTGAGGTAGGTAATGATATAAACACACACAGAAACTTATAATACATTCAACAATGAATAAAAATAAAAACTTTTAATAACACAAAGACTATCTACAGAATAAAATACAAAAAAATACGAATATACTTACGAGTAGGTATAGATAAACACACACATTAGAGATGTATTATATGCAAAAAAATATTATGAATGACATTAAGTTACAAAAGTTACACAAGACTCTCAGACACAAGAATCTCAGAAATTTTAAAGACGGAGTTATCCGGCTTCGACCACGTGTCACATCACTAGCTCGCTCGAATGTATAGTTTGATGCACTCCATTATTAGAGCTTCTGTACCTTTTTACCATAGATTCTATAGTGATGAACCTGTCATACAAGGTGCTACGTTTCAAGCAAGTTTATGAATGGAAATCCGTATCGCGTACTGAATTTTTGCAAAGGAAAGTGCACTGCAATAACTTAATCAATGTATATTGACGTGTACTCATTCGGGCTAAAAAAATAAAATAACGGTATATGACGTTTAAGTACACGGGTTTCAATAAATTTTTACGTTTTTAATTATTTTTTTTTGTAATAGATATTTAATCCGGTCTGCTAATATACGTTCTTAAGGCCTAGAATCCTGTGCGCCGCTATCTCGCTCGCACATGTACATATTTGAAGATATAAATTGACCGAGTATAAATTCCAAAAAAGTGGAGCCATGAATTTGTAACTTTACCTCACGAAATGTTCTATAAGGTATATATTTTGTCTTTATATGTTTAATAATACACAAAGTGACAGGGTATTGCCCTATCTCTTTTGCTTACCAAGGAGATGAAGCAAAACAGTTTTTCCCAATCTCAGCGTAAACTCACAGCTCTCTAATACATCAAAAAGGGCTTTATAGTTCTCAGCCATCCAACTTTACTGTTTACAAAGTCCTTAAATCCGTTGGTGAACAAAAACAATTCATATAATTCAATTTGAATGCACACGAGCGTCATCAACAAAAGGACATTTTTCAAAACTGGTTGGAACAAAGGATGGTGTGACGCGTGTTCTGAATGCTGATTGGCTAAAACTGCGATTAGACTGCTCTATTTCAAGGTCACTGTGAGTCACATGCATTTGTGTATGCATGTTGAATGCTGTACAAGACATAAGCAATAGCGAATAAATATTTTTTATCAGTATAGAATGCTTCGTCGTCGTTAAGGCCCAAAATCCTGCGCGCCGGTATTTCGCTCGCACATTTGTACATTTTTTAAGCTATAAATTGACTGAGTAAAAAAATTGGTTGTCTGTAAAGTTGGTTTACGGATGATAGTTTAACGTGACTACTAGCGTAACGGGACAATGAGCGTTACCGGACAATGACGTCAACGTTTTCGTGCATGCAGCCGGCGTTCATCGATTTATTAGACGTAGTTACGTCAAAATTTTGAAAAAATGGAGCGGTGGATTTGTAATTACAACCTCACGAAATGTTTTAGTAGGTAACTACAATTTGAAGGAGATTGGGAAAATTAGTTTTACCCAATCCTTCACTTATGTAAAACATAGAAGACAGGACGTAATGGCGCACATTGGGAGAGAGCTATGTCCAGCATTGGACTGCGATAGGCTGATGATGATGATTATTTAAAGACCTTCTTTATTAAGTTTCTTATTTGCAAGTCAAAAAGTTAACTCTTCCATCTTGTGGTTTCTTAAATGATTCAACACGGAAACGTACGATGTCCTTGTTCGGAACATCGCACATTCGCGAGGAATTTTGCAAATTATTCCATTTTAATTATCATTAAGTAATGTTTATGGCCATTTTTTTCTAATGTCGGACATTCCAGACGGTTAAGGAATAATATTGTGTAACAAAGCTTCGATGTTTTTTATGAGCTTTGCAGTTTTGCAATCGTACATTGATCATACGACTCCTGAGTCATCTATAATAGCTGACGCTAAGAACTTCGTTTACTTTGCGAAGTATCAAAATTTATTTCTCAGAACGTACTTCAGCTCTTAACGAACATATCCTCCAAATATCAAATCTTTACTGCAACTGTTTTAGCCTGCAGGCTGTCTGTGAGTTAAGCCTTTTAAATACCTATATTGATAAAAATATTTTGCTTTACTAGCTGTTAGCCTGATATCGTATCTAGATAAAAAGTGGCCCCTTTGCTGCCTTCAACTATGTCAACATTAATCAAGTTTTAGATTAACTAGTTCAGTAGTTCTCGGGTTTAGCCATACATACATCCATTCATACAAACTTTCGCATTTTTATTATTACTTTAATGTGCCCGAAAATTTACAAAATATTTTACTAAGTTTGTACTCATCTTCAAGCTAACCGAGTGGGTGGGTATCTATACAATATCGATCATGTAAGTGGTTATTGAAGTAGTGCTAAACTTAGTATCCGTTCAGTTTCCTTGACAAGAGAAGCAGAATGGCCTTGGCCACGAAGCACGTGTAGCTTTGTGTGGGTGGATAGGAAGCTCCTACTTTGTAAGACCGGTATAGATAGATAGATTGGTTCGAACACGGTTGTACGAATTTATCTTTTCCAAAAAATCTATGTGTGTGCATTAAAACACGTGCGTATCGGTGAACGAAATATTGAGGAAACCGGCATGTAGAAGAACCATAAAAAAATGGAAAACATGTGATATGTACGTACACGAAAGGAGCCTAGATAGATAGATATATTTATACCTTCTCCGATTACAAACACCGAGTGCAGATAGTGATAAATAGATAGGATACTATTCTATTTATGTAACTATATTTACAATTAATGATCATAAAATATATTATGTAAAAAAAAATGTTACACAATCTACAAAAACATACGTACTAAAAAGGTACATACAAATTAATTACAATGAGTTTATATGGTTTAACATTAGAGTCGTCTAAGGTAACTGCGTCAATGTGACTTTTACGACTATACAATTTCTCAAAAACCATCAAAAGTACAGCAAAGTTGATAGTTTAAAAAAAATCTCAATATATTTACGCAGTTATTTCAGTTAAAAATAATAGTCTTCAACATTAGTACCTGTAAAATTATTACAATTCTGAAAAATGTATAAGAAGGAACTACTATAACTTGATCTAAGTATATCTACCATTTCAAGCATGATATAAAATGTTTTATGGGTACAAAGGTTTAAACTATGAAAACAAAGGCGTACCCTATCTGACATCTCGCAGAAACAATAAAAGGCCGGATGCTGTGCATCTTTGGTGACCTTGGTGAGACCTTGGTGTGACCTTGGTGTGACCTTTGCATTGTTTGCTCAAATTCAATTACGAGGAATTTTCATCAAGTTTTATGTTATTCGTCGTATGGAATATTTTTCACAATGCTCTGTAAATTTTATCCCGCAACAGCTGCTTCTAAAGTTTTATGTTGTGTTATATTTGACATAAATGTTTAAGATTTTTATAAATTGTTTAAACTGAATTATTAGTTAATTATTGAAATATATTATGTACTGATAATATATATCTAACGAATCCATATTGTGTACCAATATCGAATAAAATATTTTTGAATTTTATTTTAGTTTTCAGTTTCTATAACGCAGTGAGAATTTCATTTTTTTTAGCATAAATACAGCGTAGGTACTGCAGTGTTGATATCAATGTTTACCATGCCTAAAGGTTTTAAGTGTGACATGTTATAAGTGACTAAACTACATAATTGCATGTTTCATTCCCATCAATTTATTATATATCATGACATTGTATCATTTTCATATTATGAAGAGTTCTGTACAATAATATAAGTCATGTAGGACTTTTTAGAGCATTATCAGTAGTCGGGTTTTAGATTTTTAACTTAATTTTTATAGAGATTTAGGCATGCCTAAACTATACGCTATAAAAAGTATAAAACAAGAAAATATTCTCATATGAAATTGTTATGGGTATGTACCCTATGTACCCTACTTACATACATACCTGTCAAAATCATATAACATCATCAATAACCCTCTTTCAGCTTCATCGTAGTTGGGTTAAAAGCGCGCATGTGTTCTATTTTAATATTAATGAATACTTTGATATCCTTAATTGGAAATGATTGGCCTATATAGTTTCGACATTGAGCGTACAGCTGTGAACAAATGTAACAATAACATACGAAATATCATATTTTTTACCATGAAACGTTTATCTGTTGCATCGACACACGCAACGCATAGCCACGGCCATGGAAAAAATGAAAGCCAGATTGTAATCTATGATAGCAGTTTAATTATTAACGCCATACTTTATACCTATACGAAAAAAAAAACACACTGTATAAAGTCAAAACAGGTTCTGATTAAGTAAATTAAACGTAAAAGTTTTATTCAAAAGGTTGCGCGCCTCTGCAATCCTACAACGTGCATATACCTTATTATACGAAAATAAAACACACTGTATAAAGTCAAAACAGGTTGTGATTAAGTAAATTAAACGCAAAAATTTTATTCAAAAGGTTGCGCGCCTCTGCAATCGAACATGTTATTTGAATGAAGAATTAGAATATAGCAAAAAATATGAGCATTAGAAAGAGTGTGATCGACGTGCGAAAGGGACGCAAGACCATCGCAGGACGCCATTGGCTGACCGCTTTTTATGGCTTAGTTCCCCTAATCTTCATTTCGAGCCACATCTGCTACGCTAATGTTTATTCGAAATAGTTCTTTAAATTTATCGCATTAAGATCTCATTTGCAATTCGCGCGGGTCGTCTTGTCTTTCTTTTTGCTACTATCTATCGGGCGGTCGTTGCACGCAAGATGTTATTTCAAATTTTAATACTTCTCATCAAATGGGATCCTTTTAAGGTCAGGGTTTGCCGTAAAAAGGGCCAAGTACATAATAAGGATAAATACAAAAAATTAAAATGGCAGATTTGTTACGGAAAATCAACCAGATAAGAAAAAAAAACCCTCATCATCCCAATTTTACTTAACCATCAGAAACTTGCATATCAATTTGAATATTTTTTTCTACTGCTATCAGTCAGTGAATAGATATTGTCCGTATTTTATTTCTTTGATCCATGGATGGACAAATTGTTTTTGAATTTGAATATTTTTAGTAAGATTTAATCAATTAAGTTTTTTTATTTCCTTAGAAACAGCTATTTTTTCCTGCCATCTTCAAACAGACAGCTAAATAAAAAACGCTAAAAAACCAGCGCTCAGCAGCATTCCATGCTGCTGCAGCATAATGCTGAGTGGATACCATTTTTGTATCAATTATTGTAATACTATTTTATGTGAACTGTGAAATGTGTAATTTGGTACAAAAAAAAAATTATTCTATTCTATTCTATTCTATAAATTGTTGGTTTTGTCGTAAATTTTATAAATTGGCTAACGTTGTAATTTATTATACTATTAACTATCATCAAAGCCTCTATTATCGTAAACTTATTGCAGTTAATATAAAATATTCTTGTTTACATTATTCGTAGCGAAATGTTTTATCAAAGCAGTACAAAGAACTCATTATTTTAATTACTTATTATTTTAATGAAAACAAGGAAACTGCCTTAATTGGTCAATTTGAGTTTCAATGGATGTTTTTAGCGTCTATTGTTAAGATATACGTCTTACTAACCATTATCATTACTGAAATAAATGATAGTACTTAATACTAAATAAAATTATCAATTTACTGATGCGTCTAAAAGGTTTGATCTTACGAGAATCGTACCTGACGTGAATACGCAACGAGATTATTATCGTACGATCATATCTTAAACGTAAAAAAGTATCTACATTTAATGTATTATCTTATCGGTTTTGAAAATAGCCGAAGGTTGACGATCACTGGAATAATTGAGAAGTGAGAACTGGAATAATCAGAAGGCTTATTTTGACCAATGTTGAAGCTTTAAAGTGGCAACACTGAATGATAAACCTGTGACGTTCCAAGGCGCCTTCAAATTAGAGGCGCGAGGAAGCGCTACTGTGGCGCTTCTAGTAGTTTTCATACAATATCTAGACGCGCAGGTGCAGCGCCACTATGTTGATATAGTGGTGCGTCTAGATATTGTATGAAAGCTACTAGAAGCGCCACAGTAGCGCTTCCTCGCGCCTCCAATTTGAAGGCACCCGAAGACGTCACAGATTTATCATTCAGTGATGCCACTTTAAAGCTTCAACATTGGTCAAATTATGGCATACTTTTACCGAATTTAAGATCAATAGGTGCTATAACTGAAGAGCAAAAATCGACATCCTCACAACTTTTGCCATTATATTATCAGGTGGATTTTTCCAAGATATCTTCAATTTAAAAAAAAGTACTAGTTTGTACAGGTGTTTTTCTCACGAGTGCAGCGCCTTCTGCCCGTTGAAGCGTGCCTCCCATATACGATACCAATTATATTATCTACAGTACAACCTTAACCAATCGGCTGATACAAGTATAATTATCAAGTTTAACTTCGTGCACGCTTTAAGGGGAGTAAAACCACATTTTAGGCCCTAGAGCAAAAAGTGATTGCTTATAAAATCTAATCAAAGGTTCAGTTTGTAATAGGTTTCATGCCTGAAGTTGTAAAGTTTTTTCAAATTTCGAACTTGGGTTCTTCATAAGACCAGCAGATCAGGGTATTATGATTATATCGTTGTTACATTGCATGGCTGTATTTGATTTAGTATTATAAATAAAAGCCCATTTTACACGAGACTTTTATCAACCCGAGCCGAACGCGAGGGCGGATATTTATGTCGAGTCGAGAGAGCTTACTTCCCCCTTGATGTACAAATAACTATTGAATTTATACATTGAAAAATAATTCAGTATCAGTACTTATTTGTAATATTGGGTAGGTTACATATTGAATCTTGGTAAGCCAAATAAATAAAATTGACACGATAAAATACACAACAATACCCATTTAGGGTGAACTGATAGAGACGATATTGTTACGAACAATAATTTTAATCGCTTATTACTATAAGTAGTACCTAGTATCTTAGTACTCTGTGCTATTTTAATAACGTTTTTCGAATGCCTATGACTGCAACCCATTCTAAAATCAAACAAACGCGCTAAATGTAATTCATATTTCATAACTTAGGTGAGGTAACCTAACAAAATCAAACACGGTGACTAGTCCACAGGTGCGCTTGCATAACTCAACTATTTTAATAAACCCGTCCATTGTGCATCGGCTATTGACAACTAGTCGCAACAATTCTCATTTGATAAAGTATTTCGCTCGGACGAAGGTCTGTGGTAATTTATGGATAGTTCGCAGTTCGAGGTTCTATTTGACATTTCTGAACTCTGTGGCAGAAAAGTCTGATGTTTTATTGACTCTATAATGGGAACTATGTATTAGTAACTCGCCCGCAACTTCGTTTGCCTTGCGAATTAACTTAATTTGTGTCTTTTTCTTCTTCTTATCGTGTCACTTGTTCTTTCGAACCAGTGTGGTGAAAGGATTTCAAGTGCACTTCAACGAGGCTTCTTTCGTGCACTTGAAACATGCTTTCGAACTTTTTAGGTTCTATGACATGCCAGTTTCCTCAAAATGTTTTCCTTCACCGTTAAGCACGTCTTTAAATGCACACATCGATTTGATGTACAACCGGGTTCGAACCCACGACCTTCGAATTGAAAGTCGAGGCAACTCCCACTCGGTCAACACGGCTTTTACTTAATTTGTGTAAGAATGATTAACAATTATTTAGCTTTCATATTATGTATTGTTAAGGCAAGAGTTGATGCAGTGATTCTAATGTAATTTAATTAAATAAAGTAAGACCACAATGTGCCTGTATTACGCAAATAAAGTTTCGTTCATTAATTCATTTATAATTCCTTTCTTAGTACCTACGCACCTACATTTGTTGTAGAACATACCCTCGAAATTTCAAGTCTCTATGTTAACGCCTTCCAAAGGTTGAACCAAATCCATCTTAAGCTTAGCTATCTTTAAAAAAAAAATTCTTAAGGTTTTTGTATTTTAGTTTAAGAAAGGAAGATGACAATGAAACGCTTATAGCTTTCCAAAAGAGTCCTAAATTGCTTTATAAAAGCGATATAATGAAGTAGCCAAGCTAGACCTAAGACCCTGCAATTTAATAGCTGAATGCAGCGGTAACTTGCAATTTCGCGAAGTTGGCATCACTGCCTAATGACAGTTGGTGGCGCGCGCGAAATCAAAAATGGCGGACGAAATCAGGGCTGTCAAAATCGATATATCACTGACCGATACAATAATATTAACAAGGGAAGGTTTTGTATGTAAAAAATAGAAATAAGGTATTCTAAGATGTGAAATTAGTTTGAATGTGTCAAAGAAAACTTAATTTCTGTTAAACTGAATTAGAAGATAGGTGTAACAAACCAAGGTAAAATTTCAATTCTACGGATTATTACAATGACATTATAAAAACATTTTGAGTTGGTGAGTTTTAGAAGTATTACCTACAGAGTTTATCTATAAGCATAATTTTTTATTTGTTTCGGTAGGTTCCTGTCTGATAGTTTATTCTTTATTTATTAAAACAACTGATTAGTAAATAAATGAAAAAAGTTTTTTCAATATTTGAATGACGAATTTTTTTCAGTTTAAAAATACTGCCCACTAACATTGATCGCGAAAAAGGAGGAGCGTGCATTTTCAAACCGAAAGATCACTACCAATGTTCGCCCTTAGAACACAAAAGTACTTTTTGGTAGAGTCTTAGAAGTGAGTGTCAGCCCTATTGCAATTGAAATGATGATGCGTTACAAATCACACAAATTAACTTCTTTTGTTAACGTGAACTCGTAAAATTATAGGAAATCTTTCGACGGAGGAAATTCTACAATGTGCGGGAACAATGACTTGCCTTATAAGTGAATGGTACTGTTGAATCTCTCAGGCTTCAATACAATCAAAATGCATAATGAGGGTCGCAGTACATATGTACTTTGCAAGTAGGTAAGTATAACTGTAACTATAAGTAGCTAATTATAATTCAATTCATCTGTTTAGCGAGCTTGCACTATTTTCTAAAAATGTGTAAGGGATGGGCAGATGGCTCATGATAGTGAGGCTAAGTTATAGTTTACACGGCACATTTTTAATAACCAGAAAAAAAATACGCATTATCAGTTACCGTAACTGAACAGTTAACAACAGTTATGGAAAAAACGCTTGAAAAAATTAAGTTGATTTAACAAAAAATATGATAAATATAGAACTACTGTTACCGTAAGTCATTTTCCTATGCGTCAATAGGTACTCATATTTATAATAATTTAAGTTTTATTCATCGTTTGCACACCCGGGTACCTAGCTCGAGCCAGCTCACAAAAGCTCGGCTCGGGCGCCGCACTCGCGCCGCTGTCACTCAGTCATTTTGTAGAAACCCAAAATTCTAACTGCACAGATAAAACATAGTACCCCGTCTGCATTGCCCATTTTTTTTTTTTTTTGTAATTAAAAATTGGTGGTGTATAGACTATTATATCGATGAATAAGCGATACGATACGAATATAAGATTTTGTAATGACCATCATCATCATCATCATCAACCTATAGCAGTCCACTGCTGGACGTAGGTCTCTCCCAAGGCACGCCACTGAGCCCGATCTTCGGCTCTTCTCATCCACTTTCTGCCAGCTATAGCGCGCAGATCATCGCTCCATCTGGCCAAAGGTCGTCCTACACTGCGTTTGCCTAGACGTGGTCTCCACTCAAGAACACGTTTCCACCGTTGCCACTTCAGCTTGCTGATCCTCTGAGCTATGTCGACCACCTTAGTTCTCTGTCGGATGACCTCATTTCGGATTCTATCCTTAAGAGAAACCCCGAGCATAGCTCTCTCCATAGCTCGCTGAGCGACCTTCAATTTGTGGACCAGCCCTACCGTAAGTGTCCACGTTTCAGCAGCGTAGGTCATAACCGGTAATACACACTGGTTAAAGACTTTGGTCTTCAGGCATTGGGGGATGGGCGATGAGAAGACTTGACGACTTGACCATACTTGAGGCAAATAAATCTCATTTCATTTAATTCGTAGGTATACGTACCTACTTTGTAAATGAAGGCGACGAATGACGACATAAATCGATGATTACGCATTATCTAAAACCAATAATGCAATAATCGTCTAGTAAACATAAGAAAATACTCGTCAATTTAAGCATTATCACATGCAATATGACGGGAAATAGTCAAAGATTAAGGGTCAGAGGGGTCAGCCACTTTCTACCTAAACGTGAAATTACCTACAAGTGTATAGGATTATTATCCGTGTGAAGTAAACATTGTAAAGTTGTAGCGTTTCTTTATGGGGTTGAAATATTAAAAGTTGATTTTTTTGTAATTATTTGTTAAGAAAGTTCTTTGCGTTGTATTATTTCAAAAACTTTAACGTAATTTTAGCCAAAGCACAGAAGTATTAAAGTAGTACATTGTAGTTCTACTTATCACAATGTAATACATTTTAAATGCGCCTAAAAAAGGTAGCCACATTGGCTAACTTCTAGTAAATTTTGGTCCGGATTAATATTATATGTTGAAACTACTAGGCTTTTTCATTGTTAATAAAAGTACATCGTTAAAAATAACAAACATGATTTGATAATATAGATATTTCATTTTTATTGACAGGGTGTCTGAAAAGTTTCTGTCCTGTATTCCGCATCCATTTTGGTTTGATACTGTCTATCTTGGTGTTCTATAGGAACACCGTTATTCATCTATGAGCCAATATAGAGCTCTATCTAAAAGGAAAAAACTTACATAAACACATTTTTTTCAATCAATAAAATTAACGTGCCATGAAATATTTTTGTAGATTTTTTTGCCATTCCTAATTAAAAAAAAAGTTACGACTCATAAATGAATCACATATTGAGAATTTATTTTCTAAGTAATAAGAACACTGATGAAATAATTATTAAGATTCAAGATTCAAGATTCAAGATTTTTATTCGCCAGAACATAGTATACATAGTATGTTGTTAAAGAATATTATTAGTGCCTTATGTTCTACCATTTAAGGTGTGCGAGTTACAGTTGTAGTTAGTATTACGCGCCTTCTGTGTTTTTTAACCACATCAAAAAATAATTATTAGGTTAGTCAAGTAAAATACCAATTTGTAAAATATGCGGAAAACTTTAGATGACGCAATTTGCAGTTACAGTCTAGTTTGGTAAACAATTTATTTTCCTTGAACATAGAATAATAGGAAACCTGCATTTTAGTATTACCTAATTAGCAATAACAACTCACTATTACAACCTACACAAGTAATTATTTACCGTTATGGTATTCTCTACCTAAATTTTCTAAGACTTGAACTAAAAACCCTAGAATAATAAACTCTCAGTGAGTGTATATATCGTCTACGAACTAGTTCGTAGCTTTAAAATTTATAAAAAAAAGTGTTTGCTTAAGACCACTCGCGACAGAAGTGAAAACTCCATCAAATATATTTTTTCGGGTTAAGACCCGAACGAGCGTTACATATCCGAGCGTGGCGGCTCAATCTCTTTCAATGCCCACAAAACAAAGTATTCAGCGCGCCTAAAGAAGTTTTCACGTCAAAAATGTATACTACTACCAATTTTTTTTTATGTTCTCTAAAAACAGGTAAAAGATGCGTTGTAATATTCTATCAACAACTCTTTGGTTATGTCCATTGGAAGAAAATAACACGCGGGATACAAGCAATTATTTAATATTAATTTTAAGTACGTAGATAATTTGTATATTTTAGTATATTACCTATATTAATAAGCTATCTTATAATTTATGGCAGTTTCATAAATATGTGTCGAAATTACTACAGTCATGCGAAGCTGCTAACTACGTTACATACACTGTGTACGTAACATAGTATGTTTAGCTTCGAATTGTGTGTCACGGTCATACAATGCTATAGGTACACTATTTGTATGGCATTGATCTGTATGGTGAACGCGATATAAATGACGTATTGGCAAAAAAAAACATTTTATCAAGTTTAAAGTTTATAAAAACTGAAAACTCTACTGCGAATATATTATACTTACATTGATTGCAATTCATTATTCCAAATTAAATTTAAACTATATGACTTAGTTATATTTTTGTAATCTCCTTTTAATTTCGTTTATTTTTATAGGTTTGGTAAACAAAAATGTTTCAACGACCTACTATTTAGTGCCAAAAATCCGCCATTTTGATATTTTTTTAAAGACTCATCTAAGGACACTCGGCCAGCCGTTTGGAAGATACGAGGTAACAAAGATATTTATTTACATATGATACCTACATACATACATACAAGATACGCGCGAAAAACATAACCTTTCCTTGGCAGTTCACCATTCTCATAACATTATCAATCAATGCATATAAAAGGCTTGAAACTGACTGACTGATAGAAAACGAACAGGCCAAACAGCTGAACGTAGAGACTTGAAACTTGAAGGATGTGTTTGTCAAGAGCTGAAAGTGGGTACTAAGAAAGGATTTTTGAGCTTACATTTGACAAAAGTATATTGATAAGCTGAACACACGAACGCGAAGCGAAAAACATACCAAGGGGTAGAGTAGGTTACGTTTCTATCATATCTACCTACATAAACCTCTTAACAGTGCATACTCTATGTACGTTCATTAATCATTATTTTTATGATAATTGATAAAAAACAAATGCTTATTTATATTTTTGACACGTATTTTAACTCCATCTTGTGTTGGGCACGTTTATATCGCGGTGGTTAATGCGTCACTTTTTATAATCGTCGTTTGACAGGTGTCAGTGAGTCACAGTTTTTTTTTTAATAATCAAGAAAATCAAGCAAAATGTAAATAAAAAAAATAAGGAAAATTACAAGATATACATTTACAGTATCATTGGATTATTTTATTGGCAATCTCTTTTTTAAATATTTGTCTGTAATTTTTAAAATAGAATCCAAATAAATATCGTAATTTATAAGTAAAATGAAAAAAAAAAAAACAATGAAACATATTTTTGGTATTTTAAAATTAAGTACATAAATATTGATATTAAGATACTTAACTTTTTTTGACAGTTAAATTATTCACGAGTAGGAATAAAAAAAAAATTGCATTATTATTGAAACTGTATAACTAAAATTATGTATATTAACTGTATGTTTATACTAATACAAGTCACATCTGAGCCACGTGTTTAGATGACTAATGCTGACTTGCACCAAACTTTCAAAATTCCTAAGCAACAACTTTACTCACTTGACAGTTCTTAACGGTCAGAATCTGTACTGTTAAGAACTACCAAGCGAGTAAAGTAATTGCTTAGGGACTTTGACTGTTTGGTGCAAGTAGGAATAAGTCAAGTTGTCTTCGTTTAAACACATTATTTCTAAACCTCATAAATATTTTATTTTGAAAGCAAAAGGAGTACCTACTACAAAGATTATAACTGAACAAAAATATTTACGAAATAAAAAAAAAACAAGAAGAAAATAAATCGTAGAGTACTAAAAATCACTAAGCCACGAAAAAGTCTCGCCACAAAAATAAAAGAGTATTAAATAACACAAAATCAACGATACAATAATAAAATCAAACAGAATAAACTCACCGCCATCGACAATCGTCTCTTCTTCGAGTACTAATATATTAGTAAGGCCTTGTATGTATAATATTTGTGTAAGGCCAACCTATCAAATGTTCTAATCCCTACAAACTAATTCTATAAATGTACAAACAACGCCCATTGTATCATACCAAAACCAACCAATAACATGTCAAGTGGTTTTGAATAATTCCAATTCAAAAATCAACTTTATTAGTTGCGTTTAAGGTTGAAATGTGTGTATCTATTGCGGTTCTAACGTGTTGTACGGGTGTGTGTGTCACGCACACAGCCGCGTGAATGTCACGAAATCGAGCCCGTTTCTAGGTTAGAGTGTGCGCGGGCGCATTCGTGTTACCATGATGGATGGCGGGACTATTCGGTTTGGGGAATTTCCGCGTGATGTGGCCACGCCTACGTTACTCAGCAATTACTTTGTTTGTTTGTTCCAGAATCGATTAAGTAAAGCTTGTCTGCGTGTCCTTTTATAAAAATCCAATTTCTTTTTGGTGTGTGTCTGAGATGGACTTTTATAAAGGTACTCTCATATATTTTATAGATATATCTACACTAAATAAAAATCAGAGTTTTCTGAAGAGGTCAATACCAGGGAGAGAACTGCCTCTTTATACATAAGAGACGCAGTCCTGTCCCTACTGCCTCTTTTTATACAAAAAAGACACAGTCCTGTCCTTGTTACATTCTCTTCTTATTTTCTATTAAACTTATCTTTATATTAAAAACTTGACAAGTAATTTTTTTTTTCTTTAAAGACGTATTGAAGTAAGTAACATTTTGTGCCGACCCTGGCAAAGTGTGCCTAATAATTATGAAGAAAAGATTATTGTCTTCCCTTGTAATTTTAGTTTTTCATGTACAAGCACCTATACTAGCTATTTATTTATGAAATGGTTTTAGGTACCAATAATGAATATTTTTTAAGTAAAGAAGTGACAAGACTAGCTGGGCGCTTTCATGGTAAGAAAGTAGATAATATCTATGATAATGATTAAAGTTTTTTTTAAATGTTGTTTTATCCTAATGTCTTCATGAAGCGTGGAGTCCGCAGCGCGACCTTGCATCGAGTCTCCGTCGCCGATTCGCTTTATTTATTTGATACAAACCTGTTCACAATGTCGCTTGAAATGCGTTCTATCTAGGCTAAGGTTCCAACCAGGTTTTAGCTTTTAGGACCGCACAGAAACCAGGTTTTGTGTTACAATGAAACCATATTAGGACTTTTAGACTGTTAATTTTTAACCTGACAACTGCGAAGCAAAAGGAGGGCTATGATTTCGGTATGTATATTATGTGGATATGTTACGTATGTATGTTCATCTGTTTCCTCATATCTTAAACTCCTTATCAGAATTTGACAAATGGGGTATCGTTAGAAGCGTCTTGTTACTAATTAGATTCATGAGTAATATCGTTTTAAAAATTAAATCTATAGTTAGTTCACCATCATTATCATTAGTGACTTACTGAAATAAAATATTTGAATTTGAATTTCAAGTTATGTTATTTTTACAAGACATGCAATGCGTTCTTCTGAAGGTTATCTTACATAGATGAAAATGTGCAAGTTATATAAAGGGTGTAAAATCAAGAATCACTCTTCAGAACATGCGTAGCGATCAGCTAGTACTTCGTAGACACAGCGTAACGATTATGTAGATGCTTTGTAGAGTGATTGTAGCTGTTTCCGTAGAATGTGTAGCAGGTACGTAGCACTTTGTAGAGTATGCGTAGAGGCTGCATATAAGCTATGTAGATAGTGTAGCAGTTGCGTAAAGGCTTCGTAAATGTCATAGAGATTGCATAGAGGTTTCGTTGGTCTAAGAAGATGCCTTGTTTCTGTTCCTAAGGTTTTAACCATTTAAATTGTTGCGGAAAAATCTTTTTTCATTTATTAAGAGCAAATATTTGGACATTAATGTAAGTATTTAATTGTAGACTTAGACAAAGGGAAACATTTATCCACCACTTATGTAGCACATCACTTTACAGTATTACACACAAATAATTATATAAGTACATGATACAAACCATTAATAATTTTAATTTTTCCAAAAAGAGTATTTACTCTTAAAGCTTAAAGGTCCTCAAAAACCCTTTGGCTCTCGAAAACCCTCAGAATGTCTTTTTACCCCATTAAGCATTGACGTTGAAGTATGATTCGAAATGACCTGAATAGAGCTAACGAGTTTATCTGTCACGTTGATTAACGACCGCTAATCGTCGTTAAAAACGTGAAAACCAGTATTCCGTTACTGTCGGAATGAGCTTCATTTGTTTCGACCGATTTAGGTTTGACAGCTTTTCAACCAACTACAAAAAAGGGGGAGGTTATCAATTTGGTTGAATTTTCTCTCTCCTCTTTGTTTGGTACTTTGTTGCTTATGAACCGATTCGAAAAAAAACTTTTTTGTTATAACCTCTCTACTTTCAAATGATGATGATAAATTTTATCAAAATCGGTTCAGAAGTTCAGTTGTTAAACCAAAATAACAGAACAAAATTGCGTATTTTGCTTCCCTGTGACTTTTCAGTGGTGCTTACGGTCACTAGAACAATCCGATTGAAGTCAGTTCTTGTATGTTTTTGTAAAAACTTGATTATTAATGCAAGCAATTCCAGTTGTAAATAACTAGTAGTATTTCCTAAAAATTGACTCGCAACTTTTATAGTTTGCAAAAATAAAATTCTATAAATACTGTTTAACTAGCTAGATTTCTCAAACAATTTGTTGTTATATAAACTGATAATTTAATGATTTTCAACCAGCCGAGCCACGCACGCATCATTTATTGGAAAAAACAACATCATCTTGAACGATTCAGCGCAATTTAAACTCTATTTCATTACCATAAATCCTATTTACGCTTGGCTGAAGGTTTAACGACGTGTTAACAAGCAGCCGTCATAATTTGACGGTTTGTTTACAGATCAGTAGTCGATCGTGTGTACACAGACAATTATGAGAATTAGGCATTTTTTAGAATTTACCATTATGAGAATTAGGCATTTGTAGAATTTGCTATTTGTAGAATTGGTCCTCTTAAGACTCATATGTCATTTTGAGAATCGGCTATTCTACTAGGTACTTACTTACTTAGCATATGTTTTTCTTACTGTTTTATACTTGAAAGGTTGATAATAACTAAACTTACCTCTGAAGATAAGATAAGTATTAGGAAAATAGCAAGATTAGCAATCACTGTCGCACAAATACGACACGATACGAATATCAAATTGGAAAATATAAATTATTATCTAATAAATAAATAATTATAAGGATTTTTTAATATATTCGGCTTTTTTTAAACAGTGACCTTTGGTACATGAAATTTTAATTTAATCAATCGAAAAAAAAAACAAAATGAACGAATATTTCAATCTTAGTTTTATAGAGAGTTATGTTATTTTAATTTTAGAATTTAATTAGTGCTCATTTTTGTAAATAAAATATATATAAAAATAATAATAAAAATATAATAATAGAGTAACTAATTACTAGTTAATATCTGCAACTTTGGTCGCTTTGCGACTTAAAAAAAATCTTAGTACGCGCCTAGACATATTGACGAATAAAGGTTCGCAATTCCAACTCTCTACATCCAGTGGTATGGCCTATTCGTTGTCTGTCAGTTAGGACTGAACCTTTAACAAATATTGATGTAACGAACAGCGTCAGAGATGAGTATCCCCCTTGCACAAGACACCCAGCTATAAATCCTTACAAAAATTTTAATACTCAAAATTATTTTTAGGCTTACATACAGTTATACAAATATAATCTATTTTTTAAAGGCAAAACTTCTCCATTCATCGCGACGGTGATTTAAAGAGATTTGAAGCTGGGTATTATAATGCAAGGGGGACTTATCTATGACGCTGTCTGTACGTATTTAAATATTATAATAATGTTTGACCTAAAACTTAAAGTGCATTAATTCATCAGCGATATAGCACTTGTGTAAAAACACTATGTAGAGGTAGATGTAAGCCAAGGTCTCGCATGTAGAGCTTATGATATGATATTAGATTGCCTTTGGGGACTGCAATTTAAACTCATCACTGTAATTTAACATGATACACATAAATTAAGTGCCTGTAAAATTGTGTTTTATGAAACGCATAATTATACGATTTTCCGTGTTATAAATTAGTTACACTCTACACCTACGATGTATTATTAAACTTTTATTGAAATCGTTTAACACTTTTCATGTTACGAATTCATTAGTTAATTGACAGGAAATCAAAAAAGGATATCGAATTTGAGAAGAAAAATACGTATGATGTAAATATCCTCATGATGGAAACAGAAGTTAGAGAGGCTTATAGCTAAAAAAAAAAATTGGCTGAGTATTACCTTGTTATATTATGTACCTATGTTATTAAAGATTTTTTTGTATGTTAAGAGGAATATAGAGCAGTCGCTACATTGTAATCTATAATAGCCCTTGCAGTCGCTACATTATAATCTGTGACGGTAGGCCAAAATTAAGAGGTTAAAAAACCATAGCCGTCAAGAAAAAAAAAAGATAATATTATTTGGTCTTTAATCTTGAAAAATGTAAAAAACATTTTTATTTTTCACTTATTTAATGTAATAGAAAAAATCCCAAAATAAAGTTGGTTCTAAGTGGATGCATTCAATCTTCTCCTAAACGGCATTAAATATAATTATTTTTATACTATTAGCTAGATTAGCTTTGCCTACAGTCACAGATTACAATGTCCGACTGCCCTATATTCCTCTTAACATATAAAAAATCTTTAAAACAGGAATGGACATATTTTTAAAACGTGGTATTGGCTGTCAATGCTTAGAATGACTATAATTACTTCTTTGAAGGTACAGCAATCAAACACGCTAGAAAATGATTCAAGATTTCCGGGAAAAACTATTACAAAATATAGTTAATGAATCTAGTATTCTAGACGAATCCAAGGTGAAGACCACGGCTGAATAAATGGTTTCCGCATTTTCATAGAATATTTTAGTCAAAACAATTAATAGGTTTAACTTGGCGAGACGACGCGGAAGTCAAATGACTTGGATAATAAAACCTTTTGACCTTAGTCTGCTATTTAAGTCAATAAGCTTTTTACACGACTGCCAAGGAAGGGTTATGTGTTTCGCGCGTATCTTGTATGTATTTAAATTTAATTTTTACCTCATATATTCCAAACGGCTGAATGGATTTTGATAAAAAAAGCTATCGTTAGATTTATCTCATTAACCCGAGTGTCCTTAGATGAGTTTTTTGGTGTCCTGAGGCGAATTTTTGAAGCTTAACAGTAGGCAAGCATTGAGTATTATACTAATATTGATTGCCAATTCATTATTCCAAATTAAATTTAAACATGACTAATTTATTTTTTGGTAAACAAATTTTTCAATGACTTTAGTGTACTATTTTTTGTTTGGGAGTTTGGGAGTTTGGGAGATATGAGGTAAAAAAGAAATTTACATACATACATACAAGATACGCACAAAAAACCTAACCCTACCTAGGATTTCGGGTAATAAAGAAGTTTTCACGTCAAAAAAGGCTGAGTCGCGAGCATCAGCGAGTCATACATAAAATATACCTATAGGCTAGAGACTGTGGTACCTATCTACGGGCGACCGGTTTGGGCGGAAACAGGTGTACCGCGCTCATGATAACTGTGCACTATGTGGTTCAAGTAACTTGATTCAGGGATAGTTTTTCGTAGACTTTCGCGATTATCACACATAGTTATTAGATTGTAACGGGTATTCGTCGCGCTCACCTTATCTATTTTAGTCCCGACGTTTCGACTGAATTGTATGCCATCTATCTGTTGTTCAAAATAACACAGACTAATATAATAAATAATAAATAATACAGACTTTATTGTATTGTATTGATACACAGGGCTAGTTTTTCAAGCTAGGGTAACAAGATAGCAAAGCAAAAAGCCTTGTTGGCCGAGCGGGAAGTGATACTTTCGAGATTTTTCGGGTTCGAACCCGGTCGTAGACCAATGGACTTTTCTGTTCAGAAGAAATATTTGTGTGATAGAACACATGTCATAGAACCTAAAAATTTCGAAAACATGGTGTTAAGTGCACAAAAAGAGCCTCTTCGAGGCGCACTTTAATTCCTTTCACCACTCTGGTTCGAAAGAACTAGTAACATGCAAGCAAGCTAGCTGCTCTGGCTTCATGTTAACAGAACTAGCTTACTTTTTAACTAACTATCTTGCCTAGACATCAAGCTAGTTCTTTTTACACGAAGCCAGAGCTGCTAGCTTACTATCACTGTTTTGCTATCCGAATAGAAAAACTAGCCTCATATATCTCGGGCATTACAGAAAATTATTTTTTTAGGTATTAACTCAATGCAAATGTAAATGATTTGCTTTATTTTTTGCAGGAAAGTAATTTTCGAAAATTGATACCATACTTGGAATGCTACGCAAATAAGTCGGACAAACCCATGGAAAAATTGGACTAGGTTATCCTCTAAAAAGCTGCGGTGTATTAATATAAATTAAAATATCACATTATAAAAACAAATATCCGTGTAAACTGCGTGTGTCAATAATAAAAATAATATGCTATCACAAAATACTGGTAATAGTACGATGACACACGGCTTTTTTACACGCTACACGCCAGCGACAACGCTTGTAGCGTGTAAAGTCGCCCAGTGTCATCGGCGTTTTTACAATTTGCTTGTTGACAATCCTTCCCAAAAGCTACACGCTCATACTCAACGCCAAAAATCAGCTTGTAAAAACGCATGTAAATCGTACTATTAGTAGGTATTAGTTTTCAAAAGCAGAATTTTCGAATTTTGTTTTAGATTAAAGCAAGCAAGCTATCAAGTAACGAACAAGTTACTTGAAACGTATGTTGCGTATAATAGATGATATCTAGCAATATCCAATATTTATATTTTTAAAAGCAATTAATATTCTGACATTCATTAAGGCAATAATTAAGGCTAGGTAGATGACAGGAACTGACAGCATTGGGAAGAAATGACAAGAGATAGGTTTGGCAGTTAGGATATTTAAATAGCCTTATTTTTACCCAACTTCGAAGAAGAGTGTAATGTTTTGCAAGTTTTGTAATGTGTGAGATTTTTCAAAATTCCTTTCTTATTACGCAGTCAAACCTTGACGAACATGCTTTCTAAATTTCAAGTCTCTACGTCCAGTAGTTTGACCTGTACGTTGTCAGTCAGTCAAGCCCAAATCTGCTATATATATTTTTTTTATACAATATTGATTGGTGTAGGATTAATTTTACGAACGTGCACAACTGACGGGCTCAGCGCCCGTAAGTAAAGTTCTTGCAAATTTAAATTGTAAAACCAAGCTTAAAACACAGTTAAACTCAAAAGTCATAACCTTGGCTCAGCTGCATTCGATCTAAACGTGGACGTGGATGTGTATGTAATTACATACATTAGGCAGGTATAGATTCAGCTGAAGGTTGTAGCCTTGCTTGACAGATTGGGTGTCAGTATGGACCTAGTTAACCAATTGAGGATGGAGGATCGAAAATAACTGTAATAGACCCGGATTTAGACCGGGGTTTAGGCGGAAAACATTTTACTATTTGTTATCAGACACGGTTTTAGACATGGATTTTATGCTTCGCTGGGTTTTAGGCAAAAAACATTCCCTCATCCTATTATCACCAATTTAAGACTTATTTTTAGACTGGGTTTTATGTTTAAGACTGCGTTTTAGGCAGAAAATATACCTCTCAGACCACTTCCCTCTATCTGCTCTGAGGATTGGTTTATGGACGGATGTTTTTGACAAAATTTTGAAAACGCGGAAGGCTCCCATTCCCCATGGACCTAGGGTCGAACCCCAAAGGGTTCAAACATATACGACCTATCAAGACCTACATATTTGCGCCTCTTGAGATCTTCAGCAGAGTTTGCCGCCTCACCGGCCCTAACTTGCGTCTCTGTCAAAAGAGAAGATGTCTACGCATGTAGCGTCTTGCACCAAGGGCCTGCCCATTCTCCATGGGCATTCATCTTTATTCATTTTTATCTATCTAATCAGCTTGCACCCACTGTTGGGTAAAAGCCTCTTCTCTATGACGCCAGCCTTGGCGGTCTTGTGCAAGACGAATCCATTGTGCTCCTGCTGCCTTCACAATGTCATCGGACCATCGGGCTGGTGGTCTGCCCCGAGGCCTCCGCTGATCTAGTGGCCTCCATTCGATAACTGCCTTGGTCCACCTGTGATCCTCCACTTAAGCCTCGCAATCCGTATACCCACATCCTCGACTTTTATTAACCAAAAAGTAAATTTAAATTTAAGTGGGTAATTACTATCGTAACGACGCACACTAATAGGTAAAATACACAGCCAATAATAAATTCTGTGGTCTACGTTCGACCAATAGCAGCTCAGTGATTAGTAAAAATAACTAAAATGGCGTTGGCGACCTACAAGGATATAATTGTAGTTACCTAGTTTTTGTTGATTAAAATATCCAACTGAATAGGGTTTTGTGTTATATTTAATTATTCGCAATGCAAATTATTTATGTTTATTTTATGTGACGTCATTCTGTAATTGTATCTTGCTCTGCCTAGCCCTGACTTTAATTTATAATAAGTCAGTACCATTTTATAGCTATTAGAAACTGGTTTGCATTTGAGTTTTCATTGGTCTACAATGATTTTATAATAGTTATTTAATTATACTGAGATGATGTTAAGTAGAGCATTTTTAAGACAACTTATCTGTCAACGATTGTCATTTAACGTCACGTGGTTTGCGGTCCCAGTCAACGGATTCAAAAATGTTAATAGTCGACTGGGACCGCGGTCCCAATACCTAGTGGTCTTTCTTATAGTTTTAAATTAACCCTTTTTTTGACTTAGATAGATATTATTCAAAATTTGTATGAATTTTAGTGAAATATTATGACACCTTACTGAAAATAGATGCACACTGAGAGTACAAAAGTGTATTCTTCTTCTTATCGTGTAACTAGTTCTTTCACTTTAGTGCACGAAAGGAGCCTCTTTGAGGCGCACTCGAAATCCTTTCACCACACTGTTTCGAAATAACTAGTGACACGATGAGAAAACGCCTAGTTCTTTCGAATCAGTGTGGTGAAAGGATTTCAAGTTCGCCTCGATGAGGCTCCTTTCGAGCACTCGGGCAAAAATTATGTTTTCGAACTAAATAAAATAAAACGTGAACTAAATAAGTAGCATTCATTACCTTTAAGCTAAAGTTTTTAAGCTTAAAAGCGTTGTTTTTTACCTAAGCCTTTGTGAAAATAATGACTCTCTTTTTTTGATAGCTAAAAACAATTTCCTAACAAACAAAATCGAACCAAAACATAATTCGTGACTAACGTAATTAATTTAATATAGCCTCCATTTAGGCCATATTCCGCACGCACAAAAATAGACCCTATTTGTTCTAACACAGGGCAATTCCGCTATCCGTCCTTGTCGCTCGTTCGAAATACCGTAACGTGGGCGTTCGTTTTTTCACGGTTAGATAACGGCCGAAAGTAGCGACTTAACAGTTTTCGTGGTAACGTTGAATTTGATAAGAAACGTTATTTAATTTTCTTTTATGGGTCGCGGTTGAGATATTTCAGATTACGTTGCCAACATTCTGAAATACCTAGGTTTTAAATATTACCTATTTTTTTACTTGAAATTTTGTGATTAAGATTTATTTAAGTGCATAATGAGAAGTGAAGAAAATTAGAAGATTTATGTAAAGTTTTTTATAATAGCTTGGTAAGGTACTAAAAGAAGTAAGTTTAATTTAAAAAATGCTGAATTTCTGTAACGGGTTGACTTTCCGTTACAGAAATTCAGCATTTTTTTTTATATAATTTTTTATTTATGTGTACATATAATTAGGATAGTTTTTTTATTAAAGTAGGTTAGTTTTTTGTTCATATGAAAATAATATTGTAGAAATTTTACATTATTATTTGCATATAGTTAAATAAATACAAATAGGTAAATTTATGTTGACTTTTCATTTAGGTCAGTAGCATTATTAAAATTCGTAAATTTGCAAAAACTCTTTCAATAGTTAAAAATGACTAGGCTTTATTAAATTAAATATATATAAATGGAGATATTTCATTTTTTTTTTACTATTTCTGAAACTCTATCCTGTTTTCTGTCTCCATCTTGGTTTAATAATTTCAATCTTGATATTCCATAGGAACACCATTTTTAATATATGTGTTAAACATACCCCGTTTACTAAGTGTACCTCTAAGTAACAACTTACAATAAACATGTGTTCATGTATCCAGCTGGAATCGCAGGTGTCACTAATTACATTAAATATTCAACTGTTGACCGTCTGTTAGTCATTTCTAACAGTT
Organism: Lobophora halterata; assembly: GCA_932526365.1. Taxonomy (NCBI): domain Eukaryota; kingdom Metazoa; phylum Arthropoda; class Insecta; order Lepidoptera; family Geometridae; genus Lobophora; species Lobophora halterata. The sequence goes on along the minus strand of OW052023.1, from coordinate 2,245,165 downwards.
GTCTAATAGAAATGTGTTATTTAAAAAAAAATACACCCATTATAAATTTTGGCCCGATTGGTTTTGTAGTTTTGACATGATTGAGGAATCCTATCCTTTTTCCATCCTCGTGGTATAGGATTTGAAATTCAAATCTTCTTCTGCTTGTAAAATTGTTGTTCTGTAATTATGTGATTCGTTATTGTACATATGAACACGTTATAGTATAAAACATAAAAAACATAGATGTACAAAGGTAACTTTTAACTAGAGTTTTCTTACAGTTAATCTTTGACACTCAAGAGAGGCTATGCTAAATGTGATAGCGCGTACAGTATTTACTTAATTTATGATAATAATGATTAAATTATTCGAATAAAATACATAAATATATCTAAATACATATAAAAAACTCTTTAGTTCTCTTCTTGTTAGCTCAAAGTTTTGAATTCGGATGAGTAAGACCACTTCTTAGACTTTACTAGAAGATGGAATAAGTTTAACAATTTATTACCTACACTGAAATAACATCAAATAACAGACAACAACAAAATTGGTTGTAAGCAACAACCTACTTGGTGGGTAAAGTAGGTCTTACTCACCCGAATTCAAAGACTTTGAGCTAACAAAAAGAGAGCAACAATTTAAATGTTCGTTCTAAAAAGGAGAAGATTTGGATTTTAAAATCTTAGACCACGAGGATGGGTTAATAGATGGATGCTTGTTCCTAAAATCCTGGTAATAACTACAAAACAATTTGGGCTGAAATTCAGTATGGGTGTAGTACACTGATGCCTACTTGCACCAAACTGTCAAAGTCCCTAAGCAAATACTTTACTCGCTTGGTAGTTCTTAACAGTACAGATTCTGACCGTTAAGAGCTTTCAAGCGAGTAAAGTTGATGCTTAGGAACCTTGAAAGTTTGGTGCAAGTCAGCATGACAGCCATATTCTAAGTCGAGTTTTTGCACTCAAGTGAATACTTACATTTGAAATTTGACAGTTGACAGCCGAACCTTTAGTAAAGCGGCGGCCATTTAACCACTCACGTAAGTATTCCCTTGAGTGAAAAAATCTACTTAGAATATGGGTGCAAACGCACAGGCTTAAAATTTCAAGTGTAAGCGCGACGAATTTAGTAGGTTATTTTTTTAGTTAAATAAGGGTAAAGTCGTGGGTGACAGCTATTTCATTTATAAAAGACAACGTCCAGGCCAAACCATTGAATGTAGAAACTTGAAATTTCGTAGTTATTTTCATCAAATAGTGTAAGCGCGATATAAGAAAGGAATTTGGTTTATTCTCAACGCAAACGCAGTCAGGGGTGACAGCTAGCTCACATATAAAAGCGTCAAAGTACATGCATGCACTATCTCAAGCCAGCTAGCTCAGTCGAGTAGTTATCTACAAGGTCGAGGCGGCTTTACCAACTCGCCTACTAAACTTGAATTTGTAGGTTATGCACTAGCTAGGTCATTGCTAGTTCGAGAATGTCTGTGGTGTGAGCGAGGTGACTATAGGTGGGTTGGCTACGTGCGCACGAGTTTGCGGTGTTCGTTTGTACGTTTAGATTTAGTTTTGAGCTGATGGATATTGTGAAAATTTGATGTTAAGTTTTTGTGGAGTTTTTAGTAAAAAGAACGCTAATGAAGAATTCTCAAAAATTTAACCATATTTTTAACAACGTTACTATTTAACACGACACCCTCGAAACGAAACAAAAACTTTAAAGCCACGAAAAGCCCAGAATTTCTTCTTCGTTTCTGGACGGAGTTAGGTAGCAGGTAACATGCTCACGCAACAGTGGAGCACGTGGTGTTCCACTGTCAAGCGACAGAGGAGAGTAGGATCAAGATAGGCTTGCGCAAGTTATTGGACTCCTCTCCACCTAACGTGTCAATAAGCACGCTATTGGAACTGTGCTGTCATCAAACCAGGGTCCTGCTCCGTTATTTTAAGGAGCTAGGATGGCTAGGGTAGGGTTAAGTATATATCGGGGGGCGATGCACAATGCACCCTACAACGGGAAGCCAGTGCAGACCGCTGTGCCCCCTTTTTAGAATTAGAATTAGAACATGCTCACGCAAAAAGGACCGACTAACGAGTCCAATTGCAGAAAATGGAGTACCACACATTTTGGTGATTTTGTGACAGACTTTGTCTCAGAAAGTAGGTTACAAGTGTTATGTATGATAAGTTTTATACCATGATAAATAACACTTTACTCGGTATAATTGCCATGCCTAAATACTTATACAATAGATTAACTAAGTACGACTTATACATTGTGAACACTTTACATTTGTAGATGACAGTATATTTTAGAGACTACATTAGTTGTCATTCATTGATAATAGACCTTGGGCTCTGTTTTGATAAGCGCTTATATTCTAATGGATTATGTACTAATCTCTTTACTCAGTGGTGTAGATACCTACTGCTGCGCTTAATATAGGTATGACTAAATTTAAGAATATTATGTCAAGGCCTGCAACTTCGTTTGCGTTGAGAATTTGATAAAAAATTTAGTACTCGCCTACACTTTTTGAAGAACATACACCACAAATTTCAAGTCTATACGTCCAACGGTTTGGTCTGGGCGTTGTCTGTCAGTCAGTTATCACTAAGCCTTATATATAATATAGATTATGATTGTAATTAGAGCTCAAGCCTGGGTCAAAACTAAATTTTGCCCAGTAATTTCACAAGCTACAATGACCTTCAAACCAGAACACAGTAGTGGTCACACATTACTGTTTTGAGGCAGAATATCTGACACTGTGTCGTGATAATATTTATCACACAAAAAAAAATTTGTTTGGTTTCCTAGGTGGTTTCTGATAATTTAATTTTGGTTGGGTGTATTGCCAGGATATTTTTGAGCATGTAAAAAGCATGTTTGGGATCACAACTGAATATGTACTACTCGGGCGAATGAACACGACACCTGGCTCGAATGACGTTTGTGCAAAGTACAGCGTGGAATTGGATAATCTTGATAGAGAAGAGATCCTGTAATATTTGGTAATGATAAGTAATGATAAGGCTTCGCAATTAGAGGAAGAAGAAACACGGAGGGCGTCGCGCGGGGCAGCGGGGGAAGCATCAAGTTCCGAGCCACGTGTCAGCCAGGTGTCATGTTCATTTGCCTGAGTTATAACTCAATTTCTTTCGAGGTCTCGAAATGGGTCATTCTCAAGCTACCTCTTATTACCGTCAAGATGATCACTGATAAGGCAGGTCATAGCGCAAGGATGCCGCTTAGTTAATATTATCAATATTAGGTTTATCACCAATCGATGACATCCGCGTGATGCAACTAAGTATAAAGAACTTATATTTAGAGAAGTTGAAGTTGCCGTCATATCGTGTTGTAATAATTAAGGCTATTTGTAACGTTGTATAATATATATTTTTATTACAGCATATAAATATACAATCTATAATACAAAATTTACAAAGGAAAACAATTGGGCCACCCATAGGCCGTTGTAAACGATCTATAGGTAGCTCAACTGCTCCAACTCGATACCCGATGGCAGCGTGCCGAGGTTACTGGCTGCATTGCCTCTTTGTATAGCAAGGCTTATTCTTTGGCCGAGATAGCTGCCAGCCCTCTGATCACGCGTCGCTTCGACCAGACGCTCTGACAACATTTTGAAAACACGGAAGGCTCCCATTCTCCGTGGGATATATGTATTATAATATTATAATATAATTAATTTCCTCCTGAGATAGGTAGGTATGTATGCTCCTATGTAAAGTAGAATATTTTGTGAAAGATATTTTTCTGTTTATTGAAGAAACATTGTGAAAGAGAAAAATAATCTTTTTGTTATGAGTAATTGAGACTGTGACAAATTCTTTGGTGAAACGACGCAAATGTATAGCTTAGTTCTATGAGTGATAACTGATAAGGATAGTAATGCAAACATAATTAGGTAGATAACGTATCTACAGTTTTATGTTTAATGAGTGAGCAGGATGAACTTACTACTTCTGAAACAGGAAATAGTTTCAGAAGTATCCCGAATACCATGATAGCGCGTTCTAGAAAAGTACGCGACATCTAGTTATGAATTTACCAACTACCTGCTGTAGCAAAAATATACTAATATATTTTTTTATTATGTAGAACCATAGAAGTATTATAGGAAGAAACTGAGTTCAGTACAACGAATATAGGCCCTACAGAAAGTCGCCAAAGTGGCGCAATTATTACAAACATGGTTCAGTGTCAATGACGATTGTGCGGCGAGAACTACGCAACAGATTTTTGGCGAAAATGGTTTATTGCTTGTTTAACGGATGCTAAACTACACGGCAAAAAACAAATAAACGATAATAATAATCTTTCATCGGTTAAACTTACCTGTTAATTCTTATTCACTTGTAAAACTTCCACTAAACAGAAAAAATATTTCACCAATTTTGATTGGCGGCATTGCGTCAAATGTTGCCACACGTATAAAAATAAAATACCTGGAAATTATTTTTGACTGATTCTGCTTAGAGTTAGGGAGCCTGAAAATCACCTAATTTTTCTATCTGTAAATAAATTATTGAGTAAGGTTAATTTTCCCTAATTAAATTTATGATACCTATTTGATGAAATGTATGTAACTTTACTTCACTGGTCAAGAAAAAACTGACGATTAGGTACAAAAAAAGTTTTAATAGGTACCTACTTACATTTTTTATTATCCTCAATTCTGTCTGTTGGATTTGTATAATCTTTTATAAACCTATATGGTACCTACTGTTGCAAATTAACAATTTACTTTATTACTACCTACTCGCTTAACATTTGACGAACATTGGTACCCTTGAAATTTCAAGTCTCTACGTTCAGAGGTTTGACCAGTACGTTGTCTGTCAGTCAGTCAGTCAAAGCCTTTATTTATTGATTTGTGAGGAAAGTTATCTTGTATCTATCCATCCTCACAGAACATTAAATGAGGACCTTGTCCTTATATTTTTCCTCAATCCCGCCAAAACTACCGAGCCGATTGAGCTCTCGTATGGGGTATTGGGTATACTTTATGAGCTGTTAAAAACGCATGGGCTACTTTTTGTTAGTTACAAGCTTAAGTTTACAGCTTTATATTACACCTATTTATTAAATGCGAAAGTATGTGTGGGTGGATAATAAATATTATGTTACTATCTTGGTAGAAACATAGATCGAAACCAGGTTAAGGACATAGGTATATTTGCCCCGAAACGAGATTGAAATTTTCCATACGCGCAGGGTAATTTCATTCGACTTGCAACACGCAGTCACGCAAAATAGGTTTCATATTTAGGAAGAAGTCACTATGGCTATTGTGTATCTATAGACAGTATGTCGTCATAATTAATCTATGTGTAGAACATGCTAAGTTATTATCACTTAATGATGTATTAATAATGTAATTTTTTTATTGCAGACTAGCTGAAAACCAGTAACTTTGTTTGCGTTACAAATTAACAAAAACCTTTCATTTTTTCTACGACAAACATAATCAAATCTATACATTCATGGGTTTGACCATTTTTTTATTAATGTGAATCAAAAAAAAGTGTAAATAATTTATAATAAACACGTGACAGAGACGTATCGAGATAATAAAAGTCCAAAAACAAACAAATGAATCCAAACAGATTTATAAAGCCATGAATAAATGCATTCAAAACGATAAAGGATAACATCATAATTGTGTTCCACTAAAAGTCGAAGCTAAAATATAGTTTTTGCTATTCACTGTCTGACTTTTCGACTTGACGTCTAATAAATCGATGAACGCCGGCTGCATGCACGAAATCGTTGACGTCATTGTCCGGTAACGCTCATTGTCCCGTTACACTGGTCACGTTAAACTATCGTCCGTAAATCTTTACAGACAACCAATATTTTTAAGCAAAAATGTTACGTTATTTTTGTATTCGATCTGTACTCTCTACGTGGCTTATAAAGCGTCTACGTGAGATCTACGTAGTCTCTAAACGACGCTTAGAAACATACTACTAGTCTGCATTGTATATTGTATACGCAACCTTTTTATCCCTGCTACGTAGCCTCTACGTCGTAGTCTACGAGATCCTCTACGAGCCCTCTACGGTTTTTGTAGCCTCTACGCAATGTCTACGCATTATCGCTACGAATTAGCTACTTATGTCTCTTTGAGTCCGCTACTAAACATTTATTTAAAGCTGCCTTAAAACATTTTGAAATCATGAACACCCAATTTTACTAGCGCGGCAATTTTTTTTTTCAGAAAAACTTCACCACCGTATAACCTAATGGAAAAGCGACGAAAAAGTTAACATACACCGTTGATTTTTAATCACCAGAAAAATATAAGCATAATCGGTTGCCGTTACTGAACACAGATATGGCAAATAACATGAAAAAATAAAGTCGATGTTTTGACATACATTTGATAAAAATTGGATTTGGCTGTTACCGTTAGTCGTTCTCCTATGGATTTGCGTCAGGTAGTACCCTTTATTGATAATAATTTAAGTTTGATTCATCGTTTGGCAAACCCGGGTACAGCTTGAGCAATCGCAAATTTGGTTTTGCGTTTGTACGCGAATATTTTGTATGCCAGTTCTTGGTGAGATATGTATGTACATACTCTGTTACCTACGATCTAACCTACCGTGATTCGTGCAAAAAAAAAAAAGCTCGGCTCGGGCGCCGCACTCGCTCCGCTGTTACTTAGTCATTTTGTAGAAACCCAAAATTCTGACTGCACAGATACAATGTTGTACCCTTTCTGCATTGTCCATTTAAGTTTTTTTGGTACTTAAAAATTTGTGGTGTATAAGAACTTTATACCACTGATATACACTCGAAGTATAATAATAATACAACGCCATCTAGCCCCAAACTAAGTAAGCTTATATTATGGGAATCAAAAACTGATAGCATTCTTGTATACTTTTTTTTTTGTAAATACATACATAGAATATTTAGAAAACACCCAGACTCAGGACAAACACCGATGTTCATCACACAAATATTTGTCCTGAGCAGGAATCGAACCCGCGACACCGGTTGTGGCAGCAACACTTGCCACTCGACCATCCGTGTTGTCAGTATGTTCTAGCGTTATATCGCCTCGCATGTAGTGTGCACAACCTTAACGTCCCTGACTGCACATTTTGACCGATTGACTGCAGTCATCGGATCTGGGTCACAAACACAAAGACAGATTCGGAAATGAGACGCAATACGTAATCAGTGACTCGGCACGGTCAATGTCATATTTGTGTCTTTTGTGACTTTTTGGTCGGTTTGTTTTTATCCGACGGTGAAAAAGAGGGTTATGTGTTTCAGGTCGGTATCTAAGTAATTAATTAATAATACATATTTGTGTGTTTAAAGTTTAGTGGCCAAAGATCGAAATACATGGAATAAGTTGGGCGAGACCTTTGCACAATAGGTTAACAAAATAATATGTGTCTTTTGTGATTTTATTTGTGGTATGGCGATGTTTATTTTAATTTATCAAATTGTGAAAAAGGGTACTACTCGGGCGAATGAACATGACACCTGTCTGACACGTTCACACAGCTCGGAACTTGATGCTTCCCCCGCTGCCCCGCGCAGCGCCTTCTTCCTCTAATTGCGAAGTCTTATCATTACTTATCATTACCAAGTATTACAGGACCTCTTCTCTATCAAGATTATCCAATTCCACGCTGTACTTTGCACAAACGTCATTCGAGCCAGGTGTCATGTTCATTCGCCCGAGTAGTAAATTAAATAAATAAAATATATACCGAACTTACCTTTTTTTTCAGCATACCATTAAATAAGATAGAAAGAGTGATTATCCTCTTGTCAAGATTTTTCTGAAGTCTTAATAGATAGTTTACGTACCTGTAACAAGAAAGAAAATAAAGTTAATTATCATCAAACATACAAAAACAAGATAATTATAACTTATACGAAGTACAGTCAGCATCAAAAATCGATGGCCATATTCAGATTTTCAAAATCGCTTCACACCAATTATATTTTAAACAATGTGGTATAATTACAGTTAATTTTGAACTTTGATGATATTCATTCAATACTGGAGCTGAGCGATTTAGGCATAATAATTGGTGTTATTATGCCTAAATCCGAATAAGACCGATTTGAAAATCTGAATGTGGTCATCGACTTTTGATGCTGACTGTACGAACGAACCCTTTATAAGCCCTGTATACTATATACATATATAATTATGTATACAGGGTGTGTAGTTTTAGTAACAGATCGAGTTCTAAGACAACCTGTATACTCCCGCAAAAACACTATTGTCTTGTAAACTAGCTTCAACTTCCAAAATTGGTTAAAAACTTGAACACCACTTTTTCTCGAAAAGCAATTTTGGAGTTTGTACCTAGATTGGGATGTACGGTCGTAACTTGCTATCGCATTTTGAACCTTAACACCTGGTGATAAGGAACAAGATTTTACGCGAAAATGTGAAAGGAAAATGAACTTTCTTAAAAACTTAAAGTCGGACCTACGAAATTACTTCCTTTGGACAGTGCAATAAAACTCTTTGGGGAAAACGGCGGGCCATTAAAACAGCGATTATAATAACAAGAGAAAATCTTTTCCACTTCTGCTAAACTTTTTCTAACTTAATATCATTTTGTTGTAATCAAGAATTATTAATATAATTTAAAAGAAAATCTGAAATCTGCATCATAAAACTGTGAACAATTGCATCAATTTTCTACGCAGCAAATTTTTAAAGAAAAAAATACGCATAATAAAATAGTCATCATTGATCACAGATATTATAGAAAAACTTTAAAAAATTTTAGTCTGTTTTTTTTAATCATAAACATTGTACAACTATTCCCGTTAGTCTTTTGCATTTGGCTTGCTTCAATCGGTACCCATCATTAATAATAATATGCAACATTTAAATATAGAATAATTCTATTTACTTCTTTTTTGAGGTTAGTACCAACGGCCAACTTCCAGTTTAACACTTCCGTCCCACTTCCACGAAATTACTTCCCCAAATTGATAGAGCAAGAGAAAATAAATTACACATTTTTTTTTTTCGCTTATACGCCTGTTTCATGACCCTACAGGGGGGTAGCAGTCCGGAGCGGGGGTAGGGGGGTGGCCTGCAAACGTAATTGGGACTTTTTCTTCAGACGATTCTTTTGTTTTGCAAAGTGACTGCCTCGTCCCGCGCCATCGGAGGGACGCTGGGGTAATTAGTTTTTGAATTTGATTTTTTAGGGTTCCGTACTTAAATCTAAGTTATTTTAATTTCATAAATATTGTTATTACAAGTAGCGGCACGAAACTTGACCTGACCGTTATTGCGCAGAAGTAAAAAGTAAGGTACCTGAAGGGGGCTACACATACAGTAACCATGCGAAGTATCGGTCAGCGCTAGACTTACGTGCCACTACTTATATGCTATGTGATCTTACGTTGTTTAGTTGTAAGTACCTATATTTCCGACACAATGTAAAATGTCTTTGAGAATAAATGAAATGAAATCAAGGTTTTACAAAAACATACTACAACCGACTTCAATTGGACTGTTTTTGTGTCTGTAAATACCACTGAATAGTCATAGGGAAGCAAAATATGCAATTTCGTTTTATCAGTTATTTTGATTTCAAAACCAAAGTACTGAACCGATTTTCACCAATCCGGAAGTTTATTCTTTCAAATAAAACAATAATTTTTCAAATCGATTTATAAACAACAAAGTTCTGAGCTAACAAACATTAGAAATAATCAATCGAATTGAGAACCTCTTCCTTTTTTTGAAGTCGGTTAAAAAAACACCTAACCCATTAAAAAGTTCTGTAAATTGCTTAGGTAACAATGATTTTCTTTATTATTTCAACTTAATAACGGTGTTCCTAGAGAACACTGATATATGTAGTATCAAACCAAAAATGGATGCGGCATACAGGACAGAAAATTTTCAGACACCCTGTCAATAAAAATGAAATATCAATATTTTCAAATAATGTTTGTTACTTTTGACGATGTAGTTTTATTAACAATGAAAAAGCCTAGTAATTTTAACATGTAATATTAGCCCTGTTACTTCTCTTTTTCGAAAATTTGCATGGAATCAAAATGTACTAGAAGTTAGCCAATGTGGCCTCCCATTTCTTTGACACATTTTCAACGTACTACAGTGTGATTCTAAACTTTAATACTTCTGTGCTTTGGATGTACACAATATTTCTATAAGATCTTTAAATGTCGAGTCACCAATATTGTAAATACCAATAACATACACTTTCTCATATTAAAATTAAGATTTTATCTCCGGTAAAAGTTAATTATTTTCTCAACGTGATATATTGAAACTGCAATTATTTTCGAACAGTCGTAACACTAAAACTTTCTATTTGAAATGAAATTTCGTTACAATTAGTTTTTACTAAAGTCTGTGTCTTGAGTTTTGATACCTGAGTGAGTGAATGGTTTATGCAAAACGGATACAATATCAATCAATAAATATACAGGGTGATTTTTTTTAATTGAGCTTGGATGACCAAATGCCGAGAGCATAAGCATAATCTGCCTTCAATGTTCCCACTGCTGGGACTCAGACCTACTCTCGGCAGGAGAGGGAATAGTAAATCCACCACGCGGACCCAATGTGGATTGGTGGATGTCACATGCAATAAAACATTTTTTTTTCTGTCTTTTGACATGCCGGTTCCCTCACGATGTTTTCCTTCACCGTTGCGAGAACGTGGGATGCATACATAGATTTTTTCGACTGAAAAAACCCATTTTCGCATGAATGCCACCGGGATTCGAACCCACGACCATCAGATCGCAAGGCAAGGTCCTCATCCACTCGGACACCACGTCCTCTGCCGTCTTCACAAATGCCCATAGGAAATAGCGATAAAGGAGTCTTAGGTCCGATATTGATGAAAACTAAAACTGCATAAATTATTTCTAAATCTATTTCACTGCCAAGGAATCGAACCCGTTGATTTTAAAAAATCACACCTGCATACCTATAGAATGACGCAATCCTACAGTAGCGCTTTTTATGTAACGAATTTTGGGAAGTAATGATTAATGAAAAACTTTACCTATCTATAAAAATCTTATAAAATTTAGGGTAAATTGTTTAATTGTATTTAGATTCTCACAAAATTATCTTCCGCATTTAGCGTTATCCTCAATTATTCAAATACTAATATCGACATAAAGTTTTTTTCACAAAAATCTAATCTAAACAATACAATTTTACCGATTGGAAGTCGAACCATATCTTCAACTAAGTAATGAGTCGATTCCAATGCAACTTTTGTACAACAATCTACATTTAGTCTGAGTACCTTTGCTAAAAATGGCAGCCATTTTGTTTTTATTGTAGGAATATGAAAGGCAGTTCGTTTTGAAAGGTTATCGTCTCGACAATGATTTTGGTTATTTTACGAGACAATTGTTTTCTTAGATTTAAAAATTTGGCGTTACAAATTGTAAACTTTATAAACCATGCCAACAAGAGACTAGAAGAGATTAAAAATTACTTTCCAGAATTTTATCTTTATAAGCGATACTGTAGCGCATAAATATATAAATAAATAATAAATAATTTGGACATTTCACATAACTTTGGATTTTTTTTCAAAATGAACTGGTTCTATTCCCTGCTAGGGTTATTGATTTTTATAAAGTCTTTGTATGCAGAAGAAGGGTTCTTTGAGCGTTTTTCGATATTCCCCATAGTTTCGGATTTGGCCATCCAAGCCCAGTTAATAAATGCACCCTGTATATTGATTGATTACCTGCCACTAGTATTTTAACTGTATCCTTACATGGAAACCACAAAATAAGGAATTGTTTTTAAATAAATTCATTAATATTTTGGACATTTTACACAACGAAATTTTACAGAGCTTGTTCTGAAGCGGGAATTGATCCCGCGACACACCGGCGTGGCAGTCCAACACACTTACCACTCGACCAATCGTGTTGTCAATCTTTAAAACCTAATTTATTCCCAAGAACTTTTATTTCTACTTTTTATTTAGGTATATTATAAAAATAAATTTCATACAAAAAATATTATTTCCTATTCGCCTTCTCTCTTCCTCACTTGAAGGCTCGATACAGCCATCTTATTCGCACATGTCCAATTATTAAACCGTTCTGATCTAATTAGCAAATGCCAATTTAGTGTATGGAATCGAACAGAAAATTCATAGAGTAGATATTACATTCGATTTAAAAAAAAAAATTGGTTTTGTGTAAAGTTGGTTTACGGACGATAGTTTAACGTGATTACCAGCGTTACGGGACCATGAGCGTTACAGGACAATGACAGCGTTACCGGACAATGACCTCAACGTTTTCGTGCAGCCGGCGTTCATCTATTTATTAGACGTAGTCACTTAAAAAAACACGTTAATTAGGTTCCAAAATACTGATTCTTCATCTCCATTGACACGCTACCGACACCTACTTGACAAGACAAACTAAAACAAGTCATAGTTAGGTACCTTCTTATCTTTATATTTATAGAATTATGTAATCACAATTCAGATAAATAACTTTTACAGTTTTCCATTCACGCTTTAATTCAAGACTGCAACAAGATGATACCCGCCAACTTCGATTGCGTTGCGTTTTTTCAAAATTACTACCTTAGTACGCGGCTACATAATCTTGTTATAAATATGCTCCATATTTAAAATCTCTACGTCTACAGGTGTGGGTTGTCTGTCAGTCAGTCAGTCAATCAAGCAGATGTCATGAAAAATATATAATATTAAGTTAAGTACAAATTACGAACCAATTTATGTAATTAAGGCAAATATGAGTTCCACTCCATGGATATATTGTTCTGGTTCAATAATGCTCTTGTCCATTTAGTCCATATAGTCGGTAATTGGAAATGTAGAGAAAGGAAAAAGTTTGTTTACGAATCGAGTACTTACTTTTAAAAATACATGCCATGTTTTTTTTTATAAATTAAGGGCACAGTTGCAAAAGCCCTAGTCCCAATTTTACACTTTTCACGAGAGCGTTTCGAAAACATTAAAATCTAATGCTAATGAGGTTATGATTTACTGTTTTACGGTATTATTTACACTAGTTGACACCCCCTTAACAAAATTTGAATGAAAAAAAACAAAATTGCGAATCTAAATTTTGATTTAAGCATAATTAATTATGTATTCTTATTATTATTTATGACTATTTTCAATTTATAATGTAAGTTATTTTTAAAAATAACTTTTTTTAAATAAATATTTTTTAGCTTTAAATAATGCAATTAGTTTGTAACCGTTTTATTTAAAGTCAAATAAATATAGTATACTACTAAATACTTTCTTCGTATATCATAATAAAGCGCTTGACGAACTATACCCTTGAAATTTCAAGTCTCTACGATTAGGGGCTTAGCCTTTGCGTCGTCTGAGAGTCAGTCGGTCATGACAATACCTTTTATACACCACCAATTATTAATTACCAAAAGAACTTCAATGCAGAAGGTTGTATCTGTGCAGTCACAATTTTGGATTTGTACAAAATGTGCGAGTGACAGCGGCGCGAGTGCGGCGCCCGAGCCGAGCTTTTGTGAGCTGGCTCGAGCTAGGTACCCGGGTTTGCCAAACGATGAATGAAACTTAAATTATTATCAATGATGGTATTACTATTGACGCAAGGCCAAAAGAAAACTACTAACGGGAACAGTTTTCACTTCATATTTTCAATTTTTTGCCGTAAATGTGTTCAGTAACGGCAAGTGTTATGTGTATTTTTTCAGGTAATTAAAAATTTGCAGTGTATAAAACTTAGATTTAGGTACCTATTAAATTATTTTACAAATTCTTTGCCCATTCAATGTTATCAGCGATGAGTAATATATGCATTGCAATAACATTCTGACTCACGTAAATCCCCGCGAACAAACCGAAAAATATTAAATTTTAAATATTGGTTGTCATTTTCCTACATTTTTTTTTTCGATTTTGTGAGTACCACAGTTTTGGAACCTGCCCTTCGGCAGGGCATATGGAATAATTCGGATGTGAATATGCCCTTTGTTTACTTGCGTCTTTGTAACAGTGTTCGAATAAAAAATAATCTAGTATATTAGTGGAAGCAAGCTTAAATGAGTATACCTTTTTGTCGTGTGGGATGTGTAAAGCGTCAATGACACACGGCCTTTTTTACACGTTACGTTACAAGTTCGTTTGTAGCGTGTAAACTCGCCCAGTGTCATCGGCGTTTTTAAAATCTGCTTGTTGACAATCCTTTTCGAAAGCTAACTCGCTTACACGCTAGCTTTTAAACTCGCCAACAAGCAGCGTGTAAAATAGCCGTATGTCATCGATCATTATTTTTGCGGTATAATTTTAACACTAACAAAAACTGGCTAACTGACTAAAAATTTGACGTTTTTATATACACCACCATTTTTTAATTACCAAAAAAGATTAAATGGGCAATGCAGACGGGGTACTACGTTGCATCTGTGCAGTCAGAATTTTGGATTTCCACAAAATGGCAGAGTGAGAGTGACAGCGGAGCGAGTGCGGCGCCCGAGCCGAGGTTTTGTGAGCTGGCTCGAGCTAGGTACCCGGGTTTGCCAAATGATAAATAAAACTTAAATTATCAATTAAAGGTACCGCCTGACGCAAATCCATAGGAAAATGACTAACGGTAAAAGTTATCCAATTTTAATCAAATTTATTTTGACAAAAAATCGACTTAATTTTTTCAAGTTTTTTGCTGTATATGTGTTTAGTAACGGCAACTGACTGTGCCTATTTTTTTTTTATGGTGATTAAAATTTGACCGTGTATACAAGGTAGATATGCTTCCATAGTTTATTACTTCTATGGTTATAAGCTACCCAATTTCCTTTGAAACTGATGTCACGCACACTGACACACATATCGAGTGAGTGAGGAGTGTGGTTGTGTGAGTGCACCCTACTAGGGTTTTTCGCCTAGGTCCCTGTCTAGGTTCGTAACGAGTCTAGGGAATAGGGTGCGCCTAGATAAATGTACTAGTGGCAAAAACATAAGTGAGTTTGTTAAGCCTATTTTTTATAACCTATTTTATATTATTATCTATTTTTATATATTGTTAGCCTATATTTTTTATCGTTGTTGGGAAAAAAACCGTCCTATTAAAGTAGGTTGTTGTATATTTTTAGTAAAACCTTGATTATCTTGTTTTACTAAACTCAGAATAATTAATATAGGCCTAAAAAACTTCAAAAATATTTTGGTAGAGTAGATGTTTCTACATTGTCTCGTCTAGTGGCGAGAACGTCTAGCTTACTTTAACTTTTATTTCGGACAAATACTCAAAAAGTACGCCGTATTATAGTAATTTCTTCGTACTATTCGTTGCGTCCATGTTTTTTGATTCCGTCAACAAAAAAAGTGAAAGGTTTCATACTTTAATTTAGATTTTATACGTGTTTTAGCACGTGTCCTCACTTGTGTGCTTCAAAAAAGTGACTATTTAGTAAGTCGCCAGAATAAGTAGATATAGGTATCTAAAGCGTCGATAACACAGGGCAAGTTTACAAGCTACAAGCCGGCGAGTTTATAAGCGAGTGAGCGAGTTAGCTTTTGGGAAGGATTGTCAACTAGTAGACTGTAAAAAAGCCGATGGTACGGGGCGAGTTTACAAGCGACAAGTGAACTAGCTGGCGGCAGAATACTTAGCTTAATATTGGATAATGAAAAAATACTGCAGGGGACGTATTCCAGCTTATAATTGCATATCTTCTTCAGCTTTAAAAAAAGCTTAACCTAATTAATGATTAATCTGCTATCGGTACGAAACCCGAACCCTTTCTGCCAACGATTTGTTTTAAAGGTCGTCGCCCTGCTGCCGTCCCGCTCTAACACAAAGGTACGCACATTTTCTATCTCTCTCGCACACGGAGGGAAACGCCGTACGGATCCCTCAAGGAAAAGCTTTTAATTTTTCCACCGGAAGTCAGATTTTGGATTTATTTTGAGCAAAATTAATTTCAAGAGCGAATGTTTTTGTGAAATTGAAGATGGAACCCTATTTCTGTGAGTATTAATGTTCAATTTATTTCTGTATTGAGTAAATACGCATCTAGTTAGCTCAAACTGTATAATATTAAATATATTACCTATTAAGAGAAATGCGATTCTTAGAGTCTGCGTTGCGACTTTGATTGGGAGCGCTGAGTAATTTTATTATATCAACTTACTTTAATAAAATCAAGGTTTTACAAAAACATACAACAACCTAATTCAACAAGCCATTTTCCTCTGAAGATTTCAAAAAAATCCACCAGAGGCAGCACCATCGGGGGTACATAATTTTTGATTTCCCTAAACAGATCAAACCGTTACACGTACTTTTTCAATCACTCTCTTTACCCGCTTAAACATTGAATTTAGTAAAAAACTGAAATACATGGCAGTGTTTTTTTTTGGAGATTACCAAAATGTGACTTTCATTTAGATTTTGTCATTGTTTCAGGAGACAGGTGCATTTATCTTTAAGGGGCATCCTCAAAAACGAATTCCATACAAACATTTTCGGACAAATACTCAAAAAGTGCGCCGTATTATAGTAATTTCTTCACGCTATTCGTTTCGTCCATGTTTTTTGATTTCGTCAACAAATAAGTGAAAGGTTTCATACCTTAATTTAGATTTTATACCTGTTTTTTAAGTTAGTAGGTTAATTTTAAAACACGTATAAAATCTAAATTAAAGTATGAAACCTTTCACTTTTTTTGTAGATTTTGGATGGAATTCGGATTTGAGGATTCCCCTCAAGTTTGAATTAAATCCGTTCAGTAGTTTTCACGTGATGGACGCACAAACATAAATACTGGCCTCTTTCCTCTGAAGCTTCAAAAATCAAAACACAAGAGGACAGCACCAGTATTTATGCTTATGTGTTTTGTGTTGTGCAATAAAAGGTTATCTAATTACTACTATCGGTGTTTGTGGGTAAAAAAACAAGTAAAAAACATTAAAAAAATCGGCCGAATTGAGAAGCCTCTTCTTTTAATGAAGTCGGTTGAAAATAAATCTACTGAGGTACTTTTAAATTAATTATCCTTATAAACTTTCATACGAGGAAAAAATGCCTTTTCAATACGAATTCTACGAACGGTAAATTCTTCTAGTACCTATTTACCTGACATTTTTTTAGTAGGTACCACTTCTTGAAGAACCTAAAAACCCTAGTATAACCTTGTTCGAAGTCGCTTCCAAGGTGGCCGAGTGGATGAGGCCCTTGCCTTGCGATCTGATGGTCGCGGGTTCGAATCCCGGTGGTAGTCGTGCGCAAATGGGTTTTTTCGGTCGAAAAATTTATGTATGCATCCCACGTTCTCACAACGGTGAAGGACAACATCGTGAGGAAACCGGATGTCAAATGATAGAAAAAAAAATATGTTCTATGGCATGTGACATCCACCAATCCGCATTGGGTCCGCGAGGTGGATTAAGACCTATTCGCTCTCCTGCCGAGAGTAGGCCTGAGTCCCAGCAGTGGGAACATTATAGGCTGATTATGCTAAGTCGCTTACTTTAAGAGAAATAACGGTTTTGTCGTTTTATAATTCATTTTCATCGAGTTGTTATTACCCTGAAAGTTTCAGCCGGATAGTTAATCGATAATAGGGTAATCCTCAAATCCGAGTTCCATACAAAAATGTTTCGGACAAATACTCAAAAAGTACGCCGTATTATAGTAATTTCTATTCACAATTCGTTTCCTCTATGTTTTTTTGATTTCGTGAACAAAAAAAGTGAAAGGTTTCATACTTTAATTTAGATTTTATACGTATTTTTAAGTTAGTAGGGTTAATTTTAAAACACGTATAATATAATAAGGCGTACTTTTTGAGTATTTGTCCGAAACATTTTTGTATGGAATTCGGATTTGAGGATGCCCATTAATTATTTTTATTCAATAATGTTGTTAAGTAGTAAGTAAATATATCTATTTATTTTCGTCACACAAATGTTTGTCCTGAAGCGAGAATCGAACCTGCAACACCAGCGTGGCAGTCCAATACACTTGCCACTCAACATAGAAGGAGCCACAAAATACGCAATTTTGTTCACTTTTTTTAGTTATTTTGATTTAAGTCAAAATAACTAAAAAAAGTGAACAAAATTGCGTATTTTGCTTCCCTGTGACTTTTCAGTGGTGCCTACAGTCACTAGAACAACCCCATTGAAGTAGGTTGTTGTATGTTTTTGTAAAACTTTTATTACAAAACAAAATCAATTCATGTAGTCTCTTTACAATCAAGAAACACGCAAAGCGTTGCGTAAAAAAGTAATTCTGAAATTCAAATTAAGAACGAGTACCATTGGCGTAGGTCAGTAACCTAACCGTCATTCATTCCAATTTCAAACTTGGAATTCCGAGCGAAGAAGGTACGCACACATTGAAATTTACGCACACTACGCAAGAATTGGGCGTGTACGTATTTATGTAGGGCACGCACACATTGACATTGTTTATGGGTCGACACATAAATACAAAGAAATTTATTTAACCAGAATGAATGAGAATTGCGTGTATTTGATTAAGAAAAAAAAATTGGTTGTCTGTACCTATAGTTGGTTTACGGACGATAATTTAACGTGAGCACCAGCGTAACGGAACAATGAGCGTTACCGGACAATGACAGCGTTACCGGACAATGACGTCAACGTTTTCGTGCATGCAGCCGGCGTTCATCGATTTATTAGACGTAGTCACCCCAAAAATCTATGATTAGTTTTTTCTGCATGTTAATCATAGAAGTATAAAATCACAATGAAGTAGGTTTATTGAAAATGTGCCAAGAAAAAGGGAGCCACATTGGCTAACTTCTAGTACATTTTGGTACGATGCTAGTTTTCGAAAAAGAGAAGTAACAGGGCTAGATTAATAATATACCTAGTTAAAGAATTATTAGCTTTTTCATTAATAATCAAATTCCATCGTAAATAGTAATAAAAATATTTGAAAATAGAGTAATTTCATTTTTATTGACGAGGTGTCTGAATTTTTTTCGGTTCTGTCTTACGACTCCATTTTGGTTTGATACTGTCTATCTTGGTGTTTTATAGGAACACCGTTATTCATCTATGATGTTAAATATTCGGTTTTTTTACGTTTCAATTAATATCTTTCTTAAGAACTTTAACTAAAACTCTTACGTCGACAAAAAAAGTTTCTTAAGAATCAACTTTCATAAGAAAGTAAATTATTCAGTCTGAAGTCATAAATCAAAATGTCCCAGTTCTTAAGGCGCACTCACACAGACGTAGTGTGTCTGTATACAGGTTGTGTAGTAGTGTGCGTGGTGCGTTTGGGGTAGGTTAGGTTTGGGGTGGTCCCGCCAAATGTTGGGCTAGGTTCTGAATATACTCCGAATGCGACAAATTGGTCGTTGTTACATTTTTTTACCCGACTGACAAGGAAGGGTTGTGTTTTTCGCGCAAATTTGTATGTATGCGATGTAAATTTCTTTGTTAGCTCGTATCTTCCAAATGGCTTGATGGATTTCGACAATTAAGGTATCATTCGTCTCATTAACCCAAGTGTCCTTAAATAGGTTTTTTGTTACACTAAATAATCTAAAAGCTTCTTGCCATACTTCTATTCAAAGTGTTAAGCACTAAGCTTGACATAAAACGACATTGAATCGCATTTATAATTTTCACATTCACGAAGCAGACGTTCAAAATGTTCAAATAGGTAGGTTGCTATTTATCGCGAACGAAACTAAAAAGTAAACAGATAAAATGGCGCAAACTAAGATGTTATTATCCGATAATGCCATTTGCAAGTTCAGTTACCCGACGATTGCATTCTTATTTCGTATTCAGATGTCGAACGCGTTACATTGATAGAAGTTAACGGCATCGGATAAAAAACTCACTATTACCGGTTCTCTCCGGTGTAACCGGAACAAAGCCGGACCATTAAACATTCTTTGACGTTTACGTATGATAACGCACATTCAAAAGTAAAATACCTCCAATAATTACTACTTATTTCTTAAGAAAACTCAAGATAAGGACATGAAATCCTTATCAAAAACACATAATTTGAACCCAATAAGTGACCATTCACCAGTCAATCACTCGAAGATAAGTCAACATTCTAAATATTGCTTTTAATAATAAAAAATATCGGCATTGGTAATTAACGACCATACATTCTTAAATACAACATTAAATCGATAAGAAAGTAATCGAGCCCAGTCAGTCACCCTTAGGAAATCTAAGTAAAAGGGATGAAGAAATCGGACCACATAAAAATCTGACATTACATCCCTATTCCCACGTAAAAATAGACACGTATCGAGTATCAACGAGTGAACGATCTCGCAGAGTGAATGATCTTTTGGTGTCAAAAAAAAAGTCATCAACGGCCAATGCTCGGCTATTGCAGTATACGGTGCGGCTGCGTTCTGGCAAAAAACTGGGGTCGTCGACCTCGCTCCGTGTCCTTCGAGTACGCATGTGTGTGTAAGTGCGTAAATACGCGTTTTTCGATCGGACGATGTTTTTCTCTGTGTGCGTAACGCGGATGCTTGAGTGCGTGCAAAAAATGCGTTGTGCGTTCGAGACGAGAATTTGAAGAGACGGAAACTTTGCTGTTCCTAATAATGGACTCAAAAATATCCGGCTAAAATAGCCGGATTTTATTGAGGTATTCTTAAATTTTGACAAATTAAAATAATGTCTCTCATGCTCTCGTCGGCCGTCATCAGACGATATATCAAATCAATTTAATAATATATTTTTTTCGATAAAAGTTTAGATCAGTGATTTACAATGAGGTCCCTCTTCCATAGTCTATTATCAACGATGAAAAATGATGTGCGCTTAAGACCACACGACAGAAGTGAAAAATTCTTCAAAGGCGAGGTTAATAATACGGTATACAACATTTTTTCACAGTTTGACAGTGAGTACATTGACATGACAGTAGAAAGGATGATAATTCAAAAATACATAGCTGGATATAAAACATCCCTATGATGATTTTGCATTTCCCTCTTAATTTTATCATTAGCTATAGTTACAATGTACCGGAGGACGCCATTGGCTGAGTTTTTTGTTTGAATCAGGGACGATGTAGAGTGCACGATTTTGAGCTTTATTTTAGGAAATTAAATATATCGAGTCGACTCGGTAATTATGTTTTTTTTAATACTATTATGCATAGAGATCCTTGCAGATGTAAGCCCGTAGCGTCAGTTTATAAGGTGGCGTTTCAGTAGATAGATAGATAGATAGATTATTCTTTATTGCACACCATCACAAAAGAAAGAACAAAACATAAACGAAGAAAATAATGTTAAAAATAGTGGACAATGGTATGTAAGTAAGCAACTACAAAAAAAAATAACTCTGTTAACCTACCTATCTATCTAGATAGGTAGGTAAGATTTATTTATTTATGTAAGTACCAAATTTAACCTGAGCTACATTTAATTTCAAATTTAACAGCACTGCTATTTCACAATAATTGTAAAGTAAAAAAAAAATTGTGAAAATATATTATATTTACATTTTTATAACACTATTATTTATATTGTTATAATATAAAACAGTAAATACGTAGGTGTAGGTAGGTACTACTACAATTTTTTTTTCTTAAACCCTTAAAGTTGGTTTACGGACGATGGTTTAACGTGATTACCAGCGTAACGGGACAATGAACGTTACCGGACAATGACAGTATTATTAATATTTTCTCAAACCACTGTATGATGTGAAAAAAATGTGCATTTGATTTTTTAATACTAAAAATACGCACTGAAATATTTTGACCGGATATAATCCGACATTTTGCGAGTTTCCATCTATTTTTCCGGCCATTCCCAAGATGCGTGCGTCCCACGCATTTTCTCTAAGTTCTGTCATTTGCTCTGACGCGAACGAAATGCTATCAACCCTGATTGTGGTTTTTTGTGCTGTTTTCCAAATGGGCACTATTTTAGAAATAGTTAAGAAGCGGAGTAGTAACCAGGTGTACAGTGCCAAAAGGACTATGTGCAAATTCATGTTTCATAATTTATTTATTTCAATTTCAAGCACAATTATACAATATACGTGTAGCTAGAGCGTCGATGACACACGGCTTTTTATACGCTAGAAACCAGTGAGTTCGTTTGTAGCTTCAAAACTCGCCCAGTGTCGTCGGTTTTTTTACAATCTGCTTGTTGACAATCCTTCCCGAATACTAATTCGCTCACTTGATAGCTTTTAAACTCGCCGGCTTGCTTGCTTGCTTTGATATCTTGTTTGCACATTTGTAAATTTTTGAAAATATTAATTGACTGTATTTATATAAATTTCAAAAAAGTGGTGCGGTGAATTTTTTACTTAGACCTCACGAAATGTTACAGTATATTATGTGTTAAATAAACATAAGCGAAGGAAATTGGGCAAAACAGTTTAGCTCAATCTCTTTCGCTTGATTTGTTGCTTGGCTTATAACGCACAATTGCTCGAGTCATTTTGATGTTGCGAAATGGGAAAGTGCGCGGCTCTTGACTCTATGGATCTATTTTCGACTCTCTCAATTATCTCTATTTCTTAATATACCAAATGCGTAATTAATACTATCACTATCCTATTTTAATCTATAAATTAAAAACACCAGTAGTTTAGTCGAAACCATTATTTCACTTTTTTTAATAAGTTACTTTCTGAGCATAAAGTTTAGTTCATACATCGTATCTACAGTCAACTATACCACTCTCAGCTAGAGAGCGCTTTAAGCGAGGTACAGAAATGGCGAGTCTAACTTGTAGCTAATGATTCGTAATTTTGTTTAGAGTTTACGACCCGTCCGATTTTATTTTTGTTCAAATCGCTACTGTATCTGAATTTTATTTTCCGAGTAGTGCTTTGGTTTTAGACGCCTGTGTTGCCATGTTCCTTTTTCCAACGCTTAACGTATAGTTTTTTGTATGCTGAATTTTTATAAAGTTGTGATACTTTAATTATAAATCAAAATATATTGAAAGTTTTTTTACAAAATACTTCGTTTTATATGTTAAGGCTTGGCTCATTATAATTAGTAATTATTTATATATTTATTTATTATAAATCAATGGTAAGTGTATTATTCGTTTGCAACGGTCTGTGGGTGGCCCAATTGTTTCCTTTTGTAAATTTTGTAATATATCTATATTACAATCTTGTAGTAGTTAGCTTATGCTGTAATAAATATTTTATTTATTTATTAATTATTATGTAATATTAGAAAAATATATATTTAAAAAAAAATACGTTAAAATCTTTTGGAATACTTACTAACTTGTAAGTATCAAAAAAAAATATTTAATATTAATAACTTTAGAAAACCAAAACGGCAACTGTTCCAATTTAGCTAAGCGCGTCAATTAGGATAAGGGCAGGAGCACACCGCGCGCAAACATCGCGAGCAAATAAAGGCGCGATCACACGATCGTATTCAGGGCTTTATTATAATAGCAAATATTTTTCGTGGGGCCATTGGGAAATAAAAAACAATAGAATCATAGAGCTCTGGGAATAAGCCCACACAATTACCTACTATAAAATGCCCTTTTATCGGTGCTAAAATAAGTTTCACTAATTATTATTTTGAGGTGCAAACAGCACAAAATGTTTTTTTTTAGTGCACAATAGCCAAAGATCGGAAAGCATGGAGTGAGTTAGACTAGGGTTTTGCAAACGGAATAAATTTTTACTTTACCACGTTTTTATTAATTCACTTTCATGTTAGTCTGTCTGTCTGTCTGCCGTTCCGGGTGGAATCTTGCAACTCGAATCTCGAGCACTTTCCGATTAGCAATCCAGCTGAAACTTTCAGGGTAACTCACAAATCGATGACAATGCATTCTAAATAGGTACATAAAAACCGTTATATCGTAAAAGAAGTGACATAGAGCGAAAGGGTATTGTTTTTTTTTAATCTAATTTCCGGTTTTATGTTGAAATTTATGACACGTGTAACATTGACTCTTTTTCTGTTTGATTTTTATCACTATCACTTTGGATAAGTATCTACTTGTATTTTAAACCTAACCTTTACCAATAATTTGTTAAATCACCCCAGTCCTAGATGTGACCCTGGGCTAAACGCATCCTTTAGGTAAGTACCTGCATGTACATTAAACATACCTGTACCATTAATTTGATCACCCCAGTCCTAGATGTGACCCTGGACCAAACGCATCCTTTGGGTAAGTACCTACTACCTACTGTGTGTCCCAATAAAGGTTGGTTTGATAGCCCCAGTCCTAGATGCGACCCTGGATCACAGAACGCATCACAAAGTACACCACACGTAATGGCGGGCGCGGCGTAGATGTACGTAAGTGTTAAATAATGCATTTTATAGGTCACCAGAATACACGAACCAATCACTGACAAATGCATTAGGAACTCCTTGTTTTTTTTAGGATAGTGTTGTACAGTCAGCTGCACAGATATGTATACACTCCGAAGTTTTCACATTTTTAATACTCTTAATTTTGCTACTTAAAGTGCACACATTTCACGCAAGTATTTTCAAATTATGTAGTCTTCTTACTTGTCAGAATTCTAGTCTTAAGAAGAATGTCTTTGCAAATTCTGAGTCAGGGTATTTTTCTATGTATGTATTTAAAAAATGTATTTAAGTATTCTATCAGCTGTCTGGTTCCCATAGTACAAGCTCTGTTTAGTCTCAGGCTTGATGGCGTTGTGTGAAATGTCCAAAATATTTATTTATTTATTTAGTTTAAGAGTATATATAAATGTTAAAGCTTGGAAGTGTATAAAAATCTCTGAAACTTGGAGATATTTTAAGTAAAAGTTCACCCAGTTGTAGTACCTAGTCGTTATATATTTTGAAAACACAAAATAACTAAAATGATGAAATTATGGATTGAACTCTTATTACTATTACTTATTACTTACTTAGTACTTATTTTATTTCTTGAGAAACCGGATTTATTCAAATTCATATCATTTTATTGATAGTTAAACATAACATTAGGGATATCCCCAAATTGTCTTCAAGGCAAGAGTGAATAGGATTATTCTAGGTAAGCGTGCTACATCGTCGACCACATCGTCACTTACCATCAGGTGAGATGGTGGTCAAACGCAAGCCTATATTTAGTAAAAAAAAAAAAAAAAAAATTGTTATAGGTATATCAGTAATTTAAATAGAAAGTAGGTACCTTAAAAATACTTAGAAATCAAAAGAATACAATAAAATTAAAAAAAGGGCAGACTATTAACGGTTACTTGATATCTAAGGTATCTACCTATACTTTACCTAGATTATAGTGTAGTAGATACCTATTTGTTGCTAAATATTATTTTAAAACTAATAAAGACTTGATAAAAATGAACCCAATTAAAAATAATGGGTAAAAAAAGGAAGTAACTTACGATAAATTATTGCCTATAAGATGAAATGAATCGTTATCAAAATAGGCCATTAAATTGCAAATAATAATTAGAAGAATAATTCATAATATAATGAATTAAGTCGAAAACAGGAAAACCTTGCGCATTCGATATGGAATTAAATATGTACATAACAAAATGCAGTTTTAGTAGACTTAATTAATGATCGGCTTGTGAGAAAGAAATAAATACTGAGAATAAATTTATACGTAGAAAAATAAATGGTGAATAATGCGTTATGTTTGCATTTACAGCTCTTTTGATCGCAAAGTACCTACATAATAACGCGTACAGTCAGCAGCACAGGCGTGTATACACTCCCAAGCTTTCACATTTATATTACTCTTAATCTTGCAAAGAAACAATGATGCACATTGACATTACAAATACATTTATTTAATTATTATTTAATCCATGCGTAAATATTAAAAATAATTTGTTAATAAAAATGACGCAAAGACGTACCAAATTATAGCAATTTAGGCCCTAAATAAATAATAAAAAATATGTATTATTATTATAATAATAATAATATATTTCATATATTAGCCACGTGTAACCGCACCTTACTTTCCTAATTTAATTAAAGTAAGAGCACGTGTCGTCGCCGTGTGTGACGCGGACTTAAAGTTATTGCTTAGCTTTCTGCGTTAAGACTTAATAATGATGTGTAACATCTCACACTAAAATAATAAGCAATTTTTAAATTTGGAATGATTCTATTTACTTCATTTTTCTAAAGTTGGTACAATCTGTCGGCCAACTCCCTATTACAAACTTTTTTTTTACTATATATAGGCTTGCTACTTCCATCTCATTTCCACGAAAACACTCACACAAATTGGTAGAAAGTGAAAATGACATCAAAAATCTTTATGAAGATAGATTCAGCGCTACTAAAATGCCGGTGACATCCATACGGACAAACAGACCTAGACGGACAGACATATTAAAACTATAATGGGTTCCTTGTAGGACCCTAAATAACTTTTCAGTTCAAAATGAATCCAAAATCATGCAAACTTCCCTTTTACGAAAATCACATCAGCACAGCTAAAATGGTTGCATAAAAATAGTCACAACTTTATAAAAACGTTCGAATTTCAAATTCACATAAATCCAGCAACGCATCAACTTTTTTAAAATATTCCATCACTGACAAAATAAAGCTCGCACGGACAAAACATACCATTGTCGGAAATAACCTAAAAAAGTGTTTTTTTTCCAAATCATCAGGCAGGCAACATTAAAAAAAAAACAAAAGGTCATTGTCCACGTCAAGTCAGTGGAATTGACAGGCTCCGCCCGCGCTCGCTATTGGAGGGCCAGAGTTCGAAATTCAACAAAAACGCCAACCTAGTTCCGCCTTCTAATTTTTTTTGGAACGCCAAAATGGCGGGCGAACTATTTGCGCGGGTTCGTTGGTTAATTAGGATGCGCTGAGTTGGATTCAAAACGTCGATTCTATTTAATTGTCTGTGTAATATTAGGTACCTATTCGTTTATCGTTTTTTTTTTTCAAATAGTTTTTGTAGGTACTTATTTTTAATGAAGTTTTAATTTATTTTAATTTACTGCGTGTCACCTTTTAATGTGTTTCGAGTTCCTTGTTATAGGTTTGAGTCGGGTCGTTTTGTTGCATTTATTTATTTCAAAGTAAGTAATTAAATTATTTCTACATAATAATGATTAGACTTATATTATTTTTAACTAGTAGTAAACGATCACGGCTTCAGTCACGTAATAAGTAGGTACTATTTTTTTTTAATACATATTTTGGACATTTCACACAACGCCATCTAGCCCCAAACTTAGCAGAGCTTGTACTATGGGAACCAGATGGATGATAGAATACTTAAATACTTTTTTTTGTAAATACATAGGTACATAGAATACATAGAAAACACCCAGACTCAGGACGAACACCAATGTTCATCACACAAATGTTTGTCCTGACGCGGGAATCGAACCCGCGACACCGGGCGCGGCAGTCCAATACACTTGCCATTCGACCATCCGTGTCGTCCGTGGCGTGAATTTAATAAGTATTTTACGTTTTTGTTGAGTTATTGTAACCTAAACAAAAAAAGTTCCTAAAAGTTTCCTTTGGGAGTCGTCCCCTGCAGGACGCCGTTTAGGTAGATACCGATACAGTGTCAGATATTCTGCTGTAAAGCAGTAATGTGTACGCATTACTGTGTTCCGGATTGAAAGGTACTTTAGCTAGTGAAATTACTGGGTTTTCGAGACTGACAATTAAAATGTCTCAATGTGCGAGCGCTTCAGTAGTGTTGCACCGGCCTATGTGAATCAAAGTCCTGTGTAGCATTGTTCTGGTCATGAGCAGGAGTGATCTCTTATCTACCATTAGGAGAGCGCTTAGTTCATCTCGTCCCATATTTAGTTTAAATAATCACGGTTTTACAAAAACCTACTTCAATCGGACGGTTCTAGTGACCGTAGGCACCATTGACAAGTCACAGGGAAGCAAAATACGCAATTTCGTTCAGTTCAACGACTTTTTTTCTGTTATTTTGATTTGAAAACTAAACTACTGAATCGATTTTGATATAATTTCTATGGGGCCAATCTAAAAGTATAAAAGCTCCAATTTTTTTTTCAAATCGGTTCATAAACAACAAAAGTATGAAGTAGGTACCTAGCAAACATAAAAAAACAACCGAATTTTTTTTTTTTTTTTTTTTTCGAAGAACCTAAATTCTTTCGTTTTGGCTTCACATCAAAGGTATATAGCCAGTGTCAAGTAATTGGAGAGATTATTTTGTCATAAGTCAGAGTCGATAAGTCAAGTCATGCCCCTGTAAAGTAGTGGTGGTTGCGACTTTACTAGAGGCTTCTATGGAGTTTTGGAGGCAACACGAAAAGTCACGTTTTACAGCATTACACTATTCACCAACACTCATACACGTTCACGAGCACTTAATGGATAAAAAACCACCGTTTTTACACTTAAACACTCAAAGTTATACAAGTTTTGTCAATTAATTTAATGCCGCCAATGCGCCATTTTTCATGTTCCCGCCAAAACTCAACAACCGAATTGAGGTCTGAATTCCTTTATTCAAGCCAGTTGAAAAAAGAACATCCTACTAATATTATAAACGCGAAAGTTTGATGGATGGATGGATGTTTGCTACTCTTTCACGTAAAAACTACTGAATGGATTTTAATGGAACTTTACAATAATATAGCTTATACATCAGAATAACACATAGGCTACAATTTATAAAGATACCTGCGCAGACGAAGTCGCGGGCACTAGCTAGTTTAAGTTTATAGAAGTGTTCCTCTTCCGCCTGAAATTCATACAATTACTTAATAGTAGTTAAATCAACACAATGTCTTTTAAAATGCCAAGTCTATTGTCCCAGTATTTTACGAAGCGATTGTATTCATAAATAACTGTCAAGGTTCCCCTACCATCAGCCCACATTCATTTATCTAATAGATAAGTGTGATACCGCGGATTCCGGGTGTAGCCAATCATAGGCCGTTCTGCGTTGATAAGTCAAAATGGTGTCTTTTTTGTGTGGTGATTCTTATCTGGGCTTACTGACGCATTATATTTAGATAGAAAACGATGATAGAATATGTATTTTATAATGTATTTTGTTTTTATACCATAGCTGTTAGTTTTGCTAGATATTGTCGTTTTTGTAGAATTTCATAGAAACATGAAAATTGGTTGAGTAAGTTGGTTTTGAAATCAAAATTACTGAATAAAATTGGTTGTCTGTAAATTTGGTTTACGGACGATAGTTTAACGTGACTACCAGCGTAACGGGACAATTCGCGTAACCGGACAATGATGACAACGTTTTCGTGCATGCAGCCGGCGCGGCCGCTTTCATCAATTTATTACACGTAGGCACGTCAAAAATTCGTTGAAGTGAACAAAATTTCGTATTTTGCTTCCCTGTGACTTTTCAGTGGTGTCTACGGTCACTAGAACAGTCCAGTTGAAGTCGGTTGTTGTATGTTTTTGTAAAACCTTGCTTTATAATTGCTTCAAAAATCCTAATGTAACAAGCTTTGCTCTACCAATACTCTCAATTGTCGAGTTAATTCTAGGGCAACTCTAGACACCAGTGCCATACTGACTCTTACGTTACAGAATGTCCTAGTTTTAGTCTAGACTCTAGGGAATCTAGGCATTATTAGAACTAGTTCACTTTTTATTCTAGAAGTAAACATAAATTTAACTCAGAGTCGATTGTATTTTCTCAGAACAAAATCAATTCATTGAACAATGTATCTATTTATTAAACCAACTTCCGCTTCCTATCAAGGATCTTGATATTTTTTTTGCTACTAATAATTTTAATTTTATTTAACTCAATTGTTATCTCAGTTTATTTATTAATCGACTTCAAAAAAGGAGATGTTTCTTAATTCAGTAGATTTTTTTAAGATTTTACCTCACAACGTTGTTGTTTTGAAAACAGGAATTGAACATCAAAACCGGTTCAGTAATTTAGTTTTTCAATCAAAATAACCCAAAAAAAAGTCGTTGAAGAAAACGAAATTGCGTATTATGCTTCCCTGTGACTATTCAACAGTGTTTATGTTTATGATTTAAATACGAGTATTCCAAGGTCTCCTTTGTTGAGGATTTTTGTGACGTCGGATCATACGACAAGCGACTCATGTCCACAACGGGTATAAATACGGGCCGGGCAACGATGTTTATTCACTCTCGTTTCAAACTTCGGCGAATCCACACCTCCTGATGATGCCTCGTGTAGAGGCGAAACACGTGTCGTATCTTTAAACTTTGGTTTTCTGTTCGTTGACTCTTTGGTTTAGTTGAACTAAAGTTAAGTTAATTAAAACCTTTGTTTAGAAACTAAGCGGATTTATTACTAAATATATTTATATAATTTGTTGATATTTATGGATTTCCGCAAAGTAACGTCTGAATCAATCAATTATCTTAAGTCGGTTATAGTATGTTTTTATAAAATCTTGATCATTTAGATGTTTCTGAAGCTATTTATGGCCTGAAAGTATTTGATACGAGATGTGGTCCATATTTTCACTTTCAGACCTAGTTTGGCCACCGTCCAACAGCAATTTGTGTCTATTTGCTGGCGCGTTTGACAACGGAGGTGAATGGAGTCAAATGTTTGCTTGTACTCATGACTTTGTTTGACTGGAAATATTTGAGACTAGCTTCCGTCTGCAAGCAAGTACTTTTGATTGTTGCTAGTTAGGTACTTAAATAGGTACCTACACCTACTTAGTTACTAAGCGCTAGTTTTAATCATCTTTCGATTATCCGCTATGCCTAGATCACACGTACCGAGTACTCGGCCGAGACAGTAAAATGTTACTTGGCCGAGACAGTGAAAGCTTATATCACTCGCTCAGCCGAGCACTCGGCGCCATGTTTATACGTACCGAGTACTCGGCCGAGAGCACTGTCTCGGCTGAGTACTCGGTACGTGTGATCTAGGCATTAGAGATACTTATATATGAGATCAAAGTATCTCTAGGATCAAATATACAAATCAAAACTACTTGTCATTGATACCCTTAATATATGAGAATTAAGATCACTTAAGTTTTTAAAACATAAAATATATTCGTAAATTTTAAAACCTTTCACTTATGTACAGTCAGCTGCACAGACATGTTTACACTTCCAAGCTTTCACATTTATATTATACTCTTAATTTTAAAGAAAAGTGCTTGCGTGCACTTTTCTTTGCAAAATTAAGAGTAATTTAAATGCTTGGGAATGTATACCTACATATCTGTGCAGCTGACTGTACCTTTAAAATAACATATATTTAAATCTATGTCGTTGTAGGTACATTATCAACTAACTCTATTCTTTATTCTTGGTTTCATATAATTTAATTCTATTCGTATTTTAAAAAAACTTTTCCTACCACTAAATAGTCCAGTTTAACTCTACCCTCTATCGACCTATCTATGTATCTATGAATGTACTTATATTTATACTGAACAGAGAGATCATACATACATACATACATATAGCTAAACAGTAGATCTGTTTGTCTGGACACGCTGCTATCCTAAAAACTGTAAAACACATTTTCCCTCGGGATCTTTGACCGTCTAGAAACCCTTGAAGTGTTTGTTTTTTGGACATGGTATTACTTTAACTAATAAATATATGTAGTTATACCATAAAAAATGTATTACTTTTTAGCTCATATCTTCAATAATTATAACATGATAGTTTTAAGAATAATTTTAAACTTAAGTTTTGCGGTTTAGGTGTTGTTGATCATCATCCAAAAATGGTTTTCGGATATCTTCTTTTCATACCAGCATATTTTATTTTAAAAAGCTTAGTAGATTGATAAAGTTTACGGTAATTTATTGAAATAAAAGGTACTATTATCAAGTAGGTTCGATAAGGTGACGATTATAAGTTTTTAGTGTGTAACGTCTTTCCTCTCGCTTTCTGTCAATTTATAAGATATAATGTAAATAAAATTTAAAATTTATGACTGGTTATGTGTAATTTTTTTAATTTTTAATATGTTACTTACCTTAGAATAAGCCTTATTTATATACTAAGAAAATGTGGTGTTATACCGAAACAAACGATTTGAATTGAAAAAAATAAGAGTAAATTCTTGAAAATGGGTCGGTAGTGTGTAACAAGAAGTTGACTGTCAGATGGTCAACCTCAGAAAAATAAAGTAAATAGAATCATTCCAAATTAAAAAGTGGCTTGATATTATTATGTTACACATCATGCTCACTCGATTGTTTTTTTTTTATTCTTTCGTCATTGCCATGTGCCATCCGTAGAGAAGGTACCTATTGAAAACTACACTTGACCTGATTGGAAAATGTCCAAACGTTTTATATTCTAATCATGATGAAATGGACTGGATGTAGATAGATTTTGAGGAAAATATGGATATTCCTACAAAGAAAAGAAAAGAAATGAAATGGTATTTATTTGCATATACAATACAATGACAGTCAAATAGAGAAACGTATAACTACTTGTCTAAATAATTGTAACTTAAAAGACTCATTCTATCAACAAATTATATAAATATATTTAGTAATAAATCCGCTTGATTTCTAAACAAAGGTTTTAATTAACTTAACTTTAGTTTAGAACTTTAGTACATATTACTATATTATAAACCAAAGAGTCAACGAACAGAAAACCAAAGTTTAAAGATACATCATCTTTACACAGTATCTTTAAACTTTGGTTTTCTGTTCGTTGACTCTATCTCCGCCATTTTGAAAAAAAAAACCAAAAACTGAGTCGACAATGATTTTATTCGAATTTGCTCACAAAATTTCACGAGAATCTGTTGAAAAATGCGACCTGAAGAGGAGAACAGCCGGACAAACGCCGCCCGTACAGACATACGAAAGCATTTTTGTCCAACCTGAAGCAGAGACCTTCGGCTTGTGTTTCGCGCTTTCTCGGTCAATTATGTTCTACGACAAAAAAAACTCTGGTAGAGTCAGCGCAAAGTTCCACACACTCTTGACCCTTTCAAGTGCCGTATCCGAATCTTCGGCCTCGATGTGGACTCTTACCAGTTTTATAGGTCGGACGTCGAAAACCGTCTGAAGTTTATCGATCGGGCTTTGTTATATCTTGTTTCAGCGTTATTAAGAAGGTTTTTGTGCATCCGTTGCAGCTTCTTTGGATTTTCTAAGTTTTTGAAACGTTTCTGTGAAAGTTTTAATGAAGAATTATGGTTTTTTGAAAGAAATTTTGAAAGGTGACTTTCTTTGATTATTAAAGCTGACTTCATACTGAGTTTGGATTTTAAATGTGTGGTTGTATGGCATGATTCAACTCTTTACTTTAACCAAAGATCGTAAGTATAATACAATTGATAGTAATATACAATCATAGATTATTATTAACGGTGTTCCTATAGAGCTCCAAGATTGGACATTGATTGATTGGACATTTAGACATTGGTATTTTCTATATTTACCATTCTTCGAGTCGCTACAGTGACTCTTTCTCTATACACGCAGTGAATCTGTGGAACTCCCTTCCACACATTATACGCGCTAGCCCTTCTCTAAACATCTTCAAAAGTAAAGTAAAAGAGCATTATCTCACATCGTAAGTACCTATTGAGTATAATATGTATATATGTATGTATAATAAATATGTATTTAAAGTAGTATATTATGTATTTTTATTTATTATGTATAGTATTTTCGTAGTTAATAACTTATATATGTAAGTGCAAGTAAGTGTACACAAACCTACCATTACAACACTGTCTCTCTATACTCAAAGGTTTGCTGGAAGAAAACTCTTTTAAGGGTTAAGCTCGCCTATGTACATGCCTTTTATTAATTACGTGTGTTAATAGTTTTTATGTGTGCAATAAAGAATTTAAGAATTTATTATTAATTGGTACCAAAATGGATGCGGAATACAGGACAGAATTATTTCAGGTAATGATGATTTCAGGAAAAAAAATATTCAAAAAATGTTTGTTACTTTTACGATTACCTAACAATGAGAATGCCGAGTAGTTTTAATATGTAATATAATTCCTATTTATCTAGCCCTGTTACTTCTTACTATCGAAAATTAGCATCGGACCAAAATGTACCTGAAGTTAGCCAATGTGGCTCCCTTTTCTTTGTCGCATGTTGAATGTTATACAGTGTGATTCTATACTTTAATACTTCTATGAATACAATTTTCAACCGAAATACCAATTCATACCCGAAATCCCAGATTCAGGTACAAGACGGCAAGTTCATTGAACTGCATTTGGTAACATCAATATCCAGACAGTACCTACATACATACGTATATGTCGATATTAACTACGATTGATTCGAGGCTTCAGAACCAGGGTAGTGAAACTTGAGATTTCACCATCTTGTCTCAAACGGTGACAACCCTACGAGTATTTTGATCTTGAGGTGAGATAATTTATAAAGGATCTTGGGTGTAAGTAAATCTTTAAGTGCTTAATGCCTACTTGCACCAAACTGTCAAAGCTCCTAAGCAATTACTTTTCTAGCTTGCCTGATTGCCTGGCCTGAATTTAAACGGTTAAGAACTGTCAAGCGAGTTATGTAATTGCTTAGGAACTATGATAGTTTGGTGCAAGTCGGCATAAGGTTCGTTAGGTAAGTAGGTATATTTATGTCATTTTAGGTGCCTAAGTTCTTTTTTATTTTTGTTTCTAGGTATACAGTCAGTTGCACCAATATGTTACCACCTTTAATTTTGAATTACTAGTATAACATAGATTTGTTGTTGACCACATTAACTTTTTATTTTTGACAAAAACAACACTTGGTATTTTAGAACTTACTTAGTGCACGAAAGGAGCCTCTTCCAGGCGCACTTGAAATCCTTTCACCACACTGGTTCAAAAGAACTAGTGACACAATAAGAACCAATATGTGTGTGTACACTCTCAAGCTTTCACATTTATATTATACTCTTTATTTTACAAAGACATTCTTCTTCTGATAAGAATTCTGACAAGTAAGAGAACTACATATTTGATAATTCTTGCGTGCACTTCTCTTTGCAAAATTAAGAGTAATATAAATATGCAAGCTTGGGAGTGTATATATGTTGGTGCAGCTGACAGTACATAGTAACAAAATCACCGATCAACTTTTTTTTTTATTTATAGTCAATCAATTCAATTCAATTTCAAAAGTTCATTATTTCATATAAACTTAATTATTCTAGCTTAATTCCAGTTAACGTTAATTCCTAGAACTAGACAAAACATTTTTTTTTATGTTTCCTTAAGTACTTTGAGTTATTATATTATTATTATTATTATATTTAAGAAGTTTTTTTTTTTTTTTCGGTTGGACGTTTAATGCAGTTAGCCGCAGATGGCTGTTACTGCGTCACCGGACTCTAAAAGAATGACACATTTACTTATGCACAGATTAGTGCATTTGATTGTATATCTTCAGAAATTTGGAAATGTGCGAGCGAGATACCAACACGCGGGATTCTGGGCCTAAATAAAATTATTTGGATATCATTAGATAAGAATGCATAACAAACCGGAAGGACAGATTGCTTCTCTCATGTATTAATCATTCAAAATCACTACACACAGACACAAACATAATGCAAAAACAAAAAAACAAAGTGACAAACCGGAATTCCGTGTGTCAAACCGACAAACAATATACAAATAACTTGATTACTCAATGCCACAATAAATAATAATCATTCAAAATAAATGATAATTCGATAATAATATTTTGGTTTTAAAATGGAGGCCTGGTATGTTATTTTGAAAATTAAATTGTTAAGTTGACTAAATTCGTATGGATGCGGTATCCTGTATATTTGGCAGGAAGTCAGTAATTTAAGTAAGAAGTCATATTGACTCCTGACAATAATACAAAAAGTCAGAACATTCAATTATTAAGTACAGTCGTGCATTAAAAATAAAAAAAAGAATTGTTGAAACTGGATAAACGCATTCCTATAAATAGTAATATCTATTTATGGACTTAGGTACTCAAAAAAAAAATATACAAAATAATTGGACATTTCACACAACGCCATCTAGCCCCAAACTAATTAGAGCGTGTACTTTGGGAACCAGATAACTAGTACAATACATGACAATACCTAAATATTTTTTTTATAAATACATTGTAGAATACATAGAAAACACACCCAGACTCAGGACAAACACCGATCTTCATCACACAAATGTTTATCTTAAACCGGAAATCGAACCTGCGATACTAGGTGGTAGTCTAAAACACTTGCCACTCGACCATCCGTGTCGTCAAATATAACTCCGACTTGACATTAGAACAAT
Organism: Lobophora halterata; assembly: GCA_932526365.1. Lineage (NCBI taxonomy): Eukaryota > Metazoa > Arthropoda > Insecta > Lepidoptera > Geometridae > Lobophora > Lobophora halterata. The sequence goes on along the minus strand of OW052023.1, from coordinate 2,208,939 downwards.
GAGTGTAAGTAAGTAGATAGCTGATGCCCACGGCTTTGCTTAACAGGTACATATTTTTGGAATAAATTGTAGTCTATGCTTTTTTCCAAAATCTGTACCAAATTTAATCTCAATCGGTTAAGTAGTTTTTGCGACATTGAGCAATAAACAATAAACACATCTCTTAATTTTTATATCTGTAGACTGTACGGTCTACAATTGAAATTTTAATCTCAATAATTTTGCTTCAAAAACACTGTTTTTGTAAGTTTTTATGTATTTTTATCTTAAAATAAATTATTAGGGCGACTGTAAGCGTACAACAATTTACCAATTACTCACTTTCAATTTAAAATACCACCGAATGGCCTTAAGGATATCAGTAAGAGCAATGCCCTTTAATACTTAGTACATACAATGTACGATACTGCAGTTCAATAATATAATATTCCCTATGACTCAGAAAAAGTGTATTGAACTGATAAAGGCCCTAACTGTGACCTTAAATCGATATCAAACAAAAACATGTCGTTTTCAATTTATTGTTTTTCTGGTGGAAACACTAATTGGTTCTTTTTTAAAAGTAGAACGTCGGAAAGATGGCGGTCGGATATTTAAGATAACTATCTAAGTGTAAACCTATTTTCTTTCTTGATATGTTGGTATGAGACGTATGTCGATTTCATAAAAAAAAGGTAATGCAAAGAGCCGAGAGATATTACAGTCCATTATTCCAATGGCAATGACTAATCAAGAAGCTGCAGCGCAGATTTCAAATGGATAACGTTTAAAAATGGAAGACGTCAAAGCGAGCCATTATGCAGCAAAGATGACTGGCAACCTAAGCCAATCGATTTCGAAATGGAAAAAAAGTAAAAAAGCTCTACGCCCACAATTCAAAAAGCGAACGCACCTCAAAAGCTGTCAAACTGCCCGCGCTGACAGCGTTCGTTCGGAAACCTGCCCTGCCTCAACCGCGAACGGCGTGCGGTCATTCACCGACGATTTATTTCGTTTTTTGCCCGCATACAAACTAAATGCACACGTATAGACGTAATAAGTGCGTCGTACATATAAATATAAAGCATAACTATACTATCTGACGTTTGAAACTGGTCCGTAACAGGATTCTTGCACGCCGGCAGAAGGTTCCCTTAGTGGCTTTGGGCTAGTATCAGCGGCGATTATATTTAATGCTTAGAATTTATTTCATTAAAAATTTAAGGCACCGGTCTCTTTTTTTATTTGTATTTGTATTTACATTTTATCACCCAATGATCTGTTTACCACAGTCGCAAATACCACTGATAATAATAGCGGACATCCAAAATTTGGTCTCAAATTTAAAAAAATGTAAGATTTGTAACAAATTGTCATAATGTTTGTAACATTGTCTTTATCCAACGCAGTATTTTAAGACAATAATATTTTTTAAAATTAAAATGTCTAATTTTAATACAAAAAAAAACTGTTTTCACCTGTTGCCCTATTGGTATACAACACAATCATATTATATTCCATACCAGTGAAGGAAAAAAACAGCGTTCACTGATTCCATACTCTATCTTCTCATCTCTTCTTCTGTCATCTCTCTTCGTATGTCTTCTTTTTGACACCGATGCATCCCCTTAAGGCAATACGTTTATTTCTGTATTTTATTGTTTTTTGATGCGATGTCCTTTATTCATAACTCGCCTTCTGAAATGTTATTTCTATGATCTTCTCAGACATTTGGAGCTAGATAAAATGATGAAAAGGTTGGTTTTATATAAAGTTTTAACTAGGTACCGACTGTTGTTAGATAGGTACATCTGGTTATAACATTTTATAGATCATTTTGTTGATTAAACTTAACAAGGCACAATTTACATGAATAGTTGGTATCTATAATTTTAATCAAAATAATTCCTAAATAGGTTTTCGAACGTACCTTTCGTTATATATGCTCTAGTTCTAGCTCTAGATATTTGACATTCCTTGTTGAAAGAAAAAAAGTACAGAATTCAAACGTCCAGCGAAATTAAGAAAAAAACGATAGAGTCCAGTCGCATAAATGATGTTTAACATAAAATCTCATGTCATTTAAATTTGGACGGATTCTATTTAATTCATTTTTCCGTGGTTGGTATCATCTGACGGCTAACTTCCTTTGTTGTGTATTCCTTTGCATTTCACGAAATCACTGCCACAAATTGACAGAAAGCGAGATGAAAGATGTTACACATCAAAAAGAACACAGAATTTCAACGTCCAGCTGAATTAAGAAAAAGATTCTAAACCATAGACAAAATAAAAATGGCGGTTACAAATGGCGCACCTAAGAACGGAGGGAACGCGGGTTTTTGTCAAGTTTTGTTTCTTGTTTTAACTAGACGGATGAGGTGCATCACTTTTTACTTGAAGGAATTTATTTTGCGAAGCAGTGGAACGATAGATAACCCGATCTGCGCCCGGGGCGGCCATTTTGATTTTAGTTTTCTGCTACTAGAAATTATTGCTCGGTGCTGATCGTCAAAGTTTTGTTTTCGTTTTATTTGAGTCTTGCATTTAAATATTGCAATCATTGAAGTATTAAAGTATAGAAACACATTGTAGTACAGTCAGCTGCATATACATGTATACACAGCCAAGCTTTAACATTTATATTATAATCTCTTTGCGAAGACATTCTTCTTTAGACAATAATTTTGACAAGTAAGATGACTACATGAATTTGAAAATACTTTTCTTTGCAAAATTAAGAGTAGGATATAAATGTGAAAGCTGGAGTGTATATGTATCTGTGCACCTGACTGACTGTACATTGAAAATGCGCCAAAAAACATGTCACATTGGCTAACTTCTAGTACCTATTGGTCCGATGCTGATTTTCGAAAAAGAGAAGCACGTGGCTAGATAATTATTATATATGTTACTACTGAGCTTTTTCATTGTTAGTAAAACTACATCGTAAAAAGTAACAAATATTATTTGAAAATAGGGATATTTCATTTTTATTGACGAGGTGTCTGTACATTTTCGGTCCTGTATTCTGCATCCATTTTGGTTTCCTACTGTCGATCTTGGTGTTGTATAAGAAAACGATTTCTACTGTGATGACTTGATCTTGGTGTTCTATAGGAACCCTGTTATTAATCTATGTTTCTCGGTTGCTGATTATCAAACTTTTGTTTTTGTTATATTTGAATCTTGCATTTAAATATTGCAATTTACTGCAAATCTCTTTGTGAATATATATGCTTCTCATCTTATATTCACATTCGAAGCTTTGGTTACATTGTAAGTAGAAACATACATTAAAAGTACAGTGATTGATAGCTTTGCTTTCTTTTATTAAAAACACAAAATGAATTCATAAATACATACAAGATACGCGCGAAACACATAACCCTTCCTTGGCAGTCGGGTAAAAAGCCTAGTCATTCTTAACTGTAAAAGTACTAGTGATGTTTCTTCTCTGTTTCAAAAATTAGCATCGTATCAAAATGTGCTAGAAGATAGCTAATTTTTTTGGCCCTTTTAGGCGCATTTTCAGTGTAGGTACCACAGTGTGATTCTATACCTAGATTAATACTTCTATGTAAATAAATAGATATGTAAAATTGCCTTCCATCATAAATAAGCAGGGCTATTTTTATTTTATTTTATTTTAAAACAAAGAATGCAAATTTTATTTTTTTACACAATTAAATTCAGTGATTCCCTCATTCGTACGAATAAACCTCGTGGGAAACGCAAAACCAGTCCAAAAAAGAATATAGCTGAATATAATATATTATGTAACTAAAATAATCTATAGGTTTTGTTCTAGACTACAATCCAAAGCTAATGCTTTGTATTTTTAATATTATCCAAATAATTACAGTTAGGTTCTAAATTATACTCATTATGTCAAATAATATTCTCTACAATTCTTAAATTTTCCACTTAAAAATAGTATAACATCAAATTAATCTCAAACCACAGCGAACCAGTAAAATAATGTCTATTGATAAACCAACACCTGCTTTCGCATTCCAAGGCAGGCTAGTATCTAGTCTACAGCTAGTAGGTAGGTAGTTACCTAGGCTACCTAGGCTACCTACCTAGTACCTGGGTAGTTTACGACACGGCTGAGATAAGACGGAATCAAAATGGAAAGTGTGAACGGTGACTATATTTTGACAGATGCGATTCAAGATAATTGATTGATTCAGGCGTTACTTTGCGGAAATCCATAAATATCAACAAATTATATAAATATATTTAGCAATAAATCCGCTTGATTTCCAAACAAAGGTTTTAATTAACTTAACTTTAGTTTAGAACTTTAGTACATATTACTATATTATAAACCAAAGAGTCAACGAACAGAAAACCAAAGTTCAAAGATACGACACGTGTTTCGCCTCTACACGAGGAGGACATCACACATCATCAGGAGTTGTGGACTCGCCGAAGTTCGAAACGAGAGTCGACTCTTTGGTTTATAATATAGTAATATGTACTAAAGTTCTAAACTAAAGTTAAGTTAATTAAAACCTTTGTTTGGAAATCAAGCGGATTTATTGCTAAATATATTTATATAATTTGTTGAGATGCGATTCAGTTTAGGCATAGAGAATAGAGAAGACAAGGAGGTAGCTTATGTGTTGAAAGTAATATTAAAACCTCATTATGAAAAAAAATATTTTGTTTTGATTGTACAAAACATACGGTTTTTTACACGCTACTCTAAAGCGTCGATGACACACAAGCTTTTTTACAAGCTGATTGTTGGCGTTTTTAAACGCTAGCGTGTGAGCGTGTTAGCTTTTGGGAAGGATTGTCAACAAGCAGATTGTAAAAACGCCGATGACACGGGGCGAGTTTACTTGCTACAAGCGAAGTCGCTGGCGTGTAGCGTGTAAAAAAGCCGTGTGACATCGTACTATCAAACGCTAATCTGAAACCGTGCTTAATACTAAGTATAATAATATGAAAAGTTAAGACTTCCTATGTTTTTTTTCCAGTTCCAAAGCAAAATTCTCTTAGAATTTCAGCTCTATCTCAATTCAGTAGTTTTGACGTGACTGAACAGATAACATCCATTCATCTATCAATCCTCACAAACTGTCTTTACTATCAAAGTCAACTTTCTAGACATTAACTTTCCAAAAACAAAATACTAACTCTACGTTTTAACGTTACATTTGAACTCACATGTTCGAATTTTTAAAAAAAGAAGCTGTCATATCGCGACATCCCGCCGAAAATGAGGTCACTCAATTTCGACGGGCAGACAGCGAAAACGGACGGTGCATTTTTCTTTTTTTTTTCGTTCATTTCATTACTTTCGTCTGGAGGCCGCTCATTGCAGACTTTTTGGTGCGTCTTGTGCAAGCAGATGTTGATTCTTTATGAATTTTTTGGATGTTGCCAGTATTTCTCGTGCTTTGTTTGAATTTAGAAATTAACTGTTCTTAATCTAGTTTTTGTAAAACTATTGAGAAATACTACAGTGGAATATCTCTGCTTACAAATACAATTTTTATTTAAACCAAATCAAAATGGTTGCGGAATACAGGACAGAAAATTTCCAGACACCCTGTCAATAAAAATGAAATATCTCTATTTTCAAATAATGTTTGTTATTTCTTACGACGGAACTTTATTAACAATGAAAAAAGCCTAGTAGTTTTAACATATTATGATATTTTTCTAGCCCTGTTATTACTGTTGCATTTTCAATGTACTACAGTATGATTCCAAACTTTAATACTTCTGTGCATGCCTCTATTTGACTTATCCTTTGTATTTTTTGTCAGGATAATACATTTTCTATAAAATTAATTATTTCCTTATAAGTTTCTAAATGGCAAATACATTTTCGCACAAGCGGATGTAGCAAAGCACTTAGATATTATTTGCGCAAGCGACTTTCACAGCCAGATAGAATTGTTCTCGAATAAACGCCTAAATCTATGCCAAATCAATCAATAAGTTCTAGAAATTGATATTAAACTGTTTGGATTATAATTATCTTAAGCATCGATCGATGAACACACAAGCTTTTATGCAAGCTGATTGTTGGCGTTTTGAAACGCTAGTGTGTGAGCGTGTCAGCTTTTGGAAAGGATTGTCAACAAGCAGATTGTAAAAACGCCGATGACACTGGATGACTTTACACGCTACAAGCGAAGTCGCTGGCGTGTAGCGTGTAAAAAAGCCGTGTGTCATCGTATCTATAAGTATATTTTCGATGTTCTTTTAATTATAAGATTTTAATAATGTATTTGATAATATATTTTTTAAGAATACAGTTGAGGTTTTTTTAAACTCAAAGGTACAAATAACAACAAAATGGAAAAGAAATAACTAGAACGCAGACAGATTAGAAGCCTCAAAGTAACACACGTCACAAGAGTTCGTCACCCTGTTGCTACACAAATAAAACACAATGAAAGCATAGAAGTACTTACCCGTATAAATGAAAAGAACATAGTGCATAGACTCTATGCCATAGAGAATGTGCCGAAAATTTGGTCAATTTAGCCATCTTCTACAACTGAATAAATTAAGGGAAATATATTGGTGCAGTTTAATATTACTTGGCATTTTCATTGGTAATAAAGCTCTATCGTCAAAGAAAAAGAAAAAAGAGTTGTTTACCGCTTTTAATGTAGTAAGAAGAATGTACTAAGGTATGATTCTATGCTTAAATACATCTATAAGTCGGTTTTTTTAACTGTTTTACTAGTTATTATGCGGCTGTGTTCTTATTATTGCAATTTGATCTTGTTAAGAATACATACCACCCATAGAAGTATTAAGGTATAGAATCACATTGAAAATACGCTACAAAAAGGATCTATAGGTATATTAGCTAACTTTTAGTACATTTTGGTACATAGAAGTATTAAAGTATAGAATCACATTGAAAATGCGCTACAAAAAGGATCTATATTAACTAACTTTTAGTACATTTTGGTACATAGAAGTATTAAAGTACAGAATCACATTGAAAATGCGCTACAAAAAGGATCTATATTAACTAACTTTTAGTACATTTTGGTACATAGAAGTATTAAAGTACAGAATCACATTGAAAATGCGCTACAAAAAGGATCTATATTAACTAACTTTTAGTACATTTTGGTCCGATGCTAATTTTTGAAACATAGAAGGAATGATAGTATAATATTATAGATAAGAATTACTAGGTTTTTTCATTGTAAGTAAAACATCATCTTAAAAAGTAACATAATATTTGAAAATAGAGCTCTTTTTTTATCGACAAGGTGTCTTTTCTGTCCTGTATTCCGCATCCATTATGTTTTGATACTGTCTATCTTAATGTTCTATAGAAACACCGTTATTCATGTACCCTATTAGTTACCAACCCTAGTATAGGTATTAATTAAGATCACAGACTATCGAATATTTAGTCAATACGACCACTCAATCCAATATCAACCTATCTATCTCTAGCTAATTTGTAATTGCGTAGGTGGAATCAATCAGATGGTTTGATTCGGAGAAGTCCCATCCCTAATCGAGAATTGAGTCTGTAAATAGCATTCGTTGAAGTATTCGCTTTTCAAAGTGTAGATTTTTAATTTTAAGTAAGTATTTATTTTTAGTAAGTATTTGGGTAATCTTTGGACGCAGAAGTAATCACAATGTAGTAATATTGAAAATGCGCCAATATTGATATTTTATAAGATTTTATAATTTGATACTGTCTATCTTGGCGTTCTATAGGATTTAGATTTACATAGACAACACTGCTATTAGCGCTCGTCCCCTTTGAGACATTTTGACAGTCAGTCTCAAAAGCCCAGTAATTTCACCAGCTACAGTGCCTTTCGAACCGGAACACAGTAATTCTTTCACATTACTGATTTGCGGCAGAATATCTGGGCCTACCTAACTGTATAATTTATTCGATTTCTAAATTTGAAACAGCGTAATCGCAACTTGAAAGCTACCTGTTCTGGCAATCGCAGAGCCATGGCGGTTGTAGCCTGTTTCAATAATGGTAGTGAATATTTGTAGGTTAGTGTAGATAGGCCATATTAACAGAAGCCTTTGGACTTTTGGACCTCAAAATATTAAAATTCAAAAGCTTTGGACTTCGATATATTCAATCTATTTTTTACTACCTATTTTTTTATTTTACAAGCTTTCTTTATTATTTGAGAAAGAGATTATTAATCAAATATTTTGGACATTTTAGCCTCGAACTAAACTATACTATGGGAACCAAACCAAATCACTGATGGAATACTTAAATACTTTATTTTCGTAAATACATACATAGAATACACCCAGACTCCGGACAATCACCGATGTTTATCACACAAATGTTTGTGCTGAAGCGGGAATCGATCCCGCGACACCTGCGTGGCAGTTCAATACACTTGCTATTCAACCATCTGTTTCGTCTAATTATAAAAGTATAAAAATATCAATTAATAAAGAAGCAGATATGCAATTTTATAATAGTTTAAAATTAAATTTTAAATTTCAACAGTGGTAGAGACTGCCTCTACCACTTCTAGAAACTATCCAAAATTATCCTATGTTATTTGTTGTTTTCTGTATACCTGTTATTCCGCATTTACATGTCAATAAAAAATGTAAAAAAACGTAAAAATATTCAATTGAAAAGTCATGACTATTTTTAGAAGCGTAAAATAACGACTACAACATAAAAACGACTATTTTCATCCGAAAGACTAGAAAAGGCTACTTGCACTTCGTATTCTGTTCAAGAATATTCCACTTCGAGTCTACGATTATGGTTACGTCTATTTGTAGCTTATGTAGTAACATTGACAGTCGCTGTGCGCGCGCGCTCGCCTTGGCCGAGCGAGCTACGCCATTGGAGAGCGAAGGGCGCGCACTTGAACCTTTTTGCTTCGAATAGCTGTCAAAATGGTTTTGAAAATGGAATAGAAAAATTATAATGGTTTATTAACTACGTAGATAAAATAGAGAAAAGAATATAAAAAAAAATATATATGTTATTGGTTTATGTGACTACTCTAAATAGGTATTGGGAGTTAATGTAGGAAAATTAATTAGCTTAGAGATAAATTAAAAAATATATGTGATAAGTATTACGTTGTTAATGGTAGATACTTATACCTAGACTCTCTGTAAAACAAACAGCATCATAGCCTTATTTTATTAATGTAGTTAATATAAATAAAATAAGATCTAAACTCAAGACTTTTACTATAAATTATTTTACTATATTTGTTCATCTTCGAACAAGGAAGCAATAAAAAAGGAGTGAGGATTTATTAATACTCAAATTCCTGAAAAAAAGATGTGTCAAAATCGATTCATTGATGAATGTCAACTAGTAGGAAGAGCTAAATGATCTTGATCCTTTAAAGTCGTCATGAATCCAAAGACCAAGATCGTTGTAATAATTAAAAATTAAATTAAAATAACAATATTGGATAGCTTTGTATGTTTATTTAAAACTATTGCAATTTTTATGTTCATATTGTAGTGTGAAGAGAAAAAGGTGTTACACTAAATAATATGAAATAGCAATTTTTAAATGGTGAATATAATTATATTCAGTAAAAATAAGTAAGTATTTATCGCTGTTTAGAGTATCATAAAGTCTTTTAAACTGCTAAAACCTCCTTAATTTAAATATCAGTATATTATTGAAACCTTTGTAGGTCAGAATTAAATAAAAAAATATTATAAGTTCAGTCATATCTCGCTTCCTGACAGATGACCTTATTTATAATTATAAATCGTATTGTTTATGATTTTCCGTTGCATACTTGACTTTTATGTTATGATTTAAGTGTATATGAACTTTCATACCTACTAATAACTATTTACTTAATCGAAACTACCCAAAAATGTCAAGGTAGTTAACGAAATTTAGTTAATTCAATGTAGGTTTTTTTTAAGATTTTCGAGTAAGAATCCAAATAACATTAGATAATCTGTTTTCTCGTAGCATGTTTACTATTAAATTTATTTAATTAAAATTTTACGACAATAATGATTAAATATTTCTTCTCAAAACGTTTAATGGTGAATTATATTAACTTGATTAAAAATATTTAAGGGAACCTCTAGTATCCAACTCGAAGAAACTTAACCTTTAAGTTTATCAGAAGATCTAGACTAAATTGGATAGCAATTAGGCTAAAAACATAAAAAAACTAGAGACGCATTATGAAAAGCGCGAGCGATTTTTCCCCGACGGCATTATTTTAGCCTACGATGGCGCGAAGACCGCGTAGCATCGATAATAAGCCGATTTACAAGCCAGTTAACTGAAAATTAATAAAAAATACACAAAATTTTCTTTTCATAGGCTTTTTATACTTAATTTTACATGTTTTTGTGAGTATCTAATGCTTTATTCATTTAAAATGCACTTTTTTTCGGGAAAATTCTAAAGAAAATTGATTGATAGGGTCGAAATTTTGTCTTGATTACGAAAGGTTAAAATGATCATATAATTAATGATTTATTCCTTTGTTGTCATTGGCTTTTGATCAAAATATATGTTGCAGTTATTAACGCACACACGTGCTTTCACGCACACTAATACACCATGGCGAGTCATAGTAAAAGAGTGGGACCAACGCATAAGGGGGCGAGATGGTGGGGAGAATTATAAGAAACCACAAAAAATGTGCGTGATCCCTACGCACACATGCGTAGGCTGCATTACGCACACATCCACATCTATGTCAAGATTGAGGGCGCACTATAGGCCTATTCACTTCCGAAAAAACTGTAAAACACCGGTACTTACATGCGTCAGGGGTAGCCGCGTCTCCTTCGGTCCAGTTTGACACTTCGGTAGTAATTTTGTAAAAATAAAAAAAAAGTTCCAAATTCAAACGTCACCTCATCAACACTCACGAATCCTTCAGCCGTACTTTACAACTACAACACTGTCACAGCTAAATATACACATCACGTCTCTCACTACACAAAAATATTTTTTTTCTCTATTAAAAATAGTTCGGGTCCTAAGTTTCGTAGTGATATGTACGCACTATAATGCAAACACTAAATCCCAAAATATGTTTTTGATACGCGAATGATATGAAATATTTTTTGTAAAAATAGTCTGGTCAAATTTGTGTTCCTGTTTTGAAATTTCGGAGGTTTTTAGCGGTTACGCGTGTTATGGTCCTGTGTCGTGGAAACGGAAATGCGACTCTCTGCCGATTGTGCATAGGCGGGACTGCACGAGCGCGCCCGTACTAGACCGCGTGCGTACTTAGCCATTACCTTGTATTTACTGCGACCGACAACGGCGGATTTCACACTCTTGATACTTTCATTCAGCTGAAAAATTACAAAAAATGCAGTTTTAGTGCATCTTTTTGAGCGGATTGCAATTATTTAGGTAGTGAATTCATCCTAGCCATGATTTAAAAAAAAATAAGATAACCGATAAACAACAACTACCTATAAAATCTATTATAATGCATTTTGTCGAGTGCTATTGAAATAGTTTAATAGTAACTCTACCAAGAAATATATCAACACAGATATGAAATAAAAGAGCCAATATCAGTAGAACGAAACATTTCACGGTAAGACGAGAATACTAAGTAGGTACTCTATTATCTACCTTTTAGTAAAAATCTTTATTATTTGTTCTAAATAGATTTTATTACCTGAAACAACGATTTCTTCTGTAGTACAGTTTTTAAATCCAGTATCCGTCTCCATTCACAATAAGAATCTACTTTGATTTATAGAAACGTAAGGCCCATAGAATTCTTCCACGCCTAAAGCAATAAATCATTGTCAAAACCGAACATAAACTTTTAATCGAAAGTACTCCTCAAGTATCAAAACCTGCCAATCGCACTATACACCTCTACATGCACAAACTGCAGTAACATGTACACAAAGACTGTCTGTGTGAGTGCATCGGCTTGTATGAACCTCGTACATTAGTCCTACGGCTTATCTTAGCCCTTCGATTAAACCAAATGACATCTCATTTTCGCCATATTGCGAAACTTGACGCGTAATTTTGATTTTAGAACGCAAGAAACTGAATAATAGATTTTTTGAAAATGGAGTGTTCTGTCTCTGTCTTGCGTGAGGATAGAAAAGTTGTGTTTGTGTGCAGTTTTTTATCGTTTTTTTCTCGGCGTGTGGGTGCGTTCGATTGTGTAGTTCTGTTTGGGTGTGTGGGTTATAACTGCACACAATGTATTGGTGTGGGTGAGTTCTTATAAGAAAATGGTTCGGTGAAAAATTTTGTAGGATTCCGAAGAGATGGCGTTGCGTTACCATGATGAAGTTGCAACCACCATCAAAAATTAGTTTCGGTGCATTCTCCCTACTTTCGCCGTTAATACACTACATATAATACTCAAATTCATTTGCCACAACGAATGCTCTGTTAATATTTGGAATGCCAGGGCATTTCTGTGTTTTCTTAATTGCCCTGTAATTTTTAACGGTCATGGAGACGAAAATTAGTTTTTTTTATGTTACTTTTTAATAATATTATGTCTCGGATTTGTTAAAATATAAAAACAAATTTTCATAGGTTTTTAATGTTTTTGGACGTATTTCCACACAGCTAAGCTTTCTCAAGCCATCTTAATGGACTCTACAAATTCTTGTAGAGTCATTCTTGCAATTTGATGGATCCAGTTTTCTGATAGTTCTACTTATCATTATTAAATTGGAATTCTGAAATAGACCTAGTTATATAATATTATACAGGATTGCCTGGAGCCCGCAACTTTGTTTGCGTTGCAATTTTTTTTAATTCCTTATTTAGAACGCATTTAGTGCACGAACGGAGCCTCTTCGAGGTGCACGAACGGAGCCTCTTCGAGGTGCACTTGAAATCTTTTCACCACCCTGGTTCGAAAGAACTAGTGACACGATAAGAAGAAAAAGTACACATTTGACGTTGACGACACGGATGGTCGAATGGCAAGTGTATTATTGGACTGCCACGCCCGTTGTCGCGGGTTCGATTCCCGCTTCAGGACAAACATTTGTGTGATGAACATCGGTGTTTGTCCTGAGTCTGGGTGTTTTCTATGTATGTATTTACAAAAAAAAAGGTATTTAAGTATTCTATCAGCCATCTGGTTTCCATAGAACAAGCTCTGCTTAGTTTGGGGCTAGATGAGGTTCTGTGAAATGTCCAAAATATTTATTTATTTATTTTAAGCTCTTGACGATCAAACCCTTGAAATTACAAGTTTCTAGGTTCAGTGGTTTGGCCTGTGTGTTGTCTGTCAGTCGGTCAGTCAATCAGGCAGGACCAACCTTTTCAAATGGGTATATTGATGTATGGAATAATAGGTAGAGTCGAGCCAACGTGTTATTTTCTTTCGGTAGAAAGTCAAAGAGTTATTTTCAACCGACTTCAAAACGGAGGTTATTAATTCGGTTGAATGTTTTTTTTCTTTTTTTTTAAATGTTTGTTACCTCAGAAATTTGTTGTTTATGAACCGTTCTAAAAAAATATATTTTTCGTTTGAGAGGATTTTCAGATTAGTCACATACACATTTCATCAAAATCGATTCAGTAGCTTAGTTTTTAAATCCAAACTAGCTGTACCCGCGTGCGACTTCGTCACCCGTGGAAGGATTGTTTATTGTCGATGTCGATTGGCGTTTGTTCCGCCCGCGAAAGAAATGTCACAGAATAACAATGTGTCAGTACTAAACCAGTCAATCAAAATTTGCACATTTTCAAACCCTATTTTTAACCACTCACATATTGAATTCAGTAGAAAACGGAAAAAAACATGGCGATATTTATCTTCGGAGATTATAAAAATGCAATTTCAATTACATATGTTGTTAACCTGAGGAGACAGGTTCATTCAACTTTTGGTCTAATAACACCTTCAATCCGTACTTTTACATATTATAACTTTAATTTTGAAAATTGATGAAACCCGTATCTAATTATTGGGTTTCTAGAACGTAATTTCAAAGTTTGAGATAGATACACTCATAAAGAAAACTGTTTCCATACAAACTTTTAACTTCTATATCTACCCGTTGAGGAGATAATATTATATAGCCTATAACCCTTTCGGGCTTAGAAGTTATGAAAAAATGTTAAATGTTAAAGTTTCAGTCAAAACCGTTCAGTAGTTTTTACGTGATGTTGTCGATGTTGTTTGTTCCACCCGCGAAAGACATGTCACAGAATAGCAAAGTGTCAGTACTAAGCAAGTCAATCAATACTTGCACATTTTCAGTCCTTCTTTTTACCCACTCAAACATTGAATTTAGTAGAAAACTGAAAAACATGGCGGCACCTATCTTTGGAAATTATAAAAATGTGACTTTCAATCAGATATTGTGTATATCCGAGGAGACAGCTTCTTTCAACGTTTGGTCTTAAAACACCTTCAATCCGTACTTTCACATCTTTTAACTTTAGTTTTGAAAATCGGTGATACCCGTATCTAATTATTTGTTTTGAGAAACATAATACTTTAGTTTGAAAAAGATACACTCATAATAAAAACTGTTTCCATACAAACTTTAAACTTCTATATCTACCCGTTGAAGAGATATAGCGTAATATTATATAGCCTATAACCATTTCAGGCTTAGTAATTATAATTTTGTAGTTTCAATAAAATCCTTTCAGTAGTTTTTACGTGATGTACGCACACACAAACAAACAAACAAAGTCTTCCAATAAAAAAAAAAATAGGCCAAGTTATTTTTACTCGTCTGAACACGTTTCCGTAAAAAAAAACATATGTACAAGAATTCGGGGTCTCTTGCTTTATTATATGTATTGATAACTGACAAATATATGTTTACGGCAACTAAAACAGTCCAATTGAAGTCTGTTGCCTATGTTTTTGTAAAACCGTAATCATTTGGTCTAAAGGCCATTTGCTTTGGACTGACACAGAAATGTGCGTCAAACCAATTTAATGTAATTTACAAAATTTCGTTCTTTTAAAAGACTTAGTGAAAGATTGACTGACAGCCAAATTAAATCAGTAGACATGAAAACATGAAAATTTCAAGGGTATTTCTAAACGTGTAAGTTCTACTATGATTTGAATTTCGTTAAGGCGAATCGTACCCCTGATTTGCCCACCCTTGCCTACATTTTTTCATTTTGGAAGAGTTCAAAATTACGAAAAAAAAAGATTTCCTTGATCTAGAAAATAACATAAAAAAAAATCTATTAAATCCAAAAAGTTTTTATATGTAAAACCTTGCCCAAAGTTTTTACTTTTCTTCAGGGGTTCTATACGCCTTATATCGCAAATGAAGCTGTAGGTAGGTATCGCCTAGTCAGTGTAATCTGGCCCCGCCAAAACCAATACCGAATTCACGAGGTGTAATCGTGCCCCAACAGAAATTAAAATTAATTACTACAGTGCTTTCAATCCCGATGCGACCTTGTTGTCTCAACAATTGTTCTAATTAGTACTAATGACAAATGGACTGAACATTTGATTAGATGTTACTGTCAACAAATTATATAAATATATTTAGTAATAAATCCGCTTGATTTCTAAACAAAGGTTTTAATTAACTTAACTTTAGTTTAGAACTTTAGTACATATTACTATATTATAAACCAAAGAGTCAACGAACAGAAAACCAAAGTTCAAAGATACGACACGTGTTTCGCCTCTACACGAGGCATCATCAGGAGGTGTGGACTCGCCGAAGTTCGAAACGAGAGTGAATAAACAACGTTGCCCGGCCCGTATTTATACCCGTTATGGTGATGAGTCGCCTGTCGTGTGACCCGACGTCACAAAAATCCTCAACAAAGGAGACCTTGGAATAGTCGTATTTAAATCATTCAACAGCGTAATATTTGTTGTATTGTGTTTTAAAATTTCTAAACACTCCAAAATATTTAACCTAAAACCTTTTTCACATGTATGTAATATATTAAAAGTATTGTTATCGTTTAAAGAATGACCAGTGTCTATTAAGTGCTTTGCAAAATGTGATTTTTCTGGACAGTTATTTCTATACGCTGAAACATGCTCTTTGTATCTTGTCTGAAAACTACGACCCGTTTGACCTACATAAACAGCATTACAATCATCACAAGTTAATTTATAGACCCCAGATTTTTTATGATTCTCTAATTTATCTTTCCCGTTACAAATTGAACGCAATGTATTGTTTGTTTTAAAATCTACCCTCACCTTATTTTTAAATAATATTTTTGAAATCTTTTCAGTAATTGTTCCCATATAAGTAAGACTACCTAAATATTTCTCAGACCTATCCGGTGGCAATGCATACAATAATGAACGAACAATGTTTCGACGTTTATTTTTGATCAAATTATCAACCATGTTTTTATTGTACCCGTTATTTTGTGCTGTGTAATAAATTATGTTGAGCTCTTCTTTGAAATCTGCTTCTGATAATGGCAACGACATTAACCTGTGAACAAAACTTCGATAAGCCGCTAATTTGTGTTGTACTGGATGACAAGATGAAGCTGGAATTGTAACATCAGTGTAAGTAGGTTTTCTATAAATTTTAAATTCATGTTTCCTATTGACCCTAGTTATAGTTAAATCCAAAAAGTTGAGAGAATTCTCCGATTCCAACTCTAGTTTGAACCTAATTTTTGGATGAATGTTATTGATTTTTGTCAAAAGAACATCAATTTGACGAAGAGTACCTGTCCAACATACTAATATATCATCTACATATCTATAATAGTAAAGAATATTTGCCTGATTTACTAAGTATTTATTTTCGAAATGATCCATGAAAATATCTGCCATTAACGGACTAAGAGGCGAACCCATAGCTAACCCTTCTTTTTGCTTAAAATAATTATTGTTAAAGCGAAAATAATTTTGTTCCATGCATACTTTTGTTAGATCAAGCAATTCCTCTACCTCTTCAGGAAGTAAATGTTTCTTCTCAAAGTGTTCCTTGAGAATGTCTAAACATTCCTCATATGGAACATTTGTGAATAGACTCTCAACATCCAAAGACAACAACCTACATCCTGGCGGCAGATCTAAACCCTTGATTTTATTTACTAAATCTAAACTATTTTTCAAACTGTATTTTGGATTGAAACCAGATTTTGACTTAAGAACATTATTGAGATATTTCGACAAGTTGTATGCAGGAGCACCAATATATGAAACAACAGGACGAATAGGAGTATTATCTTTATGAATTTTAGGTAGACCATAAAGCATAGGTGCTCTTGGATTCATTGGAATGAGGTATTTTAACGAGTCTGGTTCTCCAGACTCGTTAAAATACCTCATTCCAAAGAATTTTTTTGATTCAAAGAAGGGTTAGCTATGGGTTCGCCTCTTAGTCCGTTAATGGCAGATATTTTCATGGATCATTTCGAAAATAAATACTTAGTAAATCAGGCAAATATTCTTTACTATTATAGATATGTAGATGATATATTAGTATGTTGGACAGGTACTCTTCGTCAAATTGATGTTCTTTTGACAAAAATCAATAACATTCATCCAAAAATTAGGTTCAAACTAGAGTTGGAATCGGAGAATTCTCTCAACTTTTTGGATTTAACTATAACTAGGGTCAATAGGAAACATGAATTTAAAATTTATAGAAAACCTACTTACACTGATGTTACAATTCCAGCTTCATCTTGTCATCCAGTACAACACAAATTAGCGGCTTATCGAAGTTTTGTTCACAGGTTAATGTCGTTGCCATTATCAGAAGCAGATTTCAAAGAAGAGCTCAACATAATTTATTACACAGCACAAAATAACGGGTACAATAAAAACATGGTTGATAATTTGATCAAAAATAAACGTCGAAACATTGTTCGTTCATTATTGTATGCATTGCCACCGGATAGGTCTGAGAAATATTTAGGTAGTCTTACTTATATGGGAACAATTACTGAAAAGATTTCAAAAATATTATTTAAAAATAAGGTGAGGGTAGCTTTTAAAACAAACAATACATTGCGTTCAATTTGTAACGGGAAAGATAAATTAGAGAATCATAAAAAATCTGGGGTCTATAAATTAACTTGTGATGATTGTAATGCTGTTTATGTAGGTCAAACGGGTCGTAGTTTTCAGACAAGATACAAAGAGCATGTTTCAGCGTATAGAAATAACTGTCCAGAAAAATCACATTTTGCAAAGCACTTAATAGACACTGGTCATTCTTTAAACGATAACAATACTTTTAATATATTACATACATGTGAAAAAGGTTTTAGGTTAAATATTTTGGAGTGTTTAGAAATTTTAAAACACAATACAACAAATATTACGCTGTTGAATGATTTAAATACGACTATTCCAAGGTCTCCTTTGTTGAGGATTTTTGTGACGTCGGGTCACACGACAGGCGACTCATCACCATAACGGGTATAAATACGGGCCGGGCAACGTTGTTTATTCACTCTCGTTTCGAACTTCGGCGAGTCCACACCTCCTGATGATGCCTCGTGTAGAGGCGAAACACGTGTCGTATCTTTGAACTTTGGTTTTCTGTTCGTTGACTCTTTGGTTTATAATATAGTAATATGTACTAAAGTTCTAAACTAAAGTTAAGTTAATTAAAACCTTTGTTTAGAAATCAAGCGGATTTATTACTAAATATATTTATATAATTTGTTGATATTTATGGATTTCCGCAAAGTAACGCCTGAATCAATCAATTATCTTAAATCAGCTAGTATAGCTCAACAGGCAAAACTCTACATCAAACTCACCAAATCACATCGCATTGCCGCACAAAATGTTTGGTTTAATCAACGTTGTAAACAACTTAATGTAATACCATCTTACATCAATATTCATTCCAGAACACAAAACAAATCCTCGTCTATAGCATTACATAAAGCAAAATTAATTTGGTTAAATGAAGAAATTCGCCATTGGTTCTCAGTTAGGGATAATATTAAATCTCACTTAAAAATCTTACATACAGAGTTAGTTTTTTCATTACATAATATAGAGTTCGATTTGTTAGATAATAAAGCAAGGGAGTTTGCTTCTGAGGCAGCACATTCTAAATATTTGTCACAATCAAGAAAACTCGATAGGTTATGTCAAAGCAATAGAGTTCAAGGGGATGATCTTATTCCTTGTTCACATGTTTTTCATCAACGAGTTAAGAATCTAAGTAATGTAACTTTTTCAGGAAATGAGAATTCTTTACTTGAAAAAGGATTAAAATATAACATACAACCAAAATTGTGTAAAAATTCGTTAGAAACATTAGCAGTAGATACAGAAATAGCTATTTTCAGGAGTAAAAAAGATGATTCAGTTGCGCATCAGGTCGCAAATGTAATAAAACAGTCTCTGAATTCATCTAATCCAGTCAGTTCGGAATTTCAGATTCTAAAATCTCTTAATAGTAAATTAGATCAAAATAATTTGATTGTTTCAAAAGCGGACAAAGGCAACACTGTAGTCATACTAAATAAAATTGATTATACACACAAAGTAGATGAAGTTATTCAGGGTAATGATTTTGAACAATTGCAGTCTGATCCAACTAAAGGCTTCATTACACAACTAAAAAATGAAGTTAATAATATTAAATTTCTTTCTCCAGACTCGTTAAAATACCTCATTCCAATGAATCCAAGAGCACCTATGCTTTATGGTCTACCTAAAATTCATAAAGATAATACTCCTATTCGTCCTGTTGTTTCATATATTGGTGCTCCTGCATACAACTTGTCGAAATATCTCAATAATGTTCTTAAGTCAAAATCTGGTTTCAATCCAAAATACAGTTTGAAAAATAGTTTAGATTTAGTAAATAAAATCAAGGGTTTAGATCTGCCGCCAGGATGTAGGTTGTTGTCTTTGGATGTTGAGAGTCTATTCACAAATGTTCCATATGAGGAATGTTTAGACATTCTCAAGGAACACTTTGAGAAGAAACATTTACTTCCTGAAGAGGTAGAGGAATTGCTTGATCTAACAAAAGTATGCATGGAACAAAATTATTTTCGCTTTAACAATAATTATTTTAAGCAAAAAGAAGGGTTAGCTATGGGTTCGCCTCTTAGTCCGTTAATGGCAGATATTTTCATGGATCATTTCGAAAATAAATACTTAGTAAATCAGGCAAATATTCTTTACTATTATAGATATGTAGATGATATATTAGTATGTTGGACAGGTACTCTTCGTCAAATTGATGTTCTTTTGACAAAAATCAATAACATTCATCCAAAAATTAGGTTCAAACTAGAGTTGGAATCGGAGAATTCTCTCAACTTTTTGGATTTAACTATAACTAGGGTCAATAGGAAACATGAATTTAAAATTTATAGAAAACCTACTTACACTGATGTTACAATTCCAGCTTCATCTTGTCATCCAGTACAACACAAATTAGCGGCTTATCGAAGTTTTGTTCACAGGTTAATGTCGTTGCCATTATCAGAAGCAGATTTCAAAGAAGAGCTCAACATAATTTATTACACAGCACAAAATAACGGGTACAATAAAAACATGGTTGATAATTTGATCAAAAATAAACGTCGAAACATTGTTCGTTCATTATTGTATGCATTGCCACCGGATAGGTCTGAGAAATATTTAGGTAGTCTTACTTATATGGGAACAATTACTGAAAAGATTTCAAAAATATTATTTAAAAATAAGGTGAGGGTAGCTTTTAAAACAAACAATACATTGCGTTCAATTTGTAACGGGAAAGATAAATTAGAGAATCATAAAAAATCTGGGGTCTATAAATTAACTTGTGATGATTGTAATGCTGTTTATGTAGGTCAAACGGGTCGTAGTTTTCAGACAAGATACAAAGAGCATGTTTCAGCGTATAGAAATAACTGTCCAGAAAAATCACATTTTGCAAAGCACTTAATAGACACTGGTCATTCTTTAAACGATAACAATACTTTTAATATATTACATACATGTGAAAAAGGTTTTAGGTTAAATATTTTGGAGTGTTTAGAAATTTTAAAACACAATACAACAAATATTACGCTGTTGAATGATTTAAATACGACTATTCCAAGGTCTCCTTTGTTGAGGATTTTTGTGACGTCGGGTCACACGACAGGCGACTCATCACCATAACGGGTATAAATACGGGCCGGGCAACGTTGTTTATTCACTCTCGTTTCGAACTTCGGCGAGTCCACACCTCCTGATGATGCCTCGTGTAGAGGCGAAACACGTGTCGTATCTTTGAACTTTGGTTTTCTGTTCGTTGACTCTTTGGTTTATAATATAGTAATATGTACTAAAGTTCTAAACTAAAGTTAAGTTAATTAAAACCTTTGTTTAGAAATCAAGCGGATTTATTACTAAATATATTTATATAATTTGTTGATATTTATGGATTTCCGCAAAGTAACGCCTGAATCAATCAATTATCTTAGATGTTACTGTCCGTGACTTTGCTAGTATTTTCAACCGACTTCAAAAAACGGAGGAGGTTCTCAAGTCGGTTGTTTTTTTTATAGTTTGTAACCTAAGAATATTGTTGTTGAAAAATCGATGTGAAAAAATATTGTTCCCAAAAAAATTTCATGAAAATCGGTTATGTACTTTGGTTTTGAAATCAAAATAACCGAAGAAATGACGTCATCCAAGTAATTGAAATTGTATATTTTGCTTCCCTGTGACTATTCAGTGGTGTTTACGGTCACTAAAACAGTCCAATGGAAGTCGGTTGTAGTATATTTTTGTAAAACCATGATCTTATTTAATTAACAAATTATTAAATTTATTTATATTTATATTACATTAGATAATTGATTAAATGAGAGTTAAGCAACATATATAAACGTTTTTCAGCCCGTTTAAACAGACATAGGTAAACGTTTTTCAGCCCATGTAAACTGACATAAGCGTTATTCAGCCTGTTATAAAATAATATCACATCAAGCTTCTAATGTCAGCTACAAAGGAAAGCAAGTTTCAGCCAAGTTTAAGTCCTGAAAATTGTGTGACGTCACCGTTAGTTCTCACGCCACTGCTAGATGGCGCTGTATAGCGAACTTGGGCAGTTGAAAACTTAGATTTCACGTTTTGTAAAGCCTAGAATCTAGATTGTAGAGACTAGTCTAGATTCTTAACTGTTGGGTAAGTTTAGGGAAGTTATTATACAAAGGAGAGGCAAATTTTTTTTTATATAGAAAATTAAAATACTTAGCTTAGTTTGACGACACGATTGGTCGAGTGGAAAGTATATTGGAAGGCTACGCCGGGGTCGCGGATTCGATTCCCGCTTCAGTACAAACATTTGTGTGATGAACATCCGTGTTTCTTCTGAGTGTGGGTGTTTTTTATGTATTCTATGTATGTATTTACAAAAAAAGAAGTATTTAAGCATTCTATCAGTTATCTAGTTCCCATAGTACATAGCTCTGCTTAGTTTGGGGCTAAATGGCGTTGCGTAAAATGTCCAAAATATTTATTTATTTTTAGTTCTGAGTCCTGACTGATTGACAGACAACGCACAGACCAAATCACTGGATGTAGAGACTTGAAATTGATTATTTATAATGCTGCCATCGGGTATCGAGTTGGAGCAGTTGAGCTACCTATAGATCGTTTGCAATGGTCTATGGGCGGCCCGATTTTTTCCTTATGTACATTTTGTAATATAGATTGTAGAAGTTAGATTTAGCTGTAATAAACCATTTAAAAAAAAATATTTATACCCTAGGTCCATGGAGAATTGGAGCATTCAGCGTTTTCAAAATTTTGACAGAGCGTCTCTGGTCAAAGCGACGCGTGATCAGAGGGCTGGCAGCTATCTCGGCCAAAGAATAAGCCTTGCTATACAAAGAGGCAATGTAGTCAGTATCCTCGGCACGCTGTCATCGGGTATCGAGGAGCAGTTGAGCTACCTATAGATCGTTTGCAACGGTCTATGGGTGGCCTGATTTTTCTCTCTTGTAAATTTTTTAATTTATTAAATTGTAGTAGCTTAGCTGTAATTAGCTATCACCCACAACTTGGTTGGCGTTGCAAATTTTTAAAATTGCTGTCTTGACGAACAGATCCTCCAAGTTTTAAGACTTCATTCAGTCAGGTCCAAGCTTTTTATTTCATCTCATCTTATCTCAGAAACGGCTGAATATTTTAATAAGTCGACATGCCTATTTTTAAGTTTCTAGAATAAGTGGTGTCAGATATACGGCATTTATGTTAAAACTTTGAGCCCTCGTTTGAGACCCTTGGGGTGCGAATATTTAAAATTCCTTTCTAAGTACTCATTTTCAGTTCTCGGCAATTACATCCTCCAAGTTTCAAGTCTCTACGTGCAGCGGTTTGGCCTGTACGTACGTTTGCCTTTTCTTAATATTGATTGATAAACCAATTTTATTTATTCTGTAATATTTATCGCCAGTCCTTGATCGAAAACAAGATAACAATGTGTCTAAAGGTGACCTTAAATGAATTATGCATCTGTTTTGCACATGATGCAACAATGTCAACATTTTTAGATGACATTTAGTTACCTAGCGTTAGTCAACTGTTTTAGTAAAATTATTATTATTAACAAGCCGATTGTACGATAACTTAATATTAATTATATCTTTTTTTACTGTAAATAGGGTTAAATTTGGCACAGAAATCTTTTTTTACAGTAAATAGGGTTAAATTTGGCACATAAATCTTTTTTAGAGTAGGTAAATAGGGTTAAATTTAGCACAGAAATCTTTTTTTACAGTAAACAGGGTTAAATTTAGACAAAAAATATTTTTTTACAGTACCTAAATAGGTTTGAATTTGGCACATAAATTATCTAATCCGATTTTAAAAATTATGTTTTTTGTTTGAGAGAAACATACTTTCAGATTATTCCAATAAATTTCATCAAAATCGGTTCAGTAGTTTCGTTTTATATCAAAATAACTGAAAAAAAATATGATGTTGCAGTAAACGAAATTGCGTATTTTGCTTCCCTGTGACTTTTAACTGGTGTTTACGGTCACTAAAACCGTCCGATTAAAGTCGGTTGTCTATGTTTTTGTACAACCTTGATTATTTGAAGTCGGGTCATTAATATGTCAGAAAAATTAAAAAATGGGTGTGAATTTTGATGACCTCGTTGAGAATCGAGTGGGTGACATCGCACGACTTACAAATAGGTTATTTATAGAACCCTTGTCTTGAGAGACACTTCTCATTAATCTAGGGTTTGAATCTATTAATTATATTATTGTTACTGCCCGCGACTCCACACTCCTAAGAAACTCTAGAAATATTAATAAAATCGGTTCAGTAGGTTAGTTTTTAAATCGAAATAACCGAAAAATATGTTATTCAAATAATCGAAATTGCGTATTTTGCATTTCCCGTAACTTTTCAGTGGTGTTTATGGTCACTAAACTCCTAGGTAATTCGTGTCGGTTGTACCATTTGTTTTTGTTAATAAGGTCTTGTCATAACATAGTGTTAAATGTCTCAACACATAATATGTTCAATTTTTTGACAAAACAACAAAAAACTGACCTATTCCTTTCTAATACCAAAAACTAATACCAATGGTATTTGTTTATTACCCTAATTAATATTCTATTCCTGACTAATACCACTCATAAACGAATCCCAAAACAAGTTAAACGTTATGAAATACAAGTAAGTAACAAAAATGCTAATTTTTCACCTATTTAGGCCAAATTTTAACCCGTAAGTAGGTACGCTGCCGCCTCCCCTATCAGACTCTCTTTATCAGATCTCATTATTTTCTAAAATAATTATTTTCGTCCGTAGGTACTTTATCTAACGAAAGTAATACAAGGAAAAGGAGTACCTACACATTAAATATGCTAAACAATTAACTATTTATCATTAGGAAAAATGGCATCTGTCCTTCTGGTGCATCTTATCCGGTTTCACCCTACCGTTCTTTATACGTATTAAAAATTTGGACTAATATGATATAATTCAAATTTTTATAACAATACTCGTTGCCAAATTTCATAATAATGTACAAAGAAATAATTAAAAATAAAACAACTTATACCATTAACTTGTGACATCATTACCCAGCTGTGGAATCATCATAAGTAGCCTAATTATGATAAGTGTATGAGACATCTTTCGAACGACTGTAGCTAAAGGGCTCACAATGGTGCCTTTTGGAAAGGATTATGTATAGGTACAGGTACCTTTGGGAATTATTGGCAATGATAAAATGTAAACATCGGATTGTCTGTCACAAACAGGAGCATCCCACGTATTTTGGCTATCGAACCGTAAGCCCGTAACGCTGTCAGTTACATGGACCGTTGAAAATTTACGGAAAAAAGTGAAAAAAAAGGGAGCGAGTTATTTCAGGTTAATTCATTGACCTAGTTTAAAAGTGTTTTTTTCTGTTTTCAATATAATTAGTTATAACTTGAGTAGATTTTAATAATAACCAACCGAATACTAAATTTTGTTTTACCATTTATTTTGTTCACTTCGAGACGAAACCTATTAAGTATCCAATTACTTATCCAATTAGGTACCTATTTAGTTAAAACCGAGCTTTGCTTTTATCAATATGTCCATTATAATGAGTTATTTTAATGATTTTGTTGTAAATATTACACAACTAGGTATCTAATTAAAAATTACCCTTTAACTTAGGAATTACCTGTATTATATATAGGTAATTCCTTATAAATTTTATAAGACCGTTATTAAGAAATTGACTATATGGACATGCGCTGTGATAAACTAGGTTAACTTAAAAAAGCTAAAAAAAAATGATTCCTTAAAAAATCTCAAAATGTACTAAGTACTTTAGTCCTAGATAATAAGAAATCCACAGAAAGTCGTCTGCAGCTCCAAATGCAAGTTTTTCTCAAAAAAATCCAAATTACATAATTGGAAAATTCCGTCTTCGAAACTAGAACAAAACCTTTGGGCGCCATGACACTTTTTTGTCGTTTCTAAGATGGCGCGTGTGAAAAACGACTAAAACAAAAGCCCCTCCCTAAAAAGTACAAAAAGCACAACAGTTTCACGCTCGAAATGTTGAATAAACAAGCAGGATTGCAAATCAACAAACAGAACAAGCAAAGCCCGAATTTAACGTTGAAGCCGGCACGTACCAAACGGTACATAATCCGGGTACAAGGCATGCAAAGTATAGTTACCCGGCCAAGCATCCGCCGAGCACTTGTTGCACTCTCCCAACTTCTCCACTTCGGCTAAACTTGACAATTAACACTCCAAATTCAAAAATGACAACTTTAAAAAGTCAACCAAACTTTTTCTCACTCGCTAAAAACAAAACACTAAGCACGGAACTTAGAACACAAACTTTTTTACAATACCTACTTATTACAAATATACGTAGCACCTTTTTTCTTTATCAAACGCACTGGCACGTAACTGTCTCAAGACACGCCGAAGAAATTCGAAATTAGAATTTGGAATCGTGCTATTTTCAAGTCCGGGATAAGCTGCACTATTTTTATTCGTTTCCGATTTGTTGCTTCAGTTTAGAGTACGGTAGTTAAATTTAGAGGCCGTGTGGATTATTTGAGATGATAACGGGAGAGAGTTGCAATAGTGCACGCTGTCCCAGTTGCAACAGGTTGTGTTAGGAACGACAAGGACGCGCATGCGTGGCCTGCCCGCCGATGCAGCTCGCCACAGTGGCCGCATTTATTATCACGGATACGGAACGTTATCAATTTTCCGTATATTTTTTAGCTCTTATTATTTTATTTTTTAAGTTAATTGGCAGAAAATTGTTTAAGATATTAACCCGCCGATTGTGTAATGTAATTTTATTTTATTTGGGCTAAAAAATATTTGAATAAATAAATAAATAAGTGGCATTTACAACTGAGCACTGCGGTGCTTCGAAAGGCACGTTAAATTGACAAACAACATTTCAAATCATAAGTTACCAAAGTTAAAACATTTCTTAAAGCTACTGTGAAACCATTTTATAACCCTCTTGTATCGGGTATTTCCGATCCAGTCAAGTAGTAAGAATACTACACTAGTTTTTTGTTCCTATTTGTCATTAATACTGATTTCAAAAGCTAATGACGTGTTTATTATCATTATTAAGTACTTTTTTGCACAAAAACAAACTGTGCTTGTAAGTTTATTGTGAAATATATAAGAAAAATAAAATAATGCATTTTCTACCTTTCTAATTTAATTTTCTATATGATACTTATTGATAGTGTAGTCTTCAAACCTTAGAAAATATTACTATGAACGGAAAACCTAGTGTCTTCGATAAAGCTTAATATTATGCGACCACTGTAGAGAGGCTTGCAACGCTCTATGCACTATAGCACGTCGCCTTATCTCGACCGAATGCTATCAGTGGGGTGAAGTGGGAGATAGCAGTTTCGGGGTGTAAATTGGGACCAAACTTGACGTTTTAGGACAGGATTACTTTTTTTTATCAAGGGTTAAATTTGGTGCCAAAAGTTTAACTTTAATGCAAATGGTTAAACTTGGTGCCGAATGTTTACTTGGTGACAATGGTTAAATTTGGTGCCAAAGATTAAACTTCGTGCCAATAGTTAAACTTGGTGCAACAAAGAAACACGCGAGCTTTGATTATTTACTAAATATTCAAAGCATGCGAAAATCTATTTATTTTTTTAGTGTAATAATTCGAATTAAAACAAATTGGTTGTCTGGTAAGTTGGTTTACGGACGATAGTTTAACGACTACCAACGTAACGGGACAATGAGCGTTACCGGACAATGACGTCAACGTTTTCGTGCATGTAGCCAACGTTCATCGCTTTATTAGACGTAGTCACGTCAAAACAAATTAATACGTATTTTAAACTAAGATAATTTGACCTGTTTCATTGTAAATAGCTTGATGACGTCACAAAGAACAAAACAAAGGCTGCATCAAAATCTACAATCTCACTGTCAGTTTTTTTTTTTGAAGTCACGGATGTAAACTAAATATTTTAAGTTTTTTTTATGCATATTTTTTTACCATTTAACTGTTAAGTCTCTTTGGATTTTGAAAAATGTCTAAAGTTAAAACGTGCGTGTATAAATTGAATAGGTTTTTCGTGGGATTACATTCTACATTTTAATTCAAACTATTGTTTCCGTGTTTTAAGTTGCACAGTACAACCTTTAAGGTAGGTAATTAAGGTTCGAACAAGTGTGAAAAACAGGTGCGATTCAAATAGTTTTTTTTATTTTTTAAATCACTAACACTCTAGGTAATGTATTCTAAAGGAGGCATCCATTAATTACGTGAGGTAATTTTGGCGATTTTCGACGCCATTGGTGAGATTTTGTTATATTTTGCTCGACCCTCTCCCCCAAAATTTAGTTTCAATTTAGAATTTTGCGATGCCCTCAAAATTCTAAATTGAAACTTACTGCACCAAAATGTACAATAACGAATATATAAAATTTCAATGCTACATAATTTGACTGAATTTCTATTATCATGAACCCTTAGCTTCAAAATTGAAGTTGAAATACCTGTAACACGTGCAAAGTTACAAAATGGTTCTTCTCATACAGGAAAGTTTTGTTTTACTACGCATCCCTAAAACTCAAGCAATAAGGCGAACGAACAAACAAACAAAATTCATACTTGCATACAAAATTTCCAGTGAATTTTGAAGTGGTTGCGTTTTAGAAAATGAGCTCGGAGGTCTAATATTACTCAACTTTACAGAAAAGTTGAGCATGCACAAAATGTTCTGGGTACCTATAGAAAACTTTTTGTTTATAATAAAACAAAATACATTTGTTCTATAAACCACAATTTTTTAATACTACGTTGCATCTATGCAGTCAGAATTTTGGATTTCTACAAAATGACAGAGTGACAGCGGCGCGAGTGCGGCGCCCGAGCCGAGCTGCGGCGAGCTGGCTCGAGCTAGATACCCGGGCTTACCAAACGATGAATAAAACTTAAATTATTTTCAATGATGGGTATCGCCTGACGTAAATCCGTAAGAAAACGACTAAAAGTTAAAAAATTTACTAAATTTTTAAAGTATTTTTAAAATTTTATTGATTGTGCTGTGCTCTTTTTGAATTTCAACATTGCCGCTTGCGCCGCCATATTTGAAAAATGGCGCCTAATAGCAGTTTATTGACAATATCTCAAAACTCCCGGAAAACATTCCTGGTAACCGTTTTTCGAACCAAATCACTGTACTAAGTTCTAGTCCTAATGGCAAAAACACAAGTATAACAGTCCATCTAGGATGTCATTCAACGGATAAGAAATACGTCCAGAAGTAGTGGAGGAGTAAAAAGTTCGAAAACATTGTCAAGTGCACGAAAGGAGCTTCTTCGAGACGCACTTGAAATCCTTTCACCACACTGGTTCGAAAGAACTAATGACACGAAAAGAAAAATAAGTAGTAGTGGAGATCCACAGGTGACTCACCGAGTATGTAGACCATGTTCTTGGTCCACCGCTGCAGTTCCTTGCGAATGGCGCGACGTTCCTGCTGGCAGCGCGCGAATGAGCACTCCGCCATGGCATACGAGCGGCAACCCTGAAAAATACACCAACATCAAACAAAATAGTTATTTGTACACTAAGGGCCTGAATTTTATACGAGACTTCATCAGCCCGAGCCGAAAGCGTTTGGCGGATAGTCAAGTCGAGTTAAAATAGGCTTCAGGAATGATCTGGGACGGCTGCAGTGCACGGGGCAAGCGGAGCTCGGGGTCGGCGCAAGCCTGCCCTGGGATGGGCCTCACAGCAACGTGCGTGAGGGACACCGGTACGAGTTCTGAGGATATCTCAGGGTCCAGGTCTAATGCGCAGAGGTCAGCCACCATGGTTTTAGTCGGTATGAGTCCGACATACCCCTCCGCCCTCCCCCAAGGGCGGTGGGCATCTATGAGGATTTCCCCATGTAAAAAAAAAGGCTTCAGGAATGAGGTATACACAAGATTTACTTCAATTGCGAGTATATTAAACAAATTTAAACTGAAATGAGCGCCCATTTCGTAATTCAAAAACAGAGACAGCCATCCAAATCATACAATGTTACCACGATATTCGAAATACGAAAAAAGTTACGTTAAGGACCCGCATAACACCCTGATCAATAGGTATTATGAAGGACCAAAGTTCAAAATTTAAAAAAAAAATTTTGCCCTAGGGTCTAAAATGCATTACTCCCCCTGTATCTTGCATAAAATTGAACTTTACGACATTGAGAAGTGAAAAGTATAATTGTAGAAATGGGATATTATTACCAATGAAGCTAAAAGACTTATTATCATTATTTTGTATTTCTTAGAGTCGATCTGTAAAAACTTTCTGACTATTCTACAGGTGTTTAAAATTACAGACTTTTGCATTTGCACATACGTGAATTTCGGTAAATCTAAGGTCTTGAGAGACTGGTGGAGTTGTTTGGGGATGACACCCGTTGTGGATAGAACACTTGGTATGATGGGAACCTTCTCTAGCCTCCACATTCGGATATTATTATTACTAGTCTGTACTGTCCCACTGCAAGGCAAAGGCCTCCCTACCTTTCTTTCACAATTTTCTGTCCAGTGCTGCAGTGAGCCAGTCAGGCTGGTATTTATCTAGCTCATCGCGCCATCTTCAAATATATTAAAATTATATTAAAAAAACTTACTTCTTTTAATATACCCATGATGTAGAATCTAAATAAAATACGTGTAGTGATGAAGTAATGTTTTTTTAGGTACAAAACATAGTATTACCTAAAACTCGACAAAACATTGCACAACGTAGCAACAGGCTTCCATATGGTTGCAGTACTTGCAGTCGGAACCCGGAACGTTCGCAAACAAATAACAGAACAAACGCAAAGCCGCATTCAGTAGGGACTCCAAACTTGTACGATTTGAACCACGATTTGGTTTGAAGTCTTTGAAGCAAGATTTGGAAGCCAAATGTATCCAAAAACATGGCATAAAACACTTACCTATTATTTTTAAGGGACGTTTATTAAATCACAATATCGTTTTTTTTTTTTTTGAACAAATAAAAAAAACGAGCGAACCATTAAGCAGTTACATATTATGTGTAACATCTGATATAACATCTTTCCAGTAAGTAATATATAAATTTGAAATATTTACTTCATTTTTCTGAGGTTTTGACGGCCAATTTCCTGTTAAGTACACACTTCCGTCCCATATTCACGAAATTACAAACTGACAGAGAGCGAGAGAAATATTTTACACATATAAAAATGCCTTTTGTTGCATTAGACCTCATAATAGTCTTTTTTTTGTAAACACTACTCAGGTACATAGATTACCAAAGAAAACCCAGACTTAGACTTCACCGATGTTAATCACACAAATGTTTTTCCTCAAACGGAAATCGAACCCGCGACCCCGGCGTGGTATTCCAACACACTTGCCACTCAACCAAAGGCGTCTTCAACATTCTAGCTGCCAAAGTTACCGTGTGGTTAGTCTAAAGTAAACCAATTTTCCAATTTCCAAACTACTATGCTTCACCTTTATAGAGTTAGCTGAAAGTTACATGAAATTCAGCCCAATATCCTGCCTTTAAAATCCTCAATTTCGATAGCCTGCTTCCATAGATGAATAACGGTGTTTCTATAGAACACCAAGATGGACAGTATCAAACCAAAATGAATGCGGAATACAGGACAGAAAATTTTCAGACACCCTGTCAATAAAAATTAAATATCTCTAATTTCAAATAATATTGGTTACTTTTACGATGTAGTTTCATTGACAATGAAAAAGCCTAGTAGTTTTAACATATAATATTTTTACCTAGCCCTGTTAATTCTCTTTTTTCAAAAATTAGCATCGGGCGAGTCGAAAAAATGTCAAAGTCGAGGGCTCCGCTCGGCTAACAAACACCAAGATAGACAGTATGAAAGCAAGTTAGAGTCGTAAGACAAGACAAAAAAAATCAAACACCTCGTAAATTAAATTAAATTTCTCCATTTTGTAGAAAGATTAGGTTGTATTTACTAACACTAGGCAAGCCTGTATATTGAAATTTAAGCGGGAACATGAAAAATGGCGCATTGGCGGCATTAAATTAATCGACAAAACTTGTATAACTTTGAGTGTTTAAGTGTAAAAACGGTGGTTTTTTATCCATTAAGTGCTCGTGAACGTGTATGAGTGTTGGTGAATAGTGTAATGCTGTAAAACGTGACTTTTCGTGTTGCCTCCAAAACTCCATAGAAGCCTCTAGTAAAGTCGCAACCACCACTACTTTATAGAGGCATAACTTGACTTATCGACTCTGACTTATGACAAAATAATCTCTCCAATTACTTGACACGGGCTATATACCTTTGATGTGAAGCCAAAACCGAAGAAATTAGGTTCTTCGAAAGAAAAAAAAAAAAAAAAAAAAAGCCTGTATCGTGAAGACCTTGTTTTACGATATTTCAAACAAAAAAGTTAAGGCAACCTACCTACCAAATATCTGAGAGAAATTATAATTTTCGCTATATTTGGATATAATTTAGATTTTTAATGTACTTACATTGTGATTCTATACAATAATACTTCTGTGCCTGCAACCTAATTCCTATGACCTACCTATACCTATAACCAAAGATACAGCGTCTCTCCAAGCAGAAATTTCATTAAGGTCCATTTCCTGATTCCGCTGTATCGGACTTTGGTTTCTAAGATACCTTCAACAAAAAAAAATTGTCTGTAAAGGTGGTTTACGAACGATAGTTTCACGTGACTACCAGTGTAACGGGACAATGAGCGTTACCGGACAATGACGTCAACTTTTTCGTGCATGCAGCCGGCGTTCATCGATTTATTAGAAGTAGTCACGTCAAAATGTAGGGTTTATAAAACCCACCAGATTTTAATTACCAAAAAAACTTAAATGGGCAATGCAGACGGGGTACCCGGGTTTGCCAAACGATGAATAAAACTTAAATTATTATCACTGATGGGTAGGTACCGCCTGACGCAAATTGATAGGAAAACAACTAACGGTAACAGTAATCCAATTTTTACAAAATTGATATTGACAAAAAATCGACTTAATTTTTCAAAGTTTTCTGTCATCTGTGTTCAGTAACGGCAACTTATTTGCGTATTTTTTTTTTCTGGTAATTATAAATTTGCGGTGTATATAGTCTATCCAATTACTTAAGTCTATCATTCGAATCGACTATCGACTGCGACGGTCAATGCCCTCGACGAAGGAGCTAACGAAATTCTACGAAAAACCTCCTTTCTCATCAAGGAACACCCGACACCCGAATATACCCCGCCACCCAAATCTGGCCCCCGAATTCTTATTTCCAACTCCAGACGAACGGGGGCAAGGGGGGGTATCCGAAACTATTCTTATTTTAAAATCTCTCTCCACGGAATATGCCACGAAAGAGGTTCTTATTTTAAAAATATCACGCTCCACCGAAATTTTCTTATTTTAAAACTTGAGGGGGTGCGAACGTTCTTCCGAAATCCGCCCCACCCCACTGGCCAGTTATGATATTCTTATTTCAAAAATCGCTCGAAGCGTTCGGATTCCGTTATTAAGATGTTGGTGTGTGCAGCTTTTATAAAGTCGCGAACGTGAGCTAGGCAGGATCGTCTAAGACACAAAGGGTTGTTCCAGACCCCGCAGCACAATTTTCATACAAGCACACTTAAACGTAATGAAATTTCTAATATCGCCGCAAAAAGCGAATCTCCATTCATCCCTGACCTATATGACCCAGTTACGTACTTTATACCGAACGACATTGTAACTCCTAATTCTGCCATTATAATTCTGAATTTAAATTCGTCGCATTCGACTTTTAAATTCCATGTAAAATAAAAAGCAATAGCACAGAACCAATAATCTTTCCCGCCAATTTCCATCGCTGTCAAATTTGGGACCGCGTCGTTGCCACCCTTCCCCCCCGGCCCAGATCAATTTACGATAACTTGGTTTCAGTGTTCTCTCTCGCTCGATCTTAAGACACAGAGCTATACCCGTCTCCGCGGATAACTTCTAGAACTGGCCAACCGTTCATTACTAAAACCGGATATATCTGTCCTTACGGTATACAAATTAACTAAGAAAAAAGTCTTTTAGAATTTTTTTAATTAATATTAATTGTGTTGCCCTCTGTCGTGCAATCTTAATGAATCTTGTAACTCGTTCAAGTTTTATTTTTACGTGCACATTCGGTCAAATGATTTTTAATCGTAATTTCAACATGAAAATCGACAGTCCAATTTAATTGGCGTTTGTTTTTTCTCACAGAAGTATTAAAGTATAGAAAAACAATGTAGTATATTGAAAATTGTATGAAACGGTGTTCCTTTATGGACAGTATCAAACCAAAAGGGTAAGACAGGACCAAAAAGTTTCAGACACCTTGTCAATAAAAAATAAATATCTCCATTTTCAAACAAGGTTTGTTACATTTTCCGATGTATTTTCATTAATAATGAAAAAGCCTAGTAGTTTTAACATATAATATTTATCTAGCCCTGTTACTTCTCTTTTTCGAAAATTAGCATCAGTCAAAATGTACTAGAAGTTAGCCAAAGTGGCTCCCTTTTACTGGACATATTTTCAATGTACATTGTGTTTCTATGCTTTAATACTTTTGTGGGTAAAGTCTGTGTTTCTAGGGAACGGCGACACGGAGAAAAAAAATGGGATAACAAGACTAAATAGTAACCTATAATATATTTCCTTGTACCAATAAATAACTTTTGGTTAGCTACCACACTATTATATTGTAATCGTTACAAAATTTCGTTAGCAGTAATTATTATTTTTGTAATCGTTACTAAATTATTCTAGCTGTCACAAACTAAACCATATTTTAGTAACTACAACGAGATTTTTTTCCGTGTTTTGTAATTGTTACTAAATTATTCTCGTTGTCACAAATTCAACCATAATTTTAGTAACTACAACGAGTTATTTTTTCTCCGCGTAGCGTGGTTAGGGTTTGTGTTTCTAGGGCACGGCTACTCAAGACTGAAGGCTAGTGTCGGATACCCCGTTCTGCCGCGACACAGTCGGGAGCATTCTCTCGCGCGGATATAGCCCGGACTTATTTTTAACTGGTGTGTGCGTGTGATATGCGTGTGTGCACGGGGGTGGCGCGTGCGTGTGTGCGTGCGTTTGAAATATTCCCCCGTAGCGCGCCACGGAATTGATGTTTTTAATTAGTTTCCAACGGTTTTCGTCGGTGGCCAGTATCGCATTTATTGTTATTTATTAAATTAATTAAAATTAAAACTTGTGTTCTTATTCCAGTGGTAA
This sequence comes from Lobophora halterata, assembly GCA_932526365.1. NCBI lineage: Eukaryota > Metazoa > Arthropoda > Insecta > Lepidoptera > Geometridae > Lobophora > Lobophora halterata. Next base: position 2,173,788 of record OW052023.1, on the reverse strand, counting down.
TAAGCTATTTATAAGCGTAAGACCGCATTGTGCATTAACTCCGTTAATGAAAGAGCTTCATTGGGCACGGCAAACTTTAATTGAATACGCCATTCGATGTTGAACATTTTCGTCAAAGTTACACTAAAATATAAAACGGGTGCGGAGCCGGTAACCCGGGACGTTTCCTGAAAACTTCCCTTTGTACGCGAAAATTCAATAGGCGGGAAGTTTGAGCGCGTCCACAAACCGCTTCTCATTGTGCAACGGTTAAATAAAGAGGACATTAAAATAACTGGCTGGCGAGACACGTGGCGCCTTGAGACGACACCTAGGTATTTGAATTTGGAACCAGTAAGAATTGGCGTTGGAAGTTTGTGAAATAAGGTTTTAGGTTGACTCTACCCTACTCTACATTCTTCTTTATATTTTGTAGATTGGGTTTATTCTCCATTTATTCTTCTTAGCGTGTCACTAGATCTTTCAAACCAATGTGGTGAAAGGATTTCAAGTGCGCCTCGAAGAGGCTCCTTAGTGCACTATCTCCTATTAATTTAATGACGGTTATTTTTTTTATTAATAAATCATTTATATTTATTACTCGTACTCGTATATCAAGACGATTCTTATCTCTTCTGTTTTATTTATTACTTAAGTTACTCACTCAAAATTCATATCCATCACATATTTAAGAGCAAAACAGGAAAAAAATTAAAAAGGAATTCCGAACGTCTGAATCTGATTTGAATATTTGAATGTGATGTGTATTTTGTCCATTTCGTGCGGTGTCGTCGAGGCGACGAGTCGTGCGTTCTCTCATCTATCTCCTATTATTAAATGACGTTTTTTTCTTATTAATAAGTCACAGATACTTATTTCTCGTACTCGTATATCTAGACGATTCTTATCTCTTCTGTGTTATTTATTACTTAAGTTACTTACTCAAAATTCATATCCATCACATATTTAAGAGCAAAACAGGAAAAAAAATTAAAAAGGAATTTCGAACGTCTGATTCTATTTTGAACATTTGAATGTGTTGTGTATTTTGTCCATTTCGTACGGTGTCGTCGAAGCAACGAGTCGTGCGTTCTCCATCTATCTCCTATTATTAAATGACGTTTTTTTTCTTATTAATAAATCACAGATACTTATTGCTCGAACTCGTATATCAAGATGATTCTTATCTCTTCAGTGTTATTTATTACGTACGTTACCCACTCAAAATTCATATCCATCACATATTTAAAAGCAAAACAGGGAAAAAGTTTAAAATTTAAAATAGGAATTTCGAACGTCTGAATCTGATTTGAACATTTGAATGTGATGTGTATTTTGTCCATTTCGTGCGGTGTCGTCGACGCGACGAGTCGTGCGTTTCGTTTTCGCTGCCGACTAGTTTGGAGGTTCGTATTTTGCGAGAGAAACCTGTTGCAGACTGCTTTTGTTTTTGTTGATCGCCATTCTCGCTGGCTAGTTCAGCACAATACAGATATTTAGCAGTACAACAACTCTAGCTTTTACAACTAAATTCTAAACTCAAGGTTCTTAAAACCTATCCTAACCAATAATCAAATTATTCATTGACAGCTCGGTATTGACTTACAAAGTTATATCATCGATCGTATAATCGAATTTCAGGTTAATTGGTTCAGTAATTTTAGCGTAGTCGAGGTTTTAGCGTAGTTTAACACTAAATTTCTTTGAGACCTCGTATCTTCCAAACGGCTGGGTGGATTTTGGTAAATGAGGTATAGGTTTTTGTTATTCGTCCTTATTACTCGAGTGTTATTAGCTAAATAGTAAGTTGTTCATAATATTGTGTTTTCCAAACCTATCGAGTAGGGTATCAAAATGAAGGAAATTAAAAGGAGATTATAAAAATATTTATGAGTCATATGTTTATTTTCATTAAATAAGACTGTCATAGAATCTAAAATAAAGTCTTAGAAATCCAATATGGCGATAATATTTTGGCAGTTGAGTTTTCAGTTTTTATAAACATTAAGCTTGTTACATCTTTCGTTAAATGTAGAGTAAACTCGTCACCAGTTTTAGAAAGGGTTAACTTGTCACAGATTTATTATCGATAAATTGTTGACTAGAGTTGTCCTTACTGTTTCATATTTTGTACCGTTTTCAGCCTCATGCAAGTTTATTGGCCGCACGTGGGCTTTACCAAGTTTTTGAATTTCGAACGTTAGCCCGTTACTATTTGGTTTTGTTCGAATTTCGAAGTTAAATGGATTAACTTTGGGGTACGCTACGTTTATTAGTCGAACGGTTGTCGCTGATAAATAAATTGTAGTTGATCGCTTTTTGTAGTAGAGTAAGCCTGTTAAATTTTTTTATACTGTAGATAGTTACTTACTTAACTGTTTTATTTAGTTATAAAAGAAATAGTAAAATAGAGGCGTTTTGCTACCTTTTTCATGGAGAACCTACTCCTGCGCTAAATTATTCAACTAAAACTAACTGTATGTATACGGTTAGTTTTTGTTTATGAAAAGCTAAGCCCCGTTTATTTTACTATCATTTCTAGAAACGAAAAAAAATATTTTTTTTTGAGATATTTTTCAAAATATTACAGCGGTTAAATTATTATTTTTTTGAACTTGGTTATCGATTCTGAGTAAACTAATTTCAGGTTTCGCATAAACAAAAACTAACCTAGTATACTAGTCCATTGTATCATATTTTGTACATGTACATACATAAAATATTATAAGCGCTACAGTGGCGCCACAGTGGCGCTTTCTCACACCTCTAATTTGAAGGCACACACACAAGATTTCATAATAAATTGAATAACTTTATTGTAAGTATATACTATTTCAGAAGTAAAAACCAAGAAGAGCAGAACTTCACAGCCACAGAACAAAGACAAAACGTAAACCAACCTGTTCATTTATGTTTTAATTACTTGGTACAGTTGTGAAGTTTGAAGATATTAGCATGTTACAGACCTGTTGCGGGCCGTGACTCTGCTTTAAATAAATAATTATTATGGTTTTGTCTGGAAATAAATCCTTTTTAAGCATAACTAGGTGACGCCCGCAACTTAGTTTGCGTTGCGAATTAACAACATTTATTTCTTATTACGCACTTTCAACTCTTGACGAACATACAGGGTGCTCGATAACTAATGGATGCTTGGGGGGGGCATGTTGTTAAATTTTTTGGGCACTACGGCTACAAATTCAATGATAACGAATTGTTTTTCTTTGAAAATAACCTTGGATAATTGGCTTTGCTATAGCGCATTACAAAAAAATCTAAACACAACTGTTGTTGTCAAATATTTAAAAATTTAAATTAGTTCATTTGTTTTTTTTATGTTAAAGTTCGAGCAATAAACCATTTCATTTAAGGCATAAATTACATAAAATATATATGTAGGTACCTACTTTGTACATTTTTCATAACTATGAAGTGTTATTAAACGATACAATACGTAAAGTATATGAGAATCAAGATAAAAAAATTGGTAATTTTTAATTATTTTAGTCTTCTAAAACAAACTTAACAAACCAAACAGAACCCTAAACATAAACAACACCACCCTACTATCGTCCCACAGCTGGGAAATCCCTTTACAAATCCCTTTACCCCTAATAAGGTACATCAAGGTCCCGACCCCCGCCCTTCGCAGGGTAATGTGGCCCATTGGGGCAGGTTGGCAGAAATCGATGCGTGGGGTAGGACCGCCGAGGTCACGGGTATAGCCACGGAGATTGGAGATTGGATCCTTGTTACTTTGTCTTGGTAGATTAATTGGATAATAACGCTTGAAATAGTAATTATAATTACCTGACTGCCAAGGAAGGGTTATGTTTTTCGCGCGTATCTTGTATGTATGTATGTATGTAAATTTCTGGGTTACCTCGTATCTTCCAAACGGCTGGGTGGATTTTGACAGTTAAGGTATCGTTAGCTTTGTGTCAATCACCCGAGTGATTCTAGATTTTAAAAAAATAATCAAAACGGCGGATTTTTGGAGTTAATATTTTTTTGTATACCAAACCCATCGAGTAAAGTATCATATCAAAATGAAGGTATTCTAAAGGAGATTACAAATATGTATAATTATTTCGCAGTCGGGTTTTCAGTTTTTTTAAATTTTATCTTGATAACTACTTATGTTAGCGAGAAGATAAGCCTTTGCCCAGCCGTGAGACGATCATGGTAGATATTTTTAGAGTTGGCAGCTATCTCGGCCAAAAATAATATAAGCCTTGCAATTCAAAGAGGTGGTAAGAACGATTTATAGGTAGCTCAACTGCTCCAACTCGATACCCGATGACAGCGTGCCGAGGATACTGGCTGCATTGCCTCTTTGTATAGCAAGGCTTATTCTTTGGCCGAGATAGCTGCCAGCCCTCTGATCACGCGTCGCTTCGACCAGACGCTCTGACAAAATTTTGAAAACGCGATATTACAGTTCAGTTAAGATTTAAGATCTAGCTAAACATTGGGCAGACTTCATTCAAAATTTATAGAAAACACGTAGGTACGCAAGTACTTAAATATATTCTTAATTAAAACCGTCTACGCCAACAAAAAATATCTAATAACATATTTAACCCCCATACCCCAGTGGAAAATCACCGAAATAAGGGTGGGGTATGGAGTACCCCCCAGCCAATTTAAAGTGCACCGCTGTATTGATTCTCAGCATTCTTTCACACAGGCGCGGAACTGTCCCCCCCTTTTCCCCCCCTGGATAAGAGAGGATAAGAATATCCCAAACGCGTTGATTATGTTATCAGACTTATCAATATGATTATTAAAGTTTTACAAAAACGTACTACAACCGACTTCAATTGGACTGTTCTAGTAATCGTAGGCACCACTGAATATAATGAAGGAAAATACGCAATTTCGTTACTTGGATGACGTTATTTTTTCAGTTATTATGATTTCAAAAACTGAGCCTATTTATATGAGATTAATCTGAAAGTTTATCCTCCAAAAAAGTTTTTTTTCGAATCGGCTTACAAACAACAAAGTCTGAGGTAACAAACATTAGAAGAAAATAATCAACTGAATTGAGAACCTCCTCTTATTTGAAGTCGGTCGAAAAGAGAAGTAAATATTAAAGGTCTATGGGACCAATCTGGAGGTATATCCTTTCAAATGGAGAGAAGAAGGGTTACATTTTCGATGTCCAGCCGAGAGTTTGGTAGACTTGGTATGGGTTATGTAAAAGGTAGTAACTTAATTACTAACATAAAATATTATAAGATTTTAAAATTAGCAGGAAAAATATTTATTTGTATAGAAAATATATCGTAATATGCCTTGCTATAATATCTAATATAGCTACGTGTGTGACGGGCTTAAGTCTATAGATAGATAAATAGATACTAATTTTCTTGTATTTATTACAGCATAAGCTTATTACTACAACCTATATTACAAAATGTAAAAATGGAAACAAACCACCCTCTGTTGCAAACGATCTATAGGTAGCTCAACTGCTCAAACTTGGTACCCGATAGCAGCGTGCCGAGGATACTGGCTTCATTGATAGATAGAGGACGTGGTGGCCGTGTAGATGAGGCCCTTACCTTGCGAACTGATGGTCGAGGGTTCGAATCCCGGTGGCAGTCATGCGTAAATGGGCTTTTTCAGTCGAAAAAATCTATGTATGCATCCCACATTCTCGCAACGGTGAAGGAAAACATCGTGAGGAAACCGGCATGTCGTAGAATCTAAAGTTCGAAAACAGTGTCGAGTGCACCAAAGGAGCCTCTTCGAGGCGCACTTAATATCATTTCACCACACTGGTTCGAAGGAACTAGTGACACGATAAGAAGAAGATATAGATAGATGTAATCTTTATTGCACACCTTAAAATAAAAATACATGTATAAGAAACAATACTGAAGAAAAAGTGGTACAATGGGTGGCCTTATCGCTAAGAGCGATCTCTTCCAGGCAACCTATTACCAATGCCTTAACAATAAAGATATATAGTTTTTCAAGCCAGGATAGCAAGATAGTGATAATAAGCTAGCAAGCTAGCTGAGAAAAACTAGCTTCGTGTATTACGGGCATAACATTCATCTTGAGGAGGCAGACGTCTAACATAAAGGTCAACGCACACACAGTTTTTATCCCATTATAGTTTCATGAATATTGTAATAGGAATCTTTGAAATGAACAAAAATGATAAAACTTGAAAATATAATAAATATCTAGACTGAAATTGAATTTGAAGTTTCGAGACGATGGTCATTGGTTTTGTTAAAAGCCGTCTTGGCTGAGTGGGAGATTCCTCCACTTTCGATCCGAAGGCCGTGAGTTCGACATATTAAGCTAGTCTTAAGGGCTATCCACATATTTCCGGGTACCCGGCCGAGACGTGTCCCGTCAGGGGGGAAAAAATCGGTTAAGGCGCTGCCACACTGCTGTTAAAAAAATGTTTACAAACATTTTCTAACATTAAGTGTTAGAAAAAGCGTACTTTTTGAGTATTTGTCCGAAACATTTTGTATGGAATTGGATGTGAGGATGAGCCTTAAACTCTTTCCTCATTACCACAAGTGAACTCGTCTTATCTCAGTCACCACATTGTACATAATTTTATTTTTTTCCGTTCTTGACCCCCAAGGGGTTTCCTGACCCCCTGAGCCAGACTCAAAAACCCCCCGAGCCTGGGGTTAAATTCACCTAAAGAGACACTCATTATGACCAATTTCATTTTGTTTTCCTACCATTGTTTTGCTGATGGCTCATTTCAGACCTTTTCAGTTTTAAGAACTCGCTTTTGTTGTTTCTAAAAGAACAATAAGTTCAGGCTGAAAACTGAATTGTTTTGGTTTCTTTGAAATTCAAAAGAAATGAATGAAATTCAGAAAATTTTATGCAAGGAGTTTCTGAGGTGTATAAACGAATGAATGAAAACTCTTTGTTGTACCAAAGAAATTAGAGATACAGATAGAATAGAATATAAAAATATAAATAAAATATATTATTAGGTAATACCCACAGCTACACATTGACAAATTAATAGGCACCGAAATGATTGCTTCTTCTATTTCATTGTCAAATGACGATATTTTTTCATTTTGTAACAGCTCTATAACCGTAGCCGGTGACTTTATAACACACTGTTATTTTTCATCTGTGGCTAAATAATAAGTCGTTTATAAACTTTTGTCAACCAAACCTATCTAGTAGGGTATCAAAATGAAGATAATCAAAAGGAGATATTAAAATATAAGTCATATGCTTAATTTTAATTTGGAATCATTAATTGGCAATCAATGTATAATGTTTTCGTAGTCGGGTTTTCAGTTTTATAAACTTTAAGCTTGATACATTAATCCTTACAGTTTTTCCCCTAGACAGAGTAAATTATCTAAAAAAGTAAATAACACGAAGAACCAATATCCGTGCATCTAAAGCTGAAATATTCACGGAAAACCACAAAATTCAATTTGTACATCTACCCACGGTCTAGAATAAAATGAGGGGGGAAAAAAACGGGGTGTTTTGTACAGAGGAATTAAACTTAGGGGGAACGTTCACCCCGGGGGGAAGACGCTGGATGATTAATTATTAGTTTGTGTGTGTTCCAAAGATAGTGTTCTATTGCCCAGGGGGTGGAATGAAAGGGGGGTTATACATATACAGGAAAATATATGCTTTATTAATTACACCCTGTATAAATTTGCTGGGTTACACGTGGATTTTGAAAGTTTGGTTTTAAGATGAAACTGAGAAAATCTGTTAAGTCACACCATAATATTACGACACGATTGGTCGAGTGGTGAGTATGTTGGACTGTCATGCCAGTGTTGTGGGCTCGATTCCCGCTTCAGGACAAACATTTCTGTGATCAACATCGGTGTTTGTCCTGAGTCTGGGTGTTTTCTATGTATTCTATGTATGTATTTACAAAAAAAAAGTATTTATGTATTGTATCAGTTATCTGGTTCCCAAAGTACAAGCTCTGCTTAGTTTGGGGCTAGATGGCGTTGTACGAATTGTCCAAAATATTTATTAAATAGTTTAAGCATTTGAGCAATTAACTCTTTTTCTTTCTTTCAAAATATCTGACACTATTAGTTTGATATGATAATAGTGTTCATATCCTCAAAAGTGTTAACTGTCCCTTTAAATGCCAAAAGTATTATAACTTCTAACAAGACTTAACCACAGCCAAAACCATTCTCGAGCTTGCCAATGGAAAACGGAATCTATTCCATTCAAACACTGTCCAAACGATTCCGTGCGTCGACTCTACTTGTTGAGTTTGTTGAGTCTCGTAACAAAAAACAAACAGATGGGCAGAATAAATGTCCCGATTCCTGCCGCTTTGTTATTTGGGTAACATGGAAGAATTATAGTATACTTATAGACTCGTAGTACATTGAAAACGAGCGAAAAATTCTTCAACTTTAAGTACATTTTGGTCCGATGCTAAATTACGAACAATTAAAGTTTTACTAAAACATACGACAACCGACTTCAATTGGACTGTTTTAGTGATCGTAAACACCACTCAATTACTATTTATTTAAATTATTATTTTGCTTTGATGACGTCATGTTTTCAGTTATTTTGATTTTAAGGCCAATCCTAATTCCATACAAAGTGATTCGGACAAATACTCAAAAAGTACGCCGTATTATAGTAATTTCTTCACACTATTCGTTTCGTCCATGTTTTTTGATTCCGTCAACAAAAAAGTGAAAGGTTTCATACTTTAATTTAGATTATATACGTGTTTTTAAGTTAGTAGGGTTTTAATTTTTAAGTTAATTTTGTATGGAATTCGGATTTGAGGAGTCCCTTTAAAACTAAACTGCTGACTTACTACTGAATATGACTTAATATTTTAAGTTTTTTTTCCATATCTGTATTCAGTAACGGCAACTGATTATGTTTTTTTTCTGGTTGAGAAACTTGTGGTGTATATATTTTACTTAATGATATGCTGGGTAGATGGTAACAATAAATATAGTTTCATACAACATACTAAAACCTAAATTAATATAAAACTCTTTATAAGATTGCGTAGTCGTACAATGTATAGTCTGTGTCACCGAATTGACGACCTGAAACGTCATAGCTGACCTACATCTTTGACCTGAGTCTTTGACCTAATAAACAATTTTCGGAAATTGTCACCCGGTATAGACATCTACTTAGTTTTACATGTATGACACCCTGTATACTCATTAAGTCGTTACATAATTAAGCTTACGAGTAAAATATAAGAAAAAGGCTTTATTTTTTATTCTAAAAAAAACTTTCAAGAGTTCAATGATCCAGAGTAAACAATACAGGACAATGACCCCAACGGAATCCACAGACAAAAATATGAAAACCGAAAAAACTCATTCGAAATCTAATTAACTCAGACCACTAACAAAGACCTTTGTAACATCTTACGTCTAAGCGAAAGAGAAGGCACGATCGTGAGAAAAATTCACCCCGTCCCCCCGAGACCACCCCGCGGGGGGAAAAGTGGGGTGGCTGTATACATTTTTTCTTTTCCTTTTCTTAAGACGAAAATTTGTTACGCTTTTTATACTTATACTCGGGGTGCACCCCCCCGATCAATAGACGCCACCTTATCAACCCACCCCTTATCAATTTTTCGTGCGCTGAACTTTTTTTCCTTTGCGGAACGGCGCTTAATTATTATAGATGATATGATCAATTCTTTGTTTGAAATTTATCTGCTGTTCTCTCATTTCCTGTATCTTGTTGCAGTATTTCAGGGACCTACTTACTAACCGGAAGTTCTAATAAAGTTTTTGACGAGACTACGTCTAATAATTCGATGAACGCCGGCTGCACGCACGAAAACGTTGACGTCATTGACCGGTAACGCTATCATTGTCCGGTAACGCTCATTGTCCGGTAACGCTGGTAGTCACGTTAAACTATCGTCCGTAAACCAACTTTACAGGCAACCAATTTTTTTAACAAAGACTTTTTCGACTTTTTGACGGATCAAACTCACTACAAAACAAGCGACGCGTGTCGAGACTTCTTCTTCTCGTGTCACTAGTGAAAGGATTTCAAGTGCGCCGCGAAGAGGCACGTGTCCAGTGACGTCAGTCCCAATCAACGGATAACATTTTTAAATCCGTCAATTGGGACCACAAACCAGGTGTCTCGGTTGTTCTATTACGCAGTTTATTTTTTGTGAAAACTGTATAATACCAGTTTTTTAAATTTTTCAAAAAGGTTATTAACTGCCGAATGAAGCACTCACTCGCCTCCTATGTCCTGTACTTATTGGGATTTTTTTTCAACCGACTTCGAAAAAAGAGAAGGTTATCAATTTGGTTAAATGTTTTTTTTTCTTATTTTTTTATGTTACCCCTGAACTCTGTCGTTTATGAACCGATTTAAATCTAAAAATCTCTACCAGTTATCCTCTTTACTTGTTTTTATTTCTACTTATGTAGAGGTATAGGTCAATAACGGTGTTCCTATAGAACACCAAGATATACAGTATCAAATCAATATGGAGTCGTAAAACAGGACCAAAAAATTCAGACACTTCGTCAATAAAAATGAAATATCTCTATTTTCAAATAATGTTGGTTGTTTTTTAAGATGTAATTTTATTTACAATGAAAAAACCTAGTATTTTTAACTTATAATATTGATCTAACCCTGTTATTTCTCTTTTTCTAAAATAAGCATCAGACCAAAATGTACTAGAAGTTAGCCAATGTGGCTTATTTTATTGATCGCATTTTCAACGTACTACATTGTGTTTCTATAAATCATAAACATTAACATTTAAACATTCACACACTCACACCCCTGCACTAGGATTCCCTGTGTCGCAGGTGGCATGGACACATACAACACATCACAACATCCAAGACCCGATAACAAACATTTGTGTTCGTCACAAATATTTGCCCCGGCCGGGGTTCGAACCCGGAACACCAAGCTTCGTAGGCAGGGTCACTACCAACTAGGCCACGGTGTCGTTTCTATACTTTAATACATCTGTGTGTAGAGGTATGAACTTCACTTCGTTCGGTCATCAAGTCTGCTTACCCCAAGTTATGTCTCCAATTTACTAATTACCCCTCTCACCCTTACTTACCCTTTGGCTCCGCTATTAAAACCTCCTTGAGCTGAATTATTAAAAGATATTTTCTTTTTCTGACCACTTTTTAATGCAGAGATAAGTTTTTTACTGTCGTTAAGTTTTTTCGTTTTATTTCGAGAATTTGAAGACGTTTTGTGAATTTTAAAGAGTTGAAAATGTTCTCGTGGCATTTACCATGACTTAAACGGCTCTAGAACTTTAACTAAAAATGATCTTGTAAAGTGTTACAAGCCAGGAAATCCACACTGAAAATGTGAAAAATGTATTGAAGATAAATATTAAAATAACTGATAAAAATTTGTCGTCGAAGTAAACAAAATTGTGTATTTTGCTTCCCTGTGATTTTTCAGTGGTGTTTACGGTCACTAGAACAGTCCGATTGAAGTCGGTTGATGTATGTTTTTGTAAAACCTTGATATTATCTTTTGTCGCTTACGTCGTATACTTCAATACTACTTGGTCTTACCTTCTGCCGAAATCGTTTTCATGTATGCATAAAAATAATAATAAATAATTAAAAAATGTTATGATATTTCACACAACGCCATCTAGCCCCGAGGACGTGGTGGCCGAGTGAATGAGGCCCTTGCCTTGCGATCTGATGGTCGCGAGTTCGAATCCCGGTGGCAGTCATGCGTAAATGGGTTTTTTCGGTCGAAAAAATCTATGTATGCACCCCACGTTCTCGCAACGGTGAAGGAAAACATCGTGAGGAAACCGGCATGTCAACGGACAGAAAACCAAAAAAAAAAAAATGTTCTATGGCATGCGACATCCACCAATCCGCATTGGGTCCGCGTGGTGGATTAAGACCCATTCGCTCTCCTGCCGAGAGTAGGCCTGAGTCCCAGCAGTGGGAACATTATAGGCTGATTATGCTTATGCTTATGCATCTAGCCCCAATATACAACACAAATTTTTAATTACCATAATAACGTTGTACCTGGGTTGTACTTTTGCAGTCAGAATTTTGGGTTTCTACAAAATGTGTGAGTGACAGCGGCGCGAGTGCGGCGCCCGAGCCGAGCTTATGCGAGCTGGCTCGAGCTAAGTACCCGGGTTTGCCAAACGATGAATAAAACTTAAACCATCATCAATGGTGGGTACCAATTGACACAATCCCCTATGGATTGTGTCAATTGGTAAACAAAACGACTAACGGTAACAGACTGTTATCCATTGAATAAAATTATTTTCACAAAAAAATGACCAAATTTTTTCATGTTTTTTTTTGCCATATCTGTGTTCAATAGATTCATTCATCCATTAATTACGTGAGGTAATTTTGGCGATTTTTCGACTCCCCTCCCCCCTTGGTGAGATTTCGTCAGATCTTGCTCGACCCCCTCACCCTCCACTAATCTCACGTGAGATTTTTCGAAATACATATTTTTAATTTAAATAAGTTAATATGTGCTTAATTACATGAGATTTTTGATTTATTAACTGTTAATAAATATTCGTTAACAGCCACTAAATATTAAATTAACAGTAAAAAACTATTTTATAAATGAAAGATTTTTTCTAATGAAATTAATTTATGAATAATTCTCACAGCATTGAAACTTTTTCTTGCGGAAAAATAATTACGTGAGATTTGCCGAGACCACCCCCTCTCCCACGTGAGATTGGGTGAGGTTTGACTCGACCCCCTCCCCCTCCTAAGAGCCTCACGTAATTAATGGATGCCCCCTAACGGCAACTGATTACTTATGCTTATTTTTTTTCTAGTGATTAAAAATTTTCGAGTGTATAAGTATGCAGTCCACTCTCTAGTACTTTATATGTTTGCTATGTTTAAGCACAATGTAACTGTTTATAACTGTACTCTATGAATGAACGGCGATAGACTAACACACTTATGGATATTATCTAACCTATGACTATGGAGTTATTGTTACTCTAACTATGAATGAATTGTACTCAATGACTACGTGAGTACCTTTATGAAGCATTGAGTCAGTAGGACACTAATGCAAAGGTGTTAACCGACTGCGTAGAAGAAGCTTAATGTTTTCGTGTAAGGTTTTATGTTATTCTGACTGTTTGGTTTAGAGATTAAAGCTCATTAGGCACGTAACATCAATGAATTAATATAAGTACCTGTACACGGACAAATATTAACCATCATAAAAAATACGCATAGTCAGTTGCCGTTACTGAACAAACGGCAAAAAAACTTGAAAAAATGAAGTCGAATTTTTGTCAAAATAAGTTTTATTAAAATTGGATAACTGTTACCGTTAGTCGTTTTCCTATGGATTTGCGTCAGGCGGTACCTTTAATTGATAATAATTTAAGTTTTATTCATCGTTTGGCAAACCCGGGTACCTAGCTCGAGCCAGCTCACAAAACCTCGGCTCGGGCGCCGCACTCTCCCCGCTGTCACTCTGCCATTTTGTAGTAATCCAAAATTCTGACTGCACAGATGCAACGCAGTACCCTGTCTGCATTGCCCATTTAATTTTTATTTGTAATTAAAATCTGGTGGTGTATAAAAGGCTTCCTGACTGACAGACAGATAATGTAAAGGCCAAGCCACTGAACGTAGAGACTTGAAACTTTGAGGATGTGTTCGTCAGGAGCTGAAAATGAGTTCTAAACAACGGAATTTAACGGAACAGAACGGAAACGGATTAAAGACGCCCTGTATTATTGAACTAATGGATTTTGTACCTCATGAGGATCATTCTTTCCAAAAAATTGTAGATATTACTAAAAATTTAAGGAAATAGTACCTAAATTTTCACAAATTACTTTATCCTTGTTATGATATCAATTTAATATATATAAGTTATTGTTTTCTTATAAATCGAGGTCATAACTCTTTCTACGACTTTTTTCTGACTCTCGTGGTTTCGGACTAAGACATCACCGTCCTTCTCAAAAACCCCCTGTAAGTATAACTAGGTACTTATTGCTTTACCTACTTACATTATTTTAACTCATGTTTGAAATAGATTATGACTTTTTGTAAGTCATTAAAAGCGTACAAATTAGTCGCATTAAGTTAATTCTAAATTGATATCAACATGGAATAGAGTTTTGAGAAACCAATTGTGTAATTTTCTTTTAAGTGAAAAGGTCAGTTACAAATACTATAATAAGTAACATGATTAGTGCAAATACTATAAAAAAATAGGTATATCGATCGATAAAATTACTTTTAATTTGTTTTTTTTTTAAATTCCTAAAACGCATACGCACCTGCGCGCAAAGAATTAAATATTATGCAATAAAAAGTAAATAAGAAAAAAATACAATAATGCAGGTAAAGTCTTTAACTTTGTCGCAATCTAACCGCATAATAAAATCGTTAGAAAAACACATCAAACGAGTCTAATAATAATTAATTCTAAACAATGAGTTGCGCGGGCGCTGTCCGCCATCTTGAAATTTGGACCAATCATGTCGTTTCCCGCCAAGGTCGAGCGCAATGTCAAAAGCGATAGAGTAGCTTCCTAGATTGTCTAGGCCAGTTGGTTACTATGATAGATACTAGTTTGGCAGCCATTTTGTTTAGTTTAGTGTTATCGTGTTTGAGATAGATAACTCTGAGTGAGGACATTGATAAAAATTGAACCGGTTATATTGCGTTGGCCATAGAATATTACGATGTTCGTATAGAACACCGAGATAAAAAGGTTTGAAGCAAGATGGAGTCGTAAAAAAGGACATAATTTTTTTAAATGATTATCGTTTTATTTTAACAATAAAAGAGCCGGTAGTATTTTACTCGCGCTGTTAGTTCTCTGTTTTGTAATTAGCATCGGAACAAAATTTACTAGAAGTTGGCTAAATTGACCAGCTTCATAAGCGCGTTTTTAATATACCTACTTAGGTCATAGAAGTATTAAAGTATACATAGAAACACACTGTAGTACATCGAAAACGCGTCAAAGAAAGGGTTCTAAATTAGCATTATCGCATATCATTTTTGTCCAATGCTAAAATTCTGAAACAGAGAAGTACAGTGCTAGTATAATTGTATAAGTAGGAATTACTGGGCTTTTTCTTTGTTTATAAAACTTCATCGTTAAATATTACGAAATAAAATTTCAAAATGGAGATATTTCATTTGTGTTGACGGGGTGCCTCATTTTTTTGTTCAGTTTTTCGCCTCCATCTTGCTATAACACTGCCAATCTTGGTGTTCTACAGAAACACCATTTTTAAACTATGACTAGGTTCTTTACTTGTATGGCATTGGGTATTTATCTTTAGAATACTTTATGGAAATTATGAATAGGGCAAGTATTTTAATTAATGGACCTTGTTAAATAACTTTGTCTTAGACCAACAGCTTTGTGAGAAAGACATAGAAAACAAGCATGTATATTATCGCTTTTTACCCGACTGCCAAGGAAGGGTTATGTTCCCCGCGCGTATTTTGTATGTAAATGTCTTTCTTACCTCGTACCTTCAAAACGGCTGAATGTATTTGGACAGTTAAGGTATGTAATAATATAACTTATTCTTTGCCGATGCGCTTCTGACGACTAAAACAATATGAACTTTAGCATCGTGACAATTGCACTCAAAATATTGTACTTTGCTCAAAAGAGATCAGCTTCTTTATGTAATAATATTACTTATTCTTTGGTTAAGGTATAGTTTCGTCTCAAAAAACCGAGTTTAAAAAAAAATATCTAAATGGCGGACTTTTGGCGCTAAATAGTAGGTCGATGAAAAATTTTTGTTTACCAAACCTATCGAGTAGGATATCAAAATTAAGGAAATAAAAAGTAGATTCCAAAAATATACACAAGTCATATACTTATTTAAATTTAATTGAGAATAATGAATTAGCAATCAATGTAATAATATTTTTGCAGTCGGTTTTTCAGTTTTCGTAAATTTTGAGTTTGTTTAGGCTATTACTCTAGCTAGCTTCCTTTACGAGTTAGATTTTATATTCCTCAATAACCTCTTATAGGTCGGTTTTTTATTTTAGGTATTATTTAAATAGATTTAAGAGTTAAGAGCTACCCTGTCAATTTTAACCGGATATCTAATCGGGAAAGCGCTCTCCTGATGGAGGAGATCACGCCTGCTCATGACCAGAACAGTGCTATACAGGACTTTGATTCACTTATACCGTTGCAACACTGCTAAGCACTCGTCCACATTGAGACATTTTGATGGTCAGTCTCGAAAACCCAGTAATTTCACTAGCTACAATGCCCTTCAAACCGGAACACAGTAATGCTTACACTTTACTGCTTTCAACTGGGTCATGCCGAAGTATTCGCTTCAGAAAAGTTTACCATTTTGAATCTGCTTCTAACAATTAAAGCGTCGATGACACACGATACAAGCCAGCAAGTTCGCTTGTAGCGTGTAAACTCGCCCAGTGTCATCGGCTTTTTTACAATCTGCTTGTTGACAATCCTTCCCGAGAGCTAACTCGCTCACCCGCTAGCTTTTAAATTCGCCGGCGTGTAGCGTGTAAACTAGCCGTGTGTCATTTACTTAACACACCTAAATCATACTTTTCACTAACTAACCTGTACGATTACGTAAACCTAGCTTTAGGCCACCCTTTCTACTACCAGACATAACCTTTGGCTATAATTTTATTAAAATTAATAAGCAAACTCGTAAATAGCATTGTCCCGTCCTAAACCAACAGAGAAAGCTCACCTCGACCTTAGAAAACCGGCCGCGGGATGGCGCATCCGTAATTCGCCGATTTGGAGAATGCGAACTTAGACTTAACCACAGACTAAATAAGTTTACCTATAGGAAGTAAGAAAGTACGAAAGAAAATCTACCATTTAGATAAAAAAGGCATGCATGCATGCTTCATGCATAGGATTAATAAACGCGCTTAAAGTTTATAAAAACTGAAAACCCGGCTGCGAAAATATGGCTACATCCCATTTGGACTTCGAGAATTCAGCAAAGGATTATACGTCACAATCTGCTAACATAATTTTCTGCCATTTTTGACGGGGGACGAGGTAAACACGCATTGCACACGCGCCTAACAAAATCTTATTCATGTAAACGCACTCTATAATAATCTCGCACACCATCTTAAAATATGCACACAGTTATCAAATTTAGCTTATAGTTTTAATTAACGTGAATGGCCTAGAAGGTTATATGGCCAACAGAGGGGTACGCGTTAACATCTCTTTTGGCTAGATTCTCGAAGCATTTGGACAACGGTTACGAAATGAAACGTTGTCCAAATGGGATGTAGCCAAATAAAGTGTTACAAAATCGAACCCGATCGAAGAGCGGTTACAAAATGAAATAATATCACCATGTGACAATGAAATAGAAGTAGCAATCATTTTCATGCCTGCTAAAGAGATATCGCGAATTTTTCGGCGCCAATCTGGATTTTAGTCATACTTTTCTGATCTATGCAAAGTATGCATATACCAAGAATAGCATAATCAGCCTATAATATTCCCACTGCTGGGACTCAGGCCTACTTTCGGCAGCAGAGCGAATGGGTCTTAATCCACCACGCGGACCCAATGCGGATTGGTGGATGTCACATGCCATAGAACTATTTTTTTTTCTGTCCTTTGACATGTCGGTTTCCACACGATGTTTTCCTTCACCGATGCGAGAACGTGGGATGCATACACAGATTTTTTCGACCGCAAAAACCCATTTACGCATGACTGCCATCGGATTTCGAACCCGCGACCATCAGATCGCAAGGCAAGGGTATCATCCACTCGGCCTCCATCCTCACTCCACACACAAAGTATTCGAGTATTCGAATTGACAAATACCATGAAATGTATAGGTAATTGTGTAAGGGAACGGAAAGCCGACAAGCCCGCGTTGGCCCGCGATGGTCCGGGATGGCCCGGATAAACTATGCTAGCTGCGTAACCGGATGTCTGGGTAAGCCCGGTTATTCATGGATGTTTCCAAATTGGTGTAACTGAACCGAGCCCGTTGGTTTACGGAATCGGTAACTGGATTTATTTAATATATTATATTTTGGATATTATTTTTATTTGTTTATAAAGCAACATCATTAGATAATATACTAACTTACATTTTTATTTATTACATAACAGCACAATTATTGTGTAAATGCGAAAAATGACATTTGCCCTGATTGGATTTTGACGTGACTACGTCTAATAAATCGATGAACGCCGGCTGCATGCACGAAAACGTTGACGTCATTTTCCGGTACCGCTCATTGTCCCGTCCCAATGACTAATTCTACAAATGGTAAATTCTACAAATGCCAAATTCTCATAATGGCAAATTAGAAAAATGCCTAATGATTTTTAACTAATTTTTGTGATGTCATTTCGGCTGTCACATAGCGAGATATAGTCAGTCAAAACTGCTAATCAGATTTCACTGTTGCGACTAAACGGCATCGAATATTCTTAGTGTTGTGCTCTGAATATCGATATCGATAGTTATGCAAAAAAAAGGTTTGAAGGAGGTTTGCTCTATAATAACGCTAAAACTACCGAACGGATTTGGCTCCAATTTAGTATGGGTATAGTTTAGCATATGTAGAAGGATTTAGATTATTTTTTATCTAACAATGACTTGCAGGTAAAGCCATGGGGAGCAATTTATAGATTTGGATGTTCAAAATCTTATACTTTTCGTTTATTTTGTTAGAAACTGTTTGTCATAGGGCGTTCTGTCTGATATTAGGGATGTTAATTGTTAAAAAAAAAAAATATCGACACAAAGTCCCATCACTATTTATTTTAAACCACGTTATATTGCAATCAGAGAATACAGCATTGTGGTGCATTTCCTAGTGCCTGAAACTTTCAGTAACAAAGAAATTTCTGACCCATTTTCATCACTCAAAAACAGACTCTACAACTTTAGCTTAAGATCTCTTTTTCAGTTGAAACTTGAAGAAGTTTTCTTGTTGTTTTCGGATGCAACTTATTTGTGAAAACAGAAGTAAGGGAGAGGGTTGCAGGGGGGTTGTACGAGTGGGAAAGAGACGGAAATACACTAAATTTACGAAGCCACAGGTGGTGTACCTCGGGTACAGGCGTTGGTAGAGCTGGATTTTGATTATTTTAAGATGAATTTTTTTTCATAATTTTTATTGTTGACAATTTTTTTTCAGTTTCCATTAAAATTTTTGAAAAGCTGGTACAAAGTAAATAACCAAGTAAAATCGAAAACTGAATATTGTTAATTTATGCCACAGGTTAGAACAAAGACCTTTCTGTAAATAGTATTAGTAGGTATTAATGACTTTTTTAAATATTATAATTAATTGAGTTAATTAGGTTTATGTATAAGTAAGTTAAAGTAAAACTAAAAAGCCTTTATTCTATTAAGTACTTAATTACAATTTATTCTTAATAATATTAATTTATTTAATGCCTCTAGCCTACGCTAGAGGAAAAGCCCTACGGCTTTAAGACTCTTTTCGGAAAATAAAAACAAAGGGTTAGAACAATTAAGGACCAAATCTCAAAGATACGATTCTTAAAAATAGCAGTTTCCTTGCATTTTCTAATTATCTTGTTTTTTCCGACAGTTCAAGGGAATCTAAACAATGATGAGGAAAAATTACAATGAATCTAGTTAATTAATTTTCGCAGATGGAAAATTCCACATTATTCACCTAACTTTATCACGACATCTGTTTACATCATCTTGTATTCACTAAATAAACTTAGCTCAATATACTAGCGATTATTATTGACTTAAATGATTATCAAGTTATAACGTTGAAAATATACATTTTTCTTTATTAAGTATCCGTTGTTTGTTAAGACTCACCAATATACACCACCAATTTTTAATTACCAAAAAAACTTTAATGGGCAATGCATACTACGTTGTATCTGGACAGTCAGAATTTTGGATTTCTAAAAAATGACAGAGTGACAGCGGCGCAAATGTGTCGCCTGAGCCGAGCTATTGCGAGCTAGTTCGAGCTGAGTAGCCAGATACGCCAAACGAGGAATGAAACTTAAATTATTATCAATGATGGGTACCGCCTGACGCAAATCCATAGGAAAACAAGTAACGGTAACATTTTTATAAATGAATTAAAAAAAATATACTTAATTTTTGTAAGTTTTTTGCCATATTAGTGTTCAGTAACAGCGAATTGATTATGCGTATTTCTTTTTCTGGTGATCAAATATTTGCGGTGTATAATCATTTTTTTTTATTATATTTTGTTGGCACTAACTACTGAAAACTAAAAAGAAGCGAATACAAATTTCGTAGCCATTTAGTCTAAATTGAACTATCATTTATATATTTTAAAAATGAATTCCCATGGTATTGTTATCGATAGTAAATTGAGCGAGGACAAGTGCCCGCATTCCCACCATTTTCAAATTAGGTTGAACAATTTGAACATGCTCGTACAAAATGACTGCATTTTTGCGCTGCCTTCAATTATTATATGAAAAAAACTACAGAATAAACATGAAATTAAATAAATATTTAATATAACTGCAAAACATTGTTTGTTAAAATTCTGAAAATCATTTTCTACACAGAAATAATACTCACAAATATTTGGCACTGTATTTACTTTATTACTAAGCATTTTTTAAAACTGACAATGTAAATTTTTCGTTGTGAACTGACAATGTTTAGAAGAACAAAGACACAGTAGAAACTAATAAAAACTTTACCTAATTATAGAAAATTGTTCGAAAAGTCGATAGTTTTCACATTTCAGTTCACAAATGCGTGGGAAAACCGACCATTGGTGACACTGATAGCAATTCCGCTACATAACAATTAGACGCATAACGCTTTTATCATTTTTTACATTATAATTCCTAGTTAAACGTTAAACGGAATTTTAAAGCTACAAGCTTAATTTCAATTTCAAAACCTTATGAATAATACAAAAAAAATATAAATATTATGCGTTGTAAAAATAAGGGAACCGAACTTACAATAAAAAAAAATGACGGTAAATTTACTGTAAGACACGTAACTGCTTGAGATGAGGCCGCTACAGCACCAAAAAATAAGTATGAAACTTATTGTCGCCGGCCGCCGGTCGCTGTCAGTGGTTGTTTGTGACTGGTCTAATACATAATAATGGTCTAATAATAGGCAGCTCCACTATTGGATTAAAGCTCGATTGGAGGTGCTCATGATGATAGGTTTAAATTTATTTTTCGTAATGTTTTATTAATGAGATAGATAGATAGATAGATAGATAATTCTTTATTGCACACCACAAAACAAGAAAATAAACAGGAACACAAACATATAAAAAAGTGAAGCACAATGGGCGGTCTTATCGCTAAAAGCAATCTCTTCCAGACAACCTTTGGATGGATCTGGAAATGATGGGAATAGATAATGACGGTGGCGCGTTTAAATAAATTGTATACATAAACCTACATAAACATAAATACTTATATAAATAAATACTATATGTAAAAAAAAAAAAAAAGATAATTATTTTATAATATCATACTATACTATACCTACATATAAATAAATGAATAGGAGACATCAACTTCTTGGTAGTGTAAGATAATGAGTGTGCAACATTTTTTTGAAAGTGGCGAGCGACTTAGCACTTCTGATGTCTAAAGGGAGATCATTCCATAGTGAAATAGCTTGTACAGTGAGAGATTTGCGATAGAATGAAGATGAATAGTCAGGAATTTTGAGAAGTAATTTATTAGAGGGGCGCAGAGAACGAGAAGTTGAGAGGTGGAGATATTCAAAACGCTCCTTGAGATAAGATGGGCTGGACGGAAAGAATAAGATACAGTACAAGAGGGAGAGAATATGAGTATTCCTGCGAAGGCGGATAGGCAACCACTTGAGCTTCTTGCGATATTCGGAGACATGGTCATACTTGCGAAGGCCAAAAATGAACCTAATGCAGACGTTTTGGAGACGCTCAAGTTTATCTAGGAGATATTCGTTAAGGTCAGGGTAGCAGTTATCGGCGTAGTCGAGTATCGGAAGCAGGAGAGACTGTGCAAGCGTAACTTTGGTAGAAGTCGGAAGAAAATTGCGCAACCTCCTCAGCGAGGAGGCAGAAGCAAATATTTTCCTACTTAACTCGGACAACTGGGGTACCCACGACATGTCTTTGTCCATTATGAGACCCAGATTTCTGACTGTGTCACTAAAAGGTATGGCAACACCATCAAATACTACTCTAGGGAGAGTAGACCAATCAATCCTAGAAATCATCCGTGAACTACCAATAACAATAACTTGTGTTTTTAAAGGATTAACTCTAAGACCAAAAGTGCTACTCCAAGTAAGGATACGATCCAGGTCTGTATTGATTATGTTAATTCCTGTACTCAGATCGGTAACAGGAACTTGTGCATATATCTGAAGATCATCTGCATAAAGGTGGTAGGAAGAAGATAGTGATTGGGAAATTGAATTAATAAAGATAGCAAAAAGAAGAGGAGAGAGAACGCCGCCCTGAGGTACACCGGCAGTCAGATCACACCACGACGAGAAAGTATCATCGATACGGATTCGTTGCCGGCGACCAAACAGGTAACTATGAAACCAGTCAATTACCGTTGGAGATATGTTAAGACAGCGTAGAACACCCAGAAGAATGTCCAAGTCAACATTGTTGAAAGCGTTGCTGAAGTCAAGCAACGACAGCACAGTTACATGTCCATTGTCCATACCCATACGAATATCATCGGTGATCTTGCAAAGGGCCGTCGCAGTGCTGTGACCACGGCGGAACCCAGATTGGAAAGGATCGATGAGGGAATGTCTAGAAAGGAATGTGCTCAATTGGCCGTGTACTAGACGCTCTAAAACTTTTGAAAGAAAAGGAAGAATGGATATTGGGCGATATTCTGAGAAGGTGGATGGGTTGGATTTTTTGGGAAGTGGTAAAATCAAGGCATTTTTCCAGGCAGTAGGAAACGTACAACTGGAGATGGAGAAGTTAAGGATGTGGGTAAGGATTGGGATGATTTCGTCTAGGATGGGCACTAACATATTGCGACTGATGCTGTCATCACCGACGGCGTTGGATGAAATGGATGTCACGCTTTTCTTAACATCACAATCTGAAAATTGACAGAAGAAAAAAGGAGAGATATTAGGAGCTGGTTTAGTTGAAAGAAGTTTGAGAGTGTCTGATTTGGTAATATCATCAATATTGGCCGAAGAGGTAAAATGTTTGTTAAGGAGGTTAAGATTTACAGTTTTAGGAACACTATCAATACGTGACTTACCAACTCCTAGAGTTCTAAGAAACTTCCAGACTTTGGAAGGATCATCATTATCAACAGATTTATGAATATAACGGCGTTGTGCGTCCCTACACACCTTATTGCAGTGATTCCGGCGTTCAACGTATTTCTCTAAGTTTGGTTCAGTCGGAGTGCATTTATATTTAAACTTAGCTATGTTTTTCCTATGCATGATGTCTCTAATTTCAGCCGTTATCCATGGTGCAGGTAGATGCTTTAGTTTAATAGATCTGAGAGGCGCATGTTTGTCGTACAACTTAGTTAAAGCAGCATTGAAAAGTGTGATTTTGTCATTGACTGTATCTGCCAACTCAACCTCAGACCAGTCTATAGTGGAAGCGTCCACCCGTAGGCTCTCTAAGTTCATTCTACCAAAGCTACGCTGTAAAATAATTTTAGGTTTGACTTTCGGAGGGCGGATCTTGTACGAAAGGAAAATTAGGTCATGATGAGAGAATCCGTCCGCTGGATATTGACCATGTTTGAAAACATGATTAGTGGATGATACAAGTATCAAGTCCAGAAGTGAAGGAGTACAATTTGGAAAATGATGTGTTGCAGAAAGAGGAAGAATATTCAGGTTACTGGCCTTAACAAGAGTTTCAAAATTGTTGGAGCGAGAATCACGTTTTAGAAGACAGGTGTTGAAATCGCCCATGACAATTGTGTGACTAACGTCGGAAGTGAAGTCTTCTAAAAGTTTTTCGAAGGAGGAGAAAAAGTTTACACGTAGGGAGGGGCTGTAATAGACTCCGAGCAAAATCTTGGTGTGAGAGAGTGTGATTTGGAGAAAAAGGTGTTCACCAGCGCTGGAGGGCGGTGGCTGAGGGGACATACTTATAACGGAATAAGGTATGTTAGCTCGTAAATAAATTGCAACGCCCCCACCACCTCCTCCCACGCGGTCATTTCTTATGAGCTGGAAACCAGGCAACGAATAGGCTATGGACGGTAGACAAGGTTTCAACCAAGACTCAGAGACTAATACAGCATGAAGATTTTTAATATCAAACGAAGTGAGCATTTCTGAGTAATGAGCAGGAATACTCTGTGCATTGATATGCACAACATTGAAATTTTTAGGGGCATCAGAAAATTGACAGTCGAGAGACCCAGAAAGAGTAGGAATACTGCAAAAGCTATCATCAGTGCTCAAATCATCATCAGAAAACGAATTGTAGCAGTCATTTTCACTATCACTGTTGAAAAAAGTCATAAAATATAATAATAATATAAATAATATATAGATAATCAATAAACTACTTAGATACCTATTGAAATATAATTAAAGTTTAAAAGGCGATTTTGCAATCCACCTGCCATTGTGCTTAATCCCTACCAGAACAATGTAACTTAGAAATAATTAATTACGCACGGAACCCGTCTTATTCCATATAACAACACTGAACTCTTAGCCAAGACGTAAAAATAGTCAACACTTATCATAATTGAGTGAGTGAGTGAATGATAGTTTAATTACATTATGTCAAACGTCAGACTGACTGAAGTACATAACCTAACTAAAGTACGCTATGAAAGCACCAAAACTTTTTTACATTAAGTTATCGTAATATCAGACGGGTAGGGACGAACACAACAAACACACACTACATAATGTTATTACTTCTTGGACGCTGCGCGTTTTGGCTTCGTCGCTGCCGGCGCCACCAGCGCCGCACCCGTCATAGTAGCTGCCGAGGCCGGCTCCTTGGTCGATCGCGACGATGAGGCCACAGGCGTCTTCGTGGAGGCCTCCGACGCCAACGAGTCTGGGTGGGACTGCCCGGCAATCGCATAGAAATCTGTCAGCCAATTGACCCGGTGTCGTTCGCCATCAGGGCCAATAACGAACACATTCCCCTCGCGTGTCCAACATTTCGTCACTCCAAAGCGCAGCCTCGCCTTCATGAACACCTCATGACGAGCCCTAGTGAGAAACTCTGACAAGGTGATGCCAGAGTTTTTTAGGTTCGTCTTGGCGAACCAGACCTTGTCGCGCACGGCTACGTCCTTCAGTTTGAAAAGAATAGGTCGCGGCTTGTTGGAGGAAGAGCGACCCATCCTATGACACCGACTGATGTCCACACTGGAGAACTGAGGGACCTTCAACTTGCCGCTGACAATTTTGCTCACAACAGCAGCGGTGTCCTCTTTTGGATCTTCGGGGACTCCATGGATCAACAAGATCTTCCGCCTTCCTCGCATCTCGAGCTGGTCAATCGACCTTGCATTCATCTGGATCTGGTCCAGGAGTGATCGCATTACTTTGGAGGCAAAGTCTTTGAAGGCACTATATTCAGCAGCTAGAGAACTGACAGTATGCAGTTCTGGCTGAGCTGTACTCTTGCGTAGCTCCTCCTCGAAGTGATCCATTCGGCCGCAGAGGTCTCCCATCAATTGTTGGATGGAATAGTTGTCCATGGTGCAGTGTGATGAACAAAAGTGAGGTTATCCAGATGGAAGTGTTGTAGTGGTGAAGTTGTTACACAGATGGTAGAGATAACACTTTGTGGCAGGTGGTTTATTTCACTGAATCATTGGATTCATAAATATTCTATGTAAGTACTATTATATTATTTTTATTTAAATAAATT
The DNA here is from genome assembly GCA_932526365.1 of Lobophora halterata. NCBI lineage: Eukaryota > Metazoa > Arthropoda > Insecta > Lepidoptera > Geometridae > Lobophora > Lobophora halterata. Next base: position 2,147,920 of record OW052023.1, on the reverse strand, counting down.
TATTAGAGCAAAATAAGAAGATGTTTGTTTTTTGCCTACCCGCCAAGAAAAAAAAAAAAAAAAAAAAAAAAAAAAAAAAAAAAAGTGAGTTTAATTAATTAATTAATGTTTTTGCATGGATCTACATTTAAAGTTGTCCGAAATAAATATTTTGATTTGATTTGATTTGATTGATTAATAGAACCACACCCAGATAAAATTAGTAGGAGGAAAGGATTAATGTATCGTTGCTTTTTATGACAAAACTTAACACCTATTTAGCTAAAATTCTGTATAAGCATAGTATATGAATTTAAAAAGGACATAACTTTTTTTTTAAATGTGGGTTTTTTTTTTATAAATATAATAATAGTCAAGCGTTTGACCACCACCTAACCTGATGGAAAGTGACGGTGTGGTCGAGGATGGAGCACGCTTGGCTAAAAGAAACTGATTCACTCTAGACTTGAAGATACCAAGATTGTAGCAGTTTGGAAAAACAAAAGGGTTGGGTGAAGGCGCCAGCAGAAATGAGGTTCACGTAAATAATTTATTGCGAAGATGTATTGTCTCCTGAAAACAGAACTTGTAATGCAATAATGCAATTGTATGAAAGCCTTGGCTGCTAGACATTGGACAAATGCTAATGCAACAAAAGTAGTAGTAAGGCCGTATTATTCGTTTGTTTAAATTGTTATATTTGTGAATTAAATTTGAATAGATTTGGTAATAGAGTTCACAAAATTGGTGATTAAATGATTTATATTTCAATCGATGAAAATTTAGCAACTGTTGCAGGATTATTGGCGTATTTTTTTTCTAGTCCGATATTATTGCCAACGCAAAGAACTGGCGTTGCGCCAAAAAGTATTACCAAAAACTTATAATTTAGTAAGTACAATCTAGAGGAATATGGATGTAATTACTGGCCTTTTGTTAGATTTAAGAAATAAAATAAAATTAATATATTTGACGGCACCGTGGCTTAGTTGGTAGTGACCCTGCCTACGAAGGTTGGTGTTCCGGGTTCGATCCCCGGCCGGGGCAAATATTTGTGACGAATACAAATGTTTGTTCGCGGGTCTTGGATGTTGTGATGTCTTGTGCAGGGGTGTGAGTGTGTGAATGTTTATGTTTTATGTTTAATAAAATAAAATAAATTAAAATAAGTATTTTTGTGTTGTGTAAGTAACTATTGTATTTATAGTTTTCTATAAAATAACGAGGATTATTATTATTCATAGGCATGCGTTTTAGAAATTACATTAATAGATTTTAGACACAACATTAATGTATTTTTGACACATATTTAACGCGGTTAAAAATTTTGATAAAAACGAGCTTGGAGCCAGCGGCACATTAGATGCAACCGACAGAACCCGCCTGTCTGAGAAACCAGGGTCCTTTGAACAATCGCATACAAAACGCTAACCGCGGCGGCTTTGGTGTGTAGAGTCCTTAACCCGGCGGGTTGTGCCGCCGGGCCGGGGCGGCTTTGGTGTGTAGAGGCCTTAACCCGGCTGGTTGTGCCGCGCCGGGCCGGGGCGGCTTTGGTGTGTAGAGGCCTTAACCCGGCGGGTTGTGCCGCCGGGCCGGGGCGGCTTTGGTGTGTAGAGGCTTTAACCCGGCGGGTTGTGCCGCCGGGCCGGGGCGGCTTTGGTGTGTAGAGGCCTTAACACATCAAAAATATCATCTAGATTCCAGTTTCCCCAGCGGACATGTAACTGTTGCTCCTCCGTTCTAGCCGGAGTGTGCTGAACGGTATTGTATCGATTTTGTTCAGATCGCGAGACGACAAGCCTTTTACTAATAATTGTACGAATCACACCTTCTGTACCTTCTGTGCGCTTTACTCTTTGGTTGAGGATTTGTGTTGCTACGACACAGTAAGGCTTATTTCAGCAACGTATTTCATTCCACTCTCATACCTAATATTAGCCCTTTTGGACCACAGAAGTATTAAAGTACAGAATCACAATGTAGTACATTGAAAAAGCGTCAAAAAAGGGAGCCACATTGACTAATTTCTAGTACATTTTGGTCCGGGGCTAAATTTCGAAAATGAGAAGTAAAGAAAGAAAGAAAGTAAAGTTTATTTCATAAGCACAGTATTGTATTTCAATCTCATAACGAAAAAAATATTTGATATGGTAATATTATTTTTTTGTGATGGTCTCTGATCATTTTTAGTCCTGTTTCACGACGTCATCTTTCTTTAAAGCTATTTATCTGGGTGTTACATAGAAAAATCATTATAAAATATTGTATTAAAAAACACTTGTTTGTACTTATTTTTCTTTTTTTGTTCATTGACAGCTATTAACACCAAGCGGGATAAATTTACACATTAATAATTACAGTACATTAATACCTAGTATATATTAAACATTAATTCATTGTTCAAACCATGTTCAAACTATAAACCTTGTTCAAACCATGCTCTCATACAGTGTCTAAGCTACCAACTCCTGTGCTTGTTCGTACGCCGCTGATAAGCGGTCGTTGACCTCTCCCAATCGAAGTCACACGCCTTTCTTTACTCGCAGATTCAAGTTGATGTAGAGTCAGTTCTAAATATGATAAAATATTTTTTTTTTTAGAATTTTGGTCATGATCTTGTACCTAACAGTTTTCCAAAATGTTTAATTATTATTAATTCATTTATTTCCAGCTAAAACATCCATAATACACGTATAATACTCTATAATAATAATGTCAAAATGAAAGTAAATTATGACTGAATAAGTTATAATTTACAATATTATCATTATTATATTCAAATAATTTTATTTAGTTTTATAGTAAGTACATGCTTTAAATACAGATATTCTGCCGCAAAGCAGCAATTTGTAAGCACAACTGTGTTCCGGTTTGAAAAGCACTCAACTGTAGCTCTATTGAAATAACTGGCTTCCGAAACTGGCCATCATATATTAATGTAGACGTGCGCTAAAACACCGTTGCACCTATGTGAATCAAAGTCCTGTGTAGCACTGTTCTGGACATAGCCAGGCGCTATCTATTACCATCAGGAGAGCGCTTAGCTCATCTCCCAAAACTTATCACCCCACTTCTATTTATATCGCACACACCCTATTACGTAAGACCCCCGATTTCGTCAATCCCCACCCTTTGTCTCGGGGGTCGACATTTTAAAAAGGGGGTGGGAGGGTGCCAATCGATAGGGGAGGGGGTGACGCGTGGACACCACCCTCCCTCTTTCTTATGGAGTTTCGGATGCCGCTCAGTTTTGCCTCTAATCTGCTGATATGATATGATATTTAAAAGCTATTTATATATTTAGTTACTAACGACACGGATGGTCGAATGGCAAGTGTATTGGACTGCCACGCCCGGTGTCGCGGGTTCGATTCCCGCTTCAGGACAAACATTTGTGTTTGTCCTGAGTCTGGGTGTTTTCTTTGTATTCTATGTATGTAAGTATTCTATCAGCCATGCTGATAGATGCTGATTCTCAGTAGGTACAAGCTCTGCTTAGTTTAGGGCTAGATGGCGTTGTGTGAAATGACCAAAATTATAAAAAAAAACTGAAGCCAATACCTACGGTGATTTGTCGTTTAGGTATTGTAAGTTTTTCTTAGAAACTGTAAACTGTGTACACACATCCTTAACAAACACAGATTTGGTTCCCATAGCTCTGCTTAGTTTGGGGCTATTAGATGGCGTTGTGTGAAATGTCCAAAATATGTATTTATTTATTTGTTAAGTGTCATTATGTTATATATTTTTAAATAAGTCTGAGTTTTAACATAAAAAAATGTCTAGTTCTAGGAATACTTTATTGATTATCACTGGAACTGTGCTAGGATATATTTTATTGAATCAGAGAACTTTTGAAATAAAAAAATAGTTATTTGTAGGTATATCAAGGGCCTGAAGGAAGCCATTATATACGAGACTTTTATCAGCCCGAGCCAAAGGCGAGAGCGGATATTCAAAATGGGCTTCAGGAATGAGGTATACTCAAAAATTTACGAGTCTTGACAAAAAACCATCGATTTGAAATCTCTACGTTCAGTGGATTAGCCTTTATGACAGAATATCTGGCATAGTCAAATGTTAAAATCCATTTTTTATTTTGATGGTCAGTCTCGAAAGTCCATTAATTATGCTGTCACACTGCCCTTCAAACCAGATAACAGTAATGCTTAAAAATTGCTGCTTTACGACAGAATATCTGGCATTTTTGATTATTAATAAATTTGTGGCTTTGTTACTAACAAAAATTTAATTATTAAATTTGACGCATTTGGACTAATTTTAGGAAGCGATAGAACCACAAAATGACATCATTTAATTTTAGGTATTTCGCGGTTAATTTGATAACAGTGGTTAATTAAGATTTTACAAAAACATACAACCGACTTCAATTGGACTGTTTTAGTGACCGTAGGCACCACTAAAAAGTCACAAAGCGATAAGCAAAGTGTAGCAAAATTTGCAAATTTGTTCACTTCAACGTCTTTTTTTTCAGTTATTGATGTGACTACGTCTAATAAATCGATGAACGCCGTCTGAATGACCGAAAACGTTGACGTCGTTGTCCGGTAACACTCATTGTCCCGTTACGCTGGTTATGACGTTGTCACGTTAAGCTATCGTCCGTAAACCAACTTTACAGACAACCAATTTTTTTTTTATAACTACTGAACCGATTTTGATGTAATGTCTATGGGACTAATCTAAAAGCTAAATATGTACCTAATCAATAATTGATTGATAGATAAAATTGACGTTTTTGACTCAATTACGTCAAAACTGCGAAATCGAATGCACTAAAATTTGCTTTGGATAAACGGACCTGAAAAGGGACTATTTTTATTCTATACCACGCAGGCAAAACCGCGGATAGCTAGTAGCTAACATTTATGCAGATTTAGCTTAATACAGCTTTCCAAAGTTATATTTCAAACTATTTATATGAAAGCTTCTACTGAGAGTAAATACAACAGTTATTTTGTGTTTAGCTAACACGAATATGAGTTACATCAGAGGCGGGTTTGCGAAGCCTGTCTGAATCAACAAGTACGGCTCTGGGCTGAGCTATAGGTCTGGAGTTTGCGGAGACAGCTTGCGTTTTGATGTAAAGACCCTAAAGAATTAGGTACCTAAGTAAGAAAAAAAGAAAGTAAATGGGTAACATATTGTGATTACATGTTTCATACAACTTATGAAAAAATAATTATTTTTTAAGAAACAAACAAAAATTAAATAGCACGAATAAGCTAATACTTTTGACGAAAAGAGAAAAAAACATTTAAATAATTTTTATTATTTTGAGTAGGTAGGTATTGTACATTTTTTTAAGTATTTCAGGTAAAGTATTAATTCACATAATTTAAGGCAAGTATTTCCTTTTTTTTTATGTGTTCTTAGCGGGACTTGAACCCGCGACACCGGCACAGCAGTCTAAAAATTAGCCAATGGCCTTCTTCAGGTTTTAAACTAACCTGAACCAATTTCAGCCTCATCTCTCATTTCAAAATTTCAAGTCTCTACGTTCAGTTGCTTAACCTGTGCGTTGTCTGTCAGTCAGTCAGACACGGCTAAGCCTTTTATGTATATTGATGATGATACTAGGATAAATAATTATTCTGGTCGAAGCGACGCGTGATCAGAGGGCTGGCAGCTATCTCGGCCAAAGAATAAGCCTTGCAATACAAAGAGGCAATGCTATCCTCGGCACGCTGCCATCGGGTATCGAGTTGGAGCAGTTGAGCTACCTATAGATCGTTTGCAACGGTCTATGGGTGGCCCAATTGTTTCCTTTTGTAAATTTTGTAATATACAATGTAGATTGTAGTGGTTAGCTTTTAAAATTATTTTGTACTAGCTGGTGCCCGCGACTTCGTCTGCGCGTATCTTTATAAATTGTAGCCTATGTGTTATTCTGATGCATAAGCTATATTATTTTAAAGTTTCATTAAAATCCATTCAGTAGTTTTTACGTGAAAAGAGTAACAAACATCCATCCATCCATCCATCCTTACAAACTTTCGCGTTTATAATATTAGTAGGATGTTCGGTACATAGACTATAAATACGGCCACTCACCCTTGGCTGGAGCTAGTACGACACACGAGTATATTGGATTTGGATTTTGTTTATGCGAATGGCTTCCCCTTGCCAAGCTAAGCAGATTTGCTAATTATAAGGTTCGAACCAAAGATTTATAACGGAATTCCTTTTCATAAGAAATGTAGGTACAAAAATAAATTAAGGTTTATACAATTCTTCTTATCGTGTCAGTAGTTCCTTCGAACCAGTGTGGTGAAAGGATTTCAGCCTAATAGAAGAACACGATACAAGGATAAATCAAGATCAAGAAAGAAGGATCAAGGAGATACAAGGTTTTACAATAACATACTACAATTGACTTCAATTGGACTGTTCTAGTGACCGTAAACACCACTGAAAAGTCACAGGGAAGCAAAATACGCAATTTCGTTTACTTCGACGAAATATTATTTTCAGTTATGTTAATTTAAAAACTTAACTACTGAAAAGATTTTAATGAAATTTCTATGGGGCCAATTTGAAAGATTGATCTACATATATCCTAACAAATATTTTTTTTTTTTTTCAATTCTATTTATAAACAAAAAAGTTCTGAGGTAACAAAAACTTCATGAAAATCGGTTCAGTACCTTAGTTACTTTTGATACGTCATCCTGGTAAACAAAATTGCGCATTTTGCTTCCCTGTGACTATTCAGTGGTTTTTACGGTCACTAGAACAGTCCAATTGAAGTTGGTTGTGGTATGTTTTTTTACAACCTTGATTTATTTATCAATTAAACTTACCTACTTTTCAAAAAAACAGTAAACAGTAGTTCGGTTACATGTATCACCAAGATTTAGGAAAAAAAACATATTCATTATATAAATATTTGTCCTGATGCGGAAATCGAATTGCAATGTTACAATACGTTACCGTATTTCAACAATACTTGGATTTTTTCGTGATATTTATTTTCAGAACATTTTATCCGGAAAACAGCATTATCGTACAACAATGACATTGTCTCGACCTTGTCAAAATGCAGTTTCGTCTAGACGCATACCAATGAGTGCAGTGCATACGTTATTTTAAGTCAATTTTAACTGAAAAACACAAAATATCTGAGTTTTTACCACGATTTTTTACCAGTACCTATTTGGTAAATAGTAAAATACTCTTTTGAAAATCTATAGGAAGTATCATACCTACATTACCATTAGGAAGCAATTTGAATGTATCAGACTTTGTTTTTCTTAAATTCTTTAAAGTACCTACTTAAAATTTACCTTAAACAAAGGTTAATCTAATTGGCATGAACAAAAGCAAGCTTAAAACTTTGATAAGTTTTCTTCCAGAAACCTTCGAGCATAAAGATGACATTAATTCAAATCTAAGTAGTAGGTATTTAATGTGCAATCTTAAAAACTAAATTTATATTTAATTACATTGTGAATTTGTGATATACCTATAAATGTAAGAAAAAAAAACTTAAGTTTCTATTAGTAAAGTTGCTGTGCCCAACAGGGTGAATATAGTATACCATAGCCCTAAGGTGTAAGTGTACATATTTATTTGCAATAAATTACTAAATGAAAATATATCGTCAAAATGGTGTTTTTTTTTTAGTTAACCTGAAACAATATCAGCTAACTGTACTGGCCTATATTAAGTAGTTTATTTTTGTTTGAGATAATTACGATTTCTCATTTCGTAGAGGTTCTGTAGGATCTCATAGCAATTTCGTAGAGGTTGCGTAGAGCCTCGTAGCAATTTCGTAGAGATTGCGTAGACCACTTGCAGCGGTCTTGTAGAGGTTGTGTAGAGTTTTCGTAGGGTTTATGTAGATAGTAAAAGCCGCTCCGTAAAGGCTGTGTAGAGATATTTTAATCTTAGAAAAACTTTCATAAAAAATAGTAAAATAAAATTAGCTACAGTACGCTTCAGTCCGGAACATAGTAAACTTATCGTTTACTGATTGGTGGCTGAATTGATAGTGCCAGAACACATTTTTTGTTGATACTCTTCTAAATGGAATAGTGCAGGGGACGCCCCCAAAACGGAGGCAAAGTCAAAGTCCAAAGTCATACAATAAATTTTTCGTTATCTGCTAGTAATATGTACATACTGCAATATTATTTAGGTGCTATGATGTCATGGCTAACACCTATAGGTAGGTACTAAATAAATCGAGAGGTTAAAATTCGTTTTTTAGCGACACAGTATCCATTTAACCTTCTACAGCTATGAAAAATTCATAGCTGGTAAAAAACTGTAATTTTTCTATTTAATTGTGCTATCTAATATTTAAATACTTACAGATTGGATTACACTAAATATATAAAAAAATTATATATAACCTAGTTGGTCGTTGTCTCCAACAGAAGGCAACGTGCCCAGAACGCTGGCGGCATTGCCACGTTGAATGGCAATGCTTATACGCTGTGCAAACTAAAAGCCGGCATTCTGGTCACGTGTATATTTAAATTGATCATGACAGGACATTCAACACTCCACCAAATTTACTACTAATATTCTGATTCATATTATAATTTATTGATACGATACACATAATTTCGATTTAAATAAATTTATTACTCATAGAGAACTTTACAGTTCATTTAGAATGAGGTTATGCTATTTTACAGTATATAATAAGGTATTTCGATCTAAAGTTAACACAATAAAATACGTAGGTACATATAACAAAAAAAAAGTAAAAAAGGAATAAACAATCAGTGATCAAAAAAAGTACAATAAAAATAAAATTAAAAAAGACACAAAAGGAATTTTCGTTACAGTAGTACTTACCTATGTACGTACATACAAAGCAATTTGGTAGATAGTTGCTAACGTAGGTATTTAGTGCGAGATAGTAGCAGAAGTAAGACACACAAGCATAGGTAATTTATTGATACGATGCAACAAAAAATTCGTGATTTACCTTCCATTCCTAAATTACTGCATGATTAATATAGTCACGAATTGTGCATTATTTTGGACTATGACTCAAAATATTATTTAGTATGTCAGTATGTCATACCTATCGACTTTGATCTATGGTAGTCATCAACATAATATTTTTACTAGTCAGGTAAAAATGCAGTTTAAAATTTAACGTTTCAGCATAATTTGTTGGAAATTTTGGAACACTTCGTCGGCAATTTATTTACGTTTTTGATAATTAAATTTATTTTGCGACTTGCGTCCTTATTAGACTATTTTATTACAGTTAGGATTTTTTTTTAAGATCTATGTTTCCAGTATATTTTTGTACCTTCTAAAAAATTACTAAATATATCGATTTATTTCAGATAACTACCTACTGGTCTTTTCATACATAATAAATAACAGTATTGTATAGTTAGTTAGTAGTTAAATACAATAGTATAATAGTATTTAATGTATTTTTGTCTCTTGAAATGAAACTGTCTCTGTATTTCATTGTATTTCATGTCCACCTGAATTTTCAAATAATCGTTATTAAAAAAGAATTATTATTTGAAAATTAATATAATTTATAAACTACAATCATCATTTAGCAAAATCTATGCGTTTTCATTTTTTTTTTTTTTTTTTAATTATTTATATCTAAAATTTTATATTGCTTTTTTTCAAATAATAGTTCTTTCTTACCATTAATTATTTGAAATAAATTCTATTATTTGAAAAAAAGCACTAAACTAAACTTAAGTTAAATAAATAAGTACAAATAAATGGTAAGAAAGAACTATTATTTGAAAAAAAGCAATATAAAATTTTAGATATCAATAATTAAAAAAAAAAAAAAATTAAAACTCATAGATTTTGCTAAATGATGTATGTAGTTTATAAAACATCCTATCTACTCTATGGATTACAAAGGATATTTTGCGTCTAAAAATAGTGAAGTACTTGTCTATTGTTTAAACTATAATACCCTAACATAACACTATTCATACACGAAGGTCACATAGACAAAAGTATTGTTTTAAATCTAGCCGGTGAGAATGGTCTAGTATTTTCCAGGGTCACATTAAGGGAGGGACAAAAGGGGGCAAGGCGGGCAAGCCGATGAATGATACTGCGAAATTACCTTAAAATACTCCTTCATTTATTTGAGAGTCGTTATAAAAAAAATTAGTATCGACATGGAGTAGTTGAGTTGAGATTTTGTGTAAGGTGGATCCACTGTGGTCCAGCTGCCTTAACGATGTCATCCGACCATCGGGCTGGTGGTCTGCCCCGAGGCAGCTGCATGTCCCTTGGTATCTACTCTGTGAGTGCTTTAGTCCACCGATGGTCATCCCACCTGGCCAAGTGTCCTGCCCATTTCCATTTAAGGGTAATCCTCAATGCAAATTTCCATACAAAATGTTTCGGACAAATACTCAAAAAGTACGCCGTTTTATAGTAATTTCTTCACACCATTCGTTTCGTCTGTTTTCCGATTGTGTCAACAAAAATTAGTACGGTTTCATATTTTAATTTATATTTTAAAAGTTTTAAAATTAACCCTACTAACTTAAAAACACGTATAAAATCTAAATTAAAGTATGAAACCTTTGACTTTTTTTGTTCACGAAATCAAAAAACATGGACAAAACGAATAGTGTGAAGAAATTACTATAATACGGCGTACTTTTTGAGTATTTGTCCGAAACATTTTGTATGGAATTCAGTTTTGAGGATTACCCTTAACACTACTAATTTAAAATAAAAAAAAATTGTATGTAAATTTACCTTGAGGATTCCCCTTATGCCTCGCGATTTGTATGTCCACATCTTTGACCATAGTCCGACGTCGAATCTTGACATTAGGTATTTATGATCTACGAGTTGTATGCCTAGCATGATCTGTTCCATGGCTCTTATGGCGTACATGTTTTCGGTTGTAAGGGGCTATGTTTCAGCTCCGTAAGTGGGTTGACTAGCCTTCCCCAAATCGAAATACCCTTATTACGACCCTGTTTGGGATTCTACTGAAAAGTTATGCGATGAATTAGTATAATAGCTGTTTTGAAATGGTACATCCGTTTCTTATTCTACCGGTGATGTCATTTTTAGAGTTCACAGTTTTCTTTGGCATAGTTTGTGAAAACAAAAGTTGATAGTAGTAATTTATTATTTAATTTATTTCATATGATGTAGGACGTAAATATACTAACTCTACAATTTAATAGCACGCTCTTTATGTAAATCACGACATTAATTAGCTTAAAACAATTTGATTTAGTAGAAAAATTGCGGTAATTTTAAAAAAAAAATCAAGTATGCTGGACTGCCACGCCTTTTTGTATGAATAAACAAAAAAAATAATTTATGTAATCTATCAGTTCTCTGCTTAGTTTGAGGCTAAATGGCGTTATGTGAAAATATCCAAAATACTTCCCAAATTTTTTTCATGTAAGTATATTTTACTACATTCATCGTTCTTTTGCTTTTGCCATTACCATCGGTGAGCCTGGCAAAGCTGGTATGTGCACATTATTTTTAGTATTAAAAAAAAATTGTGACCCTTTTCGGCCGTCACAATTTAACAATAAATTACATTTGGGTGTCTTCAAGGCAAGAGTGAATAGGATTATTCTAGGTAAGCGTGCTACATCGTCGACCACATCGTCACTTACCATCAGGTGAGATGGTGATCAAACGCAAGCCTACATACAGTAAAAAAAAAAAAAAATACACTACAAATAAGATGCAAATAGGTTAAAAGTTTATCAACCTGCATTTTTGCCAACTTGCGACTATCACATTACAGTAATCTAACTTATTCTCACGGTAATGTCTACACGACGATACCCGAGCCCAGACGAATTTGTATGTTACCAGACAAAAATGTAACATGATATTAAAAATACCTTTTTTGTACACCGTTTCGTAGAAAAAATCTTTTTGTTGAAACCGATGTTCATCTAATTTTTACCCGACTGCCAAGGAAGGATTGTGTTTTTCGCGCGTATCTTGCATGTATGTACATATATACTGTATGTATGTAAATTTATTTGTTACCTCGTACCTTCCAAACGGCTAGATGGATATTGACAGTTATACCTTAACGTTAGATTTGTCCCAATAACCCGAGTGTCCTTAGATGGATTTTTAAATAATATACGATGATGCTAAATAGTAAGTTGTTTAGATAATTTTTGTAAACCAAAAGAGAGACAAGAAATTGCTTAAAAACTTCGTCAGTTATATGCAAATCGGCATTTTCTTATTTTCTTACATGAAGTCAAATTATAAACTTCAATAAATTTGTATAAGACTTGCAAATTCCAATATGTTTTTACCTTGACCTGCCTTGATCATTTGAACGCATAGACAAGACACGATAACAAAAATTATGTCCTTTGCAGTAGATACCTCGATCGAGAACAAGGTTGCCGATGTAGGTCGCCTGCGATTCGGTACCTAACTAGGCATAGACTGCAAACTAGGTATAGACTTTTTACTACTCTATCTCGTGCGTGTCTCGTTAGCGGATGATATTTTGTTACGTTTTCAGCCTTAGAATTGGTCACTTATTATTAAAAAAAATATATTTTCAACAGACTTCAAAAAAAGGAGGAGATTCTCAGATTTCCGAGATTCTCAAAGAACTAAGTTGTATATTACCGATTCGAAAAACTCTTCAAGAATAGGTATATACATACTTTCAGATCCCATATAAATTTCATGAAAATCGGTTCGTTACCTGGGTTTTAAAATCAAAATAACTGAAAATATGACGTAATCCTAGTAAACAAAATTCCGTATTTTGCTTCGTCCGATTGAAGTTGGTTGAATGTTATGTTTTTTTTTGTCTGATATCAGACCGATTTGAAAAAATATTTTTCTATGATAATTTAGTGACAGATTGGTCCCATATAAATTTCATGAAAATCGGTTCAGTACCTGGGTTTTAAAATCAATATACTTAATATATGACGTAATCTTAGTAAACGTAATTGCGTATTTTGCTTCGTCAGATTGTAGTTGGTTTGTAAAACCTTGTTTTTTATATTGGTTGATTGAATTAAATACCTACTTTTGAACCTAATTTAGAACCTGTTTCGAGAACCTAGGCCAATTCGGTACTCTCCTTAAAACTAGATAGTCTAGCGTAAATCATGGCCATGCATAACCTAGATAGCTCACGAGTTAGGCACATAGGCACTAAATATCATACACACATACACAGATGTAGGTTATAACTAGTTAACCTAACTAGTGCAACCTAGAGTATCTACTGCTTAGAGCTCACTAGTAGATGATTTACTTATCGATTTAAGAATGAATGAATGAATAACTATCAACTCGAAAACTATTCAATTGGTTTTATTCTACTGGAAAACGTTTCACAATTATTATGAACATGTTAGAAAAGTTTTTAAGTTTACAAAAAATGAAGAGGCTATTAATTCGGTATTTTTTTTAATGTATGTTCCCTTAAACATTGTTGTTATTTTGAACCGATTTGAGCCTTTTCTAGACGCACATGAAATCCCTTCACCACACTGCTACGAAAGAACTACACGTTGAGAAGAAGAAAAAGGCTGGTTCCCAGAAAACCCAGATCCCAATAAACCCAAGAATTTAGAAAATAGAAATACCCACATGTATAAATAAACCCAAGAATTTTGAAAATAGAAATACACACATGCATACCCAATCAAAATTTGGCATGTTCGATTTTCAAATCTTATTCCAACAACTGATAGAATAATATAAAATAACACATAACCGCTAAATAGATTGTTTTCAGAAAACGTTGGATGAAAAATACACGTTAGTTTCAACCACACTCAAAGAGAATTCTTGTGAAACAAATTTCATAAAATTCAGGCGAAAATAACCAAAACATTTAAAAAAGGAATGCTCATTCGAAATGTTGCCAGTTGTAACTCTCGACTCTGCCGAAAAACTTAAAACTGCACAAAATATTTCGCTTAAACTCGTTTCGAGCGACGAAAAAAGATGTTTGAGTGGTAAATAAATTACGTAGGTAAATGCTTACTCCGCTTTCTCACACCATGGTTTATTTTGAAAACAAAACTTGACAAAACTGGGAACGAGTTAAAAATGTACCCGAAAATTATGGAAAATTTAGTATTCCGTACCTATATTTATTTTAAGGTTAGGGAGTAACTCATATTTTTGTATAACTACCAAGTTCCCCTAGGCGGACAGAACAGGGTGACAGATGGGAATAATTCGTTCTACCTATCTAATTTAAGTTTAGCCAAAATAGTCTTACAAATTTTGGAATTTTTTTGCTGAAATCTTGGGTATAATTTTATAAAACTGTAAAAAGGAGTAGAGTCGTATTTTCATTTTATCAAATAAATCTTTTTCACGATCTCACCATCGGGAAATGGAACCCTTAAAAGTGTTCTAAAAACAAAGCTGCAAGTTTCAATAGCGCTCGCAACGTACGACACGATACGTCGGTTTTTCGAATTTTCTCTATTTTTACCGTCTTTTTCTATTTTTACCAGTTACCTTTAGTCCTTTACCGCTTACACCTCATTTTCGTCAACTTTAGAGAGCGAGAACTTATCCCTGTTCTTTACTTTTAAAAAATATGTGTTCACAGAATTTGTTCGACGGGGAATGGAGAATAGTAGCGCAAGATCGAGACCGTTGGCGAAAATGGGGGGAGGCCTTTGCCCCACAATGGGACAGCTCAGGCTTCTAATAATAAAAAAAAATGTTCACAGAATATTAACGAAATTTTTGTAATTTTTATAGGCATTTCAATATCGTATTATGGCCAGCAGAACCACCACAGAATCTTTTCTGCCCAACAGACATCTTGGAAGACCCCGGAAAAGATGGCGGGACGAACTTGATTCGTTCTTCAAAACATGGACCACCCGATGCCCTATGCCGAGAGTATGGATAAAGTGAAGGGAGGCCTTTGCCCATCAGTGGGACGATACATAATAATAATTTAAATGTATTATTTTTAGATTTTTAGCACTTTCTCTCTTACAAATATTTGATAGATGGATAATTCGTTATTGTAGACATGAAAATTTACAAGAACAAAAATTAAAAGTGTAATATGGTACAATCAGCGGTATGATTGGCGGCTACCTTAGGATGAAGAGGACATACATAGAACAAAAGGGAACGTACGCATTCCTAAACAATATCTACTGTAAATTTTAGTCATCTCCTCCATAGTTTTCTCTACTCCGTGTTATACAATCGTTTTCGTTTTAACCCGTACAGCTCTAGCTTGACTGATGGATTTTTCTGTTTTTCCACGAAACAACACTTTTCAGTACGAATGGCTAGTTACGAGTAAACTGTTTGTTCAGACAGAGAAAACTGACGAGCCACTAACTTACTTATTTACTTCGTAGAAATCCATAGGTTATTGAGTATTTTATTGAGCATTAGTTTAGTTTTGCAATTTCCAAAATATTATAATATAGATTTTAATTTTTAATTGGTTTTAAATCTGATCAAAAACCTATTAATCAATGGAAGAGTAAAATACTTCAGAGGTGTACCAAAGTTGAGGATAATTATTAAGAAAAACAGTATACTTTAACAAATAAACATACAAACAAAATAGAATTTAAAAATCTAAACACACATTAACTACTCCATGTCTTCCTATGTGCGTATTTCGGCTAACTAGTTTTAACCAGTTATTGTCAAGTGTCGTGCTATGACGTCACAACACGATCGGGAAATTGATTCTTTTTCATATTGACAGAGATATTTGTGTTTTTTGGACATTGAGCTTGAGTCATTTTGTTTTGCCAGAATACGGCTGAGTCAGTTTTTGAAGTGGACACTTAATTGTTGGCAAGATTGTAATATTATTGAAATAACATTTTTTCTGTTTACTCACATACCTACACCTATTTCTAAGCTTTAGATATAAGAATCTTACCTACCTACCTAAAGTGTTAAGTTCAATATAAATATATTTTCATATTTTTTTATTGATTTCTCTAGACAATGCGCTTTCCTGTTCAGTGCCAACCATTTTTTTGAGCGAGTGCGGCGCCCGAGCTGAGCTTTTGCGGGCTGGCTCGAGCTAGGTACCCGGATTCGTTAAACGATGAATAAAACTTAAATTATTATCAATAAAGGGTACCGCCTGACGCAAATCCATAGGAGAACGACTAACGGTAACGGTTATCCATTTTTAATAAAAAAATAATGGACAAAAATTCGACTTAGTTTTTTCAAGTTTTTTTGCCGTATATGTGTTCAGTAACGGCAACTGACCATGTGTATTTTTTTTTCTGGTGATTAAAAATTGACCGTGTATAATTAATCGAATACTTTAATGTAAGTATATTTAAGGTTATGTGGATCTACAAATCTGAAATAAAAGTTTCTTTTTTTATTTTAAGTCTACACTTAAAAGTTACTTTATGATTTTAATCGCACTTGATTTTACCCTCTAAGTTTCAAGTTTCTACGTTCCTCCTGTGCGTTGTCTGCAGTCAGTCAGGGCCCTTATTCATCAAGTCTTTAGTTCTCGTTATCGACAAAAATGGCAGAGGGAAAAAAATTACGTCATTCGAAGATTTCTGTCGTTAACCGCTTCGAGAGGTCCGCCATTTTCTGTCAAATTTGACGTACCATTCGATAACGAGAACTGCTGTCAGGCTTAGGAAATTAGGCCCCAGTTAGTCAGTCAGTCAATCAGTCAATCAATCAGTCAGGACTTAGCCCTTTATAAATATTGATTTGGTAGATCAAAGTCCTGCTTCCACCTTTAATCTCGAGTAAACCCACGGAAAAAGCTATAGCATAATATAACCACACTTTAATTAGCCATACAGTACCCCTATGTTTTCGGGTTCCGTAGTTCCGAGTGACTCCGCTTTCGACCCCCATTTTCACCCCCAGTCCACACCCGTTTCATCCCGTTTCGGACTAGTGTTTAAATCCTCACGCCGACTGTAAAATTATACTATTTGTAATTGCGCTGGATGAATGCGAGTCTCATTACGGGCTTTTAAATTTTGGGAATGAAAAAGTGTTTCGTATACAGGGTGTATTGAGATAAATATTTCATATTCTTGTATTTAATTTTGAGTGTTGTTCAAACGTAACTGGTCCTCATTTTAGATATTTATATTTTTCAGTGTTGTTTATACCAAATGTGAAATATGTGTGCTTTTGGCATTTGCCTTAATAAATTAATTAAAAAAAAAGATTCAATTAGTTTTTTTTGAAAATTTTATTTATGAATAAATAATAATAATAACAACTGAATACTGAATTATTTTGATCAATCACTGTCAAAATATTTCAGGTAGTAGGTGAGAGTGAACCATTTGGGGATAGTACAAACTTTTCTCCCATCCTTTGAAAAAGGAACTAAACTTAGTGAAAACGTAACTCATCTTCCGTTAAGTTGGTAAAAAAGCCTAGTGTTCCATTCAAAGTAGGTACAGTCAGGTGCAACAGTTATCCGCGCGTTAAGTTCAGTTTCGGTGTAATCTCAGTTTCGCTGATAGACCAGACGGCTAGCACCCGCTATTGGCACTGTGGACTGTCAGCTACAAAAATGATTAGGAATTCTATAAAAAAATATTAAAAGTAATAATTTTTATACATCTTAAAGTGCTATAAGTGATGGTTCATTATGAGTGTTCTCAGTGTTCTCAGTGTTATCAGGGAAAAATTGGTATTCTGTAAAAGAAAATTTTGTTTATGTATGTTTTTTTTAATTTTCAACAGAAAATACAAAAATACAAATACAAATTTTTATTGGGCACAAGAAATTTGACGGTACAATAAACAATTTAAGTAGGTAGGTTACTTAATGTAACGGTTACATAACAATAACAATGTAGTACCAGAGTTTAGTCTCTGTTCCTCGCACTAGGACTGAGAGCCTGTAAAGCGAGGTCACAGCGATTCCGCTAAGGCCTTTTTTCATTATTGTAACATTTAAGTTTTTTTAATTCATTATAGCGTACTGTATTACTGAGACTAAAATTGTAGGGCGAAAGCTCTACTTTCATAAAACATTGAGCTATCAACTTATAGATGAGTACAAACAATATTGTGATCAATGTGCCTGCCTAAACTATTTAATCTATTACTAATGAGAGAAAAAGAGTTTTCGTGTACGTCCTGATAATTGTTGTGTATGATTAGTCCATGTCATATTTTTATCTATAAGAATTCCTAGATATCGGATACACTCAGTAGTTACCAGGTCTTCACAAGAACATGTATCAGCTGATGGATAGGAGGTAGAATGAATTTTCAACCTGAGGGGATGTTTTGGCTGTGTGCGATTATTTATTGAGAAGTTTATGAACTTATTCTTCGCAACATTGACTGTGAGAAGATTGCTAACTAACCATCGTGATACCTCAGTCAGACCTATATTAGCTGCGTATTCAGCTTCTCTCCACGTTTTCCCACTAAACAAAATGACAGTGTCATCAGCGTAAGTTACGATACTGCCGTTTTTAAGGGTCATCTCACATAGGTCGTTAATATAGATCAGAAATAGGGTTGGGCCAAGTATACTGCCTTGCGGCACACCAAATTTGACTTGGGTTTCTTCACTAAAAAGATCTCCGATACGAGTTTTTTGAGTTCTATTTGATAGGTAGCTTTTGAACCACAGAAGAGGAGTGCCCCTAACTCCTAGTGAATTTAGTTTTGCCAAAAGGATTGGAATAGAAACAGTATCGAAGGCTTTTTGATAAGTCTAAAAACACTCCAAGTGCTTTGTTACCTGCATCTAGTGTTTTAATCAGATGTTCAGTGACCTTCGACACTGCGTCTTCTGTAGAGCGATTTGATCTAAAACCATACTGCTTGGAAGACAATAGGTAAAAAATACATACTAACAAATTGTAACCCGGATATTATATATCAGACCTCATGTAACTGGCAACTACATAGCATAAAACAACATACATGAAAACTACAATTCATCCCGGTACAAAGGTATGTTTCTCAGGAAGTTATCTGAAGATCTGAATAATTAGCAAAATAGCAATTTTTACTTAATATTTGCTACTGCGCACATACTTGCGGTTGACTTCAGAAACACATTTGTTTAGTTCGTACCTTCTTTTGATACGGGTACTTTTTTCCTCCATGATACGGGTATGAAAAATATTGTGTAGTAGGTACATATGTAACACTTATTAATAAAAATCCATTTAGCACTTGTGCGCTAGACAGTCCAGTTTCCGAGGCTGTGCTTTTGTGTCTGGAATTTCGCCGCCGATACTCCACAACTCCGACTCACTGAGCTTTAGATACGATTGGCTGCGATTCGATACAGCCTAATTTTTTTTAGCCGGTTGTCATTTTCGAAGTATTTTTGACGTGACTACGTCTAATAATAATAATAATAATAATCATTTTATTTCAGACACAATAAATCTAATAAATCGATGAACGCCGGCTGCATGCACGAAAACGTTGACGTCATTGTCCGGGTAACGCTGTCATTGTCCAGTAACGCTGTCATTATCCGGTAACGTTCATTGTCCCGTTACGCTGGTAGTCACGTTAAACTATCTCCGTAAACTAACTTTACAGACAACCAATTTTTTCTATCGATGCAAAAGGTTTGTAAATAAAATGTATTATGGTATTACTAGCTTTTAACCGTGGCCTTACTCGCACAGAACCGGTATGAAAAGTTTAATAAAATCTTGAAGTTTCCCATAATTTAACATAATACTCAAATTAATATTAAAATAAACATAATTAACACAATTTGATTTAAAAAATCTCGTAAAAACCTTCAAAGAGCAATAAGTAATTGTTAATACGATTTATTTATACTCGTTTGATTAAAAAAAACCTTCGAGAATCTAGCCAAAGGAGATGTTAATGCAAGGTGTACCCCTCTGTTGGCCATTTAAACTTCTTGGCCATTCACGTTAAATCAAACTATAAGCTGTATTTGATAACTGTGTGCATAATTTAAGATGGTGAGCGAGATTATTATAGTGTGCGTTTACATGAATACGATTTTGTTAGGCGCGTATGCAATATGTGTTTACCTCGTCCTCCGTAAAAAGTGGCAGAAATTTATGTTTGCAGATTTTACGTATGACGTCTCCTTTTACTAAATTCTCGAAGTAAAAAACTGATTGCAGTCAACAATCTCATTATTACATTAAAACCGTTACTGTCTGGAGACAATTAACAGACCCAATGAAAAATAAAACTCACATTTAAATAAAGAACATTCCACATTTAAATCTAGCGAGTACCGTCCGTTAGAAACGTTATTCAAGTCGGAACTTTAATTTCCTAGACGTGGACAGTGACGTCATAACAATAACCGCTTTATTTTATTTCATAAGGATTGTGGACGCGAATGTACCTTGATCAATTTATTTTGTTATTATAATTACTATTAAATATATACCTACGTACCTATACCTAAAACATTGTTCTGTAGCACCTTTTAGTAGATACTCAAATTCCATATGTAAGTAATATACTATACATATGGTATATGTATATACCATATGTAAGTAATAAGTAAGTACTTACCTACTACTACCTATATAAAATACTTAGGTATTTATTTACTTGCATAGATAAATAACGGTGTTCGTATAGAACACCAAGATGGACAGTATCAAACCAAAATGCAGTCGTAAGACAGGTGCAAAAAATTTCAGACACCTTGTTATTAAATATGAAATATTCTAATTTTCAAATAATGTTTGTTACTTTTTACGATGTAGTTTTATTAACAATGAAAAAATCTAGTAGTTTTAACATATAATAAATATCTAGCCCTTCTCATTTTTGAAAATTAGCATTGGACCAAAATGCACTAGAAGTTAGCCAATGTTTTTAAGCAACAGGTACATCATTCTTACTCGGCTAGCTTTTATGCTCTTATTTATATTTGTTACAAAGGTATTTATTCTTACAATTATAATAAATTATCAATACCTACACCACAACTTTAATAAAAATCTGACACCAGAAAATAGCAAAATGTTCAGGATGTACTTATTAAATTTTAGATGGCAACTCCATTGTTCCTCATAATTAGCGCCAAAAGTGACAGATTCATTTCAAAGTGTGCATTGAAACCTGTAAGTTGGCACTGATTCGCCGAAATCGTTCTGAATTCAAACAACAGTTCAAGTGTCCTTCCCCTGAATTGGCGCGGAAATTTTTGTTATCTTTTCGTGTTCCCCGAACGGATTTTAAATTGAGAACACATGTGATGGTTCTAAAATGCTGCTGGTTGTAATAATTTTCAGGAATATTACCATTAAAAATAAGGTTTTAGTAAAAGGTAGGCAGATGTTGTTAAGTACTTACGTATTTCGTAGATTAAAAAGCGTTTAACTAATAAGAAGGTGTAATCCATCTAGAGTGTAATCAATGAAATGAAACAAATTTAAAGTTTAAAAAAACTGAAAACCCGACTGCGATAATATTATACTTGCATACATTGATTGCCAATTAATTATTCCAAATTAAATTTTAACATACTTATGACTTTATTATATATTATAATTATATTTGTAATCTCCTATTAATTTCCTTCATTTCGATACCTACCCTACTCCATAGGCTTTGATAACTAAAAATATAATCGACTTACTAATTATCGCCAAAAATCCGCCATTTTAGTAATTTATTTTAAAAATCGATTTAAGAACACTTGGATTATTGAGACAAATCTAACGATACCTTAACTGTCAAAATCCATCCAGTCGTTTGGAAGATACGAGGTAACAAAGAAATTTACATACATACATAGGTAGGTAGGTACATACAAGATACGCGCGAAAAATATAACCCTTCCTTGGCAGAGGTACACCTAAGTGTTTCGAAAAAATATAATCTATGTACCTACAACTTTTGTCAAAAGTGTGCAGTGGCATTCTACCGGCCCGCGTCGTGTTGCTATATCGTAGGTGATAAGAACGCATTGTTTTATAATACGTTTCGATTTACGGAGTTTCTCGGACGTGACCAATGGATTTTAGAACGCGGTTGATGGCTCGAATTCGATTTTAATATTCAGTTATTATTTTTATACTGCAGGTTTTGTTTTTTGATTTTTCTTAATTTCGTTACATTTTTTATTTGATATTTTAAGATAAGTTAACTTACTCGTAGACAAGGCATTTATTATTTCTTTTTCGATCAACTGTATAGCTTTTTGGTAAGTTTTTTTTTAGGAAGTATTGTTTGTTAATAATAATAATAGGTAATCGTTTTATTTGCAGGCATATAGTTATAAATATTTAACTTTATTACTTGAGTTAGGATTATTTCTTGACGTCAACGTCAATAAATAATGCAATAGCGTCAACGCCATCCTGTTAAGTTGAGTAGTTGGTTAAAGTTTAGTTCAGTAGGTATTCGTTGTACGTTTGAATTTTGACAATTTCTTCTTCTAAGAAATCAACTCTAGTTCACTGACAACATTTTATATTCCAAAGCATGCCAAACTTTTTAATGTAAACAAGTGAACTATTAATACTTGGCATTATCAATAACCGATTTAAAAATACTCGATATTATTTTCGCTCCTCCACAGATCAACAAACAAGGTAACCGACCTGAACAGGGAATAAAAAACACATAAAAACCCGTCCCGTACGTTCATAGTCCATTATTAAACGGCCATAATGAAGCGAACGGATCCGTGAGAATTACGCATGCGCTAAACACATACTTAGTCAAATAACCGAGTCGACCGACTCCTGCGCAAATTCAATGTAAAGATCAAGACCTAGCAAGAAAATGACAACAGACTGCGCGCCATTTATACCACGCCAATCTAAATTGAACTCGCCACGCGGGAAAATTAACTTTATATCATCGTCATAAGAGCTATTTCAGAGGTCGAAGATTTGAGTCGTGTTTAGAACGGTTGGAAATGTCAAACCTTAACCTCAAAACCGTGACGGTAGACGCCATTTATGATGCGTTCGGGGTTGTTCGGGGCTGTTCGGAACACTTCGGGTGCTACGGATGCGTTCGGGAACCAGAAAACTTGAGCTATGCGACTCCAGTGTTGCCATATAAAGTCAGCTAATTGGAGAGGTTGAGCCTTACTGGTTTCTCGGTAAAAGGGTGCTATTGAATTAGATAAGGATACCTTGTAACATGAACTATGAGATAGCGTGCTAGATGAAAGACCTTGTAATGCTTAAAACTGGTTAATTACTGTTTTATTATGTTAGGGCTTCATTAAATTATCTATTTATGGAAGTGGGCGGGCTTAACAACACCTGGGAACGTGATAGGTGAAATGTTTCGTGGATAAATTGCTTAAATTTTAATTTAGTTGGTTTCTATTATTTTAACCCTAGCTCTAGCCTTCATCAAATTTTATATTCACATTAAATAATTAGATAAGTTTCTTTGTTTTGTTTTGCATGTAGAATTCGTTCGTTAAAAGTTGCATGGTCAAAAAATGGTATCTTGTGGCACTTACAAGATATCCACCTAATCATTTTTAAACCGTATGTAATTTTTTTTTAATTAAAATTAAATAGTCCACAAAAAATTACGATAGGCGTATAGAAAACTAGACCATTTATAGCTTTCTTACAATGCCACTGCACTTGTCTATCATGGGAGGGGAACGTTAGTGCCGTGTGACGAAAAATCTAAAACCTCATATCAACATGACGTATCAAACCTCTATTGTCAGTCGATATTAGATCCTAACACTCACGATGTAGAGTAAGAAGTTGCGTGCAAACGTTTGCCAATATGGCGGAGTGATTCTAAGTTCAAAAATGACTTGGCGAGCCTAATGACAAGGTTAAGTGTATGAAACGCAAGAAACTGGTTCTAACATTCGCTCGGCCGTTAGCGAATAGACAAAAAATGCGACCGCCATCTTGAATCTCGTATGATGACTTTTCTTGCTATAAGATTACGTATTAGGAGTGGCAGTTTTGAACGAATTTACTGCACGTTTTAAGAAAAACAATGATTTGCATTTAGATTTTTAGTCGAGAAAGTTTTTGTTGAATTAAAAAAACAATCATATTTAGTAAGTATGTACATAATACTTTATACTTATAGTGTGACGGGACAGGAAACAATTACTTACCTTATCATATTCGGAGGCCACAACAAAGTCGCTATCTACTTACATGTATAATTTTTTTTTCGCCATTTAAATAAGACTATTTTGAAAATAATATTGTTTTATTTATATGATAACATCAGGAAACTACACTTTGGAGAATAAAAATATGAAACCAGATATAAAACCTAGGTACATTGTAAAATAAATATATTTAACTATACTATTATTTTTCCTGGAGTTTTTGGGAGAATAATTCATGATTCACAATATCTAGTAGTATTTTGCTTGAATAGGTTATGTTTGTTTTATATACCTAACTGGAAACAAATTTGCAAAAAATAACTAGGGTTAGGCCCGATGCGTCAACTTGGTAATAATGTTTTTTTTATTTTTTTTATTCACATTTACTCTTAAGATCTGTAAATTATACGTCGGTCCTATAAATTTAACAATAAACTAAATATGAACAATTCAAAACTAGAAATTATTTTTTATCAATAAAAAAAAACCTAGTATTTATGTAAAAATATATATGTAGGTATATAAAATATTCACTTGTAGCTAATCAGTAATCACAGCACTGAACAGCTAGCTTGAGTAGAAGAAAAATTATCAAAATAATAATATAATTATAAATCGAAGGTACGGTACGTAAAATCGGTTCACTTAAATATGATAAAAATAACTTTAAGCGATGTTAAAAAGCATAACCCTTCCTTGTCAGTCGGGTAAAAACAAAGCAGCATTCGATTTCTTCTAAATTAAAAAAAAAATTCGTCGCGCATCGACGTTGACCTATTTCCCAAATTACTGGCTCATTATTTTCCACTGGCAGCCCCACGAAATGACAGTCTAGTTAGTATCGATTGTGCATGCACGTCCCAAATCACCCGCCCTAAAATATTAAAAGCGGCGTTTGGACACTTTTTGTAGGTACCTTCCGATCGATAAACGCCGCATGACAAAAGCAGATTACTGTAACTTGCATTTTTGTGTGCAGTCAAATTGAAAACTGGCTGAAAATATCAAACGTGTTCGAATTTCAAATCGGTTTGATTAGATCTTTTTGAAATAAAATTCCATTTTTAAATAGTTTCTGTGTAAAATTGCCAGTACAGTCGAAACTACTTGTTTATTACCTACTTACAAAGAGATTCTTTTGAAATTTCATTTTGAATAATTCTAAATTCAAATACCCTAGAAAACTAGAGTCATACGAAGAGACAACGCAGCCAGTATCCTTGTCACTGCCATCGGGTGTCGAGTAAGCTCAATTGAGCTACCTATAGAGCGCTATAACGGTCTGTAGCTACCCCATTCGCTTCCTTTTGTTCATTTTGTAATAAAAGATTAGTACTTAGCTTATTCTGTAATAAAGAATAGAAGTTTAAGACATGCCTTTAATTTTATCCCAAGTCCTTCAGAACCAGAGCAATTACTGAAGTACAGTTACAGAGTAAAACGACTATGGAATAATAGAAGTATTTTAGTATACAAGGTGTTTTTTTTTGAGAAGGACGGTGATGGCCAAGTACGAAATCACGAGAGTTAGAGTAAAGTCGTGAAAGAGATTTAAAATTAAAAATAACTGCATATTTAGTTTTGAAATAATCTTATACTTTTGACCGACTCGAATGAGCTTAAAAAGACACCCTGTAGAATTATCAGAGTTAGTATTAAAATAATAGCGTATTCGGATATATTTTTATAACACCCTGTATACCTAAGCATCTTAGCACTTAATAAAGTACATATTTATATCTAGGTACTTGTAAAAAATATACAATAATTGCGTCATCAAGGATACGTTAGTAAATAAAAACGTACAGTAAAAATTTTACGCACGTGTAAGATAATTATATTTTCGATTATAGTTTAATTGAAATGAGATCGGGTTTTGTGAATGAAACGGATACTGTACGGATATAAAAATGGTTCTTACATATTAAAAACAAATAAAAAGTTTTAAATTTAGAACGTAGCGTCATCTGAAATTCCAAACTTGAAAATGAGACTATTTTTAAAATTGAAGGGTTAATACAACATGACCCATTGCGTTTTGGCGGGAACATGAAAAATGGCGCATTGGCGGCATTAAATTGATTGACAATACTTGTATAACTTAGAGTGTTTAAGTGTAAAAACGGTGGTTTTTTAACCATTAAGTGCTCGTGAACGTGAATGAGTGTTGATGAATAGTGTAATGCTGTAAAACGTGACTTTTCGTGTTGCCTCCAAAACTCCATAGAAGCCTCTAGTAAAGTCGCAACCACCACTACTTTACAGGGGCATGACTTGACTTATCGACTCTGACTTATGACAAAATAATCTCTCCAA
Source organism: Lobophora halterata (assembly GCA_932526365.1). Taxonomy (NCBI): domain Eukaryota; kingdom Metazoa; phylum Arthropoda; class Insecta; order Lepidoptera; family Geometridae; genus Lobophora; species Lobophora halterata. The sequence goes on along the minus strand of OW052023.1, from coordinate 2,121,573 downwards.
TTACTTGACACTGGCTGTATACCTTTGATGTGAAGCCAAAACTGAAGAACTTAGGTTCTTCGAAAAAAAAAAAAAAAAAAAACATGACCCTTATACATATACATACTAGGGCATAGTACCGGGAAATCCCGGAACCGAAAATCCCGGGAAATCCCGGGATTTTGGTCTGTGTCCAGCACCGGGACTAGAAAAATCCAGAACCGGGATTTTCGGTACTTTCGGGATTACCTAAAATTAAGTGTATAAGAGTTTTTTTAGGGTTTTTTAGTCTTTAAAAACATAGCTAAATAGTGCATTCTGTTAGTACAAAGAAGAAAGGACAGTAACTCCTCTACCTGCTGGATCCTACCCGCCCATCTTACTAACTTTCGAAGGTGCTGTTGAGTTGATGTTCAAACATAGGAAATGTTGCAATATCAACTTATAGTTGGTATCGTCGTCCCAATGCTATGCAATGCAATGTTATTTAAAGAATGAAATAGGCTTTGGGGTTGTTTGTACTGAGACGTGACGGTCTCCACAACCTAAGCCACTGAATGAATTATTTTTATTTCTTATTATTAGTTTATTATGAGCCTGAATCATCCCACTGTAGGGCAAAGGCCCTCCCTTTCTTCTTTCCACTATTTTCTGTCAAGGGCAACTGTCTTCCAGTCTTTCAAGTAGGAGTCTAGTTCGTCTCTCCACCTTCTCCGATATTGTCATCAACAGTCTAATAGCCTACTATTCATAAAAAATAATGAATAATGATTCCGTTTTCCGCAATGCGACTATGCTTTATGTTGATTAAAACCAGCTGACTATGGATAAATGGATTTATAAGCTTTGTTAATGACAATAGTGCCCTATTATCTCAAACTCCGGGCGTAGCTCGTTTCATAGTGTATTTTTGCATCTTTTATATCTTTTATATCTAGCAGAACAGTGAGTGTTCACGCTTCGGCTGAGTATTTCATTATAGGTAGGACGCACTGGTTAAAAACAAAGTATAAGTAGATACTGCTATATGTTACGTCTTTGACAAAATATAGAAACTGACACTTACATATACATATACATATCGATGAGTGGATATGACTATGAGTGTGATAAACTAGAGGATTTAAAATGAGAAAGTGCCGATTTTGTTAATTTTAACAAAATCGGCACTTTCTCATTTTAACATTCTTATGAGGCCGATCATTGACATTGACATGATCATTGAGCTTTGACTTGTGAAGATTAATAACAAATAACAAATAAAGTACGATTGAAAACTATTTTTATATCAGAAATCAAATCAACCTTCGTTTAAAAGTGTGGTTACGCATGTGACGTACTAACTTTTGAACTGTTATCTTATATAATTCTGCAAACAAAGAAATATCCACTTCAAAACTTTCGTTATAAGCCATTTATACTTAAAATATAACTTAAAAACTGGGACTGTATTGTTAATGCAATAATCAATTAATTACGCGAATTTTCTCTCTTACAAATCATGCTTGCAGTAAATTACATAAATTTAAAAATATAATTTTAAACTTTTCTTTATTTTTCGCTCGATTTTTCTTTATTTTATCGTTTTCTGACGTTTTCTTTTTGACTTAGTAATAGGCTACTAATTATTTTCGGGAGTACCGAAAATCCCGGTACTCCCGGTTCCGGTCGGGTGCCGGTACCGAAATCCCGGTACTGGAAAAAGGAACCGGTACTGGAGGCCCTAATACATACATTATATTATATTAAAAACGGTGTTCCAATACAGACTGGTTTTTTGAAAAGGGCGGTGATAGCCAAGTCAAATTCTAAGAAAACAATAAATGCATTATTTAGTTTTATTTATCTTTTGCTTTTGACAGAATTCGGCAAGAATTATAAAAAAATGACATCCTGTATTATTGAACCAATGGATTCTGTTGCTGATAAGTATCAATATTTGCAAAGAAATTTACTTTACATTCTGTAAATTTTTACGATGAAGTTTTAATAATGTAAATGCCTTAGTATTTATTTACTATAATTCATACTAAGGCTTACTTCTCTGTTTCAAAATTAACCATTAGGTATACCAAAATGTACTAGAAGTTGTAAGCTAACTGTTAGGTCTAGGCGAGTTTATAATGTACTACATTGTGATTCCAAACATTAATACTTCTATGACTCTACAAGAGTATCAAATCAGGATGTTAATTTTGAATACAGCGTTATTTTTCTAGCCAAAACAAAATCAAAAAAGAAAGATCTACTAAGGTAGGTATTAAAACTGTGATTCATACCACGAAAACCACATTTTTAAGCCCAACTTACTAACTAACTACTACCTATACATTTTACAACCTACCTACCTTACCTACCGAGTACCTAATAGTACGATGAGTCGATGACACACGGCTTTTTACACGCTACAAGTTTACGCTTTACGCTTGTAGCCTGGTAAAGTCGCCCAGTGTCATCGGCGTTTTTACAATCTGCTTGTTGACAATCCTTTCCAAACGCTAACACGCTCACACGCTAGCGTTTAAAAATGCCAACAATCAGCTTGTAAAAACGCTTGTGTGTCATCGACACTTTAGAAAGGATTGTCAACAAGCAGATTGTAAAAACGCCGATGACACTGGGCGACTTTACACGCTACAAGCGAAGTCGCTGGCGTGTGGTGTGTAAAAAAGCCGTGTGTCATCGTACTATAAGCACAGAGTACTAAATATACAACTGTAACTCTACCAAAGTCGCTACCTCTACCTACCGAGGTTTCGATATTCATGTGTCATTTTGGTTTTTTCACTGAGCTATGCGAAGGTAGGTCACAATTAGGTTTTGTCACGGAACACGAAATTATTTATCCGTGGCTCGTGTGATCACGTGACATAAATAAAAAAAATATACAAGGTTAGTACATTTTGTTTATACACGGTCAATTTTTAATCACCAGAAAAAAAAATACACTTGGTCAGTTGCCGTTACTGAACACAGATATGGCAAAAAAACTTGAAAAAATTAAGTCGATTTTTAGTCAATTTTTTTTAAATTAAAATTGGATAACTGTTACCGTTAGTCGTTTTCTAATGGATTTGCATCAGGCGGCACCCTTTATTGATAATAATTTAAGTTTTATTCATCATTTGGCAAACCCGGGTACCTAGCTCGAGCCAGCTCGCAAAATCTCGGCTCGGGCGCCGCACTCGCGCCGCTGTTACTCTGTCATTTTGTAGATATTCAAAATTCTGACTGCACAGATGCAACGTAGTACCCCGTCTGCATTGCGCATTTAACTTTTTTTGGTAATTAAAAATTGGTGGTGTATATGAAACCTGAAACTTGTTTTTCCATAATCGGTTACCTAATCGATTAAAATAATAACCATTAAAATTTTTAAATTGTTATGTTTGAATTTGGTTATTTCAAAACCCGCTAGTATTTATGTTATTTATTAAAATAGGGTCATTCCCGGTCTGTTATTAGTGAAATTCTGTTTAGAATCAAATTTATGAAAGTTTTATCGGATAACTGTCTAAAAATATTAAGGTAGGTACCTCACTGATTTCGACAATCTACTTTTGTTACTGATTGTACATAAATAACATGACATATTGAATCGACCCACAGATAAAAGAAGGCGGACGGAAACAGTTAAAAGTTATTATTTTGACTGGGATTTCCCAGTTTTTAGTTAGTTCACATAATACCTTGTCCGAACTAATAGGCACCGAGTACCTACCTAACTTACTATTATAAATAGTATTTCCATTAAGTATATTAAGACAAATTAATAAATTGAGCGAAAAATAATAATAGTGATTGACTTCAAAAATAATTTTCGGCCAATTTGTATTGAAGCCGAATATGCTGATGATGTTTGAACGACTACAAAATACTTAGTTCTCAATTCTCTTTGTTGATTTTTTCTCTTGTTAATTTTATTCTTGTTTGATAACTGCAACAGAGGTTAGTAATACCTAAAGATAACAATATGTAGGGCTAGAAGGCCATTGGTCTCGTGCATAAGGCAAACCAAGTCAATAGCACTAATGTGCACTACACAAAACAAAAATATCTTTCACAAGTTCATCAACCCAAAAATAAGTCCTACACGCGATTTCTCTCAGAACACAAACAGCTCTAATCTTTTAAGGGCGCTTTTCGCTTGCACAATATTAAATTGACGATGCTGACGATACGCACATAAGTGAATTTGCAGTCGCAATCTAGGAATGCAGCTCTCCTGCCGCTAACTTCACAGTGTTTCAATCAAGTTCATAGATTGAGATTGGCATACAGACTTGACAATACATTTACAACGGTAGAGACGCGTCATTCATTTCAAGTTAGTACAATAAAAGTTTACTTACGTAAAATTAATGCAGCCTTTGTCCATATGAATAATAAGTAATCCAGTCCATTTGTATCATCGAAAATAGTCCACTATCACTTAATTTAAACTCTAGTTTATGTTACTTTGCACTTTGACATCACAATTATTCTATTAGTTTGTACAGAGAAGGCACTATGTCTACATCACAAAATTGAGCAAAGTGAAAGAAAAAAAATAGTTTCACTTTATGAGGTCATCGAACGCGCGGTTGCACTATTCCGCCACATTCGAAATTGGAACGTTTTAATCACATCCACATGAAGTTCGAAAAGTTAGTTTGGCGGGATTTGTCACAGTGTCGGGGTCCGTTCGGTGGATTTTCGTCTATTTTCGTGTCGGATGAGAGCGAGGCGCGTGCGAAACAGCTCGCGCGCAACTGAAGATTGTCGTAGGTTAAGTTTGGAAAAAAACACCGCTAGCTCAATTTTCCGCTTACGAACCAGCCAGAGTTTCTCCGCGCCAAAAACGCATCAAATCATCACACATCGTCCGAGCTTCATCCGACTCGGGAAAGCTCCGGTACGTCACGAGGCTAATGTTTTGACAGCTCCATGAATTACAAACATGTGTACTACGATCCTCGGGACCCTCAGAGGGCGCCACGTTCTCGTGTGCTAATTCTACGATTAGAAAAACGTCAACCAAATAAACTAGCACATCGCGTAAACACAACGAAATTACTGAATGCCACTTTTCATTATTATTTTGCTATGCACCGGCCGACGTCACCGCGAACGCGTGGATTATATACTCGTCTCTTTCTCCCATGAGGTTTTGAACGAGCATTTCACTTCTAAATTTGAAAATTTGTAATTTGAATTTGAACTGTCATCTTTCAGATGTTTAATTGCTTTTGTGATGGGTTTAGTGTTTCGTGATAGCGCGCGGTGCATAGATCGTGCATACATGCACGGAACTGCACTTGTACTGAGGCTAGATGACATTCACAGAGGCTTAAACTCCAAGTTCAGACGATTGCGGCGTCAATAAACTGGCTGATGGTTCGTGATGTGTGAACGATGTAATTCTATATCAGTTACTCTACCAGTCGGTCGATCTCGAAAGGGCCACGCGACTTACGTCATATATTTTTACTGAAATATCCTCCATTAGAGGAAACAATTGATCGGCATTGTGCATTGTTCGTTAAACATAAATATTTACTTTAAAATTATCTTCTCTAGTCGTAAAACTGTCCTAAAGTTAACAGAAGTTCGTTCGTATCTAGGTCAAATAATTGCACAGTAAGATCCAAATTGAGATTTCTCAAAATGATCATACTGAATAAGACAATCTCAGCAGAATAATAAAATATCATCAATTTGGAATTGACCTAGAAATTATTTGTCTCTATGAAGATTGTAGGTACAAGTTGTACAAGTAAAATTAAGTCATGTTAACATTCCAAGAATCAGAATCTCGAGTTGAATCTCATATCATGCAGCGTAAGTCCCAATTAGTTTGATTGCTTTAGTTTTAGATTGAAACTTACTGAAAGTCTGTCAATATTGAAGTTAGGTAGATAAATGGTATGTATCAAGCAAGAACGAAATAACAGTTATCCAATTTATATCTACTGAATTAAGTTGTTTTATTTATCACTGACTGGACATTGAAAGTTGATTATAAAATAGAACAAGTATTTCTTTAACCAAAAAATCATCTAAATAAAAATGTTATGTAAAATAACCTAAATCGATTATCATATTGAAAGAAGTTAACCAAGTCGTGGCAACAGATATAAGAGCCAAAATTATTTTTCTAATCTAAAAAGTTGCTTACGAGAGTAACAATATAAACTCCTAAAAAACCTTTTTGAATATCATTCATTACTATCAATATTTTTTTAAAATATTAATTGTACCACAGACACTTGTGTAAAAATATTAAACATCCTTCATTTATATTAAGCAAAAGGACATTCGAATTTTTAAAACTCAAAGTACACTTCAAGTAGTGAAAGTGATCCTGTGCAGTTATTTTTTAATTTTCGTTTTTTAAACGAGTCCTGCCGAATGCATTCGGCCTCGGACGCGGCGCGGTGTCATCGACCCCTGTTTCGGGCGTCGCCGTCCATTACATTGGGAAAGGTCAGGTTTCAAGTGTGTGCAAATTTGTGCATGTGTGAGAGCTTTTACTTTCAACTTGCCTTATTTGAGCGTCATTTTGTTCAGTTCATCGCCATAGGGTAATAAATACATGTTGGTAAATCTAGGGTTATGAAGATAAATCTAGTACAGCTTAGAGCCAATCAATTCATTCTAAACGGATTCAAAAAGGCATAAATGTATGATGTATCTATGTAACTATTGTTAAAATTTTCTGTCAGTTCAATCAAGTGACAATTTCGTTAATAAACACCCCCACTGATATTTTTTTCATTCATTAAACAAAATACAAGATCTTAACTATACAATTCATATAATGTACCTTGCAGCCATCATTGTGTGGAAGTTTATAGACAGTGTCACTTGTCCTAAATCTTTATTAGGTATTTGCTCATATATTAGGATCTTATTGTAACATATTAAAGGGAATCAAGCAAGATACGCTCTATCAGCCATACATAGTTTACTACTGACTACGAAACCAAACTATTGGTATTTATTGTAACAAAGTCGAAAGGAAATCTAAAATAGGTACTATACAATTATATACTACTAGCTGGTACCCGCGACGTGTCGTCTACGTAAGTATCTTTATAAATTGTAGCCTATGTAATATTCTGATGTACTATATTATTGTAAAGTTTCATTAAAATCCATTCAGTAGTTTTTACGTGAAAGAGTAACAAACATCCATCCATCCATCCATCCATCCTTACAAACTTTCGCGTTTATAATATTAGTAAGTAGGAAGTAGGATAGTACGATGATAAAGGTACGTTTAATTCTGGGAACGAACCGTCCCAACTCCTGTCTGATAGTAGAGACCTGTAGAACGCTGTTTACATTGCAAAATCGCAAACGAACTTCGAGCTAGCAAATAAACATAGCAGCGAGGGTTTGTCCTGCTATCTGTTTATATTACAACATTGCCGAAAAAAGACAAAATTCAGCACAAGTCAGATAACGCCAGAATTATCTCCAGTCACATGTAGCAAACTATTGAGAAAGGTCATGGTTTGACATCCCCTCCCTTTCACTCATATAGTTATCAAGAAGTCTTTCTCTTTCATTATTTTCAACAATAAGTCTGTTTAAGCAGCTGTTAAGCAAAAAATACTGACGACTGTATAATAAACATTTGTCAAGACATGATTTATGTGCCGAGTTCTATCAATTGTAACCCAATATTCTAAAACTCAAAGGATTATAGATAGATAAATAAATTATTCTTTATTGCTTATCATCACAAAAACAAACAAAAATATACAGAAAGTAGAAAAAAAGGTAAAAATATTGAACATTGGGCGGTCTTAAATCTTCGATCTCTTCCAGATAAACCTTTGGATGGACAAGAGACTGTTCAAACAAATATGTACCTACTGAGCCAGTCTTTTTGATATTAATCTGCTTACTCATATCACTAAAACTTCTGATAACTCTTTCATTAGTATTTTTGATGATTCACGGTTAAGGCATTGTAGTAAATTATAGTTGTAGACATATTATCCAGCGATCAGCAATATTATAACTAGTTATTAGAAGTTAATTAAAACAAAACTTTTAAGTTTCGATAATACGAATTTGAAAGATTATAACCGTATTCTACCACCCGTATTCTAAGTCATTCATACAGTCATTTTGAGTGAAAAAATCGTCTCACACCCGGTACTAAGACGATTTTTTCACACAAGGAAATTCTTAAATTTGAAATTTGACAGGTAACAGACGGAACCTATAGTTAAACGGCGGCCATTTTTCTACTAACGTAAGGTGAGTTTGAGGACTGACTGACTTAGAATACTGGTGTTAGTTGGGTAATCGTTTAAACATACAAAAAGTAAAATATATAGGAAAAAATTAGTTAAACCACGTTAATCAAGAGGAAACACGTGCTACGGTAAATTATATTCAATTAATATGAAGTACACCGCAAAGGGACCTATTTAACCTCCTATCTTAGGGTCATTACGCCCTAAATAAACATAAAATAACAAGCTATACATTTTATATTTTCCTCTTAATAATTTCAAACGGGAATAACACAAAGATTACAGACAGGACAAACAAAATTTGGCAGTTATTATTATAAATGACCGAAATAATGTCTGAAGGACAAACTGGAATTATTGATAAAAGCGTATACCTAAGCATTAATTTATTAATATTGTGGTTATTATATTTTGAGTATTAATTCATTCCAGAAATTATTTTTCTTGGTTTGTAATAATATTTTTGCTCTTATAATGACCATAGAACAACTACTATATGTATGCATAGAATACTAGGTTCTTAATTTCAAAGTTATATCTCCCTATCTAAGTAACTTTCTTCTTCTACAATATTAAAAAAAAAACATAATTATTGTATGTATTTAATTTTATAATTTTAATCAAAACTTTGAACGCGATAAAGATCCGTTGGTGATTATTGATTCATGATTAATAATCAAAGAAATATGCTAAGTATGTGTGATAATCGTAAAAGTCTATGAAAAACTAATCACACTTTTGCAATCGTACCTACCCACTTGAAAACATTACAGTTTACTTGTCAAAACACATTGAAATAAAATAATGCTTTGCCGAAAATATTCGGCCTAAAATATATATAGCCATGGGTACCCATGTCATTCTCATCACTATAATAACACTTTTCTTGTTGATGTTACTAATTAGTATTAAAATATTAGTAAAAAAACGAATAAGGAAAAACGTTAGGTGAGTTAACGTCTCGCGAATACATATTTTGGATTTGTCATTTCATCCGATTTGGATGAAATTTAGTGGACGAGATGACGAACGAGTTCATCTAACTCACAGATGAATAAAAGTGTTCCTATAGAACAACTAGATAGACAGTATCAAAGAAAAATGAATGCGGAATACAGGAAAAAAAAATATCAGACACTGTCAGTAAAAATGAAAACGAATTTCGAAAACATGTGTCGAGTGCACGAAAGGAGCCTCGTCGAGGCGCACTTGAAATCCGTTCACCACATTGGTTCGACACGATAAGAAGAAGAAGTAAAAATGAAATATCTCCATTTTCAAATGATGATTGTTACTGAAAAAGCCTAGTAGTTTTAACATAAAATAGTTATCTAGCCCCGTTAGTTCTCTTTTTCGAAAATTATCATCGGACCAAAATGTACTAAAAGTTTGCCAAAGTGGCTCCCATTTTTCGATCACATTTTCATTGTACTACATTGTGATTCTGTACTCTGATACTTCTGTGATCTAACTATATTAAATCACAGGTTAGGTACTCATGTACACCGTATTTGAGTTATTTTGTGTCTAATTCTTTTTCGTCAAATTATAAGGAAATAATACGTCAAACCATTGACCAACTCATCATTGTATTTTCCTTATTTTTGACCACAAATTAGTTTAAATAAAATTTTAATGTAGTAAAAATTGTATGTCATCAAAGCGCCCTTATTATACGTGTAAAAAATATTATTTACTTTCGAAAAATATAACCGTTACGATAAACTTAAATCTTTTTAGAAAATAGGAAAGACTGACAGATATCTCCAAAACGCCCTAACGTTATTATAAACTTAATTCTAAACTTATGTACTTATTATTTAGTCTCATTCAATATCTTACAAAATAAGCTCAGCGTGCCTAGTAGCTCTATTAAGCACGCTGAGCTTATTTTGAAAGGTACCAAGATTATGCCCAATGCTTTAAGGCGATAAAGCAGTGTCTTATGTCGCGGGTGGCATATTGAACCCTTTGCTAATGAGGGACTCAGTTGAGCGAAGCGAGGGAGTTATGTAGAGTCCTGAGTGACGCGAGGGGTTCAAGCTACCCAAGACGAAGACAGGCTTTATCCCAGAGGAGCATACTCTACTTTTCACACCTTCTGCGAGGCAACAAAAAGCCAGGGCACCAGCAGCGAACGCCGTCTTTTGTTTCACAATCTTTGAAGTCGCGCTTTTTTTCTTTTTTTATGAGTTCTGTTTATGGTGGCTAGTTCAATTTTCGGTCAAACCTTTTTACAATGTTATATGGGAGTTCTTTGACTTAGAGTTTTCCACGAGTTTCCACTCGAATTTCACGTTCCAAATTCAAATCACATTACTACCCTTGGGAGTTACATACAATTTTACCTCCCTTGGGAGGTAATGCTTTGCTTTACCTTGATGATGTAATTGGACATTGTCGAGCAGGTGGTGTGAAAATATGTTTTTCTTCTTTTTTATTTATTTAACGAAGAACTTTTATTTTTTAGCGTTTTTCCACACATGTTTTATTGAATTGAAAAAAAAATATTTAGTCAAATGTCAAACGTCCTAGTCTCAGTTTTTTCTTCATAATAGCACCGATAAAAATGTTTATCATACTTGTCAGTTTTTAGACCGTCAACGACTTCATTCTAGGGGTGCCTGGCCGCCTATCCGACCAATGTCAACAGTTTGTTAACATCAGCATCTGGGTCAATAGAAATACTTATTGATTTGCACGATAGCAAATAACTACAAAAATATTCAAATACTACAGATTACTGATAGGTATTTTATTTATTTATTTATTTCAGAAAGCAAAATATTAAGAACTTAACTTGAAAATAAACTAATGTATTTTTTTATCTACCTTACCTATACGTGCCTATACATAGATTCGTAATTCACTTAAACTAAAATGAGCGCCCATTTCGTAATTCAAAAACAGAGACAGCCATCCAATTATCCAATGATACCACGATATTCAAAATTATCTTAAGTAATTCTCTGTGGTTATACCTATTAAGGTTCCTCATATTAATTACCCTAATCTATGGATGAAGGATCGAATTTATGTTCATGTTCATGCCGGAAGTTGAGAACTTTATTCATATTTCGAATAAAGTTCTCAACTTCCGGCATGAAACCTATTGCAAACTGAACCTCTTTTAACAGATTTTATAAGCAATCACTTTTTTCCCTAGGGCCTAAAATTCAGTTTTACTCCCGAAAGAAAAGTATGAAACCTTTAACTTTTTTTGTTGACGAAATCAAAAAACATGGACGAAACGAATAGTGTGAAGAAATTACTATAATACGGCGTACTTTTTGAGTATTAGTCCGAAACATTATGTTAGGATTTGGATTTGAGGATTAGCCTTAATAACAAAATTATTAAAAGTCGGTAGGTATACATATAGGTGTATTCTTATATTTTTCCTCTAGACTGTAGGCTTGGTTGTCATTGGGCAGGTCAGTGCCTTTGATAACGCAGCCATAGAATAGGGAATATACGCAGCATACAGTCGGCGACACAAGAAACTAACACAGCTCATAAATCACTATTATAATAATTATAATAAACGTTCACACACTCACACCCCTGCACTAGGATTCCCTGTGTCGCAGGTGGCATGGACACATACAACACATCACAACATCCAAGACCCGAGAACAAACATTTGTGTTCGTCACACAATTATTTGCCCCGACCGGGGATCGAACCCGGAACACCAAGCTTCGTAGGCAGGGTCACTACCAACTAAGCCACGGTGTCGTTCATTATTATAAACCACAAGTTACTAATTACCAAAACTGGTTGTCTGTTAAATTGGTTTACGGACGATAGTTTAACGTGACTACCAGCGTAACGGGACAATTAGCGTTACCGGACAATGACGTCAACGTTTTAGTGCAGCCGGCGTTCATCTATTTATTAGACGTCGACGACAAAAAACTTAAATGGGCAATGCAGAAGGGGTAGTAACGTTGTATCTGTGCAGTCAGAATGTTTGGTTACTAAAAAATATGCGCGTTTGGTACTACAGTGGCGCGAGTGCGGCGCCCGAGCCGAGCTGCGGCGAGCTGAGCTAGGTTTGCCATGCGGCCCTGGGATGGGCCTCACAGCAACGTGCGTGAGGGACACCGGTACGTGTTCTTCGGATATCCCGGGGTCCCTCTAATGCGCAGAGATCGGCCACCATGGGGTTTTAGTCGGTATGAGTCCGACATACCCCTCCGCCCTTGCCATGCGTACCTACAGGGCCGCGATCGAATCCGACCGGGACCCCGTGACCCTGTCAAGAGATGGTTCGCCGTCGAACTCTCGTCCGATGACGATTGGTTTGACGACGCATTAGCTAATGCGTCGTCCTGAGGTGATTGAAGGAATGTCAATGGGTTTTTAGTCGGTATGCCACCGGCCACTAGCACTCTGCTAGTAACTTGGTGGTGAGTCCGACATACCCCTACAGCTGTCCCCGGGCCGGAGGGGATGCGTAAACTGCATTTTCCAATTAAAAAAAAAAAAAGGTTTGAAATGCATACCGTTTGACGCAAGACCATAGAAAAACGACTAAAGGTAACAGTATGCCAATTTTTTTTATGTCCAAATGTAATCAAATTTAATTTGAATAAAAATTGACCAAATTTTTTAAGGATTTTTGCCTAAAAACATAAAAAAAATACTTTCCTAGCTAGAAACTCTAATGCCGAGTACTCGACCGAGACAGTGCTCTCGGCCGAGTACTCGCTACGTATAAACACAGCGCCGGGTGCTCGGCTGAGCGAGTGATGTAAGCTTTCACTGTCTCGGCCAAGTACTTACTCGTAAAGCGTATTATAGTATTCATGAATATAATGACAGATTATGATGGGAATTATTTCCACTTGACATGAATTAGCTAATTTTTCCTTTATTTTTGTGATATGCGTTTGTATTTTATTTTTTTTGTATTCTTTTTGGACATTTTATTGTATTGAAATTAACATTATTAAATAATACATGCATAGAATAAGAAAAAAATTGCATTCCCAAGCGGTAGATGTAAGTTGGGACCACTATTATTATGTAGTAGAAGTTTAAGAAGCATGGAAACCCTTACTACGCAAATAAATGATTTAATTGATTGATTGGTACTCGGTACGTGAAATCTAGGCATAAACACAGCGCCAACTGCTCGGCTGAGCGAGTGATGTGAGCTTTCACTGTCTCGGCCGAGTAACATTTTACTGTCTCGGCCGAGTACTCGGTACGTGTGATCTAGGCATAAAATACGCGCGACAAGCCACGAGAGACGCCTCATGCTACTGACACTCGCTAGCAAAAACCAAGCGTAACCGCCGCTATACGCGCGTATATCCGCGATACACTTTTGAAGTTTCGCGAGTACGGTTAGCATCAAAAGTCGATGACCACATATAGATTTTCAAAATCGCTTTAAATTTATTTTATTTTTGACAATGTGGTGTACAGTTAATTTTGAACTTTGATGATGTTCATTCAATACTAGCACTTGTAATAGTTGTAATATTGATCGATGTAGGTATAATAAATGGTGTTAAGTGATTTTGAAAATCTGAATGTGGTGATCGACTTTTGATGCTAACTGTACCAATCCGCCCATAAGTATAACAATAGTAAGTACAAAAATACGCTACTCTGAAATCACACTAAAGAGTTAAAAATTATCAGGGCATAGAACTCATTACATTATTTTGTTTAATATGAAGGTACTAACCTTACCTACTGAAGTATGTCGATACATCGTCAAATCTTGGGTCATTGAACCCTGAATCACGTCTGGCATCCGTCTCTTTCACTCCTATCTTATCAGCCATATTTGATGTCCCCTTCCGACAACTGGCTCAGATTAGTTTGAAAGTCAAGCTCAATTCTTAGGAAATGTTATCATTTTATCAGTTTCATTAGTTACACTAAATAGAAAATGACCAAATATACTTTAAACATAGATGAATTACGATGTTCATATAGAACACTAAGGTGGACAGTACCATACCAACTTGGATGCGGTATAATAGGTACATAAAGGACAGAAAATTATTAGACACCCTGTCAATATAAATCATGACAAATGTATATATAATGAAATATCTCTATTTTCAATAATATTTGTTACTTTTTACGATGGAGTTTTATTACCGATGAAAAAACCTAGTAGTTTTAACAAATTATCATATTTATCTAGCCCTGTGAGAAGTAACAGGGCTAGATAAATATTATAATTATGTTTTTCAAAATTTAGCCTCGGACCAAAATGTACTAGAAGTTAGCCAATGTGGCTCCCCTTTTTTTGACGCATTTTCAATGTAGGTACAATGTGTTTACCTATACTTTAATACTTCTATGATACTACTCTATCTCGTGCATTAGCGGATGGTATTTTGACACGTTTTCAGCCTTATAATTAATCACTTATTATTACATAGAGAAAAAAAAACATATTTTTCAACAGACTACAAAAAGAGGAGATTCTCAATTCGGTTTATTGTTTTTTGGTGAAAATTTTCTTTAGGCGCGCTGAGCACATCATTTTGTAGGTATTGAATAAGACTGAGCCATCACGGTCGGCTATGTAACGCTCGTTCGAGTAAAGTCAGAAAAATATATTCAAGTTTTCTCTTCTGAGCAAACACCTTTTTTATGAATCTGATTACCAATAATATTTTATGTACTACATTGGATTTCTATACTTTTATTCTTCTGTGACTTTAAAGGGTTAAACATCAGAAAAGATGAATGTATTATTTATTTTGTGGGAGTCATAATTGATGAGAAAAACTTGGGGGCCTTTGGGAAATTCCCATCATCGGCCCCCACGAAAAATTATCAAAAAATAAAATGAAAAATGCTAACCATTTTGTACGTTTTATTATAAATAAAATATTTTAAATCTCTAAAATGGGAAAAACTTGGGGGCCTTCGGGAAATTCCCATCATCGGCCCCCACGAGAAGAGAAAAATATATCAAAAAATAAAATGAAAAATGCTAACCATTTTGTACGTTTTATTATAAATAAAATATTTTAAATCTCTAAAATCTTCTTTTACATTTTTAGCCTTGTACATTTACCCCAAGCGTAGTCATAGCGTAGTAAAAGTTTTGCGTTAACAGTTAAGGTTAATGAACTCCCGAGTTTTCACCCACTTAGTCAACAAGGACACATTTATTTCCTAATGAAGATAAATACGATACTTTTTATCTTTTTGATAATAAAAGTGATATTGCAATTCAAATAAGAGTTTATCAACATTCGCAACAAGCCATTGACCTAGTCTCTTACTTGAGAAACGAAAAACGTAAAGAAAAGAAAAAATAGCTATAGTATAACATACTATTTTTATTTAATGCCAGATTAATAAAACTACCAATAAAATGATTAAGTAAGTTGGTATTAATATTTATGGCTCTCACTATTTTTTATTAAATATTAGACTCATTATTTACAGTGTAAGTACCTACCTATGTTATTAATTATATACTTATTAATTAATTGGGAATTTCACATTTTAAGGAAGGTTTATGGGTGATTTTAACTGTGTCCCTTTTTTGCCTGTCAACTGTTGCAGAGGAAAAGTAATGTTATTTGCGTAGGTATGTTACAACAACAGTGTAATGCCAAAAACTCGTTGCAATATTTTGAGGAAAACATGCATAAAAATTAAGTCACAAAACAGGAAAGGCTCCTTGACATACAAACACGTTCGAAATTCAATTCTGAAACGCCCCTCGAAATCGAAATCATCGCGGTCACCAAAATCCGGTCACGGCGAGGGGAGACAAACCGCCAAAATTATTTGCTGCGAGCCAATTCAAGGTCGCAGTGAGGCAGGTCAGTTGTGACGTCACTGGCGCCCTCCAAAACGTGAGGTCGACGACCGCGCCGCCATCGCGGAAACTGTGCTGTGCGCGTTCGGAATTCAAATTGGGCCTTTTGTTATTGTGTGCGTGAGGCCCGCGCGATTCGGCGTTCATACAGCCTGACAATGTGTTTGTGAATCTGAATACTCATTGTGATGTTGATGTGTGGGTGTGTGTCACGCATTCACGCAGTTGTGGATTTATTTTTCAGTTTTGAGAAAAACAATGTCTCTATTTTGGTCTTATTTTTATTACACAGGTTATACATTTGGGTATAAATGTTTCCGCGTTTTATTATTAGTTCACTCCCGCCATATTTCCTTTACTTGCCTACCAAACTAAATTCACCTGAGTACCTTACTAAGTAATAAAGTAATTTGTCTTTATAAAGCCTTCCAGCTTTCTAATTGTTTTGCAAATGCCTAGCTAAATCATTAGAAGTCTGCATCAACTTTCTATATATTTTTTTAATTAAGGATACCATATTTTTCTATTATACCTACAAACAAAACAAGAGCACAACAAAGACCCTGCATAACAGGTTTAAATAAATAAAAATGGCGGCGGCCAATCCTCTAACGAGGTTCAAATTTCGGTTGCTCAGGAGTGGGGTTAATATGCGTTAGGAACAGACAAAGGCCCTTTCAATATATATGAGAGTAGCTTGTAAGACATCAGTTTCGTTTCTTTACAACTATTTTGTTTTGTTTTTGATAAATTTATGAGTTGATAAATTCTAAAAGACCAAAACGGAAGCCATTAAAATAACAAACTGTGGTAAGTTATCCCCTTACATAAGAATGTTTTTTACTAAATTATTTAGGTATGAGTATTTAGGTAAGTACATAAAATAATTTAAAAAATTGCTTAAAAATAATTTTATTTAATTTTATTATTCATAATCCGTGACCATACTAACCATGATTGTGGGAAGTGTGAAATCCTACCTATTCCTTATCTTCCAATTTTGTAATTGTTAGGTATAAAAATAAAGTCTTTAAAGAAATAAAACTCAATAGAATAATAAATTGAATTAACCCCAAGTCCCCAATTCACAACACAGCAGTAAATAACTAAATTAGCATACTGTTACCAACTATCTATCATCATGACTAGAGACGCCCATTCACAGACTGCCGAAAATACCGTCAACTTTTTTTTCTAACTCCGCGTCGACCAATCAGAACACCCAAATTTGAAGATGCGCAGGAGTGGCCGAATTTCTAAACGAGTTAGACGCACACTAGCGTAGCGATAGAGCCGTTTGATTTGTTGTTTCTATGTGTGTGTATAGTGGGGGGAATTCCCATTAGATTTGGTAATAGAAATCGTTAGGGGAATCGTGTGGAGGTCATCTATGAATTAGTAAATAGAAAATACTAAAGTATTTAAATTCTCTATTACACAAAATTGGGCTTAATGGCTTAATAACATCTTTATTTTTTTATTCTAAAAAAAAAATATACCTACCGGGTGTAAAAAAACTAAGTACTTGCGAAAACTATAAGCACGCATTAAGACCATGATTTTAAAAATATTGAGACCAAAAAACAATTTAAACGAGGCTGATTAAAATAAAAAATACAAAAGTTTCGACTAAAATTGAATCAAAAACTAAGATTAACTGGCAACACTGATAAAAAATAAATAAATATACAATAGGTACTTATATAGAACTTATTTGTATAGTAAATACATCCTCCCATCGTCATACATACACACTAACGTATTAGAATGAATGTGTGTATGCTATTACCATTTAGTGAATAGAAGTGTCAAACGGACGCACATTGAATTATTTATCAATGGATTTCGGCATTTGATGGATGTCCTGATTATGAGCACTTTGTATGATAAACGTAATAAGACTGAAAGGATTTCATGGACACCCAAAGTACCAAGTAAGTACTGAGTATTATGTTGAAGCAGGTCCATTAGATTAATTAAACGTTTTGAAATACTTACTCTAAAATGTCTCTAGACTTGAAAATCTAAATTTCCAAAATATCTATGATAAAGGCCACAAGTACTGCGAATGTTTTAGGAATACTTAAAGTTAGGAGTATAATAATATGTTAGTTGTGAATAAAGAATAGGTAATATGAGTATTTTTTTTTTCTTAAAAAGTATTTTATTTTGTTATTAGCTCACCATAGAGTCGTTAAATTGTAGACAGATCCCAGGCACTTTTCGCAAGTTCACAATTTAGCTGATTGCAGTCTGGTGTCCGTGTAAGTTCTGTACACTTACCAAGGAAAAAATTACATATGATATTTAATAAAGTTATATTCTTTGGTAAAATATTGAGAACAAAAAACGGTATAATTGTATCAATCAGTATTCGGCATTTAATTTTAATGAAAAAATTGAGTACTATGTATTTAAATATGCTGTAAAACTTATACAATAATGATAAATTTGATAAGAAACTAGCATTTATTTTTTTATTTCAGGCTATGTCAATAAATCATTTTAATCATCCACAAAAGAAAGCTTGAAATATCCTTCAATAAGTAATATTTTTTACACTTACTTATATGTATATATTTTAATAATTACATTTCCGCTACAGTTTCAAAATAAACAGTGTCGTGTATATTTTGGTGAACGTTAAAAAAACCCCTTGTTTTTGTCTTGCAGTGTACAGACAATGGTCGTACAATTTTAAGTGTAATTATCACCGTCCGTCATTGTCGCGCTGTGGCATACGACATTTGTTTCGCTGACTGTACATGTACAGCAATACGGAGTTGTAGAGTTTGCAAATTAATTTTTGAATAGCTTTTTTGTGTAAAAACGCAATTTTCATGTTGAAATAAACACATTTGTTTTTGAATAAAGAAGTCAAAAAAAGGTTTAAAAAGGTTTTTTGTTATATCAATCTGAATTACATTATTATTGCGAAAGTTTGTAAAAATGGATGCAGAGATGCATTTTTTGCGCTTAATCTATTCAACTGATAGAGTTAAAATTACGTGTATAATATAAGGATACCGACATAAGCCAGTAATGAATAAGGATATTAATTTTTATCACGCTACCATTCGGGCAAAACCGCTGCAAACACTGCTACTCATTTACGTGTTACTCGATGGAAACTCCTCGCAGCTAGGAATAAGTGCTTATCTAATAATAGTCAATTACTTATGTTTAACCTAACACAAAATACCTCCGTGATCAATTTGCAACTGGCGATGGTTACAAGGCAGGTGTCACCAATCCGTGGTAACCTACCAACGGTTGCCGGTTGCTGGTTGCCGGTTACCAGCTAATTGGGCAGTCGTGTCACGACTTTCTCTTAAGATTCGCGCGGTGACCAGACTTTACGTTTTAATACAATATGTTTTTTTATTATATGCTTAAGTTTGATAGCTGCAGTGCCCTTCAAACCGGACAACAGTGATACTTTACGGTAGAATATCTGGCAGTGTGGTATCTCCGTGATCAATTTGCCAGGTGTGACCGACCAGCAGTAACCAACAACGGTTGCCAGTTGCCACCTACACCACCCTGGCTGGCACTCACAACTTCGTTTGCGTTGCAAAATTCCAAATTTCTTTCTTAGTACTTAATCTCTTGACGAACATAAACACCTCTAATTTTGAAGTTTCTGTCCAATGGACTATCTTGTAGGCTGTCAGTAAGAGAGGATCAGGGTTTCACATGATTTTACTTACTGTTGATCTCTAAAAGAGTACATATAAATTATTTATACCAGTAAACAAAACAAATATAAAGTAAATAACAGACAAAGTGTGGCCAAACGTAAACTTTTTAATAAAAAAATATATCTCAACTTTCCCCAAATTCTGGTCACCCGACACTAACTGGTGACACAGTAATCGAGACATCGCCGGACCTCTATTATTGCAGTGATATTTACGATCATGCAAATTGGATGAATTGACCCCTTTACATAAATTAATAGCAAGTATCATTTGAAAGATGCTAAAAATTGCCTAAACACTCATAATGAGAAAAACCTTCAGACTTAATTTTCATTCTTTGGATTTAAATATTTTAAAACGATTTTTATATTGTTAGTTATTCTCAAGAAAAATTAAGCATAAAAAATCAATATGATTATAAAGATATGATATAATAATTATATATACTGACTAAAAAAAATTATTAAATTTGAAATTTTTAATTTCTGAACTCAATCAGTATTTTCTCACTAATGTTGTGATCGATATTTTGCGGTTCCTATTTTATTATGTATTTTCCGGGTTGCCTGGAAGAGATTGCACACAGCGATAAGGCCGCCCTTGTACTACCTACCTTAAGGTCTTTGTATTCTTGTTCTATTGTTTTACTCTGTTTTGTTCTTGTTGGTGTACAATAAAGTGTTCATCTATCTATCTATCTATCTATCTATTTTTATCAAATGAGAAATAAAATTGTAGGAACACATCTATTTTTCCCCAATCGTGGGGGCCATGCTTAGGAAAATTTCGTGGGGTCCTTAGGTGGTTGATTAAGGGTTAATCAAGATAGGACTGTTTAAATTTCAGTCATTTTCTCTCATAAGTATGAATTTACTAAATGCCTGAAACACCTACTTCTAATTCTTAGATACTTATTCCAGTCAGTGAGTAGGTAGGTAACCATTTAATTTCAAATTTTGCTGTCATGTTTCACTTCTATTGAAAATTGCAGGTGTTTACCCACCCACAGTTCAGTCTATTGAGATTATCGCCTTGAAAAACATTGGTAAGTACATTCTGCCATCATAGAAGTAAATTATAAAGTATACCCCACCAGATAACTGATAGAATACATAATACTCTTTTTTTGTAAATACATACATAGAATAGAAAACATAAAATAAAAAACACCGTTACTTGCGCGCTCTACTGACTGATAAATTGAGCTACTTGCTGCTCTTTTCAACCGACTTCAAAAAAGGAGGATCAATTCGTTTTTTTTTATAATAACAATCGTAATTAAAATAAATAATTTGAAATGTTTTATCAGCCAACTTCAAACGAGGTAAGCAATAAGGTTGAATGTTTTTTTTAATGTATGTTACATCAGAACTTTGTTGTTTATAAATAAACCGATTTGGATCTGCTTTACTGTGATTTTTCAGTGGTGTTTACGGTCACTAAAATCCAATTGACGTCGGTTGTCTATGTTTTTTTTAAACCTTGATTTTCGAGGAATCGGCTAAATACCCATTTAAGCTACGTTCTATATAACTGCATAACAATCTCTGTGCATACGTTGCGTAACATTGCAGGTTCGATGCCGGCTAATAAGATTTGTCGCACAAAATACTGCTAAACACTGCGCTGCTGCGGCGTAGCGGGTGGTTTGGCCCGCGGTGGGTTGCGTTTCGATTCCCGCCCCCAATGCGTTTCGGCATTTTATCTTTATAACAACATAGCAATGGTTAAGAGCTACTTACTTCTTGTTGTGTAGATAAAGCTATAGCGATTTTAAAAGTCCAAAATTGGGTTGAAAGAATGGGAGTTTAAATAAATAGCCACTAGTTAAAAAAGGAAATGAAACCTATTTTTTTTATTTTGAAATTATAGCAACAGCTTGAAAATATAAAAGAAATTTTCAAACTAATCTCCACTGCAATGTCCCGAAAAAACGTTAGGTTCCTGTGATAATATCAAAAACGAACTACCCAAAAAAGTCAACGCGGCAAAGTCGCATACAGTACCTACCTAGCTAGTTTTTCATAAATACCTAAGCCTTGGTATGTACCCTTTTCCGTTATACATAAAAAAATTGGTTGTCTGTAAAGTTGGTTTACGGACGATAGTTAAACGTGATTACAACCGTAACGGGACAATGAGCATTACTGGACAATTACGTCAACGTTTTCGTGCATGCAGCCAGCACTATGGTCCATATGAAAAAAAAAATGGTCATCACAACTAAAATTGGAATTTCGATCTGAAAATGATATATGTGACAGATAATGACTCCCCCAACAAGTGTTGTTCTATAACTAAAACTCGTGGAGTGATTAGTTTTGGCGTAAACTAATACTTGGTGTTTTTTTGTATGGGAGAAAACACACTTTAGGTTTTTATGATGATTGAGTCAGTTTGCCCCACTTTTGACTTATGTGGTGGTGGCCTAGGGTCTCTTTTAAGCAACAAAGTTTATATTACGTGCCGCCACTTGCCGCCGCACGAGAAAAATGAAAAAAACGTTTTTCTTAGAAATTCAGTATATTTTTGTGTCATGTAAGACTATGACTCACTGGACAACTTTTGTTCTAGCAAAAATAAATTGGAACAGTAGTTTTTGCGTTATGAAGTATTTTTGACTTTTAAAAAACTATTTTTAATATTCATTGTAGTTCACCACTTGGTGGCTAGAATGGAATTAAGTTATGTATGGGAAGGATAATGTAAAAAAACATTTTTTTTTCATAGGAAAAAACTCACGTTATTTTTTTATGACATTTGAATCTATTTGCCCCACCTTTGGCTTATATGTAATAATTATTAGGTGGTGGTCTAGGGTACCTTTTAAGCAATTTAATTTAAATAACGTGCATCCACTTGACGTTACTAGAGAAAAATTAAAAAAAATCTCTCACATATATCATTTTCAGATCGAAATTCCAATTTTAGTAGTGATGACCAATTTTTTTTCATATGGACCATAGTGCGGCGTGATTCATCGATTTATTACAAGTAGTCACGTCAAAAACTATTTACTGTGAACTATTTTCAATCCAGTGCAGTGAAGCTACTCTCGCATTCGGAAGCTCGCGAAATAAATTGACTTATGCAGTGAAGCCGCACCAGTGTTCGTAATGCGCCGCGTCGCGACTCGCGCGGTGTTGGCAAACACCACCCAATAACACACATCATCAGCTTCTAAACACCTTCCTTACTTGCCACACCAAAATGAGTCCCAGATATTCTGCTACAAAGCAGTTATGTGTAAGTATTAAAGATTTTTTCACACCACCTGCTCGACAATGTCCAATTACATATCATGCTATCAAGGTAAAGCAAAGCATTACCTACCAAGGGAGGTAATGTTGTATGAAACTCCCAAGGGTAGTAATGTGATTTGAATTGAGAACGTCAAATTCGTGTGGAAACTCGTGGAAAACTCTAAGTAAAAGAACGCCCATATGGCATTGTAAAAAGGTTTGTTCGATAATCGAACTGGCCATTCATAAAAAAAAGGCGCTACTTCAATGTTAAAAGACGGTGTTCGCTGCTGGAGCCCTCGCGTCTCGCATTTTATTGCCTCGCAGAAGGGTGTGAAAAGTAGAGTATGCTCCTCTGGGATAAAGCTTGTCTTCGTCTTGGGTAGCTTGAACCCTTCGCGTAACTCAGGAGTTAACTGAGTCCCTCGTTAGCTCAGGGTTCAATATGCCACCCGCGACATAAGACACTGCTTTATACCCTTAGTGCATAATCTACTATTATTTACACAACTAACTACTAACAGAGAAGAATTATAAATTACATTTAATATAATAAAATTAAACTATAAATAACCTAGTCGGTCGTTGTCACCACCAGACGGCAACGTGCCCAGAACGCTGGCGGCATTTCCACGTTGAATGGCATAAGTATTAATGTGTTCCGGTTCTGGTATCACTCTTTACCACGTGTTTCACGGTTTTCTCCTGTATGAAGCAACCGCGTCAGATCACGCTGTCCGTCGCAGGTTGAGATCGCAGTGGCCGGTTATTTCCTACCTTCTTCTTATCGTGTCACAAGTTCTTTCGAACCAATGCGGTGAAAGAATTTCAAGTGCGCCTCGAAGAGGCTCCTTTCGTGCACTTGACACAACTTGTCCTTCATCGTTTAGCAAAAGTTTTATATGCACATATATATTTTTTTGAACAGAAAAATCCATTGGTGTACCAACGGGTTCGAACCCACGACTTTCGGATTGAAAATCGAGGCACCTCCCGCTCGGCCAACACGGCTTTGAGCAAGAGATCGAGTATTAGGCGCTGTCCTAATTGGCATTGATCGTACGAGCAAACGATGCTATTTGATCGCATGATGAAATTAGCCATATGAATAATCGTACCATCGTACATGATGAATTTAGGACATTCTGAAGAGATTACTGTAAGTTAATTTCATCGTACGACCAAATCGCATCGTTTGCTCGTAAGATCAATAGCCAATTAGGACAGCGCCGGGCTAGATAAAGTTCTAAGGCTAGTGCGTTAGATTTTCTCTTCTCATCTTCATGAGTGTGTCTGTCAGTTTGTTATCGATATTCGGTAGAAGCATCTTGGTGTGCTAGCATTTCGTTCTTTCTCCACCTGTGTCTCGCGCTTCTTCATTTGAGTAATCAAGGTTGTATGAATCTGTGCTCCACCCAGCAGGTATGTGTCTGATTGGTCCATCCTGCTTCCTAAATCGAGATCACCTAGGCGAGGCGTGTGGGCGCCAGACGACGCGCATTCCGAACAAATTGGCCGTACACACGACACTATTTAACGTGTATTTTATATGAATAACAAGTTTAATAATATATAATAGGTAAATGTCTATTTTTTTTATTTTGCTGCTGATGTAAAATGTTTGCTGAAAAATCGTGGTTAAATGTTTATCTTTTCAACCAACTTCAAAAATGAAGGAGGTAATCAATTACTATGAGATATTTTGATGTTCAGTCTCGAAGGTCCAGTAATTTACACGTTTATTTCACAGTGCTCTTCAATCCGGAACACAACTGCTTTGCAGCAGAATGGAGTACTGTGTTGGTACCCATGTAGACGGAATCCTGCCAGAATCTGCGTTTACAAAATAACATAAAAATTATGTTTATTTATTTTCCATTCCGATTAAAAGTTAAAACGATACTCTCCAACTATCGACGTATGGCAATGATACAAAACGATTCTCATTCTGTAACACATTTGCGCTCAATGGGAAATAGAACGGACATAAAGAAACTGGATGTAACTTGACTTAATTTTTAAAAAAAACGAGCGAGCATTACAATAGTCGGTTAATATGAGTAACATCTGAAATCTCATTTACCCAAAACTTGGAAGGCTGATATTTACTTATTTTTCTGAGATTGGTTCCATCTGACGTCACCAACTTCCTGTTACACACTTTCTATGCATTTCACGAAATCACTGGCACAAATTGTCAGAAAGCGAATGGAAATATGGTTCATATTAAAATACTAGCTACTATTTGCGGTTAATAATAGATTATAGCGTTATAATCAGACAGCCTACAGGCTAAGTCAGTGGTCCTAGAAACTTGTAACTATGAGGATTATAACTATGGGTTGCTCAAGAGCTGAAAGTGTGTAGTGTGTACTAAGAAAAAAAATTGTATATTCGCAACCACTTCGCAACGCAAAGGAAGTTGCAGGCGTCAGCTAGTTACAAGAATAAAATGGTTTAAACCACATGACAGAAGTATTAATACATAGAAACACAATGTACATATTTCATTGAAAATGCGACTAATAAAAGAAGCTTATTTTCGAAAAAGAAAAGTAACAGGGCTAGATAAATATTATATCTTAAAACTACTAAGTAGGCTTTTTCATTGTTAATAAAACTACACCGTAAAAAGTAATTCACATTATTTGAAAATGGAGATATTTCATATTTATTGACAAGGTGTCTGAAATTTTTTGGTCCTGTCTTACGACTCCATTTTCATTTGACTGTCCATCTAGGTGTTCTAATATAGGAACACCGTTATTCATCTATGGTTTAAACATGCTAAATTTCTTGAACATCCACATATCCGTCTATTCCCGATTGTCACTACTAGGGACAATTTATCCTGACCAACTTTCGCCTAGATATTTTGAAGTATTTTCGTATTTGGAGGCTAGTGCACTTCCAGCTAATCTAGCTCTTTGTCCCGACAAAGCATGGATAGTTTCGCATATTTTCGCTGGACATTATCTGTGTCGGACGGTGTCGACTAACTTCGTGTGTTTCCGCGCGTCCCGCGGGATGAAGGGTGGTGTACTGTGTGAGGGTAGGCTTACATTTTAGAACCATTTTACTGATGGAATGGGTCCGGAACCGAGTTTAAAGGCAGAGGATTCTGTATGACTGAACTAAGGGCTCTTTCAATTTAGACGTTTCGTGTCGGACCGCTGCAGTGCCGAAGCGGTGCGTTTGTCGTGCGGCGTTCGTCGGTATGAACGATTAGCTATATTGACTATTAAAGCTCACATTTATATTATACTCTTACTTAATTTTGCAGTAGGTAATATAAATGTAAAAGCTTGGGAGTGTATACATGTCTCTATGAGCTGACTGTGCATACGCAGTTTTCTAGACTTGTGCAATTCTACTAAAATACCTCTTTCCATCTGTTTTTCAAAGGCCCTATTAAACCTACATAAATCGCATAGGTACTAGCAGGTTTCTATGAGCACACCATTTCGATTTGATAATATAACTTTCGGGGCGAGTAAAGGGTGTGTTAAAATTTTTAACACTGGCTATATGACACCCCCTGGATATAGGTAGTGTTTAACACTACCATTGGTTCTCGATTCTCGAATTTAGATCTGTCTTTGAAAATAGTGCGTGGAGTTTTTCGCTGTCGAGTAAAGATCATTTAAATTCAAGTTTTTTGATTTATAGCTAGATATTTCTGAAATGCCTTTGATGGTACAGCTGGTAAATTGATTGATAGATTACAACTCAAATAACTATGTATTTTAAAAAATTATAAGCTTTTCCTGCAGGATTCTGCCTGTGATAATGTGCAAACAATATACGGTGTCCAAATGCATCAGTCCAGTTCTGTGTAACTAATGGATGATTTCTCCAGAATAACGCTTAAAACTACTGAATAGTATAATGTATAGTATGGTTACTTTTTATCTCGATATCACGCGGATTAAGCCTTGGGCATCAGTTAGAGTGCGCCTCGAAGAGGCTCCTTTCGTGCACATGACACATGATTTCGAACTTTTTAAGTTCTATGACATGCCGGTTTCCTAAAGATTTTTCCTTCACCGTTAAGCACGTGTTTTAATGCACACAATTTTTTTGAACAGAAAAATCCTTTTATGTACGACCGGTTTCGAACCCAAAGTCGAAAGTGATACGATAAGAAGAAGAAGCATTCGAGAACCGATGGTAACTCCCCAGCTAATGCAGCAGGTAGTTACGAGCACTCTGTATTTATGGTGCCCATAAACTGCGACGCAGCCAGGGTGCTCCGCCATAACTCATTTATCTGCCGTATTGTGATCATGCCCGGAAAATCTTTGAGATGAGAAAATTCTGACGCTGCGTTGATGACGTGTTTGATTCATAACTACGAAGGCTGAAGAGGAATCTTGATATTTCAAAACACTCATAGGTCTTGTGAGTTGATAGTATAAATCATATAAACCCAGAAGCGCCTTTTTTACATGTGGAAATCCTCAGGGCATGCCCTCCGCACTTGGGGGAGGGCGGAGGGGTATGTTGGACTCATACCGACTAAAACCGCATGGTGGCCGACCTCTGCGCATTAGAGGGACCTCGGGGTATCCGGAGAACTCTTACCGGTGTCTCTCACTCACGTTGCTGTGAGGCCCATCCCAGGGCAGGCTTGCGCCGACCCCGAGCTCCGCTTGCAGTGCATGCCTCCCCGTGCACTGCAGTCTTCCCACCCAAAAGCACCTAGCTCGTCTCAGCACTTCCCTGCATTAAACAAAATAGAAGATCCTCAGTTTCAAGATGAACAGTCCGCCACAGTGGACACTCACTTACAGGCCGCGGAATATTCCTAACGGGTGCCGGCGACCTATTACCTACTCTGGGCGATTGTCGGTAACACGATTATACTAATTATAAGTTTAAATAAGTCTTCACAAATCTGTTTTCTAAACAATGTTTTTTCTATTTTTTGGCTATTCTTGATTTATATAGGTAAAAACATTTTTTTCAAATACTTAGTCAGCATCTGTAACTATAACTAAGTACGTAATTTTTAAGTTACAAATCATTAAATATATTATTTATTCTACGATAGCTTTAAGCCGGTAGTCTGCCTTCTGGCGGTAAGTCCAACATACCCTCTGGCCCAGCCTGAGAGATGTGTAAATGCATTTTCCCATTGCAAAAAAGGGGTTAAGACATAAAAAAAAAACAAAAAAACCTGGTCCTTACTACCCGCTGTATTACGCAACACACCTCAACCCTCCATTCACACGATCTTAGGTACTCCAGATAACTGATACAATACTTAATTTTTATTTTGTAAATACATACTTACATACACTACATAGAAAGCACCCAGTCTCAGAGTTTTTATGAAC
This sequence comes from Lobophora halterata, assembly GCA_932526365.1. Taxonomy (NCBI): domain Eukaryota; kingdom Metazoa; phylum Arthropoda; class Insecta; order Lepidoptera; family Geometridae; genus Lobophora; species Lobophora halterata. Next base: position 2,093,250 of record OW052023.1, on the reverse strand, counting down.
TTTTAGCTTGTTCATGGTAACTCCTGCACCTCTACATATCAGCAATTCACATACAGGGTAAAGGAGTAGGACCTATAGTCTTAAATCCAGGCTTCCCCAATAATCCTGAAATTACTTAGATTATTGTCTGGATTAAGCAAACGGAAGCCGTCTCGTTCAATTAATTAACTCCATCCAATCTAAGCTCAGCTTAACTCTGTTTTATAGCTTAAAGACAGGTAGATGTTTACTTTAGCTGAAATTAACTTTGACGAGCTGTATGATTCGTTTAACTTAAAGAGAAAAACTACGGTTTTTATTTACACAACTAACTAATAGCAGAGAAATATAATAAATAACAACAAATAAAAAAAATAAAAAATAAATGAACTAAATAACCTAGTCGGTCGTTGTCACCACCAGACGGCAACGTGCCCAGAACGCTGGCGGCATTGCCACGTTTAATGGCAATGCTTATACGCTGTGCAAAGTAGAAGCCAGCATTCTGGTCACGTGTAGACTCTTTTAGCCTATCAGCCAGATCTTTGTAGGAATATATATAAAATTAATAATATATATATAATAAATATAATAAAAAATAAAAGAGAAAAATATGTTAACAAACCTTATAGTTACGTATAACGTGAAAGTCTAAATAATTTAGGTTTTACAAAAACATAGACAACCGACTTCAATTGGACTGTATAGTGACCATAAACACAACTGAAAAGTGACAGGGAAGCAAAATACGTAATTTCGTTTACTTCGACCACTTTTTTCAGTTATTTTTCTTTTTAATTATCATTTTATTAACACCCAATGACACGGATGAAGGGGAGAATGGGGTAACTGCAAAAAACAATATTTAAAACAAACTTAAAAGTTTATTAAAACTGAGAACCCTACTGCGAAAATATTATACTTTAATTTCCCATTCAATATTCCAAATAAGTTTAAACATATGATTTATAAATTTTTATGTAATCTCCTTTTAATTTCCTTCATTTTGATACCCTACTCGATAGGTTTGGTTAACAAAAATTTATAAAGGGGGCATCCATTAATTACGTGAGGCTCTTAGGAGGGGGAGGGGGTCGAGTCAAACCTCACCCAATCTCACGTGGGAGAGGGGGTGGTCTCGGCAAATCTCACGTAATTTTTTTCCGCAAGAAAAAGTTTCAATGCTGTGAGAATTATTCATAAATTAATTTCATTAGAAAAAGTCTTTCATTTATAAAATAGTTTTTTCTTAATTTAATATTTAGTGGCTGTGAACGAATATTTATTAACAGTTAATAAATCAAAAATCTCATGTAATTAGGCACATATTAACTTATTTAAATTAAAAATATGTATTTCGAAAAATCTCACGTGAGATTAGTGGAGGGTGAGGGGGTCGAGCAAGATCTGACGAAATCTCACCAAGGGGGGAGGAAAGTCGAAAAATCGCCAAAATTACCTCACGTAATTAATGGATGCCCCCAAACGACTTACTATTTAGCGCCAAAAATCCGCCATCTTCATAATTTATTTTAAAAACCCTTTTAAGGATACTCGGTTTATTGAGACAAATCTAATGATACCATAATTGCCAAAATCCATTCACCCGTTTGGAAGATATGAGGTAACAAAGAAATTAACATGCATAAATACAAGATACGCGCGAAAAACATAACCCTTCCTTTCAGTCGGGTAAAAATAACACACTATTATGGCCTAAAATTCACGATTCACTAACCAAATTAACCCATAAAACAATTTCCCATCCATTTTCCCCATATTTCCCAGTTAATTTTTTTAAAGCACTGAGGCACGGGTGACGTCACGCTCAAATTGGCCAGTAGGTTGTATAATGTGGCGGCTATGATCAGGACATGGGGTAATTGCCCAATGGACTTCCGACTCACTGGGTATGGACGGTCGGCAGGTACTTCCTAGTTAAAAAAAACCGTAAGTATCTCCTAACATAATGTTTTATTCCAATATTTCGTGTCTATTCCAAGGTTGCCTGAAAGAGTTCTTAGCGAGAAGGCCGCATTTAACCGCTTTTTTTCAGTATTATTTCTTCTTCATGTATCTTTATCAACCGACTTCAAAAAAAGAGGAGGTTATCAATTCGGTAGAATGTTTTTTTTTAATGTTTGTTACCTCAGAACTTAGTTATTTGATTATAACGGGTATTTATCAAATAACTATGTGTGAAAATCGCGAAAGTCTACGAAAAACTACCCCAGAACTTATTGTTTAAAAACTGATTTGAAAAAAAATTGTTTGAGAGAATATTATGTACGTTTAGATTGGTCCCACAGAAATTTCATCAAAATCGGTTCAGTAGTTTAGTTATTATATCAAAATAAATTACAAAAATGTAACAAAAAAACTTAATCAAATCGAAAGATCGGAGAGAAGAACCTCCACCTTTTTTGAAGTCGGTTAAACAATAATAGAAGTAGCAATAACTTCTATGCCAACTAATCAGTTTCAACAGGTATTGTGTTTTGCTGACGCTCCGTCCAAACGCGTGGAGCGTGTGTTCACGGACATGAACGATTTAATCCTGCGCTGGATTCGAATGCGCCCTCACTTATTTCCGCTGCACTAGTCCACGAACGATGACCGCCAATAGGGGATGGAACATCCCAATAATAGATAATATAAACAAGCATAAGTATAATCAGCCTATAATGTTCCCACTGCTGGGACTCAGACCTACTCTCGGCAGGAGAGCGAATGGGTCTTAATCCACCGCGCGGACCCAATGCTGATTGGTGGATGTCACATGCCATAGAACATTTTTTTTCTGTCCTTTGACATGCCGGTTTCCTCACGATGTTTTCCTTCACCGTTGCGAGAACGTGGGATGCATACATAGATTTTTTCGACTGAAAAAACCGATTTAAGCATGATTGCCACCGGGATTGGAACCCGCGACTATCAGATCGCAAGGCAAGGGCCTCATCCACTCGGCCACCACGTCCTCCTGAACAAGCTTAAAGTTTATAAAAAAGCGTAAAAATGCGGAAATAATATGCATAATATTACCAATTCATTATTCCAAATTAAATTTATACATATGACTTATAATATTGTTATAATCTTCTTCATTTTGTTACCCTACTCGATAGGTTTGGTAAACAAAAATGTAGGACCAACTTACTATAATATTTACTTAGTGCCAAAAATCCGCCATTATTGAGAACATATTTTAAAAACCCATCTAAGAACACTCTGGTTATTGAGACGAATCTCACGATACCTTACCTTTACTGTCAAAATACAAATACAAATACAAATACAAATCATTTATTTATAACTCCATAGCTACAAGTCAACATTAATTTATAATAAAATTGGTAAATTAAATAATTCATTCATATCATAAAATACATTTTCCAATAGCCACTTCTTCAAACGAGCTTTGAAGGTATAGATGGAAGGTGCATCACGTACAGTGTCAGGTAGTCTATTGTACACTGATGGCCCTATTATATATACGGATCTTTCAGATTTAGCGAGCCTGTGTGCGGGCCTGTACATCACATGTACACATACATGTGTGTGTGTACATCCAGCCGTTTGGAAGATACGAGGTGACAAATATATATATACATACATACACTACATAAGTACATACAAGATAGGTACGCGCGAAAAATATACTCGCTTAGAAGGATAAAAATCTGGGAAGTTGGTAGATGTATTAACAAGTAATGTAGAATAAAAATCTAAAAACCACGTTTTTCTGTTTTTGGGTTTTGCTCTATCTCGTTTCTTTTACGAGGAAAACGCTATAGGTTTCTAGGGCAGACTTGCACCAAACTTTCGAAGTTCCTAAGCAACAACTTTACTCGCTTGACAGTTCTTAACGGTCAGAATCTGTACTGTTAAGAGCTACCAAGCGAATAAAGTAATTGCTTAAGGACTTTGACAGTTTGGTTCAAGTAGGCATAGATCTTATATTTTTTTGTCGATCTCTCTGTTTTAGAATGTATTGCCATCGAGTTGTAAGCTACCCTGAATTCAGCCGAATAACTAATCAGAGAGTATTCGAAAATTGAGTTACAAAATTCCACCCGGAACGACAGATAGACAGACAAAAAACAAAGTAACTTATAAAAAACGTGGTAAAATAATAATGTTTATGTGCCTAATTTATATCATCCACTTGCGAATTCTTAATAGATCATTAAATATATAATTTATCGACATTCTATTGGCTCCTGTTTATCAATTTGACATTTATGTAAGAACCTCCATTATCTACCAATCAGCTTGTAGGTTGTACCTACTTCGCTCGCCCAATAGCCCTGACTAAGCGAATCCCACCTCGTAGTATAAAAAACACGTCAAAAATATTAGGTAAATTAAGTCAACTTTACATTTTGATCTAATGAAAAATTTTGACGAGTAAAAACCGCTCGTAAGTTATTTGTAGAGTTGGAGCAGTTGAGCTACCTAATAGATCGTTTGCAACGGCCTATGGGTGGCCCAATTGTTAAGTTTTGTTCATTTTGTATTATAGATATATATAGCTCTGTATCTAGATGTTTTGTAGGAACACTAATATTCTCTGTGCCTAGGTCATAAACTTAGTGCACCTGTGGCAGGTGTTCTACCCTAACTTGGCCTAAGCATGGATGGGCCAAATATAGAGACGTTAACCCTACTGTAATTCTTGTATTAATTACATAATATTATATCATTTTTTTCCTCTTGCTTTCTGACATTCGTGGCAGTAATTTCGTGAAATGCAACGGAAGTGTGTAACAGGAAGGTAGCCGTCAAAATATTATAACTTAACTACTGTTTTTTTTTTAAATGGCATAAAACTAAAATGCATAGTATTATACCTTTTTCAACCGACTTCAAAATCGGTTCAATAGTTTAGTATGTGAAAATAACTGAAAAAATAATGTCGTCGAAGTAAACGAAATTGCGTATTTTTCTTCCCTGTGACTTTTCAGTGGTGTTTACGGTCACTAAAACATTCCAATTGAAGTCGGTCTATGTTTTTGTAAAACCTTGATAATGCACCGAACGATTTTCAGGAGTTCACTGCATTCTAGGCTTGTTGCAAAAATATCGATATATCGATATTTTTTCAATGTATTCATATTTTTGAGCGATATTTCATTTTTCAGGATTTTTTAATCGTAAAACTTACAAATATTTATTGATCTGAAAAAAATATAGATTTTTATACCTTTTCGATACTTGGAATTATTATCGATATTAAATTCCAAGCATTGAAAAGGTATAAAAATCGATATTTGTTTCAGACCAATAAAAATTTGTAAGTTTTAGTATTAAAAAATCTTTAAAAGGAATACTTTTTTTAAACTAACATTGTTTTAACTATTACTTAATATTTCGATTTTTTTAATGGTTGTTTTTGATTTTTTTAAATGATGTCTATTGATTAGTATTAATCTAGTAATGTTAGATGATTGAAGTAGATTATACCAAATAAATTAATATAAATTAATATTATTTAATTAAATTAATATAAAAATAAGAATTTTCTTTGTCAAATCATACCGATATATCGTTTTTTTATATAAAAATACCTATATCAATATTGATATTTCAAAAAATATCGATACGACATATTATTATATCTCTACATTATTACACTTCCGACATCCCTACTGCATTCGGCCGCTTATAGGCGAAGCGATATAACTCACAATTTATCGCTTTTTTACCACAATCTAACGAAGCAACAGCTTAAAGTTATGTATTTCATAGTTCATTAGTTGCAACTTGCTAATAAATTATGTTTCTACACCGCTCAACTCAAAATCCAAAAAAAAAATAGTTTATGGATTTCACGAGTCATTTAGACGCAGCTGTGAGTTTACTACTCACAGTTACCTAGATAATTTTTAAGACAGTTTATTGATTATAGCAAAAACTTTTTTAAATATTTATGCTATAAATAAAGTATCGATTACACAGGGCTAGTTTACTAACTACAAGCCAGCAAGTTCGCTTGTAGCTTGTAACCTCGCCACGTGTCATAGGTTTTTTGCAATCTGCTAGTTGACAATCATTCCCAAAACTCTCTTACTAACTCACTCACTCACTAGCTTTTAAACTCGCTGGCTTGTAGTTTGTAAACTAGCACTGTGTCATCGACGCTTTAGAGTAGTAATGCTGATCAGAATATTAATATTCTGAGTAATATTTTTATCCCTCCGTTGTATCTGACAAGATTCGTCGAGTTCGATTCCCGCTTCAGGACAAGCACTTGAGTGATGAACATCGATGTTTGTCCTGAGTCTGGGTGTTTTCTAATTGTATTCTATGTATGTATTTACAAAAATAGTAATTAAGTATTCTATCAGTCTTTTTTTTTCAATAATCCGAGTGTTCTTAGATAGGTTTAAAAAAAATAATCAAAATGGCGGATTTTTGCGCTAAATGTTTTTTTGTTAACCATCGAGTAGGGTATCAACATGAAGAAAATTAATAGGAGATTACAAAAATATATATAAGTCAAATGTTTAAATTTAATTTGGAATAATGAATTGGCAATCAATCTATAATATTTTCGCAGTTGGGTTTTCGGTTTTTATATACTTTAAGTTTGTTTTAAATATATTTTCTTACATTTACACCCCATTCTCCCCTTCATCCGTGTCATCGGGCCAGATCGGCGAGGCGCGAATTCGTCGCGGCCTTGGCCCCGGTCGTCGACTCTTGCGCAGCTTTTTTCTCGAAAATAAGACAAATGGACGTGCGAAAGAGACGACTGCAAAATTTACTTGCATTTTGAAAGTACTCCGGGACAAAAGAATGGCTTTAAAATATTTTAGAGACCATTTTTATAATTTTTTTGTATATTAAATATGTATATTTCATTAATTTTTTTGTTGTAAGTATTATGTTTCTAAAACCCATCAATTAAAATGGATAATAAGCCGTAAAACACCTAGAAATAAGCTTAAAATAATTTATTTGTCAAAAAATAACCTAAAATTACTAATAAAACTGTCTCTATCCTGAAGGTCGACAACCTTAGAAGCGTCATTCTTATATTGGCCGCATTTTGGTCGAACGAAACGGCTAAACTATCCCCATCCTCCTCCCACCCGAGGCAACCTTACACATTTTTCGTGTGCGTGATGCATACCGATTATCTCATTCACCGTGTTCGCTTTTTGAAATTTCACGTTTATGTGCGCAATTGTCAGAGAGTATGAGTCACTAAAATATCTGTTTTGAGCTTTGGATTGCATTCGAATCAGTTTCGCGTTCCAAAAATAATATTATTTCCATAGATGAATAACAAAGTTCCTATAGAACACCAAGATAGACAGTATCGAAGCAAAATAGATGCGGAATACAAGACAAAAAAAAAATCAGACAACCGTAAAAAGTAAATAAAAATGAAATATATCTATTTTCAAATAATGTTTGTTACTTTTTACGATGTAGTTTTATTAACAATGAAAAACCTAGTAGTTTTAAAATATAATATTTATCTAGCTCTGTTACTTCTTTTTTTCGAAATTTCGGACCAAAATGTACTTCTTCTTCTTATCGTGTCACTAGTAATTTCGAACCAGTGTGGTGAAAGGATTTCAAGTGCGCCTCGAAGAGGCTCCTTTCGTGCACTAAATGTACTAGAAGCCAATGTGGCTCAATTTTTTTTTTGGCGCATTTTCAATATACTACATTGCGATTCTATACTTTAGTACTTCTGTGTTTATTTCATTATAAATTTTTATCGCTTCGAATGCGCTGCGAGCATTCAAAATCACGCACACATCGATAACTTGTTTGTTTAACACATATTTTTTTGATAAAGAAATCGTTGTGGTAGGTCACGGAAGTAATGATTGTGTGCGTCAAACGGAGGCGTGATTTGTTTTTGGGATTCTAAATTCAAACTGGACCGACCGGTTTTTTGCTTAGATTCATAATGCTGCTTTGCTATTGGTGGATTAGAATTTGGTGGCCATTACTATTTTGTTTAGTTTTTTTTATAATTCTGGCATTGAAAGTAAAAAACATGGCGGATAAATGTAGAGTCGCTCCTCATAATTAATATTAAGCCTAGAGGGCAATTTTTGAGTACTGAAAATTTACAAACTTGTTTTTTATTTATTGTATGTAATAGGTATGTAAGGCACCTCATTTATACCTACATAATTTCATTTATTATATTTTATTTATAATTTACACTTTTCACCAGTTCGTAAAATATATTTACACCACTATTTACAAACTACATAATATACTATTCTACATATAATAATATACTAAGTACAACTAACTTACATGCTACATATATACTATATATAGGTACAGACAGCGTCAGAGATAAGTATCCCCCTTGCATAAGACACCCAGCTATGAATCCTTTCAAAAAATTGTAATACTTTAAATTATTTTTAGGTTTAGATACGGTTATACAAATATAATCTATTTTTTAAAGGCAAAACTTCTTCATTCGCCGCGGGCGGTGATTTGAAGGGATTTGGAGCTGGGTATTATAATGGAAGGGGGATACTTATCTATGACGCTGTCTGTACATAGTTAGAAACGTGTATCCACAGATATAGATCTAGAGTCGATGCTAAACGCATAGATAAGCTAATAACAAGAAATGTACTTTCTTATGTTTTGCTGTATCTCGGCTTTTTTACAAGATATAGCGGATTTTACGGTTTTAGAATGGTTTATTAATTTATTATCGAGTTGTGAGCTACCCTGAAAGTCAAGGTAATAGATGAATAACGATGTTCCTATAGAACAAGATGGACAGTATCAAACCAAAAGGGTATCGTAAGACAGGACCAAAAAACTTACAGACACCTTGTCAATAAAAATGAAATATCTCCATTTTCAAATAATGTCAATTTCAATGAAAAGGTCTAGTAGTTTTAACATAATATTTATCTAGCCCTGTTACTTCTCTTTTTCGAAAATTTGCATCGGACCAAAATTTACTAAGTAGAAATTAGCCAAAATGGCTGCCTTTTACTGGGCATATTTTCAATGTACTACATTGTGTTTCTTTACTTTAATACTTCTGTGGTAGGTAAGTATTTATAAATATAAAGACTATAATGCTTAAATTATTACATACTAGCTGGTGCCCGCGACTTCGTCTGCGCAGGTATCTCTATAAATTGTAGCCTATGTGTTATTCTGATGTATAAGCTATATTATTGTAAAGTTTCATTGAAATCCATTCAGTAGTTTTTACGTGAAAGAGTAACAAACATCCATCCATACTTACAAACTTTCGCGTTTGTAATATTGGCAGGATTTCCATTGTGTTGATGGGTGGGTTCCCATCGAGTAAAACCCAAACGTGTAACACTGTTACAGTAACACTCCTCGTTAGAGTGTTACTCGTTGGGATTTTTTTTCCCAACGAGTAACACCCATGTAAGGTGTCACTCGATGGGAAGGATTTTTTTATTTATTTTAATAAGATCCCACCTACTTTATGATAGATAATAGAATACCTGTTGACAGATTTAATTAATTAACAAAGTACTGCGAAATAAATTAAGAAATTCCCAAAATTAAAAATAATTAAGTTTTGTGTCAGTGCAAAAAAAATAATTGTACATTGACCTCTCTACCTGTCAGTACTGAGTCATAACCATTTTACCGAAGTCTCCGCTAAACGCATTAAACTAATACACGCATAGATAAGCCAGTAAAATCAGAAATAGTAGCACCGCGTTCACACAAGGTGGATGACCGTTGTCAACAATAAGAAGAGTCCATATCCCGTCACCTGCTTCTGCAAAAACACAGGTACTGCGGTCCGGCACTTGGTCCAAACCCGGTCCGGACCAGGCCCGACCGGTCCGAGCTGATTTAATGATAGAAACATCATTTTTAGAATTAGTCACACGATTTTAGACAAGCAAAAGATACATTCTTGTTGCGTTATAAAATTTAGTTCCTTTTTTACCCAACTGCCAATGAAGGGTTATGTTTTTCGCGCGTATCTTGTATGTATGTAAATTTCTGTGTTACCTCGTATCTTCCAAACGGCTGGATGGATTTTGACAGTTAAGGTATCGTTAGAAGTGTCCTTAGATGGGTTTTTGAAATAAATTACAAAATAGCGGATTGTTGAGGAAATCAACTTAACGTAAAGCGTCGATGACACACAGCTTTTTTACAGGCTGATTGTTGGCGTTTAAAACGCTAGTGTGTGAGCGTGTTAGCTTTTGAGAAGGATTGTCAACAAGCTGATTGTAAAAACGCCGATGACACTGGGCGACTCTACACGCTACAAGCGTAAAGCGTAAACTTGTAGCGTGTAAAAAGCCGTGTATCATCGTACTAATAAGTAAGTACATAAAATTACTTATTTATCTAATGAAATGTAGAAACATTAGTGTAATGTAAGCTCTCGAGGACTCGAGAGACGATAAATGATGGCTCAATTTATGCTAAAGAATTTTTTTTTAGCAATGAATGCGTATCGAAATCAGCTGAGCATAAATAACTAGCTATTCGCTTCCCGGTCATTACTCTGAACTAGAAGTACTAGAACCCTCCTAGGTTAGCATTAGCAGCAGAAAAATCTAAAATGGCGTATTGTTTTGCTAAAAGCCAGTGTTGGCACAAAGGGTGGTATTCTCATGATTTTAGTTAGAAAACCAACGCTGAAGCTCCACCAATAGCGGCACCCCATGGTAGCGATAGATAGGGGAAGATATTTGTAAAAAAAGCGAAAAGCGCTTCATAGACAAATGATCATTTTGCTTGAACGCTGTATCAGCGCAATATAAACGAATGAAAAAAAAATACAAATATTTTTATCCAAAATAGATCTTTAGATTTATAAAAAACTAGCTGACGTACGCAATTTCTTTGACGATACGAATTTTTTTAAATTCCTTTTTCTTAACTCACTTTAAAGGTTTTTTTTTATTTTAAATTTGAAAAAGGTCAATCGCTACTACAAATATTAAAATATTTTGAGCGGTGGCAAATCACTGCATCTTTTTATGCGGTGACAAATCGCTACAGTGGCAAATTCATACTAACCCATCATTTTGACAATCAATATTTATACAAAAAAAACGTAAAACCTATAAATAATAATAATAATAAATGATTTTACTCGGTCAAGTAAGCGCTGTATTTGGTCTATGAAGCGATGCATCGCTGGAAGGGTATCTGCCTCCCCTAGTCCGCATCTAGGGCCATCCCAGGCCTCGTTTGCACACATTATTGCAGTTTGATGAATTGCCCACGACACAGCGCCGCCGGTCATTCAACCGACGAATGTCCCATAAAAAAAGGAAATAGGACTTACGCCGATTCGTTACTCAGCGTGCGATATGCCTATTGATTTATTTTCAGTAGGTACTAACTTTATTTTATGAATTACACACCTAATTTAATTTTTGACGTGATTACGTCTATTAAATCGATGAACGCCGGCTGCATGCACAAAAACGTTGACGTCATTGTCCGGTAACGCTCATTGTCCCGTTACGCTGGTAGTCACGTTAAACTATCGTCCGTAAACCAACTTTACAGACAACCAATTTTTTTTTACACCAGCAATTTTAATTACCTACCAAAAAAAATTAAATGGGCAATGCAGAAGGGGTAAGCGTTGTATCTGTGCAGTCAGAATTTTGGTTTACGACAAAATGACAGAGTGACAGCGGCGCGAGTGCGGCGGCGCCTGAGCTGAGCTTTTGCGAGCTGGCTCGAGCTCGAGGGTTTGCCAAACGATGAATGAAACTTAAGGGGAATCCCCAAATCCGCATTCCATATAAAATGTTTCGGACAAATACTGAAAAAGTACGCAGTATTATAGTAATTTCTTGACACTATACGTTCTGTCCATGTTTTTTGATTTCGTCAACAAAAAAAATTAAAGGTTTCATACCTTAATTTAGATTTTATATGTGTTTTAAAATTAACCCTACTAACTTAAAAACACGTATAAAATCTAAATAAAAGTATGAATCCTTTCACTTTTTTTGGTTGACGAAATAAAAAAAACGTGGACATAACGAATAGTGTGAAGAAATTACTATAATACGGCGTACTTTTTGAGTATTTGTCGGAATCATTTTGTATGGAATTTGGATTTGAGGATTGGCCTTAAATTATTATTAATGATGGGTACCGATTGACGCAAGGTTAAAGGAAAACGACGAACGGGAAAAGTTTTCCAACTTTTATCATATATATTTTGAAAAAAATAGTTAATAAAAGTTTTTTTGCTATATGTATTTATGTTCAGTAACGGCAACTGATTATGTGTATTTTTTTTCTTGTAATTAAAAATTTACGGTGTATAATTTTTATTCAAATCCAGTGTTTCTTCATTAAGCTAAATTATTTTTTACTGTTTATACCCCACTTAGTCAATTATACATTAAACAATTAACTTGTCCATTAGGTATACGAAAATGTAACGCTTTAGGTTTAAGAATTATGTTGTTAATTCTTGTCTAAATAAATAATTCTAATTCTAATACTAATTAGTTCGTTACTTAACGAGACGTTTGAAAATCTAAGCTTAAAATAAAAAAAAAACTACTTTTGTGCCTATTTCCTTAGAATAAGGTCCTAGGTAATGATACTTCGTTAAACAAGAAATCTAATAAAAAATCACAACTGAAACAGTTACCTAATGCCCAAAAAACACAACGTAATAAAAGCTTAAATTCCAAAAATCACCTTTCACTTTCGGAAACGAGTTTTGACCAAAAAGGTCGATTATGCCAAAAAGGTCAGTTTCCTGATCGACAAGCGCCCTTTTTCTTTTGCCATGCATCGGAATGATTAAAAAAAGTGGTACATTGAACTTGGCATGCCACTAACCTATCGCAACATGTCCTGCGTTGACTTGATGTGTGAGTGATGTTAGTGTGTGCGTGCATTTCGTGAGTTCGTTCACCTTGCCAGTTGGGAAGTTAGGAATATAAAAGGGGTGGAGAATTAAAGCTAAAAGCTAATAATAAAAATGGCGAAAAAGCAGTTTTGTGTAAGCTGTACCAAACTGACTCTACCATTATATTAATAAGCCTAAGACAAAGAGATTATTAATAAAGTGCTATTTCAACACCCTTTGACGCTAAAGTACCAATTGGATACCTTAAAAAACATAACGTATGACGACACGAATGGTCGAATGGCAAGTGTATTGGATTGCCACGGCCGGTGTCGCGGGTTCGATTCCTGCTTCAGGACAAACATTTGTGCGATGAACTTCGGTGTTTATCCTGAGTCTGGGTGTTTTCTATGTATTCTATGTATGTATTTACAAAAAAAAAAAGTATTTAAGTATTATATCAGCCGTTTGGTTCCCATAACACAAGCTCTGCTTAGTTTGGGTCTAGATGGCGTTTTATGTGAAAAGTCCAAAATATATATATATAACATATTGCGGGTGATTATTAAAATGAAAATTGTAGTATACGAGTAGACTTTGTTAAGGTTATTTAGTTATGTATTTTTTATTCTTAATACATATTTTTATATCAAGAAAATTACAATGAGAAAGTAATTTTTTAACAGTGGTGAGAATCTAATTGAAATAATAGGGTCTCAATATTTTTAAAATATTATAATAATTCGCAGAAATCGCTCTCAGCGATAAGGCCGCCAATTGTACCACTCATTAGTTTTAAGTCTTGTATTTGTTATTTTCCATGTGTACAAAATAATTATCTATCTATATATCTATGTTGTATAAACCTTCAAACACACGTATTTTTCGCTATTTACTTTTAACATATTAAATTAACACTAGACCTGTCGGCATAAATTGAGATGAGCGAGCCTTACCGTAGTTGCGTTTGATAATTATATACATCTGATGACTTGCAGGGTAACTCACCTTGATAATAACCAACATTAAATTTGGGAGGATTCTAGGTATTTACTTACTTTATTTTCCTAAGATCGGTACCATCTGACGGTCAACTTCTCGTTACGCTTCCTGTTACAAACTCCCGCTCCTTTTCACGAAATCACTCCCACAGATTGCAGGAAAACGAGAGGAAAGATGTTACAAAACAATAAAGCTTCTATTTGTTTGTAAGGGTTACTTTTATTTTTAATATTTTTGACGTGACTACGTCTAATAAATCGATGACCGCGGGCTGCTTGCACGAAAACGTTGACGTCATTGTCTGGTAACGCTGTCATCGTCCGGTAACGCTCATTGTGCCGTTACGCTGGTAGTCACATTAAACTATCGTCCGTAGGCTACTTCCCAATTCGTACACACCGATAGTAATTTATTCATATTTTATTTCCAAACTTTGACTTTCAATTCATATACTTTGGTCTTTAAGGTTGAAGTTTAAATAGAAAAATCATGCCAGAAAGACAGTCATTGAAAGAAGTGTTATTGCAATTTTTTCGAGACTTGGTTATGTCCATTCAATTGTATTTTATTATGAACAAGTTCCCTTTGGTAGATTCCCAAGCAATGGGATGCCTAAGTATATAAGTATATTTGACGTTTTTTATTCTATCGATCAGTAGATAGTTTTGGAGAGCAGCGGGGTGGTTGATACTAACTTAAATATATCTAACTAAAACCCTAAATACAGACAACCAACTTTTTATTTCAAGTTGTAAGGGCTACGCCATGACTTTCCCAGTTCGTCCGATATTTAAGCAAGTCGTGGAGTAGCATTTTTGCCATGCACGCACTTAGCGAGCCTGTGTGCGTGCAACCCACACGCACACTCATTATGGACGTACTTTATTATAATATTGAACGAGCAATATTTTTTTCTTAGAGGTAGAGCGAGGCGAGGCATGCTTTTTTCGTTTCCAGAGTTACGACCGTTTGGATTGCGGGGCCAGATATGCAATGTAAGTCAAGAAAAAAACTTTTACAAGATGCGATTATCATATTTGGTACCTACATATTTTCTATTTAGTTAGGTATTTAATTAAAGTTTTTTTAGTAAGTATTAATATATTTTATTAAGCAAAAAGCAAAGAGATTGGAATATACCTCACTTCCCTCCTATGTTAACACCTGCGTCAATAAAAAAAAAACAATCTAATGTTAAAATAAATTAATTTAAATATTATTATTTATATTTGTTTGAGCACGTGGTGGCCGAGTGGATGAGGACCTTACCTTGCGATCTGATGGTCGCGGGTTCGAATCCCGGTGGCAGTCATGCGTAAATGTATGCATCCCACGTTCTCGCAACGGTGAAGGAAAACATCGTGAAGAAACCGGCATGTCGTAGAACTTAAAAGTTCGAAAACATGTGTCGAGTGCACGAAAGGAGCCTCTTCGAGGCGCACTTGAAATCCTTTCACCACACTGGTTCGAAAGAACTAGTGACACGAAGAAGAAGAAGAAGCACGATTATTAGTTATTAAATTTTAGACTAGAGTCTTAAATTACAATTTTGTAATAATAGAAAGTAGTTCCTAATCACAGAAGTATTAAAGTATAGAATCACAATGAAAATGAAATTACATTGAAAATGCGCCAAAAAAAAGGGGAAATAATTGGGCCTTAATTCTAGTACATTTTGGTTTGAGGCTAATTTTCTAACAGGATAAGTAACAGGACTAGATAACTATTATATGTTAAAATTCTTGGGATTTTTCATTGCATCGTAAAAAGTAACAAACATTAGGTATTTCAAATAGAGATATTTTATAATTGTTATTGACAGGGTGTCTGAAAATGTTCTGTCCTGTATTCCGCATCCCATAGAAGTATTAAAATAGAAACACAATCTAGTATATTGAAAATGCGACCAAGAAAAGGGAGCCACATCGGCTAACTTCTAGTACATTTAGTTCAGATGCTAATTTTCGAAAAAGGGAAGTAATTGGGCTAATTAGCTATTATTATGTTATAAGGTACTTTAATTTAGATTTTATACGTGTTTTAAAATTAACCCTACTAACTTAAAAACACGTATTAAATCTAAATTAAAGTATGAAACCTTTCACTTTTTTTGTTGACGAAATTAAAAACATGGACGAAACGTAGAGTGTCAAGAAATTACTATAATACGGCGTACTTTTTGAGTATTTTTCCGAAACTTTTTGTATGGAATCTGGATTTGAGGATTGCCCTTAAGTTAGTACCTAGTTGTGAAAATAAGTTTTATTTTTTAAATACCTGAACTAGGATCAATAAAAAACGTGTTTTTCTTTCGTCTACTTATTATGTACAGACAGTGTCAGAGATAAGTATCCCCCTTGCACAAGACACCCACCAACTTATTTGTAGGCTTACATATGGTTATACAAATATAATCTATTTTTTAAAGGAAAAACTTCTCCATTCGCCGCGACTGTGATTTAAAGGGATTTGAAGCTGGGTATTATAATGCAAGGGAGATACTTATCTATGACGCTGTCTGTACCTACTTATGTATAGAGTGTTAAGAACATTAGTGCACTCATTTAATTTAAGTAATTAAAACTGACAAACCTATGTTCCCTAAAACTACTTCTGCCCACTTTGAAGTTCCCTTTGAAGTGAACTAAACAATAGTTGGCGATATCCATAACCATACAAGTATTATAGTCTAGAATCATACCGCAGTATAATGAAAACGCACCAAAAAAGTTGGCTAATTCGGCAAACTTCTAGTACTACATATTGGCCCTGAATGTAAATTAGAAAAAAAATATTTAAATGACTAGATTTTTTTATTATAATAAATAGATTACATAAATGGTTGGTCTTGACTGACTGATAGACAACGCTCAGGCCAAACAACTGGATGTAAAGACTCGAAATTTCAAGGGTATATTCGTCAACATGAGTAGGCACGCGCCTACTCATGTTGACGAGTGAGTAGGAGGTACGCACTAAGTAAGAAATTTTTAATTTTATTCGCAACGCAAACGATGTTGCAAATTATCAACTACTAGTTATTAATAAAAGTTCATCGTAAAAAGTAACAAAAATTACATGAAAATGAAGATATTTCATTTTTATTGTCTGAATTTTTTTTCTTGTTTTCCGCCTCCATCTTGCTTTGATGCCTCAATCTTGGTGTTCTACAGGAACTCCGTTTCTATATCCATAACCTATTCCTACCCCCCACGTCCGTGTGAAGGGGCGCATTTTGGTGCCCTCTTAATTAGGAAGGGACCTACTAAGCCACCTGTAGGGTTTGGCTCAAGGTATGCCAAGAAGAAAAATTAAAAATCTGTTAGAAAAAAATTGGTTGTGGTTGTCTGTAAAGTTTGTTTACGGACGATAGTTTATGGCTAATCCTCAAATTCGAATTCCATACAAAATGTTTCGGACAAATACTCAAAAAGTACGCCGTATTATAGTAATTTCTTCATACTATTCGTTTCGTCCATGTTTTTTGATTTCGTCAACAAAAAAAGTAAAAGGTTTCATACTTTAATTTAGATTTTATACGTGTTTTTAAGTTAGTAGGGTTAATTTTAAAACACGTATAAAATCTATATTAGAGTATGAAATCTTTCACTTTTTTTGTTGACGAAATAAAAAAAAATGGACGAAACTAATAATGTGAAAAAATTACTATAATACGCCGTACTTTTTGAGTATTTGTCCGAAACATTTTGTATGGAAATTTTCCTTGAGGATGTCCCTTAACGTGACTACTAGCGTAACGGGACAATGAGCGTTACCGGACAATGACGTCAATGTTTTCGTGCATGCAGCCGGCGCGGCGGCGTTCATCGATTTATAAGACGTAGTCACGTCAAAAATAGTTACATTTGGGGTTTACCTATGCTAACAAAATCGGAAATATCCTTTTAAAACGCAGCGATCGAATAAACATATGTGAAGCGAACTGCGAAACCCAACTGCGAAGAATGAGAGTTATGTTTTTCCAGTGTATATGTATGAATGTGTGTCTGACTCTATGCACTACTCTGTAGGTATTTTACAGATTCCACAGCCCATAAAATTTTTAATTACACCTTTTTTTTAGCTCAAAATGTTACTTAAAGTTCATATTAAAAATATCTTTATTTAAAAAAAATATTACATTTTCTGGCACTAAATAGATTGTTTCTATATAACTTTTTAACACTTGGCTCTCACCAAGAGTCCGGTGTCTCAGAAACAGCCATCTACAGCCAACTGAACATCCTTCCGAAAAAAAAAAACTTAGTTCTCAATCCGCTATCAGCTCATAACCTAAGTCATAGGAAAATTCTAGCGACTAACCCTTCGATGCCCTTGTATTTTTGGGTCCAATTAGGGAGAGAGCGGACGACATACCCGTTGAATTAATTAATTCCGACTCTTATACCAACGTACCAGTCACTTTTTAATAGATATAGCCCACAGAAGTATTAAAGTATAGAAACACAATGTAGTACCTACTTAGTTACATTGAAAATGCGACCAAGAAAAGGGAACCATTGGCTAACTTCTAGTACATTCTGGTCCGATGCTAATTTTCTCTTTCATTGTTAATAAACATTAACTACATCGTAAAAAGTAACAAACATTATTTGAAAATGGAGATTTTTATTGACAAGGTGTCTGAAATTTTTTGGTCCTGTCCTACGATTGGTTCCCTTTTGGTTTGATACTGTCCATTTTTCGGGGAAAACGACTACATCATAATAATTATCATAATATTGATCGTGGCTCCTATTTTCACATATTATAGGTATATGTGTTTTTGTTGGGATCCTTATTACCTAAAGGTAATAAAATAAATTTTATTAGTAGAATTTTGTTAGATACCAAAGGGTCGACTCTAATAAAAAATACGCGCAAGTTTTGTATAAAGTTGCTATTACGTTTCAATAAGGCGCTAACGCATTTTGAGAAAGATCCTAACATAATAAATAAGACTCTTTCTTAGGTATTTCAACCATCCTTCATCCTAAAAAAGATCTTCTCTTGACATGTGACTGTTAATATAAACTTGTCAACGAATTGTCAAAATATAGGTACAGGAAGCGGCCGCAAAAAATACTATTTTTTTACTGAAAGTACTAGATATATTACCTAAGATGACTTCTAAGAAGGTGGAAGACGTCCACGTGATCCTCCTGAACAAGGTTCTATCGGAGTCAGGTCTGGAATGTACCAGGTCTATTCAGGATTCGGTGGAGTCGTCAGTGTCATCGGGAGAGAGTGAGGAGCAAGGTTTGTGCCTATATCTTTAAATCCAGTAAAGATAGTCATAGATGTTCTGGTTTTAGAGGTATTATATAGAAGCCTTTTTCTTCTCGATTCAAATAGTAGGTAGTAGCTGTCGCTCGCAAATTCGTTTGCATTGCGAATTAGCAAAATTCCTTTCTTAGTACGCGCTTAGAAAGAGCTTCTTCGAGGCGCACTTGTAATCCATTCACCACACTACAATATTTTATGACTCTACGCCTAGTGGTTCGGCCTGATGTGTTGTCTGTCAGTCAGTCAGTCAATCAGGTCCAAGCCTTATAAATATATAGATTTCGCCTCCCGCGTCTCCTGTCCGCTGACCTACACTTACCTGCTAAATATCATGAAGATTTCAACGATTCATCCAATATCTAGGCTCAGAACTCTTGGTTTTCAATAAAGGTCCTTACAGGTTGCAGGGACAGCTTAATCCAGCCAATGTAGAGAGATAATTTAAACCCTACAGTACCTATCATACAGGCAAAACCAGCCACCAACAGCAGCTACCAAGATTTATTTGATTTTATGCCATGATCGGTTCAGTGTCGATCAGTCGATCAGTGTTCCTATCATTCAGACTAATTTAAAGTCGATTCCTGCCACGTCGACGTCGAGCTTCATAACGTCGAGCGCGCTCCATAGTGCAGTCAAATTAGGCGTGTTTTGAGCAAAGATAGGACATAATTGAACACATTTGTTTAAAGCTTTAATTTTTACATAAATCGATTTCAAATGAATTTGCCCCTACCATATATAAATTTCAATTTCCGGAGATGGCTGGATCCGGAGATACCTTCATAAGGCCATAGCTTGATGAGGCGTTTGTATACAGTTGGTGCAGTGTGATATATTTTGTACGGAACCATGCTCCACGTTCCCACCAAGTTTCAGCTAAATCCGAAACCGGGAACACCTTTGGATTGTGATAGCAATTACAATACTTTGGTAGCAGATAAATCTATTCTGGGTCAACTCCTGTTGTTGTACATTTTGATGTAATAGTCAAGGTCTTTGCCACAATGCTCTCCCAAATTTTCAACTGCCTACGTCTTCTAAAAAGGAGTATATCCTTAGATTTACGCATTTTTTGAGAGGTTTTAAACCACAATTCTACAAGCAAAATCGACACAGTTTCAAAACTTATCTCAAATATATTAACGAGGTAAATGTAACGTATGCCAGTTAAAAAACTTTCGGATTCTAATACGGAACAAGTATTTATTGGGCATTATAGGTAAATAACATAGGAACTTAGCCAACAGAAGCGACAGTTGCATTTCACGTCAAATAAATAAAATAAGTCTCTTCCACAAGCTTTTCCATCTATGAAAAATTGAACGCGTCATCGTTTGCAAGTTTTACAGGTTCGATTTTGACACCAAACGACTTATGTCTATTAATTAAAAGCGCATAAATACGTCATTTATTTATAATAAGGAAAATGTTGTTTGACGTGACAAATGTCTACTAAACATGTAGATCGTTCAAACTTTAAAACGAAAATAGAACCTCAAGCAGTTGTCAAAATGCCACTCGAATGCCATTCAATTCTTGAATTTCATGCTACTGCACCTAACAGCAAGACGATTTATCAATAGCACCAACCAAAAGGTTCTATCATGATTTCATTATTTTTATTTTTCAAAGTAGCATTGTTTGCTGGAAGTGACAAGACTCTGTTTTTTCTCTGATATTTCGACTTCATAAACTTCCTTTCCAATATGTTTTTTTATTGATTCCATGCCAATGAGTTTAGCTTGGTAGCAATTAATTTTGCTAATGTCTCCGACTACACCTGTGCTCGGACTCATTATTTTATTATTTTCTTTAAATGGTGAATGGTTTATGACCAATCACAATTAAGTTGCTTAATATTTTTATACACTGCAGATAATGTTGATTACTTCAAGTAAAATGATTTTAAAACATTAATTCAGAAATATAACGCTAAAAGTTCCAATGTTATTCTCTTCGTTTTGTCAATATCAAAAGATATTTCAATCACTGAAATCTCAATATGAAACCGCTAACTTATACTTAAAAAACACATTCTGTATAATCATGAATATTATTTAAATGATCTGTTTTGTCAAATTAGTATTCCCAAAATACTTTAAAGTAATAATCTTAAAAATATTTAATGATATTGTTCGGTTGGTATCAAAAGCTTATGCTTCACACTACCGTACCGTACTTGTGATCACGACACCTATTATTTTGCTAAGGAACTAAGCGACCGACTATAATTTCGTTAGTTTATTCCTTTAGACGGCGCAAATGACAAGTTATACTTGAATTTGAACTATTACAATGAAATTATCTTCAATACATTCATCATCAGCCTATCGCAGTCCACTGCTGGACATAGGCCTCTCCCAATGAGCGCCATCGCGCCCTGTCTTCGGCTTGCCGCATCCATCTTCTGCCTGCAACCTTCCGCAGATCGTCACCCTACCTGGCCGGAGGGCGTCCTACACTACGTTTGCCGATTCGCGGTCTCCACTCAAGAACTCGTTTACCCCAGCGGTTATCGGTTCTTCGGCAGATATGACCAGCCCACTGCCACTTCACCGTGCTAATTCTCTGAGCTATGTCGGTAACCTTGGTCCTCTGTCGGATATATTTCAGTAACTCAATTGACATTTATTCATTGGGCTGTTGTGATGAAATCCGAAATAACCAAAGCATTTTGTAGATTAGACGTTTACTAGAAAATCACAATCAAAAGAAGATAATAATATTGCACGATTGAAAAGATAACTCTGGATTAGATTGTTAGATTCAGAATTCTCCAATATGAACCGAAATCCAAATAAACCAAAGCTTTACTTTTTACGTCGTGGGATGAGAAAACACGAGCAGCTGCCCAACAATTGGGCCACTCATGGACGAAGGCAGAGTTGAATGTATGATTAATGAATATAAAAATTATCTAGATTGTAAGTCTCAAATAAAAATAGACAAAGACCTTTTTGTAGTTTTGTAGAGAAATTATCGAGCAAGTTAAAATTCTACTTTTTGTAGAACTTGTGCGTTTAATGTATGAAATTCTTAGACTTAGACATTTCAGGGGGGGGAGGGGAGAATTGAAACCCCCACCCCCCCCCCCCCCCCCACCCCACTGTATTCCACCATAGGTCTGATTGAAAGGTGTTGGCTTGGTGCTCAAAATGAGCACCGACTATATAGCCGGTGCTCATGTTGCTATGTTGAGAGAATAACTCAATTTACGCACACCACTGCAGTTTTATGTGGGTCTACTATTAATTAATCTGTAATATTGGTGATAAATAACCTCAAGTTTCTGGATTTTTCTGAGAGAAACTTGTATATTTTAAGAGTGGTGATTGTAACTAACTACTAGTAGTTATCACAGAAAAAAAATCACGAATAAATTCCTTTTCTCCGAAGCACAGTTCATCGATTCATAAGTTGGTGAAAAAAACCATGTTCCGTATGAGGAAGGATGGTGCAAATGCACCGAAAGGTTTATCATAGCTGTAGAAACCTTGTATTTATTTGCACCGACTGTGCCAATGTTTTCCGAGCTAATAACTGCATATTTAACTACAAAAAATCAATTTACCTGGTCATTCTACTTCTAAAACTTTGAAATTTATTGTAGAGGTACATTAGGATAGTCATAATGTGTGGTACAAATTTCATGAGATAGACTTTACCCGTTCATATTTTTTACCGTTTTCAAAGTTTCAACTGAGTATTTAACAGGGTTCCGTAGGTGCTAGAATCGGTGCAAATTAGGTGGTGACTCCTGGTGGTATCCTCTATCGATCCCGCAACATTCTAGAAATGTACGAATTATGTCCTATCTTTATTGGATTTTAACTAGCCTACCAGTCTATTGTCGTCGAGTTTCTTAGAGCGAGGGTGTACAGTCGGCAGTTATAAATACATATTTTTTGTTATGAGGATAATAAAACTAATGTAAAAAAACGAATAAAGTACTAGACAAACATAAGATTTTTATTGAGACGTTAAGATACCTACTTATAAACCATCTGAATATTAATGCCACTGTGCGGTTTTTAAACCAAACCTTTTGAGATTTATTATGCTGGCGATTTTAGAATACGTGTTTTGAATTTTGAAAGTACAGTGTTTAGGGCTGAAAACGTTTCTACTGATTTTCGAAGGCAATTGAACACCACCTACCTTATGAACTGCAGCTCCAGCTTATTGGTTTGGTGGCAAGGTCCTGTGGACTCGCACGGCGAGTCCAGGTTCAAAAAGTCTTTGTAAAAGCACACAGCACGGCTATGAACCCGCGACACTTCACTCGTATTAAAATGTTGAGATGCAGATTTGGCACGGCCAAAATTGGAGGGATTATCGACGGATTTTGAGTAGAACGTCCACACGCAACCGATCACAATGACTCCCGCCAATGCACTCTCGAGCCTCGAGCTCTTCACGTTCGGGCAGGCGGTGATTTACCAAACTACCCTCAAAATAACAATAGAAACGCAACATACCCCCCACCGAAATCAATATGATTGATTTCCCTAAATGAATGAATAGTGTAGGGCATGTAGTAAAATATATAGAGAACATTTTAAATAATAACATCTAGTTGTAAAGTGTAAACTAAATGTTGAGTGTTTATATGTAGTGTAAATGGTTTCTGAGTGTGAAGTTTTTAAAATCATCCGGACAATGGGAAACAAACGAAGTTTTGGTACGGATGAGATTCCACCAATATTGTTTAAAAAATGTAGTCGTGAACTCACCCCACCATTAACAATACTTTTAAATCAATCTTTTAGCGAAGGATACTTTCCAGACAAGCTCAAACTAGCAAAAATCAGACCTATACCTAAAAAGGGAGGCCAACTGGATAATCCCAGCAACTATCGGCCAATATCCCTATTACCTACGGCATCAAAAGTTTTTGAAAAGGCGATGTCGAACCGGGTATATAATTTTTTAGAAAAATACGGTGTTTTTGACTCAGATCAATATGGCTTCAGAAAAAACCGTTCAACTACACTTGCGGTTTACGACTATGTGCAGCAAATATATGATTACATAAACGACAAAAAATATGCTATAGGTATTTTCTTGGACATGACAAAAGCTTACGATAAAGTCTGTCATCAAATCTTACTGCATAAATTATATGAGGTAGGTATAAGAGGACCAGCGCACAAATGGTTCCAGTCGTATCTAAAAGATAGAAACCAGTATGTACAAATAGAAACCTATAATGAAGAAACCTTCGAAATTTGCTTTGTAGATTCGGAGTCTAAAACCATAAATAATTCTATCCCTCAAGGAAGTGTATTGGGATGTTTGTTATTTTTAATTTATATTAACAATTTACCTAAAGTTATAAACGCAAAATGCGTGCTGTTTGCTGATGACATATCCATATTATTTAAAAGTACACAACAGGTAGACAACACTAACATCCAAACAACTCTCAAAAACACAAAATACTGGCTTGAACAACACAATTTAGAAATAAACTTAAATAAAACAAAAATTGTACAATTCAGAACATTCCAAAGAACCACTTTAGACTTAAAAAACTTAACCAACACCCTTGATATACAAGAAGCCGATACGTTTTCCCTATTAGGCGTGACATTAGATACACATCTTACCTGGAAAAAACACATAGAAAACTTAAAAACTAAACTAGCTAGGTTCACGTACGCACTCAGTATTATAAAAAGAAATACCGACTTCAAAACAGCTTTATCAGCGTATTACGCAAACGCTTACGCGTGGTTTAATTTCTCTATTATTCTGTGGGGAGACAGTGTGGAGTTTAATGACTTGTTTATAAGACAAAAGAAACTTATTCGTATATTATTGAACATTAGGCAAAGACAAAGTTGCAAACCCCATTTTATTGAACAAAAAATTCTGACATTACCTTGCATATATATATTCCAAATGACCTTATTTGTACGAAATAATAGAAAACTTTTTAAATCAAGCATAGAATGCAATATTAACTATAATAGAAGAAACAAAGACAAATTGATTATACCCCAAACTCATCTACGTTTAGCTAGGAGAAGCCCTAACAGTAGATTAATTAATATCTACAACAAAATCCCTGACATTATTAAGAATGAAAAAAATGACAATATATTTTACAAAAAACTTAAAAATTTACTTATTCAAAGATGCTACTATTCTGTTAACGAATTTCTAGTTGATAAAATTGACATCGAACAGTAATTCTTGAATTTAAATTCTTTATGACATTCAAAACAAATTTACTAATATTATTATGCTAAAATTATTATACCAATTTTATTTAAAATGCAATTAAGAATTTGTATGTAATCTAAAATATTTAAAATCATTTAATAGGACAGAATGTTTGCAGTGCCCTGACAGGGTCATGTACACCGCTAGCTACTATATTAGAACCTAAGCTAATAAGACGATTTTACATGTAAGCAAATGAAATAAACAATAAACAATAAATTATGATATAAAATTAAATTTATATAATAGGTAAATCAAGTTATTAAAATGATCAGTTAACATAAGGTAACGGACAGACCATTTTAGTTGGTCGTTGAAGAACACCGTTCTTGGTTCTAAGAGTCAAACAGCGAACTACTTGATCAACGCCAGGATGTATTTTTTCAACTCTAGCTAAATTCCAGTTTAGAGGACGAGTCAGGTGTGATTTAATTAACACTAGATCTCCAACCTTAAGGTTGGGCAGAGACGAAAACCACTTCGCTCTCTGCTGCAGAGTGTGAAGGTAATCATCTGACCAGCGCTTCCAAAAAGACTGTGAAACCTTTTGAATGGATTGCCAACGTGACAATCTGTTCTGAGGAACGTCCTGATAATCGTATTCTGGTACAGCTAATAAACTCTGACCAATTAAAAAATGACCAGCAGTCAACACTTCGAACTCGTTCGGATTGTCCGATAACGAACACAGAGGTCGCGAGTTCAGTACAGCTTCAACTCTGCAGAAGACGGTACTCAACTCTTCAAAAGTAAGAGATCTTTCACCCACTACACGGTAGAGGTGATGCTTTGCCGATTTAATTCCGGCTTCCCAGAGACCGCCCATGCTCGCAGCATTCGGTACATTATGACGCCATTCAACGTGACGTGACGTCAGTCCATTTAAAATCTGATCTTGATTATCTCTTTTATTGAGGAAATTAGCTACATCTTTTAAATGTTTACCTGCAGCAACAAAATTCGTACCGCAGTCTGAGTAGAGGCAATTACAGAGCCCTCTACGTGCGCAAAAACGATCGAATGCAGCTAAGAAACATTCACATGATAAATCTGTAATAACTTCTAAGTGCACTGCTTTTGTCGAAAAACAAACAAATAAACACAAGTACGACTTATGCACTTTCGCATTGCGTCTCAAGCTTTCCTTTACAAAGAACGGCCCGCCTATGTCACAACCTACTTCGCTGTATAATTTTTCAGGTCTTAGACGAGATGCAGGCAATGAACTCATGACAGGCTGCAATGAGCTTGGTCGGCATTTAAAGCAAACGTTGCACTTAGATAATACCGATCGAATGATACGGCGAGCGTTAACTATCCAATAGGTTTTACATAGGATGCCTTGTAACGTACGAGGCCCTACATGCAAATGTAATTTATGATAATATTCTATCAACAATTTAGTCGTGTGACATTTTGGCAATAGCAATGGGTGCTTTGCTTCATAAGGCAGGTCCGACTGCACAAGTCGACCCCCACCCTGAGGAAATCATCACTTACGAAGGGTGTAAGTTTTCGCAGTGAAGCTACAAATTTATTTTTTCGCAACAATTCAATTTCGTTGTAAAAATGATTTGTCTGAACTACACGAATTATACTATCGTTGCCTTTTTTTCAGTTCAGAGGATTTTAGAGGTCCATCTGACCTCGCAGATTTTTTCAATTTTAAGATATTTATAAACCTATGGCACCAGGCAAAAATGCGTTGGATTTTGTTGAAAGATTAAATTGTGTTGAAGTTTTCTTCTAAATCATTTTTTAAAACATTTTTATCGTCACACGAATTAAAAACAAATGTATCGCAATTAGATTTCATTTCCGGAATTACAAAGCCGGCTTTTACGTAAAATGAAGTTATTGGCCAACTTTGTTGATCATCATACAGCCACACGGGACCGTGCACCCACTCCACCGCGGCCTCGGCGAAGCGAGCCGGCAGCGCACCGCGCGAACAAAAGTCGGCGGCATTATTCTCGCTGCTCACGTGATACCAACAGTTAGGTGGAACCACGGAGGTCACCTGACTAACACGGTTAGCCACAAAAGTTTTTAATTTATAAGGTGGCGTCTGCAACCACGCTAAAACATTCATTGAGTCACCTAACGCGATGACTGAAACTTTTAAATCATTTAAGTTTTGTACGACAAAACTAACAAGTTTTGAGAGGAGCACGGCTGCCTCGAGCTCAAGTCTAGGTATTGACAAGATAGGATTCACGGCGCGACTTTCGATTTACTAGTCAACAACCTAACCTTCACGTGACCCTATCTATACTACGCAGGTATACACAGGCTGCGTAGCCCCGCGATGACGCATCGCAGAATGCAATCAACTGCACTTCTTTACAGTCTGAAATTAAAACATGACGCTCGATTCGCAAATTACTTAACGCCGGTAACTCGTCGATGAATTTACTCCACAGGGTAGTCAGCTCAGATGGTAACTGATCATCCCAAGAAAGACTCAGTTTCCAGGTATCCTGCATGATACACTTAGCGACAAAAGTGCAAGGCGAAATAAAACCTACTGGGTCAAAGATACTCGCGAGAAGTTTTAATACCGATCGTTTGGTTTGTTTTGCGTCAGATAAATTGTAGTTGAACGAGAAAGAGTCACACGATGGTAGCCAAGTCAAACCTAAAACTTTGAGAGACGATGATAACGTATCATCATCAAAATTAATTGCAGTAACCTGTTCAGATTGCATTCTAGTTAGCAACTCTGGACAGTTACTTGCCCACTTTCTCAAATCGAAACCACCACTTTTAAGAAGTGATGATAAATCATCTTGCAACGTGCAAGCTTCTTCCTGAGACTGACAGGACCAGATGACGTCATCTACATAGCATCCATTTTTGAGAATCTCGGCGGCCTTGGTTCTAGGCTGCTCAGCATGAGCCAGCTCATCCGCGGCCAGCTGATGCAGTGTACGTACTGCAACGAAGGGCGCACTACGTAGACCGTATGTGTTTGTTGTTAGCTCGTAAACTCGTGGTTCGTCCGAGATATTGTCACGCCAGAGAATGTGCTGGTACTTCCTGTCAGCAGGTTCAATTAAAACAGCTCTATACATTTTTGACACGTCAGCAGTGAAGCATACTTCATAAAGTCTAAAGTTAATTATTATTTTTAATATGTCTTGATGTAGCTTCCTGCCTGTCAAAAGTGTGTCGTTGAGGGAAACACCAGAACTAGTTTTGGCTGACCCATCATACACTACGCGCAAGGGCGTCGTAGTACTCGACGGACGTAACACACAGTGGTGTGGGATGAAATATCCCGAGGGTTCCGTACCCTTATACGGTTCCATATGTCCAAGAGACTCATATTCTGCCATAAAATCGACGTAGGCTTTACGAAGGTCTGGTGATCGTGAGAGACGGCGCTCGACTTGAGTGAGTCGCTTTAGTGCAACATCATATGAATCACCAAGTGGTTCATGCTCAGGGTTCATGAGAATCGGAGAAACATATCGCCCGCATTCATCACGATAATGTTTTTCTTTATATAAATTTTCAGCTAATTCCTCTAAAGGATTAATCGGAACTTCGCACGGCGAAGCTTCAACTTCCCAAAAACGTTTGAGAGTTTCATTCAAAGAATTTTCTTCTAAAGTGTACAACACTAAAGATGTTGTAGACGCTACAACATGAAAATTGTTGCTAGAGGATTGCATCTCTAGTCTTCCCGTAACGACATACCCAAACACGCTACCTAACGCGACTGGTACATCAGGGTTAATCACGAATTTTTTCCCATCGAAAATACACGGAAATATATCACCGGCTAAAATTATGTCAATAGGAGATTTTCTATAAAACCACGGATCAGCTAACTGTAAATCTTTAAAATCATTGACCACATTATTAGGTATTTGAACGGTCGGCAAGTCGGAAGTCAGGTGAGATAAAATTACTGCGTCAATATTAAAATTCGGGTTCGCGCCGTGACGCGGCGTTATGGTGCAGGTTACCATCCCGTGATTTTTCACACTTTCGCCACCAAGTCCGTAAATATTATACGGACACTTATTTGAAGCTAGTCCTAATCGTTGAAAACATTCCAGTGTAATAAAATTCGATTGTGCGCCTGAGTCTATTAGGACGCGGCATGTCTGATAGTTACCAAACGAATCTAAAATTTTCACAACAGCTGTGCCGAGTATAACTGCATAGTTATGCGTAGATGAAACGTAATTACTACTGATAACAACAGGCGCCTGCGTCTCGCACGGCTTGTGCTCGGGCGCTGCAGTAGCCAAACATGAAACCGGTTTCATATCGCTATGCAACAATACATGATGCGCTCGTTGACAAACGTAACATCTAAACTCGCTTTTGCATTCCTGCGCATTATGATTGGGTTTTAAGCAATTGTGGCATAATTTCAACTCTGTAGCACGGCCAAGACGTTGAATGTTGTTCAGTTTACGAAACTGATCACAACGGAAAATCATGTGATTTTCTCCACAATGCAAACACGATAATTTCGCTTGAAAAGAGGATGCATGCGAATAGTTGTTTTTGTGAGTATTTTGTCTAGGTACAAATTGTTTACGCTGACTCGAGGGTGGTACACTTGAACTGGCTGAATAGGAAGCGGAGTGATCGAGAACTTTGATCTGATTCTGCACGAAAGTTACTAATTCTGCAAATTTTGGAATAGTTTTTTGATCCAGTTTTTGCTCAAAACTTTTACGCGTGGAAGGATCTAATGCGCGTAATGCAATGTGACACATTATGTAACTGGTCAAATCTTCCATTTTTAATGCTTGGATTGCTTTGAATGAATGATCAAAGTTTTCTATGAACGAGTTCAAATTATCAACTGATTCTTTTTGCAGCGGTGAAAAATTTAGCATTTTATCTAAATACCTACCGACTAACATTCTGTTATCTTGATACTTATCAAGAAGACTTTGCCACACAAGATCGTAATTATCGGCAGAAATCGGCATGCTTTTCATAATATTTAATGCCGGGCCTTTTGTGCAAGACAATAAATAATGAAATTTATCGATCTTAGGTATGGATGTTTGGTTGTGAACCAGAGAACAGAATGTCTCGAAAAATGTATTGAAATTTTCAATATTACCATCGTATGTAAATAAATCAATTTTTGGAAGACGTGGTCTTGATTGAACAGAGTGCGAAGTTGTTTCAGCCTTAATAATTAGGCTGCAATTCGGATGCACGAAATTTGACTCTAAAATATAGGTCATCAAAATTTTCTAATTCATGACTACGGACAACTGACTTCGGGTCAGATTCCAGTTCATGTTCCAATATCTCGAAGATTATCTTTTCGAATGAACTACGTAAATCACTAATTTCCGCAGCATGCATCAAAAATATCTGTTTTGATTCAGAATCCGTTAGTTTTATGGACATATCGTAAGCATTTTGCATTCGAGAAAAAAATCTTTGCTTTTTATGAACTAACACGGTTAACTCGGGACTTTGAACCGCCTCAGTATCTTTCACCTTAGGAGGCGCCATTTTGTAACACTACTTATTACGCAGTTGGCGTGGACAAAGTAAAACGCAAGATTATCAAAATCGATGGATAAGAGATTGCAAACTGATCACAAATACACTAAATAGGATGTGTAGGATAAATATATGTGCATGATATGTGTAAATATGTATATATTAATCTGCCAGCGAGAGATACAAAATTACGATTATGAGGGAAAATTAACAATGACGTGGATTTTTTTAACAAAGAATTTATTAGTTTATGCTTTGTAAAGAACGTCTTTACTATGAAATAACAAGCTACGAGCAAGTTATGTAGAAAAATGCTGTCTGACACGGTCAGAAGCGATACAGAACGTCTGTATGAAAGGCACTAACTACGAGCTAGGTTACCTAGGGAGATTTCTAGCTCGGCTAGAATAGAACTACGAGTTCTAAATATTCTAAAACCTATCCAGGCTACGAAGGACCAACAAGGATTGTGCGGTTTTTAAACCAAACCTTTTGAGATTTATTATGCTGGCGATTTTAGAATACGTGTTTTGAATTTTGAAAGTACAGTGTCTAGGGCTGAAAACGTTTCTACTGATTTTCGAAGGCAATTGAACACCACCTACCTTATGAACTGCAGCTCCTGGCTTATTGGTTTGGTGGCAAGGTCCTGTGGACTCGCACGGCGAGTCCAGGTTCAAAAAGTCTTTGTAAAAGCACACAGCACGGCTATGAACCCGCGATACTTCACTCGTATTAAAATGTTGAGATGCAGATTTGGCACGGCCAAAATTGGAGGGAAAATCGACGGATTTTGAGTAGAACGTCCACACGCAACCGATCACAATGACTCCCGCTAATGCACTCTCGAGCCTCGAGCTCTTCACGTTCGGGCAGGCGGTGATTTACCAAACTACCCTCAAAATAACAATAGAAACGCAACAGCCACTATAAGGGGGATATTCCCCACGTCCTGGCGAACAACGTTAGTTCTACAACTTTTGAAATTTCTAAGTTATTCATTCATAAAGTTCACGAAGATTTTTGAAAACCAAAAACAAAAAACGAAAATTTTAGGTTATGTTTTCAGGTTTGCGAACCCTTCGATTGATTTGTCATGAATAACTGTATCCCTTTAGGAAGCCCGCAAAACGTGTTATTTTTGCTCTATCTCGCTTCCTTTACGAGATATAGCGGTTTTTATCTTTTTTGAGGTTAGGTTGACATGAATGGTTCATATAATTCCGTCTCCTTTTAAGCCGATTCCTGCCACGTCGAGTCGTTTAACGCAGAGCGCAGTCTGATTACCGGCACGTCGACTACGCTTCAAATCTTGGGTATGAGTTCTCCGACGTCGAGTTTCTTGATAGCGAGCTTCATAACGTCGAGCGCGCTCCAGTCTTTTGTCGTCGAGTTTCTTAGAGCGAGGGTGTACAGTCAGCAGTTATAAATAAGTATGTTTTGTTATGAGGATGATGTAACTAATGTAAAAAAAAACGAATAAAGTACTAGAAAAACATAAGATTTTTATTGAGATTATAAATATACTTTAAACGATCTGAATATTAATTCCCCTATAAGGGGGATATTCCCCACGTCCTGGCGAACGTTTGTTCTACAACTTTTAAAATTATTATTTTTTTATTCATACAGTTCACGAAGATTTTTGAAAACCAAAAACATAGCGATAGAGATATAGCGGTTTTTATGTTTTTTTGAGGTTAGGTTAACATTGCATGGTAATAAATAGATTTAGAATGCAGTGTCATTAACTTGTGAGCTACCATGAAAGTTGAAGCTAGATCGCGATATTTAGAAGCGCTAGACGCGCTAGATATTGAGAAGTGCTCGAAATTTGTGTTGCAAAATTCAACCCGGAAGGACAGACAGACAAAACATGAAAGGGACTCACTAAAAAGCCTCCAGCACCGAACAATTAAGTAATAATCATAATAAAACAAGGAGTTCTTTTAATATAATTTATTTAATTATTTATCTCCAAAATAGTAGGTAAATTTAAAATAAATCTCCGATCGCAAGAGTTTTTTTTTTCCGACTGTACTTCGTGAAAACATAGCTAGAATAATCGCAAAGTTGGCTCGCCGTCCTGCAGTCGATGTAACGATAACTCGACCTGGTAAAACGCGCTGTTCTAAGGCCTCGCGTTAGAAAGACGCCTACGAAACGAGAGTCGACGTGGCAGGAATCGACTTCAAAGGAGTCTGAATAATAGGAACCATTCAGGAAAACATCGTGAGGAAACCGGCATGTCAAAGGACAGAAAAAAAATGTTTTATAGCATGTGACATACACCAATCCGCATTGGTTCCGCGTGGTAGATTAATACCCATTCGCTCTCCTGCCGAGAGTAGGCCTGAGTCCCAGCAGTGGGAACATTATAGTCTGATTATGATTTATGCTAGGCAAAGATATCCCTTTTCTCATTCATTACATTTCCGCATAGAGTTTCTGAACTTCAGGTTTTGGAGAACGAATCAAGTTCGTCACGCCATATTCTCTGTGGCCTTCCACAAGAACGTCAATTATTTAATTCTCTACCAGGCCCAGCGTTAGAAGAAGAAGAATACACGCCCGAAGCCACTCGCGAGGAACAGGAGAAACTCCATGAGGTTGAGGAAATAGCGGAAGAGTTGCCGTACGTTTTCCCTACCCCCTCGCTCCGTAGGATCCTGCCCGATAGGATCCGGAAGATAGAGGACCAGAACCGGATCCATGTGATGCCTGAAACGTTTAGGTAGCCTTTTGGGAAAAACAGTGACCGGTTTGGAGTTTATTTAGCCTAGACTTTTAGCGTGCATAAGCCTTCCAAACACAGAATGCACGTTGCTAGGAACCTGTAATGTACTACATTACATATTAGCATACTTTTAATCAACCGACTTCAAAAATGGTTAAATGTTTTTTTTTAATGTTTTTTACCCCAGAACTTTGGTGTTTATTAACCGATTTGAAAAAAACCTTTTTTTGTATGATAGGATATATACCTACTTTTAGATTGGTCCCATTGGTTCATCTGTTCAGTAGTTAAGTTTTTAAATCAAAATATATAACTGAAAAAATATGTCGTTGAAGTAAAGAAAACTGCGTAATTTGCTTCTCTTTGACTTGTCAGTGGTGCCTACGGTCACTAGAACCGTCCGATTAAAGTTGGTTGTTGTATCTATGTTTTTGTAAAACCTTAATTATCTTGAGCCGCCGCTCTGCCGAAACTTCCACCATGTCTCTTACCATCAGAAAGTCTCTTACCATCATAAAGTCTCTTACCATCAGAAAGTCTCTTACCATCAGAAAGTCTTTTACCATCAGAAAGTCTCTTACCATCAGAAAGTCTCTTACCATCAGAAAGTATCTTACCATCAGAAGAGCGCCTAGTTCGTCTCACCACTAGTCAATTTGATAAAAAAAACTTGACAGCATAAAGCAGCTACCTATATTAACAAGGCTGATTGTATAGGACCGATATAGACCCAGCGCTCATCCCGAAGATCGCTATCACAGCGCAACAGAAGTACATTGACGTGTTGGCCGAGCTGGTGGGTTGCAGTGAGTACAGAAGCAGCCTGGCAGAGTTCTGGTTCCTCGACACCATGGCAAACTTGCTGCGGAGGGCACAAGAAGACGAACTATACAGACGTAAGTAGGTACCTATCCAAGCATGCAATTATTGCACAAAATATAGGTACACCTAATTATACAAAAGGTGGGCATTCTCTAACGGCTTTTGCCTAAGGCTCATTGACTGCTCTTCTTCACATACCATTCAGTTCAACGATGGATTCTGAAATGATCGTGAAAAGAAATACATTTCTTTGCACTGCGGCCGCGCTGCGATGTTGTAGCTAGGTTCGCGAATCGTACCTAACTACATTATTCAGTTTCAGTATACACATAATACACAAGTATAGTTATACTTAGTGTTAGTTTATCTATAGAGAACATTAGTAAAATGAGAAAGGCTATTGGATAAAGAAAAATAAAGAAACTATAGTCTTTATAAAAATAATGCTGTATTTGCCCGATCACGACTCCCATATTGGGATGTGTGTAATTCAAAGTCCTTTCATGGACATTGGCAATTATTTTGTTACATATTTGATGTAATAGAAAACATTATCTTTGCGTACGTACCTACATAGTGGGAAATATGTTCAAAAAGATATCCATTTCAGCGACTCAAGCGGTGCTGATGGTATGGTTTTGTGAATGGATGAAGGAGATGCAACACTTCGATGCGGCTGATCGACCACGCATGCTTGAACGTTTCAAGGTAGTTACTACTAATTGAGGGTTTGGGAGAAGAGAGGACTCATGCTGACTTGCACCAAACTATCAAGGTTCCTAAGCAACTACTTAACTCACTTGACAGTTCTTAACGGTCTGTATTTCTACCGTTAAGAAGTGGCAACAAGAAAAGTTATTGCTTAGGAGCTTTGACAGTTTCGTGCCAGTAGGCATCAGTGGCGCTTTTAGGCACCTACTAAGTAGGTAGGTAGGTACTTAATATACAAATTAATAATACAAAAGCTTGTGATGTGAGGACAGATGAATTATTGTTGCTCAATCTCGCCAAAACCGCTGAGCTGAAATTCTGTTGGTAGGTACCTACCTACTTAGTTATGGGATAAGGGTGCTATTGGTCCTGTCAGTAAGAATTTCTTAAGGACTACTTACAACAATATAGACACCATAATATATCTTGTACAGTTTCTTAAGGCATCAAGAAAGCCATACTGGCTCCTGCCAGGACATGAATATGATTGAGGACCATTATAGGTACCTTATACATACGCTATTCAATTTCAGCTCAATCGGCAACCCTTACATCGCAAAATGCCATTTAAGCCACCCCATCTTTCTAGGAAAACATGCTAGCAGCGGCAAAGTTCATAGCAGAAGAGAACCGACTGCCCACCCCCACAGAAGCCGGCGTGGACTACAAGCCTCCTGACGAAGTGCCCGAGGGTTCAGAACAGCCCTCACCAGTGCCGACGGATTCTAAGCACCTCGTGACCTTTGAGGGAGCTGCATATGAATGCTCACTGTTGGATTTGACCAAGATTATCCATTATATTTACGACCTGTTAGTCTTTTTAATCCATTTGCCGCTGGGTTTTGAATCCACGAATATCAGATAGGTAAGAGCAAGCGCCGTATCGACAACCTCTAATGCATTGACCCCTTTTTTGTACTAACTCTACCCCAGCCAGCCCAGCTCCCCAAAATAGCGGAGCAGGACCCTGGGTTGATGGATGGTGTGTTCCAGTTTCCCGGTAGGGTCATCTGGGCCCGTATCCAGGATTTTCCTCAGCCCATTCTTCTTTCTGGCCTCTTCTGTAGCTGTGCAGTGCACAACCACGTGTTCTACGGTTTCCTCCTCTGCGAAGCAACCGCGGCAGATCACGCTGTCCGTCGCACCCATCTTAAACAGATGGTGATTCAGGTCGCAGTGGCCGGTTATAATTCCTATCATTGTACGTAGTTCTTCTCTTCTCATCTTCATGAGTGTGTTATCGACAACCTCTGGCACCATCTTTTTTTTAAACTGACAAGTGATAGGGAAGCAAAAGACACAATTTTGTTTAATTCAACGACAATTTTTTTTTTTTTTTTATTTAAAATTAAACTACTGAACCGATTTTGATTAAATTTCTATGGGATCAACCTCAATCAAAAGTTAATCCTCTCAATCAAAAATATAAAATATAAAATCGGTTTATAAAGTTGTAAGGTAACAAACATTAAAAAAAAATACCGAATTGAGAACCTCCTCTTTTTTGAAGTATTTTTTTTTACTTTGTCATTAATCAAACGATTTGGATTTTTTTTTCTCTTGAAAGTATGAGGGTCCTATCTACCTACTTTTAGATTGGTTCCATAGTAATTTTATGAAAATTAGTTCAGCAGTTTTGTTCTTAAATAAAAATATGTTATCCATGTAAACGATATTGCGTACCTATTTTACTTTCCTGTGTAGGTAGGTACTTTTGGGTCATTAGAGTCCCAGTCGAAGACCGTTGAATTTTTTTTGTTAAAAGGTTTTGTTTAAATATTGACATCCCAGGTTCAGTTCAGACTACCAATACAACCTCGTGCGTTCGATCTTTACCTTCACGCCCGGTTATGATCTGATCGACACGCCATACCAACTGCAGAACCCTAAACGCTTGTACGCGCCTGTAAAGGTCAAAGCTAAGAAGGAGAAGTCTCCTAAGAAGGACGCCAAGGGGTCGAAGGGGAAGAAAAAGGAACCTGATACGGAGGAGTTTATAGCACTGATGGAGGTAAGGTCTTAGGGTTATCTAGTTTCGTTATCATCATAAATCTGCCAGGAACAGATTTGCAACTTGCAATGTTAGGTACGTAAACGGAATTTGGACCGCGCGCACGCTACGTGCATTTTCTATGAACTCCCGTTCTAGTCAGTTTCAGTTTATGCCTTGTTTATTTCTAGCTTGAAGCGAAAGAAGAAGCCTTTTCAGTTTATGCCTTGATTCTTTTCGTCAAACAGTGAACCTTTTCAGTTCATGCCTTGGTTCTTTACCATTAAAAGCGAAAGAAGACGCTCTTGCAGTTTATGTCATGCTTCTTTCCAGCTTAAAGCGATCCCTTTCAGCTTATGCCCTGCTTCATTCCAGCAAAAAGCGAATCCTTTCAGTTTATCGCTTGTTTCTTCCCAGCAAAAAGCGAAAACTTTCAGTTTATCGCTTGCTTCTTTCCAGCTAAAAGCAAAAGAAGCCATTTCTGTTTGTCTTGCTTCTTTCCAGCTAAAAACGAAAGAGGCCCTTTCAGTTTATGTATTGCTTCTTTCCAGCTAAAAGCAAAAGAAGAACGTGAGTTGGAAGAGATAGAAGACCGCGAGCGCGAGCAGTGGTATCGTCGCTGCCAAGTGCTGCCCTTGGCTTTCGCGGCGACGGACGCGCTGTTTGACAAGTACTGGCCGCCACCGCCAGAGCCTGAACCCGAGCCCATACCCGAGCCCAAGACAAAGGCTAAACCCAAGGGGAAGAAGTGATAGTAATATTAAGTTTTTTTTACTACATGTTTATTAAGTCACGTGCTTGTCTGTTGTTCCGGGTAGAGTCTTGCAACTCAACGAGGACTTCTCGATTAGCTTTCCGGTTGAAACTTTCAGGGTAGCTCACAACTCGATGGCAATGCATTCTCAATCCATTTATTAGCATGCAATGCCGACCTTACATTAAAACGGCTTATTAAAAACGTGGTAATAAATGCAGTCTAGCCCTAAACTCAGCAGATTCTATTTAGAGAGAATCAGATAGCTGATAGATAAAGGATGTAGCAACATACAACCCACCTTGAAGTGTTGCATTCTAAAACCTTCAGTTAATGCTGTTTTGTGTAGGAATAAGGTATTTTAATATGGTACCTATAGGGTCTTGTTTCTGAAAATAATTCTTATACCTATGCCTCAACTTTAAGCAGAATAAATGTATAACTACCTACTTAATTTTTTTGATAAAAACAGTTTTCTTTTGTCAGCTAGGAGAGTAGACAAGAATAGCTTTAGTTAGGTATGGCATACTAGTAACTACGTATTCGGCTCTGAAATGATCTTTACACCCAGCTTACGCCGGTGTTCTACTGTGATTGAAACACTCACACAAACACATCATGTGTGTGAGTAAACCACTGATGCGATTAAACCACTTAAGATTATACCCATAATAATAAACCACCAGTAGTTTAATCACAGGAGAACACCGGCGTAAGCTGGGTGTAAAGATCATTTCAGAGCCGATACGTCGCGGATTTGCGTTTTACCATCGAATTTGATGATGAAACGCAAACTTTATGATGTACAATTAAGGTCACAGCTCATTATATACAAAAAGTACAATCTTAATTACCTTAGGTACACCTTAAAATTTAGAACGCAAGGTTTTTGTTTTTTGTAAGCAAAGCGTCTTCTTCAATAACTGCCATGATAACCACCTTCTTGTAAAAGCACTCAGAAGCCCAAGATACAAGCTCTCAGCTTAGTTTGGGCCTCACCGTCACCTACCTACTGTAATGGTATCCTACATGTGTACAACCAATAGCGCTAAATGTACTATTAATTAGTGTATAATTTGTATTACCTAATCATTTGATAAATAAATTGATTTGATTTGATTTGATACAATTTATACAACTAACTATCTCTAGATTTAAAATACTAAATTGTATTTATGGCATAAGTCTCTTGTTGAAAATAAATTTATCTTTATCTTTATCTTTACATTTATGCATAATGTTCTTGGACAAACGTTCGACGACCTACTAAAATAAAACCACAAATTAAGATTACAATTTCTTTCGTCTATAATATCTCATAATGGTATCAATGTACAAGAATAACATCTCACTTTACGCTTCAAACAACTTTACAGATCGCGATTTCCGAGCTCTAAGTAGTTTTACTTATTAGGTACAGTCAGCATCAAAAGTCGATGATCACATTCAGATTTTCAAAATCGCAGTACACACCGTGTTATATTTTTGACAATAGTGTACAGTTAATTTTGAACTTTAATGATGTTAATTTAATACGGGCGCTTGTTTAGGTATGATAAATGGTGCAAGCGATTTTGAAAATCTGAATTTGGTCATCTACGATTGATGCTGACTGTACCTGAAGTTCCTATATTCTACACATTTACCTACGTTAGTGACGTAATCATCGTAAGTTGATGTCAATAGCATTTTCTACGGACAAAGTATTTGCTATAAAAAAATTGTTTTCTGTTAAGGCCCAGAATCCCACGCGCAGCTATATCGCTCGCACTTTTGTTTATTTTTGAAGATATACATTGACGGAGTTAATTTCAAAAAGTGGAGCGGTGAATTTGTTACTACGAACTCACAAAATGATTTAGTATATTTTTTGATTTGATAGGTTTAACATTAGCGAAGGAGATTGGGAAAAACAGTTTTGCCCTATATCCTTCGCATATGTTAAACATATCACGAAATGTTTTAGTAAATTTTTGTTTTGATATGTTTAACATAAGCGAAGGATATAGGGCAAAACTGTTTTTCCCAATCTTCTATGCGTATTGCGTATGTTAAAGGGTGACGCGACTAGTGGTTGATCGTTGAATATAGGAACTAGAATTTTAATAACTAAAACTACTTATTTACATTCGATGATGTCGATTTACGAACCACCTTGCAGTTGAGAATATAATTATTTATACTTAAAATACATAAATTCATATTTATAACTATAAGTAATGATAACTGTGCAATTTATAAATAATCAAGGTTATTATAAGCATATACAGTTAAATAGATTTACATCTTTAAGGCCCAGAATCCCGCGCGCCGCTATCTCGCTCGCACCTTTATCATTATAAATTCAAAAAAGTGGAGCGGTGAATTTGTTACTACAATATAGCGAGATGTTTTGGTATATTTTTTTGTTTTGATATGTTTGGTAACGCCATCTATCAACAAATAGATAAATTATTTCCGTGATAACGTTCCAACCAAATCCCTCCCTTGTTGCGGCACTCTAGCGACCTCACGACGTGTGGCAGAAAAGAGAAGCCCACACAATTCAGTTGTCATTGAGACGCTCGCATAGAAGCCGAAAGTTTTACGACCTTTCGGTTATAACCGCCCGAATTTTGGAAATAACGGCCAAAATTACGTGTCCGCAAGCATTGTTTTAGAGCTCGCTTCTACTGACTACCAAACCATGGTGTTGTGTTCGCATCGTGGACAATAGAGGTGATTGCGCAAGCGCAGTCGTGCGCGCGCGCTTGTATGCTGATCGCTGTAGCTGACCCAGGAACAATCCAGGCATAATCCAGGTTAGTGCCGCACATCCTTTAACTCCTCTGTTTTACACGCTATCACGAAGGAATCAAAAGTACATCGCCATACCAATGTTTATTTAACATA
Organism: Lobophora halterata; assembly: GCA_932526365.1. NCBI lineage: Eukaryota > Metazoa > Arthropoda > Insecta > Lepidoptera > Geometridae > Lobophora > Lobophora halterata. The sequence continues at coordinate 2,052,518 of OW052023.1, read as the reverse complement.
AGCGAAGGAGATAGTAGACAGAGGACCAAGGTTACCGACATAGCTCAGAGAATTAGCAAGCTGAAGTGGCAGTGGGCTGGTCATATCTGCCGAAGAACCGACAACCTTGGGGCAAACGAGTTCTTGAGTGGAGACCGCGAATCGGCAAACGTAGTGTAGGACGCCCTCCGGCCAGGTGGGGTGACGATCTGCGGAAGGTTGCGGGCAGAAGATGGATGCGGCAAGCCGAAGACAGGGCGCGATGGCGCTCATTGGGAGAGGCCTATGTCCAGCAGTGGACTGCGATAGGCTGAAGATGATGATGATGATGAAGGAGATAGTGGAAAAATCCTAATTTCCCAATCTCCTTCGCTTATGTCAAAAACATATACATACATAATATAAAAAAAAATATATACTAAAACATTTCGCTATATTGTAGTAACAAATTTCACCGCTCCACTATTCTGAAATGTATACTCAGTCAATTTATATCTTCAAACATGTACAGAAGTGCGAGTGAGATAGTGGCGCGCCGAATTCTGAGCCTTAATAAATATCACTAAAAATTCACTAGAGACGAGTTCACTTCATTGATACAAGCACAGTGATGAGAAAAATACATAATTTCCTTGTATTAATAAAAATTTTATATCTCCGTCTTCAAAAATATTTCAAAAATGAGCTCATTCAATTTGAAAAGATTGAAATGTAAAAATAGTTATATCTGAAATGGTTTTAGAATACAATATTACATTCATTTTAATTATTTACAACACCAATTCTAAACTAATAAATAAACGTTATTATTTGGAACACCTAGTTATTTATACAATTATTAATAATAGCTCCGATAATAAGTAACAAAAGTAGAAAATACATCTTTTGTCTAAAAGCCATATTAATATTTTGGCAATTAATTAATTAAGACAGTCATTTAAAGAGGCCTTTATTATAAATAATAATGCTTGTGTTATTACAATGAAAATGGAATACTTTAATACTGTGTTTTATTTGTTTTAAATATTGTATACCCTACTTATAATAGACTGGCACTATTTTATTCTTCTTCTTATCGTGTCACTAGGTTTTTCGAACCAGTGTGGTGAAAGGATTTCAAGTGCGCCTCGAAGAGGCTCCTTTCGAGCACTAACAATCAATTTTGTCAGTTTGTTCCACTATTTTATTCCATTTAATCTACTATTTTATTTATAGAACGTAAGACCAATTTATAATAAGATATACTAGAGTTCATTAATGTGTAAAAAGGATTTTTATCATTGAAAAAAAAAACACTATATATACTAGTTTTGAATATTTTTTCGTTTAACCCCTAGTAACTTATTGCACATTAAATTAATTTAAATAATACATATCTTATACATTCACTTTAGTAAATTATCTAAATTTTGTACAATGTCTTGGCCAAATCAAAGAATGATGATAATTGAGCAAAAATGTGTTCAAAATCATATCACAATTTTAATATAAAAAAAATATTGGTCTCATAAAAAGAAAAATTGTTATACTTAGGTATTATAACATGACATTAATTCACAATATTAATATTCCAAAACAAAAATAAACATGTTTTGGAGCTTGTATTTGTTTTGGACAATTTAATCTACTATATTAATGTATTATAATATATTTTTTACATAGAAAGCAATTGAAAAATGACAATTTATATGTATATATATTTTTTGTTATTTGTGTGTGAATAAAACACAAGAAATTTACAAGAATCATAAGTTTACAGTTATCGAACATCAAAAAAAATTTAACAAATCTATAAAATATGTTAGTATCAATTAAAACTGTATAACAGCCGGTAAAGTGACCTTTTGTCATTCAAATAACATCAATTTAATTTTCTTAAGACGTGTAAGTATTTAGATATGGTCAGGTCATATTTGTACATGGCGTAATTTGTATAAAAAAAATTGGTTGTCTGTAAAGTTGGCTTACGAACGATAGTTTAACGTGACTACCAGCGTAACGGGACAATGAGCGTTACCGGACAATGACGTCAACGTTTTCGTGCATGCAGCCGGCTTTCATCGATTTATTAGACGTAGTCTAAATATTAATTTCGAAATTTTATAACTTGACGAGTTTGTCACCGTATATTTGTAAACTTACGGTTCTTACAACATTCTCATGACAAATCTATACATATTTTTGCAGTAAATGCATAATAAATGCAACTATTTTACATAAATGGCACTTAGAGGCAAGATTTACTATTTCATTTACAATTCATGAACTATTGAACACATTATTTATATGTAGGTATATTAATAAACATGATTACATACATTTATTGAAAATACTTATAGATGTATGAACATAAACACTTATGTTTAGGCTTGTTTATTAAGGGCAGTAAACATTTTTTTAACTTAAAACCGTGTTAATATGACACTAGTATTTTATGGAGATTTTCTCAAAATGACATCGTTGAAAGTCATTTACCATCTATTTTTTTTTAAATAGGTAAGTATTTTTTTATAAGTGGCACTTTAGTTATTATGCGGTTAAAGTGTTATTTAGCAAGAGTCAGGTGTTAAAAGCTAATTGCAAGCACTGCCTTACTTGCACAGTCTTACTCATTAGCTAGACGCTCAAACACTAGCTCACGGCGTGAAGTGAAGTGACAGTTCACTTGTTCACGCTCGCTAACATTAGCTCACGCTCGCTAACACTAGCTCACGCTCACTATCACTTGCTCACGCTTGCTAACACTAGCTCACGGCGTGAATTGAAGTGACAGTTCACTTGTTCACGCTCGCTAACATTAGCTCACGCTCGCTAACACTAGCTCACGCTCACTATCACTTGCTCACGCTTGCTAACAGTAGCTCACGGCGTGAAGTGAAGTGACAGTTCACTTGTTCACGCTCGCTAACATTAGCTCACGCTCACTATCACTTGCTCACGCTTGCTAACACTAGCTCACGCTCGCTAACATTAGCTCACGCTCACTAACACTAGCTCACGCTCACTATCACTTGCTCACGCTTGCTAACACTAGCTCACGGCGTGAAGTGAAGTGACAGTTCACTTGTTCACGCTCGCTAACATTAGCTCACGCTCACTATCACTTGCTCACGCTTGCTAACACTAGCTCACGCTTGCTAACACTAGCTCACGGCGTGAAGTGAAGTGACAGTTCACTTGTTCACGCTCGCTAACATTAGCTCACGCTCGCTAACACTAGCTCACGCTCACTATCACTTGCTCACGCTTGCTAACACTAGCTCACGCTCGCTAACATTAGCTCACGCTCACTAACACTAGCTCAGGCTCACTATCACTTGCTCACGCTTGCTAACACTAGCTCACGGCGTGAAGTGAAGTGACAGTTCACTTGTTCACGCTCGCTAACATTAGCTCACGCTCACTATCACTTGCTCACGCTTGCTAACACTAGCTCACGCTTGCTAACACTAGCTCACGGCGTGAAGTGAAGTGACAGTTCACTTGTTCACGCTCGCTAACATTAGCTCACGCTCGCTAACACTAGCTCACGCTCACTATCACTTGCTCACGCTCGCTAACACTAGCTCACGCTCACTATCACTTGCTCACGCTCGCTAACGACTACACAGTGCTTACATTTGAAACGACATAAAATATCCAAATATACATTATGTACTAACATTTTGTCGCATAGTCAGTGTCTACGATCATTTATAAGCTAGCTGTCTACGAGCATAAGCACTCGCTAACACTAAAGCATACCAGTGTGACAGAGATGTTACGACGTTAGATTTTTTTAAGCTGTGAAACAAGAAACACAGTTATTATGATAAATATCCTGTGTTAACTCTAGAAACATGAGTTATGTGTGATGATAGTTTTTGAATATGATCCATTTACAGATTATTTGCTTTCGAGCAATAACAGTTTTGCTCACGCCCACTACCACTTGCTCATATTACTAAACTTTTACACTCACGTGCACTAAAAGTCCAGCTCACGCCCGCTACCACTAGCTCACGGCCACTACCAATTGCTCACGGCCACTACCAATTGCTCACGTCCGCTACCACTTGTTCACGCCCACTACCACTTGTTCACGTTCACATTCACGTGCTCGCGCTCACAGCATACTGTGGAGCGCTTACATGTGAACGCTGGCGGGCTACAACGGCGTCCGGCGGTCGCCGCGGCCCGAGCCCGCCATTCCCCTATTTCATGTCTGCCATCTGAAAAAAGAAAGTTTTTTTTTTTTTCGAAGAACCTAAGTTCTTCAGTTTGGCTTCACATCAAAGGTATATAGCCAGTGTCAAGTAATTGGAGAGATTATTTTGTCATAAGTCAGAGTCGATAAGTCAAGTCATGCCCCTGTAAAGTAGTGGTGGTTGCGACTTTACTAGAGGCTTCTATGGAGTTTTGGAGGCAACACGAAAAGTCACGTTTTACAGCATTACACTATTTACAAACACTCATACACGTTCACGAGCACTTAATGGATAAAAAAACCAGCGTTTTTACACTTAAACACTCAAAGTTATCCAAGTTTTGTCAATTAATTTAATGCCGCCAATGCGCCGTTTTTCATGTTCCCGCCAAAAACCCCAAGAAAGTTAATAATCAAGGTTTTACTAAAACATACTACAACCGACTTCAATTGGACTGTTTTAGTGACCACTGAATAGTCACAGGGAAGCAGAATACGTAATTTCGTTTATTGTGATGACGTATTTTTTTCAGTTATTTTGATTTCAAAATAGGGTATACTATACTAGGGTATCCTAGGGTATACTAGGGTATACTAGGGTATTAAACTTCTTTCGTGCACTCGACACATGTTTTCGAACTTTAGGTTCTACGACATGCCGGTTCCCTCACGATGTTTCCCTTCGCCGTTGCGAGAACGTGGGATATGCATACATAGATTTTTTCGACCGAAAAAAACTATTTACGCATGACTGCCACCGGGATTCGAACCCGCGACCATCAGATCGCAAGGTAAGGGCCTCATCCACTCGGCCACCACGTCCTCGTTCTGCGGTAACAAACATTAAAAATAAAAAAATCAACTGAATTGAAGTCGGTTGAAATAAGGAATACAACTTACCTGTATAAGAGTTGGTACAACTTACCTGTGTAAGAGTTGGTATAACTTACCTGTATAAGAGTTGGTACAACTTACCCATATAATAGTTGATACAACTTACCCATATAAGATTTGGTACAACTTACCCGTATAAGAGTTGGCACATCTTACCTGGCTTTCTGAAGCTCAATCTGTCCCTCCAATGTCTTGGCCAGGTAAATGACGAAGAGTTGTGATAAGGCCACTCCCAACGCCACGGTGGCGATGGTGTACAGATGGCGTTCACCCCACAACCGGACCACCTCTATGCAACCGCTCGTCCAAATCTGTTTACTAGCTTCAGCTACCTGGAAAATGATGAAAATCATGAGATTGTTGGCATAGAAAGAATGCTCCTGAATTTAAAACCTCAAGAATAAACTCTACCCCAATACAGGGCACAATTTCATTCGAATCTTCTGTTTAAATTTTAATAATATTTTTTTTTAAGTATTTTATTATTCTATTTACAACATAATGTTAGAGAGCCCCGAGGTATACTGGTAGAGTTGATGCCGCATGAGAATAGAACCTCTACTAAAGGGTGTCTCAGTAAGAGTGCACTTCTTTATTTAAAAAAAAAACACATATTTCTTTAGAGTTGCGATATTTTTATTGGATTTTAAAGAAGACATTTTCCGATTATGTATGGAATAAAATATCCGTCAAATAGCCCTGATAATAGGCCATTACTCTTTTCATGAAATTTTCCATGACTTTTTCACGGAGATGTGGCTGTATCTCACCGATGACGCGTTGGATCTGGGATTTGATTTTTTGAGGACTCAGGAATTGTTTCTGGTTTATTTGCATTTTTTTGACCCGAGATTTTACATCGGAATAAACATAGGTGACAACTGTAAAATTTCAGAGTTGGCACTTGCACAAAAAAAAAATGACACTAAATTTAAAAAGTGCTCTCTTACTGAGACACCCTTTATAATAATCACACAGCACGATTTCCTTTGCCCAATCTTGTCTTCAAATTCTGCAACAGCAATTTGAACCAAATCGTGCCACAGAAGATTGAACCATAGATACCACGGAGTAGATTATACTCAAGAGCTCAATTTCGTTAGTTTCTTCAAATCCTGCCACTGCAATTTGAACCTTATCCCTATACACTTACGGGGCAAGTTTTAGCGCCGTATCCGCACATGATGTTGACGAGGCCCGAGGTAATGCTGGTGGAGTTAATGCAGCACGAGAATCGAACCTCAAATATAAACTCTACCCTCATAAACACACAACACAATTTCGTACGACCATTATTATGTCTTCAAATCCTGCCACAGAAGATTGAACCTTATCTCTATAGACTTACGGGGTATGTCTGCGCGCCGTATCTCTATAGACTTATAGAGAAGATCATACAGCTCAATTTCGTTTGTTTCTTCAAGCCCTGCCACAGAAGATTGAACTTTATCCCTATACACTTACGGGGTAAGTTTGCGCGCCGTATCCACACATGATGTTGACGAGTCCCGAGGAGATGCTGGTGGAGTTGATGCAGCACGAGAAGGGGACGCCGCATCGCTCCACCGAGGGGGAGGAGCAGTTGAAGTACTCGTTCTTGGACCAGTCGGTGTAGCCGTCGGCTGTCAGACCGCAGCAGTGGAACTGGAAGAGAAGAATTGTTGCTTAAGAGGATATGTTAAAATTTAGAGTAGCGTTCTTACTTAGTAACGGTACAAAGATAGAGATAGAGATAGAGATAGAGATAAAGATAAAGATAAAGATAAAGATAAAGATAAAGATAAAGATAAAGATAAAGATAAAGATAAAGATAAGGATAGAGATAAGGATAGAAATAAATATATTGTATTTGTCAGAGACACGGTAGGTAAGATGTTAAATTTGTTAACAGTAAAAATGCATGCTTCACCAGGAACTGGCATACAAATATTAGGTATACAGTAGGGTGGTCCACGATCCCATACAAAAATTTAGAATTCATTATTTTAACCTAGTCACCCCTGGAATTTGTTATACATAATTATACCATTAATTTGACAAAATTTCAGCTTCCTAGCACAAGGGCAAGACGGTGCTCAAGATGGGCTTATATTATTATTTTAGTGAAAAAGGGGTCACACAGTATTTTTTTTCACAAGTGACTTTTGAAACATTTAGTGATTATTGTTAATGTAAAATGAGGTTAATAACTGTTCTAATAGTATTTACTCTAAAAACTAAATTAATACGACGAAAAACATTTACATTTGACGACACCGTGGCTTAGTTGGTAGTGACCCTGCCTACGAAGCTTGGTGTTCCGGGTTCGATCCCCGGCCGGGGCAAATAATTGTGACGAACACAAATGTTTGTTCTCGGGTCTTGGACGTTGTGATGTGTTGTATGTGTCCATGCCACCTGCGACACAGGGAATCCTAGTGCAGGGGTGTGAGTGTGTGAATGTTTAATGTTTATTTACGACGAAAAAAATTGACCCCATAGGCACGACATAAAATTTAAGTGCACAGCGGCTTTCGAATTTTGTCATTTTTATTTATTTTTAATATTTTAACTATAGGTTTAACACGTACTTCAACGTTTTTGTGAATATTTGGCATAAAAAAATCTAAGATATTTGGCTTAATAAGCTTGCAGGAGAAGTTTGAGCGATTCAGACAAAATAGTACGATTTTGACGACTCTACCAAAATTACTCATTGAATTGTTTGTGAATGTATAAAATTCAATGGTTGTAGTTAAAAGTAAGTTTAACAAGATATTTAAAAGTAAAAAAATACTTTTAAAATTAATTATATAAAAAAAAATACTTTTTTGATTTTTCTTACACCGGCTCCTGCGACTCTGTCGGGATCGCTGAAGATACATATTTTATGGGATCTTTTACGGTTTTGTTACTATAAAGAGCTTATAAAACATGGTTCAACCTAAACAAGACTTAAAAAAGCTAATTGACTTGCAATAATGTCTCCAAGCCATGAAAACTGAGTGCTTAGGTTAATTTCGTCAATAGGGCGTATTAATGAGGTTTTTATCTTGCAATAACTCATAATTTTATTTTTTTACCACAAGAACAGCTAATTAACTATATTTTAAGCGATTTTCCTTGACTTTAGTTTTAATATTTTACGTTCAGGAAAAAAAAGTTTTGTGATCATTTTTTGCCAAAACGGGAATATAGACCCACCTTGAACACTGCCTTACACTTAAGCTAGAAAGCTGAAATTTTAATATGTAATTAGTGTTACCAGACATAACAAATTGCGGGGGTGACTAGGTCAAAAAACCTAAAACTTATATTTTGGACCACCCTAGTATACAGCTTACAAACTTGATGTTAATTCAATCTGAACAAAACCACATATAATATGTGAAAATAGCGAGCCACGATCAGATGGATCGGATTATGATGGAGAAATCGTTTTCCCCGAAAAAAGACTTCAGATCTACATATATGGCTTGCCAAGGTCTACTAGATACATTCGTAACTTTATTTATAACAACGTATTACTTTATTTATAACGTAGACATTGGCTAGCCATATATGTAGATCTGAAGTCTTTTTTTTTAGCTATGACAAGGTCAAAAGTGGCCCCAAATGGTTCGTGTAAACTTACACACAGTGCTACTCGCCAGTTCGCTGGGCCTGATCGTGGCTTAGATTCAATTACTTTATTTTCCATAAGAACATACAAGAACACTTGGATTCAGTGATAATCCATACAGTGATTACTTGTGGATATGATCTAAATAAATGTACGATAGGAAAACGATAAATGATTAACACTTACATCGCTCTGTGCAAAGTCAATTAAGTTCTGCAGAAACTGTGCTCAGTGTGAATCAGTCTTCATCTGCTGTTGAAAAATACACCTTATTCTCTAGTACTTACGTCACTCTGTGCGAAGTCAATGAAGTTCTGCAAATCGGGGTCCTCCCGGTACGCGTGCAGCACTCGCTCCGAGAAGCTGTGCTCCACGAAGGGTTGGAGCGAGCGCGGGAACACGAACCCGCACACTGCGCCGCCCATCTCCACCAGGAACAGCACCAACAAGCAGAGGGAGTACTGGAATACATCAATTAAAATTTAAACAAGAATCTGATCATAGACACGGCTTCGGCCATAGTATCCCTCGAGCTCGAGGACGTGGTGGCCGAGTGGATGAGGCCCTTGCCTTGCGATCTGATGGTCGCGGGTTCGAATTCCGGTGGTAGTCATGCGTGAATGGGTTTTTTCGGTCGAAAAAATCTATGTAAGCATCCCACGTTCTCGCAACGGCGAAGGAAACCATCGTGAGGAAACCGGCATGTCAAAGGACAGAAAAAAAATGTTCTATGGCATGTGACATCCACCAATCCGCATTGGGTCCGTGCGGTGGATTAAGACCCATTCGCTCTCCTGCCGAGAGTAGGCCTGAGTCCCAGCAGTGGGAACATTATAGGCTGATAATGCATCTTCAAAATTATCTTACAAAGAGAACTCTGTTTATACAGGTAAACTTCCAAAATAAGTTACTAGCTATAAAACTTTCCGAGATATCCATCTCCAAAGTTCCATTGTATTGCCACACACTCATTTACTCACGTAGGTATTAGATAATCAAAAGTCTGAGCCAAAACTAGAAGAATATTACAGGTATCTTCACGGTTTAAGAGAGTTGACCTTAAATGCGCGTAAGTCGATTTTAGATGTGTTTGCGGGAGGGGTGCGACGCGACGGGGAAGGCGCCCGGCGTCTATTGGTCGCTTAGCCACCTTCCCGCCGTCTCGCCTCACCTCCGCAGAGCACCCCACCACTTTCGCCGAGCGCTATTAAACCGTGACGAGAGCTATACCTAGTGATAGGAACTTACTTTCCTATTCAACCGACTTCAGGAAAAGGAGGAGGCTCTCATATCAGTTTTTTTTTATCTTTGTTACCTCAGAGCTTGTTTGTGTATTAACCGATTTGAAAATATATATTTTGTATTCTAAAGGATATACTTTCACATTGGTATCATAAAATGTTTATCAAAATCGGTTCAGTAGTTTAAAATAACTGAAAAAAAAGTTGTTGAAGTGAACAAAATTGCGTATTTTGCTTCCCTGTGACTTGTCAGTGGTGCCTACGGTCACTAGAACAGTCTGATTGAAGTCGATGGTTGTATGTTTTCGTAAGACCTTGATTATTTGAAGTCGGTTGAAAAGAGGATGGTTGTGTCAAGATTTTCTTCATGAGGAAAAGGAAAACTCACAAATTTGAGCAAGCATGTGTTCTCCCTCAATGCCCCCACGCAGCCCGCGAAACTGACCACGAATACCACGCTTCCCAGTAACGCTATCAGCAGACTGATGTTGAGAATCAGGTCGTATATTGTGTCCAGCTGAAATCACATCAAATATTTCATTAGACAATGATTTATTAATAAATAGTAGGTATAAATATTTTATTTAAAATCAACATTTTATACGTGTTTTAAAATTAACAGTACTAATTTAAAAACATGTATAAAATCTAAATTAAAGTATGAAACCTTTCACTTTTTTTGTTGACGAAATCAAAAAACACAGACGAAACGAATAGTGTGAAGAAATTACTATAATACGGCGTACTTTTTGAGTATTTGTCCGAAATATTTTGTATGGAATTCGGATTTGAGGATTCCCCTTAAGGGTCAAAATTTTATACGTTTCTATAGGTCCCCCTGCAGATGTCTTTCTTCAAGAGTAGTGAGGTGCAAGGCATAGAGTCATTCTTCATAGGATTTGCGAAATAACTTCCTGAGTTGTTAGTCATGCGTGGATGCAGTTTTATACTAATAGAAGAGCCTACTCATACCATTAACAAAACAAACATTCACACACTCACACCCCTGCACTAGGATTCCCTGTGTCGCAGGTGGCATGGACACATACAACACACCACAACATCCAAGACCCGAGAACAAACATTTGTGTTCATCACAAATATTTGTCCCGGCCGGGGATCGAACCCGGAACACCAAGCTTCGTAGGCAGGGTCACTACCAACTCGTCGTCATATAACATTTGTTTTCATAAACATACCTTGATAAGCCCCGTGGCCTGCCATTTGTCAATGAATGCATATAAACCCACCGCCGTTAGAAGAGTACCAACCAACTGTAACAAGATTATTAATATATGAGTGAATGAAATCTCTGTTTAAAAAAAAAAAAGAAGAAAAGAAATTTGTTTATTGGCTCCTCTAAAAAGGTATAGCTACACATGTAAGCAGGTACATAAAACATTATAACATAAATAACTAGGTATGCCTTAAGTCATGGAAACCAATAGGTCCGGTCTCAGCATATTGTCGTCCTGAAATGCCTAGGTACCCAGCAATCTAGATACCTAGAGAAGGCAGGACAACGCTGGTTTTCAGCCCGGGCCTATGAGCAGTGACGCCTTCCTTAGCAATTGAGAGCTTAACAAAAATATTATATTTAAACAAACATTAAAAAATCTATTTTACATATAAAAGAAAGAACAATAAAATATTTACATAAATATACATATATAAAAGGCAGTGTAATAATAATAAACCATGGTTTAATAAGAAATCAGAAAAATATTTTATATACTTATATTAAATATTAAATAGCGCCACCTATTGCAAATATTATCGTACAAGCTGTCAAAAACATAGTCATAAAGTGCAGACTCAGTGGCACGGTACAAGATAGTAGAAGGTAGGTTTGAGAGTAGAATACTTTTCAACTGACTTCAAAAGAGAGGAGGTTATCAATTCTGTTGAATGTTTTTTTTTATGTTTGTTACCACTAGGGCTTTCAGTCTCGATGACTTTCTGAGTCCCGGGGAAAAAAATCGAGACTCGATGCGGTCTCGAAATTCCCGGGAAAAACGAGACTTTCGAGACTAATTTAATAGTACATAAAGGCACACTCATAGGAATGGTATTTAGGCATTTTATGGCGTATTAGCGAACACATTACAGTTTAACTTTACAATCCAGTATTTGATGATGTTCGGGGATGTCCGATGTTCCTGATGTATCAAAATTTGCGTTTTTCTTCGAAATGGTTCCTCATTCCATACATACACACACAAACCAACGAAGATACAGGGGCCGGAGTCTTTAAATTTGATTACAACATAAACATATCAATGACTCTCGTTATGCACAGCTCCATATTCCAATGCGAATGTGTAACAATCACCGAGGCAGCAAACACCATACTTCGGAGAAAAACGAAAATCAAAATATACGAATTCTAATCGATAGCAGGGCTATACTAAAAGCACTAGATACCAATACTTGCGACTCAATGCTTGTTAACGAATGCCACCGAGCACTGGAGAGAATAACCCAAGCCAACCGAATAACACTCCAGTGGATTAAGGGGCACAGTAACTCATTAGGGAAAGACGCCGCAGACGAGTTGGTTAGAAAAGGATCTGAAACTGGAAGGGAAGTGCCATCTCCCTTCCTACCACTACCCTTTTCTCAATTGCGAGCGTGGATACGCAAACGTACAAAGACACAGCACAGTGAGCGCTGGCTGCAAACCAAGGAGTGCAAACAATCAAGAATGGCCTTTCCGCATCTTGCACCACTTCTAACTAGACGTTTACTTAGTTTGAAACGACCAGATTTAAGAATCATTGTGGGTACCTACTATCACAGGACATTGCCTGCTTAACAAACATCTGCACAACATTGGAAACACAGACAGCCCACTCTGTAGAGGCTGCTTGACCGAGGAGGACGCCCGCCCACGTAATCCTGGAATGCGTGGGAGTGGCAAAGCAACGAGAGGAAATACTCAAAAACCCCAAGTCACTCCGCGAAGCGTGCGAAGAACTCAGGAAACTTCTGTGATTTTGTGGGGAGTTATGCTGACTAAACTATTAGTCAGGAAATCCGACGCACAAAGGACCAACAGGAGTCCAAGTGGGGAAAAGGGAGTCCATTTACATTTATTTAACATTCCACACATATTACTATTTTTCAAATTTGCCCTTTTTTGGTAAGCTAAAGTCATAAGACTATAACCACCATGTCTTATCCTTGTTTTAGAGTATACTAAGGGCTACTCTACACTGAATATTGTTAAGATTTTTATAAGTATCTAAAGTCTCGTTATTACCGGTACCGAAACCATCAGTCTCGAGTCTCGAAAATAACGAAAAATCGTCGAGAGTCTCGAAATTTTCGAGACCGAGACTCCCGGGATGAAAGCCTTAGTTACCACTGAACTTTGTTGTTTACCTATAAACAGTTTTAAAAATTCTTTTTTATATAGAAAGGATATACTTACTGTCAGATTGGTCCCATAGAAATTTAATGAAAAACAGTTCAGTATTGGTTTTGAAATCAAAATAACTGGAATAAAAAAGTCATTGAAGTGAGCTTGTGTGAAATAGCATATTTTGCTTCCCTGTGACTTTTCAGTGGTGCCTATGGTCACTAGAATAGTCCGATTATTATAATGTAGGTGACTTAAACAATACAATAAAATAATAAACAATAATGATAACAGATTTCAATATAAATCTGAGTAAGCAATAATTTTAGCCTTAGTTCCTCAAAGAAAACTAATATTAGATCTGTTTAAACTCCAAAAAGTTGCAGTGGGAGCAACTTATGCAGATATATGTTTAGAGGTATAACCATTGTTAACCACTCACTGCAAATCAACTGCACTCACTAATTCTGCCCAAACAAGCTTATTTACCTACCAACCCTGTCACCTGCACTGCAACCTAGCGAAAGTTCAAACAGGCATATGGACTGTTTTAAATAATCAAAATATAAATAGATTGTTTATTTTTTCGCGTCAAATAATAGAAATTATCTTCAAACGGATGTGGTTGTGATTACAGTTCAGAATCAAGCTGAATTACCCATTGGTTCCCACATTAGCAGGAAAACAATGGGTATGATTCACTCATAGTATAATGCCAGAAATGCTATAAGAAAATAGCTTTCTAAGTGCCATATGGGTGAATAAGAATAATGAAATGTATAACGAGAAAGTAAGACTAGATAAACTCACCCAAAATATGAAATTCAGTACGAAAATCATGTATTTCACACAGCCACTAACGTATGTAAAATTTGGTCCTCTCCTCCGGTGCATTCTAATTTGTTGATCCATTTTGAGTTTTAAATATAATTTAACATTGAATTAGATGTTTCTGAGTTAGTTTTATCTATTTATTTAGTAAATTCGAGCCCATATAATAAAAATGAGTAATTCACAACACCTCTTGTTCTCTCTTCCTGTCATAAACTGGCCATCGACAAAATTAAAATTCATCGAAGAAATCGAATGACAGTGACGTTGACAGAATGCAAACTGCCGTCGTCGTCGTTAAAATTGTCTATTCTAGCTTATCGACATAGAACGTAGTGCGGCGTGGGCGGTCCCCCTGGTCCAACATCATCGTCATAGCAATAAATGTATGGTGGTATGGAAGCTAAGTAGGTACATTAAAGTTGTTACATACCTATCTGTGTTAAGTAGGTATTCAAAAATTATTATTCTGACAATATTTTCACCCCATCACAATATATAATGATAATGAATTACCTATGGATTGTTTTTAGAGGGAGATCTTACACCTAGATTATTAGGACAACTCAACTAACTGATTTGCGGCTTCGTATCTGTGCCTAATAGGTACTTACTTATCGTGATAATAGCCTGTCATTTTCCAACTCATCAACTAGGTAGGCACGGGTATAGATAGGTACATATATTTAAAACGACATTATGTCAGGTTAGTCAGTAGTTTTAGCGTGAACGTGATTGAGAAGGGAACATCCTTCATATGATACTTTTGCTTTTAGGATATCACAGAAGAATATTATGTAATCTATAGTACCTAACTATTGTTATAAAATAGATCTACTGCCGACAAAAAAAATACCTTAGGAAGCGATTATGAGCTTACAGATTATAAAGAACAAGAAAAACTTTTCATTTTCAAAAAACATTATATTAGCATCATTTTGTTTATTAGGAGTACGAAATTAATTTTATATTAATGTCCTTCATCAATAGTCATGGTCATGGTTTCAGGTTCGTATTCATGATCGATCTCTCGCGTCTTGATGATCTGCTTGTAGATAAAGGCAGATTTTCTGGGTGTACGCGCGCGTGCTGGGTCTTCGAAGTCAACGCTGTAGAGGCCGAAAAGTTCCCTGTAAAGGAATAACACAAATTAATATTAGGTACCAACATTATAAAGCTTCGTAATGCCGACCGTCCTTATTTGTCCAACAGTATATAGTCTATCTAAAGACAACCTTTGGAAGAGATCTATTTTTAGCACTGACCATTGTTATATAACTAGCTTTGTTTTTCCAATGTTATGTACGTAGTATGGTGAGCAATAATATATACTTATTCCATCTATCTACATGCGCTCAATTTTTTTATGGCAGGGTCTGCGCTAAGTGTTTCAACCTACCGTGATTTTTTATGGGTAAGCTGTTTACTATGTTCCGGTTTGAAAGTCTCGGTAGCTAGTAAAATACGTGGCCTTTCGAAAACGAAAATTATAATATTTCAAAGTACTTATATAAAAATTTTACCTATTTTTGGACTATTTTATAGCAAGACCGTAAATCAAGAGTCAATTTCTTAGCCACTTAGCCTTTTTTTATGTAGCGCTATTAACACTCACATATATCCCTCCATCCACTCGAAGTTGTCCATCAGACTCCAAGCCATGTACCCCTTCAGGTTGATACCAGCATCAAGCACGTCTAATACATTCTCCAAAGCCGCTCTATAGTATGTGATCCTGTCTTCGTCAATGAGATCACGGCCAGGCTCAATGGACCAGCCGTTCTCAGTGATGTAGAAGGCAGGACTGTTGTATTTTTCGTTCAGTTGGGTTAAAACGTTGAGAATGCTGTTAGGAGCAAGCTATAAAGAGAAGAAAAGTTAAATAGGTGGGTATTTCTTTATAAAATTAAGTTATTTACTTTACCAAGTTATTTATTCAATCAACATGATGGAAAAAGGTACTCCACACAATAATTTAAATTATTGTTCATTAATCATTAATTGAAATCTATCAAGAAACGTTATCTTAAAGAAAAGCACCCGTACAAGGACAACTAACGAATAGACTAGACTAGACGGATAAGTACCAAAAACAGGGGAGGGCACTTACGAACAGCCACGTAGAAGCCGAATTCATCCATTCCTCAGGTTGCGTAGTAGCGCACCCAGCATCAGTGACCGCGGTGGGTTCAACATCTCCATAATCCTTCGCGTATACCAACATAGCGGTGTAATGGTTGATGCCGAAGAAATCAGCGGCACCGCGGGCAAAAGCTTTCTCTTCTTCAGAAAATTCTGGCATTCGGGAGCGGGAGTAACCTTGTTTAGCGCTCTTTTCGGCGACCAACTCCGCGAACTCTTTGGGGAAACCACCTTCTTCGGAGAATAGTGGGTCGGCGTAAAGACCCCACTAAAAGAGAATAAAACAAAATCGATCAATTATTTCTTAATAAGTAACCTCATCATCTAAGATTACGGAGGTGTCATTATCATATTTTTAATTATTGGGCCTGCAATTTGCTCGTTATTAATTAGATGTAGGTATTACGTAATTACATTAGACTGTTGTTTCATCTGTGCAGCAAACTTATCCTCCTCCGAATCAGTCAAAGGTGGTAGCCAGTTGACACTGATAGTTATTCCGCACTCACCACCCTGCTGCGACTTGAATTCATTATTGTACAAATGATACGCCCTTGCGTGAGACATCACGAGATTCTTAGCGCAGATATATGTCCCAACAGCAGTAGCGTTCAATATCGGAGCTTTGTCGGTCGCACCGTACCCTTGATAGCAGACTTCATTTGGCTCATTAAAAGTGATCCACAGCTTCACTCTATCGCCAAAGTTCTCGTACGCAACCCTGGCATAGTCTTCAAACCATTCAGTTATCATAGGGTTTTGGAAACCTCCCAATTCTTGGAGTTTTTGCGGCAGATCCCAATGGTACAACGTTACCATGGGCTGGATGTTGTATTTCAACATTTCATTGATGTAATTGTTGTAGAAATCAATGCCGGCTTGGTTGACTTTGTTAGAAAAGCCAGAAGGGAGGATTCTTGACCAGGATAAAGAGAAGCGGTAGGCGTCGAGGCCGAGTTCCCTCATCATCTCGACATCGCGTTTGTAATTGTGGTAGGAGTCTGCAGCAATGTCGCCGTTGCTTTGATCTCTGATAACGGTAGGGTTCGTATGGGTCATGTGATCCCAAATGTTCTCACCTTTCCCTGTTGAATACGTAAGATTTGAATGACTCATTTATTTCAGAATCGTAATGTAAGTACATTTACTTAATGTAGGTAATAACTTGCTGGAGGTCAGAGAGGTACTAATGTTTGGGATAAGAGTGTAGATACTAAACATAATTGCACTAGTCCCCTCGCTAGGATTCTCTGGGTCGTGGGTGGCTAGTCTCCTCCGCTCTGGTAGTAGGTACAATATGTACACACATCAAGCAATAGGTACTTACTGCTATCAAGAATACCTATAGAACTATGCTTTATGATTTGCAACTCAATTTATTTAAAGATTTGTAAAAAATTACAATGTCAATGCGGTTAAAGTAATTGAAAGATAGATTTTACCATCTTCATTCCAAGCTCCTTCAATCTGATAGGAGGCTGTGGCTGTTCCGAAGACAAAATCATCAGGGAACCGCCTTTGCTGCTTCACTGAGACAGCATGGCAGCATACTGCCACTGATATGCTAAAAAAAACATATATACTTAGCACAATACTTATGAAAATACAAGGTGTATAAGACTGCTCCCGAAAAATTTATATATAGATACTAATGCTTGTTGATATCCATTTTTATAATGACTAGAAACATATAAAACGAGTAGAAAGGTAATGCTAAGTTTACCTAGATGCTAAATATGATAGCGATTATTCTAAGGATATCTAAGCCAAGCTAGAATTTATCTGAGTGAAAAATAATTATAATTAGAAACATACCACAGTGCCACAGTCAACTTCATCTTGCAAGATGGGGATCTGATCATAAAATATTGATCTAAACCTTTTATACGAACAATTTGCATCTTATCGCCACTTAAGATAAACACTACAAGTTATAAGATACTAGAAAATTCTTGTTATGGGTATCAACTCAGACTTGACGAAAATAAATATTTTACTACTTAGTTACTTTCATAAAATATATAGGCATGTTAAATAAATACCTCATTATATAATAATATCTATTTAGAAAATGTAGGTTCCAATTTCAGTACATAAGTTTTATTAATGAATGAAATGAAATGAAATGGAATTTATTTGCCTATACAATACAATAGAAACTTTTAACTAATCTAAATAATTCTTACTTAAAAAGACTTACTCTAACCTTCGAAACTTGTACTAACTTGTAAAACTTGTAGGTACCTTATTAGATTATAATAATTATTTTAACATGTGTGAATGTAGATAATACATACTTACTAATGCAGGCAGGTAAGTTACATAATTATATTCATTCATATTATATCTACTGGTAGTATTAAAGTAATGGATTAAGCGCTGTAAATTACTTTTTCTTAAATATGCGCGGAAATATTGTCATTACTTTTAAATAAAGAACACGCGAAGTATCATATTTACGTAGACTGTGTATTCCTTGAATTTGGAACGAAGAGCGCGCCGGCAATGTTGTATGAAACGGTGTGCTGTTTGAATTTGGAACGAAAAGCGCGCCGGCAATGTTGTATGAAACGGTGTGCTGTTTGAATTTAGAACTCTTTCATCTATCGTACACATTGCGTTCTCGTGGCTGTATATACGTATAGCCACAGATGCGTTTAACCTTTTTCGGCACAAACTGTAAAATAAAAATAAAAAATTGGCGGTAAAGCGGAGTTCGTTGTTATTTTGTTGTTAAAATAAAATAAAATGAGTTCCGATGATTCTGAAAGTGGAAATTAAATAGACATGGATGACTGCACTCCACCAGATTTAAGATCAGAAGCTAAATTAGCGATGGAAACCTGCTTCCTTAGGTAAGTACGTTACTTAACTTACTTACTTAAGTAAGTAAGACAAGTGCCTACTTAAGTAAGTACCTAACTGGACTAACTTACTTAAGTACTACTTAAATAAGTACTTAAGTAAGTAAGACAAGTATCTATTTACTTGCCTACTTACTTACCTACTTACTTGCCTACTTACTTGCCTACCTACCTACTTATTTGCCTACTTAAGTAAGTACCTAACTGAACTAACTAAGTACTTAAGTAAGTAAGACAAGTATCTATTTACTTGACTACTTACTTACCTACTTACTTGCCTACTTACTTGCCTACCTACCTACTTATTTGCCTACTTAAGTAAGTACCTAACTGAACTAACTAAGTACTTAAGTAAGTAAGACAAGTGTCTACTTGCTTGCCTACTTACTTGCCTACTTAAGTAAGTACCTTACTTAACTAACTTATTTAAGTAACTTATGCTCCTCTGGGATAAAGCCTGTCTTCGTCTTGGGCAGCTTGAACCCCTCGCGTCACTCAGGACTCTACATAACTCCCTCGCTTCGCTCAGGAGTTAACTGAGTCCCTCGTTAGCTCAGGGTTCAATATGCCACCCGCGACATAAGACACTGCTTTATCCCCTTATATCCCCATAATCTACTATTAATCACCCATTAATTTATTTTATTTTATTTTGATGCGTAGGTAGGTAGTATAATCTTACAAACGACTAATTTTATGCATTGCATTGCTAATTATCATATCATATTGTTTTTAAATTATGATTGAACTTTATTTACTAGTCACAATAATAACCATAGGTACTTTGTTCTGCCATAGGTTAAGATAGGTCGATAAGTTGGTAAGATAACCCTATAATCAGTTTCGATCAAACAACAAGGTCAAAATTCTATTTTCACTTCTCACGCTCGTAAAGTTGAGCTTTATGCTAGGTTCAGTGGGATAAAACTGCATTTTAGGCCTAAAGGCTAAAAAGTGATTGCGTAAAAAATCTGTATAAAGAGGTTCAGGTTGTAAAAGGTTTAGTGTCAGAAGTTGCGAACTTTTTTTAAATTTCGAACATCGGACTTACACATAACTATTTTCTAATTTAGATTATCGTGTTAATAATGAGTGGATGGGCGCCTTTGTTTTCAAATTACGAAATGGGCGCTCATTTCAGTGTCCCTGAAGCCCATCTTAAAGCTTGCTTCAAGCCTTTGGTGTTTATATAACTATTTCCAAAATGTATCTCATTGTAAAATTGTTTGATTGAAGCAGGATGGCGACAAATTATATGTATAATTTTTATAAAACATTTTTACTTTAACAGGTACCTAGTTGTTAAATTTGCCGACCATTCTAGTATTTATAGGTAGTAACATTTTGTTGTCAAGGCCAGCCACGACATGACCACATAATCGTGAGTTTTAACTTCGCGGGTGTCAAAGCCAAATTGATAAGTATGATAAACCAAATAATTCAACCACTTGAATTGATAAGTCAATTTAACTTATCGATCACAAGTGATAATGTATTGTCAGTGGAAAACAAAACATGATGAGTGTTTTGTACAAAATACATAAACATGAGTATTAAAATAAATTAACAATTTATTATGTAGGTACCTAAGGTAATATTTACTATTATATAGGTATTATAAATCGTTGCTGCGCTTGCCAATATCTATAAGTGTTTTTGATAAATTTTCAGGAGAGGCAAAAAACTAACTTAATTAATACCTAAGTAGATAGGTATTTGACGTACAATTAATTAAAAATGATATCGGTTGGTTAGTAATTCAGTTGCTAAAAATACCTCAAATATCTTATGTACCCATCCCAAAAATACCTACTGTTTGGTGCGTTATCATTTTTCGCTTTCCACTGATGTTATTATGTAAAGTATGTTGTAGGTACCTAACAGCTGTCCTGCTGTCCTTAGAAAACAAGATTACAAAGAATGGTAAATTCACAATGACAGTAAGTAATAGGTACCTAACTACCTACCTAATTATACCTACTACTTAAATGGCGTTGTATGAGATGTCCAAATTATTGATATAATTTTATTATAATATAATTATAATTAATAATTCAATACTATACTACCCATTTGCATGTAAAGAGAATTCATCTTTTTGAGAGGTAGATAGGAATCTATCAAAATGTTTTAATTAATAGCACTTGCACTGGAATGTGCCCATAACATTACTGGAATGAAATGGGCACGTTCCAGTGCTGGTTCACATATGTACGAAGCATTATCTATAATTTACGTTCTGGGGTTGTTTATTTATCTCTAGAACTATGATGAAGGCCGTGCGTGGTTTTCCTCCCACGCTTGGTAATTTTAGCGCGACGCACTTTTTTTTAATAACGAAGAACGTTTATACAAAGAACTTGTATACTATGTATCTAGGATGCCGACTCACACGAAAACCGCGAGCCGAAAGAGCTAGAACTAGTAAGGAGTGTGTCTCGTTCTGTAGCAAGCAGCAGCGACCATAATTTTTGAACTTTGAATATTTCATTGAGACATAAACAAGCAACCAAGGGAAAATTAAATCTGCTCAATAAGATAGCAATGTTATATATATACGTTACTTTGCATTATTGTTTTAACATTATATTATACATAGGTACATTAAAATATCAACAAATAAGAGGGCGGTGCGCCGCATTCTAGTTAGGTATATCTGAATCAATGGTTTAATACTGTTTCTTTCGAACAGTAATTATTTTTCTCGGCAGTTAGGTACCTAACTTACATGACAGCGACTGTACTAAACCTTTCAAATGAATCTGAATAATATTTAGAGCAAATCGTCTAATTTCGAAAATTGTCCCACTTATTTCAAAAATTATGGCCATGTTAATTTTAATTGTATGCTGGCAACTGTGTGAACGAGACACACTCCATAACAAGTGGGTCTCTATCAAGGATTATGAATTCTTATATTTAGATTTAATTAAAAAAGAACTTTATTTCCAATTTATAAGGTTCAGAATTCTTAATCCTTAAATCAAACAAAATGGCGATTGAGCTCTCTAGATACATAGTATAGAAGCTCTTTGCGTTTTGGCTCCACACACATAATACAAGTTTTGGGAAATAATGCAATGCCATTGACGCAACAACTTTCACGTTCCTGCTAAAAACTCGCACGCACTTTGGCGCCACTCTGCCGACATTACGACTGTGTAGAATGGCTTTTACGTCACTGTCAATGTTATTGTATGACAGCTTCACAGTGATCACAATGGTGTAGGCATGAAAGTATACCGAGTAACATGCTATTTATCATGGTATAAAATTGATCACACATACCTAATAGGTACTTGTTACTTTCTAAGATCAAGTCTGTTACAAAATCATCCGTGATATCCACCCGGGCGGCGTGCCACAACAAAATGTGACATTATCATATTTAGGCCACTGATGAAAAATCACTGGTGACAAAATCACCGGTATTTAGTACATATTTATTTTACCTTAAATAAAACGGTTACAAACCTATAAAATTAAGTAAAGATAAATTATTAAATTTCAAAAAAATAATGTAAAAAATTACTTACTTTAGTTACATTATAAATTCGGTGATTTCACTTTTACAAAATAAAATCATATCATCATGTGACAATGAAATAGAAGTAGCAATCATTTCCATGCCTACAAACAATGGTGGTTTTTTTTAATTTATTTTTTTATTTCGAAGAACCTAAGTTTTTGTCTTCACATCAAAGGTATATAGCCAGTGTCAAGTAATTGGAGAGATTATTTTGTCATAAGTCAGCAGGGCTATTTGTTATGCTGTCATTAGTTCTCGCTATCGAATGATACGTAAAATCTGACAAAAAATGGCCGACCTCGGCGGACCAATCAAATGGTATTTCGTAACAGACTAAATAGCTACCTGACATTATAAAAAAGCATAGATGAAGTGCTCTAGGAAAGTTATTAATATAGGTTTTCTCTTCTTTTTGGAATCGTCATGGAAATCACATAATGACTAAAAGTGTTTGATACTTTGGGCATTTAAACCTATGGCATGTATTAATTACGCTGAAACTACTGAAACCATTGTGCTGAAACTTTGTAGGTCAAGTAAAAGAGCTAGAAAAGGATAAAGACAACTTTTCATCCCGTCGTTAGTTTTATTATCACCAGTTTGAGGTATATTATCTCAGTATCTGGGACAGCACAGCATGTCGGCATTACATGTGTGGCAGTTTCATATACTGTCTAAACCAAACTCATGTAAATTATGTTATTCATACCTAGGTTACATAAATAAAATAAAAGAAAGTTAAAGCTTTGTCAAAATTATTTATTTCCCTTCGACCATTTAGAAAATAATGATTAATGAATCCTAAAACTCTTAGTTGGTTCGAAAGATAGCACCAGGCATAGGTAAAAGTATCAAAATCTGTAGGCAAAGTATACATCAAAAAATAATATTGACGAATGTTTGATTCACATATTTTCTAACTAATGTTGTGCATTATACAACTTTATGCACGTTATGTAATACCAATCACTTTATTTCAAACTGCTGAGTCAATAAACGATACAAAGCATCCTTATATAACTATTACTTTTATGAAAGCGGATTATTTTCGTAATGCTGTAGGTATAGGTTGCTAGAGTAAGTTTTAGTTGGTTTTCGCATCGTATAAGCTGGACCACATTTGCATCACAAAATTACACAACGTACTGTCTTTTTTTTGGCAAAAATACACGAAAAAACATCGAATTTAGCAGTACTAAATAGTAGTATTTAATTTAGCAGTACTCGTTATCGAGTTGATATCGATAATGACGTCATTTTTTTCCCAGTCTTGACCATCGAATTCGATAACGAGAACTAATGAAATGCTAACGAATAGCCCTGCAGAGTCGATAAGTCAATTCATGCCCCTGTAAAGCACAGATTAGTCAGAGTACTACGCTGTAAAGTAGTGGTGGTTGCGACTTTACTAGAGGCTTCTATGGAGTTTTGGAGGCAACACGAAAAGTCACGTTTTACAGCATTACACTATTCACCAACACTCATACACGTTGACGAGCACTTAATGGATAAAAAACCACCGTTTTTACACTTAAACACTCAAAGTTATACAAGTTTTGTCAATTAATTTAATGCCGCCAATGCGCCATTTTTCATGTTCCCGCCAAAACTCCCAATGGTGGTTTATTTTGAAAACTTTAAAATGTTACGTTGCTGCGTGTTGTAGAAATTAATTATCATTTTATCGGTAATTAAAGAGATAATAAACCCACAGCGCAAGCATATACTACGGGTAGGTATGTAAGCTAACTGATAATGTATTCTAATTACTCAAGACTATTCATATTGTTCGTCGTGTACCTAATTTAAAAATAAGAAAACTTTAGTGGTTCAAGAAATTTACATAAACATGGATTTATTACTGTTGTGTTTGTTTGGGTAAGGGCTTGAAAACTTATATAGTGGTCAAGATAAAATAATAAGTTGAATATTCATAGTTCTCCTGTGGTTTAATTTTATGAAAAAAACGTGTGGTTTTAACCTTTTTTGCCTATCTTATCGTATTGCCAGGAATCTTGTAGCAGCCTTTCTGAGTCCTTGTTGGTAGCGCACTAGTGAAATTACTGGGCTTTCAAATAGACTACATAGAACTTAGGAAAGCACAAAGTTGAAAGAAATGAAAAAGTCTATGATAGACTAGGTATCAGAACTTGT
Organism: Lobophora halterata; assembly: GCA_932526365.1. NCBI lineage: Eukaryota > Metazoa > Arthropoda > Insecta > Lepidoptera > Geometridae > Lobophora > Lobophora halterata. The sequence continues at coordinate 2,027,736 of OW052023.1, read as the reverse complement.
TTGGGTGATTGTAGCAAACGGGGCACTGAGAGTATTCTTAGTTCTCTGGGGTATTAAGTATTTTATCAGTTATCTGTTACCTAGTACGAGCTAGCTTAGTTTGGGGCTAGATGGCGTTGTGAGAAATCCAATGTGAGTCCAATAATCAAAGTTTTACAAAAAAATACAACAACTCACTACAATTGGACCGTTTTAGTGACTGTGAACACCACTGACAAGTCACAGAAAAAATAATAATTATGTTTACTTTGAGGCAATATTTTTCAGTTATTTTAATATGCCTAAAATCTAAACTACTGTACAGATGTAATTTATATGGGATCAATCTGTAAGTATAACCTTTTGAACAAAAAAAAGTTTTATTCAAATTGATTCATAAACAACAAAGTTTAGAGGTAACTAACATGAAAACCTCTATTTTTGGTTGGTTGAAAATATTAATATATTTACCTATCTATTTCAGAGCCATATTACAAGTCAATGGATGGTCGGACACCAAGAAACGCAGCTTCCCCCCGAGGTTCCTGTTTGGAGTAGCCACAGCCGCATACCAGGTGGAGGGGGCTTGGGATGAAGATGGTAAATATATTCTCTTTTTCATACTACATTGCTCTTTCTCTTCAACCAACTTAAAAAAGGAGGATGTCCTTTTTTTTTTTTTTTTTATTGTGAACATTTTAGGGAAATGAAACAGCTTACAATTAGTATAATTAAAGGACCTCTTATGTTTGTTATCTCAGAAGCTTGTTGTTCATAAACTGATCTAAAATTTTTTTTTATTATAAAGGATATACTCTCTGATTGTTCTCATACAAAACTGATCTAAAAAAATTTTTTGTTAGAAAGGATATTATACATTTTGATTATTCCCATACAAATTTCATCAAACTCTGTTCAGTAGTAAAGTTTTTTTTAAATCAAATAACTTAAAAAAAATATCTTCTCGAAGTAAAAGAAATTGCGTATTTTGCTTCCCTGTGACTTTTCAATGGTGTTTACAGTTACAGCACAGTCCAATTGAAGTTGGTTGTACTGTGTTTCTGTCAAAACTTGATTATTGACGATATTTGATTATTCATTGTAATTAACATTACCAGGCAAGAGTGAAAGCATATGGGACAGATTCCTCCACTCCCACCCCGAGGTGACAGCGGACGGGATGAACGGGGACATAGCATCCAACAGCTACCACAATCTGGGCCGGGATGTGGAGATGCTGCGAGAATTGGGGGTTGACTTCTACCGGTTCTCTATAGCCTGGACCAGAGTGTTGCCTTCAGGTAAGAGATAAAACGTGACCGGGCAACGGTTAGAGTATATGGGACAAATTCCTCCACTCCCATCCCGAGGTGACAGCGGACGGGATGAACGGGGACATAGCATCCAACAGCTACCACAATCTGGGCCGGGATGTGGAGATGCTGCGAGAATTGGGGGTGGACTTCTACCGGTTCTCTATAGCCTGGACCAGAGTGTTGCCTTCAGGTAAGAGATAAAACATGACCGGGCAAGGGTTAGAGTATATGGGACAAATTCCTCCACTCCCATCCCGAGGTGACAGCGGACGGGATGAACGGGGACATAGCATCCAATAGCTACCACAATCTGGGCCGGGATGTGGAGATGCTGCGAGAATTGGGGGTTGACTTCTACCGGTTCTCTATAGCCTGGACCAGAGTGTTGCCTTCAGGTAAGAGATAAAACGTGACCGGGCAAGGGTTAGAGTATATGGGACAAATTCCTCCACTCCCATCCCGAGGTGACAGCGGACGGGATGAACAAAATCTGGGTCAAGATGTGGAGAGAGTCGACTTCTACCGGTTCTCTATAGCCTGGACCAGAGTTTTGCCTTCAGGTAAGAGATAAAACGTGACCGGGCAAGGGTTAGAGTATATGGGACAAATTCCTCCACTCCCACCCCGAGGTGACAGCGGACGGGATGAACGGGGACATAGCATCCAATAGCTACCACAATCTGGGCCGGGATGTGAAGATGCTGCGAGAATTGGGGGTGGACTTCTACCGGTTCTTTATAGCATGGACCAGAGTGTTGCCTTCAGGTGAGGTATTAACTGATTCAGGCAAGAGTGGGAGCATTAGGTAGGACAGATATTTTCACCCCCATCCCGAGGTGACAGCAGACGGGATGAACGAAATCTGGGTCAAGATGTGGAGAGAGTCGACTTCTACCGGTTCTCTATAGCCTGGACCAGAGTGTTGCCTTCAGGTAAGAGATAAAACGTGACCGGGCAAGGGTTAGAGTATATGGGACAAATTCCTCCACTCCCATCCCGAGGTGACAGCGGACGGGATGAATGGGGACATAGCATCCAATAGCTACCACAATCTGGGCCGGGATGTGAAGATGCTGCGAGAATTGGGGGTTGACTTCTACCGGTTCTCTATAGCCTGGACCAGAGTAATATTTTTCTTCTAATAATTTAGCCATTATTATTTAAATTACAGTACACGCCCCCAAATTTACCATAGCCTCTCTCTATCCTCTAAGGTTTGCTGGAAGAAAACTCTTGTTAGGGTTAAGCTCGCCCTTGTACATGTATTTTCTTTTAAATATTTTATACGATATCGTTTTTTGTGTACAATAAAGAATTACAGAATTACAGAGTACTGCCTTCAGGTGAGATGTTAATTTTATTAATTTATTTTAAGTTCTTAATTAATTTACCCATACATTGGTCAGTTCAAGCCTTGGAAAGAGCAAAGGGAATGAATGAATGAATTAATGATTATTATTATAGTCTCAAGTATGGTAAGTTACATACAGGTCTTATGAATGTATAAAGTAGAGTCACATACTTCACTGAATAATACAGTATACATACAAATTTTATTAAAATTGATAAGGTATAAGTTTCTTTGAATCTCGATCCATGAGTCTAAAAAAAATCATACAATTTAATTTTACTGAATCACAAATTCACAATGTCCAATTAAATAATCAAATGCAAAATAAAATAAAAATTATTAACGAAGGCTTTAAAATCTTTCATTATTATTAATAATGAAAGATTTTAAAGAAATTAACAGCTAACTATGAGTATAACTAAAGTGTAATGAAAAATTCTGAAGGCCAATTAGATATTTCCACAGAAGTAATAGGAAAGTATACAAACAATGATAAAAATAAAAAAAAATTTGGTTTGATATTCCTTCAGATTGGTCTCATAGAGATTTCATCCAAATCGGTTCAGTCGTTTAGTTTTTATATGAAAATTACTGAAAAAATGTATCGTCCATGTAATTTATTTTGCTTATCTGTGACTTTTTAGTGGTGTTTACGGTTACTAAAACAGTCCAATTGAAGTTGGTTGGTGTTTTTGCAAAACCTTGATAAAATACTTTTATCTTTCCCAGGCTTTCCTAATAAGATAAACGAGCAAGCTCTACAGTACTATGATGAATTAATTGATGAATTGATAAAATACGATATCCAACCGATGGTAACCATGTACCATTTTGACCTACCACAGTCATTGCAAGACTTGGGTGGTTGGGCCAACCCACTCTCTGTGACCTGGTTTGAGGACTATGCGAGAGTACTCTTTGATAGATATGGAGATAAGGTATAGAAGAACTATCACACGTTCATACTAATATCACACATTCATACTATTATCATACATTCATACTACATACTTACTATGACTCATTCATACCATCACGCGTTCATTATATTTATATCACACATTCACCCTATCACATACTCATACAATCGTACTATCCAACCCATGGTAACCATGTACCAATTTGACCTACCACAGTCGTTACAAGACTTGGGTGGTTGGCCCAACCCTCTCTCTGTGACTATGCTCGAAGACTACGCGAGAGTACTCTTTGAGAGATATGGAGATAAGGTATGGAAGAGCTATCACACATTCATACTATTATAACACATTTATACTACATACTATCACTCATTCATACCATCACACTTTCATATTATCACACTTTCTAACTATCACCACACCTTCAAACTATCACACAATGATACCATCACACATCCATACTAATATTTCACTCTTTCTACCACTTCCTATAGGGTGATCGTTTACAAATTTACGATTTTAAAACCGTTAATTTGTGAATGGTCCATCCATTGGTCTTTTTCATAGCAGACTTTCGTAGAGTCTAAAATTTTTCGACAGTAATTTAACGGATTTGAATACCGTCAAATTGTAAACTTACGGATTTTACAAAATTACGGTGACATTATCCATCTTTTAAACAAAATATTTGTCTAATTTCAGGTCCCTTACTGGATAACTATAAACCAACCCAACAGTATTTGCATCGAAGGGTACGGAGACAGCCTTATGGCCCCGGCCATAAGTGCGAAAGGGACGGGAGATTATCTCTGTGTGAAGAATATATTGCTAGCTCATGCTACAGCGTACAGACTGTATGAGAGGGAATACAAGAAGAAATATAAAGGTAAGTGCTTTTTTACCCGACTGCCAAGGAAGGGTTTTGTGTTTTGCACATATTTTGTATGTATGTAAATTTCTTTTCATACCACCTGCACATACATACATATATACACGCGTAAAAAAGCGTTAGTCTGAAAACCCTCCCTAGGGAGGTAATGTTGTATGAAACTCCCAAGGGAGTAAAGTGATTTTAGGTATCTTAATCTTCTTACTCGTACCACTATTGGTATTTATCTATTTTGGGGTTCATTAGATGAAAGCACTTTGGTTCGTTTATTTATTATACAGTGATTTGAATTTGGAACGTCAAATTCGTGTGGAAACTCTTGGAAAACTCTTAAGAGGTTTGTTCTAAAATCGAACTACCCACCATAAGCAGAACAAAAAAAAAGAAAAAAGGCTCGATTTCAAAGAACGCGAAACAAAAGACGGTGTTCGCTGCTGGAGCCCTGGCTTTTTATTGCCTCGCAGAAGGTGTGTAAAGTAAAGTATGCTCCTCTGGGATAAAGCCTGTCTTCGTCTTGGGCAGCTTAAACCCCTCACTTCACTGAGGACTCTACATAACTGAGTCCCTCGTTACGCTCCGGGTTCAAGCCGCCCGCGACATAAGACACTGCTTTATCCCCTTGGTGCATAATCTACTATTTAAAAAAATCAATAAGTCGATAATTTGGGTTTTCAGTTTTTAAAATAATCTTGTTGATGTATAATTTTTTTTTTGCTAATGTTTTTTCAGGATCAGTAGGAATATCTATGGCAGTCAACTGGATCGATCCTTTGGATTTGAAGTCTGATGCTGATAAGTTAGCTGCTGAAAAAGCTAGGGCATTCACTGTAAGTACTAACCTAAACAAAATTCTTAAGAGGATATGTGAAACTGTCAGAAATGACAGCGGCCGAATTGCAAGACGGTGATAGCGCAATTACACACCTTACCCCGAGGGAAGAGGTTAGATATATATATATATATATTTGTCGCTCAGAAGTAACTAACGTAAGCTACAAATGATCAAACATACGATGTTGCATGGAAAGTATTGAATTTATAAAAAAAAAATACATTTCTTAGTTCTTTGATTACTCACTCATTAGTATAAAAACCGTAAATATTCTCTGAATTCGGAGGATGGATGTAAATCAGATTTTATGAGGGCCGATTTAAAAAAATAAATTTATCGAAAAAAGTTTCACCAATCGTGTTTCTGTTTTACATTTATTTAGATTATATCCTCAAGTTATCACTGTATTAACATCTAACTTTGTAACCTGTACCGTTACTGAGTAAGAATGTAATGCAGCGACTCCAAATTTTCACATACAGGGTGTGTCGTAATGAGTGGATAATCCTTCAGGTGCGGGTGGGGGACTTCAGGACTGATCAGAAAATGAAATTATGAACCCAGTAAAAATCCCACGGATTTCGAGTTTCTGGACGTTTTCGAAACTTCCATTTTTTTTTACCTTTGTCCATTGTTTTTGCTGCCAAGATTACAAATTTTGGAAGTTTCTTAATTTTTTTTGCTAGAGTATTTCTGGATAACTGTGCTATCGAAAGGTATTTCCTGTTTATGTGCCACAAATACAGTTTTTTGGTACAGCATCATTTCGCAAAAGAAATGTGTTTTGCTCATTTTTTTCCAAAAGTTTGATCCCCTGAGGTGCAAAAAAAATGTATGGGGACCCTACTGACCAATTTGTGAAAAACTTGCCTACTTCATTGGCTTTCCGAAATGGTATAGCACTTGGTGTTTCCAGCTACCAATTCCGAGAAGATTCCTGTTAAGACGGGAAAAGGTCGTTTTTTCGTTTAAAAAGTTCCGTAAAAATTTACTTGGTGAATTAGAGTTTTGTAAACAAAATTTATGTTCTAACAAACTAATTTACTAAAACAACAAATAAATTAGATACCTAAAACACACTTATTATTATACATAATTTCATTTTCTGATCATTATTGAAGACCCCCGCCCGCACCTGAAGGATTATCCATTCATTACGACACACCCTGTATACTCTTAATCAAAACGTTGTAATAATAAGTAATGGTGTTCCAGATAGGATTATACTTGGACCCGATATGGGGGGAGTCGGGGGGATTCCCTAGTGCAGTGCTGGATGCTGTGGCTGAGAAGACCAGGGGAGACCGGGCTAGACTGTCTGCATTGAATGCTGAGGAAATCAGGCTGCTGAACGGTATGTAAGGGAACGTACCCAAAATACGTGACCCATTTTTGACTATTTTTTACCCCCTGCCTCCCCTTGGTGACCATCCGTAGTATATGAGAAAACCTCACCGAGGGGGTTGTACCGTACACCAATGGACTTATCTGTTCTAAATATTTAAACACTAAAACACGTGATTGAAAACATCGTGAGGAAACCGGCATGTCGTAGAACCTAAAGTTCGAAAACATGTTGGTTCGAGTGCACGAAAGGAGTCTCTTCGAGGCGCACTTGAAATCCTTTCACCACACTGGTTCGAAGGAACTAGTGACACGATAAGAATTCAGAATTTTTGGTTACTAAAAAATGTGCGAGTGACAGCGGCGCGAGTGCGGCGCCCGAGCTGAGCTGCCGCGAGCTGGCTCGAGCTAGGTACCCGGGTGTGACAAACGATGAATAAAACTTAAATTATTATCAATTAAAGGTACCGCCTGACCCAAATCCATAGGAAAACGACTAATGTTAATCGAATTTATTTTGTAAAAAAATCGGCTTAATTTTTTCAAGTTTTTTTGCCATATCTATGTTCAGTAATGGAAACTGACTATATGTAATTTTTTTCTGGTGATAAAACATTTTCTGTGTATAGGTAATTAATTTAATTCTACACTTTCACAGAACCTGAGGCACTCTTGACATAATATATTTCCATTCATTTGCAAATATATCGCAGTCAGGATTATTGCGCAATAGTTGGTTGAGCGCTGAGAGGGTGCGATATATGTAGGTATAACTCGGCCGAATGAACATGACACCTGGCTGACAGTCTCGCTCGGCACTTGCTGTTGCAACTGGCACTTGTAATTCCTCCAATTGCGAAGCCTTATCATTTCATTACCTCTTCTCTATCAAGATTATCCAATTCCACGCTGTATGTTTGCAGAAACGTCATTCGAGCCAGGTGTCATGTTCATTCGGCCGAGTTATACCTACATATATCGCACCCTCTCAGCGCTCAACCAACTATTGCGCAATAATCCTGACTGAGATATATTTGCAAACTAGCTGACCCGCGTGCGACTTCGTCAGCCGTGGAATATTTTTTAAAATATTAATGTCAATTTTGTTAATTTATAGTATTGTTAATTATTTATTTAATAGAAATAGTTTGAATATTGATTTCTTACAAATATCAAATTGTCATCTATACGTCATTACATAGCTGTCATTATACGTCATTACATAGCTGTCATTATACGTCAATTACATAGCTATCATTTGCGTTTTGTTATTCCAAGTCTGATTCTTTCCACGTTTTATAGTGACGAAATAAAAATATAATAAAATATAAATCGAACGGGATAAAAAGTATCTTATGTCCGTCTCCTGGCTCTAAGCTACTTCCATACCAATTTTCACCCAAATCTGTTCTGCCGTTCTTGAGTTATAAGTGGTGTAACTAACACGACTTTCTTTTATATATTTATTATTATAAATATTATAAATTATAAATAAATAAATTATAAATATATTATATTATATAAATAAAATATAATAATATAAAATAGATAATAGATATAGAAGATGAATGGAAGTATATTATGTCAAGAGTGCCTCAGGTTCTGTGAAAGTGTAGAATTAAATTAATTTTTGTGTCTTATGATTCAGTTACTTATTTCAAATTATGTACCTCATTCTCATTATTATTTTTCTTTCATTCAATTTGTTTAGTTAATATTTATTATATTCTAATCTAATTGTCTAGTTGACGACACTGTGGCTTAGTTGGTAGTGACCCTGCCTACGAAGCTTGGTGTTCCGGGTTCGATCCCCGGCCGGGGCAAATATTTGTGACGAACACAAATGCTTGTTCTCGGGTCTTGGGTGTTGTGATGTGTTGTATGTGTCCATGCCACCTGCGACACAGGTAATCCTAGTGCAGGGATGTGAGTGTGAATGTTTATTTATTTATTAATGCAATTTTAATTCTAATTTTAAATTAATGTAATTGGTTTAACCGTTTTTTGATTTAATAAATAAATGGCTATGTTATTGGTTTCCAGGTTCGGCAGACTTCCTAGGCATGAATCACTACACCACATACCTAGCTAGGCATACGTCTTCTCCGCGTGAGGTGCCTTCGTTCGCCGATGACCTTGGAGTAGACCTCACTCAAAGCCAGCAGTGGACACCGGCCGCTTCCCCTTGGCTTAAGGTGAACTTTGATTTTAATTTTGCATCTAATGGTGGCTTCTCATGGACTGAGTTAGCACGGGCCGCGCTGTGCCGGGCCGTGTGAAGCGAACGGCCTGAGGCTGCCCGGGCGGTAAAAATATTTTCAACAGACTTCAAACAGAGAGGTTATCAATTCGGGTAAATGGTTTTTTTTATGTGTGGACCTCAGAACTTTGTTGTTTATAAAATATATATTTGAAAGGACATACTTCCAGATTGGTGCACTTAAATATATAAGTTATTAACTACGAAAATACTATACATAATAAATAAAAATACATAATATACTACTTTAAATACATATTTATTATCGAAGTCTGAAACGAGAGACTCTCTCCTTATTTCTCTTCTCTTCTTACTCTCGTTTCAGACTTCGGCGAGTCCACACCTCCTGATGATGCCTCGTGTAGAGGCGAAACACGTGTCGTATCTTTAAACTTTGGTTTTCTGTTCTTTGACTTTTTGGTTTAATAATATATACTAAAGTTCTAAACTAAAGTTAAGTTAATTAAAACCTTTGTTTAGAAATTAAGCGGATTTATTACTAAATATATTTATATAATTTGTTGATATTTATGGATTTCCGCAAAGTAACGCCTGAATCAATCAATTACATATTTATTATACATACATATTATACTCAATAATTAGGATGTGAGATAATTCTCTTTTACTTTACTTTTGAAGATGTTTAGAAGGGCTAGCGCGAATGTGTATAATATGTGTGTAATATAAAATATTTAAAAGGACAAATTCTAATTCTAATTTGGGGAAGGGGTTGCATGTGGTCTGCACTGACGTCCCGCTGTGGGATGTATCGTGCATTGACCCTTTTTGTACTAACTCTACCCCAGCCAGCCCAGCTCCCCAAAATAGCGGAGCAGGACCCTGGGTTGATGGATGGTGTGTTCCAGTTTCCCGGTAGGGTCATCTGGGTCCGTATCCAGGATTTTCCTCAGCCCAATCTTCTTTCTGGCCTTTTCTGTAGCTGTGCAGTGCACAACCACGTGTTCTACGGTTTCCTCCTCTGCGAAGCAACCGCGACAGATTACGCTGAAGGACAGAATGTTTGCAGTACCCAGACAGAGATATCTCGGCTAGCTACTATATTAGAACCAAAGCTAATAAGTGTTAGAATTATAATTCATTACTAATCTCTCATTCAGATATATCACTGCCAAAGTCAATTTGACAGCTGACGTACCGATGTATCTTTATTTTTGCTCGGTGATCTCTCTCTCTCTCTTCCCGTGCTACCATCCATGTTGTGTTATCTTATTACTATTTTATTCAATCAATTTAAATCCATGTAATCCATTATGATAATATAATTATGTAAACTGGAGAAACAATACACATATATGAAGACTCAAATGATCGTTTGTATTTGTCGTGTGATGATGTGTCTCCGTACTCACGCGACTCCACTGCCACCTCGCTCAGCTTATCAATAAGACGATCTTACATGTAAGCAAATGAAATAAGTAAGATACAAAATTATTATTTTTTATTTTTCAGAGCGCCCCCTTTGGTATTTACAAGGCACTGATACATCTTAACCTACAATACTCCTACCCCCCAATCTTCATCACTGAACACGGCTGGTCCACAAATATCGGGTTACAAGACAAGTCGCGGGCGACAGTCATCAGGTAAGTAGGTTTTAAGGGGAATCCTCAAATCCGAATTCCATACAAAATGTTTCGGACAAATACTTAAAAAGTACGCCGTATTATAGTAATTTCTTCACACTATTCGTTTCGTCCATGTTTTTTGATTTCGTCAAGAAAAAAGTGAAAGGTTTCATACTTTAGTTTAGATTTTATACGTGTTTTTAGGTTAGTAGGGTTAATTTTAAAACACGAATAAAATTTAAATTAAAGTATGAAACCTTTTACTATTTTTGTTGACGAAATCAAAAAACATGGACGAGACGAATAGTGTAAAGAAATTACTATAATACGGCGTACTTTTTGAGTATTTGTACGAAACATTTTGTATGGAATTCGGATTTGAGGAATTAGCCTTAAATTTCGAACTTACTTTCTAAAGCGTCGATGACACACTGCTTTAGTATTCAGTATTTATTTGCAATAAGCTGACCCGCGTGCGACTTCGTCACCCGTGGAAGAATTGTTTATTGTCGATGTTGTTTCTTCCACCCGCGAAAGACATGTCATAGAATAGCAAAGTGTCAATCAATCAATCAATCAATCAATACCTTTATTTGCAAAACATGGGTAATTCGGATACAGGTGATGATAGCAATGAAAGTGTCTCCATATTTAGCCTATAGGTGGCGTGCAAATCAATTTTTATACATAATTATGTTAAAATTACTAATTACCAATTTTATCATTTAAGTAGTCACAAATAGAATAATAAGCTTTTTGAATTACATATGTCTTTAACCTATTTTTAAATTGTTGTAAGTTGTCAATAGATTTAATTTCATTTGGAAGCCTATTATAAATCGGAACTCCCATACAAAATACACTCTTACGGTATAAAGCTGTTCTTGCCTGAATTGCGCATAGTTGACTCTTATGTCTTTTACTAGACAGAGTGTCGTAGTTTGATAGATCATTTTTGACCAATAATGCGGACTCATAGATATATAAAGAAGGTACTGTCATTATATGTAGTGTTTTGAAGTGTGGCTTACATGAGTCAGTTTTCTTTAAATAACAAATAGATCTTATACATTTCTTTTGAGCCTTGAACACAATATCTCGAAGTGTCGGTACTAAGCAAGTCAATCAATACTTGCACATTTTCAAACCCTCTTTTTACCCACTCAAACATTGAATATAGTAGAAAACTGAAAAACTTGGCGGTACTCATCTTCGGAGATTATAAAAATGCGACTTTCAATCAGATATTGTGTATACCTGAGGAGACAGGATCATGCAACTTTTGGTCTAATAACACGTTCAATCTTAACTTTTACATTTTTTCCTTTTATTTTGAAAATCGGTGAAACCCGTATCAAATTATTTGTTTCGAAGTAAAAAGAATGAATGAAAACTCTTTATTGTACCAGGAAACTTAAAGATAGATACAAGATAATTAGTGAGCATGTACAATGGGCGGCCTTATCGCTAAGCAGCGATCTCTTCCAGGCAACCTTGGGATGGAGAGTGAGACCAAAATACGAAACGTTGGCTAAAGGTGCACTAAAGAGTCTATTTTTAAACATACATTAAGGAAAGCATTGAATGACACAAAGAACTAATTATTAAAAGATTTGAATAACAATACTGTTAACATAGTCAAAATAAATTAAGTAGGTAACATATTATATTATACTTATACAAATCTATAATATATATACATATAATATATAAATATATATATATATATATATACATAATAAATATACATCTTTAATATACATATATAATGAACTTGAACTTGAAAGATACACCCATAAAAAATCTGTTTCCATACAAACTTGGTGGTGCAACTGATAGAGATGTGCTGATATTTTTAACTATATTGTTACCTCTCTAAATGAGTCACTCATAAAATCTGACAACTCGTAATAGTATTTTTTAAAAGCGGAGCGAGTGCGGCGCCCGAGCCGAGCTTTAGCGGGCTGGCTCGAGCTAGGTACCCGGGTGTGACAAACAATGAATAAAACTTAAATTATTATCAAAACGAATAACGGTAACAGTTATCCAATTTTAATCAAATTTATTTTGACAAAAAAATCGACTTAATTTTTTCGAGTTTTTTTGCCGCATATGTGTTCAGTAACGGCAACTGACTGTGCGTATTTTTTTTATGGTGATTAAAATTTGACCGTGTATACTAAGTAGGTATGAGATCTAATAGCGTATGTACCTATATAAAACTATTTTTTTTACTTCAACAACTCAACAACACTCATTTTCAAAACCATTTCATTGTGGCTTTCATTAAGACAAAATAAATTTATTTACACTTCGATAAATAATACAACTTTTCGATCGGCTTCTAGCAACTAGCAATTATTATTATTATTACATAATATATTCTAAGTTTTATAATTTTTATTTTCTGATATATCTAAGCTTATTTTGTCGGTCAAATGTTGTGTTAATTTTAACAATCACTTACTTTTATTATAATTTTGTACACTTTGTAGCTAGGAGTATATTGTATCTATCAAGCGTTTCGCTTTAGTTGATGTATTTCATTTCATTTATTTATTCAATCACAATTTCACAATCGTATATGAATGTCTCTATAGTACACACACACAAACCAAAAATAAAAAATTAAATAAAAATACAGAAAAAACTAGAATACAATTTCAAAGTACAAGTATACACTACCTAAACTACTACCTAACAGCAGCAAACCTACTAACTACATACTATCCTATGTCACTAAACCTATCTTGTCATAAACTCGTCAATTGTATAGAAGCACCCCTCCAACAAAAGTTTTCTCAGTTTTTTTTTAAACACGTTAGAACGGTTAATTGTTTTCATCTCATTAGGTAGAGCATTAAAGAGAAGAACCGCTTGATAACGACAGCCATGCTTCGACACATTTAACCGCATATGCATTGGAAGCTCAAGGTCTTTTCTTCTAGTATTAAGCCTCTTTGCCCTATTCTCTAATGTTTCATACTTAAGTGGATGCCGCACAATATCCATGAGAACCACTAAAATATACAAGCTAGGAAGGGTCAGTATTTTTAGTTTACGGAAATGATCCTTACAAGACTCCCAGGGAGGTATCCGTACTATGGTACGAATTGCCCGTTTCTGAATTACAAAAGCCCTATTTATATTATATATGTAACTATTTCCCCAAAACTTAACACTGTATCTTAATTTTGACTCAACTAGAGCATAATAAATATTTTTTAGCTGCATGAGATCTACTTCATCTCTAAGACTTCTCAAAGCATAACACGCCGAGCTAACAGAGTTTTCAATTGCTTCTAGTTCTGGCTTCCAGTTTAAGAACTGATCAATGAGAACTCCCAAAAATTTACATGAAATGAAATGAAATGTACACGCACACTATGGTGCCACAGAAAACCAGCGCTGCAGCACATGATGCTGCAGCACATGCTGAGTGGCGTCCAATTTTAGAGATACCTGTTATTTTTAAGTTTTGTTTAATTGTCAATGTGTAGTGTTAAGGTAACTCAAAATAAATATGTTTTCTATTCTATTCAATGGGTCAGCCATTGAAATAATCTTTTAATTTCATAAATATCCGATATTTTGATATTTATAATAAATATCGGATATTTTCGAACCCTGTTTGAAATACCCAAAGTATTTATATATAACAGGAGTTACCTGGGCGCGGTGTTGTTGGCGATGGAAGATGGCGCCGACGTGCGAGGCTACACGCACTGGAGTCTCATGGACAACGTGGAGTGGACTGCTGGCATCAGGTATTATAAATAAAAGAAAGAAAGAAAGAAAATTTGTTCATTGGATCCTCTAACACCCATATTCTAAGTCGATTTTTTCACTCAATAGAATAGTTAATATATAATAGTTAATAAAACGTTAGTAAGAAAATGGCCGCCGCTTTACCAAAGGTTCGGCTGTCACCCGTCAAATTTCAAATATAAGTATTCACTTGAGTGAAAAAATCGACTTAGAATATGTAATTTAATTAGATATGGAAACTAGACCGAAAATTTGTTAATTTTTTTTATAATTCGTCCTGTGAAAAACCTTTCCTTACCTACCTAAATTTGAGAGACTAAGTTTTTTTTTCAACGTTTCCGTGTTGAATTTATTTAATTTTATTTGCAAAAATAAATCTATGAACAGACAGGAAATAGTCTTTATTCTGACATCCAACAGAGTGGTCGGGTTGGCTTTATGGAAGACAAGTACGAAGTTGTTGTTGCTAAGTTCATGTAGAATAGCTATCTTCATTTTGATCAATTTAAAAGTCTGTCACTTTACTTCTATTCGAACTGTGCAAGGTATCGGACGTAGCCTTCCAAGTGTGAAATATAAAAGGATAAATTATAGAGTCAGTACGTTTAAAATCCTTAACCAAGTTGTTTTATTCCACTGCTACCCCATAACCTCCTATAATCCGGACCCCACTTGAAACTACTTGCCGATCCCTGCTCTATACATCCAGTGTCCACTCCACCAGTATTATTAAAGAAAATGTCCAGCAGATATTGAAAATAATACTTATCAAAGTTTTTTGTTTCAGTGAACGTTTCGGCTTATACCAAGTGGATTTCGGTCACGAGAATCGAACCCGCACCGCTCGACTCTCCGCGCTTGTCTACAAACACATAATTAGCACACGGCTAGTGGACGACGAATGGATGCCTACTGACTTGAATATACGAATCACGCCGAAAAAGAGGGTCAAAACTGAATTATAACCCTCTATATATTTAATATATAAATAAAAATATTTTATTTCGGACTACTAAAGATCCATATTTTACATAAACATTGGGTATTCGTTTCGTCTATGTTTTCCGATTGTGTGAACAAAAATTAGTAAGGCTTTTTACTTTAATTTAAATTTAATGCGTGTTTTTAAAATTAACACAACTAATTTAAAAACACGTATAAAATCTAAAAGTATGAAACCTTACTAATTTTTGTTCACACAATCGGAAAACATAGACGAAACGAATAGTGTGAAGAAATTGATAAGGTCGGGGAAAAAGTTCCTTCGCATTTTACATACGAATTCAAGAATTTTTTTTCAAAGTTTTATTCAATTTTAATATGTGTGCCATTTTGTTCGATAACTAGTAGCCATTTTGTAGGTAGTGTATAGTACATAATCCCATTGCAGTAGAAATTTTGGGACTTCTGATCAAAAGAATGCGACAAGTAGTTTTGCAGTCCCTTCTTGATGTTAACCTAACCCTACCCAAAGAATTTTGAAGAGACCAAAACAGGTGGAAATCTGAGGGTGGAATGTCAGAGCCATAAAATGGATGCATTAACACTTCCCAAACAAGCTCTCTCAATTTTTGCTGAGTGGCCAAAGATGTGTGTGGTCTGGCGTTATCATGATGAAAGACCATACCCTTTCTGTTGATCAATTCCAGCCGTTTTTTCTCAATTTCTTGCTTGAGTCTCATCAGCTGTTGGCAGTAGAGATCCGAATCGATGGTTTTGCCCGGTGGTAAAAGCTCATAATGAAGGATGCCCTTCCAATCTCACCATACACACAGCATCACCTTATTTCGCGTTAATCCGGGTTTCGCTATAGTCTGTGGTGCTTGAAAAACGCTTGAACCAACATTGTGTTACTCTTGCAGACACAACATTATAGTCCATAAACGTTACAAATTTTATTCGCGGGTTTTGTCGCATTTTTCTCTTATTAGAAATAAAAATTCAATATTTATCGTATTTCGTCGTTAGATTCACTCACTAGAGTCCGGTAAAAACCGGTCAAAAAAACCATTAAAAATGGCGGGAAATTGTTTTTTAATTTTTTTAATCCTTTACTAAAATGTCATAGTTTTAATGGTATCAAAACCAGCTAGATACAAACAGTACAGCCGAAGAGATTTTGCTACAACTTCGTACATACAAAATACGAAAAGACTTTTTCCCCGACCGATATATACGGCGATTGATACGGCGTACTTTTTGAGTATTTGTTCGAAACATTTTGTATGGAAATTTGCCTTACATAAAATTAATCAAAATTAAGTTTAGTGGTCGCGGGTTTGAATGCCGGTGGCAATCATGCGTAAAGGGGTTTATTGGTCGAAAAAATCTATGTATGCATCCCACGTTCTCGCAACGAAGGAAAACATCGTGAGGACACCGGCCTGTCACAGGAAAGGAAAATAAAAGTTCTATAGTATGTGACATCCACCAATCCGTATTGGGTCCGCGCGGTGGATTAAGACACATTCGCTCTCCTGCCGAGAGTAGGCCTGAGTCCCAGCAGTGGAAACACTAGGCTGATTATGCTTATGCTAAATTTAATGAAAATAAATTTAATGGAGTAAATAGCAGTGTGGATTCGAACCCGCGAAGGTACGGGCACCATCCATTCAGCCACTGCGTCCTCAATTTAAGTGTGTTTAAGAATTAACACAAAAAAGCCGTGTTGGCCGCCCAGTGGGAGGTGCCTCGACTTTCTATCCGAAGGTCATGCGTTCGAATCCGGTCGTACACCAATGGATTTTTCTGTTAAAAAATCTGTGTGTGCATTAAAACACGTGCTTAACGGTGAAGGAAAACATCGTGAGGAAACCGGCATTTCATAGAACCTAAAAAGTTCGAAAAACATGTGTGTCAAGTGCACGAAAATTGCCTCTTCGAGGCGCACTTGAAATCCATTCACCGAACTGGTTCGAAAGAACAAGTGACATGACACGATAAGAAGAACACAATTATCTAGACATACGACAGTGTGTCAAGCCACGGTTAAGCCTTACTGCATTGTTCGAATACCAATGGCTTCTCTTTAGTATGAATGAGCATGTGTGGTTTTAAATATCTGGACTGTCTTGTTGCATTGATTACAGTTATGTGGCTTTTCTCCAGTATGTAGTTTCACGGGTTCGTTTAAATGTCACATTCTATGAAAAGCGGCATTGCATTTAGTACAGACGTTGGGTTATTCTCCAGTATGTATTTTCATATGTTTTTTAAAACATGACGTCTTACGAAAAGCAGAATTGCATTGAGAGCATACATATGGCTTTTCTTTAGTATGAGTCAGCATATGTCGATTCAGAGCTCCATGTTGCCTAAAAGCATTGTTGCATTGATTACAGACATATGGTTTTTCTCCAGTATGTATACGCATGTGTCTTTTTAATGCTGCAGGTAGGCTCAATGCCCTATTACATTGTTTACAGACATATGGTTTTTCTCCAGAATGTATACGCATGTGTCTTTTTAATGCTGCAGGTAGGCTAAATGCCCTATTACATTGTTTACAGACACATGGTTCAGCATGTATTTTCAAGTGTGCTTTTAAGTATGACATCCTACGAAAAGCAGCATTGCATTGAGTACAGACATATGGCTTTTCTTTATTATGAGTGAGCATATGTTGTTTCAGAGTTCCAGGTTGGTTAAAAGCATTGTTGCATTGATTACAGACATATGGCTTTTCTCCAGTATGTACACGCACATGTGCTTTTAAATTTCCAGCTGTGCTAAATGCCCTATTACATTCATTACAGACATATGGCTTTTCTCCAGTATGTACACGCACATGTGTTTTTAAATTTCCAGCTGTGCTAAATGCCCTATTACATTTATTACAGACATGTGGCTTTTCACCAGTATGTATACGCATGTGTCTTTTTAAACTTCCAGCTGTGCTAAATGTCCTATTACATTTATTACATACATGTGGCTTTTTTACAGTAGGAATGCATATATTGTGATTGTACTCAGTTTGGTTGATATTCTTGTTGCAACTATTGGGGGTATGTGGCATTGTTCCTGTATGACTTCTCAAATGTCTGATCAGGCTTGGTTTGGAACTGTGTTTTTCATTGCATACGTCACAATAAAAGTACTGACTTTCACTGCATGCATTGTCCTCTAACCCCTGTCCCGAGTCCTGGCAGCCATCCACATCGACATCATCAAGTGCCGTCTCTTCAAAGTTATCCGGATGTTCATCATCAGCTGTTTCTTGCTTCACAGCTACTTGTTCAATCTCAACTTTTACCCGATGACTCATTTTCGTTGAGTAATCTATTACGTCCAAGTGTGGGAGGGCTGTCACGGACAGGTTATGAGTGGCAGCCAGGGCCAGCACGGTGACGTCATTGCCCGGAATCTGAGGGTAGGACATAAGTTATCTTAATTTCAAAATACCTCTTAATAGTTATCTTAATTACATAAAAACTGCATTTCTTTTAATAAAAAAGTGATAAGACTAGCTCGGCTCTCTCCTGATGGAAAGAGATGACACCTGCCCATGACCAGAACAGTGTTACACAGGACTTTGGTCACAAAAGTAGTAGCAACACTGCTATAATAGCACTTTTATACTTTAAGCCATTTCAAATCATGAGCCCAGTAATTTCAGAAGCTACTGTACTTTTCACGGCGTAACACAGTAATGCTGCTGAATATCCTGCACTGTTTTGGTACCCACTTGGATAAGAAACTTGCCCTTCAAATCGACCAGATAATGCTTATCTAGATCTTCATATTTTTACACTAAAAAAAATGTTAGCCATCACCTCCATCCGGTTGTTGTGCAGATAGGTCAGTGTTCGCTCAGTCTCTCGAGCCCTGCGGAACAGCCGGCGGCATCTCTGCAGCTGCGAGACACAAATGTAGCAGACACTCGTGGGCCGCAAGTCCTCTGTGTGCAGCTGCAACACAAACAACAAACCAAATGTTGACAAGCGAAGTACATCAAACGACCAATCAACCTTCTTTACCAAACAAAAAGTAGTTCTAAGAGTCTAGATACTAAAACCTGTTTTAGTATAGGTATATGTTGGTCGGACGATAATTCTCGAGCCACTCATGCAAACTTCATGAAATCACTCTAATAGATGGGTAGGCAAGTTAAATGGAATTTTTGTGTTTGTAGATGAAACAAATCGGTTCAGAGGGTTTACTAGTACCTTGTTTTAGGAGCACTACCAGTAACCCACTCTCTAGCGAGCGGCACAGCGGCGCTACTCACCTTGCTCCCTGACATGGTCTCGAACACTTCCGTGAGTTTTTTGCCTTCAATGCTGTGCATAATCACGTCGCCGCACAAACACACTCTACACACTGAGGCAGACATCGTTGACGTCGCATACACTTTTTCCTGCCGATGCCGGCTGAGTCTATGTTTTGTAGGTATGAATGTAAGACTGCGTTTTTATACAAAATAATACAAGAGTTAAGGTTCGGATGGACTCGACCGCCCCGACTTGGCCCCGACCGGCGACCATACATGCAGCGTTGCCAGCACAGCACAGATCAGTCCAAAGAGAATATAACCACTACGTTGATCAGTCCACAGATCAGTCAGAGTCAGGCTGTCGAAACTACGGACTAGAAAAACTTTGTATGGACCGAGGAAGAATTTTAATGGTGGCTATATATACGTTTCACTCACATCTCCAACCTCTCGCTCTTCTGTCTCACGTCATTCATTCGCGCCATGCCGATCACTTCGCTTTGTTTGTTTCAAAATTTACTAATGTGATTTATTATTTAATATTGGTGGTTTTCTTACAAAATACTTTCAGTTTTACATAATTTTATGACATTATTGATTGTAATGACTGTGGAATGTAACAATGAAGTACCGAAAGTGTGACATATGTGGTTTTAAATTGGAAAGAAAAGATGGTGAAAGAAGGTATTTCATGGCAAGATTCCTAGAAATGTGAAGCTCGGTAAGTAAAACACAAGTAAAATGATACAATGGTAAACAGTGTTTATACCACATCATATTATTTACCTACATTTTATTCGTGGCATGTTTATTTTGGTTGGAAAATTGTGCGAAATTAAAATATCGATTTATCGATATCGATAAAATAATATTTGTTTCAATGCAGGTGCAAGCTACATAATTGTTACACAACATAACTGTTTATAGGGATCCAAGTCTTACAAGAAACTTGTAGTTAGCACAATTTGATTTTATTATTGCTAGAATTTTAATGCTAACAGTCCAATTTATTTATTGTAAATTGCAGGATACAGCACCGCGCGCGTTGAAATGTGCGAAGGGACGTTTAGACGTGGCCCTGGACTGGCTGTGGAAGCAGCAGGAGTACAATGGTCTGTCGAAGTATGCACTCGGTGCCAAGCTCATACGCAAGCCTAGCCTCAAGCGCGAGCCTTATCTGTCGATCGCGGCTCGCCCGTGATCAACTCGGGCGCAGGCTCCTCGCACTCCGACGAAAATGTGAGGTTTCTAACATACATCCAGGGCAGTAAACATAATTGTTTACAGGGTTCCAAGTCTGACAATAAACTTGTAGTTAACACAATTTGATTTAATTATTACTAGAATTTTGAGGCTAACAGCCCAATTGATGTATTGTAAATTGCAGGATTGAAATATGCGAAGGGACATTTGAACGTGGTCCAGGATTAGCTGTCGAAGCAGTAGGAGAACTTATAATAATGCGTTCATTTGAGATGTAATGTATTTTTATTTACCAACCTCTGATATTTCCGATTAGTTACTGGTTTTATTTTAGTGGTAGATTTCAGACAAAAGTAGAAAGTACCTATGAATCAGTAGCAAAGCAATATATGAATCTGATTTAAAGCCACACAATGATTATTTGAACATAAAATATTATGTTCAATAAAACGTTAGAAACCTCGTATTTTATTGAACATGGTATTTTATATTCAAATGAACATGTGTGACTTTAAATCACTACTGATTCAATTAAATTAATTACAACAGGCATCGATACGTAAGCTATCGATTATTTTGGCAGGACGTCACTAGTTTTTTTTCTTCATGTTGGTAAGGCTTTTTTGACGATTATATTGTTATCTTGTTGGTAATGGACAGTATCCCTCAGTTTGACATTGACATAGACGTCAATGATCATTGACTTTTTTTTTGTTAGGAAGTTCCGTCTCGAGGTTTTGGCGGGAACGTGAAAAATGGCACATTGGCGGCATTAAATTAATTGACAAAACTTGTATAACTTTGAGTGTTTAAGTGTAAAAACGGTGGTATTTTATCCATTAAGTGCTCGTGAACGTGTATGAGTGTTGGGGAATAGTGTAATGCTGTAAAACGTGACTTTTCGTGTTGCCTCCAAAACTCCATAGAAGCCTCTAGTAAAGTCGCAACCACCGCTACTTTACAGGGGCATGACTTGACTTATCGACTCTGACTTATGACTAAATAATCTCTCCAATTACTTGACACTGGCTATATACCTTTGATGTGAAGCCAAAACTAAAGAACTTAGGTTCTTTGAAAAAAAAAAAAAAAAAAAGTTCCGTCTCTTAAACGTAGTGGTTATATTCTCTTTGGTCAGAGTACTACGTAGTTGCCAGTATGAATGTCCGAAATATTACACAGAGCTGCCTAAAATAAAAAAGTACGTTCGTAATTTCAATATTGCAATAATATTCACTATGGTAGGGGAGTCGAAGAGGGGATTTCGGGAGTTACTCCAGCGCGGCAGATTAACATACAGGGGATACCTTGTACTCGGTTAAGTACCTCCACCAAATATGAGCCCCCTAGATAAGGCCGCCCGTGCAGGATAAAGGATCAGATTAGTAAAAAAAAATGATCATCTGACATTCTCAATCGCGTCAGATTAAGATAGGGTGAGTTAATTACATGCTAAAAAGCTTATATTCCACTAATCTGACAATTTGAGCACGGGGTAAAGAAAGGGGAGGGCTGCAAAGTTGTAAAAAAAAAAACGTCACGTCGACATTCTCGAGCGCAGCTAAATTTTTTTTTATTTTGAAGGAAATTATTCAAGGATAACGAAAAACATAATTTGACAATTTCCGCAAGCCGAAATAACAAAAATTCGTTGATAAAGTTTATTACTTATTGTCACAAATTCCAACTTCTTGCTCACTTATGTAACAAAATAAGGTATTAAGTAAGATCTAAACTAAAAATACAAAACATAATTCATATAAAATGTATGACACCGATTTTTGGCCGTGCTCCGTCAGGAGCACGACGACACCGTGGCTTAGTTGGTAGTGACCCTGCCTACGAAGCTTGGTGTTCCGGGATCGATCCCCGGCCGGGGCGAATATTTGTGACGAATACAAATGTTTGTTCTCGGGTCTTGGACGTTGTGATGTCGTGTATGTGTCCATGCCACCTGCGACACAGGGAATCTTAGTGCAGGGGTGTGAGTCTGTGAATGTTTATGTTTATAATCGTAGGTACCTATTTTATAAAGTTCAAACAATTTTTGTGTAATCTTCTGTAGTATTGTAATCTTCTTATTTTACTCTGCATTATTATACCTATTGCGAACTTTAACTATCTATTATTGTAGCCCGGCCACTTCTCTAATGCTA
Source organism: Lobophora halterata (assembly GCA_932526365.1). Classification (NCBI taxonomy): domain Eukaryota; kingdom Metazoa; phylum Arthropoda; class Insecta; order Lepidoptera; family Geometridae; genus Lobophora; species Lobophora halterata. The sequence continues at coordinate 2,004,917 of OW052023.1, read as the reverse complement.
TTTTGACGTCGCTTTACTTTAAGTTCTGCTACTCGACGTTAGATGGCGCTGAGTGAAATCTTTGTTACATACCTACAATTAATGGCTGTCTCTGATTTTTTAAATTACTAAATAGGCGCTAATTTCAGTTTAAGTTTATTTATTTTCTTCGCAATTTATTGAAGTGAAAAATCTTGTGTTTACCTCGGTCCTGAAGCCCATTTTATACGCGACTTGAATACCGCCCTCGTCTTCGACTCGGGCCTCTCTGTAAAAAGTCTCGTAAGTATAAAATGTCTTGCTTCAGTAGGTCCATAAAAACCTATCAATAAAATTACCGATATCTATGTATATTTTATATATGTATATTCTGCAAAATAGAGTAAATGATCCGAACACATTAGGTAGCATGTCTCTGTATGTGCCGAACAAATACTTGCGTACCGGCCGTCGGCGCCACGATCTGTTCTATACCTGCGTGTCGCGGACCCACCACGCGGACAACGCACCTACGGTCAGAGCACTCGCGCTCATTAATGAATTTATCCACGAGCACCAGCATGTCGATATATTTAATGATAAAATTAGAAATATTATACAGAATTTATTAGTTTTTTTAAGTTTTAGTTTAAGGTAGTAAGTGTTTTGGTTAAGAACTGTAAGCTTCTATCTTTTTAAATAAATAAATACAAATACAAATACAAATACAAATACAAATATTATAAAATCACATTTTGTTAGGTACATTGAAAACGCGCCAAAAAAAAAGAATCTAAATTAGCTGACTTCTACCTACCTACCTATATACATTTTGGTCCGAAGTTAGTTTCGAAAATAGAGAAGTACCTCCTAACATGGCTAGAGAAATATTATATGTTGAAATTACTGGGCTTTTTCATTGATAAAATAAAACTACACCGTAAAAAGTACGTACCTAATTTTTATTGACGAGGTGTCTGAATTTTTTTGCCCTGTTTTACGACATCATCTTGATTTGATACTGTCTATCTTGGTGTTCTATAGGAAAACCATTATTCATCTAAGCCAATATCCCTCAAAGAATGACGAAGGGATGGCACAGAAGTATTAAAGTATAGAAACACAATAGTAAATTTCAAATGCGTCACAAAAAAGGGAGCCACATTGGCTAACTTCTAGCAGGTTAGGTACATTTTGGTCCGCGGCTAAATTTCGAAAAAGAGAAGTAAACAGGGCTAGATAAATAGTATATGTTAAAACTACCTACTAGGCTTTTTCATTGTTAATTCAGTTCCATCGTAAAAAGTAACAAACATTATTTGAAAATAGAAATATTTCATTTATATTAACAGGGTGTCTGAAAATGTTATACTGCATTCATCTTGGTTTGGTATTGTCCATCCCTGAGGACGTGGTGCCCGAGTGGATGAGGCCCTTACCTTGCGATCTGATGGTCGCGGGTTCGAATCCCGGTGGCAGTCATGCGTAAATGGTTTTTTCGTTCGAAAAAATCTATGTATGCATCCCACGTTCTCGCAACGGTGAAGGAAAACATCGTGAGGAAACCGGCATGTTGTAGAACCTAAAGTTCGAAAACATGTGTCAAGTGCACGAAAGGAGCCTCTTCGAGGCGCACATGAAATCCTTACACCACACTGGTTCGAAATAACTAGGGACACGATAAGAAGAAGACTGTCCATCTTGGTGTTCTATAGGAACACCGTTATTCCGTTGATTTTTTTTTTGAGAGGATATTACTTTCAGATTGGTCCCATAGAAATTTCATCAAAATTGGTTCAGCAGTTAAGTTTTTAAATCAAAATAACTTACAAAAATATGTCGTAATTTGCGTATTTTGCTTCCCTGTGACTTTTCAGTGATGTTTACGGTCACTTTTGCACGTTTGTACGGTCAATGTTTTTGTAAAACCATGTTTCTTTGATTATCTAGGATACTCTCCATTAATCAAAGCCTTGATTATATTATATTAATGGATCGATCACAGAAGTATTTAAGTATATAAGTACAATGTAGTACCTAATTAAATATAACCTACATTAAAAAAGCGATCAAGAAAAAGGAGCCACATTGGCTAACTTAGTACATTTTGGTCCGATGCTATTTTTCGAAAAAGAGAAGTAACTGGGCTAGATAACTATTATATGTTAAAACTACTAGGCTCTTTCATTGTCAATAAAACTACATCGTAAAAAGTAACAAGCAATATTTGAAAATAGAGATATTTCAGTTTTATTGACAGGGTGTGTGAAAATTTTCGATCCTAGGTAGGTACAAAATACCGCATTCATTTTGGTCTGGTACTGTCCATCTTGGTGTTCTATAGGAACAGCGTTATTCATCTATGGGATCGATTATCTTCATGGATTTTGACTAAATAGAGAAAGTGTTTCGTAAAGACAGCACTAACATGTTTGTTGACACTGACAATTCATACGTCAAACTTTTTATAACTTGTACCCTCAACATTTCCTATATCTACCTACCTATCATCCCATTCCTTGAGGGTAGACTAAAACGACACACCAATCTCTTGGAAACTTGCCGCGAACGAGTCGAGACGTCATTCATACGATTCTCCTCGAAAATCACCAAAACGAATGAAAATCAGCCGCGTACCGCGCAAACCCCTTCGCCGAGTTCCGTAGCGCGTCAACACCATCAAAATCATCTAGATTGGAAAGGATTATCGCGAGCGAACCTACGACGCCATCCAACACCAAGCGCGCCAAGACACCTGCTCAGACAACCAGCCAGGTCAGTCTACCCATCCTCTAACGATTTTCCTAACCAGAAAGTAAAGGAATTATTTCTATTATCGCGTGTCAGAATGTTGGATTTTTTCTTCTCTTGTTTCGCTTGTTTTTTGTAGTCGATTAAAAAAATTCTCTGCCGAAAGCAAAAGTAAATCTCCTTACACACCGAAGCGAATCGACTTCACCCGATTTTACAATCTGTAGGTAGCTTTACGAATCATTAGATTTCTAAAGCTTTTGTTAAAATATACAAGCGAAAATAGCTCTTATTATAATAAAACATAAGGGTGTAAGTATAAAGAGTGGTTCAAAAGTCCGGGGTAAGTATTTGTTTCAAAATCAAATAGTTTTATCCGCCATTTTTTTTATTCTCCGCCACCCGCGGAGTTTGTTTGAGGATGTTCCGCCTTTTTTAAATGTATTGTTATTTTTTATATTATTTAGTTGCTATTATTTAGTGGCTAAATACCGAATATAATGAGTATAAAAATTGGATCACGTATTTTGCTTTGAACGAAAATAAAAGTGGGGTAAGGTATATTGTTAGGATGAATTGGGGTAGGTAATAGTAGGAGATAAGTATTTACAAAGATAAGTAACAGTAGCTAGATAAATATTTATATTACGTTATGTAAAAAAAGTGTTAAAACATCGATATGTTTATGTTTATGATGTTAATGATCGATTTATCGATGTTTCAAAAACATCGATGTATCGTTTGCATTCTTAGAGACAAAGGATAGGGCCACAGAAATATTAAAGTATAGAAACACAACGTAGTTCATTGAAAATATGCCCAGTAAAGGGGAGCCACATTGGCTAACTTCTAGTACATTTTGGTCCGATGCAAATTTTCGAAAAAGAGAAGTAACTGGGCTACATAAATATTATATGTTAAAACTACTAGGCTTTTTCATTGTTAATAAAACTATCTACATTGTAGAAGTAAAAGTAACGTAAATTATTTGAAAATGGAGATAATTCATTTTTATTGTCAAGGTGTCTGAGATTTTTTGGTCCTGTCTTACGATTCCCTTTTGGTTGGATACTGTCCATCTTGTTCTATAGGAACATCGTTATTTCACCTATGGATAGGGCCTATAATAATTTACCATTAGCTAAATCATTGAGTTTATGATGTGTAACATCTTTCCTCTCGCTTTCTGACAATTTTTGGCATTGATTTCGTGAAACCCAAAGGAAGTGTGTAAAATGAAGTTACCCGTCAGATGGTACCAAAAAATATATTTAATATACTATAAGCCAGCGAGTTCGCTTGTAGCGTGTAAACTCGCCCCGTGTCATCGGCTTTTTTACCATCTACTAGTTGAAAATCCTTCTGGACCGCTAACAGGTTAACTCGCTAGCTTTTGAACTCGCTGGCTTGTATCTTGTAAACTAGCTTTGTGTCATCGACGCTTAAGGCTCACTCGTTTTTTATGTTCTATTTCATTTACACAAAAAAACTTTCGATATTCGGCATTTTCAAAGCATTATTCAAAATTCACTCTACAATAATTTCTCAAGTACGAAAAAAAAAATACTATGTCCACTACCTATTATAGCCGTCATAATAGCTATATAAAAGATTTCAAGTGTGGCTTGTCCGGTCGTCTGTCCGTCTAATCTGATTCATGTTTTTTGCTATACTTAAGTATTATGGATTTAGTACAGTATTGTTGCTTATATAGTGGTTTCTCTATTATAGTAGGTTCGCTTTGTTATACTATAAATTTAAATGCATTTTACCTATATAGCGTCGGCTTATTGCAAGAAGTCACTAATGGCTTGGTCACTAAGTGCAATTAGTATTGCGGATGGGCTTTTCTCGATGAGGTCTTCGTTATGCAAATGAAATGATTTTTTTTGCTTGCAAAAATAAAAGCTAAGTATTTAAATTTAGGCGTTATGACACTATATAAAGTCACTAAGTTACAATTTGTCGTTTCCTGGTCCCTCAAAAAGTCATTAACTTACTTTAATATTTTTTAACTAAGAACAAATTCACAATTATGTTGTTATTTTCAGTCTCTTTATGTTATAATCAAGGTTTTATAAAAACATACAGCAACCGACTTCAATCGGACTTTTTTAATTGCCCATTATTACAGGCTAGGCCCCATGAAACGTCACAGGGAAGCAAAATACGCAATTTTGTTCACTTTAAGGCTAATCCTCAAATCCGAATTCCATACAAAATGTTTCAGACAAATACTCAAAAAGTACGCCGTATTATAGTAATTTCTTCACACTATTTGTTTCGTCCATGTGTTTTGATTTCGTCAACAAAAAAAGTGAAAGGTTTTATACTTTAATTTAGATTTTATACGTGATTTTAAGTTAATAGGGTTAATATAAGGGCGAACTTTTTTTATTAATGCAAGATAACGCTCGCTCCCACGTTGCTAGAGTTGTTACCGAGTATGTGGATACCGTCTGCATTCAAAAATTACCATGGCCATCCCGGAGTCCAGATTTAAATCCTATTGAACACATATGGGACAATTAAAAAAGACGTGTTCGAAGCCGTATACCAGCTCCAACCACCATAGACGAATTAAAACAGTCCGTGATTGAGGAGTGGCAGAATATTCCCCATCTACAGATTAAAGATGTCATCAACAGCATTCCAAACAGTTTGATGGAAGTTAGTAGGGCTAAAGTTGGAAATACGCACTATTAGACTTCATTATTACATGTGTTTTTTTTATTTTTACGCCATATCACATTTCCCAATTAACAGTAATTACTGGCCAAAGTGTTTTTTAAGATTTTTTTGTTAAAAACATACTAATTAAAATCAATATCATCCTTTATTTTAGTTCAAAATCCCTAAGTTATAAAATAACATGCAAAAGTATAGCCACAATATTTTTTTTCGCCAAAAACTTGAAAAAGTCCAGGTGGGCGGTTAATTTTGCCTGTGAGTGTATTTAACAAATAGGATATGTAATTATATTTCAAAATTTACAAAAGGAAACAATTGGGCCACCCATAGACCGTTGCAAACGATCTATAGGTAGCTCAACTGCTCCAACTCGATACCCGATGGCAGCGTGCCGAGGATACTGGCTGCATTGCCTCTTTGTATAGCAAGGCTTATTCTTTGGCCCAGATAGCTGCCAGCCCTCTATATAATATATAAATATTAATATAATAATATCTATTATTATAATTAGTAATAAATCCGCTTAATTTCTAAACAAAGGTATCAATTAACTTAACTCTAGTTTAGAACTTTAGTAGGTATATCTTAAATGATTGTCTCAAGACTGGACTGCCCCATCCAAAGTAAATGGATGAAACTGTTACTGGGTACAGTGCAATTTTGAAATTATTTATTCAGTTTAAGGTTGCCTCCTCCTCCTTGCGTCGATATCCTCACTCCTGAGGGTCGTGACCTTTACGAAGGACTTTTGTGTGGATGATGTGTCTCCATCGGGATCTGTCTTCTGCAGAGCGAATGGCGTCGCCCACGCTGGATTCCAGCGTAGAGCGGATTTGGTCGCTCCAACGCAGTGGGCTCCGCCCCCGTGGCCGTTTTCCTTCCACCTTGCCAGTTACAACCAGTTTTTCTAAGTTGTTGCTGTCTTTTCTGGCTATGTGTCCGAAGAACTCCAGGATTCTGCGAAGACAGATGGTCGAAAGTCTGGTCTTTATGTCGAGCTCCTTCAGAATGGATGCGTTGGTGCGGTAAGCTGTCCATGGGATTCGGAGCATTTTCCGCCAACACCACATTTCAAAGGCATCAATGCGCGCTCTATCTGCCCGTTTCAACGTCCATGTCTCCGCTCCATGCTGGAAGATGGAGAATACTAAAGTAGACACTAGCTTGCGTTTAGTTCCAATGGAAATATTCCTATCTGCCCAAATCTTGTGTAACTGCAGTTACAGTAACAGTAGTAGTAACAGTTTAAGGTTTATTTTTTCCCTATTATGGATTTTTATCTGAAATAAATGATTTAATAAATAATATATATTAAACCATCTATTATATTATATATTATTATTATTATATATTAATATATAGATATCTGAATCAATCAATTAGGTGCATAACTTTATTGCCAACATTTTATTTATACCTACATAATTTTTTATTTCATCTTATTCTTTTTCGTTTGTCACCCTTAATCTTCGTCTTCTCTGAATTACGCAACCTTTGTTAGAAACGCTCTTTGTTATTCACAAAACCACTCGAGTGTGATTTTAATACGATAAAATAAGATAAAGCTACTTACGCATTATTTGGATTTCTACGGATTACTTTGTTCAGTAACCGAAAGGAATTAGGGTAGGTTTGGTCATGAATACAAGTATATTTTGACCCACTGTCAGTTTGCTGTGCTATTAGTAGCTTAGATTTTTAGTGTTCCTTACAAAAAATATAATCAGCAAAAAAAATCAGAATAAAGTTGATAAATCTTATTGTTTACCAACTTTTTTATGCTTGTTTTTTTTGCATTGAATAAATTATCTTTATCTTTAGCATTTATCTATATTTATCACAGACAAGTATCCTAAAAACTTTTCTAGACAAGTAGGTAGGTACCACAGAAGTTAAAACACAATCGCTTTTTTTTGTCTATGCCTATCCTAAAAACCTTCTTAATCTAAGATCTCTGTAGTGTGTTCGAAAAATAAATCAAAAATCCTCAAGCTTACTTTTTTTTCTTATTATTATTGCTTTTCTGGCTTTAGGTACTAAGCTTAAATAACTTAATAAAACACTTATTTAAACACTTAACACGTAATGTAAGCTAGATAATTAATTTCTCCTGATCCCACTCTTTGCATAAGCATAATCAGCCTATAATGTTCCTACTGCTGGGACTCGGGCCTACTCTCGGCAGGAGAGCGAATGGGTCTTAATCCACCACGCGGACCCAATGCGGATTGGTGGATGTCACATGCCATTACTCCTTGGATATAGGTAATTTAAAACTTAATTTAAAACTACTTATATCAAGACGAAAAAGTTAATTATTTCAAGGTCTTGGAAACTATGAAAATTGCTTGTAATCATTTGTTATCTGATACGTAATACAATGAAAAAAAAAAATGATCTCAAGATTTTATCGCGTCGAAAAATTTATTCTTTCCCAGAAAATGTGACGCAACTTCGCGCCAAAAGATATTTTTTCTCTATAGTCTATGGTTCAATGGACACGTTCGAAAACATCGACAAGCTCTGACGCACTCGCATAAAGTGGTTGAATGTCGCGATTTCAATGACAACTTTTTTCTTTTTAATCTCTTAGTGTAGGCAAGTGATGATGCCTCTGTGGATTTATCGATTGTCGTTACTTAAAATAGATCGCACAAATCCATCGATATCTACGAATATTTTGTTATAGTTTTAGTGAGTATTTAGTTTCGATATGCAATTTAATAATTGTTCTGCACAGTTCTTAAGTGGCAATTGATTGCAATTGTATTGTGAATTCTATAGGCTCTTTTTTTTAATGTAAACTTGAGACAAGACGAGCTAAGCGCTCTCCTGATGGTAAGAGATCACGCCTGCTCATGATCAGAACATAGCCACACAGGACTTTGATTCACATAGACCGGTGCAACATTGCTAAAGCGCTCGTCCACACTGAGACATTTTGATGGTCAATCTCGAAAGCCTATTACTTTCACTAGCTACAGTGCCATTCAAACTAGAACATGGTAATGCTAAGACATTGAAGCTTTGCGGCAGAACGTTTGACACCCATCTAAATGGCATCCGGACGGATTATACGGACGGTTTAAGTTTTGCATACAAATTAATATTTAAATAAAAAAAGTTACATAATACCTACCCAAGTGTTTAACCAATGGACCCCGCACTTTTATACTATATCATAATTATACACTAAAGCATGATAAAGTATTGATGTATTCTCACGTCAAAAGTAAGATAGCAATTAAACTTTTTATTGCTTCCAATCAATGACTTATAAATTATCAAACTATCGACAATTTCCCATCCCTATATCCACGACAATCACTATCTCATCATCGGTGTTGCTAGAAACACTTTCGGTGCCATTATTTGGTAACATTAGACGATTGTTTGTGTATGGAATGTTAACAAAACATTTTGGAGACAATCTCAAGATAAACGTGGCTAGGTTTTTTTTGGGATTAATCTGTGTCACGAAAGTAAAAATAAAAAAAAATGACATAAGATGGAAGTTCTTGAGAGCTTTCGAATTAAAAGATTATTTCAATGGCTGACCCATTGCCAGAAGCCGATCGAAAAGTTGTATTATTTATCGAAGTGTAAATAAATTTATTTTGTCCTAATGAAAGCCACAATGAAATGGTTTCGAGGATGAGTGTTGTTGAGTTGTTGAAGATAAAAAATAAGTATTATCTATGTACTTACGCTAGATCTCATAAGTACAGTATTTATAAGCTTTATGCAATTGCTTATTTTGCGGCTAGAATAATTAAATAGATAAATATTTTTGTCTATGATGCTATAATATTGATGAAGAGATGCTCGTAAAGTTTTATCTAATGCTAAGCGAAGAGCGAGTAAAACTGTTTTTAGGCCCTAGGGCAAAAAAATAAATGCTTATAAAATCTGTTCAGAGGTTCAGTTTATAATAAGACAAGTAACAATGCAAAATAGTAGATTATGCACTAAGAGGATAAAGCAGTGTCTTATGTCGCGGGTGGCATATTGAACCCTGAGCTAACGAGTGATTCAGTTATGTAGAGTCCTGAGTGACGCGAGGGGTTCAAGCTACCCATGACGAAGACAGGCTTTATCCCAGAGGAGCATACTCTACTTTTCACACCTTCTGCGAGGCAATAAAAAGCCAGGGCTCCAGCAGCGAACATGCACCGTCTTTTGTTTCACAATCTTTGAAGTCACGCCTTTTTTCTTTTTTTTTATGAGTGGCCAGTTCGATTTTCGAACAAAACTTATTACAATGTCATATGAAATTGTCAATGAAAATTCAAATCACATTACAACCCTTGGGAGTTTCATACAACATTACCTCCCTTGTGAGGTAATGCTTTGCTTTACCTTGATGATAGCATGATATGTAATTGGACATTGTCGAGCAGGTGGTGTGAAAAATAAATTAACCTATGAGTTTTACCTTGTCTAAAAGTAAATAAAGGTAAAACACAAATTCATCTATAAAATTAATAATGAATTTAGGTTTGTTCTCACATCATTAAAAACTAAATAGCATAAAAATCCTTTCGCCACTCGAATCACAAGCAGCAATTTCCTGTAATTTGTAAAGGGGCTATCTCCCACAAATCTATTCAGTTTATAAACAAGTAACGTTTGGCGGGCGGCACGCGTCGTCCATTACGGCCTTAATTAAATAAAACGCGGGAATATGCTCGCCTCGTGTGACACGAGCTTTACGGAAGTAGAGGGTGGTAGACAGGGCAGATAATAATTGTAACCATTTACTTTTGTAACATCGGCAAAGGTATGAGTCGGTACACCTGCGGAGTCTCGAAGTTAAATGTTTGGTATTGAATTATACAAGAAATGTAGAGAAAAATCTAAAAACTTGTATTTATGCTTCCTTTATGAGTTATAGCTGTTTTAGAATGCATTGTCATCGAGTTGTGAGATACGCTGCAGGTTTCAGCCAGATCTAATCGGGAAGTGTTCGAAATTTCAGTTGCAAAATTTACGATTCACGATTTAAGAGGTTTAGATTGGTGGTGTATACCTACTGGGACTGGGTATATATTTTATTTTACCTCCTACCTCTATACCTCATAAAATAAGCAAGATAGCAAAAGCTTAAAAACGTTTTTTATATTCTAATCAAAATTTCTTATTTAAAACATTTAATATAATTTGTATCTTATCTACAGTAGATAAGTTCATAACTCTACCCATTATCAAAGAGCGTATCTGCCACGCGTCGTATCAATACACCTCTCAAATCCCATTGTTAACTTCACTCGTGTGGAGGGCCCTTAATGTGAGTACTAGCCTTGTGTAGTGGCCCCTTTAGCGGCATTTTAGGGGCTTGTTATAGTGATCCTTTTCGCATTTTAATTACAATTAATAACAATAACTATTCACTTAAAAAAATGTTTTTTGATGTTTCTGAGATTTTTAAAGTGCAGTGGGAACGTTGGCTTTGATGAAAAAATTTAAGCAAAAAAATAGTAGGTTTGATTCTTGTACTAAGTATGTTATTATTTATTTATTTTCATTTTTGAAAAGTAGTAGTAAATACATAACATTATAAAAGTCACAAGTCATAAAATAAAAAAAAATATCGATAAATTGGCAACGCAAACGAAGTTGCGGGTGTCAGCTAGTATTACATAATATTTAAGGTTTCGTTCTGCCTGACTGACTGAGAGACAACGCACAGGCCAAACTACTGGACGTAGGGACTTACAATTTCAAGGGTGTGTTGATCCAGAAGTGTAGGGGCGTATTAAGGTGAATCCTCAAGGCAAATCCTCAAGGCAAATTTCCATACAAAAATTTCGGACAAATACTCAAAAAGTACGCTGTATTATAGTAATTTCTTCACACTTTTCGTTTCGTCTATGTTTTCCGATTGTGTCAACAAAAATTAGTAAGGTTTCATACTTTAATTTAGATTTTATACGTGTTTTAAAATTAACCCTAATAACTTAAAAACACGTATAAAATCTAAATTAAAGTATGAAACCTTTAACTTTTTTGTTGACGAAATCAAAAAACATGGACGAAATGAATAGTGTGAAGAAATTACGAAAATACGGCGTACTTTTTGAGTATTTGTCCGAAACATTTAGTATGGTGTTTGGATTTGAGGATTAGCCTTAAGAAAATAATTTTATTCATTCGCAACGCAAACGAAGTCGCAGGCGTCAGCTAGACTAACATAGCTTGCCAAGTAGGTACTTTACCCATAATTACCATAAGTACCCTTATTTCTGAAGTTAAAATACCCCCTTGTGTCCTCTCACACCCATAACCAAAACAGAACTTTACTAAAACCTACACATTACGCGTAAATTGGATGCCACCACACATTAGGTATACTTGAAAAGGTGGTTTCGTAGTTCAATTCGATTGGATTTCATTAAGGAAATCCATCTTTTGCTTCTGTCTAAGATGCAATGTTTCGTTCATTATGGTGTATTTATCGGTAAGTATTCGAAGTAAAAATGGGTTTAAATTCTTACCTATTTAGGTAGGTACCTACGTAATTGTATAATAAAATTTTTTTTTCGCCAATCCTTGAGTGTCAAATCAAATTAAATATTTAGTCTACTTTTCTACTTTATTTTTTATTATAATTTAATTAACACTTAAATTAAATAAAAAGTAGATAGGTACCTAAGTATTTCTACATAAATAAAATCTATCTTTCAATCAATCAAAGCGCACGCTAAAGAGGCTTGATAAGATACTTAACTTCTGTACTAAGTTGGATAAGAAAGGTTATCTTTAAGTAACCTAGAACTAGAAATCCTTGATCTGCCTTATTTTCTTAACCTTAAAATAAAACAAAATATTTCCAAGGGTTTTATCCGAAAGTCCCGTTCATCCCTAAATATACGACCCTATTACGGGATCCCCCTCTCTCCTCACTTCCCTAAATCCCGTTAAACCAGCGCCAATTTGCCGAGCGATACAACCAAATGGAAAAACGGTTTCCCGCCAAAATATTCCACCGAATCCATTTAGACGACATCATTTCAACACTCACCTAACACACAATAAAGGAAAGAAAATGAAATAAATAAATTCTGGGCTAACTCGAAAGCGCGACAGTGAAAGTTAATTTGAAAATGGAATAAACATGCGGCCAATAGGAACGCGCGCAGAGGGAGCGTCGACCAATCGTGTGGTGGGGATTTTCGCGCGCTGAATTTTTATTAGCCAAGATAATAACGCGCCATTTTGTGACAGGTCTGTTTTTCGTTTTCAGGGTTCGCGGGTAGATGTGGAAAAATTAGAAAATGCTATGACTGAAAGTCTGGTTTGCAAGAGAAGACTTGAAACCTTGACGATTTAGGGAACGAAGTATTCAGTCAGATTTTTTAAAATTGTTTTTTTTAACTTAGATCAATTAGGTACCTTCATTTTTCACAAACTTTACCTCTTAGTTTTTCTCCACATTTCACATACTTACTGATCAAATTAAATATTACATATTTGTACGGAACTCCCGGTACATTCATATTCTCCCGCTTTGCCACTTGATCTCGGGCTTTGTCGTCGGATGGGATGGACGTAAATGGATATTCGTACGTGCCCAATTTCAACTCATACCTACTCTTTTCTGAGTTACCTACTTGTAGAAATGATTTCTTGATAATCTTATTACAAATATTTTTTACAAAATATCAAAGGAATTACAAATGGAAGTTATCAAAATTAAAACATCTCTAACTAGAATTAAAAAAGAACTAATCTTTACAAAAAGTTAATAATAAGACGTGAATGAATCCGTCACCTCGACTCCTCGAGTTTAAAAGTAAATTCTTCACGAGTAATCCAATTTCGAATTTGAATTCGGAACCGTCAATCGGCGCGCGGAAACGGAAAAGGCGGGAAATAATTAGCGTACTCCCGCGCCTGGCCCCGGGCGGAGGAAGTCTCTGCATTCATCCACCCGGGATTCGAACGAGTTGTATTTTAACATCGCACTTGTGAATATTTTTTAAAAGCAGAACATTTTATAATTTATATTTTTAGTTGACATATTTTTCTTACTTTAAGTTTTAGACACAAACTTAAATTGTAGATTTAAAATAAATAAGGCATGAAATTGCAGTGCAAAACGGAAAAAATACTGGCCATAGTTACAGCGGCAATATCTAATTTAATTGTGTTCAAAGATGTTTCACTTAACAGAATGGACATTTTTGTTATCGTTTTTACCTACAACGTTTTTTAAAAATAGAACACCAAGGGCAACCAATAAGCGATGACAGTTATGCAAGAGAAAACTTTAGAACACAGCTCTGCAATTTGCAGTTTTAGATTGCACCACAAGGCGTGATTAACGACACAAACCCGCCTCATTCGAAATTCGAATGCAAGACTTTACTGACGGTTTTGATTTAAAGTTTTTGAACAACCTATTTCTGAGTGCCCCTGCAGGATTTCGCCCAGATGGGAACCAGCCATATAATTCTGCTACTAAGCATTTATGTGTTACGTATTATAGGTACTGTATATAATGAAATTACTAGACTTTTTGAGATTGACATCAAAAAAAAGTGTCCGCGCGCTTGCCTATCACCAGAACAGAGATGTACCGGTCTTTCTGGTCGAAACCGATCAGGACAAAGAGGCGGCAATGTTATTTTATCTAGATCATACTGCAGATTTTTTTTGTCCTGTCTTACGACTCCATCTTGGATTGATAGTCTATCTTGGTGTTCTATAGAAACACCGTTATTCATCTTTGGTAACTCGGTAATCTTGAATATCTTAAACAAAGTTTTAATACCAAGTCGTCAGTCTGTCACGATAATGTAGGTACCTAATATTTTGAGTGCTGCACTCACTCACACTCTAATTTAAGAAACATAACTCACTTATGGACGTAAGTAAGATGCTTACTTGCAACTTACTGCTAAGGCTATCGGTACACGGTCAATCCAAAGTTCATATCAAACGATCTTACTTCTTATAGAACACCAAGATTGAGAGTATAAACTAGGGCATAGTACCGGGAAATCCCGGAACCGAAAATCCCGGGAAATCCCGGGATTCTCGGCTGTCTCCAGCACCGGTACTAGAAAAATCCAGAACCGGGATTTTCGGTACTTTCGGGATTACTTAAAATTTTTAATCTTTAAAACCATAGCTAAATAGTGCATTATGTTAGTACAAAGAAGGAAAGACAGTAACTCCTCTACCCACTAGATCCTACCCGCCCATCTTACTAACTTTCGAAGGTGGTGTTGATGTTCAGAACTTAGTAAATGTTGCAATATCAGCTTATTGTTGGTATCGTCGTCTCAATGCATTTATTTAAAGAATGACATGGGCTTTGGGGTTGTTTGTACTGACGTGACGGTCTTTCCACAACCTAAGCCACTGAACATATTATTTTTATTTCTTATTATTATTTTATTATGAACCTGAATCGTCTCACTGCAGGGCAAAGGCCTCCCTTCCTTCTTTCCACTCTTTTCTATCAAGGGCAACTGTCTTCCAGTCTTCCAAGTAGGAGTCTAGCTCGTCTCTCCATCTTTTCCGATGTTGTCATCAACAGTTTATTAGCCTACTATTAATAAGAAATAATGAATAATGATTCCGTTTTCTGCAATGCGACTGTGATTTATGTTTATTAAAACCAGCTAACTATGGATATACGGGTTTATAAGCTTTGTTAATGACATTAGTTCCCTTCAAGTATCTCAAACTCCAAGCGTAGCTCGGTTCATAGTGTATTATTGCGTCTTTTATCTAGATATCTAGCAGAACAGTGAGTGTTCACGCCTTGGTTGAGTATTTCATTATGGGTAGGACGCACTGGTTAAAAAACAATGGGTTGTGTCAAAGATACAACCGTAAATTATAAGTGGATACTTCTTTATGTTACGTCTTTGACAAAAAATTGAAACTAACACATATACTTATCGATAGTTTATCACAGAGGAAATTAATAAAATTGGCATTTTCTCATTTTAACATACTTATGAGGCCGATCATTGACAATGACATGATCATTGAGCATTGACTTGTGAAGATAAATAACAAATAACAAATAAAGTACGATTAAAAACTATTATTTTATCAGAAATCAAATCAACCTTCGTTTAGAAGTGTTGTTACGCATGTGACGTACTAACTTTTGAACTGTAATCCTATACAATCCTGCAAACAAAGAAATATCCACTTCAAAGCTTTCATTATAAGCCATTTATACTTGATATATAACTTAAAAATTGGGACTGTATTGATAATGCAATATTAAATTAGTTACGCGAATTTTCTCTCTTACAAATCATGCTTGCAGTAAATTATATAAATATAAAAATATAACTTATAACTTTTCGTTATTTTTCGCTTGATTTTTCTTTATTTTATAGTTTTTTGACGAGTTTTCTGTTTGACTTAATATTAGGCTACTAAATATTTTCGGGAATACCGAAAATCCCGGTACTCCCGGTTCCGGCCGTGTGCCGGTACCGAAATCCCGGTACTGGAAAAAGGAACCGGTACTGGAGGCCCTAGTATAAACCAAGGTGGAGGCGGAACATAGGCAAAAAAAAACAGATACCCGGTCAACAAAAATATAAATATTTTTTTTCTCAAACTCTTAAGGATGAAGTTTTATTAACAATGAAAAAGCATAGTAATTATTTACTATAATATTATACTAGCGCTGTTATTTCTCTGTTTCGAAATTCAGCATCGGACCAAAATGTACATAGGTACTAGAAGGTGCTAGAAGTTAGAATTTAGATCTCTTTTTCAACCGACAACAAAAAAGGAGAAGGTTTACAATCAGTTTTTTTTTATTTTTGTTACCTCAAAACTTTATGCTTATAAACCGATTAGTTTTTTTTATTTTGTTTGAATTTGAGAGAATATATTTCCAGTATGGTCCCATAATTTTATCGGTTCAGACTTTGGTTTTGAAATCAAAATAACTGAAAAATGAAGTCATCCAAAATAAGGTTTTTTACACAAGTTTGACCGTGTATAAGACGCCTAATCTCCCGTCCCCGTAGGAGCTTACATAGTAAATATTTCACAAGCCCCGCACACACGGACCAAGTGTGTATAAGTTAGTAATTAGCGAGTCCTTCTCTTACAACAACTTTATTTATTTCGGTAGAGTCTCCATTTAATTACGGGTAATGTAAGTCTTGATACTTTTACAAAGATTACAAAAAAATATTTCACATTAGTGGACACCACCCACCCGCTACTTCGTTTGCGTTGCCAATTTACAAAATTTATTTCCTGTACGCCAAGAATTTTATAGTCTCTATGTTCAGCGGTTTAGCCTGAACGTTGTCTGTTTTATAACTAGCTCGTATTGTCCCCCTGCAGGGCAATAGCCTCCGTCCCTTTTTATTAAAAAAAAAAATGTAATTACATTATACTTCTAGACAAACTTGCCCTCAAGATTTTTAGTCTCTACATCCAGTGGTTTGGCTTGTGTGCAGTGCGTTGTCTATCAACATATATAGTCAGTCAGGACTGAGCCTTAATAAATGTACTTTTTAATTAAATCTTGATATTTGTATGTTTAGTTATAAAATAATTTAGTTAGGTATTTAATTTCCATTTTTTGGATACCGTCTGATCATTGCAGAAATAAAAACGCTTGCTCCATGATCAAAAAAGTACTACACAGAACTTTTTTTTGACGTGACTACGTCTAATAAGTCGATGAACGCCGCCGCGCTGACTGCATGCACGAAAACATTGACGTCATTGTCCGATAACGCTCATTTTCCAGTAACGCTTTTTGTCCGGTAACACTCGTTGTCCCGTTACGCTGGTATCACGTTAAACTACCGTCCGTAAACCAACTTTACAGACAACCAATATTTTTTTTTTCAGTTAGGTACAACATTAAAAGTATTTTATACTGCTTTCAGCCATCAGTCACTGAGAATCTTATAAATTAAGTTGTAGGTAGTAAAACGTAGCGCCTACTTATGGATTATGAGAAGAGACGACATTATGTAAAGTAAACTAAAATTATAAAAGTATCAAAACGTGTTGGTCACAGTGTAAGAGTTTATTCATGCTCTTTAGAAAATATCTCAAAGGTGTAGCCAAGTTACAATATGCCGTATCGTCGTGCGAAAAACTGTTTTAAAATAGTTTATTTTTCTTAGTTTCACGCATAGCATGTTTAAAAGTGTTCTTGAGTGGGGACGGGGTCTGGGGAAGCGTAGTGTAGGACGACCTTGTCTTGACGCCGAATGAAAAAACTCAATTTTTTTTTTTTTTACATTTTTACGACGGCGTTTTAGTAACAATACAAAAGCCTAGGAATAAGGTTCAGTGGCGTGCCTTGGGAGAGACTTACGTACAGCAGTGGATGATGAAGCTCACTGTTACTTAACACAAATAAGATAAGATAAGATAATTTATTTATTTACTCTTAATAACAACCACGTCTTATGTAATAAAACTTATTATACTATGACAGAAAATAATTCTGAAGTTATCCATTTAGAAAATAAATTACAAACTTGGCAGCTAAAAACTTTTTTACAAAGCCAAACGGCTTGCAAATAATTAAACAGACGTTTATCAAATTAAAACATTGTTAAGAAGCACTCCCGACATTTTCTGACATCTTGTTAAAAAAAGTAACAAATTAAGATCGCTCTGCTCGCCTGTACCTACCAAGATGTCGTCCGCAAATTTGGCGTTGCTTAACATTTAAATGTTGAATCATACTCGCCCCCTCACTGGCTTAGTGTGGATAAGCCTTATTAACATAGATTATGTGGCTTACGGATTTATTACTTATTATTTATTTCGTAATCAGCTTATTTTGTGGATTTATGACATTATTTAAAGAAAATGTATATTTTATTGCTTGATTTTTGACGTGACTACGTCTAATAAATCGATGAACGCCGGTTGAATGCACGAAAACGTTGACGTCATTGTCTTTTAACGCTGTCATTGTCCGATAACGCTCATTATCCCGTTAAACTATCGTCCGTAAACCAACTTTACAGACATTTTTTTTTTAATGTAACGCTTGTATTGTATTTATTTAATAAATTAAACAGATTATCCAATTACCTACATTAATTTAAAAATTACTTTATAAAAAAGAAATATCATGCCTTTTATGAAAATCGATTCTTAAGGAGTTAAATCGAGGACGTGGTGGCGGAGTGGATGAGGTCCTTACCTTGCGATCTGATGGTCGCGGGTTCGAACTGTAGGTTCTACGACATGCCAGCTTCCTCACGATGTTTTCCTTCACCATTGCAAGAACGTGGGATGCATACATAGATTTTTTTGACCGAAAAAACCTATTTACGCATGACTGCCACCGGGATTCGAAACCGCGACCATCAGATTGCAATGCATGGGCCTCATCCACTCGGCCACCACGTCTTCTTAAGGAGTAAAATTCAATAATGGATTCTTATCCACACAAATCCAACAGCCCCCGACCACCCCAAGAGTGTCGCCAAGAAAGTAAACACAAGTAATAAGGAAGCCGCTAATCAGGCGGGAGTGGTAATTACGATCTACGACCCGCCGCGGGAGATCCCTATCATTCCACATTCAAAAGTTAAAATGAATGCCAGAATTTACATTGATAAAAAAACGTTATTTTATTTTTGTGACCCTTCTATTCATTTATCTGATCTCTGTAAAGTCAAGACAAGGTTATTTTAGCTCGGTATTTCATATAATTTATAACACATTTGCTCGTAAAGGGTCTATTATTGCACCAATTTCAATATCGTATTTGTACCTCATTACGCACTAGTGCGGTAATGTAATGTAAAACGCACGAGTGCGGTAATGTGATTAAAAAAGGAAGGTTTATCAATGTTCTCCGTTTAAAACGAACGATACTTTTTTTAAACCTTAGCAAAGAGTTTTTATGTCAGAAAAGTGGTCAACATTTTATGAATAAAATTAACTTTGGGAGATAAAATATAATAAATAAACATTTAATTATTTAATTTAATTAATATTGACCATAAATTACAACCATTTAAATGTAACAAAACACAAAAATATTAATTTACTTTATTATAATACTGGCTGTTTTGTGCCTTTGCCTTAAAAAAAAGCGCTGATGCGCGCGCATCGCTAATTTGACAACCAGTAAAAATTATTCCGCGCACTGTTTTTTTCGCTGTATTGTTTTTATATGAAAATGTCGTCAAGTAATGCTGAATTTATTTATTTATTTCCTCGCAAATGTGTTATAAAACGTCGTATGACATACGTGCGGTTTGATAATTACAGCCTCTACTTTGTAGCCTTCACCTACGGCTCGGGCTAACAATATCGCCTCGTCTGTAATTCTCAACTTACCGCACTTATATCATAATGTACTATTATATAAATCACATTGATATTCCCACAAAGATTAGGTAGGTACCTAATTTTTGATTTTTATTCTTTGTTTCTTCTGTTGATTTGTTTGATTTGCCTATTCTTAATTCGAACTCTGAACACGTTCCAAGTCCGAAAACACGCATTAAAGCTTTGTTTTTAGCTACATAAAAGTATCCTGCATTATTATAGCTACATATAAGTATCCTACACATAGAAGTATATGCCGTAGTTCATTGAAAACGCACAAAAAAATTGGATAATTTAGCTAACTTCTAAGTAGTACATTTTGGTCCGATGCTAGTTTTGAAACAGGGAAGTAACAGCGCTAGTATAATATTACTTACTAGATAAATAATATAGGTTAACATTTTTAGGTTTTTATTGTTAATAAAACTGCATCTTAAAATGTTACAAAAAATATTTCAAAATGGAGATATTTCCTTTTTATTGACCGGGTGTCTGATTTTTTTGTCCTGTTTTCCGCCTCCATCTTGGTTTAATACTGTCAATCTTAGTGTTCTATAGGACGTAAATACTTCTTTGTTCTCGACTCCACTGATTCTACACAAACCTCCTTCGTTATTCAAAATCCTTCTACGTTAGTCAAAGCGTGTCAAAGACTGATCGGGAATTCGGAATTCAAATGATGAAAATGGATGGAAACGGAACACGAGAACGCCATTTTGAATTCACGTGTGGACGAGACGTGTGGCTTTATCATGATGGAGCTGTTTGGAAATAAGCCGGGCTATTCTTGTATGTCCTGAAAGTACTTAGGCCAAAATTGATATATATATAAAGTTATAATATTCATATTATTCAATATAGTTAATGATCTAAATATAATAGAAATTGACAAACCAAGTGTATGTATGCAATTTTAAAATTAACTTTTATTACCTATTATTATTATTAAAATTCAAATCATTTTAAAGATTACTTTAATTAAAACGCGCCGAAAAAGATGGACATTTTAGTATGACGCTTAATTTCGAAACAGAGAAGTAACAATGCTAGACAAATATAATATAATATAATAGTTAATTCCTAGGATTAGCCTCCTCGCTCTAAAAGTACAAAAAATATTGAAAGAGATAAGAAACATTTATTTCATAAAGGTCTTAGTATAAAGGTAGGTACAAGTTTAAGTAAACGTAGTATAAAATCAAGAAAGAAATAAATGAAGGCTAAAATTACAAAATTAAACTATAAAATTTAAGACTATTTTAACTAAGTAGTGAAAAATGAAGATTTATCTCGTGTTTATTGTCCGAATTTTTTTGCCGATACATAACTATCATCATCATCCACTGCTTGACGAAGGTCTCTCTCAATACGCGCCACTGAGCCCAATCTTTGGGTCTTCTCATCCATCTTCTGCTGGCTCTAACGCGCAGATCATCGCTATATCTATAGTCACAGAGCTGCCTATGAGTCAAATTTGGGATAAAGTTCATAAAGCTATAAATAAAAATAAAAATTATTTATTTCAGACCATAGATCCATATGTTATCTTAAAAACTAGGGCACTAAGTTATGAAAATATACAATTTATAAATTTAGTTGATGATCTGTTTATGCTATTGCATTTAAATTATGTGCTCAAAAAGCTAAAATTTCCATTGAAAAGTCATTTAGCTACCAATGTCGTTCCGTTTTCACGCTTCATTCCCCGCGTCCTTGTAAAGGAACGTAAGTCTTTGAGCTGTTTGAAAATCGAAGCCGGCCGCGTCAATCAGCCAAATTGGAGGTCTGCAAAGAACGGAACGCACATTGCATTGAAAGTCAGTTCTCAATTCGAATTTCGAGTACGAATGCGTAGTGATGGGCTTGTGTCCGAGGAAAATCGAGATTGGTACTTTTTAAGTCAACTGAGAAACGAATTTTATTTTGATGCTTGCATCAAGATACAAGATTGCTTAGTTATAATTTTAGAAGCGCAAAAATAGAGATTGTGAAACAGTTTTTCCCAACATCCTTCTCAGGATTTTGCGCGCGTGCGAGATCCTGGGTCTTAAGCGGAATCCTCAAGGCAAATTTCCATACAAAATGTTTCGGACAAATACTCAAAAAGTACGCCGTATTATAGTTATTTCTTCACACTATTCGTTTCGTCTATATTTTCCGATTGTGTCAACAAAAATTAGTAAGATTTCATACTTTAATTTAGATTTTATACGTGTTTTTAAATTAGTAGTGTTAATATAATGTAAATTAAGGTACTTTATTTATATTTATAATATAGTGTAAGTTAAGGTTCTTTATTTTCTGTATAATATGGATGAGTGTTTTCTGAACAGTATATTCGTATTATAAAGGTTAATTTATCCGATATTTGACAATCTCCGTTAGTGCTGTGCTACATACAATTTTTGAAAGATCAGCTACAAGACGTAGATTTTTCTATGAAAATTACGTAACTAAAAACTATCTTCTACTTTCTATGAAAATTAAGGAACGGGCAGCCATTCATCACTATCAAAGCGTTCTGAATTTGAATGTGCCGCATTCTGCACCTTCTGTTTGAGAGTGTTCGAATGTTGATTACGAGTTCTGGATGAATTTGAGCTGAAATTAATTTGAAAATGTATTTAGAATGAATAATCAAGCCTGAAATGATAATTTGTCTAATTATTTGCACTGTAGCGAGGCACTGAGTTGACATATTATTAGTGTAATCCAAAGCTTGAAGTAAATAAAAAAATAATGAATGTTTGGACATTTCACACAACGGCATCTAGCCCCGAACTAAGCAGAGCATGTACTACCACTACCACCAGATAACTGATACAATACTTGAACACTACAAGTTTTTAATCACGAAAAAAACTTAAATGGGCATTGCAGAAGGGGTACTACGTTGTATCTGTGTAGTCAGAACTTTTGGTTACTACAAAATGTGCGAGTGAGAGCGGCGCGAGTGCGGCGCCCGAGCCGAGCTGTGGCGAGCTGCGAGCCAGATAGGTGCCCGGGTTTGCCAAACGATGAAACTCAAATAATTATTATCAATGATGCGTACCGATTGACTCAAAGCCTTCTCAAAGCCATAAAAAAACTAACTGAAACAGTAGGTATGTCCAATTTTTATCATAATTATATTGAAAAATATTTTTGACGTGACAACGTCTAATACATCGATGAACGCCGCCGCGCCGGCTGCATCTTGACGTCATTGTCCGGTAACGCTCATTGTCCCGTTACGCCACCAACTTTACAGACAACCAATTTTAAAGTTTTTTTGCTATATCTGTGTTCCTACATGAGTATTTTTTCGTCTGGTAATTAAAAACTTATGGTGTTTTTTTATTAATACATACATAGGAAACATAGAATACATCCAGTGTTTTTTTTAAATCGTAATCAAGCGAACGGCAAAGTGGTTCACCCAAACATTCAAAGGGCAAAGCAATCAATCAAGCACATATGCGCATTAAGACCTATCCAATCACATCCTTTGAAAGCAACACTAAATTACCAAATAAATGACAAAACGCTCTGAATCCTCTTAGGGGGGGAAACTCTTTGTGGCGCCCCCAAATGCCAATCTGGCAAGATTGCTTTTTTCTTTTGTCAGTTTTGAATGCGTCTATACGTCCCGTGTGTAGTCGATTCGGTACGCGCTTTGTAGATGATTAAATACTGGGCACTAGTGATGTGTCTTTAAGTGGTCCTAAAAAGTCTTGGTTTTATAAAAAAATGAATCAACATAATAAATAGGTTCTGGATAACATAATAATTTGGATAACATAAAATAGAACAAAAATAAAAGCCGTAATATAAATCATCTTATGGATAACCTGAAAAAAAAATTAAATGTTGTAATTTTAATGACATCAGTGAAAAAATCATGAAAAAAATGCGAATTTATGAGTAATACAATATTATCTCCCAATTTTAAGAACTCTAAACTTTAAAAAATCAGTTAGAATTCTTTCACAAGCGTTCCTCTTATGTAAAATGTCATATTATTATCTTCTCATTATTAATATGGAAAGTTGCTTCAGAATGTCTCTCAAAATAATTCCTGTTATTTTATGACGAAGTTTGATTTTAGACTTACAATTTTTTTATGATAAATAAATCCAAATAAATACATGCCCCTCACTAATTTCATACGTCAAACTTCTTTGACACACTTACACTAAACCTTTTTCCGGGTGGACTAAGGTCGAATCTTGTTTTCGTCAAAAAAGTTTTCCAACTCGTCTCGCCCCGATTGGTTATTTAATGGTTTCTTCATCCCGGTCGGTTGTATGGTGATTAATTTGACTTTCGGTTTTTGAATGCTTTTTGATATGTCACAGTGGATTGACATAACTAGGTACAATAAACATGTCAGGGGCTTAAAAGGCACTTTTGTTTAATGAATAAGTTTATGAAAAGCAGGAACCTACTGTTAGGATAGATATTGAATTTCCCCAATCAAGCTAAAACTAATGAACCAATTAAAGTAAAATTCTGTATTGGATATAGTTTATGGGCTGAAACATCTTCTTTTTTGGAAAGATTCTATTTACTTAATTTTTTGAGGTTTGTATTACCTGACGGCTACCTTTTTGTTTCACATTTCCGCTGCATTTTACGAAATCACTGCCACTAATTAACAGAAAGCGAGAGGAAAGATGTTACACATCAAAAAAAGTCATCAGACCTTTTTTTTCATCGGTATTTCTTCAGAGTGTAACCGTTATTCCAAAATCGTATTCAAGAAACGTGTTCATATTAAAAAGTTCTATCAAAATATTGGTATTCATTTAATAACACGAAACACCTATTTTCCAAGTCGGTAAACTCTCCCGATACAAAACCCAAGGGAATATATTGAAAAAGCCACGCCACAACTTTTAATATGAAAAATGGTATTATCATAAGATATCAGTGCCACATCACTAGCTAACGCGTTCTCTTTTCAAATATCGACTCTACTGCGTCTTTGTAGAGACTAAAACTTCCTTTTGAATTTGAATTTCGAACGCAAATCGAATGTTGTTATAAAAATATCTCGCCAACAATCTTTTTCAACTAAACAAATAAAATTCAACTTTGGGTCGAAGAGAATAAGGTTGTCGATTGGGGCAGATCAAAAATTGTTGTAAGCAATATCTTTTTCCTAAGTTGACACTTCTATAGAGAAATTGTTTAGCATTCATCCACAGACGGTTTTTTCAATAAATATTAATGAGGTTCAATGTTATCGGATTTATTTAGATTTTGGATTAACGAATTTTCTTTGTATAATAATGTTTATTCCTGATTGTGACACAATTTGTGTTAAAAACTCTTCATTAAAAAATATTGCTAAGTTTTTGAATACTTATCATTATATTGACAATACTCGTTGATTATCTTGAAAATGCTGATTGATTAAAATGAAACTTGGTCCCACGTCTATTTACAAACAAAAATAAATCTTTAAATATCTACAAATAAACATAATCAACATGACAACAAAAAAAACATACTTACAAAAAAAGGATAAGTAGGTTCTTATTAGTATTGTATTAAGGGGAATCCTCATCCGAATTCCATACAAAATGATTCGGACAAATACTTAAAAAGTACGCCGTATAATACTAATTTCTTCACACTATTCGTTTCGTCCATGTTTTTTGATTTCGTCAACAAAAAAGTGAAAGATTTCATACTTTAATTTAGATTTTATACGTGTTTTTAAGCAAGTAGGGTTAATTTAAAACACGTATAAAATCTAAATTAAAGTATGAAACCATTCACGTTTTTTGTTGACGAAATCAAAAAACATGGACGAAACGAATAGTGTGAAGAAATTTCTATAATACGGCGTACTTTTTGAGTATTTGTCCGAATAATTTTGTATGGAATTCGGATTTCAGGATTGGCCTTAAGTTATCTCTGGTTACCCTACTACAAGCTTGCTAATTTGGAAGTTGGATGGCGCTGGTGTCCAAACATTATTGTTATTAATTATTAAAAACTTCATATCAATAGAATCTATGATTATGTGCGTTAATAGCCTAAAATGTAGGAACAGCCAAATGATACTGGCACAAAATAAAAAGAAAATAAAGAGAACTACCAATGCGTGGCAACTTCAATCGAAAATGGAACGTCATATTTTAGCGCGAACGCGACAATAGGCGGGCTCGAATGCCATTGCTCAAATGAGAATGTGGTGGAATGGAAAAATCATCGGGTGAAAAAAAAGTCTCTAGCTCAATTCAACTGCATTGATGTAGAAATGAAAATATTTAAATTCGTTCGGAAATGCGACTGGCTTTGTTTTATTACGACTACTGTTTACTTTTATAAGTAAGAAAAGACGATAGAACTATTTGAATCAGAACAACATTTTTAATAAAATACATTGAAACTTGTTCTAATCTGATATATTTTGGACTGGCTTATACCCATTTACTCATACGTGATTTCACTGACATCAAGTTCAGTAATTTACAAACTATCAACATTTTATTAGTGCACAAAAGGAGCCTCTTCGAGGCGCACTTGAAATCCTTTCACCACACTGGTTTGAAAGAACTAGTGACACGATGAGAAGAAGAACATTTTATTAGTGGATTAACCATCATTAATTCCTTAATTGATTTTTTCCAAGCTATTAAATATAAAATAGATGCTTACTTATACTTAGTTAAAGCTTATTTGTTAGGTAAGGATAACATTATAAGTAAATAATGATACTTAGTAGCAGGTACTTACATTTACTTGCGTGTCTCACGCCAAAGTTATTATTATTAAATTTTTATTATCTACTTACCAGTGATTATGATAGAATCCTTTGTTTGTAAGCTAAGCGCTTCAATCGAGTAGTGTAAGCTTACGTCATTCCATTTACACAACTTCAGTACTTATACAACCTCTTTAGTCAAAAAAAATATTGTGTCAAACGTCAAACCTTTTCGGAATAAAGGATTTCGTTCAAAACTATGTGATAACGAAGTAAGTTCGAAAGCTCATTAGACGAATGCTACGCACCTCATTTATCGATTCTACGAATAACGTAGACGCTGCTACGAAAATCGTAGAATAGCGCTACGAAATTCGTAGCATAAAGTTATGCATTTGACTCAATTTTGTTTATAAACTCTTTATAAAAATAAAACTGAAATCAAACGAAAACCTTTCCGCCATACTGGTTTTGAAATTCAATTTCAGAACTAGAGCACGGTATTCGAAATTTGAAACAGGGATAAAGACGCCTGTTTGAGGTGAGCGCGCGTTGATTAGACGAGCGAGGTATTAGGTGTGCTAGGGTTGTCTCTTGTACTCACTGTGCAAAAAAAAAAAAAATATCTGTAATAATAGTTGATAGTTATTAAAGGGATAGGGATAAAAGTTAACTTTATGTATTTATCCAGATCGGTTAGTTGTCTCCGGTTCAGTAGATTTACATCCATCTATCCATCCTTTCAAACTTTTATCTCATATCCTACTTAGATTATAATCTACTAGCTGACGCACCTGCAACTTCATTATCGTTGCGTATTTTTAAAATTCCTTTTATAGTACATACCAAGAATGCGTCAAACTACAGGTGAGTAACTTTTAGTTCTTGACGCAATACCAGAAATTTCAAATTTCTACGTACAGTGGTTTATGCGTTGTCTGTCAGTCAGTCAGGACTAAGCCTTTCATTAAACAGTATAAATTGAAATTGCAATGGTTATATATATATATAGCTACTATTAGTGAAACAAACATATATGATACAATTGGTTTAGGTCATATTAGCTAGGTAGTAGGTACCACATGACCCTGCAAGGGCGCTGCAAATGTTTATTATATCAAAATGTCTTATCTAACTACCAGTGCCTATCTCGAAAGTTCGTCTTGTTTACATACAAAATGCTTCGAGAATCTAGCCAAAGGATATAGTTATTATTGCGAGGCGTACCCCTCTATTGGCCATATAACCTTCTTGGCCATACACGTCAAATAAAACTATACGCTGTAATTGATAACTGTATGCACATTTAAAGATGGTGTGCGAGATTATTATAGTGTGCGTTTACATGAATAATATTTTGTTAGGCGCGTGTGCAATGCGTGTTTACCTCGTCCCTCGTAAAAAATGCAGAAATTTATGTTTGCATATTCTGACGTTTGTCGTCTCCTTTTGCTAGATTCTCGAAGACAAAGTAAATGTAGCAGCCCTAGCTATTCGTGTGACGAGTCGCGCTGCGATTGGCGCGTCGCGCGCTGGGAAATCACCGCGCGACGCCGTCGAACGATTGCCAACTGAAAAATATGCAAACATGGAACAACACTTAAATAAAACCTCTTTTGTTTCAGCATGAAAAATGAACACCTAGAAGAACGACGCTATCTCGCTCGCACATTTGTACAATTTGCATATATTGGGCATAGGAAACTTCAAAATGTACAGTCAGCTGCACAGACATGTTAACACTCACAAGTTTTCACATTGTTATTACTCTTAATTTTGCGAAGAAAATTGCACGCAAGCATTTTCAAATTAATGAAGCCATCTTACTTACTAGAATTCTTGTCAGAAGAAGAATGTCTTTGCAAAATTAAGGGTATAATAATAAAAGTGAAAGCAAGGGATTGTATAACTGTCTGTGCAGCTGTCTTTAAATTTTTAAAAGATAAAAATATGTAGGTATAGCTTCGATTTTTTTACAACCAACCACACGAAATGTTGAAGTATATTTTTTAATTATTTTGATATGTTTGATATAAGCAAAAGAGATTGCGAAACTTCCAAAATGTACAAATGTGCGAGAGAGATAGCGTCGCGCGGGACTCCGGGCCTTAACGTTACTGATTTGCAACTCAGGCAAATCAGTAACGTTAAGACCACAAGTAATTTATTTGGATCTCTTTTCTTAATCTCAACTAATCTCAAGCCACAATTTGCTAGATTCTTGAAGGCCTCATACATCGTTTTAAAAAATGAAACATAATTCGAATTTCAAATAAACGTAAAGTTGAGGACTCACCCTGGCTTTACTAAGATAGTTACTTTTAAAAGTAAAAAAATAAACATATTTTTTAATTTCAAATAACGTATTGTACCTAAAGTTGAGGGCACACACAGTGGCTCTACTAAAAGAATATCATTTAAAAAGTTGTGATTTTTTTTTGTGTAGTAAAGAAATAGATAAAAATGATGTTATCGTTAATGTGTTTTAAGGCAATAAATAATTATTTGAGTAATACTAATTACTTACATAAAACTATCATTACTATAAATCAAAACCCAAGCCCTCAAATCAACAAATACGTTCTCTATTACAATAAAATTGAACACAATTACATTACTACAAACATAATAAAGCTAAGCTAAAAATCATTCTGTTCACCCTACGAACCCAAATAGACATTTTAATTTACTCATAGCTATTACTTTTAATCAAAAACCAACCATATATCTTAAGCAATAAAGTCAAAAATAAAAATTAGCCGAAGAACACACATATTTTATAAATTTCATACGAATTTAAACGTTATTTTGTTCATATTAAGATGCAAAATAAAAACGACGTTTAAGGCTTCTGATACAATCATAGAAATCACTCGAATGCGAATGAAAAAGGTGTCAAAGATCGAATTTACGATTCATTATACTTAATCCTAACAAAAATGGGGGAGAGTTTTACTCAAGCCTATTTTGAGTTCTATTGCTCAGGTAATAGAGGTGAAAATGTCGTGTAGATAATAAGATATTCGTTTTAAAAAGTATAGGAAGGCACGCATGTAAGTGCCATTGTGACAGCAGATGGTACTATCGTGTTCTAAATACAAAAGTAGTTTGAATGTCGAGTGCCAGTATTTTATATTGATTGGTTGTGGCGGTTGATAAGCAAGTAGTTTTAAAAATAGATAAAATTCAGTGATTTCATGAACTAGGTCCTTAATAAACAATTAAGGTACCATTCACATTGTATATTTTTTTTAATTTGGATATTTGTTTTAAGAAAATTGAAGAAATATTTATTTGTTTAAGTATTTTTATTCTCCCTGTTCGTAGGAAATTTTAGTTTTAAGACTTGCAACACTTTTTATCCTTATTGAGTTCACATAATGGAATACGAATCTAGATAAAAATAAAATGTTATGATTATGTTTATTTTTATGTTGATTGTGAGCTGCTTTATGAAATAAATAAATATAAATAATAAATTGCTTTACTCACATCAAAATGGTATGTCAACATAAAACTTAACATTCCTTAAGACTTAAGCTCTTCTATATCAAATAAATAAGGGATACAAATCTCTAAAATAAACATCACCAAAAACCATAGACCATAAATATTCCCGATCCCAATTGACAGCTCAATCCACAAACAAAACTTAACCCTTATAATAAAATGATCATAAAATGCCCCCGATGCCACCACAGTGGCAAATAAGAGGAACGAATTGAAAATATGTGTCGGGGCCATTAGCCGGGCCGTAACTCGGTCCCGGGGGTCTGGCCGCTGCCTAATGTACCATACCGGACCATAGAGCAGCCGCGTTGAGTACAGATAAGACACATCTTGTTTTAAATGTCACGTCTATGAACGTATTTTAACAAATATAAGCTCTGAACTAGGTACTAGTATTTATGTACTGACTAGCTTGAATATATTTTAATCCTAAGTACATAATCGAAAAAAAGTTATAACTTTTAAAAAGTTCTCGAGTTCAACCATGAAATCTATTACAAACTGAACCTACAACCTTCACAGATTTTATAAGCAATTACTATTTTGCCCTTGGACATTAATTTCAGTTTTATTCTCCCTATACCTTGCATAAAAATTGGTTTAAAGATATGTATGTATTAAATTTACTAACACGAGAAGTGAAAATTACCTTTTAGTCTTCGATAAAAGGACATCCTTTTAAAGCTGTTCTTCAAGAACGTCGTTCTTATGATGATCATACAAACAACTACGATTGGATACGTATTTTACATACAGTATGATGAACCAGCTAACACATTTAAGGGTAATCCTCAAATCCGAATTCCATACAAAATGTTTCGGACAAATACTCAAAAAGAACGCTATATTATAGTAATTTCTTCATACTATTCGTTTCGTCCACGTTTTTTGATTTCGTCAACAAAAAAAATGAAGGGCTTTCGTACTCTAATTTAGATTTTATACGTGTTTTTAAGTTAGTAGGGTTAATTTTAAAACACGTTTAAAATCTAAATTAAAGTATGAAACCATTCACTTTTTTTGTTGACGAAATTAAAAAACATGGACAAAACGAATACTGTGAAGAAATTACTATAATACGGCGTACTTTTTGAATATTTGTCCGAAACATTTTGTATGGAATTCGGATTGGAGGATTCCCCTTAAGGGTTAAAAATTAATTTACTTCATTAAAATGTGTTGCAATAAATACAAAACAATATTAAAAATCTGCCAATTTTACAGAACAATAGAGTATTCCATAGAATATTTTCCGTAATAGACAATAGTATTGTATTGTAGTCTATGGTCGAGCCCGCCCCACTGTTTTCGGTTCGACAAGAGGGTCGGATTTCGCGCCATTTGGCCAACCGGTCGTGTAATAGCTCGGTTAGGCGCGACGCACACTATACACTGCACTTAGCTAAATTAGTTTTTTGGAGATAAAAAAAAACAGATATTTTATTACCACGTTTTCATTAAGTCACTTTCTTGTTTGTCTCTCTTTCAGTCGTTCTGGGTGGAACCTTGTAACTCTTTCGAGCATTTCCCGATAAGCTATGCGGCTGAAACTCGATGGCAATGCATTTTAAATAATAAAAAAAAGTAATAAGAAAAATTCTGCCTCAAAAAATCCTTAAAGCCGCGAAATATATCTCGTAAAGGAAGCGAAATAGAGCAAAAGCATAAAACACGATGTTTTTGAGATTTTAATCTACATAATATGTTTGTTTAATGACATTTTTTTATGTACAAAAATTTACATAAACATAAAACAAAAATTTCAAATATTGTATGTTGTATTGTTTCTTCTAAAAGCTAAAATTAGTAGCAACAATCATTTAATTTTTTATTTGCTTGAGTATTCATAATTTTCTGTTAAATATAGAGGGTTTATTTTATGCGCTCGGTGTATACGAACCCTAACAATCTCTAATGTTCAGCCAACATTGTCTATTTGAATTCGAAATAAGCCTGTTCGAAATTCAAATTGAGATGTTTGTTTATGAATCAATGGTTTGATTCGTCGACACTCAGCTCGAGTGGTGTCGCGTATCCGATTAGGAATTTACTGTTTCGAATTTAAATTTAGAACAATATGAAACTGTATGATGTTTATTAGACTAGAAATTGTTGTTTGCGTGACTTAAAATTGAGATTATCATGATAAAATAGTATGCATAATCATTAATCAGCCTATAATGTTCCCACTGTTGGGACTCAGGCCTACTCTCGGCAGGAGAGCGAATGGGTCTTAATCCACCACGCAGACCCAATGCGGATTGGTACATGTCACATGCCATAGAACATTGTTTTTTCTGTGCTTTGATATGCCGGTTTCCTCACGATGTTTTCCTTCACCATTGCGAGACCGTGGGATGCAAATACTAAAATAAAAAATAAAAAAAATCCGACTTAACCTCAAAAAAAACCGCTATAACCCGTAAGTAGGAAGCAAAATAGAAAAACACAAAAACTTGGTTTTTAGATATTAGTGTTCTTACGGTATATGCTTGGTTTTATTTAAAATATATATATGGTGTTTATATATGTATAGAATATACTTTATTGTATCACCTTAAAATAAATAAAAACAAGAAAAACAAAAAAAAAAATTACAAGGGCGGTCTTATTGTTAGATAGCAATCTCTTCCAGACAACCAGATAAGACATATTAACAGAAAAATAAAAATACATTGGATAAAGGGTGTATGTATATATAATATAATATGTATTAATATCATATTCTGTATGATTTTAGTTAGTCAAAATGTTATTTTTTTTTATCTGTAATATCTTTTTGGTACACCCTTTATCCACTGTAATTTTTTTTATTTTTCTGTTAACAATATGTCTTATCTGGTTGTCTGGAAGAGGTTGCTATCTAGCAATAAGACCGCCCTTGTAATTTTAGGTTGTTTTTCTTGTTTTTATTTATTTTAAGGTGATAACAATAAAGCATATTCTATTCTATTCTATATTTTTGTTATTTTACATAAATACAATAATAATATAATATAATAATAATAATAAGTACATTAAACATAACTAGTTTTTTGGACAGACTATAAAATTACTTAACTCCCTAGAGACAGTCATAAGTAGCACCGCAATCAAAAAGCACTCGGCCGCAAAATGGTATGGTACAATCAGCTTCATAAAAAGATGTCTAAACAACTGTGATCCCGTGGGGCGTACAATGGGGAATGGGGAATGGGGATGTAATGATTATAAACACTAGTTAAATGATTGAGTGAGTGGGGAAGGGGATAAAATGTTTGATGGTTTAATTTGGAATTTGCTTTTGGCGATAATTCTTAATCCTATGTACCTAATATTTATATGAGTAGCTTTATTTCATGTGTACGTAATCAGCCTATAATGTTCCCACTGTTGGGACTCAGGCCTACTCTCGGCAGGAGAGCGAATGGGTCTTAATCCACCGCGGCGGACCCAATGCTGATTGGTGGATGTCACATGCCATACAACATTTTTTTTCCTGTCCTTTGACATGCCGGTTTCCTCACGATGTTTTCCTTCACCGTTGCGAGAACGTGGGATGCAAACATAGATTTTTTTGACCGAAAAACCCCATTTACGCATGACTGCCACCGGGATTCGAACCCGCGACCATCAGATCGCAAGGCAAGGGCCTCATCCACTCGGCCACCACGTCTTCTATCGGCGTCTCGTCATTTCATGTGTACGTATTTTATTTATTGTTTTAGCCGAGTGGGATTCGCCTCGACTTTCAATCCGAAGGTCATGAGTTCGAACCCGATCGTACACCAATGGATTTTTCTGTTCAAAAAAGTGAAGGAAAACATCGCTTGTCATAAAACCATAGATCGCAAACATGTGTCAAGTTCAAACTATTTTTATTATTTATTATTTTTATTAATTATTTTTATGACTTTTATGTTTTAAATAATGTAACTATAACCTTTTGACAAATGTATAATCTTTAATAAGTATAATTAGTGTAAGCCGTTCTAGTAAAGTAAAATAAATAAATAGAAATACAAATGTACAAAAACAAAAAGAGCCTCTTCGAGGCGCACTTGAAATCCTTTCACCACACTGGTTCGAAAGAACTAGTGACACGATAACAAGAAGAAGCTATCTGTAAGGTCGGCTGGTAGAAAATGCCCACCTTTTGTAAAATGTTTGCTTTGTGCAATAATATTGGTGTTTACGGTGAATTATTCCTATCTGTCACCCTGCTCTGTCCGCCTAGGGTGACAGATGAGCCAAAAATGTTCACTAGAACAGTTCAAATGAAATCGGTTGTTTTTGTAAAACCTTGAATAAGTTCATAATGATCAATGTCCTGTTCATTCCAATTACATCATTACTTTGACAGTTATCAAAGCTAACAGCCTCTGGTACAACCCTACCCCACACATAACTTGACTACCCGGGTAGGTAGGGGTAAGGGTAGGAGTGATTAATAAGGATGTACTTAGAGAACACCAAGATAAATAACTTCAAAGCAAGATGACGTCGTAAAAACGGGACGGAAACTTTTTTAGATGTCCCGTCAATAAAAATTAATTGTAGATATTATTGATATGTAGTTTTCCTTTCAATTTCTGTCAATTCGTGAAAGTAATATCACGAAAATGGGACGGAAGTGTGTAACAGGAAGTTAGCCGTCAGATGGTACCAACCGGTGGCGTTAGTAGGTAAATGTACATAGGTACTTACCTAATCTAAGTTATATTTTAGTCTAGTTGTCTCTAAAAGTCTTATAAAAAAAGATTCAAAAAAGTAAATATAAAGTCCTTTTAGTTATTTTTTAAACTATTATATTTCAGCGCTGTTACTTTACCATTTCATCAAAAGGGCATGAGCCCTTTTTTGACTGCACTGTACTTAGTTTAAGGTATTTTTAAGCTTGAACAGTTTTGTCAAAAATAAATATGTTTTCTTTCTTTCATTTCGAAGTTTAACATCGGACAAAAATGTACTAAAATTTAGCTTAATTGAGCTGGTTTTTCAAGCGCGTTTTCAACGTACCAAGGTATGATTCTACACTTAAATACTTTTATGGGGTAGGGTTACATGATTTAGCAATTACGCCCCCACAGTGATTTTTAACCTGTGCGTAATGGGGTTATATTATATGTGGTTTATGTTGTCGAGTCTTATTAATAAATTGAACAGGCACTATCATCGGGTGTTAAGTTGGACCAGTTGAGCTACCTTTAGATCGTTTGCAACGGTCTATAGTTGGCCCAATTGTTTTATTTATAAGTATTATCAAAATAACAACTCTAATCAAGTCAAGTGTATGTGAATCAAGTCTTGTGTAGGTATGTGTTTCAAGTCTTGTGTGTTTAAATCAAGGCCTGTGTATGTGAATCAAGTCACGTGAATGTGAATCAATTAGTTACTGTGTGAGCCAAAACAGCCGTCGTACATCAATGGATTTTTCTGTACAAAAAATCTATATGTGCAATAAAGCGGATGTTTAACAGTGAAGGAAAACACCGTGAGGAAACCGACATGTCATAGAACCTAAAAAGTGCGAAAACATTGTGTCAAGTGCACGAAAAGAGCCTCGAAATAACCAGTGACACGATAAGAAGAAGTCCTGCGTATGTAAATTATGTCCTGTGTATGTGAATCAAGTCCCATGTATGTGAATCAAGTCCCGTGTATGTGATTCACGTCCCGTGTATGTGGATCAAGTCCTGCGAGTGCCTGCGACTGCTTTACAACTACATACAACTTTATTGTTATAGCCGGTACTGTCAATTAAAGGTGATCTCCGAAGCATGGAAACCCTCTGTAAATGCCACTTACGGTCAGCTATCCAAATAGTCGGTCGTTGCTTAAAAGATCATCAAGGTAAATGGTTAACGATAGCTCAGTGTTACCCTCTCGTTAGGTTTGAAGTATCGTTAATTACCGTTGGGGTTACGTTACCATTAACTGTAACGATGCGTGGGATCCCCATTTTGAATGTTTAGGAAATATTTAAAATAAAATTTGAATTTTAAATTATTTGTCTCAAGTATATTATAATCAAGTAGGTAGGTATTTTATTACAAGTATATTTACGTTCTGACTAGGTATCTTTCCTCTCGATTTCTGTCAATGTGTGGTGGTGATTTTGTGAAATGCAACGCAAGTATTTAGCTGTTAGATGGCAACAATTCCAGAAAAATTAATAAATAGAATTTTTCCAAATTCAAATGCGATGTCAGATGTTATCACTGACCTCTATATTGTTCGATTATTGATTACATTTTTTTCTTTATCTATCAGCTTCAGGTTTTATCAGCTGTATAACATAGGTACCCTATCTATTTATTTAATTACCAGAATTCCTGGTCAAAGATAATTTAATTATTTTTACATAAAAATCTCTTTTTTTATGCCTTCATGGTTTTAGCCTATTTTTCTTTTAACTTTCAAAATTATGACATTGACATCCCTATTACAAAATGGTCATCTAAATCTACAATAACTTTACCAAACATTTATCTATGGTACATAATTACATTACTGTAGATTATCCCGCACTGTCCAAGCAATTATCACACTACAATAAATATCAATAAAATTGTCAACAAATAGTTAAATTCGCAAATTACCGCCATCTGCTCCCGTTTGACAGATCCCAAAGGGTTTTGGCGCGGTTTCGGCGGCCATTTTGATCATAGACAAAATTTGCAATTTTACGCGCCATTGATTGCAGTGTTGTCAAATTAGGCGGAAGTTAGGCCGTTTGTTTTTTTTAAATTTAATTCTATTGTAGGCGAAACAGGCAAAGGCATGTTTTTGTAATGGCAACTGTTAACTAAATTAGCGGAAAAATAAAGGTTTTTTTTTTTTGCTTTTGTTTTTGCAAGAGA
The DNA here is from genome assembly GCA_932526365.1 of Lobophora halterata. Taxonomy (NCBI): domain Eukaryota; kingdom Metazoa; phylum Arthropoda; class Insecta; order Lepidoptera; family Geometridae; genus Lobophora; species Lobophora halterata. The sequence continues at coordinate 1,968,161 of OW052023.1, read as the reverse complement.
TAAGTATGGATAGAGGACGAGGACGTGGTGGCCGAGTGGATGAGGCCCTTACCTTGCGATCTGATGGTCGCGTGTTCAAATCCCGGTGGCAGTGATGCGTATGCATCCCACGTTCTCGCAACGGTGAAGGAAAACATCGTGAGGAAACCGGCATGTCGTAGAACCTAAAGTTCGAAAACATGTGTCGAGTGCACGAAAGGAGTCTCTTCGAGACGCACTTGAAATCCTTTCACCACACTGGTTCGAAGGAACTAGTGACACGATAAGAAGAAGAAGTATGGATAGCAATAACAACGAAAATTTCAAATAATGAAATAATAATGAAATGGAAATGATTCGCATACAAAACATGTCGAAACTTTCATTTTTTTACATCCATCCATCCATCCTTACAAACTTTCGCGTTTATAATATTAGTGGGAAGTGGGATATGTTGCTTAACCGCCTTCAAAAAAGCAGGAAGTTTTAATATTTATTACCTCAGAACTCTGTAATTCATCAGATTTAGAGAACGAAATTGCGTATTTTGCTTTACTATGATTTTTCAATGGTATTTACGGTCACTAAACAATCCAATTTGAAGTCGGTTTTTTTAGTAAAACTTAATATTTTATAAAAATAAAATTATTGTCTGTATAGATTGTTTACGGACGATAGTTTAACGTGACAACATCATAAAAAAACAATGTCGGCGTAACGGATGCGCGTTACCGGACAATGACGTCAACGTTTTCGTGCATGCAGCCGGCGTTAGGCTAGGCATAGATGAATAACGGTGTTCCTATAGAACACCAAGATGGACAGTACCAACCAAAATGGATGCGGTATATAGGACCGAAAAATTTCAGACACCCTGTCAATAAAAATGAAATATCTCTATTTTCAAATAATGTTTGTTACTTTTTTTTTATTACAGCATAAGCTAACTACTACAATCTATATATAGGTATATTACAAAATTTACAAAAGGAAACAATTGGGCCACCCATAGACCGTTGCAAACGATCTATAGGTAGCTCAACTGCTCCAACTCTATACCCGATGGCAGCGTGCCGAGGATACTAGCTGCATTGCCTCTTTGTATAGCAAGGCTTATTCTTTGGCCCAGATAGCTGCCAGCCCTCTGATCACGCGTCGCTTCGACCAGACGCTCTGACAAAATTTTAAAAACTCGGAAGGCTCCCATTCCCCATGGACCTAGGGTCTCGACCCCAAAGGGCTCAAACATGTACGACCTATCAAGACCTACATATTTACGCATTTGTTACTTATGGATGGATCTGGAAATGATGGGAATAGATAATGACGGTGGCGCGTTTAAATAAGTTATATACATAAACCTACATAAATATAAATACTTATATAAATAAATACTATATGTAAAAGATGATAATTATTTTATAATATCATACTATACTTTACCTACATATAAATAAATGAATAGACATCAACTTCTTGTTGATGTAGTTTTATTGACAATAAAAAATCCTAGTAGTTTTAACATATAATAGTTATTTAGCCCTGATACTTTTTTTTTTGAAAATTAGCATCGGACCAGAATGTAATGTGGCTACCTTTTCTTGGTCGTATCTTCAATGTACTACATTGTGTTTCGATTCATACTTTAATACTTCTGTGGGGTTAGGTACCTACCCATTTATTTATTTTTTAATTGTTTTCGAAGAACCTAAGTTCTTCGGTTTTGGCTTTACATCAAAGGTATATAGCCAGTGTCAAGTAATTGGAGAGATTATTTTGTCATAAGTCAGAGTCGATAAGTCAAGTCATGCCCCTGTAAAGTAGTGGTGGTTGCGACTTTACTAGAGGCTTCTATGGAGTTTTGGAGGCAACACGAAAAGTCACGTTTTACAGCATTACACTATTCACCAACACTCATAGACGTTCACGAGCATTTATTGATAAAAAACCACCGTTTTTACACTTAAACACTCAAAGTTATACAAGTTTTGTCAATTAATTTAATGCCGCCAATGCGCCATTTTTCACGTTCCCGCCAAAATTCCTACCCATTATTCTCCTGCAATATTTTTCATCCCTGTAAATATTTCATCGCATTTTCATGATTAGCAAATATATACAAAGAATACATTCGTCTTAAAACCCAGTAGGTTGGCGCCAATCGATATTCCACATTTGAAACGAGGCAGCGGCAAACGCGCCATTCCACCGCCATCGATGCGTGAAATATACTCCACAAAGGAGGTAATAACTCGTGTGAAGCACCCTTAGCGTACGCCAGAGGGATGGTGCAAGGGGAAGAGGCAGCATGAGCGGGCGCATAAGCTGAAGCGGCATTGATTCATGATAGAAATAATTATGAAAACACTGAATAAAAAATCATAAGTTGATAACTTGTCGTTAATAAGTTAAATCGTTAAGTTGCATTATGACATCCGGTATATAGTAGAGTTTTTGATCGTATTTATTTCGGTTGAATATTTTTAAGCTTATTATGAAATTAATTGTACATTTTTGCGTGTTGTGTGTGGCTTGTCATAACTCAATGTAATTCGTGTATTTCGAAAAAAAAATTGGGCGCTTATGATATCTTTTGTATGACTTATTTCATACAAAAGATATGAACGCGCTCATACATTTCAAATTGATGTTTTGTAACTTTAATTAGGCTTATGTCTATTCTTTCTTTCAAGTAAATTTCTATGCTTTAAAGCTTAAACTCACTCCTATATTTTCAAATCGCTTTCGCTTATGACTTGGGGTTACCGTTATTGTGGCGGTACAAAAATATTATTTATCTATGGTACAATCGCTAAGTAAATGCCTTTGTCGGTGGATAGCTCTTTCAGACGCGCCTTTTTGTTATGGCGTCTGCTGGTTTTTTTATCTTATTTTGAAAATAATATTAATGTGTATTATGATATTATTTGAAATCCTTAGTTCAACTAGCTGTCTCCATTTAATACGGGATTTTAGTCTTGATACTTTCAGTTCAGAATATATTTTTGACGTGACTACGTCTAATAAATCGACGAACGCCGGCTGCATGCACGAAAACGTTGACGTCATTGGTAACGCTGTCATTGTCCGGTAACGCTCATTGTCCTGTAACGCTGGTAGTCACTTTAAACTATCGTCCGTAAATTAACTTTACAGATAACCAATTTTTTTAGGTATGGCAACATTATAAATTGTAATACGGCAACATCATAAAATATTTATGGTTATAAAAGGTAATATTATTATGTTAATGATATATTAAACATTCATATACTACAATCTACGACTACAAGCGTAACGGGACAATAAGCGTTACCGGACAATGACAGCGTTACCTACCGGACAATGAGCGTAACGTATGAACGTAACGTTTTCGTGCATGTAGCCGGCGCGATGGCGTTCATCGATTTATCAAAAAACTTGGTAAAACCCCATAAAGGATCGAAAATCAAGGACACCCAATAAGACACAAAACCAATTTAATCAACTAGGGATGTCCAGCAACAGTAATTAATTACTAGTGATGTCCAGGGGCGAAACGTAAGCCGAAGAACGTCAGATTTTATCGACTTTTTGCAACCCATTTGGGTATTTTTTAATTCTTTTGAAGCTGGTATTGCTCGTTTTTGTAAGGGCAGTGCAGACTAAAGTATTATAAGCCGACTTACACCAAACTTCTAATTTCCAAAGCAATTACTTTACTCGCTTAACGGTCAGAATCTGGACTGTTAAGAACTACCAAGCGATAAAAGTAATTGCTTAGGGACTTTGACAGTTTGGTGCAAGAGAGAGCATTAAACTTCTAATTTTACAATTCGTTGCATCGTCCATTAGACAGTTTGTTTGTGCGATACATAAATTTACTATATAATTTCATTATTCATTCATCATCATTATCAGCCTATCGCAGTCCAACATAGGCCTCTCCCAATGAGCGCCATCGCACCCCGTCTTCAGCTTGCCGCATCCATCTTCTTTTTTTTTATAGGCTTGCGTTTGACCACCATCTCACCTGATGGTAAGTGACGATGTGGTCGACGATGTAGCACGCTTACCTAGAATAATCCTATTTACTGTTGCCTTGAAGACACCCAAATAAATAAATAATAAAATAAACATTCACACACTCACACCCCTGCACTAGGATTCCCTGTGTCGCAGGTGGCATGGACACATACAACACATCACAACATCCAAGACCCGAGAGCAAACATTTGTGTTCGTCACACAAATATTCGCCCCGGCCGGAATCGAACCCGGAACACTAAGCTTCGTAGGCAGGGTCACTACCAACTAAGCCACGGTGCCGTCTTAATATAGTGATCGGGAAACACTGACGCCGGCAGAGCATTCCATTCCTTGGCGGTTCGCATAATGAAAGTCTTCTGCCTGCAACCTTATGCAGATCGTCACCCCACCTGCCGGAGAGCGTCCTACACTACATTTGCCGATTCGCGGTCTCCACTCAAGAACTCGTTTGCCCCAAGGTTGTCGGTTCTTCGGCAGATATGACCAGCCCACTGCCACTTCAGCTTGCTCATTCTCTGAGCTATGTCGGTAACCTTGGTCCTCTGTCGGATAACCTCATTATTCATTACCTAGTTCTGCTAGTACTATTCAATCAATAGCTAAAAACATCGTGAAAAAACCGGCATGTCATAGACCCAAAAAAGTTCGAAAACATGTATCAAGTGCACGAAATGAGCCTCTTTGAGGCGCACTTGAAATAATTTCACCACCCTGGTTCGAAAGAACTAGTGACACGATAAGAGAAGAATATCTAGTAGGTACAAATGTAAGTGTAAATTAATAAAGACACACAAAAAAAGACACACAGCCTAACAGGCTAAACGACTGAACAAAGAGACTTGAAACTAAGTAAATACGTACTAAGTAATTTTAGAAATTCGTAACGCAAAAAAAACATTGGGTATCCCCTAGTAAAATTAGATCTCAATTTGACAATTGAAATAAATAATTAAATCGTCTGCGTTCTGTACAAGCCTTTATTCAGCTAGTGTTGTACTGCGTTGGCCACTTTTATATCGATATCGACAATCGACTTTATATCTGATATTAACACATACACCTTAACTTCGTTCGCTCAATTAAAAGCACAGAAGAGTTATAGGTTACTTGTAGGTTAACTGCTCCCGCAAACGGGTCGCCAACTACAGCGACCGGTGGCCGGCGTACGTCAGTTTTGATACAGTTTGTAGCTGTCACAACGTAAAAATTGTTTGTGAATAAATTAAATGAAAATGTCACACGTGTCGATGGCGGCTAGGTAAGTTCAAAATATTTCAACCAACTTCAAAAAAGAAGGAGGTTATCAATTCAGTTGTTATTTTTTATGTTTGTTACGTCAGAACTTTTTAGTTTAAAAACCGATATGAAAAAAAATATCAAAGGAGTTATCTTATTTTATTTGAAAGGATATTGTACTTATTTTGAGAGGTCGTAGATGACCCAAATTGAATCAGAGCCGACAGTCGCGTGAGGTAAAAATTTGGGACTAACTACTAGCTGGCTCATAATGCTTATGCTTACCTTAATTAATTCCTCCTTCTCCGTAGTCGGGAATAACTATCGTAACACTATTGTAGCATACTACTTACTTACACTCACCGAATATAATCTTATCACCAATCCCGTTGTTGCAAACATACCTATTAGTAGGTATTTAGTTTGTACTGTCTCTAATGCCTACCTCAATTCTTGCAGTTTGTAGTATTAAGACATATTTGTATAAAAATATGTGCATAGTGTAGCTCAAAGACGATACGTGTGTCCCACAAACCTTTAGAGGTTTCAGGAGACAAAAATGTTGTTTTTAAATATAAGTTTTTGTGTAAATAAAGTAAAAAAAAAAATAAACACAAAAGTCGAAAAACCATCGACCTTTTCCCCTCCCTATAATCCGCACATTTCGCCGGTCATATTCAATTTTTTCATCACTCGTCCAATCCTTTGCCGAATCCGTACCGGGCCGCGAGTAGGTATTTTTTTTAATTCGTTTTACAATGATAACTCCGCGCTGAAAGAACGGATTTTTTATTCGTCGAATATTACTTTCTGTACGGCTTCGGCGTAATGGCGTACTCGCAGAAATGTATTTGGATTAGACACCTAGCTTACTGCTTTAGTAAATTACACAATTATGCCTATTTGCACCAAACTGTCAAAATCCCTAAGCAATTACTTGGTATGAGCTTGTTCTTAACAATCCAGATTCTGATCGTTAAGAACTGCCAATCGAGTAAAAGTAATTGCTTAGGAACTTAGAAAGTTTGGTGCAAGTCGGCACTAGCTTTTAACTACTACTAGGTATTTACCTATTTGAAAAAAAACACACTTTTTCAGTCATTTAGATTTGATCGAAATAGGTCGTTTTTTTATTAAAAATAATCTTACGATTGACCACAAGTCGCCTGATAGGAAGCGATGGTCGTGGCCTATTTTTTAAGGTATTTGAACTAGTTTTAAGTAGTGAAATATTATTTATTGTGTGTCATCAAAATACTTAATTTATACAAATTTTATTAAGAATTTTGATTAATTTACCTATTTTTTTTACTGTACAATACATTATTTATTAGTATTGACAAGTTGATAACGAAATTATTTCTTACGTCTGTTCCATATGAATCCTTTAAAAATCGATCATTGACTTCATTCTGCATTTTATTTTATATGTCGAATCCCGACTCCATACCGCGAATCCCCAAAAAGCGTTGCAAAGCGCGTAAATATCAGTTATGCAGTCATTAGCCGGCGCCATTTTACGAGTACCGACGGAGTGCCCATCATACGTTATGTCCATTCTGTACGCTCGTGGCTCTTCTATCATTTTTATTTTCGTTACTCTATGGGTTACTCTATGTTACTACTCTATGTTAGGGGCGAAGATTTATGAAATTAAATTATTTGTCTCTTCTGTGGTTTTCGTTTGTGTTGCTCTATTAGAGCCTGCAATATTAGTAGACTAAAGCGTCGATGATACAGGGCTAGTTTACAAGCTACAAGTCGGCGAGTATAAAAGCTAGCGAGTGAGCGAGTTAGCTTTCAGGAAGGATTGTAAACAAGCAGATTGTTAAAAAACCGATCACAATGGGCGAGTTTACAAGCCACAAGCGAACTGGCTGGCTTGTTGCTTGTAAACTAGCCCTTTGTCATTGACGCTTAACATAATAGTTGAATGTGCCCATTTCATTCCAGTGTATTCCATTGCTATGCAGTCTATAGGTGGCTCAACTGCTCATACTCGAAAAAAAATTTGGTGTATGTATACTTATTAATTAAATGTTAATAGTAATTCATTAATATAATTCAATATTTTTAAAGTCTTACCTAACCCTTCTTACCCCAAAAAAAACACAAAATGTCTAATTCAAGCGCGCCCCTGTTCCGAATTACCCTTATCTGTAATCAATGCATTTGGATCCCTTATCGGTACATTTGAATAAATATACAATTACTTACTCGGTGTTTTGACCGACTGATTCGCGTTAGATTAATTTAACTTTAACCGCTTGTAACGATGGACTTTATGCATTAAATTAACGTTTTTTTGGATTTACAATGAGTTGACTCATTTTAATTTATAATTTTTCGGATAATATTTTCAATCCTCCAAATATTAAATGCGAAAGGTTTCAAATTTTTCAAATTTATTTATTATATGACAAAAGTTTACAAAGTATACATAAACAAAAGTAGGGAAAAATAAAGGTTAGGAGTTAAAGTTGTTCTAATGATACAAACTTAAGTTATTGCAAACAAAATTCTCTAATTAACACATAACATAATTAGGTATATTAATGACATTTTTAAAATTGAAAATCTAAAATTCTATTGACGTTCTATTATTATTATTTTTCTTTATTATGAAATGCAAATGAATTCGATTATAGAGTAGACTTAAATTTACTTTAAAAAATCGTTATTATTATTATTTTATAACATTTGAACTTTTTAGTCATGACATTTATAAATTATACGATAGGTACCTAGATAGACCTAATTAAATAACCAGATAGACCTTTGATATAATCTAACTCAGAAATACCATGTTGCATTCGCCCTGACAGGGTCCATGTACTATACCTAGTCTGTAATTACTACTTAAGACCTAAAATACTTACCTGTATGTACAGACAGCGTCATAGATAAGTATCCCCCTTGCATTATAATACCCAGCTTCAAATCCCTTTAAATCACCGTCGCGGTAAGTGGTAAAGTTTTGCCTTTAAAAAATAGATTATATTTGTATAACCGTATGTAAGTCTAAAAATAATTTTATATATTACAATTTTTTGAAAGGATTTATAGATGGGTGTCTTGTGCAAGAGGGATACTTATTTCTGACGCTGTCTGTACATGGAGGCAATAAATAAAAATAAATACAATACAATACAATCTAATTCCTTTACTAGTTTTGTTGGTTAGGTTGTATGGTTTAAAAGCTTAAGTGGTTTTTTTTTATTCTTCTTATCGTGTCACTAGTTCTTTTGAACCAGTGTGGTGAAAGGATTTCAAGTGCGCCTCGAAGAGGCTCCTTTGTACGTATTGCACGCAATGCTAAAATAAATGTTCTTAACATTTTAAACTATGTTAAAGTATAGGTACATAATGAAATCGTATTTTTTAAATTTTACTATCCTTTTTATCCAAATTATCCAGATACTGTTGGATAATTCGAATATAAAATGTGGCGAATTGCAAAAGCAATATGCCACATATCTAATACACACTTAGGACAAACTCAACGTCAAACATATTACATGTGCCGCAAGGTTTTTAATAAGTTACCAACTAGTTAAAAAAAATTAAATGGTACCTTATTTTCTGTAAAATCGAAAAACTGGCTGGTTGAAAAATGTTTCTATTCAGTAAACGATTTTTTTAATGACAGGGACACAAACATCTAGTTACATAAACTTAATTTATATAAACTCATATAGACATACATGTATTTAATTAAATAATTGCATAATAATATTATACAATTTGCACACCATAAACTAAAGGTAGAACATACTTAGGACACCAACTTATTTAAGACCATTGCCTACTTGAACCAAACTGTCAAAGTCCCTAAGCAATTACTTTACACGCTTGGTAGTTCTTTGTTAAGAATGTATAGATGTACTGTTGTACAGATTCTGACCGTTAAGAACTGTCAAGCGAGAAAAGTTGTTGCTTAGGAACTTTTAAAGTTTGGTGCCAGTCAGCACATATATTGTACTTGTGTTTTGGCAAATAAAATATCTTTATCTTTATCACTCTGTACAAGAAGAAATAAAAACAATTAAAAATAAAAATTCCAATGTCACTGCGGCAGATGTCAAACGAATAAAATAAAGGTGACAATCGCCCTAATTCGTATTCTATGTTTAATTGAGTTAAATGTTCTTTAGTGTCGAATGCGCGGTCCGTAACGGGCACTCGCGTTCTATTGTTCAAATGAAATGAAATAATTAATGGATTAGATAAATTAAAAAGATCTTGATGGTAAAAAGTTTTGACGTGACTTCGTCTAGTAAATCGATGAACGCCGGCAGCATGAACGAAAACGTTGTCGTTTTTGTCCGGTAACGCTGTCATTGTCCGGTAACACGCATTGTCCCGTTACGCTGGCAGTCACGTTAAACAATCGTCCGTAAACCAACTTTACAGACAACCAATTTTTACTCAAAAAGTAAAGGACTGTTTTTCAACCAATTCCAAAAATGGAAGAAGTTCTCAATTCGGTTGAATATTTTTTTTTAATGTTTTTGACCTCAGATCTTTGTTGTTTAAAACCGATATAAAAATCTTTTTATTTGAAAGGATGTATTATATAAAGTATTGTATATACCATATACATTTTATGAAAACTAGTTCAGTACTTTCGTTTTGAACTCTAACTAACTGAAAAAATTACGTCATCTAAGTAAACGAAATTGCGTATTTTGCTTCCCTGTGACTGTAAAGTGGTGTTTTCGGATAATAAAACAGTCCAATTGAACTCTGTTGTAGCATGTTTTTGTAAAACCCTGATTATTAACTTTTTCTTAAGCTTTACCTTTTTTAACTGTTTGCATTAAATAATATAATAAATAAATATTTTGGACATTTCACACAACGCCATCTAGCCCCAAACTAAGCAGAGCTTGTACTATGGGAAACAGATGACTGATACAATACTTACATTTTTTTTTGTAAATACATACATAATGCTATATATATTTATATATATATATATATATATTTTAATATATATATATATATATATTTTAATATATATATATATATATATGTATGCACATAGAAAACAACCAGACTTAGGACTGTTCGTCTCACAAGTGCTTTCCTGAAGCGGGAATCGAACCCGCGACACCGGCGTTACAGTCCAATACACTTGCCACTCGACACTTGTCTGTAAAGTTGGTTTACGGACGATAGTTTAACGTGACTACCAGCGTAACGGGACAATGAGCGTTACCGGACAATGACGTCAACGTTTTCGTACATGCAGCCGGCGTTTGTCGATTTATTAGACGTAGTCACGTCTAGAATCATAGACAGAAAAATAAAGACTTAAAACGTGCTCTAAATAAGTCAAATAGTCTTACAAAGTCTATCATAAAGTTTTTATTCTACGATTAATATTTAAATCTGTACAAAATTAAGTCATTTATAGCAAAATAATCTTTATTGCGTATAATAAAGGTGCAAAATCGCAAAACGAGATGCCGATTCAAATAACTATCATTTCAAATCTCTGTGTAACAAGACCCGCCTGTATTTACCTATTCATTTTCAAAAAAGGAACTTAACGCCCAAATCGACGCATTAATACTGGACAAAAAGAAAAATAAACTGCTTTGTATAATTCAACAAAGTTATCTTTACAGGCGATTAAAATAGAAGACCCGAAATGAGCTTTGTTGCATTGAAATAAAGTTCAAATTGAAAGTAATAATGTACTGCACATACTGGCAGGAATAAAAAATAAACAGCTCCCTACTTTTTAACTTGTAATTCGTAGTTTCAAATTGCGAGGACGGCATTCTTATTTCAAAATATCAGCGAGGTGTCATTGGACACTCCCCTACTGTACGGGGGTCGAAAGTTCTAAACAGAGAATTAAATTAAATAGTTCTAAAAAGAAAAAAAAGTTTGCAAATAATTTTTGACGTGACTACGTTTAATAAATCGATGAACGCCGCCGCGCCGACTGCAAGTACGAAAACGTTGACGTCATTGTCCGGTAACGCTCATTGTCCCGTTACACTGTTAGTCATGTTAAACTATCGTCCGTAAACCAACTTTACAGATGACCAATTTTTTTAAATCGAAGAAGTCTAATAAAAATAAGCTTTTCCTTATTCTGATAACGAGGTAAACCCTTATTTGTAATTCATAAGTTTTTTCCTAATTTATCCGTTATAATAATGTAATGTAAAGCGAAAATTCTCTGAATTTCACTTACTGACGGTGTCGAACGCCATGAATAACTCGTCATTGTGAGCAAAACATTCGTTTTAATTCACATCACACATTCACACATCAGTAATGCAATCAATTAACCAAACTGACTAATTGGCTGTGAAATATCCGTGCAAAACACGGTCAATTTATCTGGAGTTTTATTAAATTCCGCAAAATCGCTGTTTTAAATAATCAGATTATTATTAATCGTATTTTAGTGTTACTCCCTACGTTTCAATGATCTAAATATGCCTTTATACACTTTATGTGAGCGCATCAAACCCGTCCTTTGTAGAATGTTATTTTATTTTGTGTAAAAAAATAAAAAAATAAATAGATAGGTAAATAAACCATAACATTTGTCTTTAGTACATAGTTTTCATTAAATTTTTATATTCGTTAGAAGCTGAAAATATTTTGAGTATCATTTTTTGTTAGTTTAATTTGGCTCGCTGTCAAAAAAAACCGTGAGATTATTTTCTTACAAGTTTCTTCCTCCCGTACCGTTAACCTTTGAAATTGGAATCGAATGTTTTTAAATTCTCAACGTCAATAGGACTCGAATTTGTCACCTATTAACACCTCGGATTTCAAATCGTTTTCTACAAAGTTACTATTTATCACCAGTTTAAATCTTATTATATGAGAATAAAGTTTAGTATAGCTTGTTCTATTTTTTAAATAATCAAAGGCCTATTTGAAGTTTTTTTTAAGATTTGTAGATAATCGATTTAGAATCGACTATGAATCGAATTTCAAGTGCCTTTTAGAATGCGGAGTCATAAAAAAATATGTGGAGCGAATAAAAAAATAAAATTATAAAATACAAACGTTTGTTAGATTATACGGATTGATGGATGTTTGTGTATCAATCACACCAAAACCACTGAATTTATATGGCTGAAATTCGGTAAGGGTGTAGTAAATGAGTTGAAAAAAACATAGGTTACTCTAATGTAGATACAACGCAGGCAAATCCGCGGGCAACAGCTAGTAAACTCAAAAAATAGTATACATACGAAATAAAATATGTGTAAAATTCAAGGGTGCGTAGCTAATGTTGATTTTATGCAAAGTGGACGAGTGTTAGTTATTTAAATCTAATTAATGGTGAACATTTTTTTTATACTAGTTTTTTTATCAGACTTTTCTAAAAATAAAATTATTAGTCACTTTTTTTAGGTTTTTTTTATTGGTTTTTTTTTTATTTTATTAGTTTTTTTATTTTTTTATTGGTCTCTTTTTACCAGTTTTTTATTGACCTCTTAACTAACCATTTTTTAAATAGTCTCTTTTTTAACCAGTTTTTTATATTGGTTTCTTTTTTACCAGTTTTTGATTGGTCTCTTTATTAACCATTTTTTTAAATAGTCTCTTTTTTAACCAATTTTTTATATTAGTCTCATTCAGGAGGTCTCTGCAGGATTCCGTATAGATGGACACTAACACAGTGTCAGATATCACCAACAAGCAGTAATGCATAAGCAATATTGTGTTCTGATTCTGGTACTCTGCAGCTATTGTTTGTTCGTTTGTTTTAATACTTTATTGCACAAATTATACTTCTAATTGTACAAAAGGTGGGCTTAATGCTAAAGCATTCTCTACCGGCCAACCTTACCGGCAGTGAAAAGTGTTTGCGTGCTAAAGAAAAACAAAGTTATTGAAATTACTGGACTTTTTGAGAATGACCTCAAAGTGGACGAGCGGTGTAACAGTAATGCCCTGGTCTATGTGATTTTTAATCGACTTCAAAAAAGGAGCAGGTTATCAATTCGGTTTAATGTTTGTTACCTCAGAACTTTGTTGTTTATAATCCGATTTGTTTGATATGATAAATATACTTTCAGATTGGTCCCATAGATTTTATCAAAATTAGTAACCAGTGTAGTATAGGTATAGTTATTTATAAGAACTCGATGTTATTTAAACTTTTTTTGGGAAATAAAAGGCTATATTATTATTAGTTTAGATTTTAAATCAAAATAACTGAAAAAAAAATCGCTGAAGTGAACAAAATTGCGTATTATGCTTCCCTGTGACTTTTCAGTGGTGCCTACGGTCACTAGAACAGTCCGATTGATGTCGGCTGTTGTATGTTTATGTAAGACCTTGATTATGTCTCGGTTCGAAGCTCACACATTTTGGCACTTACATAGTCACATACCATGAATCATTTAATTACACGTTCGACTTGATGACCAAAATGATCACAATTTAACAACTTCCCTCTAACCCCATTTTATAATACAAACATACATCCAAAAGACCGTTATTATCAAAGCACAGAATTAATATTGAAACTCAGTAAAAAAATCAGTCAGTAGAAAAAGTCTACAGCTATAATGTCTCGTAAAAGAAACTTTGATATAAATTAAATTTTCAATGCAATTCAAATATTTTATTTCAGATCGTAGTACATTAAAAAAGTACAACATAATAAATAAAAAACATAAAAAAATATATAAACCAAATATAAAATATAAAACAAATCAAGCAATCTTTTTTGTGGATAAATAAATTTAAAATAAACATAAGTGAATTAGATGCCTACCGAGCAAAAAATTAACTTAAAGTTGTTGCGCCCTTACAGGGTTCATGTGCATTGTGTACCTATAAGCCACTTACACCTGAGTTATATAACCTGTATGCAAATGAAACAATAAATAAATGAATGAATGAATGAAAATAAGTACAGAAAAAACAAAACAACAAAGAAGAAACAACAAATAAAGAAACAACAAAATATCAAATACATAATAAATACCTAATCTTAACATTATTATGTACTATAATATGACGTTAAAAGTCATGTCTTGCCATGTCATGCATACCTACTAATATATCTACAAAATTTTTAAATACTATTTTATGTGAAATGTGTCATCAATAATTCTATTTTTATTTTCATGATTTAAGGTCTTACAAGAAACTAAAAATGGTAGTGGCCGTCTTGGCTTCGATATGACTCCATATACTTCACATTTATGATCCGTACTGTTTTGTACAGGCCTATTCTGTGCGGCTCTATCTCGCGGTTAGATCACTAATTTGCGATCTAAAGTCGATAATGTTTTTGGGGCTCGTCGCAAGCGCAGACGTTCCAATTTCAGACCTTTTATTAAGGGTCATTCTTCACCTGACTCGGGTATAGGAAATAATATTTATAGAATAAAAAGAAGGAAAACAATATTTAAATAAAATGTCTGTGTTTAGTGACCAAAAATAGAATAGCACCAAACTATAAAAAAATATAATAGCACAGCAGAGCCTATTGCAATAATGTTCCCACTGCTGGGACTGAGGCCTACTCTCGTCTACGAGAGGGGGTCTTAATCCGCCACGTGGACCCAATGCGGATTGGTGGATATCACTTGCCATAGAACATTTTTGTTTGTTTTACGACATGCCGTACATGAGTAGTAATAGGCAAAAAGTTCCTAAATCACTTGAAAACTACTGAACTGATTGAGCCTAAATTCGTTATGGCTATAGTTTATGAGCTTTTTTTTCATTTATCATTGAATCAACAGCACTCCATATCTATAGGTATAACTTATCTAAACTTATCCTATTGCCAGTAACAGATTTTCATCTTTTTAATAAGGTTTTCAATAATAAGTCAATATAATACCTGATTAAATATGAAACTTACATTTTATTATCATTTTATCTCAATAAAATGTGAGTGGAGCCGCGAGCACCCGCTAGTCGTGTACAAATGACTCAATAACACTAAACCAGCGTGCCCTTAAGGGCGCACGCGCAGACAAAATTTGGGACTTTTAATTATAAATA
The DNA here is from genome assembly GCA_932526365.1 of Lobophora halterata. Classification (NCBI taxonomy): domain Eukaryota; kingdom Metazoa; phylum Arthropoda; class Insecta; order Lepidoptera; family Geometridae; genus Lobophora; species Lobophora halterata. Next base: position 1,952,909 of record OW052023.1, on the reverse strand, counting down.
CGAGGGCGAATTAAAAACATTATTGTGATAATTTATGGATCGCCAACACGGCATGTGCGTGCCAGCGGTCAGAATAGTGCCACACTCTCTAATACAATACTGAAGGATGCCGTCTACGTGGGTACCAATAAAACGCCTGATATTCTCTCGCAAAGCAGTAATGTGTTCCGGTTGGAAGGGTACTATACCTAGTGAAAGGGACTGGGCTTTTGAGACTGACCAAAATATCTCAAGGTGGGCAAGCGCTAATAGCAGTGTTGCACTGGCTTATAGGAATCAAAACCCTGTGTAGCACTTTTAAGGTTTTAGGCAGGCGTGATCTCTTACCACCAGGAGAGCGCCTAGCAAGTATCTCCACTTGTTAACATTAAAACGGCGAATCCGCTCGGTTTAATACGTTCTAGTCTGAAACCGCTTTAAGTCTTAAATATTTTGGAATTGGAATTGAAATTAAGTTAAGACTGAACAATACGATGGACGATTTCATAATATGCAAGTAAAAATTGAAATTTTAATAATCCTACTATACTTATGTATATAATACTAGCTGGTGCCCGCGACTTCGTCTGCGCAGGTATCTTTATAAATTGTAGCCTATGTGTTATTCTGATGTATAAGCTATATTATTATAAAGTTTCATTAAAATCCATTCAGTAGTTTTTACGTGAAAGAGGAACAAACATCCATCCATCTATCCATCCTTACAAACCTTCGCGTTTATAATCCTACTAGTAACAATAATAATATAACGTAAAAAAAATATTTAGGCCTACTTGTATTTATTTGGCGCTATTCGATATGCATTAAAAACATCTGTTTGCCAGTTTGACACAAGTTATGAAAACCAGTGTCACTCACTCACATATCCGTGTCTCCCCGCGGGCACGACCGAACGCATTAAACATAAAACAATTAATATTCGTAAAACAATTAATTTGTGTAGACCCATGTTTTGGTAGTCTTTTGAATATATTTGCATAATATTGGATTGGGTGTGTGTCTTTTCATGAGCGGAGCGACAAGCGTTCATAAAACAATAGCATCAAGTCTTAGACACCTGAAACATATTGTTATTATTGTCGTTTTAGTAATATTTAATAATCAATTTAATAATAAGTGACAACTATTATGTTTTTTTTTTCTTTTGAGAAATAATAAGTAGTTGTCACTTAAACGTCATTTTAATTAAAAAATTTACTAATACGTATACCACATTACGACATAAAAATCTATAATTTTCACTTGGCTCTTTTGCGTTTCAAGTGTTATTAATTTTATTTATGTATATTAAACCTCATAACTAATTGATTTGCGTACGTTGACTCTATTAGACGCTCGTGTAGATTCAGTTTTCACCCAGAGTTCTTTACACCATACCCTCACGTTAGGCCAATAAACCCGCGGCTCGCCCCGCTCATGAAACGCCATAGCCTTATGACAGACAGACATACCACGTGTAATTAGGCAATAAATTAAGCGACTTATAAACGAAGCGTGACTTGTTATAGCTAATGTGATTAGTTTATCTTCATCTATGGAAATAAACGAACAAAATAAGAAATTAACTCCTTATCACGAAAAGAGAATAAGTAATTGAAATTGGTTCCTTCAGTTCGAAAAAAAAACGGTCTTCATTACCATCATCGTGTCAGCCTTTAAACATCGTCTGTTGAACATGTGTTCCGGTTTGAAGGACACTGTAACTCAGTGCCGGATTAACCATAGGTATTAGCTAGAGAAGTAATCGCTAGTCCCGAGTTTGCCAAACGATAAATTAAACTTAAGGCTAATCCTCAAATCCGAATTCCATACAAAATGTTTCAGACAAATACTCAAAAAGTACGCCGTATTATAGTAATTTCTTCACACTATTCGTTTCGTCCATGTTTTTTGATTTCGTCAACAAAAAAAGTGAAAGGTTTTATACCTTAATTTAGATTTTATACGGATTTTTAAGTTAGTAGGGTTAATTTTCTTGGTTTAATTTGGAATTCGGATTTGAGGATTAGCCTTAAGCTTAAATAATTATCAATAATGCGTACCTACCAGTTGACGCTAGGTCATAAAAATGACTAATGGTAACATTATGTCAAATTTTTATCAAAATTTTGAAAAAATATCGACTTTTTTATGTTTTTTTTATAAATCTGTTCAGTGATGGCAACTGGTTGGTTATGCATATTTTTATCCTGGTAATAAACAAACTTGTGTTGTATAATAATATACATACTTACAAATGAAAAAGTATTTAAAATTATCTAACGGACGAACGATTCTAATAGCTACAAAAGGGCACGCATGAACTTTTAAATTGGTAGGTGGTCATTTTTTGGACTAATGTTGACTCTGTCTTATAAACTAATTACTCACACCCATATTCTAAGTCGATTTTTGCACTCAAGGGAATACTTACGTGAGTGCTAAAATGGCCGCCGCTTTACTAAAGGTTCGGCTGTCACCTGTCAAATTTCAAATGTAAGTATTCAATTGAGTGAAAAAAATCGAGTTAGAATATGGGTGTTAGGTCATCTTTGTACAAAAAAGTTACCTACCTGCTAAATGTAATGTAGACTATATTGTGTCGTGAGTCGTGAGTTTTCTTGAATTTCGACTAATTCTAAAACACGTATAAAATCTAAATAAAAGTATGAAACCTTACTAATTTTTGTTTAACTTAATTATCTAACGGACGAACGATTCTAATAGCTACACTGTAGTTTATGATGTGGTATTAATGTTTTAACGAGCGTATGTCGTGACGGTCTCGTGTTTGGGATCTGAAAGGCAAATATCCAAAATGATCATATAAAGTGGATAGGTCTTCCACACGATAAGCTCTCGATCGATGTCCGACGGCATGTTAGGTCTTTAACACGGTAGTTACGTAGTTAGGTCCAAAATGCATAATCAGCCTATAGTGTTCCCACTGCTGGGATTTAGGCCTACTCTCGGCAGGAGAGCGAATGTGTCTTAATCCACCACGCGGACCCAATGCGGATTGGTGGATGTCACATGCCTTTTTTTTTCAGTCCTTTGACATGCCGGTTTCCGATACCGAAAATAACTATTTACGCATGACTGCCACCGGGATTCGAACCCGCGACCATCAGATCGCAAGGCAAGGGCCCCATCCTCTTTCTTTCCTCTTAATCTTTCTTTCTTTCATATTATTTATTTTATGAAAGGTCCAAAAGTTTCCGGCCTGAACTATAAATGCAAAGTTTATGTAGAACTAGGTACAATTATTATTTTTTAATACAATCTCCCTTTATTTCAATGGGTCGTTCTCATCCGCTGCAAAAAAGTTTGACAATTGCATTCGAATCCATTTTGAATAAAAATGAATAAATTATAAAAATCGATTTTATTCTCAACCGCTGCAGTAAGTTAGTGGAAAGTACAGTCAACAATACTCTCATTATTTTGACTTAATTAGTCGTCTGGTTTCGAGTACAGCCTTCTCCTCAAATTCGTTCTTCATCCTTGTCGAATGGTAGGTAGGTACGTCAAGTTTGGAATTTATGTCACCCATTTTATGCTAAAATTGACGTACACAAAAGAAATAGGTAACTCATTTCACAGGACTTTTTACATAGTTGCAGTGGCATAGAAATACAAGACAAGATGTGATTCAAAGTTCATTCAAGGTTCAAGTTATTACCTATACCCCGATTCAGAATTCAAGAATTTTTTTTGTAAACAAAGGTGTGACCACCCTAAAAAAAATACTTATCAAAGTGACGTTTACTCAATTTTCCTAAATACTTATGGTACGGTTTATTTTCTAGTCAATATCCATAGAATGGAAAATAGCAATGATTTTCTACTGATTATTATATTTTATTTAATTTTTTTCAGAAAGTTATAACACGACGAAAAAATATTAGCCAAAAATATTTTAAGACATTGGTATCATCGGAGTAAATCACAGAAGTTCGAAACAATTTTTGGATTTTGACCTAAACGTGTGTTTGTAAATTTTATTCGTCTCTTGTCCGTTTACGAAGTCGAATGCGTTCTTTTTTCGCTTCTCGTGTGCAATTGTGTGAATCGAATGAATTTTTGTTAGGAATCTGCTATGCACCTTTGCATAACATTGTGATTAATATCTCAGAAGTATGAATTCACAAATTCTATTTCCTATTCTACCTACTTTTCAGTCTTCTAAACTACCTGAATATGTTTGGTTAAGAATTATTTAGGTAAAATAGGAAACTATCGCACAAACAAAACCGCGCGCCATTACTAGTAATAGTGATCCGTGGTATAAACTCGTTTTTAACCCTGACCTGTCTCTGTTACAGTGACATATCATGACAATTCTTTGTTTACAAAAAAAATCTTGAATTCTGAATCGGGGTATAGGTACTATCAGAGAATAGTGAAAAGTATAGTCTCTGTTACTATAAAGTTAAAATAGATTTTTATAATTTTTCTAGGTAAAGAATAAGATAACAAGTTTAAGGGTAATCCTCAAGGCGAATTTCCATACAAAGTGTTTAGAACAAACACTCAAAAAGTACGCCGTATTATAGTAATTTCTTCACACAATGTTATGTATGTTTTCCGATTGTGTGAACAAATATTAGTAAGGTTTCATACTTTAATTTAGATTTTATACGTGTTTTAAAATTAGTCGAAATTCAAGAAAACTCACGACACAAGATAGTCTCTACATTACATTTAGCAGGTAGGTAAGTTTTTTGTACAAAGAAGACCTAAGTAATTAATTTATAAGACAGAATCAACATTTAACCAAAAAATAACACCAATTTAAAAGTTTATGCGTGCCCTTTTGGGTCATTTAATTCAAATGACGTCCCGTTCGGGGTATCATATCAATTAATGACCAGATACCGGATAATTTACGGGAAACGTCAGTTTTAACGAAATGGCGGGATAATGGCCGGCTCGATGTCACACGTGTTTGTTTTTAAACTTACCATTATTCAAATTTCGAACGGCAGATGCGTTTCCGCTGTAATCGCTTTTGACGAGTAATTGTATTATTTTGGGGAACGTGAAATATGTATCTTGTTTTTACATCGTTTTTCTGGTATCTACCGTTTGGAGGCGTCTCCTGGATGCCACCTAGATTTGCTACCTAGATAGTTGATACCTAGAGGTACCAACACAGTGACAGATATTCTACCGTAAAGCAGTAATGTGTAAGCATTACTTGAGCCACATTGGTCAGATTGGTCGGGTTGCCAGTCACACGCAATAAAATGCGTTATATTATAAAGATAGAAACACGAGATATTTTTTTCCAAAAACGTACTTATGACTTTTCTAAAGATGTATGGTAAGTATTACTAAAAACACCTCGCTCGATCGCTCATTAACCAATTAGGTACTTATGTTTTTTTATATCAATAGTATTATCCACAGATATCAATTTAATTAAGTGATGCATGATATTAATTCGTTTAGTACCTCATCGTAAAAAATAGCTTAACCGCGCAAACGACGCGCCATCACGAAAGCCGCCATTATCGCAAAGCAATTTGGGTTTTATCGTCGGCTGGTAGAGATTACATTGGCTTATCGTGACATTGCGGTAATTAGCGTCGCGTTCGTGGAATATGAAACTGACCGTGGTTTTTTTATGAACGCAGCGGAATGAGCTTTTTAGAATTCTTCGTATTTGAACTTAGAATGTAGAGTTCCGCTGCAATATTTTTTGTTTATGATTTCGTCTTTTTTGAGTCATTTAAAGCTCAATTATATCTCCTAATAAATATACATTTGATTATTTCGCATTTTGATTAATTAATGAAGTACTTAATCCAATTGTTTTTTATATTTCTGCTTTCTTTCTTTCTATATAGCGATGTATTCCAGACAAATCCAGTAAGTATGATTTTAATTAAAATATTTTACGAATGTATTTAAAAGTGCCCATTGTCCTAGAAGAGCCATAACAATAATTTGAGTTAATGACCCGTGAATGACCCTGGTAATTAATAGGCGAGGTGTGTTGTTTGGGTATTTTTAATTGTTCTAAATTGCCTTATGGCACGTCTACGAGCGAAGTGTATGATGTACTAGATAGCTACATAGCGCTCTGTAGGTATACCTATCTATAGATTACCGTCAAGAAAGCCGTATTGGCCTAGTGTTAGTTGCCTCGACTGCTGATCCGAAGGTCGTGGGTTTGAAACCCAGTCGCACTCCAATAAATTTTACTGTTCAAAAAATCTATGTGTGCATTGCAACACGTGCTTAACGTTAAAAATGGTTCGAAAGAACTAGTGACACGATAAGAAGAAGACCGATGATAGATAGATGGGTACCAAAACTGTGCCGGATATTCAGCCGCGAAGCAGTGATTTGTCAGCATTACTGTGTTCCACTAGTAGCTAGTGAAATTACTGGGCTTTAGAGTCAAACCATCATAATTCAACTTCATTCATAATTCAACATCTTTATTTGCGAAACACAGTTTTTAAAAACTCTAAACTTAACACTGTGCTCTACTTTACAGCGAGCAAAATAACATAATTTAAGAGAAGAGATATAGGAAACGAATACTTTGTTGATGGTACTTACATGATACTTACCGTGTTTCCGGTCCCCGGAAGCTGCCCGGATGTGGCCGGTTACCGCCCACGCGCCGGCAATAACGCCATTACCATGTTTACCGGGTGCCCGCGATAACCATCACATTGTTGAATTTTGACACGCGACTGGTTAGATTTTTAATTACCCGACTGCCAAGGAAGGATTATGTTTATCGCGCATATCTTGTATGTATGTAAATTTCTTTGTTACCTCTTTCAAACGGATGAATGGATTTTGACAGTTAAGGTATCGTTAGATTCGTCTCAATCACCCGAGTGTTCTTAGATGGGTTTTAAAAATAATCAAAATGGCCGATTTTTGGAGCTAAATAGTAAGTCGTTAATATTTTTTTTGTTGACCAAACCCATCGAATAGGGTATTTAAAAGGAAATTACAAAAATATAATATAATATAAGTTATTTAATTTTAATTTCGAATAATGAATTGACAATGAATGTATAATTAATTCGCAGTCGGGTTTTCAGTTTTTTTAAACTTTAAGGCCAATCCTCAAATCCGAATTCCATACAAAATGATTCGGACAAATACTCAAAAAGTACGCCGTATTATAGTAGGTAATTTCTTCACACTTTCACTTTCAATTTCGTCCATGTTTTCGAATTCGTCAACAAAAAAAGTGAAAGATTTCATACATTAATTTAGATTTTATACGTGTTTTTAAGTTACTAGGGTTAATTTTAAAACACGTATAAAATCTAAATTAAAGTTTGAAACCTTACACTTTTCTTGTTGACGTCTTGTGTCTTCGTTTGCAAGATTGTAGGCCTACAGTTCAAAATTTAGTAAGTCTACTTATACTAACTTTTTCAAACGAAGTGTAATTTGATTTCTAATAATTGTGTATCATGTTTTATATTCGTAGGTACCTACTTAGGGAACTTGTTATTAGTTATTATTCATTATAAGTTAAATCCATATTATGATGTTGATTGTAAAATGAAACAGTCGACCATATTGCTTTATATATTTATTCCTCTCTCACAGCATATATTACAATGCACGAAGATTCAACTACTATCAATAAATAACATTAATATTTTATAGAATTAGCGGTAAAGTTATTCCTAGGCTAGCAACATTACAGAGTTACGAGCAAGCGACATGGCAACACATTTATTTTCAAAAATTAAAACTAGAACAAAATGTGTCTTTTTTAAATTAAATTGATACCAAAAAAGTTTAACAAAAAGGTTGTATCTTTCTGGTTTATGAAAGTAATTTTGCTTTCCTTTGTCAGTTTAATAATCAAGGTTTTACAAAAACTTACTACAACCGACTTCAATTGGACTGTTTAAGCGACCGTAAACACCACTGAATTTTCAGTTATGTTGATTCAAAACTAAACCACTAAATAGATTTTGATGAAGTATTTATTGAAGTATTTATTAGACTAACTTGGTTTTTAAATAACAAAGTTGAGCTTGAAGAGAACCGCTTTTTTGTCTATGATTACAAAATTAAAAAAAGGCGAATTGAGCACCTCCTCTTTTTTGAAGTCGGTTGAAAAACGTAAGTTTTTGCAGAGCCTTATTATGGATTTCCTTTTTCTGTCAGGTTGTCAAAAGTTTAGTGCGCGCTGGCCCTTAAACAAAATAGTGATGCGTGTTAGTTAATGTGTCACTGGCTCTATCGATATTTGAACATATTTTTTCATTCGTTGCTTTTATGTTTATATATCCTTACAAAAAACATTCAGTTCTTTAACTTGCTACTATTTACACCATTAGTTAATGCTTAAGCTTAAATTACGAGAGAAATACATTAAAAATTCTTATTTACAACAATATACATGAATGACGATGACTTTTGTACGTTACAATTTATTTCCTATACTTATCTTAACAGTAATCTAACATTTAAATTTTGAACGATTTGGCATTTTGACACACATTATTATGACTAGTCTATATAATTCTGGAATAAAGACAGAACCTTTTTCCACAAAAAGAAATACCTATAATCCAACACTATCTGTAATGCCTAGATCACACGTACCGAGTACTTGGTACGTATAAACATAGCGCCGAGTGCTCGGCTGAGCAAGTGACGTAAGCTTTCACTGTATCGGCCGAGTAACATTTTACTGTCTCGGCCGAGTGAAAAAGTCAAAACCAAGTACTCGGTACGTGTGATTTAGGCATAAATATCAATGTCAATTCCAGAATTTTCCATTGATATTCCAGAATCTTCGTTCGAAACCTTCGAATTCCACTTTTAAAATTGTCTATCCGCTGCATTTGACCGGTCAGCGGCTTCAAGCGAACACTACACTAAGCTCGAAAGCGGAGCTCGCGAAGTGACGGGTGATGCCGGCAGCGGTTGCATCTGCTGCGGCGCTTGAGGGGTGAAATACACACCAGGTTCGTTCGAAAACTGGGGATGAAGCGGCATTGGAGTATGAGGCATCGAAGTAGGTCGAGATTCATGATACAAAATTGGAACGCGGACTAAACGTTGAGCCGCATGCGCCATATTGGCTGCTTCCAACTCAGCTGCCAACTGCCTCTTCCATTTATTCCGACGGTTTTGAAACCAGATCTTCACTTGCGTCTCTGTTAGATGCAAACTAGCAGCTAAGCCGGCTCGTTCAGAGCTGCTAAGATACCGCTTCATATCAAACGTAGATTCCAGCTGGAAGACCTGGGAACGGGAGAAGACAGTTCGGGTTTTCTTCTTTCTTTTTCCGAGGTTGGCGTTTGGGTCTCTTTTCTCGTCTTTATCGAAGTCATCGCTTTCGTCAACGTCCGGATCGGAGTCCTGAGGGTCTTGTGGTGGGGGGTATAACGCTGGGTGCATACGGGGGGAGCGGGGGGAAGATCGTGACGGGGAAGGGGGAGTTTGAGGCCGCGGCGGGCTGCGTAGGCGCGGGGAGCCGCCAGCTGAACCGTCCTCGTTGGTGATCGAGTCTTCTGTAACAAAAGAGGTAGAGTTAGTATCATTAGATTTAGAAAACGTACCAGACATTTTGATTCGTTTACTAATCTATATAATCAAGAGCTGCCTTTTGTACTGTAGGAAGGTTATGCAGATAATATAGGTAGGCAGTCTGGAATAAACGCCTAACTAAATAGAACGTGTCTCTCGTGTGTTCCCTAAATATATCTGGCATCCCTAAGCAAGGAACATTACACCTTTATGTCATCTTGAATTTATTAAAATATATATTTGTTGGTAATTTTCTGTCTAACTCAGAAATAATGGAAAATAAATGCGAGAGATCGATATCTTGTCTAAATACATATTTTCCAACACTACGCTAGCTAGCTAAGGCGGTCTGCACACTAATCTATGCTACATTATTAATGATTAATGATTATGCAGTAAGAAGTGAACAGATTTTACGACGCTAGTAGAAAGTAACTACTGGTACAAAAATATCAGTTAATTTACCGTTAATTTATCAAACGTGACAATTCTCACGGTAGCCTAAATCTGTGAAATCGGGTGACAAACGCGTAAAGTATCCTTCGATTAGTATTTATACGGATTTACCGTAACGTGATATGATACCGAGAGAAGCCGTACGGAGCCGCCGTGATTATGTAGAGCTGACGAAGCGACATTCACAATGCAATTCTGGGGCCTAATTCATTAAGCTGTCATCGACTCTCGTTATCGAATGGTAGGTCAATTTTGGCACAAAATTAGTGATAAAAAAAATTGATGTTATATTCGATAATGATAGCCGATGACAGCTTAGTGAATTAGGCCCCTGAATACTGGCCTTTGGCCTTGCCCACTCTCGCTATCGAATGGTACGTAAATTTTTGCACAAAACTAAAATGCCGAAATTGACGCACCCTTCGATAATGATAGTCGATGACAACTTGAGTGAATTAGGTCGATGGTTTTAGTGACTTCTGATTGTTTTGACTTGACGTTTTTTTTAGATGAACGGAATAGAACGAATGAGTCTCATTTTCTGTGAGAATATTGTGTAGGAATGAGTTATAATATATATTATAATAACTTATTATGTTGTAAACGGAGTTTTAGCTTTTCTTGTTCTTATTGTGTGTCTTTTATAACTAAATTTGATTTTTTCTTGTGTAGATTTACTGTCGTGATAGTAGATTTGTATAAAAATGTCTAAATATAACGGATTGGATCATTGGATGTTATGTTTATAAAAAATAAAGAAATGAAAATAAAAATGTTTTTTTTATGTGGTTTGCTCCATAGGAATCGTTTTTCATTTAAAGCGTTACCTCAAAAACGTTACGTTTTTTTTGCTCTACCTCGCGCACCTTAAACTTTTATATATTCATGTTTGATTATATGTTGCTATGGTAACTAAGTTGATGGGAGTAAACTCCAGTCGTGTAAAGCTAGTCTAGAGTTGCACAAGGTTCTAGATTCTAGTTAGTTAGACCACAGGCTATCATAGTTTGTCACTGTACCGTCTCAATTTCAAAGCTTTTGTTAGTTTAGGCATGGTTTAGACGCATAAGCCATAGAAACCGCTATATCTCGTGACGGAAGCGAGAGAAAGCATGGTTTTTAGATTTTAATCTAACTATTTCGTTTTTGGAGTCCATCCACATTCTCAAGATTATTTTTATCGATCTAAATTACATAACAGACAAATATGTACGAATGAAATACATAAGGCGCTCAGCACACGGAGCAAATGGTTGCGGCAACGTAGAGACTTGAAATTTTGAAGCTATGTTCGTCAAGAGCTGAAAGTGTACTAAGAAAGGAATTATGAAAATTTGCAACGCAAATGAAGTTTTCACATCTCATGCTCGTAAATTTCAACTTCGTGCATGCTTTATCGGAAGTAAAACTGCATTTTAGGCCCTAGGGAAAAAAGTGATTTGCTTGTAAAATCTCTATATAGAAGTTCAGTTTGTAATTGATTTCATGCCGGAAGATGAGATTTTTAAATTTCGAACTTCAGTCCTTCATAATACTCATAGATTAGGGTAATATGGGGACCTAAATAATATCGAATTTCATCATGCTCGTAAAGTTCAACTTCGTGCATGCTTTATCGGAAGTAAAACTATATTTTAGGCCCTAGGGAAAAAAAGTGATTTGCTTGTAAAATCTCTATATTGAAGTTCAGTTTGTAATAGGTTTCATGTCGGAAGATGAGATTTTTAAATTTCGAACTTCGGTCCTTCATAATACTCATAGATCAGGGTAATATGGGGACCTAAATAATTTCGAATTTCGTACATCGTTTTTACATTAGAGCTGTGTAAAATTAACCCTACTAACTTAAAAACACGTATAAAATCTAAATTAATATATGAAATCTTTCACTTTTTTTGTTGACGAAATCAAATAACATGGACGAAACGAATAGTGTGAAGAAATTACTATAAGACGGCGTACTTTTTGAGTATTTGTCCGAAACATTTTGTATGGAATTCGGATAATATGAGGATTACCCTTAAATATATTTATTTTTCTCGCAATTGAAGTGCAAAAACTTGTGTTTATCTCGGTCCTGAATCCCATTTTATACTTGACCTGAATATCCTTCGCCTTCGGCTCGAGCTGATAAGTCTCGTATAAAATGTCTTGTTTCAGGCCCTATACAAGTTCCATAGATTTATATTTTATTTTTACCCTAGATGTACGATTCCCCTGTGGTCTGTGATTCCATCGATTTCCGAAGCCGCACTAAGCCGTGTCCCTGCGCTTGCTGTTTACACAAACGCTTACGAGCTAAGCTTAGCTTGCAAATGTCGTGATTATGTATGAATAGTAATTAGTATAATGAGATTATGTCGCGCCATCGCGTGGAATTGGGCTCGGCAAAGCGTGGAAAATATTAACTAGCTTATATTATTAGCTCTGTAATTCATGTCTAATTACATAAATTTTCATTGCTATTAAAACTGCATCGGATGATTACTTTATTGGCTTTCAAATTCATGTCAAGTTAAATGTTTTTTTAGTTACAAAAATTGCATCGTAAAGTACCTATAGTTTTTTTTATTTAATCTGTTGTGTCCCGATAACTGATAAAATACTTAAATATTTTTTTTGTAAATACTACATAGACTCCCAGATCCAAGATAAACACCGATGTTCATCACACAAATATACATATGTCCTGAAGCAGGAATCGAACCCACGACACCGGGCGGCTGTGTGGCAGTCCAACACACTTGCCACTCGACCATCCGAATCGTCAATTATATACCTATACCTATAGGTATCTATGATTATATAATTGTAGGTGTCTTTCGCCGCTATCTTTGTTTAAAGCCGTGCCATCAAGGGCTTCTATATGAACACCATTATTTAATGCAAACAATACATTTCCTGTACATTATTCACTCTTAGTTTTTGGAGACAGGGCCTCAAGCTATATCCTAGCCTTACCCTGTCTTAGCCCTGTCATGTGATCTGAAAGAATATCTATGTTGCCTATTCTATTCTTCTTTCCGCAACCTACATCCAGTGACAATATAGACATAAGTAAGCGTCATCACATGGCAACCCCACTTTAATTTTCGAAAACCCTCCGCAGAGACAAAGACAACGCCATTTCACGCGGCCCAAACCGACCGAACAATGCACGCCACTAGAGTTGGGACATAACGCTGCGGAGGTGGGACACAACGCTGCGGATCGGGACTCACCGCTGTGAAGTTGGGTCACAACACTGCGGGACTGGGACACAACGCTGCGAAGTTGGGACACAACGCTGCGAAGTTGGGACACAACGCTGCGGAGGTGGGACACAACGCTGCGGAGGTGGGACACAACACTGCGAAGTTGGGACACAACGCTGCGGAGGTGGGACACAACGCTGTGGAGTTGGGTCACAATCACAACGCTGCGGATTTAGGTCACAATCACAACGCTGCGGAGATGGGACAAAACGCTGCGGGGTTAGGACACAACGCTGCGGGGTTAGGTCACAACGCTGCGGAGTTGGGACACAATGTTGCGGTGTTGGGACACAACGCTGCGGGATTGTATCACAGACTTCATCGTTGAGGAAATTCGTCTTGGTTGGTACGAAAATAGAGCCAGTTAAACATGGTTACACAGTTTGTCCCCTGCTGGGTTTCGTTTAGATGGACACCAATAAGAGCTTGATATTCTGCCGCTAAGTAATGATTACTGTGTTTGGTTTGGATCGCACGGTAGTGCACGAAAGGAGCCTCTTCGAGGCGCACGTGAAATCCTTTCACCATACTAGTTCAATAGAACAAGAAGAAGAAGAAGCGCACGGTAACTTACTGAGTTTTTGAGATTGAACAACAAGATGTCTTAAAGTGTACGAAAACTGCACGCATAGGCTTAACTATGTGAATCAGTCATGGGCAGGCTTGATCTCTTAAAAAATATATTGAAGTTTGATTGACTAAGAAAGTAATTTTTCACATTATTACCAATTTAATGTAAAGAAGATCTGATCAGAAAGATTTTTTTTCAGAATTTAAGACGATTAATCTTCTCTTCCCGGCGAAGCATTTTGCTCAAGCCTATTTTCTGCCTACAGTTATCTATAGCAACACTGGAATGTCAAACGTATGCTCATCTCTTTCGCACTCGAGTGATAATCTAGCATTTTCCCGCTCCCACCAAAGTGTTGCTACTGTGATGAAACATGTCGCTCGTTTTAATTTTGGAATGTGGTTTATTCGGCGCGCCGTTTTGTGTGATTGCTTGCTTGGCCTTTTTTTATGAATAGCGATAGTGATGTGGATAAGCGTTCGATGATTAAAATAATTCTGGTTTTAAATTAAAAAGAGAACATGGTTGGTTTGTTTTTTAAAAAGTTCTCATTTATTAGCCTTATTATATATTTATTTACCTTTGAAAAAAGTTCTGAATCAGGTACAAAACATTTGCGCTAATAAAGTATGACATTGGCGTCCCCTGCAGGATTCAATCTAGATACCCATACAGTGCCAGATATTTCACCGCCACGCAGTAATGTATTAGCAGTAGGTACTGTACCTGATTTAGAGGGTTATGTAGCGGGTGTATTTACTTGGCTTTGGAGAATGGCTATCAAGATGTCACCAAATTTTAAAATTGTTAAATGGACCCAGATGATTTAAAGGGCTGTGTAATACTGCCCTGGTAATAGGCAGGCGTAAGCTCTGAGTTTCAAGATCGGTTAAAAAACCTTATTTTAAAATATGTACCTACTTATGTTACAATAAAAATGTATTTTTCGTTTAGTATATGTACGTATATGGACTTCTTATCTTGTTTTGTATCTGAAAATATACGATTATATATTATTATTAAATAAATGTTTTTTTATCTAGGTGACATTCTGTCAATCACTTGTCAAACATATAAAATCAAGCGCGCGCGGGTATCACGGCTAGTACCTATCGATCGGGCGGAGGGAAGCCCTAGCAGTGCTTTACGCGCGCTGGATAACATTTTATAATACACTTTACGTTCTATGTCGCTTGCGTGCTCTGTTGTCTATGCATGTCGGTTGAGAATGCGGCGGAAGTAGGTTTTACGTTCTACTTACATACCTACTTACATAATTAGCCTGTTCTCACAACTGGAAGGCCTACTCGGCTAGGCTAGGAGGAAGAACTACCTATTACTGCTATATCAAAATATAATTATATTCTTAAAGATGTATCTGTCCCTAGATTTAGATAGATTTTTATACTTAGACCTACCTACTTGTGCTAATTTTTCTGAATTGAAAAAATTTAAAAAATCGAAGAAAGAAATGCGTTATTAGGTATATTTACACTCATTTATTAATCATAAATCAGACGAATATAAATGCTTTTTATAGCTCTGTTTGTAATACGACCAAGTTTCATTTTCAAAATTATAACAGAAGTCTTCGTCTAAAATTAAATAATTATTCAAAATACGTTTTTTCTTCGGGTGGACTTTAAATGCAGTTAGCTGCAGATGGCTGTTACTGCGTCAACTGACTAATATACGTATGCAAAATACGTATAGTTGGTCTAAGTTAAGATTTACCTTAATAAGGTTCTCATACCGTACTCTACCTGAGATGAATTTATTGCTAAGCTAGAATAAAAAAATTGCTTGTCTGTAAAATTGGTTTACGGACGACAGTTTAACGTGACTACCAGCGTAACGGGACAATGAGCGTTACCGGACAATTACAGCGTTACCAGACAATGACGTTAACGTTTTCGTGCATACATCTGGCGTTCATCGATTTATTAGACGTAGTCACGTCAAAAAACTATAATTACCTCTGGGTGGTGACGTTCTCTGCCAGTACCAAGGCGCTGGAACAAGGCCCCCATACCGTCCGGCCAGGGCACTCCATTGTGATATTAGACCCAATCTGAAACAAACAATACACTATTTTAATACTGTATATATATACTTTAACTCCAGGGGCTTTATCCGTTAAGTTGTCATCGGCGGGGCTATTCATTAAACTGTCATTAGTTCTCGTTATCGAATGGTACGTCAAATCTGACAGAAAATGGCCGACCTCTCGAAGCAGATAGCGACAGAAATCCTATGGTGACGTCATTTTTTTCCCAGTCTTGACCATCGAATTCGATAACGAGAACCAATGACAGCTTAGCAAATAGCCCTGCGGCTCTCGTAATCGAATGGTACGTCAATTTTGGCATTTAGGTCACCCATTATGTGCTATCGAGAATCTAGCCAAAGGAGATGTTAATGCAAGCCGTAACCCTCTGTTGGCCATATAACCTTCTTAGCTATTTCACGTAAAATAAAACTATACGCTGTATTTGATAACTGTGTGCATATTTTAAGATAGTGTGCGAGATTATTATAGTGTGCATAACATGAATAAGATTTTGTAAGGCGCGTGTGCAATGCGTGTTTACCTCGTCCCCAGTAAAAAATGGCAGAAATTTATGTTTGCAGATTCTGACGTTTGACGTCTCCTTTTGCTAGATTCTCGATGATTTTGTGCCAAAATTGACGTACCATTCGATAACGAGCAATCTCACATAATTTCGGTACATTTTAACTTTATGATAACGAGAGAGATATTAGCATTATATTAATTGAACTCCATGTTAATAACCTTTTGACAGCTACCTTAGAGCGTTTCTGTTTCACATTGCGCATTCATATTTGTTGTACTTAACACGTATCTCAATGACGCAAATATAAAAAATAAACTTTTTTTGAGAGAAAAAAATTTTAAATTATTTTTAGCGAATCAGATCAACACACTTTTGACATGATACGTAATTTAATCCAAGTAATTTGGTATTATACCAACCCCTTAACTTTAAACCTCGGTGTTGCCAGAAAAAAATGTAACTAATACCGCCAGTTCCGGAGTTGTCAAAATTCGGTATTATTGCCACCTCCCCCGTTGGAATCCCATAACTCAAGGTAAAGCCTTAAAACCATAATACCCTACCCTTGTGCCACCCTCGTCCTTAAAGCTATGGTATTTTGACATCTTAGATATTATGTCAGTAAAAAATATATGATAAAAAAACTGAGAGTTTTGGCACGTGAAAAATGGCGCATTGGCGGCATTAAATTAATTGCCAAAACTTGTATAACTTTGAGTGTTTAATTGTGAAAACGGTGGTTTTTTATCCATTAAGTGCTCGTCAACGTGTATGAGTGTTGGTGAATAGTGTAATGCTGTAAAACGTGACTTTTCGTGTTGCCTCCAAAACTCCATAGAAGCCTCTAGCAAAGTCGCAACCACCACTACTTTACAGGGGCATGACTTGACTTATCGACTCTGACTTATGACAAAATAATCTCTCCAATTACTTGACACTGGCTATATACCTTTGATGTGAAGCCAAAATCGAAGAACTTCGGTTCTTCGAAAGAAAAAAAAAAAGTGACGACATGACTTCGAATTAATCTCTTGTCAATAAGGAATTAATTGACACTGGCTAAATACACAATGTATGGAGCCAAATATGTTTTACTAAAATATACGCTTGTATTTACAAAAGCTAAGACAAAAAAATCACTGACCAGTGCCAATTACTATTTTAAAAAAAAATTACGTTACTTAGCACACAAATGTACTTATTGTGTGTCAACCTTTCTGCAGTGTAGTTACAGACAGCGTCATAGATATGTATCCCCTTTGCATTATATTCCCAGCTTCAAATCCCTTCAAATCACCGCCCGGCGACGTATGGAGAAGTTTTGCCTTTAAAAAATAGATTATATATGAATAACCGTATGTAAGCCTAAAAATAATTTTAAGCATTACAATTTTTGAAAGGATTTATAGCTGGGTGTCTTGTGCAAGGGAGATACTTATCTCTGACGCTGTCTGTACCTTAGTTTATTCACAAATAAATAGTTTTTCTTTATTTTTTTCAGACCACGACGAAAGATAAACCTCCACAAATGTATCTCTAAGCGACACATTTTCTTCAGAAACTAAAAACTGACAATAGAAACCTTGATAAATCACCACTTAGTAGGTACTCAGTACAGGGCAAATGTACGAAAAATATAATAAATCGATGAAGGTAATATCGGTAAAATAGTGAAATATCGGTGAAACGGTAAAATATCAGGGAAACGGTTTTTTTACATACATAGAATACATAGAAAATACCCAGACTAGGGACGAACACAGATGTCCACCGATTACAAGTGCTTGTCCTGAAGCGGGAATCGAGCCCGCGACACCTGCGTGGCAGTCCAACACACATGCCACTCTTTGCCACTCTACCATCTCTGTCGTCATTTCCCATTGTGCCTTCTTAGTTTATTATAATTATGCCTACTTACACCAAACGGTCAAAGCTCATAAGCAATTAATTTTCTTGCTTGCTAGTTCTTAACGGTCCAAATTCAGACTGCTAAGAACTGTCAAGCGAGTAAAGTAATTGCTTAGAGACTTTGACTGTTTGGTGCAAGTAGGCATTAAAGTGTTTGAACATATCACATAACGCCATCTAGCCCCAAACTAAGCAGAGCTTGTACTATGGGAACCAAATGATAATGCACTGCAAATTTAAAAATGCATATTATCTACGTATTACTCTATATTCATCCCTTTGTATAAAGTATAATTTTTTAGTGTTTATTACGGAAGATAAATTACATTTGAAATTGTGAAATATCGATGTAAGCGTGAAATATCGATGAGACGGTGAAATATCGACTAAATGGTGAAATATCGATGAAATGGTGAAATATCGGTGGAGCGGTAATGTCTGTCTGTGGCCATTGTTGAGAATACAAGCTTTCTCACTTACTCCTCGATCGACTATAGAACTATTGGACACAGTACAAAAATATACAGTAGAGACTCTTTGACAAAACTAATTGGTTGTCTGTAAAGTTGGTTTACGGACGATAGTTTAACGTTTAACGACTACCAGCATTACCGGACAATGAGCGTTACCGGACAATGACAGCGTTACCAATAATGTCACCGTTTTCGTGCATGCAGCCGGCGTTCATCGAATTATTAGACGTAGTCACATCAAAATATAATCAAAGTTTTACAAAAATATACTGCAACCGACTTCAATTGGACTATTTTAGTGACCGTTAACACCACTGAAAAGTCACAGAAAAGGTTTTTCGTTTACTTCGACGACATACACACACATAGATTTTTGAATAGAAAAATCCATCGTTGTACGACCAGGTTTGAACCCACGACCTTAGGACTGTACTGCTGAGATATACAGACAAAATATCCTGTACTAGAATTGGAAAACTTGTTAATAATTTTTTTTTTTTGTTGGTGACGTTTTGTTTATACAAAAATTGCTACTTGTCCTACTGTTTAGTTTCTGTGGTTAACTGTTGAGGTATAAATATCGATAGTTTGCGACAAAGAGGATTGCAGCACTAGGCACACTCCTGGGAGAATTGCTACTCAGCTAGGAATGGGGTAATAAATTGTCGATAAGCTACTAAAAACAAAATCAACAAAAAAAAAAACTTAGCGAACACGTAGATCAATCTATTAATACTATTCTAATAATAAAATATAAGTAATTTGTTCGGAAAATATGTTTTTTAATTAATTTTTAGCTGATGAAAATATCCCGGCGCAGTGTTCTCATTTCAACTTGTATTTTTCTTATGTTGGTAATTATATTCACGAGTACCTTTTTTATATTAGAACACATTTTTTTGCTATATTACACCGTTTGAAAAAATAACATCGAAAGTCATATTGTCGTAGCAGTGCTACGCTTTACGTAGCAACGCCTACGCGCCTACGAACTGCTACGTCTCGTAGCAAGAAACGTAGGTGTCTCGTAGACATTTAAGCTAGTTTCTTAAGAATGATTGTCATTAATGCGAATTTAAAAATGATTTAATGTATTAATTAGAAAGCTTTAATATTAACTTCCTAATGAATGCATAATATGACTTAATTCAAAATTATTTAATCTTTATATAATCGGTTTAGATGTCGAATCACAAAATCATTACAAGGTAAATAATTATATTCTACGGTATATTTTTATTGTTTGCAACACTTATTACATGAACTTTTTAAAATTAGTATTTACAAGTACAAGTTTACTTGTATTTATTTATTTATTTTTATTTTAACACTTTAACACTTACATAAGTGAGGGAGGACTTAATGCTATAATAGCATTTTCTACCAGTCAACCCGGGCGTGCAAAAAATATGGTGTGGCGTGTCATTTAATAC
This sequence comes from Lobophora halterata, assembly GCA_932526365.1. NCBI lineage: Eukaryota > Metazoa > Arthropoda > Insecta > Lepidoptera > Geometridae > Lobophora > Lobophora halterata. Next base: position 1,932,728 of record OW052023.1, on the reverse strand, counting down.
ATTACAAAAACAAAGAGTGTAAAAAGTAATCAAAGTGGTTACTTATTAATGTAAAAAAGTGTAGGTACGGTATAACTATAGGTAAATAAAGTACTTAATACTATAAATTATAATTAATATAATAAATAAATAGTATAATATATAAATAATATAATATATAAATAATAGGTAGGTATTTATACGTAGTAATATACTTTTAATATAATTGTCGTCTTGAATATCAAGAGGAAGATCAGGAAATAACAAATATAAGAGATACAACAGTATTCATGATGCAAGAGAAACTTTAAGGAAGTGTTCTCGGACGGATTTTTTAAACAGATCCTTTGTCTCAGCCTTTCTTATATTCAAAGGCAAACTGTTCCAAAGACGTACCGCCGCTGCAGAAAACGATTTGGTCATAAACGACGAGGTTTGTTTAGGAGTGTAGAGAAGAAGATTGTCGGCTGACCTTAGGTGTCTGTCGTGGCGGTCCGTCATGTAACAGAAGCGAGATTTGAGGTAATTCGGCGCATTGGGGTCATTAAGTACTGAGTACAAAAGGCACAGGGTACGCACATCTCTACGTTCGCGGATAGGTAACCATTTGAGTTTGGTTCTAAAATGACTGACATGGTCATACTTTCGGAGATTGAAAATGAAGCGAATACACGTATTCATAAGACGGTCAAGTTTGTTAAGGAGATTTTCAGTGAGATTAATAAAGGAGACGTCAGCATAGTCTAAAAGAGGCAGGAGGAGAGCATGTGCAAGAGATGTTTTTGTGGATATAGGTAGAAAGTGTTTTGACCCTCGCTGCCGCCGGATACTTCGACTTGAGCGCATCAAGCTCTTCCATCGTCGCAACGCGCTTGCGGTCGTTATTGGGCAGTTTGACGAACACAGATCCATCCCGGGTCCAGCACCCTCTGACGCCGAAGTGTACACGAGCAGCCGAGAATATGGCTTGCCTGGGTCTCGTCAGAAACTCTGAGATCACTGTAGGCAATGACTTAAGCCTTTTCTTTTCCGTCCAGACAAAGTTTCTAGTTTTTAAGTGGGTGAAACGAACCAGTATAGGACGGCATCCAGTGGATTTCTTTGTGCCCAGACGATGACACAGTTGGACTGACTCACAGTTGATGTCAGGGATATTCATAGTGGTACTCAACACACTGAGAACAGTGGCAGTGCAGTCTTCACTGTCACTTTCAGGAATCCCACTGAACAAAAGAGCGTTTCTCCTATTGTAGGAATCAATGTCATCCACCTGGAGAGCAAGCGTTTGAATCTGAGCTCTGAGAGCTTTTAAGAGAGGCCATACCATACTTCTGAAATTTATAAAATCTTTAGAAAGCTCTTCAAGTTTTAAGGTGTCTCCTGTGGAAGCTGCCTCCTTTAGTGATGTCTCAAAAGCTTCCATCCTGGATGAGAGAGAAGCTTCAATATTTCTCTGAGTTTCAGCAACATCTTCCACGCTTGCCATGTCTGAAGATTGAGGTTATGCCAGCAGGTAAATGCAAAGAATACACTATTGCATTCACATAAAGAGTTCACTTCAATTGCACTCAATAGAGGGATAATTTACTTGTTTATTGATTACAATTTGCACCCTTTAATATACAGAGAACTATTTAATATATGATAATAATGTATTATAGAAAATTTGCGATGTTTCGCGTTACGCCTACCCTACTATTCTCCTCAAATTCTCCTTTGTACTTTTTTCTCAAAAGTATCGACGTTTTCCCCTCCCTAGAGAGCCCATTCATTCCCATTTAGGAAAAAGTTTTATTTTCATCGATATTTCCACAATAGCAATCCCACGTTTATCGCCTATATTTTATTTAGAGAAGCGACGGAATCCCCACTAATGGGGAATGGGGAAAATACCCAGATTTTGTTTCTGTTGTGAAATGGAGTTTTTTTTCCATCTTATTGACTCATAGTTAGTTGGTATTGAAAGCTTTTAAATAATAAACTATAGGTATTGTATTGTTTAATTGATGATATCTTATCTTATCTTTGTTTATAATTGTTTTCCATATACTTAGGTCAACCGACTTGACTTTTTTACAATTTGATTTAAAAAATAGTAGGTATAGGTCGCTATAAATTAAATAAAAAACCAATTGTCACTAAAAATCAATGTTAATTAGTCGGACAAAAAAAAGAACAAAAGAGAAAGACTTTATTTAGAACCATTATAAAATCTATCTGAGCCCCTGAGGCCGTAACATGATCTTCAAAAACTCTTTCACCAAAAAAGTATCTAGGTACATAATTGCCAGAGAACGTAAAATCGATAAAAAGGTCTAACTCCAATCTCCATTGCAAACGTGAAACTGATTAGTAATGATAAATAATTTGGTAGCAAAATTGCAAATCTGAGTGATTTTTTTTTCCTTATTAACTGCTACCCGCAATTATAGTTAAAAAGCAGCGACACTTTTATTCTGCTACGCTGAAGTTGAAAGTAGCAAAATTTTCTGCACAATCATTTCAGAAGTATTGGCATGTTTGAGTATGAAACATCTTTTCGTGTATCCCTACAAACTTTCGTCTTGACTTTTAATATAAGTGTTTTATATGACAAATATTTTTAAATTAAATTATGATACTTTGAAGACCAGGCTTGATACTAGAAGCATTAACGTCTATAATCACCAACTCTAAATCCGATACCTTACTGAAAAAATAAACGCGATTTTCAGATTCAGTCAATTTTAAAAACAAATTCAGTCTCCACAGCCTTAATCCACCTCCGCGAGAGAACTCCGCGCAAATTCCATTACAATTTGAAATCAGAACTGCGGCGCTGCGGCGTGATTGGTCGGCTCACCGCGCTCTGATTGGCAGTCTCGCTAACCCCGCCTCCCCCGGGTGGTATAAAAATCGATGCGCGCTATCAGAACGGTCTTTTTTCCTCGGCGCGTCGCCCGACACTTTTCACTTGTTAGTAATAATGGCATTTGTGTTTTCTTTTATGGTTTAAAGTGTTTAGTTGTACCCGTTGTCCGTGCAAGCGGCGCGGGGCTCTTTTGTTAGAGTAAATAGGGTATTCCACGTTTGAGAGCTTGTCTTTTCTATTTTCTTGGCTGAGACGCCTCACAGGCGTGTTGGCTATTATGCCATGAAATGATACCTTAATGGACTTGAAAGAGCTTTCTTGTTTATACTATCATTGTACATGACGACTTATTAATTTACTCGCTGTTGTGTACTTTGTAGCGAGATTGTACATATTATGTGATGTGATAGATAATAATAATAATGTTTGGACATTCCGCACAACGCCATCTAGCCCCAAACTAAGTTAGCTATGGGAACCAGATAACTGATAGAATACTTGTTTTAAAAAAAAAAAAATACATAGAAAACACCCAGACTTAGCATAAACACCCACGTTCATCACTCAAATTGAGAACGTGGTGGCTGAGTGGATGAGGCCCTTGCCTTGCGATCTGATGGTCGCGGGTTCGAAACTCGGTGGCAGTCATGCGTAAATGGGTTTTTTCGGTAAAAAAAATCTATGTACGTTCTCGCAACGGTGAAGGAAAACATCGTGAGGAAACCGGCATGTCATAGAACCTAAAGTTCGAAAACATGTGTCGAGTGCACGAAAGGAGCCTTTTCGAGGCGCACTTGAAATCCTTTCTCCACACTGGTTCGAAGGAACTAGTGACACGATATTTTTTTTTATCACACAAATATTTGCCCTGAGCGGGAATCGAACCCGCGACACCGGGCATGGCAGTCTAACACACTTACCACTCGACCATCCATGTCGTCAAGTAGATAGGTAGATAGAAGCAGTTTTTTATATGTTTCTAAGTTTTTCTGCTGCATGGTCCGCGTGGTATACAGGTGAATACTCTCAACCGCCCTCTTAGAGGAAAATCTAAACGGCTGCATTTACGGAAAAACTTTAAACTTAGAGTCACGAGCTCGATTTTGATATAAATAAAAATTAAAGAAAAAATATGTATTTTAAAATACCAAAAAATGTGGTTTTCTTTTCAAGATTTTTTTTGTTTCGATCCTTTACCTCTGGACACTCACGACAGAGTACTCTCCCTGGAATAAACCTTAACCTTAAACTTATGTCCTTTTCCAGCCCATAAACATTATAACCATACTGAAACTTAGCTTAATCCATTCAGTTGTTTTGACGCGATTAAGCAATAAACATCCATTTATCCATCCATCTTCACAAACTTTCACAACTATTATAGCATATAGCATATAACTAGGAATCTACTACTAATTTTTTTTTTCAAATTATTACTACACCATTTTACTAGTTTTTGCGTGATTAAACAACAAACATCCTCCTATGCGAGGGTGAAGATTGTGACGAAGATGGTAAAATCCGCAAATATTTAGTGAACATTCCTGCAAGGGCTCTCACGTAAACCGATAAGTGAGTAAGTACCTCGCCCCAAGATGGAGTATGTACTCAACTCAACAACTTGGGTGGTACAAGTCATAAACCTCAAGAGAAACGTACTTTTCTCAAACTTATTTGAAAATTTGAACCTTATTTTTAAAACCTTCTTTGAGTTAAATCTACTTTGCCGGCCTAGACCAAATTACTTGGATATTTCTTATCGTGCTAGGACGTATTAATGAAGGAAACGCACTTTCTATTCTGACGACCTCAAATATATACCTCCTTAATTTCAGAGTAGCAACAGTAGCAGCAAAGAGGGTACGAACAGGTCTAAATTAAATCTTTATTAAATCATAGGTACGAACCTCCTTGATATCGAACTTCCTTTCTAAAGCAAACTGTTTTAAAAAAGAAGTGATTTATTGGCCCCAATGTTTGATTTCAAACAAGATTTGCACTTGAAAAATTAATTGTTGATAAATTTTGAAGAAAATGACTGTAAGAAAGATAGATACATTGACTCCACCTGAAATTCAAAATGAGGTAAGAGCTGTATAATATTAAACTCTTCTTATTTTTCTTCAAACTAAGCAGTTTGGTGAAAGGACTTCAAGTACGCCTCGACGAGCGACCTTACGAATAGCGAAATAAAAAAATTCTATGTATTTATTATGGAGTTTGTAATGTGATTTTTACTACTCAAGAAAGTCCGCCATCTTGCCATGCCTTACGCCGATAAATGGCATTAAATTATTTATATCAAGGGGAAGTAGCCGGATCCCTTAGAAGGGCGTCTTGCTTATTTAGTATTATTAACTTTTCAATGGGGCTCTTTGATTTATTCTACTTGAGAAATTGGGGAGAGCCATCTTTGAATTTCTATGTAATAGAGCTTATTGAAAGAAAGTTATAACCGTTGAAAATTTAGCGGATAATATGATTTTATTATTAGACAAATATATACACCACAAATTTAAATTACCAAAAAAACTTAAATGGGCAATGCAGAAGGGGAACGTAGTACACGTTGTATCTGTGCAGTCAGAATTGTTGGCTACTACAAAATGTGTGAGTGAAGGCGGCGCGAGTGCGGCGCCCGAGCCGAGCTGCGGCGAGCTGCAAGCTAGCTAGGTTCGACAAACGATGAATGAATTTAAATAATTATCATAGTTAGGTACCGCCAGACGCAAATCTATAGAGAAATATCTAACGGTTACAGTTATCCAATTTTTACCGAAATTATTTTGTCTAAAATTTGACTTAGTTTTTTCAAGTTTTTTTGCCATGTCTGAGTTCAGTAACGGTAGGTAACTGATTATGCGTATTTTTTTCTGGTGATTAAAAATTTGCAGTGTATACATACAAGGATGTCGCTTCATGCCGGCCACACCTTACGATATTGGTATTTGCGCAAGTTACAGTAACGTGTGTTGGAAGATAATTTCAAAAGTTTAGGTATATACGCAGTTTTTTAGACTTATGCAAGTCTCGAAAATCATAATCAGGCTCTAGGTAGAGAAAACACTAGATCCATGAATCGATACCGGCGATATATCTAATAATAGTTATTTGAACACCAAGGGCCTGAAGCAAGCCATATTATACGAGACGTTTATAAGCCCGAGCCGAAGGCGAGAGCGGATATTTAAGTCGAGTTCTAGCTAGACAAATGTCTTTTATTTCAAACACAAAGAATATAAAGAGAATAAAAGAAAAAAACGGTATTTATTAACCCTCCCCTAGTGAAGGCAATTATTTCGTTCCATAATTAAGTAGGTAAAACGAGGATAAACTTGAGAAAATAAAAAAAAAGTTGTTTTGTTAAAAACGTAGTTACAATGACAGATCGTTTACACTGTGAAATCTCTTGTTTTTATTCGCTTTTAAAAGAGGGAAATAATCAAAGAAATACTAGAAAATGTAGCCTATTTAAAAATAAAAATGAACTAATTAGTTTTTTACGAATAAGTACCTTGAAGAGCGCTATTTAAAAAAAAATGTTTGATTTGTAAAATCTTTTAGTTTTGCTTTCTGTCAATTTCGGGCCGTGATTTCGTGAAGTGCAACGGAAGTGTGCAACAGGAAGTTAGCCGTCAGATAGTACCAACCTCAGAAAAATTAAGTTAATAGAATCCTTCCTTTAAATGAGATGTCAGATGTTGCACATCATTTGCGACTACTGTAAGGCTCGCGTTTTTTAATTAAAATAGAAGTATTTTTGTGTGGCTGAAAAAACTAGTAAATAGTGCACTATTCAGAAAAAAATACTACTTCTGACAATAACTTGGCACAAAAGCGGCTACTTAAACTCCTAAGACAAGGCTCGTCAAAGTCCAAATGTCAAATGAGGGTCATCCAAACCTCTGTAGTACACGGCCATTGCTACCCTCGTCCCATTTACAACCCTGTCGGCAGATAAACCCGGGTCTACCCTGATTAGACTGACGGGCCGTATTAGGGATAAAACGCGTTGTACGGGGTTTATTAGACTTAGTTTTTCGTTTAGTTGGGTTTGTCGTTTTGCTGTTTGCACGGCGATTTGGGGTTTGGTTAGTCGGGAAAGTATGATCTACAAAGATGCATAACGGTGTTCCTATAGATCACTCTGAGAGTCGAGAAGCTGGAGTCTCGCCGTAATGTGGGCTTCGCCTCATTTATGGTGAGAGTGCCGACGGATCGACTCTCAACTTTCATGGACACTGGATTTTGGCCGAAGGGTGTCGTATTCAGGAAGTTTTATGGACGACTGATACGCGACACCGCGCGCACGTCATTGCCCCAGTGCCAGTGACACGCTAATTGATAAGTTTTTATAAATATTTATGTTAGTCTCTAAGGTATATATCATATGCCGTAGTTAAGCTATATTGTACATTTTTTGTCTGAAATAAAATTATTATTATTATTATTATTATAGACAGTATAGAAGCAAAATGGATAGGAAGTACGGACAGAAAATTTTCAATAAAAAATAAATATGTTTATTTTCAAATAATGTTTGTTACTTTTTACAATGTAGTTTTACTATCGATGAAAAAGACTAGTGTAAGAGGTCGGATCTCCTAAGAATTTTCGGGTTGTCTTCAGAATCTCCGTCCGCATTCTGGCTTATATAGGCGCGTGGTGGGGCGGCCGGCGATGCCTCACACAAATGTATTAGAAGTTAGCCGATTTCCCTTTTTTGGCGCATCTTCAATATACTTCAGTGTGGTTCTATACTTTAATACTTCTGTGGCTCTACTTATCTACTTACTACTTATCTACCATTCCATGTGATGATAATAAACTGTGTTTGTATAAAAATTAAGCATGTAAATAATTTAATGAATATTTAATGTTTGGACTATTCACACAACGCCATCTAGCCCCAATAAGCAAGCTTGTATTATGGGAACCAGATAACTGATATAATACTTATATTTTTGTAAGTACATGTCGGCAATTTCAATTCAATTCAATCATTCATTGGCCAAAATGTTACATTTGTTACAATTTCGACGAACTAGACTCTTGTTCAATTAGAATCTGAGACTGGAAGAGATCGCTACTTACTTTTTCTTGAAAAGTTGATGCAGTGATTCTAATTTAAAGTAAGACCACAATGTACCTGTATTACGCAAATAAAGATTCATTCATTCATTCATTCATTCTTTTTTTATCTTTTTCTTATGACTTTTTATGATGGTGTGCAATGAAGAATATATCCATCTAAGTATTTTCTTTTGATTGATGAGACAACACAACGTTTTATTTTTAATTAAGAAACAAAATTATTTATTGAAAATAAAACATTAACTACAAACTAAAACAGAGAACACAAAACAAAAGATTAAAACTCGTTATAATAGAAAATGGTGTTTAAAATATCTACTTAGTTACTGAATATTACCACGGAGTCGTAACTTTGCAAACCAGGTTCAAACGGGGTTTAAACTGATTTGGTGCTGCGTTTACATTAGACTATTGTTTAGTCTAGCAGATACTGTTTGCTTTTACGAGTAGGTAATATCGGCTACAAAAATATACAAAAATCGCCTCGATCCAAAATTTACTTAGCCAATGTGGATTCCTTTTTTTGACACATTTTCAATTGTGATTCTATACTTTAATAAGCTACTTTAATAGTGGTTGTAAGTTACTCGGCCTCGTGAATGCGCCCACCGTCTCCCAGATTAAGTTGGCTAGCATAATGACTGGCTAATCGATCCTGGCATCAGCTGCGGTCGGCCAAGTGGCTGGTAAGTGGCCGGCTCAAAACGTAGCCAAATTCTATTACAACCATAGCAGGGAACGTATTTTGAGTAAGTAGGTACCTGCTAATCTACTTAGAAATGGGACTAATTATAGATATTTGCAAACGTTCTATTCGTAGCTTGACTGATCAAATTCGACGCCCGATGTAGCAGCATGGTACACTACCTCTTTGGGCCACCTCACGTACCATTTTGACCAGTTTCTCAGTTCTAGCTCCGAATAATAGAAAAATTCAAAAATCTCATTTAGTTATCCATAGTAGGTAGATTAGTGGCAGTATACTACTAAGCTTTCGATTCTTTACTTACTTGCACTTCTTATCATTGTTTATTATGAAAAAATACTAGAATCAATCCTATAATGGGCGCTCTGCATTAAAAATGCCGTTCTAGTAGAGTTATTTTTTCTTTCTGAACAGACTATGAAGGTCTCTTTTGTTCTTGAGATGAAGTGTACATATTTACTTGTCATCTATGCTAGTTCATAGAATTTACTATGCTTGAAGACGTGTCTTCAAGCATAGTAAATTCTATTAAAAAAATTCTATTAAAAAATTACTTGTATTTGAGGCTTACCAAACGTTTCACATATGACGAGACCATACTCTTGCGATTTCGTGCTGCGTGGCATTGTTTTGACAGCTTCAAGCTGAGTTGCCTTTTTAGTCATTTTAAATACGTATTAAATACGTAGAAATAAGTAAACAAGCATTACCTATTAAGGTTAATTTAAAAACCATATTTTTTATTATTTTGCTCCATCTCGTTTCATTTACAAGTTATAGCGATTTTTATGGTTTTTTTAATATTAGGTCGGAAATTAATAAAAATGCATTGTCATTGAGTTATACAATTGTGAAAGTTTCAGTCGGATAGCCAATCGAAAAGTACTCGAATGAGCTGCAGTCGTTCGGTTAACGACAGACAGACAGACAGGCAGGCAAACAAAAAAGTGACTTAAGAAAAACGTGGTAAACCACTTACCTTGAAAGCATAGCATCATTGGCGTTCCCAAAGTGGTTAGCAGTGAGGGCATCCAGTACATTAGCGTCTCTCCTCGGCTCCGCTCGGTTTAGTATCGAAGTGATAGAAAAACTGGTGTACGGAGCACTTCCCGTAGCCTTCTCTTCTATGACCTTCTTATCATAAAAGGGGCTCTTCTGTTCTCGAGAAGGAGAGGGGATGTCGGGGCTGCTCGCTCCGGAGACCACATTCACTTCTATGTCGCGCTCGTCTTGAGAGGAGATTGGGGAGTCCATTGTGCGTCAGTGCATTTCGGGGTTCTGGAAAAAGTATAAAAAATATGTTCAAAAACTGAAAACCCGGCTACAAAAATCACGCTCTAAAAAGTTAATATCTGAAATTAATATGTGCTGTGGTCCGTGGTCGTATTTACGATTTTTAAACATGACACACTCTTTAGTATGCAATAAACAAGGTTTAACAAAAACATACTACAACCGACTTCAATTTGGAAAGTTTTAGTGACTGTAAACACCACTGTATAGTCATAGGGTCAAAATACGCAATTTAGTTTCCTTGGATGACGTAATTTTTCAGTTATTCTGATTTCAAAACCAAAGTACTGAACTGATTTTCATGAAATGTATATGAGACCTATCTGGGAGTAGGTATATCATTTTAACTAAAATATATTGTTCAAATCAGTTTATAAACCACAAAGTTCTGACATAAAAAATAACCAAATTGAGAACCTCCTCCTGAATCCTGATGAAGTCGGTTGAAAAGGAGGAAGTTCAAATCAATTGATTTTATTTTTGCAAAATCAGTGGTGTTTACGTTCACTAAAATAGCCCAATTGAATTCGGTAGTAGTACCGATGTTTTTGTTAAACCTTGATTATTTAAGGCTAATCCTCAAATCCGAAATCCATACAAAATGTTTCGGACAAATGCTCAAAAAGTACGCCGTATTATAGTAATTTCTTCACACTATTCGTTTCGTCCATGTTTTTTGATTTCGTCAACAAAAAAAGTGAAAGGTTTCATACTTCAATTTAGATTTTATAAGTGTTTTTAAGTTAGAAGGGTTAATTTTAATATACGGCGTACTTTTTGAGTATTTGTTCGAAACATTTTGTATAGAATTCGGATTTGAGGATTCCCCTTAAGGTTAGAAAGTTCCATGTTCGTATAAAAGCAAAAATAAAGTAATAAGATAATTAAATAAAGTGCAGTAGAATGAAATAAGATAAGATAGCTTACAGAAAAGATGAAAGACATAAAAGCTATACAGAAATAATTCAATCATCTCATATCACAAAAGAAATATTATTCAATCTCTGAGCCAAAATAAGATTACCTTAAAAGCCACGTTTATGGATTTCAAGTAACAGTGTAGCCGGAAATCTGGTTTACAATACACATACTTATTGTAAACCCTACTTCCTATCCTATCCTACTTCCTACTAATATTATAAACGCGAAAGTTTGTAAGGGTGGATGGATGGATGGATGGATATTTGTTACTCTTTCGCGTAAAAACTACTGAATGGATTTTAATGAAACTTTACAATAATATAGCTTATACATCAGAATAACACATAGGCTACAATTTATAAAGATACCTGCGCAGATGAAGCCGCGGGCACCAGTTAGTTGTAAATATTTTTTATAGTTTGTATTCGTAACTCGTTTCGTTTTATTAGATTTATTAGAATATTAACTAGTGTTTTTGGATTTTCATAACTTTTTGAACAGAGGTACTTATAGTACGATGACACACAAGCATTTTTACAAGCTGATTGTTGGCGTTTTTAAAAGCTAGCGTGTGAGCGTGTTAGCTTTTGGGACGGATTGTAAAAACGCAGATGACACTGGGCGACTTTACACGCTATAAGCGAAGTCGCTGGCCTACACGCCAGTGTAAAAAAGCCGTGTGTCATGGTGCTATTAGACTCAATGTAGATTTCTTTTGAATAATAAATAAATAATAAATATTCTGGAAATTTCACACAACGCCATCTAGCCCCAAACTAAGCGAGCTTGTACTATAAAAACCAGAAGTCTGATAGAATACTTAAATACTTTTATTCGTAAATACATACATAGAATACATAGAAAACTCCCAGACTCAGGACAAACATCGATGTTCATCACATAATTTTTTGTCCCGAAGCGGGATTCGAACCCGCAACCCCGGGCGTGGCAGTCCAACACTTGCCACTCGAACATCCGTGTCGTCAAATGTTATAATATTTATTTTATTGAAAATCTGCTTGTATGTGAATCAAAGACGCTATTAAGACCACGTTATTTGAAAGTAGCTTACCTCTTAAGAGTTATAAGTTATTCAAGGCATAGGGTCTCTTGTTAAATCCATCGGGACATCCCTAAATAAAGCTAAGAACAATAACGCACTTAAGAGGCTAAATAATAGATGAAGTGCCTAAGTTACTAACTTAAACCTAGTAACTGAGACGTAGTTTTAATAGCGTATTACTTAGTAAGTTACCAAGTTAGCTTTTTAAAATTTTAACTTGTCTATATTTTAGACATAATTTTAAAAATTGAATCTAAATTGACCCGTATATAAAATGAGTCCTTGTTTTTTACCTTATTTTTTGTATTTTCTAGCTAGGTTATCAATTTGGTTGAATATTTTTTTCTAGTGTGTTACCTCAGATCTGTTTTGTATAAGAATCGATTTAAAAATTCTTTATATTTGAAAGGATTGGTCCAGATTGATCCCATAGAAATTTCATGAAAATAATTTCAGTTCTTTGGTCTTGATATCAAATTACTGAAAAAAAAAATCGTAGAAGTGAACATAAATGCGTATTTCGCTTCCCTGTGACTTTTCAGTGGTGCCTACGGTCACTAGAACAGTCCAATTGAAGTCGGTTGTTTCACATTTATCCGTCACGATATTTTGTCTGCTCCGACAAGGATTTAAGCACCCGATATTTTCAAATTAAAAGATCTCTAGTACATTTAAGCATCGACTATTTAAGTTAATTACATTATAAACTATCGTGTTTGTAGCCACTTAATATTAATGACGTCAGTGATGACGTCACGCCACGCCTACTCGTAAAGAGCTTAATTTTACGAGCTTTTAGATGAGGAGTGTAAAATAATGGCCAAGTAAGAGTTCTGTCACGATAGGGGTTAAAATTAAAACTAGTTTATTAGAATAATGTAGTTGACGCCCGCTTCGTTGCTATGCATAACTATAAGTATAATAATTAGGTATAATGTTGATCTCAGAAGTGCCATCCATTTTTGATTTTTCTTAAATGTTTACTAAATGATTCCCCGTTCATGTTTATAACATATTTTTTTCTTAAAGATAAGATAATAATGATAGCTAATATGCTTATAAATATTGTATTCCATTTGTTATTATATTAAAATACCTAAATTATTTCACACAAATGTTTATCTTAAAGCGGAAATCGAACCCGCGGCACCGGCGTGGCATTCCAACATAGGTACCTACTTACTTGGCCGTTCGTGTCGTCAAACAAATAAACTCAAAATATTATTAGGTAGTTCTATTAAAAGTGTCAAATAAGCGCGTTGGGAATAGGCCAATGGCGGATGAGTGACCACTCAGCCTAGTTAATATTCATGACCAATTTATTACTAAGTTTTATTTAACCGCGTCACTAAACACACGCAAAAACGAGTTTTGAAGTGAATATTACTTTGTTTGCAAGATTATTTTACAAATAATTAAGGTTATAGTAAAAAAAATCAAAATATATTCAGAACAATTTTATTACACATAGGAACTATGTTACATGGTGGTGGTGGTTTTTTTTTTTTTTTTTTTTTTTCGAAGAACCTAAGTTCTTTCGTTTTGGCTTCACATCAAAGGTATATATCCAGTGTCAAGTAATTGGAGAGATTATTTTGTCATAAGTCAGAGTCGATAAGTCAAGTCATGCCCCTGTAAAGTAGTGGTGGTTGCGACTTTATGAGAGGCTTCTATGGAGTTTTGGAGGCAACACGAAAAGTCACGTTTTACAGCATTACACTATTCACCAACACTCATACACGTTCACGAGAGCTTAATGGATAAAAAACCACCGTTTTTACACTTAAACACTCAAAGTTATACAAGTTTTGTCAATTAATTTAATGCCGCCAATGCGTCATTTTTCATGTTCCCGCCAAAACCCTTGGTGGTGGTGGTGGTGCGATTTTTTTTTTATATTAGGTTCATTGTTTGTAAGATTATTTTACAAATAATCAAGTTTTATAGTACAACTTGTGTATAGCTTAGTACTCTGTGTGTATAGGTACTAAGTGCACGAAAGGAGCCTCTTCGAGGCGCACTTGAAATCCTTTCACCACTCTGGTTCGAAAGAACTAGTGACACGATAAAAAGTACTCTGTGGTACAACGAACTTCAATCGAACTATTCTAGTGACCGTAAACACAACTGAATAGTCACAGGGATGCAAAAAACGCAATTTCGTTTAGTACTTCGACGACAAATTATAGTTATGTTGATTTTAAAAACTAAACTCCTGAACATATTTTGATAAATATCAATGAGGATAGATTTTTTCAAATCAATTTATAAACAAGAAAGTTCTGAGGTAACAAACTATAAAGAAAAAACGACCGAATTAAGAACCATTTCCTTTTCAACCGACTTCAAAAATGGAGGTTTTCAATTCGGTTAAATTTTTTTAATGTTTGTCACCTCGAAAACTTTGTTGTTTATGAACCGATTTGAAAAAAATATTGTTATTTGAAAGGAAAAATATACCTTCTTCCAGATTGGTCCCATAGAAATATCATGAAAATTGGTTTTGAAATCAAAATATCTGAATAAAAATGTCGTTGAAGTGAACAAAATTGCGTATTTTGCTTCCTTGTGACTTTTCAGTGGTGCCTACGGTCATTAGAACAGGTCAATTGAAGTTGGTTGTTGTGTGTTTTTGTAAAATCTTCATTTTATTTTGAATTCGGTTGAAGAATCCTTGAATAGAGCTTCAATGAACCGCTATTTCAAATTAGCCTATTTTAGGTAAACAATACTTTTTACTGTAATTCAATACATTTTGGCTAATAGATAATAATCACACCACCCAGGCGTTTGAATCGATCGTATAGAAACAAGTAATCGATACCTTTTTCATCGATTCTATCAGCACTGTTTTTTTAAGTTTGCGTTCCGCATTTGAAGTGTTTCAAAATATTTGTGTTCATACTTTTTGATTTATATTGTTTGTTACATGCAGATGTTATTTATGCTTTTTGATTATTTAATTTTGAATCTCAAGTTCTTTATATCTTGTTAATTTATCTCACGCATTTTATTTGCCAAAAGATGTTCCTATAAAAAATAAGTTACTTAAAAAGTTTTTCTAAACAGAAAATCGAAAACATATGTTTAAAAAATCGAGCGAGCCGTAGGTACAGGTGCATAATTATAATGTGTAACATCTGAAATCTCATTTAAATGAAGAATTCTTATTATTTCATTTTTCTGAGATTGGTACCATCTAGTGGCTTACTTCCTGTTACATTTCACGAAATCACTGCTACAAATTGACAGGAGCGAGAGGAGATTGATAAAGCTATTCTGCTAGAATATGGCTGAAGTTTTAGAAATTAGAAAAGTCATATAAAATAAACCTTTTATTCTTCTTCTTTATATCGTGTCACTAGTTCTTTCGAACCAGTGTGGTGAAAGGATTTCAAGTGTGCCTCGAAGAGGCTCCTTTCGTGCACTTGACACAGGTTTTTAGAACTTTTTAGGTTTATGGCCTGCCGGTTTCCTCACGATGTTTTCCTTCACCGTTAAGCTCGAGTTTTTAATGCACACATAGATTATTTGAACCCAAAAATCCAGTGGTGTACGACCGGATTCGAACTCACGACCTTCCGATCGAAAGTACAGGCATCTACCACTCGACCAACACGGCTTACCCGTTTATTAAAACAATTACAAAGTAACTAATTAACACGTTAGATAGGTACCGTGAAATTACAGCCAATCAACTCAACGTTGAATTTCAAAACATTGTAAATGACATTACAAAGTCAAATTTTTATAACCCTTTTACAACTGAGATGCGTTTGTAATTAATTTTTAGTTCGTGGTTGGAGTCCAGAACCGTATGTTACACCGAAATGTAACAAATAGGGCGAATTTGAATCTTTTTGGAAAGTTAGAGCAGCCAACTGTATATTAGTGTTACATATAATTCTAATATAAGCTTATTATTGATTCAATATTTTTTTAAGTGACTACGTCTAATAAATCGATGAACGCTGGCTGCAAAAACGTTCGACATCATTGTCCGGTAACGCTCATTATCCGGTAACACATATTGTCCGGTAATGCGCATTGTCCCGTTACGCTAGTAGACACTTTAAACTATCTTCTGTAAACTAACTTTACAGACAAATATTTTTTTTTTAATTCAAATTCAATTTTTTTTTTTTTTTTTTGGTATTTAATTTTACAAATTAAATTCACTCATAACAAATGTGCAATTGTGCCGCATTTGTTGCTGTTAGTACCTACTTAGAATAAAACAAATAAGTAGGGTAGGTACTTTTCCCGGCACTATGCAGACGAAGCCACAGGACACTGAAAAATTTAAGATGATATAAGATGTGTAACATCGTAATATAGCAACATACTTTGGAAGGATTCTATTTACTTCATTTTTCTAAGGGTGTTACTATCTGACGGCCAACTTCCTGTTACACAGTCCCTTTTCACGGAATCACTCCCACAGGTTGCTCCCAAAGCGGGAGGAAAGATGTCACCTACACATCAAAAAGTTCCGACAAACTCGAGTCCATACTTATTAGACCTTACGTTGCATGATTATGACTTAATGCATACAATTTAAGATCGCATTATGATAAGTTACAAAATTAAACGTATGTAAATACCAACAATTGACATTACCGCAAAACATTTCAAACCATTTACAAATCAAATAAGCTTGTGAAATGTGAAAGGTTAGGTTTCCTCAAAATTACTGCAAACCAATGTCATAAGTTATAAAATTAAAGGTATTTCACTAAGCACTAACATTATAACATTACCTACCTACCGCAAAACATTTCAAATCGAATTTACAAATCAAATGAGTTTAATTATAACGGTGTGACCGAAGGCGATTATGTGAAGGGTTAGGTTTCCTCGGGTTACTGCAAACTGATAACATCGCAAGTGGCCATCTGCCAACAATCTTGTTAGCGGTTGAATGGAACACACCTTGCCTTGCCACGATTACGATAGACGAGTGCCGACTTGACATTGACAACTTTGACAGATGACACAAACTATGGAATCAATAAGGCATGTAAATGATTGCTACTTCTATTTCATTGTCACATCCTGATATGATTTCATTTTGTAACAGCTAAATCATTGGTGATTTTGTAACATACTATTTTTCATCAGTGGCTTATGTGACTAATGTCATATTATAATTCACGCATAACGTGACGTCACGCAATCACTATTACTCACAGGCAGCACACTACTGACTGACTGTTATAATTATTAACGATACGATACGAATGAAATTGTGAATTGACAAGTATCATGACGTAACATCGACTGCCGGCGCGGCGTACGAAATAGCCTGCCGGGGCGCGCCGGGCGGATAACACCGGTGATTTCAGAGAGTAACAAGTCTTGTGTGTGATTAGTTTTATACCATGATAAATAACAATAATGTTACTCGGTATGACTTTCCTTGCCTAGAATCAATGCAAACTCGGAGACAAAGAAAACTCTTCTCCAAGTCATAAACAATAAGAATATGAAGAATGAGTTACCTACCTACCTAGTTACTCTCTATAGATGTCAGGCAGTGCAGGCGCGACGGGGCCGCGGCGCAAGCCTGACTGCTGATTTGACAGCGGACTCTAGCTGGCAAATCAGCGCCTACCCCAAGAGCACTTGCACGTCTAAACGAGTTCATCTCCAGTACCGACGCTGACGTATTCTTTGATAGTATCCCCAAGTTTTATAATTTACTAAATTTATTTTTGAACTGTAATTCTAATAATAATTCTATGACAAAAATATTTTAGGTTTAAATGACATGAATATTTTACCTTATTAACAATCAATAACACTTTTGTAATTTGTAAATAATAAGTAAGTTTAAGTATAATAACGTTGGCGTTATGGAGTAATCTGTCAGCCCTTCCTGTGTTTTCCTAATAAAAATAAAATAAAAAATATAGTCAAAGAACTTAAAAACTATCCATAAGGTCCTTGTCTTTAGTAGGCTATTTTATATTTTTTTGTGGTAGCACAATTATTATAAAGAATATTCAAACATCGTTTGAAAGGTAAGTAAGCGAGATAGCGGCGCGCGGGATTCTGAGCCTTAAGTCAGAAAATATTGGCCCACGCTGGGCGCGATTTTAGTTATTTAGGTAGAGCACTAAAATACACATATTTTAATAATAAGGTAAGGTAAGGTATAAGGTATAATAACCTACACTTTTTTAATACTAAAGATTTTCGAGAATCTAGCAATCTCGAAGATTAAAGTAGATTTAAATACCATTTTTTTTTCGTTTTTCTGTAGTTGTTTCGAATTAAGTAAGTAGGTATTGAATGTTTATCTATTCATACTAAATCACATAATAATCAAAGATTAATGAAATTTGTTTAATTCTGTCACATGACTGTGTAAATGAGATTTTATGGTAATTTAATTTCAGACTGACTTTAAAGTGCCAATATAATGGTCGGTTTACACTATACTTTGAAATAAAAAAATAATTTCTCAAATCTAAACAATAAAGTCCTGAGATAATAATACCTACACATTAAAAATTGGTTTTCTGTAAGGTTGGTTTACGGACGATAGTTTAACGTGACAACGTCATAACCAGCGTAACGGGACAATGAGCGTTACCGGACAATGACGTCAACGTTTTAGTGTATGCAACCGGCGTTCATCGATTTATTAGTCCACGAAATGGGCCTCTTCGACGCGCACTTGAAATCCTTTCACCACCCTGGTTCGAAAGAACTAGTGACACGAGAAGAAGAAAAAATCAAAGGAATAAAGAATATTCCTCCCTTTTTGAAGTCGGTTGAAAAATATGGTGTAAAGTTGTCGTGTGAACGTCAGCTTTGGATTTTGAGGGGTCCGGCCGCTCCTCCACGATTTACCGAAACCACTTACAATTCCCACATTTGTAATTAATTAATAAACTTCGAGTTAATTACTTAACGTTGACGAATATAATACAAGTGTCCCGTTCAGTAATTTGTTTATTTACCCGGGAGATTCGTTTTATTTTAATTTTACGTGTTAAGGGCAATCGTCAAGGCAAATTTCCATACAAAATGTTTCGAACAAATACTCAAAAAGTACGCCGTATATATATAGTAATTTCTTCACACCATTCGTTTCGTCCATGTTTTTTGATTTCGTCAACAAAAAAGTGAAAGGTTTCATACTTTAATTTAGATTTTATACGTGTTTTTAAGTTAGTAGGGTTAATTTTATGTACCTACATTACATACAAAAGACATTAGACACAATCATTACCATCTTCATTTAGTATCTAATATTACTTATACCTACCACTCAACCATGACTTAGCCGACTTTACCCGAAGTAGTGTAACCTACATCCGAGCTTTCCCTACGAAATATTTTGCCAAGTGCGTCTTAAGAAGTTTTTGCTTCAAAAATATTATTTTAAACAAGGCATTTACGTGGTTTTAGAACTAAAGGCATTTACGTGGTGCTCTTTTATTATCCTTAACTTAAACTTAAAGGAAAGCTAAGGACAACCTACCTTTACAAATAAAAATGGCACCTCCAACAATGAAGATACACAAAATTTTGATCACAACACAAATCAGTCACTTTTCTTAAACTTCTTTCAAACTGTTTCAATTATTGTCTTTAAACCAAAATGTCCTCAGAACAAAATCTTAAAAACTTAAACTATTTTTTTCAAAACGGGGTGGAAAAGTACAGTGTCAGCGCGATCGCGGATAGTCC
Organism: Lobophora halterata; assembly: GCA_932526365.1. Classification (NCBI taxonomy): domain Eukaryota; kingdom Metazoa; phylum Arthropoda; class Insecta; order Lepidoptera; family Geometridae; genus Lobophora; species Lobophora halterata. The sequence goes on along the minus strand of OW052023.1, from coordinate 1,913,120 downwards.
AGTCAACCCCGGCGTACAACCATCACAAGTTGACTCAACTAACTGACAACCACCCTTACATTTTGGGGCGTCACTCTTGTACAGAACCACCCCTAACCACGCCAGCCAACCGTTTACCTCTCCCCGTCCTTTTCGTGCAAAAACACAAAGTTAATTCACAACCGCGTCGTGCAAAAGTGATGTCTATTCAGGGGGGAATAAGAAATCAGGGGTATACATTGGCTTGTTAAGGGTAGATAATCGATCGTAAAAGTGAGACCGCGGCAAGACTAACACAATTAAGGATAGGTACTTTGCCGGCAAATCGACGAAACTACTTAGGTGTTTATGTTAAATTTGTTGAATGCTGATCATTACGGCTTAATGGCCGGTTTGGGTTGAAATTTCGCAGGTTGTGTTTTGGATTTTGCTGAAATTTTGAATTTTTATTCGGGTTTTTACCTAAGTATTTAGATGTAGAGTCACTGTTGTATACTTACTTCTCTATTGTTGACTATTTAATATGTAGGTATAATTAATTATTATATTTTTTCAGCAAAAAATGTATATCATGTTAGAATTATTTAATTAAAAATTAAATTTTACTAAAGTCCTTTTCTATTATAATCTTATAAATGCAAAAGTTAGTGAGGATTGCGATGGATAAATAGTAAGATATATTTTATCCTAAATCACGCTAAAACTACAGAATATATTAGAAAACTAAACCGCAGAAAGGATTTTCCTTCATAGACTTATTATAACAAACATTATTATTAATAGCCACTGTTTTATTATTATTCGTAGTGATTAGTGATGTAGTGTAGGTATATAGGTAATATCGAGGAATCCTAAGTATTAAGGTAATGCCAGCCTATTTTTAAGACAAAAAGTTGGAAGTCTGTAAATTGGTTTACGGACAATAGTTTTAAACGTGACTACCAGCGTAACGGGACAACGAGCGTTACCGTACAATGAACGTTACCGGACAATGACGTTAACATTTTCGTGCATGCAGCCGGCGTTAATCGATTTAATAGACGTAGTCTCGTCAAAAATAATATTTCCTTAAAGCAACTGAATCCGGCCCCTTTTACTATTATTTACAAAATAAAGCTAAGTACCCACTCTCCCCTCCCGCCCAAGGCGGTAGCACACCGGTAAATTAGTGTGGTCGCCTAGGGCGCTTTCCGCCCTTATCACTACCCTTATAATTGCCCTTGTACCCTCCCTGCCCATTTAGAGTTTTTCCTCTTCCTGAAGGGTTAATTTTTGTAAGTTAATTTGGCTTTAGGGAAATTGTAAGTTTATTTATTAAGTTTTTTTTAGGGATTAAGTTACAACTTTGAGGTAAGTAGGTACCTGCTTAGTTGAATCAGTGAGTAGAGTGTAGGTACCTATAACATAACCTAACATAAACATTCACACACTCACACCCTGCACTAGGATTCCCTGTGTCGCAGGTGGCATGGACACATACAACACATCACAACATCCAAGACCCGATAACAAACATTTGTGTTCGTCACACTAATATTTGCCCCGGCCGGGGATCGAACCCGGAACACCAAGCTTCGTAGGCAGGGTCACTACCAACTAAGCCACGGTGTCGTCAATATTAGGATTTAAGTATAATGATAATATATATTAGATAAGATAATAAGATCATTGTCACACTTTACAATATCACTCTAAAGATTAATAATGCGAAATTACTTTTCAACCGACTTCAAAAAAGAGGAGGTTTTCAATTCGGTTGTTTTTTTTTATTTTGTTTTTATGTTTGTAACCTCAGAACATTTTTATTTATGAAACTTATGCCTTGATCACATGTACCGATTACTCGGTACGTATAAACATAGCGCCAAGTGCTCGGCTGAGCGAGTGATGTAAGCTTTCCCTGTTTCGGCCGAGTAACATTTTACTGTCTCGCCCGTTTGCTCGGTACTCGGATCTTTTTTGTTTTTTTTTCAACATGGTATGTAATATAGTTCGATATTGTATTATAATTTATCACTTTTTGATCTGACTGTACTAAACAGTTTTGATATTTTGATGGTGTCCGAATAGTCAGTGGAAAAAATATTGATTTTAAAAAGTGTCAATTCGGACACAGTGTCCGAATATCTTGTGTCCGAATCGTCAGCAACTCACCAATTTTTATTTGAGAGGATATATGATTAGGTACTTACCTACTTTCAGATTACTTAGTCCTACATAAATTTCATCAAAATCGGTTCAGTAGTTTAATTTTTATGGCAAACTTACTTACAAGAATATGTCGTCGATGTAAACGAAATTGTACCTACTATGAATATTATTAGGTACGTACCTATTTTGCTTCCCTGTGACTTTTCAGTGGATTTAAGTCAGTTGTACTAGGTACTTATTTTACTGTAAAACCTATATTATTTTTAAATTGTATTAGGTAGGTACTTTTTAACGCCCAATTTTTTTCATAAAATGTGTGAATAAAATGGTCCTTTACAGCCGCCATATTAGATTATTTTGTCATTATACGCATTTGCGTGATCCAGAGAAACCCAACGACACCTCATTTATCAAAATCCGTTCTGCCGTTTAACCTGCAAGGCGGCGCATAGAGTCAGACATATACCTAAATACGACGTTCCGTTTACCTAAGCGTCGATGACACTGCTGGTTTACAAGCTATAACCCAGCGAGTATCTAAGCTAGCGAGTAAGCGGTCCGAAAGGATCGAGCGAGGTCGCTTGTAGTTTGTAAACTAGCCCCGTATAGGCTTTTTTACAATCTGCTAGTTGACAATCCTTTCGGACCACTAACTTGCTAGCTTAGATACTCGCTGGGTTGTAGCTTGTAAACCAGCATTCTGTCATCGACGCTTAGGTAAACGGAGCCTCGTATTTTCATTTCCTGTGACTTTTCAGTGGATTTAAGTCAGTTCCTACTAGTTTTTTTTTTTAAAACTTGATTATTTTTAAATTGTATTAGGTAGTTACTTTTGTTGTAAACTAGCCCTTTGTCATCGACGCTTTAAATGTAATTTTTTCAGTAATTTTACTTTAAAAACTAATGTTATGAACAGATTTCGATAAAATTTATATGGGACCACCTCTGAAGTACCTACTTACTTAGAATCAAGAATCAAGAAACATTTATTGTATAAAACTGTGTACAAAGATCTTACCATATTTTAGTAGGAAACAACAGTTTATCCTGATAGGACATACAATAAGATAGATACTTACAATTAAAATGAAATAGATACCTACAGATGACTTATGACCTACCAAACAAAAATAATCATGATCAATTCATAAATTGGCGGAACGATTACTCCGTAACAAACTTAACAAAAAAAAACATGTTGTCAAATGGATAACCTCCTTTTTAAGTCGGGTAAAATAAAATAGTATCTATTTATTTTGCCTTTATTAAGAGTCGCCATGGAAAATGCCCAACATAAATATGATAAAAATAAAATCTACTTAGAGCGTGACCATCAAATATTAATAAAATACCCATAGTTTTGGTAAGTAACTTCATCTGCCAGGCGGAAAACGAACTACGAACAAGGCTTATAGGACTAATAGCGCCATCTATAGGGTGGATGGAACTAAACATACTTCGACTTACGTTGCGGAATGAAAGTTAGTTCAATATTCTGACCGTAGATGGCACTGCTTGGAAATATTAACCACTCTAAAGATACGCCATTTAAAAAAACCCTTTTTGTTTGTTTTTTGAAACATTTCACACATTTTGTTGAATATCAGCACCCCGTGACCTTATACAAATACAAGGACACTTAAATTTGTCAAAAACTACCCTATCTGTTCAGCCGTTTAGCCTTCAGGGTACCACATCAGACACACATTACCATACATACATGCTTTCGGAAAACATAACTCCCCTTCTTCGGAGTCGGGTAAAAATAAGGACTGATTGAATAATTATAAAACACCTATTTTATAAGGAATAGAAATACAGTATAAGGACTTTTATACCTACTTTATTATAGCATAAGGTAAGTATTACAATCTTTATTATAAAAAAAAATAACTGAATTGCAAACCTCTTCCTTTTTTGAAGATGGTTGAAATAGGTGATATTGTATTTAGAATTTATTTATTTAGAAATCATGTACATTTGAAAAAGGTCTTAACTAGTTTCATATGGTATTTACATGAGCCCTGTTATAGGGCGCAGCGACACATGAATAGGTAGGATAGGCGGTTTTCGTTTCTTAGGTAGGTACATAAAAATATATATAAAAAAGAGTGTAATGTATGTTCAAAATACTTTATTTCCAACATTTCTTATAAAACATTTTCTCTATACTAAACACTAAGTATAAGTATTGGACTGTTGTATATGTACTGAGACGTTTATTTTATTTTAATCTTTATTTACATCGTCTTAAGGTCGTTATTCTTATGAAGCAAAGCTATTAAATTCGTGGTTCGTCCCCTACAGCGATTTTACATTTTGAAACTTACTTACTCTACAGAATAAGGCCGCTTTTCGTATCGCAGTGATGAAAAAAAAATTGCAAAAAAGTTATGATCCAAGTAGGTTTTTAGTTAGATATGGCTAAATTTATTTATTTCTTAACTATAAATTTGTATAGGTTCAAAAATCCAAATTACAAAAATTATGCGTAAGTTTTGATAAGTGTATTCGTTAAGTAGATGAAAACATAACCCTCTTTCTTCGCAGTCGGGAAAAAATGTACAGTAATTCTAAATAAGTAGGTACTCACTTCTAAAACATGGTTCGAAACGAATAGAAAGCTTTTTGGCTAGCGTCAATGGTGCGTTATTAAGTGACGCATACTGTACTTTACGTTTTTTGATGTGTAACATCTTTCCTCTCGCTTTCTGTCAATTTCTCCCACAAATTTCATAATTTCGTGAAAATGGGACGGAGTGTGTAACACGAAATTGGCCATCAGACTATCAACCTCAGAAAAATTAAGTAAATAGAATAATTTCAAATTTCAGTCAATTTGTGGAAGTAATTTTGTGAAAATAGGACGGGAGTGTGTAACACGAAATTGGTCATCAATGGTAATCAGAAAAATGAAGTAAATAGAGTCATTCAAAATGAAAATGTCAGATGTTACACATCAGGTTAGCGACTATTTTAAGGTTCTTACGTTTTTTTTTTCCTTCAGCATCTGCACAGTAATTACCTACTGTCGAGCGGTTTGGTAGGATCGTGTAGAAGGCTTTACATGGTAATATGTTAAGTGTCGTGCATATTTTGGGCAGCAGTGGACTACGGCCTTTACTTACAAATATCAATGAAATTCAGACTTTATTACTTAATAAACAAAGACGACTTTACAATGATAAATTGAAACAATTCAGCAGTTTTGTGTTACATTACAAAAAAAAACATTATGAACCTTTAACAAAACTTAACTTAAGATTGCTCTTAATGATAGTGACTTATGCTTACTTGCACCAAATTTTCAAAGTTCCTAAGCAATTACTGTACTCGCTTAGTCCAGATTCAGACCGTTAAGAACTGTCAAGCGAGTAAAATAATTGCTTAGGAACTTTGAAAGTTTGGTACAAGTCGGCATTAAAATTTCAAAAACTTAAAATCGTTCACGCTTTTCTACGCAAAATAAATTATCATCACAAATTAAAAACATAATGTTATAAGTTACTTTTACGACATGGCTTACAACTGAATATTTTGATATTTCGAAAATGTTGACCAAAATGAGTGAACATTTTTATTTTGATCGATCACAACTGTTTTTAGTGACAAGTTTAATCAAACAAAAATTAGTGACGAAAATCTTAAAATGGTGACCAAAATTAGTCAACAATAATATTTTGATGGATCACAAACATTCGTTTTTAGGGACAATTTTAATCATAAAAAATTGGTGCCGAAACTCTTAAAAATTGTGACCAAAAAGAATACAAACACCCGGCTTTAGGGACAATTTTAATCATACCAAAATTGGTGACGAAAATCCTCATAAAATTTACAAATAAGTGACGACTTACGAACTTTACATGCACTGAATTGACACTAGTTTAGACTACGGGAAGACTATTTTGACACTAAAATTTCAATAAAAAAAAATTGGTTGTCTGTTAAGTTGGTTTACGGACGATAGTTTAACGAGACTACAAGCGTCACGGGACAATGAGCGTTACCGGACAATGACGTCAACGTTTTCGTGCATGCAGCCGGCGTCCATCAATTTATTAGATGTAATCACGTAAAAAAAACACTGAATCTGCTGAATGAATTTAATTGAGCCTAGCCATGTCGTATGCTTCTTAAAAAACTTGGCTTAAAATCCTGTAAGCTTATTTTCAAAAGGATAGGTATGACTTAAGGGGAATCCTCAAATCCGAATTTCATACAAAATGTTTCGGACAAATACTCAAAAAGTACGCCGTATTATAGTAATTTCTTCACACTATTCGTTTCGTCTATTTTTTTTTAATTTCGTCAACAAAAAAAAGTGAAAGGTTTCATACTTTAATTTAGATTTTAAACGTGTTTTAAAATTAACCCTACTAACTTAAAAACACGTATAAAATCTAAATTAACGTATGAACCCTTCATTTTTTTGTTGACGAAATCAAAAAACATGGACGAAACGAATAGTGTGAAAAAATTACTATAATACGGCGTACTTTTTGAGTATTTGTCCGGAATTCGGATTTGAGGATTACCCTTAACTCTGACTAGCGTTTGACGAAAGTGCAGATTAAATTATCTGTTTTTACCATAGACCTAGGTTCATGTCACTGACAAATCGTACAAGGTCGGTAACGAAAGCTGGCGCTGTCAAATTACTCACACTAATGCAAATCCAGTATTACTATTAAACAATTTATAAACAGTAGCAAAGGCAAAACAATAACTGTCTCCTTCATACTCATAAGCTTGGGCGGGCGCGAGAGAGACAGACAGACTTTTCAAGATGCGCATGTCGTGTGACGTCACGCCACGCTCTTATGCCTAAATCACACGAACCGAGTACTCGGCCGAGACAGTGCTCTCGGCAGAGTAGTGTACTCGGAGGAGTAGAGTACCTAGAGAATACTCGGTACGTATGAACATAGCGCCAAGAGCTCGGCTGAGCGAGTGACGTAAGCATTCACTGTCTCGGCCGAGTAACATTTTACTGTCTCGCCCGTTTGCTCGGTACGTGTGATCTAGGCAGTATTCAGTCACTACACAAGCACACGTGTGAATGTGTTGCACATGCCAGCTTTCGGTGACAGACCTGTAACTGTGAAATGGTAAACGTAATGTCGTGAAGATATTTTTAGTAAAAATGCTCAATTATAAAATGTACTTATTTCGTTGCATTATTAAATGTTGCTTAGAAAAAGTCTAATGCCTACTTGCACCAGACTGTCAAAGTTCCTAAGCAATTACTTTACTCCCTTGGTAGTTCTTAACAGTCCAGATTCAGACCATTAAATTGGCAGTTCTTAAACTGCCAAGTGAGTAAAGTAATTGCTTAGTGAAATTTGAAAATTTGGTGCAAGTCGGCATAAGTATTTAGGAACAGTATTTTTTTTTTAGTTTTTGGCACTTAATCTCAATAAGTTTCTATTTTTGCGACCTACTGTTTTACTTGTGCGTAAGTTAAAAGGTACTTTTGGGCGTTAAGATTTTTTTGTTTCAACAGTAAAATTTTACTTTTTATAAAAAATAGTTTTCTCTTATGTAATAAGTAATAACATTTTAAAAATTGCCGTAATTGTCCTAAAAATTGCGTCCGTAATTAAGTAGAAATGGTAACACAAGTAGCTTTTAAATCTAAGTTATTTACAATAAACTTAAGCACAAAATGTTATTTTTACGGAAAAAAAGCCTCTAATGATAATTACAAAAGTTGGAAGATTTATTTATAAATTTTTTTAGGAATAGTTTTTAAGCTGCAATATTATTCATAATAATAGTTTCCATTTTCTGCAGACCCACGGATTTCATAAAATATACGAAAATCCGTTAGCTTATAGTCCATTCAGTGTTTTATATTTTTTTGTAACAAGTAAAAAAAAAATTTTTTTTGAGGTACGTAGAAAATTACGAACACTGGATGTACTAATCTGTTTTATTTTGGGTGTTTTCAATTCCACAGACAATTTTATAGATTGCCACGAGTAAATATTTATTTATGCATTAAAATAGACATATTGAAAAGGAAATTATGTATAATTTTATGCATACCTATATTATTTTAATATGTAGTCGCGATTATGCAATCAACCATTTTATGAGCCAAAAGTTTTGAAAGCCAAATCTCATTTTATTGATTTTCCATTCAATTTTTTTTCTAATAAATCTAGTAACGGTCTTTCACTAATCGCAAAAAAAACATAAAAAAGAACATTCTACTTATATTTATTATTATTTACAACATAATTATTTACATTCAGTGAGGTAATGAAACTACATAACTAATGGACTGTATTGTTTAAAAAAAATGATTGTTCATAAAATATTTATGCTGCCGGAATAGAACCCGCGACACCGGTGTAGTAGTCAAACACAAACCAGTAAGCCAGTGACATCAGAAGCAGCGTTTTTTTGTGAAAAATACAGTCCAAAATAGGCTAAAACTAATAATTTCAGTTCTGTCTGACAAAAGTAACTAACTAACAAAATACACGAAAAAGTTACGATTTTTTTATTACACGAAGACATTTTGTGTCTCTGAAGTTATTTGCAGAACAATTTTCGAGTCAAAGTGATTTCTACTTGCACATAACTTCAGACATTCAAAATTCCATCGCACTTATTTTTTTGCAACAAAATTGCCATTCAAAAAACTTATGCACACTTTACACATCTTTCAAAAGTCACCTAACTATACAATTATAATGTAATGAGCAAAATCAAACTTGAATACTAACTAAATTCATTTTACGTTCTGAAATTTAGAATCACTACAGACTAAATTTCATTATAGGAATTATTCGAAAATGAACAAATTCGTGCACAAAATACACACACATACGTTTTTTTTCCGTAAGTTTCTTCGAGAATTTGAAGGCTTGAAACCGAAATTGACATACATCTTTATGTGGCAGGCTTTTAACAAATAGTCCATAATTTCAATTTAATAAGTTTAATTTAAATTGAATGCTCAAGATTTAACTTGCCTTAAGAAATGACTTGGCTTTAAGATACCTTCTTATGTATCATTACATTGATTTAATTCAAATTATTTTATTGCACATGTCAAATAAATAACATTGCACAAAAGGTGAATGTAGACATTATAATGTCTAAGGTTCAATTCCCACTGGAATAGTAGAGGCCAGCAGAGGCCAGCAGAGGCCAGCAGAGGCCAGTAGCAGCATAGCTTAATGCACACAGATCTTTAGGACAGAAAAATCCATTGGTGTACGACCGGGTTCACGACCTTTAAACACCACGGTTTATATATAAAGAACGAAAAACATTCTACGTTGAATGTATGAAGTTACAAAACGTAACGTTAAACATTTTATGGTAATGAGGGCTTTTCAAGGAGACATTAAAAAAAAGTAATTGCCATAAACTTAGATAGATGGCGCTGTATGAAACGAAAGTGTCAAAAATTTAACAAAAAAAATAACAGAAAATTTCGTTGTTTATTATGACACTTGACAATTGAATTTTGTGCAGCGCCATCTAGTGACCAAAATAAAACGTGTGATTGTTTTTTTATTGAGAAGCCCTCGTTAAAAATGTGTGGTGTATATTTACTGTTTAAAAATGTTAATCTGCTACCTACATTCGGGTATTGCACAACCCTGAGTATACTTAAAATATAAATAAGTATTAATAGGAAAAAGTATGTATTAAAACTATACACAAAAAAGTTGCCACTTTTACCGCGCACTTAAACGTCACTATGACATTGACAGATACATGCCACTGTCAATAAATTGAGCGCTTCGAGAAATGTTAGTCACAAAAAAATATACACTTACATAATATCTTAGCCACTTTCACTATAAACGTTTGTTCGTATTTATTTACACATATAATTGCCACTAAAACACCATTAACCACTTTTGCACAAACAGGCTAAAATAATACAACGAATGACGCGAAAAACGTAGCGCAAGTTGAAGTCAGGGCTTGGAGCTTCCAACCTCAAGCCCTTACCATCAACTGCGATGGTAAGCGTCGGCCATTGCGTTAATATAAGCCATCGTCAAGGGTTGGGGTCGTCTTTCTTGCGTTGGCTGAGTTTCTTCTTCATTTCTAGCAGCATTTGTTCGAATGACATATCCTCAGAGCGTCGGGTCGGGGGAGCCCCTGCGCCGTGGAAGGCACTTTCCGTGTACTTAGCTTCAATGCCGTCTGAAAACGAATTTATGATTAGCAGAATCCTATGGTGTTAGGACTAGTAATTGCCATTGAGTAGGGTTGTTGAAAATCATGATTTTATTAAAGAAAATCTAAATAATTGCATTGTTTTGATTAAAATCAGATTTTTTGCTTTTTTTTTAATTTTCGTACTGCCTACGATGTCCCACGCTTTGTAAATTTACAAAAGTGTGTTTTTAATGTGGGCCAAATACGATTTCGCGCTAAACCCTAGCATCATTCAAACGTGCTTAACGGTGAAGGAAAACATTGTGAAGTAACCGGCATGGCATAGAACCTAAAAAAATCGAAAACATGTGTCAAGTGCACGAAATTGAGGCATACTTGAAATCTTTTTACCACACTGCACTGGTTCGAAAGAACTAGTGCCACGATAAGAATAAGAAGAATTCAAACAATCCATATTTTCGCTTATCAATAAATATATATAGGAAAGAACGAAAGAAAAATGTTTTTATTTCTCAGAAATACATTAAAACTCAGGTAGGTATTCTCATTTATACTAGGTTAAATTTAACTACCTAGAGCACAAATAACACACCACAAAAAAAAACGAAACAAAACAATCATTGCAAATTATAAAAAAATAAAAGTATAGCAAGACTTCTTAGGGATATGTCCAGCTATTAGTTAGTTACGTTTAGAAGTGGCAGCCACTTCAACCGCCGACCACGCGTCCCTATGTCCAGCTATCAATTAGCTATGTTCGGTCCTAACCTAGATCCGCGTAGCTCTGTCTGCAGAAGGCCCTGTGTCCTCCGAAGCCGACGTCATACTTCAGGAAGTGGCAGCCACTTCAACCGCCGACCACGCGTCCCTATGTCCAGCTATCCATTAGCTATGATCGGTCCTCACCTAGATCCGCGTAGCTCTGTCTGCAGAAGGCCCTGCGTCCTCCGAAGCCGACGTCATACTTCAGGAAGTGGCAGCCACTTCAACCGCCGACCACGCGTCCCTATGTCCAACTATCAATTAGCTATGTTCGGTCCTCACCTAGATCCGCGTAGCTCTGTCTGCAGAAGGCCCTGCGTCCTCCGAAGCCGACATCGTACTGCGGGAAGGTCGCGGCCGCTTCCACCGCCGACCACGCGTCTCTCGGACGTTGGTAAGTCACGAAGCCGTATCTGGTACTGTAAAAAGTAATACGTTAATAAAATAGACTAGTTTGGATTACTCGGGGATAATAGGATATTAATCGCTTCGTCTGGATGGAGCAAGGACCTTCAAACTAGGTCTCTGATCCAAATATACATTTGTAAGGTGAAGTTGCGTGCAGAAGTTGTACAGAGTAGCAAGATAGCAGATTCTTGATTCTCACATATATATTTTAACTATTTATATTCGAGTATATTTGACTAATAATAGATTTACTTATAATTGAATGAATGAATGATTTATTTAGTTATACATTCTTGCAAAACATTCCAGTTCGGTCACCACCTTATTTCATTGGAGCTACCTTCACAAAACGTTGTACAAATAACACTATCTTGCTTCTTCTTCTTATAGTGTCACTAGTTTTTTCAAACCAGTGTGGTGAAAAGATCTCAAGTGCGCCTCAAAAAGGCTCCTTTCGTGCTACCCCGCGTCCCTCCCACACAAGAGCTACCTCCTTGTGACTCACCCGTCCTCCTTGCTATGCAGCCGCACCTCCAGCACATGGCCGAACTTGGAGAACTGTCCCCGCAGGGTAGCCTTGGTGATGTCCTTCTCCAGTTTACCCACGAACACTATCCTGCGTTCTTCTACTGGTGTGTTATTCTCTCTGTAACAATCATCATAATCATTACAATAAGAATAAAAATTATTTTATTTTATTCCATAAAAAACACAGTTAACACAGTTATAAAAGTAGTAGATAGATAGATAGATAGATAGTAACTCTTTATTGTACACCCCGAGGAAAAATACATTATAAAAGGAAACAAATAAAAAAACCAAAAATAATAGAGGCTACAATGGGCGGCCTTATCGCTAAAAGCGATTTCTTCCAGGCAACCTTTGGAACCAAATGGAGAGGAGTGATAGTAGTTGGCGTCTGGACGGGTGAGTCGTAATAAAAATATGTATGATACATACATACAAATATTTACACAGATACACAGATACCTACATACTATATATTATAATATATAATATACATAATATATATTATATACCCTAATTATTAATAAAACGTTTATGACAGCAATTTCAACTTCTCTAAATAGAAGTTCTTTACAGAGTGCTTAAACATAGGCAGCGACCGTATTGTTCGCAAAGATACTGGTAGTTCATTCCACAATTTAACAGCTTGCACAGAGAACGAGTCATAGTAGAAATTGGTGTTAGACATCGGTATACTGAGTAGTAGGTACGTACATAGGTATAAAAATGATGACCACTCAGCATATGCTGCAGCGACATAATACAATGCCAATCAACTATTCAATAGAACATTTATTCCATTCAAAATGTATGGCTTCAAAGATTTCATGAATATCTGGATAAGAAGTTAATTTCTCATAAAGAATACAAATATTCACTTACATGAGAAAACTAAATAATAAGAAAAACAATAAACATTCACACACTCACACCCCTGCACTAGGATTCCCTGTGTCGCAGGTGGCATGGACACATACAAGACATCACAACATCCAAGACCCGAGAACAAGCATTTGTGTTCGTCACAAATATTTGCCCCGGCCGGGGATCGAACCAGGAACACCAAGCTTCGTAGGCAGGGTCACTACCAACTAAGCCACGGTGTCGTCGTAAATAAACATAAAGTAACTAGTAACTTAAGTTCTTTAACATTTAATTGATGGGCAATGGGAATTGATTGTATCATACGTTGAACTTACGCGACAATGTAGGTTAGGTAATTTTATACTAACATATTTTAAACAATTTTTCTGTTTACAATACTCAAGTTTTTTACAATACTTGGTTACAATACTCTGATATAATCAAGGTTTTTCATAAACATACAACAACCGTCCTCAATCGACCTTTTCTAGTGACCGTAGGCACAACTTAAAAGTCACAGGGAAGCGAAATACGCAATTTTGTTCACTTCAACGACTTTTTATTTCAGTTCTTTTGATTTAAGGGTAATCCTCAAATCCGAATTCCATACAAAATATTTCGCACAAATACTCAAAAAGTACGCCGTATTATAGTAATTTCTTCACACTATTCATTTCGTCCATGTTTTTTGATTTCGTCAACAAAAAAATATAAGGGTTTCATACTTTAATTTAGATTTTATACGTGTTTTTAAGTTAGTAGGGTTAATTTTAAAACACGTTTAAAATCTAAATTAAAGTATGAGTATTTGTCCGAAACATTTTGTATGGAATTCGGATTTGAGGATTCCCCTTAAAAACTAAACTACGGAACCGATTTTGATACAATTTCTATTGGACCAATCTGAAAGTATAACCTCTCAAAACAAAAAAAGATTTTTTTCAAATCGGTTTATAAACAACAAAGTTCTGAGGTAACAAACATCTGAACAAAATACATATAATATGTGAAAATGGAGGAGCCACGGTCGTATAGACCGGATTGTGATGGAGAAGTCGTTTTACCCGAAAAGACTCGAGATCTACATATATGGCTTGCGTGTCGAGATAAAGAAAAACAACCGAATTGAGAACCGCTTCCTATTTTGAAGTCGGTTGAAAAACATTTATTCCACTCAAAATGTATGGCCACCTCAAAGATTTCATGAATATAATGTATGAATGAACACGTGTCTACGTGGTTCTAAAACTGAATGACAACGCGAAGGCAACTGAAATCACATGTTGACCTACTTACGCTCAATTCATACATTCTTTCCACAATTTTTTTTAAAACGACACGGATGGTCGAGTGGCAAGTGTGTTTGTCTGCCGTGCGGGTGTCGCAGGGTCCGACTTCCGTGCAGGACAAATATTTGTGTGATGAACATCATTGTTTGTCCTGAGTACATTCATACTCACTTTTATATATATTTATTTTAAATAGGTTGAAAAAAAAAATTGGTTGCCTGTAAAGTTTGTTTACGGACGATAGTTTAACGTGACTACCAGCGTAACGGGACAATTAGCGTTACCGGACAATGACGTCGATTTATCAGACTTAGTCACGTCATTTTTTTATTTACGTTACTGCGCATGGTTACTGTACGTGTAGTCCCTCTCAGGTACCTTACTTTTTACTTCTGCGCAATAACAGTCAGCGCTAAAGTTACGTGCCGCTACTTGTAGGTAGTATATATATCCCGATATAGTGACAACAGGTGGACGCTTCTGACCACCACTTGGAGAGGATCAGCAGGAAGACAGAAGGTGGGAAGACCAATTAGAACGTGGGCTGATGATATCACACAAGTAGCAGGCAAAACCTGGACATCACTCAACCGCGAAGAATGGAAGAAGCTGGAGGAGGCCTTCACCCGAAGAGGGATCCACATCTTAAACAAAGACACTTACCAACTAACAACTAGCTTAAGTAAAAACTAACACCAACTTACTAACATTAATGTAAAATAACCAATTAGGATGTCGGAAATAAAGGCTATTTTATTTACTTATAGGTAGTTAAATATTATCTCGACTACGACAACAGAATCGTTCTTGACAACAGAAACACAGATAAACTTACCCAAAACCAGCTGGAATGTTACGTAACATTAGTGTTGATAAAACGTCATACATTACATTGTATTAATATCATTTGTATTATCAACAGACTTAAAATAATCAAGGTTTTACAAAAACATACAACAGTCGACTTCAATGTACAGACAGCATCATAGATAAGTATCCCCCTTGCATTATAATACCCAGCTTCAAATCCCTTCAAATCACCGCCCGGCGGCGTATGGAGAACCACATCCACTCTTTGTTAGGGTTAAGCTCGCCTTTGTACATGTATTCTTTTATATTTTATACTATATCGTGTTTTTTATGTACAATAAAGAATTACAGAAAAGTTATGCCTTTAAAAAATAGATTATATTTGTATAACCGTATGTAAGCCTAAAAATAATTTCAAGTATGACAATTTTTGAAAGGACTTATAGCTGGGTGTCTTGTGCAAGCGGGATACTTATCTCTGACGCTGTCTTTACAATCGGACGGTTTGAGTGACCGTAGGAACCACTGACAAGTCACAGGGAAGCAAAATACGCAATTTTGTTTACTTCAACGTCATATTTTTTTCAGTAATTTTGATTTAAAAACTAAAATACTGAACCGATTTTAATGAAATTTCTATGGGACCAATATGAAAGTATATCCTCTCAAACAAAGAGGTTTTTTAAAAACCCGTCTAAGAACACTCGGGTTATTGAGACGAATCTAACGATACCTTAACTGTCAAAATCCATTCAGCCATTAGGTAGATACAAGGTGACACGATTATCAGATTGCAAGGCAAGGGCCTTATCCACTCGGCCACCACGTCCTCAAAACGTGGTAAAAAATAATAGTAATATAAAAACTCACCTATCCTCAGAACTGAAGCTCCTGAAGCACTTCTTCCATGGTTCTTCAGCAAACGGACTACTTGATCGTCTGGATTTACTCGACACTGACGAATCGGATGACGAAGATGATGACGACGATGACGAACTGGGAATGGTGACGGAAAACATCAGTGTCATCGCCTATTTAGTGACGGTATTCGCTCAGATCCAAATGTACATATAAACGTAGCAATAAGATAAGAATAATAAAAATTATAAGAGATTTTTAAGTGTGATCAATGATCATGCTATCTATAATAACGCTTCGAGAATATAGCAAAAGGAGACGTCAAACGTCAGAATCTACAAACATAAATTTCTGCCATTTTTTAAGGGGGACGAGGTAAACACGCATTGCACACGCGCCTTACAAAATATTATTCATGTAAACGCACACTATAATAATATCGCACACCAAATTAAAATATGCACACAGTTATCAAATACAGCGTATAGTTTTATTTAACGTGAATGGCCAAGAAGGTTATACGGCCAACAAACGGGTACGCCTTGCATTAACATCTCCTTTGGCTAGATTATCGAAGATAATACCTAAATATAACAAATGAAATAAAATATATTGTTTATTGCATGAAGTATTAAACTCAATTAATGGTCATACTTGATGACGCCTGTAACTTTGTTTGCATTGCGAATTAATAAAAATCCTTCTTAGTACGAAGGCTTCACGGTTTAATAGCGCTCGGCGAATGTGGAGGGGTGCTCTGCGCAAGTGAGGTAAGGCGAGACGGCGGCAAGGTGGCTAAGCGACCAATAGACGCCGGCGCCTTCCCCGTCGCGTCGCACCCCTCCCGCCAAACATATCTAAACATCGACTTCTGCGTATTCAAAGTGCTATTAAACCGTGAGGATACCTGTACGCGCCTACGCTTAACACACACACAGACACACCCTCCAAGTTTCAAGTCTCTACGTTCTGCGGTTTGGCCTGTACGTTGTCTGTCAGTCAGTCAGGACCAAGCCTTTTATAGATAAAGATAAAAAAAATATTTCATACATGAATTTAGAAAACGAATAATGTAGATTTTTCATGAATATGACGCTGTTTCGATATAGATTTTCGATATACATACATTCATATTAATAATAGTCTCACAATTATTTCAAGAGTTACATTTCGGCTGTACACAGATATTATGCCTGCATTCTTGTTTATGGCTCGTGATATAGGTCATCAACGAAAGCTGGCGCTATCAAAGTACTCACACTAATGCAATTTCACTACACTTTGACAAATTTAGAAATTAATTTTGACAGGTCACCAAAGGGACACGCGGCGTTCTTATTCACATACACTACACAAGCGCATGTGTGAATGTGTTGTTCATGCCAGCTTTTGTTAATATACCTGTAGGAACAGTACTTACCTAGAAGACGACGAATCAGAGCTTTCGGATACTGTAGGTTTCCTCAAGGGAGGTGTCATAGATACGACTGTCTTCTTTTCAACTTTCTGAGGGCTGGCTTTGGCTTTCTTAGCGACTGGGCTTTTAGACCTTTGCCTAGAACGCGACTTCGAGCGTATATGCTCTCTCCTGGTAGAAGGAGATCGTCTTTTATGATACGATCTACTTCTAGAACGACGTTTCCTTTTGTACGGAGAATCTGATCTTCTGTATCTTCTAAACCGTCCGCGGGATCTAGATCGACTGCGGGTCGGCGAGCGTCTTCTTCTACGACTTCTTGAAAGAGATCTGGATCGTCTTCTGTACTTTTCGTAGCGATCTTTAGATCTTGAACGATTTTCTTTCGATAGTGAACGCTTCTCAGGTCTGTCTGGTTTGACCTGTTCTTTGGGTCTATCTTTGACTCTAACTGGGCTGCACTCGCTTGACATTGACATATCGCTATCGTTTCTTCTTCTGTTAACCGAGGATTTTTCTTTAGCTATCGTCTTAGCTTTGGAAGTTGTGTTTTCTGTGACTGGGTCCGTTTGTATAGTGATATTGGCGGATATGGGTTTGTTTCTGTGCTTGCCGAGGTGTAGAATTATCTTATCTTCGCCGTGATCTGCTTTCGCATCATAGTCTCTGACTATGGTGGGCCGTCCAAACTTGAAAACTTCGCGTTTCTCGACGGGTGATCTAGGTTTAGAATGCTTCCGTTCGTGTTTCTCAGTCTCTTCATCTTCAGGAGCTTTTTTCATCACTACATCTTGTATGCTAGCAAAGAGCGAATTGCTAGAAATATTTTTATCAACTTGTTTGCCAACGCTCTTCAATGTAGCCGTTATATCCTTAAATCTCTCTTTATCTATCTTAGTTTCAGCATGCTTCTTATCTTCGACATGTCGCTTATCTTTCTTCATCGAATCAAAAACGTTGTGTTTGAGAACGTTTTCAGATTTGGTTATCTTGAAATTGATGCGCGCTTTCGGATCTACGGGCGGGGAAGGAGATTTCTTTTTGTTCTTTTCGATTATTTTCTTTTCAGCCTCAAGTAAGTTTTTGAATATTTTCTCGTCTGTATTTGTTCCAACGCTAACTAGAATAATTTCATCATAGTCAGCTGGGAGATGGGGTTTTTCAACGGGGGCTGGTACCGGTTCAGGTTGCGTCATTCCAACGATTTTTTGCATTTCGGCGTCGCTTATGAGAGGTTGTAGCTGCAAGTTATCTACTTTAGGTATCTTGCTCATGACAATATCTTCATCTCTTTTTCTCAAAGCTTCGGCCTTTTGCTTTTTGGCGTTGGCGACGATTTTTCTGGACGCTTCACGGATAGGATCATAAAATGGTTTTGGAGGTTCGTTTGTTTTGTTAGTAACCATTATTCCATTAGGGAAGGAGTTGATGGGTTTTGCCATCTTATCAGAGTTCAAAGCATGAGGCATGTCGGGAAATATGGACTCAGGACTGACGGCCGCAGAGCTGCTGTTAGAACTAACGCCCCTTCTCAATTTATACTCTTGAAGATTGAGTTTCTTCTTCTTGTTTGGCTCTTCCTTCTTTACTTCATCGGCTTTGTTCAATTCTTCTTCGAATGCACTGATTTCTTTCTTTATTGGCACTGTCTGTGGTATTTTAACGTCTTGTTTATTACTAAAAAGCGCTGTATAAAAATGTTCGTCTTTATTCTCATCTTTTGGACGGGTTTCCTCTTTCACACTCGCATTGACTTTAACAGCTTCTTCACCGTTAATATGTTTATTCTTTATTCTATCTACATCTTTATAAATTTTCTCTTTTTCTTCTTTTATATGTTTTTCTTGTTTTATTTCGCTGACGTTTGGAACCTCACTAACACTACTACTAACTTTACACTTGTCTACACTATCGTTATGTTTATCTTTCTGAGAGTCTTTATGATCACAGTTGAGAATAACTTCAGATTTATTTTTAATAGTTAACTTAATGCTACCGTTTGAATTTTGACTACAAGGAGTATCACTTGCTTTAGAAGCACATTTGTTAATCACAGAACTGTTACTTTTATCAATAACTACATCGTTAGATACACTGTGCGTAGGGGAAAGTTTTTTACGACAGTTTGACTGCGCGGGGGGTTTCACAGCCGGTCTTGCGCTAGTTTTCTTTTTCAATTCACTGTCACTCATAACTTTTTTGTTTTTAGCGTCTTTTTTGTCGCCCTCATCGTCGCTGCTGAGGTTGTAGACAACCTTTTTATTTTTGCAGGAACGATGTCGCGAGTTTAGAATCTTGCTGTTGCTGGAGAGCACTTCGGGTTTGAGAAGGCTTTGCCCTCCCTTCAAGTTGGGAAGACTGTGTCGTTTTTTGGACGAGCAGTAGTCATGATCGGAATGGACAGGGCTTGGCGATCGCCTGACGGCTGAATTGATCGTCGTCGGCATCTGTAATAACGTCAACAAAGGTGAAACTGCCCTGAGATGGATCTGAGGAATACCTGTGACAAAAATGTAGACTTACCAGAATTTGCCGCATCTTGTTGTTCTTGAGTTGCACGCCGGCGTCTTGAATCCTCATCCCATTGGTCAAACTCTTGTTTAACTTCTTCTGCTCTTCGATAGGCGCTATCCTCAAAGGCTTCTTGCTTTTATTCATCTTTTCTGTTGCCTCGAACTGTTCGAGAAGCGAACTAAGATTGTTCGCTTCCAAAACTGGTATTACTGTATCGTTGCACGATTCCACGTCAACAAAGTCATCCAGATCAGCTGGAGTTACTTTAGGCTCAGTAACTATAGATTTTGTATTTCCAGGCTTGATGGCAAATGGTTTAACAACCACTGGTTTTACAATGACTGGCTTCGCAATGGGGACAGCAGGTTTTGGATCGATGGAAATCACTTTTGCCCTGTTGAATTTGCAATCTAACGGGACAACTTTAGTTTTACGAGGGGCTTCTACAACCAATTTTTTGGGGGTAGCTTGGGAACCTAACACCGCTGCTTTTTCCTTTCGTGGTAGGTCCTTGCGTGAGGGAGATGGAGTCTTTTCCACGCAAAAATCAAGCACTTTGGAAGCAGGGATAACCGCAGATAGAGGCGTAGATGTCAGTTCTCTAAATGAATCATTCGCCGGTATCTCGCTTAAAGTAGATTCTATTGTGTGTTCTATTTCCATGTCCTGAGGGTTCAAATCATCATCTTCTTTCTGAATCTGTGGCTCAGGTTTGTTGTTTGTTATTAAGAAGCTGTTCACGTCTTCATCTGTTAGGGTACGCGGGATGTCGTCGCTTTTATTGGCATTGTCTGATTTGTCCTTGTCACTTTCGAACGCAAGATCTGACAGGTCCAAATTCAGATCTTCAAAACTCAGGCATGTTTTAGCGTCATCTATGTCCATACAGATGTTTTGCATCGGCGATTGTGGCAAGGAACAAGACTTTTGTATGCTTTTTAATTTAGTATAGCTCATTTCTTCTAGTAAATATCGCTTCAGTTCATCTATGTTGGGTAACACTTCCAAGTCAGATTCATTTATAGATACGTCTGCGTTATTTTCTGGTTCTACGTCTGGTGTATGTTCTGTCGCTTCAGGATCAACCTTCACTACCACTTTAGGTTTTTCCTTTTTCATGTTTTTACCTATTACGAGAAATTCATCGACATTAGGAAGCTCATCCGGTATAATCCGGAAATTAGTACTTGCTTCCTCTGGCAGTTTGTGTTTTATGAAAAAATCGTCTACATTCGGTATCGCAGTAGATTCCTTGCCTTTGTCTTTTATAAAGTACTCGTCTACGTCTCTCACGACCGGCCCATCTACAGACAATATGTATTTTTCTTTGATAAAGTATTCATCTACATTTGATACAACTGGCGTGTCTAAATTCAGATCTATGCCATTCGAATCTGGCGCTGAGTCGGTTCTGTACGTAGTACGATTGTTCAACTTGAGTTGATCTTCAGTATTAAGATATTCGCCATCATCGTAGTTTTCTACTTTCTCTGTAACGTTATCTTGTTGGTTACTATCATCGTCTGAAGACGCTTCTATTAGTTCTAAGTCAGGGTTAACTTCGTAAACAGTGATGACGTCATAGTCGTGGCCTTCTACAAGACTGTTGTCCTCGAGAGCGTTTGATTCTCTGCTATTGCCATTTGCTTTGACTGGTACATCGACTGTTACTGAATCATCGTCGAAGTCTATGCATTCATCGTCGTCGACATTGATTTCTTGCACGATAAGCTCATCATGATCTGTCTTCTGCTCGACAAGGTTTTCATCCGGGTCTTCCCCGTCTGAACTCTCATCTTCAGAGCTTGTGTCTTGACTCGATTGAGTGGTGTTGATCTGAAATTAAACGATACCCAATACAGATATTACGCTTGCCCATAACAAAAAAGTTCATAGAAGTATAATACGGTTAGTGTGATACTGTTACAGCGCTCACAAGTTTTATAGTTTAAACCGGAACACAGTAATAGTAACACATAAACTTACTTGCCGGTTAGATACCTGGCAGCGTATTGGTACCTATACCGACAGAAATACCTATACCGATAGAAAGGCAGAATCTTAGGAATCAAACTGAAAATCTATATCTACTAGACAGAAGGTTAGTATGTCATGATAAAGAATATTCAGATAGACAAACGGTTAAATCTTATCTTAACTGCTATCATCTAGTTCGATATATCATTTATGCTTGGCGATAACGTCACTAACCGTTCAAATTATTCTTTATCTAGGTGTGATAAGTTTTAAACGCATCACAACACCAGATTCGATAAAAAGTTATAATACTTTTTAAAAGAACTGGGATTTGAAATAAAAATATGTATAGCTTAATTATTATTGCTCATCTGTTTATCTCCATATTACTCGAATGTATTGTTACTCGAAATAAATGTATTTAATATTTTAGTATAACAAGTTATTTTTACAAGAAAAAAGATAATACCCACTGAAGCGCATTCAAGCACGTAGTACACGATCCGAATCATGATATGTTTGGACTAGAGTCCGAACCATGATATGTTTGGACTAGACTCGGGTAGCTATCGAGATACTAGTTACAAAGGTTCATACTAACGGTGTGGTTCTGCCACTCCTCACCGTTGCTGCCTTCGCTCTGCGCTAGCGACGGCGTCCGCAGCGCGATCTGCGCGTATTCAGGGCTCTTCTGCGCGCTGCCTTCCGAGGATATAGAGTCACTTTCCGCGCCCATAGACTCATGCAGCTATCGAGGTACTAGGTACAAAGGTCCATACTCACGATCTGGTTCTGCCACTCCTCACTGTTGCTGTCTTCGCTCTGCGCTAGCGACGGCGTCCGCAGCGTGATCTGCGCGTATTCAGGGCTGTGCTACGCTCTGCCTTTCGAATATAGGGAGTCGCTCTCTACGCTCATAGACTCATGCAGCTATCGAGGTAATAGTTACAAAGGTCCATACTCACGGTCTGGTTCTGCCACTCCTCACCGTTGCTGCCTTCGCTCTGCGCTAGCGACGGCGTCCGCAGCGCGATCTGCGCGTATTCAGGGCTCTTCTGCGCGCTGCCTTCCGAGGATATAGAGTCACTTTCCGCGCCCATAGACTCATGCAGCTATCGAGGTACTAGGTACAAAGGTCCATACTCACGATCTGGTTCTGCCACTCCTCACTGTTGCTGTCTTCGCTCTGCGCTAGCGACGGCGTCCGCAGCGTGATCTGCGCGTATTCAGGGCTGTGCTACGCTCTGCCTTTCGAATATAGGGAGTCGCTCTCTACGCTCATAGACTCATGCAGCTATCGAGGTAATAGTTACAAAGGTCCATACTCACGGTCTGGTTCTGCCACTCCTCACCGTTGCTGTCTTCGCTCTGCGCTAGCGACGGCGTCCGCAGCGCGATCTGCGCGTATTCCGGACTGTTCTGCGCACTGCCTTCCGAAGATAGGGAGTCGCTTTTCGCTCGCATTATCTTATGACCGATGGAGCGGTAGCGCGCTTGGTGGTACGAGTTCAGAATGTGCGACTCCATGTCTGGAAGTAAAAAGTATTATTGAGTACCTATTATTATTTTTATTATTGGTGTATAGTATGTATTCAGTTCCGAATCTAAAAATCTATAAAACATTATCATTATGCCGATCAAATAAAAATGAACTTAACATTCTTATAATTACTAATAATTCTAAAATACAAAGTGACTATGATAAAAAAAAAACGTAATTAGCTATTATAATGAATCAAATTAGCTGAAAAAAATCTCTTTTTGGCGATAGCCCGTTGTCCACTATTTTTACCAATGTTTTCTACTTTCAGTAAATTTTTGTTTGTTTTTGTGATGGTGTGCAATATATATTATATTTATATATTTAATATATTATATTTTTCAGCTAATTTGATTCCTTTTAATAGCTAATTACGTTTTTTTTATCGTAAATTTAATAATCGTCTTAAGAAAGTCTAATGACTTTCTTTAGACGATTAATCGAATAAACGATTATTCTATGACCAATGTCATTGATTAACCTACTTAATGATTCTTACTTAAATTAAGATTTTAACTATTTCTCAAGAAAACCTTAAAAACCATCAACATTAGAAAACACTTTTAACTGTAACACCTTGATACAAGGTCTAAAATCCATTGAGTTTTTTCACCACAGCCTTCGACAAACATTCGTCTAGTTGAACCAGCTGTTCATTACTTCTATTGTGATCAAACTGAAATTATGCAACAATCTTGAAATTATGTCATTGACAGATTTCCACATAGCTGGACTGAGGCGACTGAGAACTTTAGGTCACTTTCCTTATGAATACGACACCTGCTGAAGACTTAACAGTCTCCTTAGGGGGCATCCATTAATTACGTGAGGCTTTTTGGGGGGTGAGGGGGTCGAGTCAAAACTAACCCAATCTCACGTGGGGAGGGGTGGTCTCGGAAAATGTCACGTAATTTTTTTTTCCGCAGGAAAGTGTAATGAATGATGTGAGAAAACTAGGTGAAATTCATCAAAAAAATGTTTCTCCACTAAAATATGACGAAAAATCTCACGTGATTAGGGGAGCAAGGGGAGGGGTTCGAAAAATCTCACGAAATCTCCAAAATTCGCCAAAATTAATGGATCACTTCACGTAATTAATGGATGCCCCCTTACCCTTTCGAGAATTCAGCAAAAGGAGGGGTTATACGTCAGAATCTGCTAACATAATTTTCTGCCATTTTTGACTGGGGACGAGGTAAACACGCATTACACACGCGCCTAACAAAACTTATTCATGTAAACGCACACTATAATAATCTCGCACACCATCTTATAATATGCACACAGTTAACAAATTCAGCCTATAATTTTATTTAACGTGAATGGCCAAAAAGGTTGACCCCTCCTTTTGCTGGATTCTCAAAACCTTACCCTAATAATTTCCTGCGATAAATTATCAGATAATCATCGCAATAATTATTAGTGAACATCTTAATGCATCTTAATAATAGCCAACCCTGCCCCTAACCAAAACGGTGCCACTTAGTTCCTTCCTCCCTAAAATTAACTTTAATTTATCTTAATATTTATTCTAACTTCGAACTTTTTGATTGTATTTTTTGTATTTTAATTTTTTTTTGATTAATTTAAGTAAGGTCTGTACTGTAGTCTGAAATCCCAAGAATATAAAATAGAGACCAATATTTTTTTCAAAAATACAAAAATTAAACTGGTTTCTTGAAGAGAATCACTTTTTTTTGTCTATGCCTGGTTATTATGGACTTAACCTTTTCAATGAAAAATCCTGTCAGTTAATATTTCAAAAGGTCTGTCATGTCAACCATCTGTTAATAACAAACTGTCACAACAAACCAAAAAAAAAAACAGCAAAATCAACAAAATAAAAAAAAAACTAATTTGTAACTTATTACTATTTTTTTCTTAGTTTATGTTGAAACAGATAGCTGGAGAAAGGTTAGTGCCAAAATATTAGAAGATAATAATATGAACTTTGGCCTAGGCATTCCTTTGCATACCTAGCAGGTACCTAATCCTACTCGATACCAAGTACTTTTGGTGTATAGGTAGGTATTTCAGGTTGTGCTACTTATTTTGAGGAGATTGGAGTGAATGAGGGGCGGTGCATACGAGACGTGGAAGGAGAAGCGCCGTCCAATATGAGAGGAATGATCGTCAGCTGGGTCGCGGAAGGCTTTTGCTCCCGTGGCCCAGCAAGAATGGCGAGAGAGGAACACCGGAGGGGTTTTAGTGGGTATTCCGTCCTCCCATGAGGGCGGCGAGTCCCACATAACTCCGGTCCCCCCGACCGGTTTATTCGTAAATGAATTTCCCCTCTGAAGACAATAAAAAAAAAAAAAGGTATTTCAGGTTAACCAATCTACAAATTAATTTTATAATTGACTAGCTAACTTTTTTCTAGTATTTTCAAAAATCCTAACTTGCTTTCAGCTCTTGACTTTGAGCTTCAAGTTTTAAGTCTCTACGTTCAGTGGATTGGCCTGTACGTGGTCTCTCAGTTGGTCAGTCATTTGGGCCCTAGCTTTTTATACATATTTATTGAATTATATTGATTGATTGAGTCTTTTTAACATTATTAAGGCCACTGACAATGCAGTTGAGCAAGCCTGTCATCTTTCTAAGATCATTTAATGTTACCATCGACTTACTAAAAAGAACATTATTAATTCTGAACTTTGACGACACCGATGGTAGAATGGCAAGTGTATTGGACTGCCACGCCTGGTGTTGCGGGTTTGATTCCCGCTTCAGGACAAACATTTTTGTGATGAACATCGGTGTTTGTCCTGAGTCTGGGTGTTTTCTATGTATTATATGTATGTATTTACAAAAAAAAAGTATATAAGTATTGTATCAGTTATCTAGTTCCCATAGTACAAGTTCTGCTTAGTTTGGGGTTAGATGACGTTGTGTGAAATGTCCAAAATATTTATTTATTTATTAATTATTTCAACCATGTTGCGAAGGATGCAGAGACAACCCTATAATATTAGAATAACAGGCAACTATCAATCTACTTCCATATAAATTACTCAGTGTAATATATAACAGAGGTAACAGGTAATATATTGCCCAATTACCCAAGTTACAATTCCCCAAAGGTTTTTTAGACCTACATAAATAAATAACTAGCTTCTTCTTATCGTGTCACTAGTTTTTTCGAACCAATGCGGTGAAAGGATTTCAAGTGCGCCTCGAAGAGGCTCCTTTCGTGCACTTGACACATGTTTTCGAACTTTTTAGGTTCCATGACATGCCGGTTTCCTCACGATGTTTTCCTTCACCGTTAAGCACGTGTTTATATGCACACATAGATTTTTTGAACAGAAAAATCCATTGGTGCACGACTGGGTTCGAACCCACGACCTTCGGATCGAAAGTCGAGGCACCTCCCACTCGGCCAACACAGCTTTTTTACTGTGATAACTAGCTGACTTTGCAACTTTGTTTGTGTTGCGTATTTTGAAAATTTCTTAGTTAGTTATCACCTTCAACTGTTGACTAACACATCCTCAAAGTTTTAAGTTTCTACATTCAGTGGTTTGCCCTTTACATTGTCTGTCAGTCAGACAGGTTCAAGCCTTTTAAAATACCTATATTGATAAACAGATTTGAATATTTTTTTTTTTTTTTTAGTGCACATATATACTTTTTATTAATGTACTCTAATACTATTACAATCTAGCCAAAGTAGGCTAATGAGTAATTTAACTCTAACTTAGTTTTATAAATACAGATATCAAGAAAGTGTCCAATAGCACATTTCTTACAATCTCTAATTAAGGGGAAGACACATCGTTAATGTGTTCTTTATAAGTAGCACTGTCACTACACTACACTACACTATTTATTAAATATAGTATCTACACTGCACTACACTAACTCGAAAGGTTTCGTTCTTTAAAGTCTTCTCACTATGTCCGTGTTGTCGAGAAGCTGGATTGCCTCAACGTTCACTTGATGGTGAAGTCTATGTTCGTGAGCTTCTGCATATTTTTTAATAACTTTATCAACAAACTCTATGTTGAGGTCCCGGTGGAGGTCGTCATTTCTGATGTACCAGGGCGCATTTACAATGATATAAAAACATATTTGAATAATGGTTATTTTTATTTATTAGATTACTTAATTTCAAGATGATTTCAGCCATGTGTAACAAAATTCTATACACAGACTCTTTTCCTTACTGGTATCGACGATTTTTATTTTTATCAACCTTAAACTGTTGGAGGGAAAATGTCATTGAATTTTATTTAAATACACTTCCTACTGCAAATTTTTTATCTCTTTTGGAAACATGTTTTCATTGTAACTACAAGTTTCCCTAAATAGAATAAAATAAATGGTAAAGAGTTGTAATTATGACTTAGTACTATCCCTATTTTTATTACGAGCCCTCCCTGTCTTACAGCTAGGCAAAGGCCCCCATTCTCTCCATTTTCTGCTATCTTGGGCCAGTTCAATCTAATTCTAAGAAGGGGCTACAGCGGTCTGCATTGGCTTCCCATTGAAGGGTGCATTGTCAATTGCGCCCCACCCCAATATTTATTTAACCCTGCCCCAGCCATCCTAGCTCTTTGAGCCAGTTCAGTTCAGACTGGACGGAACAGGATCAGCTCGTCCCCTTTTCCTTGGTCTGACGCATCTTTCCCTATTACTTATGATTGAATTATTAAACAAAATAGGCAGCTATCTGCAGATTTGCCTGTATTTAGGATATAAGTACTAATAGTAGTCAGGTCATACTTTGTTTGTATAGTCTAAAATAACAAAACCTTCAATATATAATATGTTTAGTTATTTTAGCATTATTGATTATTATTGAAGCCAAGTTGGAGGCGTTCAGGTGGCTTATCAACTCTTTCGGCTTTCGCGAGAAGTAGAAGATGCATTATTGATGTTATTTATACATACTTCAAAAAAGGAGGAGGTATTCAATTTGGTAAATTTTTTTCAGAACTTAGTAGTATATCAACTCATATGGAAAATATTTTTTTTTGTTTTAAACTAATACTTTCAGATCGGTCCCATATAATTTATATTAAAATCCGCATATTAGTTTAGTTTAAACTCAAAATAACTGGAAAAATAAGCTGTAAAAGTAAACAAAATTGCATATTTTGCTTTCTTGTGACTTCTCAGTGGTGTTTACAGTGACAAAAACAATGCAATTGTAGTTGGTTTTACCAACTTCAATCCTTCAAATTGAATATAATTAAACCTACTTTCAAAATCACAATATAACAATGAACCTATCAAATCTAAACCAGCTTATAAATAAAACAGTTAAAAGTGCTGTGATGACTATTATTTTTTAACAGTCACAGCAAATTTAACCTCAAAACTGCTGTTTACATTTCTATTAGAGCATCACCTCACAACCTATTTCAAATGGATATTAATGAAATACCTACTGGAATTTCGCAGATTCTGCGAGCACTGATCACATGTGACATTATCTGCGGAGCCTGACACCACAGCGGTAGTTATCAACCAAGATATCCTCGTAATCTGCCGATCTGTCAAACCATGTGTTGGTTCTCAAATCTCGCGAAAACAATCATTGCGATCACGTTTGCAATTTATTTGCACAAATACAAGCGGTTTACGACTCCCATGACCCGTAATGGTAGCAATTTCACGCGCTCGGCGAAGCTAACGGTAATTTTCTAAGCACCAACAAAAAATATACGCCGAAGACGGCAGCTTTTAGGTTAGGTTTGCCGTTCAATATTTTTGCACTTTTTACAGTTACTATCGATTTTTAACGATGTTAACGATATTTAGAATAATGTATCTAATGTTTTTAAGCTGTTTAGAATAATGTTTACGATTTAAACAATGTAATGGGACGAGAATCGCGCGCGCAAACTTAACCTTGATTACGGAGGCGGACAGATTTCTAGTTCAAGGTCCTACGAAAAAACTGAAAAGTCACATGAAGGCGTTACACAAACAAAACTGAAATATCATTGCGACCCGCACAAAAATCTATTTTAAGACAAACAACAGACGAAAAAAGCGCTAACCTTACAACCTCAAGTGACAGCTTTACCCATGTACAATCCTGTTTCACTATATCCGTTTTAAACACAAAACACTACACTTATCACAAACACGATTGTTTCAGCACTCTCCTATCACACAGTCTAACAATTAAATCGTTTTTTTCGTAAAAAAATTAACACTTTTCACGAAACATCACATGTTACGAACTTCACGACAGCAGCACTAATTATAGGGTTGCCATCGTCGAATAAAACCATTTGACAGATTGACATTGACATGCCAATTCACAAATTACCCGATTTTTATAATCGATTTCAGATCGAATATTGACGATGACACTAATGCAAGGTGGTGAACTTAATGCAAAACCATAACATTTAGTTAATCTTTAAGAGTAGCAGCGAAAATAAGACTACTTATTGCTGTCCATTTCTTTTAGATGATATAACGTCTCAACTCCTTGGTTTAGTTATTGTTATGATATCTACCTACATTTTGCTAGATTCTCGAAAATCTACATAGACACAATATGGTTTAAAGTAGGAATAGGTTTTTAAAAATCAGTTACTGCCTTGTGTGTTAAAAAATGTTGATACTAAGAGTAAAATTATTTTGAGAGAAAATACAGTTTGCATATTGAGATATCTAAATTTTTACGAATGTTATTTCAGATGTCTCTAGAACAAAGTGTGGATCATGGTGTCGATGTCGCAACAGATTCTACTGAAAACCTTGAAGTTATTAGAGAAGAACAATGTTCTCCTGCACGTTCTTCCGTGAACATGAACGACCCACACCCACAAGTAGAATCAGAAAAAAAAGGCCCCGAACCATGTTCCCACTGCACGTGTTTGGAAAAGGATGAAAAGCTACAAGAAAAGCTAGACCCTGAACTTGTACAGACACTCTTGCGTGAGAAAGAAAAACGATTAACTGAAGACTTTCAAGAACGCTTACAGAAAGAGATCACATATTTAAAGGAGCGATGTGATTTTATTTTGCAGTAAGCGTTACACTCATTCCAAAAGATCATAATAAAATTTTATGTGACTTTCTAGATCAAGTACGGTGTACGGGTACGTTTTTCTTACAGAAATGAACAAGTTCGTGCTTCATACATGCTTCGTGAAGCTCATAGAGAGAGACAAGAGAAGATCACAGCTTTACAAACACAGTTGGAATGCAAAAACTTGGCAGGCTTAATGTATGTAATGTGTACAGAAAGAAGAAGAAGTAAACTACAGAAAATGAGAATTGAAGAAGGTTAGGCGTGGAAATTTTACCACCTACGTGTGGCCCAATTACGAATATTTCTGACAATCTCAATCGTTTTCCATCCGTCACAAAAATATTTCTATAAGTAGCTGTTTTGTTTAACAGTTACAAAAAAAATAATTAATCTGATAACTTCTCTATGAAGGATACAATACGATTGCAATTTTTAGATACGTTTGTAATCGGGCCGCTATTTAATGTTTAAAGTTGCAGAGTGTGTAGTTTGAGCTGTCAACAACATCGATAGGTAATCGATTAAAATAGTCGAGTCTATTTATAAAATGGCATCCCAGAACATGAAATATAACCTGTCAATTTTTGAATTATTTCCGATGCGTGAAATTGGCGTGAAAAGGAACGCTTATTTCGCGGATTTTTCGCTAGGGTTGTCAATTTAATTGAGTAGGTATTTTGAAGTGCCTGCCTGAGAATGTTATTTTATTTTTTAGAATACACAAATTATATCTACGCTTTGCAAGATATTTTGACAGATGCACAATCTATAATACTGCAAATGTCCAAAGGCTTCAAAACAGCAGCTAGAGTTGATCACGAATGGCGGGAAAAGATGAAAAAAGTTCTAACAGAGGTAACCAACACCTATAAAATAAATCTAAAAGCAGCTTACATTTCTAAAAACAAATTTCATATTATCTAGCTGGTGCTATGGTCGCTTGAATTGCGAATTGAGAAGTACGCGCTTTAACTTCTTGACGAGCATAGCCTCAAAATGTCAAGTCTCTACGTTCAGTGGTATATTCTGTGCATTGTCAGTCAGTCAGAACTAAGCATATTATATTGATGATTGATTTTAGTTCCAAATGTTCATCCATGATTTTGCGGGCGGCTCGCCTGAATCGAATCAGTATTTCTTCAACGTGCCTGCGTTGCTCAAGACCGAAGCTCCGCTAGTTAACAACCCTTGCGAAGATCCGTGCCAACCCGAGGAGGATGAAACGGAACGTAATAATAGCGGTAATTTTTAAACTAAAAAAAAAGGCCCGCTATTAATTTATGTGATAGGTAAGTATTTTATTCTTCTGTTTTGTTGTTCTCGCAACGGTGGAGGAAAACATCGTGAGGAAACCGGCATGTCGTAGAACCTAAATAATTCGAAAACATGTGTCGAGTGCACGAAAGGAGCCTCTAAGAGGCGCACTTGAAATCCTTTCACCACACTGGTTCGAAGGAACTAGTGACACGATAAGAAGAAGTATTTTATTACCAGAAACATGAAAAACCACCCACTAACACCTACTCTACTTGTAAGTACCTAGAGTACCTACCTACTTAGTTGTCTACGTATTCGATTTACATACCTTTAACTAATAAGCCTGTAGGTAGGTACATGTACAACACTTTTTTTTCTACATTGTCAGTGGATGAAGAGAAGCCGTGGTGGGAGCGAATGGACTCCCGAATGCCGTCCGTTCCTCATGTTCGGAGACATGTCCGAATTCCAGCCACCGCAGAGATGCGAAGTTCTGCGGACTGTGAATGCTTATACATATCAGCTTTGCTATTTTACATAACATATTTCTTTCATTGTCAGTGGACGAAGAGAAGCCGTGGTGGGAGCGAATGGACTCCGAATGCCGCCCGTTCCTCATGTTCGGAGACATGTCCGAATTCCAGCCACCGCAGAGACGCGAAGTTCTGCGGACTGTGAAGGCAGCCAAGACCGCGCCGAGGAAATGGAAGGAGTATGGTTAGAAACGACCACTTACTAGGATTTGATGCACAAAGCTAAATACAACATGGAGGGAGATTAAAGTACATTACGATCTAAGACAATATCCGCACATCTCAGACCTGCTTATGAGTTGATAGAGAGGGTAACGCATAAAGCAGTTCGGTGATAGGTAATTAGGTATTCGGATGTGGACATGGTCTATACGGTTATTGTCAATTCAATTCAATTCAATCATATTTTATTGGCCAAAATGTTACATTGCATAATTGTCTGGTAAATTTTTATACAGTCATCATACGGTGCATATAGTAAAAGAAAATAGAGACGTTATAATCACACTTTATTTCAATTTACACACTTAATTACTTCACTTTAAAATAATCTTCCTTAATTATATAGAATTCAAGATGTACTATCGAAATAATGTAGAGTCATTATTTCTGGCGACGTGAGTACTTATTTATTACTTCTTGTCCCGTCGACGGCTAGTTAAAGAATGGCCCTGTCTTTGTTGCGCTCGCAGAGATCGGTGCGCCCGTTGTGAAGTTGTCCAACGCGACGTTCGAGAGGCACTCGCACTGACTTCAGCTCTGACGTCACGTCCGATTTGTACCACAACGGGAAGTCAAATCAAGAGCGACAACAATAGCTAGACTGTTATTTGTTAGGTTTAGCCGTGGTTTTAGTGTCTTCGATCGCATGTACAAAGAACTCTCTCCTTGTACCTTATAACCTAGCTTCATGATTTGTTGTTATGATAACGCCTGTTATTATTTTGAGAGCAATATTTCGTGTTGTAGGTGATACTTTGCTTACAGACTTGTATGGCTATCAACATGAAATTAGATACAATTGGAGCAAGATCTTTATATGCGATCGAAGACAATGTGTGTATATTCACATCCTGCTTATTTTCCTTGAAGGAATGAATGAAAAAATGGTTTATTTGTTTCAAGTACCTAACTACCTTTGGCTAGTTACAGGCGGGTCTCATAAGAATGTATAAAGTAGAGTCACATACTTCAATGAAGAATACAGCAGGTATATACATTTTCTATTATCGATATCGATATATATCGATATGGCATAGGTATGTTTCTCTAATCTAAATCTGTTGCCTTGCAGTTTTCAACGAGATGTTCATAAAAGCGGATTGCGCGAATGCTAACGTCATCAAAGACGAGTATCCCAACAGAATCCCGACGGCCAAGTGGGAGTGTCGTCAGCCCGCTGAGAGAGATACTGAGGTGAGTAGCTGGCTTCGACAAGAGCCGGCGATCGGGCTCAGTGGCGCGCCTTACGGCAAGGCCAAGTAAGGGAACGTACCTACGTGACTCATTTTTGAATATTTCTTACCCCCCTCCCTCCTTTGTGACCATCCGTAGTAGGTAGGTGCCTGAGAAGAATTTTGTAACAGTGAAATCACCGGTATATTTTATCAGTGGCCTAATGTGATATTGTCACATTTTGTTAAAATAATGCACGCATGATGCGACGTCACGCAATCACTACCACTCACAGTCAGTACCTACCTACACTACTGTCTGTTATTGTTATTTACGATGCGAATGAAATTGTGAATGGTGACAAGTATCATGATAACATAACAGCGTACAAAATTGCCTGCCGGGGCATGTCGCCGGCCGGGCGGATATCACTGGTGATTTTGTAACAACTGTTATGTGTGATTAGATGTTTATACCGTGATAAATAGCATGTTACTTGGTATACTTATTTCCATGCCTAAAAGGCTAACCACACATATCCGGGTCAGGGCTATCCATGTTCAAGTCGGCCGTGTCAGTGTTCCCGGGCTATTTCGACCCGGATGCCCCTAACTCGGAGCTATGTGAACGAGTTCATACAAGTTGTACGTAACCGATTTTTTCCCCGTCCCTGACGGAACATGTCAGGACCGGGTTCCCGGAAATGTGTGGATAGCCCTTGAATCTAAGCATCCATTAATGTGTACTTTTCAGTCCTTGGCCAGCCGGCGAATGACCCGGGTCAGTGAAGATATCCGTGGCAACATGGGCTCCATCTTGAAAATAATGCAAGTTATTTTTCCTTTTCTACTTATAGGTACCTAATGTACCTATCCATTGCATTCTATAGTATAGTCTGTTCACCTAACAAAATGCGTTTGTTAACAATATACATAAATGCGGTAATTTTAAAGTAAAAACCTTTATCTTGTAGAACCTCTGGTATCGTGAATCAGGCGGCGACGAAGGCTACTCTACTTGGTGCTCGGGACTCCATGGAAATTGCCTCCACCACAAAACTGGTAAGTTTTTAATTATCCTAAAATGCAAAATGTATCGTGTTAAAAACATTTAAAAAAATAAACTTCCAAACAAACTTCAAAAGTAACAAACCAAAAATCCTTCCATTTAATAGGTAGGTACTAGGGGGTCCTATATTATGGGAGTGTTTAAAAATATCAAATAACTAGTCCACCATCTTGGGTGGTCCGCCATATTGGATTTAAAGTGAAGTTATTATTATTTTCGTACTCTTCTCGGCAAACCCATTCATTTAATAAAACTAAAAAAAAATAACTAGTTCACCATCTTGGGCAGCCTGGCTTAGTGGATTTAGAATGACGTCAGTTATCTTACCATGTATTGTCATCCAAACTCAATGTATAAGCAAGGTTTTTTGTTATGTTTGAACATTGTCTTCTGCATTTTCCATTTAAGTTTTTTGACGTGACTACATCTATATATTCATAAATCGATGAACGCCGGCTGCATGCACGAAAACGTTGACGTCATTGTCCGGGCAATGCTTTCATTATCCGGTAACGCTCATTGTCCCGTTACGCTGGTAGTCCTAGTCACGTTAAACTATCGTCCGTAAACTAACTTTACAGACAACCAAATTTTTTGGTAATAAAAAACTTGTTGAGTATTAATTTAAGCACATACCCAGCCATTAATATAATTTGTAATATACAGCGTGAGAAACACAAGCCATCCGACCACAGCAAGGTGGTGATCAATGTTGGCCAGCATCGCCGACGGACCTCTTTTTTCGACGAGAAGCCCGCGCCCGATGACTTCGAAGACCTCCCTGATACCCCGTTAGTTCCATGGAAATGATTGCTACCTTCTATTTCCATATCACATGGTGATATGATTTCATTTTGTCACATTGAAATCACCTTGATTTTTACATTTTGTTAAAATAATTCACGCATGACGCGACGTCACACAATCACTCCAAATCAGCTCACAGTCAGCACACTACTGACTGTCTGTTATTGTTATTTACGATACAAATGAAATTGCGAATGGTGATAAGTAGACATCACAGCGTACGAAATCGCCTGCCGGGGCGCGGCGGGTGGATATCACCGGTGATTTTGTAACAGACTTGGCCTGAGAAAGTAACAAGTGTTATGTGTGATCAGTTTTATACCATGATAAATAACATGTTACTCGGTGCGGCAACAGTGCGGCGTCGTCGGTACGAACGTTTGAACGACGCCGCACTGTTGCCGCACCGTGAGCTTTGTATGAAAATAAATGACCATCCGTGCGCCTCACGACAAACGCACCGCTTCGGCACTGCAGCGGTCCGATACGAAACGTTAAAATTGAAAGAGCCCTAAAGCCTGCCTTGCCTTCCTCTTCCGCTGACGTCCATTGCGTCAATTAAATTAATATTGACATTTTAAATTATTGTTTGATTTCAGGAAAAGAGAATCGAAAGAAGACGACGAAGGGCCGGATGATGACTTATCAGCTCTTGGGTTAGACTTGATAAGCATACGGTTCCGGTCATACTATACCAGTTTGACCGGAAACGTTGTACCGCAACTGAGATATTTGTGCGTCTCTTTCACTCCGTCATCAACGCTCTAGCTTGTACTCTTTCCTTCCCTTCCCCGGCTATAGTTAGTGCGGTTTCAGACTAGCGTATTTTTGTTGCGCATATACCGGCGTTTATAGTAAGCGTCTTAAAAGTTGTCCTCTGGCGAACCACGTGACAATGATGCGCAGAACCAATTTGACCAAAGAATTGCGTTCTGCGCACCTTTATCACGTGGTTCGGCAGTGGACAACTTGTTTGACGCTTACTATTAGGCACGCTCGGTTTTTTCTAGCGAGTGTCAGTAGCATGACGCGTCTCTCGCGGCTTGTCGTGCGTACACGCACTGGAACAAACAAACAAACGGGCGACGAATCCACCCGGTCAATTATAATCTTGAAGACATTTGTAATGGCTTAGATAGACGGATAACTCACCTCTCTGTCTGTTCATTCCTTTTTCACCTTCCTAATCTACGTGTACGACGTATTGCTGTGGCTATTATACACGCGAAAATTTGTAAGGATGGATGGATGGATGGATAGATGTTTGTTACTCTTTCACGTAAAAACTACTGAATGGATTTTAATGAAACTTTACAATAATATAGCTTATACATCAGAATAACACATAGGCTACAATTTATAAAGCTACCTGAGCAGACGAAGTCGCAGGCACCAGCTAGTTAATGATAATTTTGTGAACGAACATTATCATATTCTGTTCAATTTATTGTTAATCTAGTACAACACTATGATTTATGTATCCACAATCTGTTATAATTAATCTGTAAGAAGCTGTTTGTTTTCCTTTAAATATAAAAAAGAAAATATGAAAGAAAATAATCCGTTAATCTGAAACCGCACTTACAGAGCGGTCCCGGTCAAACTTTAGAGAAGACTTTTGGGTAGGTATAGATTGCCCATTTATTTTTGCGCTTTTTTAGGAGTATTCACAATGACAGTATTCACGTGATACCAGCTCACGTACCCGATCAAGATCACACGATACATTACGAAAAGGTAAAGCGTCATATCCTTATTGTCTATTCTTATCCTATCCTATAGTTAGTTTTAGTTATAATTTTAGGTAGTACTTATTAGACGATAAGGCCGCCTTTTGTAAGACTTGTAAGTGTACTTACTTTGTTACATGTGTTTTGACATAGTTTTTTTTTATCCTCTACTAGCGGCAACATCTAAATCAACCTCATCAATCCTTGTTTTTTAAAGTCTGTTATTTATTTAAAAAAAAGCAATTTATGAACATAATTATTTATTTATTAGCCATAATAAACAACTTGTATGAATTGAAAATCAACAAGTTTTTTGACGTGACTACGTCTAATATGATAAATTAATGAACGCCGGCTGCATGCACGAAAACGTTGTCGTCATTTTCCGGTAACGATCATTGTCCCGTTACGAGATCAAAGATTAAAATCGAGTGATTTAAATCATCACAACCCTGGTTTTTTTCTTCTTTATCAACACCAGCTATTGGTTGCCAATGGTCGCAGTCTGTGGCTCGTTTGCGGCGACCGTAACTTACTAGTTCTGCCTATCAGGTGTGTCCTATGGACAAGTGTCAACGTTTGCAAGTGGACTCGTTCATCCGCTCGCTTCCTCCGTACATGAGAGCCAGCCCTTTTACCCACTTCGAACAGAACTATGAGCACTACGAAGCTTGTACTCCAGGTAAAACCAGTAACCTAGATCTATATGTCTTTTTCTTCTTTTCGTGTCATCAAAAAAAAAACCATTATGTTCTTTCGAACCAGTGTGGTTTTTTTTTATATGGAATAGGCATGCATTTGACCACAACATCACCTGATGGTAAGTGACGGTGTGGTCGAGGATGTAGCACGCTTGCCTAGTAAGAACTTAGTCACTCTTGATTTGAAGACTCCGAGAATAACAGAAATTGAAAGGATTCCAAGTGCGCCTCGAAGTGGCTCCTTTCGGGCCTTGACACATGTCATGTTTTTCAATTTTTTTAGGTTTTAATGACATACCGTTTTTCTCGCGATTTTCCTTCACCGTTAAGCACGTGTTATACTCATAAACGCATTACTTTAAATGCTTATGACGTTTGCGATAATTAATTGTAACTATGTATTATAAGTAACACTTGGTTTTCTATTCTATGGTAACAAATTAAAATCAAATTCAAATTATTTATAGAGTCACTAATCTGAGAGATGTGTTTTTAAACCAACTGCCGAGAAAAGGTTATGTTTTTCGCGCGTATCTTGTATGTATGTTTCTTTGACCTCGTATCTTCCAAACAGCTGGATGGATTTTGACAATAGGGTATCGTTAGATTCGTCTCAATAACCCGAGTGTCCTTATATATTATGTTATTATCAAAATAATATCCAAATGCCGAATGTTTGGCGCTAAATATATGGCTTTGAAAAACTTTTTGTGTACAAACCTATCGAGTGGGGTATCAAAATGAAGGAAATTAAAAGAAGGAATTAAACAAAAATATAATATGAGTCATATGTTTAAATTATTTTGGAATAATGAATTGGCAATCAATGTTTAAATATTTCGCAGTCGGATATTCAGTTTTTTTAAGTCTAAGCTGATTTTCAGGTTAGGTCTTCATAATAAAATAATACTTGCACCAAACTGTGCAAATTGCTCCTATTATACTAGCAATTACTTTTCTTGTTTGCCAGTTCTTAACGGTCCAAATTCAGACCGTTATGAACTGTCAAGCCAGTTAAGTAATTGCTTGGGAACTTTGATAGTTTGGTGCAAGTCGGCATTAATGAATTTTGTACCTACTTTTATGGACTTATGCCTACTTGCACCAAACTGTCAAAGTCCCTAAGCAATTACTTTACTCGCTTGGTAGTTCTTAACAGTACAGATTCCGACAGATAAGAACTGTCAAGTGAGTTAAGTCATTGCTTAGGTTCTTTGACAGTTTGGTGCAAGTAGGCATAAGAGTCTGAAATAAATATTTTAAATTTCAATTTGAATTAGTCTCACACTAACTTACTTCCACAGAACAACTAGCAATGCTAAAACAGCGCATAGAAAAGAAGAAAGGAAAGTCACAACACGAATTGAAACACGAACCAGCGGAAGAGTCTCCGTTGGCGGAGTGGACGCCGAGCGTGGAGGGGGTGGCGGTTCAGACCTCGGAGCTGTCAATATCGTTGCCACCGTGCACCTGCCGCGTGCCCAGTCCCACGCCTGTCTCTAGCGATGGGAGGATGTTTAATGGTATCTTCTATATTTTTATTAATATTTTATCCTAGACGTGTATATTATGATGATTTGATATACAGCTATGTTCTAAATTTTTTTTGACCTGTAATAATTTTCATCATCATCATCCGCAGCCTGACTTGACCCACTGCTGGGTATAGGCCTCTCTTTGCTCTCGCCACGCTGCCCGGTCCTTTTTTTTTTTTTTTTTTTTTTTTTACATGGGGAAATCCTCATGGATGCCCCCCGCCCTTGGGGGAGGGCGGAGGGGTATGTCGGACTCATACCGACTAAAACCCCATGGTGGCCGACCTCTGCGCATTAGAGGGACCCCGGGATATCCGAAGAACGCGTACCGGTGTCCCTCACGCACGTTGCTGTGAGGCCCATCCCAGGGAAGGCTTGCGCCAACCCCGAGCTCCGCTTGCAGTGCATGCCTACCCGTGCACTGCAGCCGTCCCGGGTTCGAGTATAATGCAGCCAGAGCCCCCACTCCGACCGCTCTCGAACCCAGCAAGATCTCCCTCATTGGCAGGAGACACCGCCACCCCTCATGACGCTGCCCGGTCCTGTGCTAAGCGGGTCCAGGTTCGGCCCACGACGCTGACAATGTCGTCGACCCATCTCGCGGCCGGACGTCCGACACTTCGCTTGTCAGTCCTCAGCCACCACTCTGTTAAAGCCCTGCTCCACCTGTCATCACCACGTCTGACCAGGTGTCCCGCCCAACTCCATTTGAGTTTTATGATCCGTTTTCCTATGTCCTGAACCTTAGTTCGTTTTCGGATCTCGATGTTAGGGACTCGATCTATAAGTTTGACGCCGAGCATGGCACGCTCCATGGCTCTCTGTGCAACTCTTAAACGGTACACAGCCTCCTGCGTAAGCGTCCATGTCTCGGCGCCATATGTCATGGTGGGCAGAACACACTGGTCATATAAGCGGGTTTTCAGACACTGTGGGATATTAACAGATTTAAGGATCTCCTCAAACTTTCCAAGCGCAGCCCACCCTAGTTGTATTCGTTTAGAGATCTCTTTCTGCTGGTGTTAGACTTAGACCTTAGACCTTAGACCTATCTGCAAAGAGGAATCATAAAGATGTTGCAGCATTAT
This sequence comes from Lobophora halterata, assembly GCA_932526365.1. NCBI lineage: Eukaryota > Metazoa > Arthropoda > Insecta > Lepidoptera > Geometridae > Lobophora > Lobophora halterata. Next base: position 1,872,758 of record OW052023.1, on the reverse strand, counting down.
CTGGAGATCTCCAAAATTTTCTGCAAAGAGCATAATATAAGCATAATAATTTTTATTACCAATAAATACTAACTTTACCATTTAACATTGTTATCATTTACTTCACCATTAACATTGTTATCATCTACTTTACCGTTAACATTGTTATCATTTACTTTACCATTAACATTGTTTTCATTGTTATCATCATCTTTATCGTAATGATCAATTTACAATTTACAATTTATTTATTAAATTAAAACGGTTTAACCAATTACATTAATTTAAAATTAATATTACCTTCTACGTACTTTCATTAGTCATCTTCATGTTTTTATCATTATTATCATGCTGTAGATCATCAATATAATTTTATGTTTTAAATATGTAATCTTTTGACAAATGTTCCAGTGCAAGATCTGATCCCCGTAAAGCATGCCCTCGACATGATCAATAAGGAGTGCCTCTTCGATGACGGGATTCAGTTCGACAGGTTCAAGGTCCTCGGACAGAACAGCAACAGCAGTATGTAAGTGGTGTCGTATCTACTCATAGCATAATCAGCCTATAATGTTCCCACAGCTGGGACACAAGCCTACTCTCGGCAGGAGAGCGAATGGGTCTTAATCCACCGCGCGGACCCAATGCGGATTGGTGGATGTCACATGTCATAGAACGTATTTTTTTCTGTCCTTTGACATGCCGGTTTCCTCACGATGTTTCCCTTCACCGTTGCGAGAACGTGAGATGCATACATAGATTTTTTCGACCGAAAATACCCATTTACGCATGATCGATTAATACCAACATTTCCTACATACCTACTTACTTTTTTGTCAGGACTAAGAGCGCCTTCAGATTAGATGCGTTATATCAGTTCTCTTACTACAAGCTTAGTTTGGTCACAGAATACAAAGATATACAAAAGTTTTGTGCTACCTGGCTTTGTGTGAAAGGTCCAAACATTATTTGAACATTTTTTTTTAGTAGAAACGCCACAGTAGTGCCACTTTGGCGCTCCCTCACGCCTCTAATTTGTAGGTGCCCTTAGTGCTTACATATTATATAGATTTATATTTACCACAGAAAATGAAATAATGTTTGGACATTTCACACAAAGCCAGGTAGCCCCAAGCTAAGCTTATTGTATGAGAACTGATATTATTAGGTATTAGAATACAAAGAAAAACCCCAGACCAGACATACATCGATGTTCATCACACAAATATTTTTCGTGAGCGGGAATCGAACCCGCAACACCAGCACGGCACAACAGCACAACACGGTGTTTTAGACACACATGCCACTAGACACTAGACCTTTCGTGTCGTCAGAATAAAAGAAGTGAACAGGTATCTTAATTTCAGGAACACTGTACCAAGTCCTAAAGCAAATAACAATAGAGTTCAAGAAATAACAAAGATTTTGAAACAACATCCGAGTCTACTAGACATCTTCCAAGCTAACACAAGATGCTAAGAAACAAATTGAAGAATATAAGACAGAGGAATACAAGAAACAAAATGAAGAAATACTGATAAAGAAAACGCCTATATTAACTACTTGAACAATAATACAACAAAGTTCAATTTATTGTATACCTTTATTTCTAAATTAAACGTAACAAATGACTAAAATCTAATAAAAAATTAAAAACACGATGAATTATCATTAATCCTATGTAAAAAATGTTGTAGAGTAGATTATCAAATTAGATACTAGCAAATTTCAACAGCACAACATTAGTGATAAAAAACTACGAAATTTACAAGTCAAATAGGAACTGACAAATGAAATAACAAAGACAACGTTAGACTATGGTTTACATTCACAAACGTCACAATTTTTTCATTGATCAGAATTAAACTTATTTTATCCATCAGCAGTTCATCTCTTGCGCAAACTCCATCGGATTACTGATCATCTTAATCTCCTGCTGAATGGTATCCTCAATCGTAGTCACTGCATCTTGAGTATCTTTAAATTCCTCAACATCTTGGATGAAAGTCCTCTCATCAACAATCTCTATCTCTTTAAAAACATCAGACTTTATCCGATCCAGATTATCATCCAAATCTAACACTGTGTTCTGTTTGGAATTGACTAGTTTGACAGTAGAGTCTTGTTTGATGGGAATTTTGGATTCTTCTTTAGCTTTGACTTCAATCAGTTTAGGCTCCACGATTTTGACAGAAGGAACTTTTACAATTGGGTTTTCTACATCTTCATTCTTCGGGATTGGATTTTCAATTACTGGAACAGCTGGGGTTGGGACGGTATCGAAAGGAACTGCTAGACTGTTCTGGAACGCTTCTGCTTCTTTGCGCCTCACTTGCTTCCGTTCTAGTTGCTTCTGTAGTTCGTCTACTCGTTCTTCTTTGAGCTTGAGTAGACTGTCTAGGTGATCTACCTGTAGAGAAAAGTATTATAAGAAACACGCCTTAAGGGTAATCCTCAAATCCGAGTTCCATACAAAAATGTTTCGGACAAATACTCAAAAAGTACGCCGTATTATAGTCATTTCTACACACTATTAGTTTTGTCCATGTTTTTAAGTTAGTAGGGTGTTAAGTTTTTGATGGATTTGAGGATGCCCCTTAAACAATACCTGACAATACCTAAAAATACAACACAAATGAATGGCCAAGGAATGGAATGTTCTGCCGGCGTCAGTGTTTCCCGACCACTATAATTTGGGTGTCTTCAAGGCAAGAGTGAATAGGATTATTCTAGGTAAGCGTGCTACATCGTCGACCACATCGTCACTTACCATCAGGTGAGATTGTGGTAAAACGCAAGCCTATAAATAGTAAAAAAAAAACAAAATGTTTATCGTAGCCAGATGTTGATTTATCCTAGCAGACCATCAGGGTCTTCAGGCTTTACGGGCAAAGTACCAAAGTCCTACCTACTGCCAATCATTGCAATCAAAGCTACTACCACGGACAAGTAATATAATCAATTAGCTTATAACTTGCCATCGCCTTAACTTCTACTTATCTTGTAAGGCCGATTATGTGCTACTAAATTTCTGCCACCCACGATTGTAGTAGACCGTCGCTCTATCTAGTTTCATCCAGGTTGTCCCTCATTACGCTTTCCTAGACGTGGTTCCTAGACCTAGGACATGCATGCATACCCCAACCTGGGATGCCTGCAGTGCACGGGGAGGCATGCACTGCCAGCGGAGCTCGGGGTCGGCGCTAGCCTTCCCTGGGATGGGCCTCACAGCAACGTGCGTGAGGGACACCGGTACGTGTTCTTCGGATATCCCGGGGTCCCTCTAATGCGCAGAGGTCAGCCTCCATGGGGATTAGTCAGTAAGAGTCTGACATACCCTTTCCGCCTCCTCCCAGAGGCGGAAGGTATCAAGGATTCCCCGTGTAAAAAAAGGACTTGCCCAAGGTTGTTCAGTTCTTTGACATCAATACTTGAGCAAGAAAGTTACCTTTTGTTTGAGAGTGTCAGAAGATTCTTTAGCATCCCTCAATTCCTCCTTCAGCGCCAGATAAGACTCGTAGTTGACGACCTTCTGCTGGATCGTCTCCAAAACTCCGTTCACTCTAGTCTTCACTGGCACTACGAGGACATGTTCTGAAGAAAAAAAATGAGTAAATTATTGAGTCTATAGATAAATGTCTCCTCGTTGACTACTAAAGTATTGATGAGGGTAGAGTAGTTATCAGTGAGCGTATACGGATTTTTCTGTTCTGGGTAGTGTAGTGTCTAACTATGGACAAACCTATTAGATAGGGGAATAATTAAAACTATTTTTAGCAGTGTGGATACGTCCGACCGCCCGCATCTCGGTACAGGCGAAGCTGGTAGGCTATATTCCTTTACTAGCTGGTTCCCGCGACTTCGTCTGCGCAGGTATCTTTAAAAATTGTAGCCTATGTGTTATTCTGATGTATAAGCTATATTATTGTACAGTTTCATTAAAATCCATTCAGTAGTTTTTACGTGAAAGAGTAACAAACATCCATCCATCCATCCATCCATACTTACAAACTTACGCGTTTATTAAAATATATATAAGTAGGAGGATTTGTCGCTACGCTGCAGGTAGTTTAAAACGATCAGATTAGCGGATTCGCCGCTTTTTTGCAGCACGTGTAGGTACACGCGACAAGCTGCAAGAGATGCCTCATGGTACTAACACTCGTTAGTAAAAACCGAGCGTAAAAAACGCTGGTATACCTGCATATACGGGCATTGCGCTTTTGAAATTTCTCAAGTACCAATCTGCCCGTAAACGCGCTTCAAAAACGGCACTTAGAGTTCATTCGCACATACGATTTTTTTACGGGCGTTAAAATCCATTCAAACAGCACCAATGCATTTTGCGCATTTTTATATACTGACGTGCGAACCGCTACTTGGAAATGCATTTGTTCTATATGAACAGATTTTTAACGCGCGTTAAAAATTGCTCGTTCGTGCGAATGAGCCTTATGAAAAAAAAACGGTCTATTGGTTTAAATCTTACCATCATCTCCGATGGCTTCGTAGTAACTGCCTCCGCTTGATAAATTCTGATCAAGGTCCTTCCCTTTGTTGGCTTCCTCGTCACGATTAATCTTCTCTCGAACTAAAGAAGAACAGAGCAATTTAATGACCCTGAATTCAGTGACTTTGGCTATGTCTAAGTAAGCCTACTAGAGTTTGTTTGAAGTAAACGAAATAAAAATACATGTCTACGTCAAATATGTTTTTTTAAACAAACCCATCCAAAGGTAGTGGGTTCGAACCCGGTCGTACAACAATGGATTTTTCTGTTCAAAAAAATCTACTATATGTATGTGCATTAAAACACGTGCTTAACGGTGAAGGAAAACACGGTGAAGAAACCGGCACGTCATAGAACCTAAAAAGTTCGAAAACATGACATTGACATATGTCAAGTGCAGGAATGGAGCCTCTTCGAGGCGCACTTGAAATCCTTTCACCACACTGGTTCGAAAAAACTAGTGTCACGATGCGGAGAAAAACTAACCCATAACAAGAACTCTTTCAATGACCCCAGGCGCGCAGTTCGCGAGCTGTTCCATCGTGTTGCAGCATAGATTCAGCTTGAGTTTTTTCAGCACCTTCCGGTTCAGCGTCATCCAGTTGTTCAGCTTCAGCGAATGGCTGTTCCGTGGAGGGTAGTTGTGCATCTCCACCAGCTTTGGGTAGTGGACGCAAAGCATTTCTGCTAGTAGGACTGGAAAATTTTGAAACTTTGTTATTAAACTTTTTGTCTATCTTCATGATACTACGAGATATAACGGTTTTTATGATTTTCGAATTATAATAATAATTATAATATTTTTATTATAGTAATAATAATTATTATTTAAATTATAATAATAGTAATGAGTTATTATTATTTTAATGATATCTTAAAATCATTAATATAATTATTCTGGTTTTAGAATGCATTGTTTATACTCGAGTTGTTGCCCTGAAAGTTTCATTTTGCGAGATTCCACCCGGAACGACAGACAGACAGACGAACAAGAAAGTTACATAATAAAAACGTGGTAGATACGTTTTTAATTAATTAGGTAATAAAATGTTTTTGATTGGAAAAAATCTTTGTAGATAGGTAAGTACTTAATTATTATTATTTATTAAGGTCCCAAACATCACAGATATAAAACATACAATTTTCAAAATTTGTTACAAATATTCTGATATGCATGACACTTTATGTGCCCATAACATTCACCATAATATAAAACAGAGGTACTCGTAGAAATAAGAAGCAAAATTAAAAACAGAGTGAAGCAAAATGAAAAAAGAGAAATCTCAAAAATAACTTAACTAGGAATATTTAAATAAAAAGCGGCAGGATTCCATCTAAATGAGTATGTATCTAATAAATAATTAAAGAGCCAAATATTCTCCCGCATAGTAGCAATGTGCAAACATTACTGTGTTCATATTTTAAGGACGGGCACTGCTGTGAAAATTTAGTTGTGGGCCTGGATGAAGAAACGCAGATACGCTGGGCCTGACCTTGGCTTGACACGCTCTCGTGTGTCTAGATATGCTTCTCAATCAAACTGAAAGTACTAGGATAGATAGATAGATAGATGAACACTTTATTGTACACCAACAAGAACAAAACAGAGTAAAACAATAGAACAAGAATACAAAGGCCTTAAGGTAGGTGGTACAAGGGGCGGCCTTATCGCTGTAAGCGATCTCTTCCAGGCAACCCGGCAAAGAAAGAATATAATTGGAGATGAGATAGACGGCGCACACTTAGTGAGTTACAAGGTTTTTACATTAAAATTCGACTACTTAGATACTAGTTTTATCATTTATGAAATTAACTAATACATACCTTTTATAATATATATATATATATACATATATACGTATAATATGATACGGATAAAAATAAATAAAAATCGACATGATAATATTTAATCAGATACAAGTGACAGATAGTGCAGCTTCAGTTTATCTCTGAAAGAGTGTAGTGAATGACTGTCTAATTTCAATCGGCAGTGTGTTCCACAGACGGACGGCCACCGACGACCGGCGGACGGGATAGGTACACCTATTTGCTAAAATTTTCACTTTCAAAGCTACAAGTCTTCTAATTTCCACATGCTAGTATGTACCTGCATCGGAGAAGTCCCGGTTAATCTTCTTTGTAGGTCGTGACAGCTTAAAGCCGTCGACCCAGGCTAGAACAGACTCGATCTCCGAAAGTGGTATAGGTGACTCAAAACTGCTCATCTTGTTATAACTTTGAACCCAGGTGTTACTTCAATAGTTTAGTGAAAAATAAAAATAAGTTCGTTCAAGTTCTGTTACTTAGTCTCGTCTCCACGACGTAAATATTTATATCATTTATTTATTTTATTCAGTGCTGGTTTGACAGTATAATTTCGCATAATGTGCCATTTTGTTTTTTTTTGTGTTGACGTTAAGTTTAATAATGAGGTTTTAGTTTTAGGAATAAAGTTTTGTGCTTAGAGTAGAGAATAGAATCATCATTTGGTTTTGTAGTTTTGTCGTGATTGAACAACAAACCACTCCCAAAACTCTAAATCCAATTTCAGTCAATTTTCGTCTTTAAATTTTGAAAGTCAATTTTAATTTGATAAAACCTATTCTTACCTTACAAATGATAATTAAGGTTTTACAAAAACATACTACAACCGACTTAAATTGGACTGTTCTAGCGACCGTAAACACCACTGCATAGTCACAGGATGTAAGATACGCAATTTTTTTTACTTACATGACGTCATTTTTTCAGTTATTTTAATTTTAAAACTAAAGTACTGAACCGATTTTCATGAAATTTCTATAATCGGGAAGTTCGAATTCCTTTCAAATAAAAAAATAATTTAAAATTGGTTTATAAACAACTAGGTTCTGTAATTCTGTAATTCTTTATTATACACAAAAACACGATATAGTATAAAATATAAAAGAAAATACATGTACAAAGGCGAGCTTAACCCTAACAAGAGTTTTCTTCCAGCAACCCTTAGAGGCTAGAGAGAGGCTATGGTAAATGTGGGGGCGTGTACCTACTGTAATTTTAATAATAATGGCTAAACTATTAGAAGAAGAAAAATATGTATAATATGTAATATTTATAAATATGTATACTTGAATACATGTATCAAGTATACATATTTATAAAGTATACATATTTATAAATGTTAAGTTCTGAGATAACTAACATAAACTAAAAAAACATTCAACCAATTTGAGAACCTCTCCCTCTTTTGGAGTCGGTTTATCTACCACTAGCTCACGCCCGAGATTTTCGAAATTCCTTTCTTAGTACTCACTTACTGCTCTTTGTGAAAACATTCTCTAAGTTTCAAGTCTCTACGTTCAGTGGTTTGGCTTGTACGGATTCTTGTCAGGATCAAGTCTTTTATTGATGATTTATTTATTAGTACTTTGCTAGATTATTGTATCGTATTATTTATCTTTGCTCCATATACTTTCGCTACAAGAAACGGTCGTGTCATTCAATGCCTTTCAAGTCAAAAATATAATAGAATAACCATTAAAACTTGAGCTATATTCGCCCATAACAGTCAAAGATTATTCATAAGCCTTGTGATTTGTTAGAGGTCTGTTTAGAATGGTCAATACAGTTCTAACGATTTCTTAGAAAACTTGCTTTCTAATACTAAATTCAATACTAACGAGTATTTCAAGTATCCGGTATTGAAAAATCCATTTTTCATTAAATACTGCAAAATACTTGGTCCAGCCAGACTGACAGGCTGACAGCATAAACCAGTAGACGTAGAGACTTGAAGGTTGGATGATGTGTTCAATGTTCATCCAGCCGAGCTTTTGCGAGCTGGCTCGAGCTAGGTACCCGGGTTTGCCAAACGATGAATTAAACTTAAATTATTTATCATTAAAGGGTACCGCCTGATGCAAATCCGTAGGAAATCGTCTAACGGTAAATAGTTATCCAATTTTTATCAAATTTATTTTGACAAAAATACAACTATTTTTTCAAGTTTTTTGCCATATCTGTGTTTGTAACGGCAGCTGATTATGCGTATTTTTTTATGGTGATTTATTTACGGTGTATAGAAAATTTCTGCTATTGCCAAAGGCGGATTTTCCATGACCAAAATACGATACATTAAGAAGATTTAGATGACTGATGTTACATGGAACTTGATGCAAAGTACGCTAGCTACGTACACAAATAAGCAGATAGGTACAGACAGCGTCATAGATAAGTATCCCCGTTGCATTATAATACCCAGCTTCAAATCCCTTTAAATCACCGTCGCGATGAATGGAGAAGTTTTGCCTTTAAAAAATAGATTATATATGTATTTCTGTATGTAAGCCTAAAATTAATTTTAAGTATAACAATTTTTTGATAGTATTTATAGCTGGAGGTCTTGTGCAAGGGGGATACTTATCTCTGACGCTGTCAGTACATAGATAGGTAAGTATTTATTCTAAGAAGACATCAAGAGTGTCTTGTAAGAAGAGAAGAAAATGATTTTATAGTCATTTGAAGAGACATAGTAAATAGGAAAGCAGCATGTGATTTTAATTAAATTTATTTATTAGGGATAAATAATTAACAGCTGTAATATATTTAGCTTGATGATTATAGTAGGTTCTTGGCTTAACAATGCTACAACTACTGCATTATCCACAGATTTATTATAAAAATATGTCTATGTGATAGACTGCAACCACAGAGTACTGAAATATACACTACAAATATATATATATTTTTTTCTAAAATTGGTTTATATTTCTGGATGGATGCTATTTCATTTAGAAAAATAGATTATTGCAGAAGTCAGAAGATAGTTTTATGTTATGAATCACGACACGTATTCAGAGTTCATTTATTACTGTATTGTCCATAACTTTGGGCAGGATATCTGAAAAGTTTAACCTGTCATAACTTTGCCATTGTTAAGTAACTGATAGTTTTTACTTTACTTTTACAATGTCGTACATATTCTGTATTGCCCAATTTTTTTTTTTTTGGTAATTAAAAAATGACCGTGTATAAAAAATTGGTTGCCTGTAAACTTGGTTTACGGACGATAGTTTAACGTGACTACCAGCGTAACGGGACAATGAGTGTTACCGGACAATGACAGCGTAACCAGACAAAGACGAGGACGTTCATCGATTTATTAGACGTAGTCACGTCAAAAATGTCCTAACCAACTTTAAAATAATTTCCTCAAAGCTGTCACACTGTAAATCTGTCTGTACATTGGTGAGTCAATACTCTTGAGCCAAGACACCTGCTTCACGTTCCGGCATGATTTCTCTCAGACTCAGACGTATGTATTGTATTGTATTGTATTGAGTCATCGATTTGCAAAGCGTAAATATGGCTTGGCTTTCTATAAGGTGCGGTGTACAGTTAGGGAAAATGTAAGAGCGCGTTGAAGTCTTTTGTATAGCAAACGGGCGAGACAGTAAAATGTTACTCGGCAGAGACAGTGAAAGCTTATATCACTCGCTCAGCCGAGCACTCGGCGTTGTTTATACTTACCGAGTACTCGGCCGAGACATTGCTCACATTGAGTAACATTTTACTGTCTCGCCCGTTTGCTCGGTACGTGTGATCTAGGCAGTAGTAAGTAGCTAACACAGCATTAATGCATAAAAGCATATTCTGCACAGCTTCGTCTATATATAATCAATTGCCAAAGTCAATGAGAGAGCTGCCTTGTTCGCTGTTCCACAGAAAGCTGAGAGAGGTATTATTCACCAAATGTTACTACACGTTAAATGAGTTTAAAATTGACAAAAACTTCATGAATACCTACTAATAATATAATTTTGAATTCTAATTCATGATAGATATATTTTTTATTTTTATTTAATAATGTATTTTTCGATTTTGTCTTTTAGTATAAAGTGTTGATGTACATATATAATAGGTATACTTTTGGTTTGCAAAAACAACATTGCACGCCCGAGACAGCAGAATATATTGATACCAATGTAAATATTTAAGAGCTGTAAAAACATATATTTCATGCAATAAATAAACTTTTAAATTTATTTATTTTTAGTAGGATGTTTTGATCACCCATACAAATAAATGACTTCAACGCGCTCTTACATTTTCCCTACCTACTCGGATAAGATTTTAAAGGCTAAAGTTTAGGTTGGATGTATAATATGGATGGATAGATGGATGTTTGTTCATCAATCACTTCAAAACTACTAAGCTTAAAATTGAGCTGAAATTAGGTAGTTTTGGCTGAAATTAGGTCCTTTAAAAAAGCTTATTTAAAGGATAACTGAATGAATTAATTAGTTTTAATTTTTACGTGGCTTCGTCTAATAAATCGATGAACATGAAATGCATGCACGAAAACGTTGACGTCATTGTCCGGTAACTCTTTCATTGTCTGGTAACGCTCATTGTCCCGTTACGCTGGTAGTCACGTTAAACTATCGTCCGTAAACCAACTTTACAGACAACCGATTTTTTTTATTCATGTGTGTTTTTCGTCTTATGACTTTCCGTTACACTTTTCCGTGACTGTACTGCGTATGACATAAGTGTCGTAACGCAGTAGTAACGCAACGTACCATGCCCATATTTGCCTTTTTATCATAATTTTATGGGCGTAAAGTTATTAAGTAAAAAGGCTGTATTTTTATAAAATCTCAATTAAGTATTAAGTTTTTATGCAAACAAGTGACGAGGTGAGCCAAACGTTCTCCTGATGGTAAAAATCACGTCTGCCCATAACCAAAACAGTGCTAAACCGGACTCGAATTTACATGATCCGGTGCAACACTGCTATAAGCACTCGTCCACTTTGAGACATTTTGATGGTCATTCTCGAAAGTCCAGTAATTTCACTAGCAATAGTACCCTATATTATACAACGGTATTTAACGTGGTACGTACGTACCTCATCATTTCCCTGCCCTTATACGACACTTATGCCTTGATCACACGTACCGAGTACTCGGCCGAGACAGTAAAATGTTACTCGGCCGTGACATTGAAATCTTACATGACTCGCTCAGCCGAGCACTCGGCGCTATGTTTATAAGTACCGAGTACTCGGCCGAGACAGAGCTATCGTGTGAGATCTCGGCATTAGGTGGGGTTGGCAACATGTCTTCTTCCATTCATCTCTATCAGCCGTCATCTCTGTACTCACGCCTGCTTTATTCATATCCTCTTTCACACAGTCCATTCATCTTTTCCTTAGTCTTCCTCTACACGTAAATCCATCTACTTTACGTACCTCATTAAAATTAAATCAAATACCTATTCAAAACATGTATATTTGCAACTGCAAATCCATCTGTACTTTGTACTTTCAACTCCGTGAAAGCCTAGAGGTTAGAAAGATGATGGATGACCAGTGCCTCGGCGACCGGCTTGGTGAATACACGTGTGTGAAATTGTGCTGAAAACCTAAACAAAAAAGCTACAGGTAATAAGAAATAATAATTTTCATATAACTACAATCCAATGTCATTAACACAGATGAATCGCTTAAATTAGAATTAAATCCTATCCTATCCTCCTACTATCCTCCTGCTAATATTATAAACGCGAAAGTTTGTAAGGATGGATGGATGGATGGATGGATGGATAGATGTTTGTTACTCTCTCACGTAAAACCTACTATATGGATTTTAATGAAACTTACATCAGAATAACAGGTATCTTTATAAATTGTAGCCTATGTAGGCTAGAATTTATAAAGATACCTGCGCAGATGAAGTCGCGGGCACCAGCTAGTAGATTTAAAGATCTTAGAAAAGAGAGAGATTTTAGAAAAGAGATGTTTATTTTCTTTTGAATAAGGTAAAAATTTGGCCTAAATTTGGCCTGTTTTTCGAAAGACGCAACTCACTCAAAATAACTTATTCTACATTACATAATAAGGTCTTATAAAATACTACTGCTATGCTGATCCGCGTGCGAATTCGTCTACCCGTGTTTTTTTTAATTGTGGTAGTACATACATAGATAGGTTCCTAGGTTTTCAGAGCGTAACTAACAGTAACACGAACATAATGTATTTAATTATTTTCGGAATTTTTTGTTGGGTGAAAGCGACTTTCAACGCCACCGAACCGGATAAAACCCTTTCATTGTACTTATAAAAAAACGTGGAGGAATGAAATACTCAGAATACGGTAGCGGTAATACTGGTTATAAAGGTTTTGTTATGCAATTTTAGCCTAGTGAAGGTCGAGCGAATGCTTCTTCATTCAATCCAGCAAAATGTCGACCCAATTTGGTAGGTATAGAGCGAATGGTTCTACATTCAACCTAGCAAAATTTCAACCCAATTGGATATATAGAGCGAATGCTTCTTTAATATACTCTTCGACCCAATCCAACTCGAATTCCGTTATTGTTTTAAAATCTTGTGAGACCGAACTTAGATGTATTAGATGTTGTTTAGTCTTAAGGAAATATTTAAAGAGTTGAAGTCCAGTTTTTATGCAAGAATTGAAACAGGTAAATAACTTAAAAAACTAAAGAAATTACTTAGGTTAATAAAGTAAGTCAGACCCTACAAACGTAGTAGATGGTTGGTTGTACCTAAGTGAGTAGGTAATTAGAAATCTATTTACTAATTGCTTCTCTATTGGTATGTGGGTACAGTGAACAGCGGAGAATCCTCAAATCCGAACTCCATACAAAATGTTTCGGACAAATACTCAAAAAGTACGCCGTATTATAGTAATTTCTTCACACTATTCGTTTTGTCTATGTTTTCCGATTGTGTGTACAAAAACTAGTAAGGTTTCATAGTTTAATTAAGATTTTATACGTGTTTTAAAACTAGTCGAAATTCATGAAAACTCGTTATTGAGACGAATCTAACGATACCTTAACCAACCTTAACTGTCAAAATCCATCCAGCCGTTTGGAAGATACGAGGCCAACTTCCTGTTACATACTTCCGTTCCATTTCCTCAAAATTACTCCCGCAAATTGACAGAAAGCGAGAGGAAATGTGATAAGCATACATTAAACAATATTTAAAACTTGACATCACTCAAACAAAAATACAAATCACCTAACTAATGCTAATTTATCAATATTTTTGTAATACATAATTAATTTGACTATGAAATAAACATAAGTGAATTAGATGCCTACCGAGCAAAAAAATAACTTAAAGTTGTTGCGCCCTTACAGGGTTCATGTGCATTGTGTACCTATAAGCCACTTATACCTAAGTTATATAACCTGTATGCAAATGAAACAATAAATAAATAAATGAATATGAATGTAAAAATATACAATCTATTTTACTATCGACTGTACTTATTAACCTTAATTGTTTTAAAATTCTATCTGAACTCTGTCCTATTAACCTCGGCCACCATCTTAGATTCTTCGCGTTGTAAACAGCCAAAGCCAAACAGTAAGCGTGTAAACGTTAGTTCAACCGGTTGTGTTTTGGTTTTACAACGTAAGTTTTTTTTATTTTTTTCGGGATAAATGATTACTTACTAGGTATATAAGAGACTACTGAGGTAATATGGTAAAATATTGACCTCCTTTCGGGATGAGTCGGGTAGAAACTATTCATAAAGGCCTTTATGTCTATAGTGTGTGCCTTTTAATTGTTTTTAAAACATGTGTTCGGTGCAGTTTTCTGACTGATCTGTGGTTTGGTGTGTAGGTATATTTTGTGTATTTAATTTGGAATCCCTTTTTTTATTAAAATAAATATTTTCCCAAAGATTGGACCATCACAAGCTTAATCAGCCTATAATGTTCCCACTGCTGGGACTCAGGCCTACTCTCGGTAGAAGAGCAAATGGGCCATAATCCACCACGCAGACCCAATGTGGATTGGTGGATGTCACGTGCCGTAGAACATTTTTTTTGTCCTTTGACATGCCGGTTTCCTCACGATGTTTTCCTTCACCGTCGCGAGAACGTGGGATGCATACATAGATTTTTTCGACCGAAAAAACCCGCATGACTGCCACCGGGATTCGAACCCGCGACCATCGGATCGCTAAGCAAGGGCCTCATCCACTCGGCCACCACGTCCTCTGTACTATCACAAATTCATTTTTATTTGGTTAAAATAATAATTTTTTTTTATATCAAAGACGTAGTTAAACAAAGTCTTACATGACTAGCCTGTTAAGTATTCTTAATGCGTGCTTCCAACTTGATTATAATCTCAACTTTATATTTTTATGTAGACAGATTGTAGGTTCTATACGTATTTATTATATAAGTATAAATACATATAAAACCTACCTATTTATCTAATATAGTTATTTAAAGTATCATAGAGTTATTAGATTAGACTTCTGGGTAGTCAGAAGGAATTTTATAGGATGGTCTTCTTATCGTGTCTCTATTTCTTTCGATCCAGGGTGGTGAAAGGATTTCAAGTGCGCCTCGAATGATATTATTTCAGCTGTCTAGAACCCAGACAGATGATTTTCGTTGTCGATAAGACAATCGTTTACGTTTACACCAAAAATACATCTGGTATCCGTTAACAACGGTCCCGATCCATGGGTCCAGATTACACTTACCCCTAATTTTGATTTAACAACGGGAGGCTAAAGTTGTATGCACTAATTAATATTCAAACCTTTACCTTGTCCAATACCTAATGTTTCCACACGAGCAAACAATGGATTTCGCAATGGATTCCATTTATTCTGGGTCTGGGTCATTGTAATTTGTAAGATAGGACACTTCACAATAATACGAGTACCTAATAGAAGTATTACTAGCTGACCCGCGTGCGACTTCGTGACCCGTTGAAGATTTTTTTATTGCCGATGTTGTTTTTTCCACCCGCGTAAAGCTGATATCAGACGTGTATTTTTTTTGTTCATTTTCATCTTTCATTTTGCATCTTTCACTCCAAGTGACGCATCTGAACACAAAATGAAACATTGGTGCCGAATGAATTCATTAGTGAACCGATCCAACAGTGTTGGATATTGGCATTCGCATCTTTCACTCCCACTCCGAATGATCGAGAAATGAACGGTCTGAACACTGAGTGAACGTTCATTCGTCATTCGCCATTGTGTCTCGAGTCCTGTAGCCGAAGGATTTATATTTTTTCTGCGTTGATTTGCACCGGTCCCACGACTTCATTCGATGAGACATTAAAAGAAGAGAACAGTGAATGTTCTTTTCTATATCATTCCCTCTAAGCCATGTGAACATAGAATGAAAGGAAAATGAACCATTCACTGGAGTGAACCGTCGGATATCAGCTTAAGAAATGTCACAGAATTAGTAAAGTGTCAGTTCTAAACACTACGTACAATCATCTGCACCAACATGTAGGTATACACTCTCAAGCTTTCACATTTATATTATAGTCTTAATTTTGCAAAGTCATTCTTCTTCTGACAAGTAAGAGACTATACATTAATTCGAAAATGCTTGCGTGCACTTTTCTTTGCGAAATTAAGATTAATATAAATGGGAAAGCTTGGGAGTGTATACATGTCTGTGCAGCTGACTGTACCTCTGAAGATATGTAGCGTAAAAATAAGCAGATACCTACTACCTTGCTACTAACTTGTTTTTTATTGCCAAACTTTGAGTAACTTAAAAATAAATCAATCATTAGAATGATGCAAAGTCTAAGGTCCAAGGTAGGATGATCACACCGCATAAGATAAGTACTTCCTTTCTTCTCGTGTAAGCTAGTGCCCAGTTTTTGAGACCTGGCTTCACCGTATCACGAAAATGTTTAACAAGCTCTATCGTATCGAACTCGTCACAGAAGGGTTATCAGTTTATATTAAATTTTTCAAATGCGATTCAAACTGATAATTTCTCTGTGACCGATTCGATTCGGTACGAAAGCACAAAGGTACCTAGTACCTACTACTTTTTGTCTTAATGATTTGATACTGCGCAAACGCAACAGTGGGCGGCCGCTAGTTTACCTACTTAGGTACATCTTGCGACACTGTTTCTTCATGTCCCAGCTTTCTTATCTCATCTGTCATAGAAATGCATAGAAAGTTATAAGTTAGAAATTGCGCTGTGCTTGTAATGATGTGATGAGAACTATTAGGTAAGTAGATAGGTAGTGTTTGCGATTTGTTAGAAATTTTGACCACAGCTAACTAATTTGATGAATTATGTAAGTAGGTAAAAAAAAAGAAACTAACGTTAAAAAAATCAGTCAATAAAATAAATCAATCTCTAAATAGATTAAAGGTTCTTAAAAATAATCTATAAAAGCAAGTACCTAGAAGTGCATGGATCCATGATACTTATTAAAATGGAAGGGTTTGAAAGATGTCTTTAAAAAAAATAATTATGTATACATATTTGTATTGTCCCAATTGGCATCGCGTCGCGTCGCGCGATCGCGCGAAAGTCAAATGGGACGCCTATTTGACGTTAGTACGTTTGATCGCGGATTCGCGCGACCGACGCGCGACGTTCGCGCGAACTTGCGATGGTCACGTGATCGCGTTATATTAGGACAACGCCAAGCTAACTATGTATATTCGGGTCAAATCTTGAAACTTAATTTTAAAGCAGTTATTCAATCCAGAAACTCTACTTACCTATATTTTTTCCTCACTTCCAGCCATGATAGTAGCAGAAGCGTGGAAAGCGAACTACCTCTACTGGCTATTCCCCGTACTAATAATCGGCGCCTTACTCGCAATCCTCGCTCTCATCACAACTCTGATCATAGTAAAGCTGTACGCGCAGTACAGTTGTGGAACCTTCTTCAACAGAGCCAGAATGGACGGGAAGACTGTGATAGTGACCGGGTGCACGAGTGGCATTGGGAAAGAGACGGCTAAGGAACTGGCCAATAGAGGCGCCAGGATTATCATGGCCTGCAGGAATATGGAGGCTGCTGAAAAGATCAAAGGTAATAAGAGTTTTCCCAATGAGCCATTTTCCTCTGAAGATTCCAAAAAAATCCACCAGAGGCAGCACCAGTGGGGGTACATTATATTTGATTTCCCTATTCACAGTAACGTTAAACATTACACGACATTTACAATCCCTCTTTTACCCGTTTAAACATTGAACAGTTAGAAAATCTGATATACATGGTAAGTGGACTAAGTAGATATTGCTCTCCTTTTGGAGATTATCAAATTGTGACTTTAATTTAGATCTTGTCTTAATTTTAGGAGACAGGTGACTTTAATGCTGACTTGCACCAAACTTTCAAAGTTCCTAAGCAACAACTTTACTCACTTGACAGTTCTTAACGGTCAGAATCTGTACTGTTAAGAACTACCAAGCGAGTAATAATTATAAAGTAATTGCTTAGGGACTTTGACAGTTTAGTGCAAGTAGGCGTTAGTCTATACCACCTTCAATACGTACTGCGATCACGATGTACTGGAGCTGCCTGTAGTGGATTTTAATGAAATCTTTAGAGGAAAATGGCTTATTGAATTGAATTAATTAGATGATTGAATTCATAGTAAGCACTTACATATTCAAACCTTTAAATTGTAAATTATAGTTTTTTTATTACAGTGACACACTAACTGGTAGATTATTTTCTTTTTTCAGAGTTTTAATTGGCTTTAGATGACAGGAAATCAGAAAGACCTAAGTACTTATATGTTTACCTACTCGTCATTGGAACCTTGGCAATGCAAGGTCACGGCGGTCTAGACATATTCAAGGCTAGGTAATGAACAATGAAACTAAAGATCACTAAAAACTATCATGTAGGTACATGACTACTTATTAGTATTTAAAATTACAGTGTTCATTTGAGTAGGTAGGTAGGTATCCTTTATAATTCGACGAACGAGGAATGGCTAGATAAAATCTATGTGGGATTTTTGTATCGTATTTAATAACACTCCGTTGAAGCCTGCGGCAATAAGTTATATATGTAATAATATTACTTATTCTTTGCCTGCGGTTACTGCGCATGGTTATTGTAGTCCCCCTCAGGTACCTTAATTTTTACTACTACGCAATAACAGTCAGCGCTAAAGTTACGTGCCGCTATTTGTACCTAGGTGAAGTAAATCTAGATTTTAATTTCCAGACGAGATCATCGACACGACAAAGAACACCAAAGTCCTCGTCAAGAAATTAGACCTCGCCTCATTCGCCTCCATCCGCGAATTCGCTGCCGACATCAACAAGACAGAAGAAAAACTAGATGTGCTCATACACAACGCGGGCTACGCTGGCACCTTCAAGAAGAATCGCTCAGCAGACGACATAGAAATGACTATGGCGACCAACCATTACGGACCTTTCCTGCTAACTCATCTCTTGATAGATCTGCTAAAGAAAAGTGCGCCTAGCCGGATTGTGGTAGTCGCTTCATCGTTGTACCGTTTAGCCTCCTTCAACTTGGAAAATCCGAACCCAGTCGATACGCTCCCAGGATATTTATACTACGCGTCCAAAGAGGCTAATATCCTCTTTACGAAAGAACTTTCAAGAAGGTTAGAAGGCACTGGAATTACTGCAAATTGTCTGCACCCTGGCATAATCGATTCTGGGATTTGGAGATCCGTGCCAGCTCCGTTATCCTGGGGTTTGTGGATGATCAAAGGGTTCTTCAAGACTCCACAACAAGGTTGTCAAACGTCGGTCATGTTGGCAGTAGATGAGAGTTTGGAGAAAGTGTCGGGGAAGTATTTCTCCGACTGTGCAGAGAGTAGCGTGTCGGCAGCCGCGAGCGATATGGGTAGAGCTAGGAGACTTTGGGAAATATCTGAGAAAATTGTCAAAATGGAGGAGAATGATCCTAAAATCACTGTCTAGGCTCATACTCTTAATATTTAAGGCCTAGAATCCCCCGCGTCGCTATGTAGCGTAGCTCGCAACATTGTACCCACATATTTGAAGATATAAATTGCATAAGCATAAGCATAATCAGCCTATAATGTTCCCACTGCTGGGACTCAGGCCTACTCTCGGCAGGAGAGCGAATGGGTCTTAATCCACCGCGCGGACCCAATGCGGATTGGTGGATGTCACATGCCATACAACATTTTTTTGTTTTCTGTCCTTTGACATGCCGGTTTCCTCACGATGTTTTCCTTCACCGTTGCGAGAACGAGATATAAATTGACTGAGTATAAATTCCAATAAAGTGGATCGGTCAATTTGTTACTATCTCAGCAAAGGAAATAGGCCAAGAAGCTTATCAGCAGCTACTTTTATAACATTTGTAAGGTATTCAATGGCGTCAATTCAGATGTTATCAAAACTAAACTAAACAAAATAATGAGGTTGCCATCCCTTTCATAACTGAAATCGTATGGAATATTTTTTTTAAGTTTCGTTTTGGCGACTATTGAATTGACATAAATGTGTAAAAAAACCGGTCTCTTTTTAAATAGTCATCATGACGCACGCTAGTTTTTCCATGAAAAGAACATAATTCAGACAACGTAATTACGCAACTTTAAAGGTCTTCACACACGGCAGCTATAATTTAAAGATGTAAATACATCTCATTACCTACATCTTTCCATAGAATTCGTCAGGAGACCGCGCTGTGTGTGGTCTCCTGACGATTTCTATGGAAAGATGTGATCTTTTTGAAATTATTTAACCACCCTGGTTCAAAAGAACTGTAGGTATATTATTTGTTTATTGTAGGTACTTAAATAATAAATCAATCATGGATGACGTGCTGAGTTTCATTGACAGGGCTCCTCTACAATATACCATTACTTACCTACATGGCGCAGCCTATCGTAAAAAGACGTAAAGACTAATAGTGAAGAAGTTATAAGTGAATCGAGAAAGTGCACAATGGAGTCGATATTGAGACCGCCGCAGCCATTTCTTTTTGAAAATAATTTGGCCAATGTAACATCTGGGAATATGATGAGCAAGGAATGGGAATAGTGCAAAAAGTCGTTCAAACTTTATTGAGAAGCGTGTGAATTAGCGAAAAATGAGAAGGTCGTGCTGATAAATATACTACCTACTACGTATAATTGGTGAGCAATGTCGTGAGGTACCTATACGATCAATTTAAAGAAGATGATAAAATAAAATAGGAACCATATTGTTGAGCAATTTTGATGAAGTATTTTTGCCAAGAAAAAACATTACAATCTTCTTCTTCGTGTCACTAGTTCTTTCGAACCAGTGTGGTGAAAGGATTTCAAGTGCGCCTCGAAGAGGCTCCTTTCGTGCACTCGACACATGTTTCCGAACTTTTAAGTTCTACGACATGCCGGTTTCCTCACGATGTTTTCCTTCACCGTTGCGAGAACGTGGGATGCATACCATGCAGCATGCAACCCATTTACGCATGACTGCCACCGGGATTCGAACCCGCGACCATCAGATCGCAAGGTAAGGGCCTCATCCACTCGGCCACTTTAACTTTTATTTTTAATTGAGGAGTCAATTACAATTGAACGTCAAAATTTTTTTACGAGGTATCAACGAGATTTGGAGTCTATATACAGCTGTGGACGACGAAGCGGCGGCAGCATCGGCGAAACCGTAATTAGGTAGTTAGATAGGTAAATAACAATTAGGCAGTTTAGATAGGTAAATAAAACAAAACATTAGGTAGGTACTTTAAGTATAATTAGGAACCTTAAAGTACATGTAACTAGGTATTTGCAAAATAAACATTTAATGGTTTGTTGTTTCATTCCCCTCTCGATCTGGTAGGTAGCCCAAGACGAGAGGGAAGGTGTTACTTACTTGAGGAGTATTATCTAATTAGGTGAAAACAGGCACAGGTAAAAGGTAACGAGATATAGGTACTTTCAGTAAAGTGCCACTAGACGAATTAGGTGTGTTGCAAAGGAACGAATGGGTACGAAATTTTCAAAAGCCTTACTGGCTCAGGAGCTGCTGGTGGTGGTGGTGGTCCCGCGTCCGAAGACGCCAGGACAACAGGTATTAAATTATGAAAAAGTTCGCAACACACACACTAATACAAGGTACCTAGTGCGCAAAACTGAAAGCATATCTCATTAGAGTGAAAAGGAAAAGCCTGTAGTCTTTGCATTTCACTCACTCAGTTAAGTAACACCGCTACTCAGCAATAGATGGCGCTGTATCGCCCCAAAATAGGAAGGAAAATGTTTGCAATTTCTTATTATATAAACCTCATACATAAGGATAGCCAATCAGGGACCACTTGAAATAAGTAGGAGGATCGCTCCGTTTTTCGCTATTTGCAAGGAATGTGGATACATAGGCAAGGTAGATTATGCACAAATAACCTTAGAAATGGTTTCAAAATAGCTTTAAGCATAGGATCAGGCTAAATGTAAGAGTTGTAAGATTTTGATCAAACAAAGAATAAATGAGAAGGAAAGAGCATCGGACCTCTCACGTATATAGCCGGTAATATAAATATTTGCCAACGTACTTTGGCTCCAGTTCTTAGAGTCCGGTGACGCAGTAACAGCCATCTGCGGCTAACTGCATTAAACGTCCATCCGAAAAAAAAAAAATGGCTCCAGTTCTGCTCAAGCCGCCAAAACGTGAAGAGGTCCTCTCTGCCCAAATTTGTTGTCAACCAGTGTTTTCTATTTCCGCGTTCCCAAATCCCAAAGCTCAGTTTAGAAATCCAGCAAATTACAGTCCACTCGTGGGCCCGGTTCCCACAACAGCTTTATTTAGAAACGAGTTCTAAAGGCTTTCAATTCTCGTGTCGGCCATTCACGTGTCGCACATTTCATCCCTGTACAAAAGTTGTTCGGGCAGGAATGCGTGACACAGGAATAGTCAACCTACGTCTTGGATTCCGTGGTGTACATTCCTGGGTTGGGCATTACCATGTTTTGTATTACCGTGTCTTATCGTGCATTACTGTCCCCCTGTTTGAACATCGATTTTATGATCAATAAATATCGATGTTTGAAAAAAATCGATGTATTGTTTCATCCCCTAGTACCGACCGATCCGCCCATAGATTTCCTACCCTAGGATTTCTCTCGATTTCTGTTTTTGGCCCCGCCGAGAAAACTTGATTGTCTATGACCCCACCAATATTTGTAATGGCGTCGATTTGTTTTCGTAAAATTTTCACTCAACATTCTCAATAATTTTGCGGCCAATTACGTTGAAACAGTGTTTTGTTTGAAATACTGTGTTCCACAATATGTTAACGATAACAACGTCATAATATTCGATCGGCAAATACAGAAGCAGTGACTTTTTTATTATGATGTAAGTTTTACAAAATATTCGTATGTATGTTGTAAGCATTTCACACTTAATTCATAGCATTTAACACCTTAAAATGTTATTGCCTTCTCAAATTGGGGTGTGTTTGTCAATGTTACATCTCTCTTTTCAGTAAATAATAAACGTGGAAGTATCGCGGTGATCACAGTGTTATCGGAAAGTTATTGACACTACAATAGGAACACTTCTAGGTAAGCTATGAATTATTGCTATGAGGAGCAGTTTACAAATGACAACAATCAATTGCTTTCTACTTTTGTGAAGGGCGCAAACACTAAAACTAAAACTGACTTTGAACTTTGAAAGTTGATATGTAATCTGACTAATTAAAACCTAAAGTTAATGATCTTCTTATCGTGTCACTAGTTCTTTCGAACCAGTGTGGTGTTTTCAAGTGCGCCTCGACCTCTTCGAGTTTATGATGGTTATACGGATCACTTTGCTCCTTAATTAGGCCAAAACTAGAAACGATTGAGCTGTAATTAGATATGGGTATAGTTTATAGATTGGCAATATACACAGGTTACACTAATCGCCCAAGTATTACGATACCTCTCAAGTGAAGCCGCAGGCAGTAGATTAGCAGTATTTTTCATAATTATGTAGCCATAGAAGTCTTTCTAAATTTAAATAATATTTGTGATATTTGGAAAGAGGAAAGGGAGGCCTTTGCCCTTCGGTGGGATAGAACGGGCTGATAATAATAATAATTGTGATAAGGTACTACCTACCTTCTATTGTTTTACTCTGCTTTGTTCTTGTTGGTGTACAATAAAGTGTTCATCTATCAATCCATTTATAAAATTATAATTCTTGCTTATTAACTTTCAGATGGTACAAACCATTTAAGCGGCATGTCATTGAGAGTCTCGGACCCACCTCATTTAATAAAAGGAATGATAAATAACTTAATTTAGCTCTTTAATATTAATAAAATGGTGCTTAATTAAATGTACCTACTAAATAAATTTCTTTGTTTCTTTTCAGGTTTGCTTTATTCAGTGCACAAAGGTGACCTGAATTTAGCAAACACTTAGGTACCTACCAAGTACCTACCTATATAGTTGATAGATTACTCAACGAAACAGAGTAAAAATACGCATGAACGCAGGGTGACATTATTTAGTCTGTGGTTGTTGCCATAGTTCACTCACTCAATTGTGCACTGAATCTCTAAAAAAAAATACATATAGGTCTTAATCAAATGACCAAGCGGCATTCCTACAATATAGTTCACCTGGAGGGGAGCCGCCCATCTGCACGTAGTACTCTGACTAATCTGTGGCTCAGGCCTACTCTCGGCTAGGCTACATAGGTATATTTACATACCTAGGTACCTACTCCAATTTTTTATTTTTTATTTTACAGTGAACTGAAATAAACAAAATGCACAAAGCATAATGTGCTAAAAAAACAATGAAGACGATGGAAGAGCTCCACCCCTCACCTTTAAATTAAAGGCAGGCAAAAAGGCAAACCTGGAATGGAAGTGGAAATACCTACTCCAACTTATTATAAAAAGAAAAGCTGCAAAATGAATTAGATTTACTAAATAGATAAATAAAACATAATTGTTCTTATTTTTTGTTATTATACCTGATAATAAAGTTGCATGCAGCACTACCTAGAGCTAAGTACCTACCTACGTAGCTAGTCTGCCTGTTATAAGGCTACTTACCACACACGCTAAACCTGAGGATACAAAAGAATACGCATAGTTACATACTATCATGATGATAAGTTAGGTACTGATAGTTTTTTCCGTGTCATCGAGCAACAAACATCCATCTATCCAACCTCACAAACGTTCGCATTAATCAATCATCACTTTGTCCGTACTGATTGACGACCAGTCACTGTAGTAATTTAAATTTAAATCGAGGGTATGCGACAAGTATAAGTGCGTACGTACTAAGTAGGTAGGTACAGACAGCGTCATTGATAAGTATCCCCCTTGCACAAGACACCCAGCTTCAAATCTCTTTAAAAAAGAGTATAAAATTATGATTAGGTTTACATGGATATAAAATATAATTTATTATGAAGACTAAAACCTATGCTAAAACTTGTTCGTACGCCGCGGCTGCGGTTACAAGGGATTTGAAGCTGGGTGTCTTTTGCAAGGGGGATACTTATCTATGACGCTGTCTGTACCTACTAGGTATCTAATATTAGGTACTTTCATATTTTTTTTGGTAGGTAGGTGGGTCAAACCGCGAAAAAATGTAAATTTACAACACACCTTTTGTCCTCATTTTATTTTTCTTAAGTATAACATCAACATTATTTGTTAGTTAAGATTTTTTGGATATTGTACTGAATGGTATGCTTGTATACTATTAGGTAATTCCACAACGTTTCAACAATTTCTTACAGTTTGGTTTGTATTCGGTTTTTTTTCATTGGTACAAATTTCTCTCCCATACAAAAATGATGTGTCCATCTACCAATTTTGTGTCTACAACTATTATTACTGACGAAACGTAATGACTTTATCGGTTTTTTATTTTCAGTTGAAGTTCTATGAAACTTATCCAACGTGCTCATAAAAACCGTAAAATAAACAAAGCTTTGGTTTTTTTTTGTTCCATTTTAAAAAAGTGTCCATTATTTTTCATGTTTTTGATGTCATGAAGGTAACGTATATTTCTGGAAGAAAACTATAGGAATAATTCAGTAGTTTCAATTAGTTTCTTACGTGGCAACATCATTAAACATATGCCAACACATTAAAAATAAAATCCGCCATTTTTATTTTAAGAGAAATAGTATTTTATGTGGATGATACATTTGTCACAAGAAAAAAGTGTTTATTGATTCTTCGATTGCAGGGAAAGTTTTATTAATATGTCTTACTATTTTACGTGTTTATGAAGGCTTACTATCACACAAAAGAATAAAACCACTCTGTAGTCTATGGCTATTTGCAATAAAGTGATATTTGAATTTGAGGGTATGTCCCACGCATTTTTTTGTCATGAGACAATATGTAACGACAGTGTTACGTTACAGTCATGAACGATAGTTAAGCTGAGAATACACTATTGTACTAAACTTCCATGACCATACTAAAAAAACCTACCTTACCAGGAACATAAGACCATAAGACAGATGGTCTAAGATAAAAACCAGAGTGTAATAAAAAAATGAATGAATGAAAATTGATGACTTAATAATATTGTGCTGTAATTTCAATTAAACATATGCACCATACGCTAAATACTGCCTCATGTGACAACAAAATTACTATAATAATAATAATAAACCTGCATGTTTAAGTTGAACAAAATGGCAGCGAAATGTCATTTTAAAGATTCACGGACGGATTTGGTACGCCATCGCTTGATATGCGGTCTACGAGAAGGTGGTTTACGAGAAAGATTGCTGAGAGAAGCAGATCTTACATTATCAAAGGCCATAGATATATGCAGACTGGCTGAAATGTCTCGGGCTCAGGCGGTGCATATAAAAAAAACAGAAAATTCAGATTATCATGTTCACGCAGTCAGCGGCTTCGAGGAAGGATCCCAGTCACAGCCGACAGCTGAAATACACTGGATTGGGCGGCAAGGACAGACCAATGCATCATATTCGAGGAGCTATCGATGCTCGCTTCGGCTGTTCACTCCTAATAACTATACACGTGCTAGGAGGCACAGACTTTTCGACGAACCTAATTGTGACGTTTTTATTGATGAATGGAAGAAGCAGATGGTAGAGTGTCTGATTTTCTGTGAGAGCGATGAATGAAAGTTATTTTCGTTGAAAACATCGTGAGGAAACCGGCATGTCGTAGAACCTAAAGTTCGAAAACATGTGTCGAGTGCATGAAAGGAGCCTCTTCGAGGCGCACTTGAAATCCTTTCACCACACTGGTTCGAAGGAACTAGTGACATGATAAGAAGAAGAAGGGGGATTATTGGACTAATGACCCAAAGCACCGTTAGGAATCGAACCTAACGCTGTAGAGAGCCTGTAAGAGAGATTCCGACCGCGCCGGCGCTGTCGGTAAGCGAATTTGTGGAGTGTTACGTCTGTCGCGGGATGACTGCATTTCCGCCACCGGATTGGCGGCGGTGATGTCGTCATGAGGATCGCCTAGATTAAGTTTAGGCCAACGGAAAACGAGACCTAGGGAAAAAGTGTGGGGGGTCTCTTAATATATATACCTACGCCACGCACTGAGACAGTGAGTTTGTAAATGTGAGAGCTACCAGTGTTTTACAAAGTAAGTTTTTTTTTTTTTTGGGGTAAGTAGGTAGGTACTAGTTACCGCAGTAGTACAATAAAAACTTTGACCTCCTTTCAGGAATCTTTCGGAAAGATGGGTAAAAAACTACTCTTAAAAGCACTTTTGTTGTCTTGACCGGGAAGATACAGGGAATGTGAGGGAAGGTACCGGAAAGTTGTAAGCCTTATTTCCAAAAGTATTAAATTCTTACGCTGACTTCAATTTATACTTAGATTAGAAATACCTAAGCAAATTCGTCAGAAAGAATCCCGACTTATATAAAAACTTCGATGTCCTCCCGAGTAAACATGCCTTAAGGGGAATCTTCAAGGCAAATTTCCATACAAAATGTTTCGGACAAATACTCAAAAAGTACGCCGTATTATAGTAATTTCTACACACTATTCGTTTCGTCTATGTTTTCCGATTATGTCAACAAAAATTAATTAATTAAAAAAAAAAAATTCAATTTATCACATACACCATACGCTAAATACTGCCTCATGTGAAAAAAAAAATTACTTACTACTTTTACTTAAAAAAAATACTAGTTAATATTCAATATAATGTTTATTCAAATACATTATGTTTTACTTCCATACTTATGAACTAAGCTTTACAATCGTCATGAATGTTATTTACAATTTTTCGCGGTTTGACCCTTACCCAAATAAATAAATAAAATATAAAAAATAGTTCCCACCAAAAAAAGGTCACTTCCCTTAAAGTACTTTTACCCCTCTTTTAAAAAAAAAACTACCCTAAAACCGTTCTTAATTTATCAAAAACCCTAGGCTCGTGTTTGAATAAGAGCTCAGAATAACGAAGTAAATAGAATCCCTTCTAAATTTGACAAATTCGCTATCTTCTTTGCGCATACCACTTTTTGCACTAGATAAAACGAGACAAAACATGCATTTGTCGTACGTCATAATATAGGGGGAATCTGTCACTCGTTGAGACAAAGAGATGACCCAAGTCATAAAATATCGATATCGATATTAACCGTTCGATGATCCACAATTATTCTCATCGATACCGATATTGATATATCAATCCTAACAACTTAAAGTCCGTGACTATGATAACGTTATCTAGATTAACTCTGGATTAAAGGAACCTTGAAACTTTGTAAAAACCACAAATTAAGATGACAATTGTTTATTAGATAAAATAATATACAACATACACAGGTAAATGAGTACATTACAAAATTTAAACTTAACACAAGTTTACATTTGAGCTAAATACTTTTTTCAGGTAAACCTTGTTCTGCCTGCCCCCTACCTATAGATTAGTTCCTTAACTTTAATTATAATAATTATAAATAAAGTTAATAAAATTATTATTATATTTTCTTCGTATACTTTATCAGTACTTTTTTTCAAGGCTTTTCGTACGCTGTCTAAAACAGTTAATTTTTAGCAAACTGGAGTAGGCTAGATTTTTATCGACCATCTCACACTGCACATTCTGTACATTCTTCGGTTTCGGTTCTTCGGTGGTACGTCTGAAAACACTGATGAACTTATTTCTGTAATATCCGAAGGTTCTGGTTTAGGTACATTGATGAAAGGGATATCCTGAAACACATTATATTTTTAATTTATAGTTCATGTAATAATAATTATAATATACCTATAACACGCAATTTTAAGTTCAGTACTGACCGTACAGGGCTGCCAGATGTACGATTTTAATCGTACTCCTACGATTTTTTAGCATTTTTACTCATGTACGATCGCTAGACAGAGATCGTACGGAAAATGTACGATTTTTATATACCTGGCAACATTTCATATTGAAACGAGCGTCCTTAACTGGCAAGTATGAGTTTCGGGGAATTCCCCAACAACCTAACGCGTACGTAGATCTTTTACTTGAATGAAGACTCTTTGTAGAGTCATTTAAAGGCTGTATTTGTTTGCATTTTTACGAAACTTATTATTTTTTTCTTTTGGTAATAGTTACGATTTGTCAGTCTCGCTCGCTCGATCAGTCGATCTGTGCGTAGTTTACATTATCTTTGAATCTGTATACTGTCTCGAGTGCTTTTTTTATGTTTGTTGTTTTTGGTCAAGCAAGAATGTGTGACAACGAAAATTGCACGAAGTTTAAGCCGACAAAAGAAATGTTAAACAATATGACCACAGAAAATTTGTATAAATCTAATAAATAGTTTTTTAATTGTGTAGTTTTAAGTTAAAAAAAAAGAACAAATTAATTTTTTTTTTTTGTTTTGTTGTGTAGGTATACAATCATAAGGATGTGCCAAATAAATATGTTTTCTTTCTTTGTTTCCTCTATTGCATTTCTTGTCTAAAACTATTTATAATAAAAACTTTGTACTTTAAGGTTGTACGATCTTTTCATTTCAAAATTTCCTTGGCATACGATTTTTTTTGTAGTTGTCGTACGATCACACCATTTTTGCACCTGGCAGCCCTGGTTAGCTACGGAATCCCTCAATGGCTCACTTTATTCGAAAAATCTTACTATACTCAGTCTGCATAGCCTTATCGACAAATCTTTTTACGTTTTATGACATCCCTAGTTAGTATATCATAGCCTCGAATTATTCATGATTTTAGCATGAAAAACGCCGATTCTTCATATTTCTATACTTATTGGACGTTATTCAATGTTTCTACGTAATAATGATGTGTTATGTATGGGTTATTAATGAGTAAATACACAAATAGACACTTACCGCTTAAAATTCAGGTTCTCTTGATTTTTCATGATACTTGCGGAAGACTGGCATAATACGAGGGCACAATTCGACATTTCACATATTTTTTTCACTATTTACAATAGTTCAATACGTATTAAACAATATAAAACAACCAAAACCCCGTTGAAAAATAAACAAAAACAATGACATTTTATGAGATTAAATTTGAAAGATAGTCAATGTAGATGGAAAGCGACAGAACCATTTAACAATACACTTGGTTGGATAATTATGTCCCACATAACAATTGTGGGACTTTCTTTGAAGTTTCCTATGATTATCTCTATTATAGGTATATCCAAACTCTTTGAATAAGAGTTAAGCTTATTTCATCTGTTCCAGCCATGATAGTAGCGGAAGCGTGGAAAGCCAACTACCTATACTGGCTATTCCCCGTACTAATAATAAATCAGGGCCTTACTCGCAATCCTCTCTCTTATCACAATTCTGATTATAGTAAAGCTGTACGCGCAGTACAGTTGTGCCACCTTCTTCAACTGAGCCAGAATGGACGGGAAGACTGTGATAGTGACCGGGTGCACGAGTGGCATTGGAATGGAGACAGCTAAGGAACTGGCCAATAAAGGCGCCAGGGTTATCATGGCCTGCAGGAATATGGAGGCTGCTGAGAAGATCAAAGGTAAGAGTTTCGGTAATACCGGTGTAGCGTAACCCTACATAATGTGTTTACTTAGGGGAGAGTTGGACGGTACCGCGCCCCTAAGCGAATGCCTCTAAATTTGCTTAGGATAGGGTTAAAATAAAAAATTTTCAGATAATGAATATAAATTTATTAAGCTATTTGTATAGCGTCGCAGAACAAACAAAATCAAATGCAGAGAAAATATATTATCAATAAAACACAAAATGGGAAAACGCGGTATTATCAAACTGGTACGGTAATACCGTGCCCCGAGTTTGGTAATTTCGTGCTAGTTCGATAATACCATGCGTATACAAAATACTCATTAATAATGATATATTTATACTATATTTTAATTTTATATTTATTTACGTTTAAAAAATGGAGCACCACAAAACGATTGCTTGTGCAATACTGAAAAATGTAAAGGTTTCCTACCTTCTAACAATTTTTAACAGTATGTATTTAAGCCTGATCCATAAAGTAGTTTTGGCGTGATTAAGCTATTAACCCTCACATTTATTGTGTCACTCAATCAGATAAAAATAATAAATACATATAAATATGCCTGTGTTTTTATTAACCCAATGTACATTTATGTTTTGTAGCTCTACAATGTACCTCTAGTAGAGCTATGCGCTATCATGCGCTTGTATTTTGGAAAATGAATTTAAAAATACATTTTTCATATTTTTAGAGCTAGACGTTTCATCTAACCAACTATAGTAGGTATATAGATCATGCGCTTGCATTTACTCATAGGCATTGCAATTACTGAAATACTTCGGTATAAATATATTTTATAATATATTTTATTATTAAAATTATTTATGTACAGACAGTGTCATAGATAAGTATCCCCCTTGCATTACAATACCCAGCTTCCAAATACCTTTAAATCACCGTCGCGATGAATGGAGAAGTTTTGCCTTTAAAAAATAGATTATATTTGTATAACTGTATGTTAGCCTAAAAATAATTTTAAGTATTACAATTTTTTGAAAGGGGTTATAGCTGGAGGTCTTATACAAGGGGGATACTTATCTCTGACGCTGTCTGTACCTACAGTCTTATTCGAAAAAATGTTAACCAGTCTCAGTATAAATACCTACAAAAATAATTATAACTATGGGCAGTGGCAGCTTGCAGGGCAGTCTTCATATCATGCGGATCCCACAATCCTTTTTCTTTTCTTGATTTGATTTCCCATCCTATAATGAGAATAATACCACAATAACGTTATGTAAGGTGATAAATAAGTCATTGAGAAGTAAAATTTTGTCATTTGTAAGTACCTATGTCACATCATATGAAAATTATGCTAATTAAGTAATTGAAATTGTACTAACTAAAATTAGATGATGTGAGTGTTGGTGTTTTTGTTACCCGACGAAATATCAATACCCTTACAATATCATACATGTTTTACATTTTTTTTTGCGTAAAGCGTGCGTTTAAAAGTTGGCAACATTTACATCGGTTACAATCGCAGGCTGCGGGGTTTCCCCGTTAAAGTCTGTTTGCCAAAAAAAGGGCAAGGAGAGTGTAGGTATATTTAATTAGAATTGTTTGTAAAAAATTTTAAAAAGTGGCAGATAGATAATTATGATGAATAAAAAAGTATTTTTTTTAATTTTATGCAAACATTTTTTTTTTCTTTTGTGAGAAAATTTACCTTTCATAAGGTTGTACCATATTTTTTTTTACATGGTGCCCCCCGCCAAGGCACGCTACGCCACTGGACCAAGGGTGGTATTTTGAAGACCCCCTACCACCCTTGAACGGGTCACGTGTAGGCCTACGTAGTAGGTACTCTGACTCATCTGTGGGTCACGTAGTATGGGGTAGGTAGGTATGGGTACATTCCCTTAGTAGGTACCTACCTAAGCGAATTAAAAACTAGATTTTTACTTTCCAGACGAGATCGTCGACACGACAGAGAACACCAAAGTCCTTGTCAAGAAATTAGACCTCGCCTCATTCGCCTCCATCCGCGAATTCGCTGCCGACATCAACAAGACAGAAGAAAAACTAGATGTACTCATACACAACGCGGGCTACGCTGGCACCTTCAAGAAGAATCGCTCAGCAGACGACATAGAAATGACTATGGCAACCAACCACTACGGACCTTTCCTGCTAACTCATCTCTTGATAGATCTGCTAAAGAAAAGTGCGCCTAGCCGGATTGTAGTGGTCGCTTCATTTATGTACCGTTTAGCATCCATCAACTTGGAGAATCCAAACCCAGTCGCTACGCTCCCAGGGTATTTATACTTCGCGTCTAAAGAGGCTAATATCCTCTTTACGAAAGAACTTTCAAAAAGGTTAGAGGGCACTGGAATCACTGCGAATTGCCTACACCCTGGCATAATCGATTCTGGGATTTGGAGATCCGTGCCAGCTCCGTTATCCTGGGGTTTGTGGATGATCAAAGGGTTCTTCAAGACTCCACAACAAGGTTGTCAAACGTCGGTCATGTTGGCGGTGGATGAGAGTTTGGAGAAAGTGTCGGGGAAGTATTTCTCCGACTGTGCAGAGAGTAGCGTGTCGGCAGCCGCGAGCGATATGGGTAGAGCTAGGAGACTTTGGGAAATATCTGAGAAAATGGTTAAATTGGAGGAGAATGATCCTAAAATCACTGTCTAGGCTCATACTCGTAATATTTAAGGCCTAAAATCCCGTGCGCCGCTATCTCGCTCGCGAGCACATTTGTACATTTTTGAAGATATTACATAATTGATGGGAGTATAAATTAAAAAAAAAGTTTAATTGTGAATTTGTTACTATTTTAATGGAACTATTGGGAACTATCCTTTATAACGACCGAAATCGTATGACATAACTCTTAATTTATTAGCATCATAGAACAAAAGAAATGAAAAAAGTCTATGGTTATTAAGTTTAACTTAGTATAAGGACACCAATGGGTGAAAAAAAACCGGTAGTCTCTGTTTAAATAGTCATCATGACGCACGCTGGTTTGTCCATGAAAAGAACATAATTACGCAACTTTAATACGTAGGTAGGTAGCATCAACATACAGTTTGAACAGCTTCTAATGTATGGCTGTGGGCCGGTTTTGATCATTGAGATACAAATCTCAATGGTTTTGATCGAAATGGTTGGTGAATTCTTAACCCTGTGACCAATTGCGAATTATATTTTTATTTCGTGACTTTGGACAGTCACAAAAAGCATCGGACCATTGTTTGTCACAAAATCACTAACTATTGGCATAATAATGGGCATGATTCGTACTTGGCCACTGGGTTAAGAATTCGAAAATAATTAGATAGTTATGTAACTCCAAAGTGAAAAGTAAAAA
Organism: Lobophora halterata; assembly: GCA_932526365.1. Lineage (NCBI taxonomy): Eukaryota > Metazoa > Arthropoda > Insecta > Lepidoptera > Geometridae > Lobophora > Lobophora halterata. The sequence goes on along the minus strand of OW052023.1, from coordinate 1,839,192 downwards.
ATTAAAACAATGTTTCAAAAGCAAGTAAACTATTTTATTACTTAGGTACTATATACATCGTACAAATAAAAGTAGGTAATAGTTTTATACAGGTGATGAAAATATATAGATAACTTGAAAAATTAAATAACTACAATAAAAAAAAGTACTGAAGGGAAAGTGTCAGATTGAAAATGTACTTACAATATACAATCTGACATGTGTAGGTTAAAAAAATACTTAAATTATTTAGTTTTAACACATTTTGGGAAAAACATTAAAACTATTAATAGTAAGATATTGGTATTATTTCTAAAGTTATGGCAAATTTTAGCAATCTTTTAATTGTTTTGTATCAGTCAAATAAACAATATGCTAACAATCTTATTATAATACATGTACTAAGTCTAATTTAGACACAGAAGCATAGAAGAAAGATAAACCAAAGTAAAAAGAGATATTTTGTACAATACTTTTGCCTTTTTTCGACTTATACCCTACTTCCCGCTGCGTGATATTGCAGAGAGACACGGACCAGCGAAGATCACAAACAGCCACGTATCGCAAAGGCTCTTCGACAGACGCATCCGCAATAACACGCACCGTGTAAAGCAGGATGTAAAAAGCTGATCATTTGAGAAATATAGGGTTAGTCTACCAAATATTGGTCTACGAACGTTTGGTCAACGCCCAGCGCTGTGCCTAGACTTTCCCTAGGTCTCCTACGAACTGTACGATCTATATCCTCATCGTCTGTCTTTATCACACTGCAACTTGGACTCAAAAGATCTGGCAATAAGACTCGATTCACCTTAAACATATGTACGTTCACATTTTCTTTCTCCTCAACAATAGACTTGAATTCATCCGTAGGTTTTTCAGGCAACACACTAGCGCGCACTTTTTTGAACCTATTAATTATTTTCTCCAACGAACTGGTTTTTTTTATCAAATGCGCGTTTGTTTTGGGCGTATCAGTCTTATTATTGCACGCATCGAAATTAAAATCCACATTATTGTCAATGAGCATTGCATTGAATTTTTCTGGTGGTATGATATTTATAGTTGGTATAAAATCAGCATTTTCCACGGTTTGGGGAGAGTTGAAACTATCTTTCTCCAAGACAGCTATTCCCGATACTTCTAGTAAAGACGGATCTTCCTGCATAATCGACAACTTTCTACATCCCGTTCGAGATGAAGGCCGCTTTTCTCGACTCTCATACAGATTTGGCGACGAGTAACTCCTGAACAAACCGTTGCTTTCATTAGAAGTTTGCGATACATTCGATTCGTTGAACAACCCTCCTTTCTTTAAATTTATATGTGGACGATCAGTCTTGTATGGAAATTTCTTTGAACTGCTGGTTTTCTTGGTTGATAACAACCGTTGGATTTGCTCCTTTGTGAAACCAGAAGAGCATCCCGCTATGGTTTCATTCGCTCGAGATACGGCAGATACATTATGGAACTGACTTACATTAAAGTTAGAGCGGTCATAGGAACTAACTCGGCATGATATTATGCTATTCAGGAAATTATCTTTTGGTTGTTGGCTGAACGATGTTACCAATATAGATTTTGGTTGTGGTTTAGCAAAGCTGAAGTTAGTTTGTTTCCGTAAATTGAACTGATGTTTGGTGGTGCTATATGGAGTGAGCCTGTCAAATAAAGCTTGGCACTCGAGGGTCCTGATACTCCGAAGGCACGAGAGGTCAGGTAACGGTGGTATCTCTGGTATGTCATCCACTGATATTGAGTTGTGGTAGGATACAGGTGACGCCTGGAAGAAAAAAAAAATAGTCCAAAAACATTGTTAAAATCGAAGCGAAAATACCTGGCTCATGGTTTTGGCCACGAATTTTGCTGTCACATATCAGTCACTAAATAATGGCATAGAAATGGGTATAGTCCGTGCTGGCCACAGGGTTAAGGTAGTAACTGCTAAATATTATGAGAGCTTCATATTCTAAGGGTTTTATGCCTACTTGCACCACACTGTCATAGTCCCTAAGCAATTACTTTACTCGGTTGGTAGTTCTTAATCAAGATTCTGACCTGATTAAGAACTGTCAAGCGAGTAAAGTAATTGCTTAGAGACTGAAAGTTTGGTGCAAGTGGGCATTGATGAACACTTTAGGTATTGTACACCAACAAGAACAAAGCAGAGTAAAACAATAGAACAAGAAAAAAAAGGCCAAGTAAGGTAGGTAGTACAAGGGGTGTCCTTATCAATGGGAGTGATCTCTTCCAGGCAACTATATTATATTATATAGGGTAAAACAACATATTATTGGCACCCCCGCCTATTATTGCAACATATTATTGCCACCCTAGAGTTTGGTGCGAAAAAACAAGAAAACCGTAGATCATTCAATTTCAGTATGCTTTTATTGGCAGGGGTACCAATAATAGGTAAGTTTACCCTAGTTCAGAATGTGGAATATACAATATAAGCAAAGCTGCAAGCAGTACCTGTAATCTTTCTTCTGCATTCATGACTCTTTGAAGTAAAGCTCTCATCTCCGTTACAATGTGGTGGTAATTCCTCCGTCCCCCATCCAGATACTCGTTGAAGTAATAAATCTCATCTCCAATGTCTATATTCTTCAACACAAATGATATAGCTATAAGAAAACCACGAATGAGATTCGGGAAGTTTAGCTTTTCATCCTTTACTATGTTCTTGAGGATGTATTTTTGCTGAGTGTTGACTTGAGTCTGTAGCTCCTTAGTACAGATGAAGTCAGTTTTGGGGTTGTATTCAACCATGTACGAAGCTTTGTCCGCTTCACCTGTACATCGGGATATTAACAATTCAGTCTGCTCCTGAGTGTTTTTTGCTATAGTTAGCAAAGGGGAGACTTTTTCAGTCCATTTAGACTCTAATTTGTCAATCTGTCTGTCCGTTTCTAGCAACCCTCTATCAAAGAATGGTGCAGGTTCATGGACATAGCTTATTTTCATTACCTCGGCTTTAGATTCTTCATCCAAACCGTGTTTTGCTACAAACCCATCGACTAAATCATCAAGATATTTCTGACCATTTACAGAGTGTAATTTATCTTGCATATCCGTGATTTTCTTTCTAAGTAATTCTGCAATCTGTTCAAGGGCTGTTCGTTTGTGTATATACTTGGAGAACTTACTCAACATGAGTTCGGTTTCTTTTTCAATTTGTTCCATAAATCCGTCTCTTTCCTGTGACTTATATTTAACTGTCATGTTGTGGTACAATTTTCTCTGGCTTTCTTTCTTCATTTTGGAAGTCAGCTGCTTTTGCACAGCCAGTTGCGACATTTCAAACATGAGTTTTGTTACTTTGAAGCTTCCTGGATTGACCAAGTAGGAAGACATGACTGCCCCAAGCAGACCTTTGTTACTATAGTCACTTATGAAATTGGAGAGTTCATTTCTATACGCTCTTTCGGTCTTAGTGTCGTATAATGGCCAGGGTAGCAACGCAGAAGCTCCAGGATCGATTATACACACCAAGTAATGGGAGAGATGATTGAAGAGGTTTTGCGTGGTTTTCTCAAGCGCATTCTCCTTGAACAGTTGGCGGGAGAGCTCCGGCGGCATTGGAACCAGCTTGCTGAGTATCCCTACGTTCGAATAGGTCCCACTCTTGAGAGCAGTGACGAGATCTTTCTGAGCTGTTATTGCAGCCATTTTTAGTTTTACAACACCTCAATAAATAAGATTCATTAGAGGAGTCACTGTTAGCACGTGCATTCAGTCTTCTATAGTTTTATAGACATTTTATATATGTTATAAAGCCATTTTTTAGAATTCATAGAAACAACAACAAGGCAAAACTTCGGACATTTTCGAATTTGAGTGATTTGATTGATTGAGAAATGAAATGTCAAAATCAAATCAAACAACAAAACCGTTGACGCGTTAGGGATGTGCCGTGCTGTTCAAATTGATTCGAATTAGTATCACGGAATATTGATCGTGCAAAATGTGCCTATAAATCGGAATGCCTTTTGAACCACAATCGTCGATTAGACCGTGTTTTTGTACGAAACCAAACAAAACGTTTCATTTTACTCAGTTTTAAGTTGTCATACATAAACTAAAGTGGTCTGTTTACTTGAAACGAAACGTTAAAAGCTAACCTCAAAAATCTTGCTGGGGGAAAACAATACTCACGTGTTTGTTTCTCCGAAAAATTATGTCGACAAATCAGTAAAAACTATCAAAATGGTGTGTAAAATATGCTCTAATTTGTGTTGTTGCGTTTAATGTGCTGTGTTATAAAGTGTTTCACTTTCAGAGTAAGTTACATGTTCTATACGAACATAGCGCGGGCTTCGCCCTGTTTCGCGTCGCTGAGTTTGAGGAGCTGGCGGCTTTCCTGCCCCAGGTTGAGGAGTCTGTGACGGACCTGTCGCGGTTCAACTCGGTGGTGACGCTGATTGCGTTCCAGCCGTTCAAGTCTGCCGTAGTGGCTCTAGAAAATATCAATTCAATATCTGAAGGTTAGTGACCCACGTTTTCAAACCAAAGAAAATTAGTGTGCTTATGTTTAATATGAAGAACAGCAGCGCAAGATCGAGATCGTTGGCGAAAATGGGGGGAGGCCCTTGCCCTGCAATGGGACAGCTCAGGCTGATAATAACAATATGTTTAATAACCAAAGTACTTGCTACCGTTAGGTACTTGGTATCTTAGAGCTAGATAAGTAACACTATAAAATTAAACTTACATAAAAAAATAACAAAATAAACAACCAGCTAACTAACCTCAACTTTTAACTGCAACAGTGGTGTACAATCAGCTGCATAGACATGTTTACACTCCCAAGCTTTCACATTTACATTACACTTAATTTTGCAAAGAAAAATGCATGCAAGCATTTTCAAATTAGTGTAGTCATCTTGTCAGAATGATTAAAGATAAAAAGATAAAGATAAAAACAACAATAAATCCTCCACAGGCGTAGTGCCAGAAGACCTAAACCTGTTCTTGGAAGGTGCTTTACCCAAGCGTAAGAAGCGCTCCAAATGCACTCTGGGAGTCCTGGACCCCAAGCTGGGGGCAGCCATCAGTGAGGCGCTGGAGATACCATGCACACACACCGGTGCTGTGCCCGAGATACTGAGAGGTAAGAGTCTCTTAATAAATCTTATAATATTTAAAGAGTTTTCCAGTTGTGCACCACAACTGGAAAATAGATAGATGTAATCTTTACACCTTAAAATAAAATACATGAAGAAGAAACAATACTGAAGAAAATAAATTCCTAACCACCATCTAGTTAGGACGGGAGCTACGGATATTGACATTTGTAGAGGCTGCCTACAAAATCAGGAGACCGTGGAGCATGTAATCATCCACTGTAAAGCTACAGGGGAGTACTTTCCCCTGTAGTTTCCTTTAGTCCCCTAGGTTAGGACAGGCTTGCGTAGGCTGACTCCTCTTCACCAAATGTGTCGGCCAGCACTTTTTTACTTTACTTGGAACAGTGCTGTCAACAACCCAGTATCCTGCTCCGTAACTTCAAGGAGCTGGGATGGCTGGGACAGGGTTAATTGCAATTTTTTGGGGGGCAATGCACAATGCACCCTTCAACGGGACGCCAGTGCAGACCGCTGTACAGCTAAACAGAATAAGAATACTGAAGAATAAGTGGTACAATGGGTGGCCTTATCGCTAAAAGCGATCTCTTCCAGGCAACCTTGGGATATACTCGAAATATTTGAACAAAAGAGGATGGCGTCATACAAATACCTACTAGGAAACTAAAATATTTTAATGAAAAACAATATTTACTTAGTTACATAAAATATAACTAAGTTACATAATAATAATAATAATAATAATAAATAAATGAGCCTTTTATTCAGACATTTTTTTTACAATTCGTAATTATTGATAGATAAGATTTCATTATTATTATTAATATTACCTAACTAATCCCTATCCTTATCTATACACCGGCATGGTTTGTCTGTGTGCCCCTTGGCATAGGCCTCCCCCAACTCCTTCCAAGCGCCCCTATCCATTGCTGTCCTTGTCCAGTGTTTCCCACCTACAGCTTCTATATCGTCTCGCCATCGCTTGACTTGCCTTCCTCTTTTCCTTTTCCCTATTCTCGGTAGCCAGACTGTGATTCTCCTGCTCCACTTATCTGTGCCACGAACTGTGTGTCCAGACCACATCCACTTCAAGGATCTTATTTTCCAGACTACATCTGTTACTTTAGTTTTGTGTCTAATGTGATCATTTTTGATTCTGTCTCTCCTTCTTATACTTAACATGCTCCTCTCCATGGCTCGTTGACAAATTGCCAATTTATTAATCTGAGCGATGGTAAGGGCCCAGGTCTGAGAACCATAAGTTAATACTGGCAAGATACAAGAGTCAAAGAGTTTCCTTTTAAGCTTGATGCTGAAATTTTTGCTTTTCATCACCTCTTTTAGTGACCAGTACCGCTTCCATGAATTAGCTATCCGTCTATCAACCTCTCTCTCATTTATGTTTCTTGTGGAAATAACTTGTCCTAGGTATATGTATTCTTCTTGGTAGGATATTGTCTTGTTGTTAATGATCGTTTCCACTTCCTCTCGATTGGTTAATAGCTTAGTTTTTTCAGCATTCATGGTGAGGCCAACTCTTTCACTTTCCATCTGTAAGTCTTTTAGCATTGTCTTTAGTATGTGTGGCGACTCTGAGAAAAGTACTACATCGTCGGCGAATCTCAAGTGTGTCAGCTTCTCTCCATCTATTAGAATTCCTATGTTTTCCCAGTTTAGTTTGCGAAATGCATGCTCTAGTGTTGCTGAGAAAAGTTTAGGTGATATAGGGTCACCTTGACGGACTCCCCTTTCTATTTTAATGCTGTTTCCCTTTTTCTCCAAGCGAACTTTAGCTGTGCTCATTGTATAAACGTTTCTTAGCAGCCTAATGTATTTGCTGTGAACACCTTGCTCCTGCAGTGCTTGCCATATTGAGTTGTGCTCGATCGAATCAAAAGCTTTACTGTAGTCTACAAAAGCGATGTATAGTGGTCTGTTATACTCGTTGTACTTTTCTATAATTTGTTTAACCACATGGATATGATCAATTACAGAATACCCGGCTCTGAAGCCCGCCTGCTCAATTGGTTGGTTTTCATCGAATACATTGGTCAATCTTCGTAGGAGTACTTTGGCAAATATTTTGTAGATGTTAGACATGAGACTGATAGGTCTATAGTTGTTGATATTGAGGCTGTCTCCTTTTTGAATAGAAGCACAATGTCAGATGTAGTCCACTGTAAAGGTACATTTTCTGTTGTTATGACCTCATTAAATATTTTCGTCAGGAGTTTGGCTGCCACTGTTTTATTATGTAATATTATTTCATTTGATATTTTATCTGGCCCAGGTGCTTTGTCTCGTTTCTGTGTTTCGATTGCTTTCTCAACTTCTCTGACTAATATTTCAGGTATGTCATCATTGTCTTTCTCTAGGGTGACATCTTCCTCATCTTTTTGTTTTTTATAAAGGCATTTATAGAAATCTGTAGCTATATTGAGTATTTCTCGTCTTTTGCTCTTGTCAGATCCTGTTTTATCTTTCAGTTTTGGAATCCATTCCTTTTTGTCTGTTAAATATTTTTGCGCTTTCCTGATACCTCCCGTTTTCATAATATGGTCCTCTATTATTTGTTGTCTGTTTTGTTCCTTATGTTTTCTAATTCTCTCTCGTATTGTTTTGCTCAGGACTGCTATTCTTCTTCTATCTTCTTTGGTTTTTTGGTTTTTACTAATGAGATGCTTTCTTTCTAAAAGACATTTGTTTATTTCTTCATTATCCATTATTTTTTTATGTTTGTCACCTTGTTTCTTAGTTTTCGGTTTTATTATTTCTTCTACAACGTCGTATTTTTTCTTGTGTTGTGAGCTGTGATGTTTGATTTTCGTAGTTGTCTAAATGGCTTTGTAGATTATGCCCAATAGTATCGAGTTCAGCATGACCAAGTCTATGTTGAGAACCATGGTGTTTCCTTCTGGATTTTTTCTGTGGTCCCAAGGTGAAGTTTGCTCTTATCATTCTATGGTCAGTATTGAAGTTGAAGTTATTGATTACGCTGACATCATTGAAGTAATTTGTGTTGTTAGTCAAAAAGAAGTCAATTTCGTTTTTTGTTTCTCCATCAGGAGAAATCCAGGTCCACTTACGGTTTCTCTTCTTTTTGAATTTACTGTTCATAATTACAAGGTTATTTTCGAAGGCGAAGTTGACTAGTCTCCCACCATTTGTGTTTCTTCGGCCGTCCGTGTAAGGCCCCATTATCAAATCTTCAAATTCTTGTCTTTTGCCTATGATTGCATTGAAATCGCCCATTATTATAAGATTTTTGTGAGCATGGGCTCTTATCGTATTGTTGAGATACTAAGTTACATACCTTCATACAAATAAGACAAACTACATGCTAATATACATAAATGTACGATATATAATACTACATAACATACATATAATAAACATACGCAAATAACATTAAATGTTAGGTACTAATTAGTTCTTTACGTACGAAAAATACTGCCGGAAGATGTTATTCCTGCAGCATCCACAAAATTATTCAAGAACAAACTCGACACGTTACAGACCAACTAAGACTATGTGAAACAAGCTTGAAATTTATAAAAACTGAAATCCCTCTAAACTAACTCTGTGTGGCATAGACACATTAACGAAAGCTGCTTGTCTATCAAAAAATAAATAAATAAGTTTGTAAGTATTCACGTACAGATAGAATGGAATGGATGTACAAAATCCACTCCCTCGGCAGCGCTAGACATCATACTAGGCATGACACCTCTTCACTTGCACATCCAGCAAGAAGCAATGGCGTCTGCCCTCAGAATCAAATCAACAAACCAGTGGAAGGGAAGTAGCAGACTGACCAACCACTGCAGGATTATAGAAAAAGCGATATCTATAGTACCAGAAGCCCAGAAAGGGACGGACAGAATCGCTACAACATACCTATCTAATAAAAGATATGAACTCATGACAGAGGAGATGTCGCCTGACGACGACTGCATACCTCCTACTCTATATATCTATACAGATGGAGCCAAGAAAACAATAGGCGCAGGCTGTGGCTTCCACTGTCCGGAAACTGGTATGGCAAGGGCTCAGCCCCTAAATCGTACCACGACAGCCTTCCAGGCGGAAACCGTGGGGCTAACACTGGCGGCAAAAGAAATACTGTCGGAACTTAAACGACCGTCAAGAACTAGACAGGCTCACAAAATAATCTTCACTACAGACAGCGCCGCACTGCTAAATGCACTTAGGCGACCTGACACAAGATCGAAGGCGGTGGCAGAATGCCATACAGCACTACAGAACCTAGCAACCGCACATAAGGTCAGTATAAAGTGGACCAAAAACGATGGATCCTGCCCAGGGAATGTCAAAGCCGACTCCTTGGCAAAACAGGGGGCGAAACTAGTCCCTAGTTCATCGGACAAAATCCTGACACAACCGCCAAAAGCGGAAATAAAAGCTAGACTGAATCAACATTCAGTACAAGAACACCAAAAATTTTGGAACAAAAGAACGGACAGCAAGCACACTAAGATGCTTCTACCGAATATTGATAAGAAACTGACGAACACACTCATGAAGATGAGAAGAGAAGAACTACGTACAATGGTAGGAATTATAACCGGCGACTGCGACCTGAATCACCATCTGTTCAAGATGGGTGCGACAGACAGCGTGATCTGCCGCGGTTGCTTCGCAGAGGAGGAAACCGTAGAACACGTGGTTGTGCACTGCACAGCTACAGAAGAGGCCAGAAAGAAGACTGGGCTGAGGAAAATCCTGGATACGGGTCCAGATGACCCTACCGGGAAACTGGAACACACCATCCATCAACCCAGGGTCCTGCTCCGCTATTTTGGGGAGCTGGGCTGGCTGGGGTAAAGTTAGTACAAAAAAGGGGTCAATGCACAATACACCCCACAGCGGGACGTCAGTGCAGACCATATGTAACCCCTTACCCAAATTAGAATTAGAATTAGTACAGATAGAAGGATGTTTGTTTCTCAATCTGTTCAAAAATTTTCCCACGACGACGCTAGGTATGGATTGTATCAAAATGCATCCTACATACTGAGTAGTTATGCAGTTGCGATTTTAGATATGTAGTTGCAAATGCGCATTGCGGCAAGGTTTTTAATTAGTTACCAACAAGTTTAAAAAATTTGAATTTTACCTTATTTTCTTTAAAATTGAAAAACTGGCTAATTGAAAAGTGTTTCTATTCAGTAAACAATTTTTTTAAGGACAGTGACACAAACACATAGGGACATAAACTTATTTTATATTAATTGATAGGGACAATGATATAATTATTTAAACTCTCCTTTGTATAATAAAATGACAAAATTTGCACGCCTAAAACTAAAGGTGGAACATAAACATAAACATTCACACACTCAATCCCCTGCACTAGGATTCCCTGTGTCGCAGGTGGCATGGACACATACAACACATCACAACATCCAAGACCCAAGAACAAACATTTGTGTTCGTCACACTAATATTTGCCCTGGCCGGGGATCGAACCTGGAACACCAAGCTTCGTAGGCAGGGTCACAACCAACTAAGCCACGGTGTCGCCAAACATACTTAGGACACCAATTTATTTAAGACCAAAATATTGTACTTGTGTTTTGACAAATAAATTATCTTTATCATTAGAATAGAATAGAATAGGTTAGAATAGAATAATTTTTATTTTCAAATAACACAGTACAAGTACAGATCCATAATTGAGTTAATATACTTTATGATTAAATCTATGTTAGTTTATATTATTATGCAGAAATGCAGTGTCTGTATGTGTATCTCAATCAATCAATCTCTATCAATAATTTAAAAATTCAAAAAAGAGCCCATATGAACGCAAGCTTGTGGAAATGCAAATTGTCGGTAAACACCTTATCTACGCTATTTAGGTAGGTTAGGTACTTAACTTGTTTTACTTTTACCTACCTACATACATTTAGAGGCGATGATGGTGGTGTGTAAGTAAGGAAAACAAATAGGTAGGTAACTATTATAATTATAATAGGTACCTAACCTATATACCTTTGAATAGTAATAAATTTATTTACAAAAAGCATTGATATCTGAACAAAACCACATATAATATGTGAAAATGGAGGAGCCACGGTTCGATGGACCGGATTATGATGTCGTTTTTCCCGAAAAATGACGTGAGATCTACATATATGGCTAGCCAAGGTCTACGTTATAAATAAAGTAATACGTTTTCATAAATAAATTTACGAATGTCTGTAGTAGACCTTGGCAATCCATATATGTAGATCTCACGTCATTTTTCGGGAAAAACGACATCATAATCCGGACCATCGAACCGTGGCTCCTCCATTTTCACATATTATATGTGGTTTTGTTCAGATCATTATCATTTATTGCATTTCAATATGGAAACATTCATTAATTCCCTAGGAATCCGGCACCATTTCCACTCCCTCATCAAAGGGCTGACACTAAAGGCATGCAGCGTGGCTCAACTGGGCCTCGGCCACTCGTACTCTCGCGCACGTGTCAAGTTCAACGTACACCGAGTTGACAACATGATCATCCAGTCCATCGCTCTACTGGATCAGCTGGATAAGGATGTGAACACATTTTCTATGCGGATCAGGTATTTTTTACAAGCTACTGTACTACCTCTGGCTTTGTCTGCATGTATTATAATAATCAAGGTTTTACAAAAACATAGTACAACAAACTTCAATTGGACTGTTTTAGTGACCGTAAAAGCCAGTGAAAAGTCACAGGAAAGCATAATACGCAATTTGGTTTATTTTAATGACATATTTTTTCCAGTTAGTTTGATATAAACACATGATATATGATGATGATATGATCCGAACACATTAGGTAGCATGTCTCTGTATGTGCCGAACAAATACTTGCGTACCGGCCGTCGGCGCCACGATCAGTTCTATACCTGCGTGTCGCGGACCCACCACGCGGACAACGCACCTGCGGTCAGAGCACTCGCGCTCATTAATGAATTTATCCACGAGCACCAGCATGTCGATATATTTAATGATAAAATTAGAAATATTATCCAGCATTTATTAGTTTTTTTAAGTTTTAGTTTAAGGTGGTAAGTATCTTTTTAAATAAATAAATACAATACAATATAAAATCTTAACTATTGAACCGAATTTGATGAGTTTGTATGAGACCAATTTGAAAGTAACTTGTCCTCTTAAACAAAATAAGAATTTCTCAAATCGGTTTATAAAAACAAAGTTCTGAGGTAACAAACATGAAATAAAGAATTGATTACCTCCTTCTAGAAGTTGACCTCTTCTAGTCTTCTGGAAGTTGGTTGAAAACTGAAGAGTAGCATAAGTATCTTCCTGAATATCAGCAAAATTTCCAAATAGCTATTTTGTGTTTTCAATGCAACATAAATTTAACTGAATTTCACATACAAGAGTTTCAATTTACTCATCTTGATCTTAAGGGTAATCCTCAAATCCGAGTTCCATACAAAAATGTTTCGGACAAATACTCAAAAAGTACGCCGTATTATAGTAATTTCTAATTAACCCTACTACCTTTAAAATTGATTGAGAAAGTTGTCACAAAAGAAATTAGGCAAATTCCAAGCATTGTGATTCCAGGCTATGATAACCCATATGCTTGTTAATCCACAAAAGCCGTGTTCGCCGAGTGGGAGGTGCCTCGACTTTCAACCCGAAGTTCGTGAGTGCGAACCCGGTCTCACACCAATGGATTTTTCTGTTCAAAAAAATCTATGTGTGCATATAAACACGTGCTTAACGGTGAAGGAAAACATCGTGAGGAAACCGGCATGTCATAGAACCATAAATAGATAGATGTAATCTTTATTGCACACTTTAAATAAAAATACATGAAGATGATACAATTCTGAAGAAAAAGTGGTACAATGGCCTTATCGCTAAGAGGGATCTCTTCCAGGCAACCTTAAGATGGAGTCAAATTATTTGAAATTTTGAACAAAAGAGAACGGCCACAGTTCGAAAACATGTGTCAAGTTCCCGAAAGGAGCCTCTTAGAGGCGCACTTGAAATCCTTTCACCACACTGGTTCGACAGAACTAGTGACACGATAAGGAGAAACCATCATTGTTTTTCCACAGAGAGTGGTATTCGTACCACTTCCCGGAGCTGATCAGCATCGTGCCCGAGAACCACCTTTACACGCGCTGCGCCGAGCTCATCAAGGATAGGAAAACGCTCAGTGAGGAGTCCGTCGAACCGCTCACTGAGATACTGGGAGACTCGGAGAAGGTGAGTCTCCGACTAACATTATTATTGATTTGCAGCTTTAATGATAATGCGATGATTGTCGGTCTACTGTGCTCAAAATAATTGATTGATTCAGGCGTTACTTTGCGTAAATCCATAAATATTAATTAATGTTATAAATATATTTAGTAATAAATCCGCTTAATTTCTAAAGAAAGGTCTTAATTAATTTAACTCTAGTTTAGAATTTTAGTATCTAAACCTAAGCGCCGATAACAGAAAACCCACTGACTTGAGTTTTCTGTTTTCGCGGCTAAAATTAAGCGGATTTATTACTAAATATATTTTTACTATTAATTAATACTGTGCTCAAGTCTCCAACTAACCTAAAGTACTGTTTTAACTAATAAGGACTTACTGTTCACGGTTTTTATTCCAGAAGGGAGTTGCGTATACACCGCAAATTTTTAATCACAAGAATCAGTTACTGAACACAGATGTATGGCACAAAAGCTTGAAAAAATTAAGTTGATTTTTTGTCAAAATAAATTTCGTAAAAATTGGATAACTGTTACCGTTATTCGTTTTCCTATGAATTTGCGTCAGGTGGTACCAATCATTGATAATAATTTGAGTTTTATTCATCGTTTGGCAAACCCGGGTACCTAGCTCGAGCCAGCTCGCCGCAGCTCGGCTCGGGCGCCGCACTCGCGCCGCTGTCATTCCTCCATTTTGTAGATACCCAAAATTCTGACTACAACACATACAAAGTAATACCCCTTCTGCATTGCCCATATAATTATTTTTGGTAATTAAAAAATGGTGGTGAATTATCAGTCAATTTATGTTATTACATGTATTTTAGGCTCAAGCTATAATCGATGCGTCCAAGATGTCGATGGGAATGGACATATCCCCCGTAGACCTGATCAACATACAGATGTTTGCCGGGAGGGTCGTCGCTCTGCACAACTACAGGTAATCATACTTTTTTACCCGACTGCCAAAGAAGGGTTATGTTTTTCGCGCGTATCTTGTATGTATGTATGTAATAGTAGATTATGCACTAAGGGGAGAAAGCAGTGTCTTATATCGCGGGTGGCATATTGAACCCTGAGCTAACGAGGGGCTCGTTATGTAGAGTCCTGAGTGACGCGAGGGGTTCAAGCTGCCCAAGACGAAGACAGGCTTTATCCCAGAGGAGCATACTCTACTTTTCATACCTTCTACGAGGCAATAAAAATCCAGGGCTCCGAACTCAGTAGCCAACACCGACTTTTGTTTCACAATCATAGAAGTCGCGCCTTTTTTCTTTTTTTTATGAGTGGTCAGTTCGATTTTAGAACAAACCTTTTTACAATGCCATATGGGCGTTCTTTTACTTAGAGTTTTCCACGAGTTTCCACACGAATTTGACGTTCCAAATTCAAATGACATTACTACCTACGGAGTTTCATACAACATTACCTCCCTTGGTAGGTAATGCTTTGCTTTACCTTGATGATAGCATGATATGTAATTGGATATTGTCGAGCAGGTGGTGTGAAAATTTCTTTGTTACCTCGTATCTTCCAAACGGCTGGATGGATTTTGACAGTTAAATTATCGTTAGATTGGTCACAATAACCCGAGTGTTCTTTGATGGGTTTTAATTTTTTTTATCAAAATGGAGGATTTTTGTCGCTAATAGGTCGTTGAATTTTTTTTGTTTACCAATATATTAACAATTATACCAATTATAAACTTTAAGCTTGTTGGCCATTACACACAACGCCATCTAGCCCTATCTAGCGTATAAAATACTTTTTTTGTATACAACGAAAGACCCAGACTCAGGAAAAACATCAATGTTCATCACACAAATGTTTGTCCTGAAGCGGGAATCGAACCCGCGACACCGTCATGGCAACACACTTGCCACTCGACCAATCGCGTCGACTTATACATTTAGAAATTAATTTGCACACTTTGATCTATTGTTAGCATTTTTGCTTTCGGTAATAACAGTGTTGCTAGAACAATGCATACTTTCCTCATGCATGTGCCTATACCATGCATATGCGTGCTCATAAATATTGCTACAATGAAAATGATCATGTCAAAGAACTGTGGCTGGATCATGAAAAATTCTGTCAATCATCATCGTATCGTATCCCTCACACAGAAGTCTACAGTTTGTTCATGATTATTTTTGAAATGAATTATACAAAATGAATAACCCTTTAAAAACAGATACTATATGAATTCGATTGTCAGGATTTTTCGTGATCGGAGTTCTGCCCATTTTGTCTTTGTCACTTATTTAATAAATCAAAGTTTTACAAAAACATTCTACAACCGACATCGATTGGATTGTTCTAGTGACCGTATAAATGCCACTGAGTCACAGTAAAGAAAATTTCACAGTGTCACAGTAAACGCAATTTTGTTGACATATTTCTTTTTCAGTTATTTTGAATTAAAAACTAAACTTGTGAACAGATTTTGATTAATTTCTATGGAACAAATCTCAAAGCACTCAAACCTTTCAAAAAAATAATAATTTCTAAATCGATTGATACGATCCAATAACGAAGAGGTTCTGAAGATACAAACAAGAAAAAGTTTAACCAAAACCGAGAACCTCCTCATTTTTTGAAATCTGTTGAAAATCGGCTATATGTTGGATTTGTCTCAATTATTATCTATGTTTAACAGAAAGCAAATGGCGGAATACCTACACACCAAGATGAACTCGGTAGCTCCCAACCTTACGGTGTTGGTGGGAGACCAGGTGGGAGCCAGGCTCATCTCCAAGGCGGGTTCGCTCACCAGTCTCGCCAAGTACCCCGCCTCCACGCTACAGATACTGGGTAAGTGTACCTCCACGCTACAGATAGTGGGTAAGAGTACCTCCACGCTACAGGTAGTGGGTAAGAGTACCTCCACGCTACAGATAGTGGGTAAGAGTACCTCCACGCTACAGGTAGTGGGTAAGTGTACCTCCACGCTACAGATAGTGGGTAAGTGTACCTCCACGCTGCAGATACTTGATAAGTGTACCTCCACGCTACAGATAATGGGTAAGTGTACCTCTACGCTGCAGATACTGGGTAGGTGTACATCAACGCTACAGATAGTGGTAAGTGTACCTCCACGCTACAGATAGTGGGTAAGTGTATCTCCACGCTGCAGATACTGGGTAAGATAAATAAACCGTAAGCTACTACCTGGGTTAGAAGAAATAGTTATTTCTACACCAAGGGCCTGAAGCAACCCATTATATACGAGATATTTTATCACCCCGAGCCAGATACTGATCCTCTTTGAACAGGTTTTAGTAGCAATTATTTTATAAGCATATTTTTTTTTTATAAGCAGACAGTCGTGTATATAGTTTTCTAAATCGGTTGGTTAACGATGAAGTTAACGGTAACAATCATAAAACAATGCAACCAATTTTATAGGAGACTTATCAGCCCGAGCCAAATGAGAACCCAATGTTACCACGATATTCGAAATTCAAAAATAGTGATTTAAGTTCCTCATAATTATCCCTCCCATAATAGTCCCTAATCCACGAGTATTATAAAACGCCAAAGGTCGAAATTTGAAAAAAGTTCTCAGCTTCCGGCATGAAACCCATTATACAAACTGATGTTTTTTTCCCATGGGCTTAAAATGCAGTTTTACTCCCCCTGTCTATGTACAGACAGCGTCATAGATAAGTATCCCCCTTGCATTATAATACCCAGCTTCAAATCCCTTTAAATTACCGTCGCGATGAATGTAGAAGTTTTGCCTTTAAAAAGTAGATTATATTTGTATAACCGTATGTAAGCCTAAAAATAATTTTAATTATTACAATGTTTTTAAAGGATTTATAGCCGGGTGTCTTGTGCAAGGAGAATACTTATCTCTGACGCTGTCTGTACATAAAATTGAACTTTACAAGCATGAGAAGTGAATCCAATAATTAAATTCCAGGTGCGGAAAAGGCCTTATTCCGCGCGTTGAAAACCCGCTCCAACACTCCGAAGTACGGGCTCCTGTACCATTCCACATTCATCGGACGCGCCGGCCTCAAGAACAAGGGCCGCATCAGCCGCTACCTCGCCAACAAGTGCTCCATCGCGTCGAGGATCGACTGCTTCTCGGGTACATATATATCTACATATATATATATGTCATATATATATATATGTCATATATATATCGGGTAGGGGGGGGGGACATACATATTAATAAATACTATAAATATATTTAGTAATAAATCCGCTTAATTTCTAAACAAAGGTCGTAAATTTATAGATAGATAGATAGATAATAACTTTATTGTTTACCACTAGGAAATAACAAATTCGATATTCTTAATCTAAATAAAGGCAATACAAAGGGCGGCCTTATCGCTAAAAGCGATCTCTTCCAGGCAACCGTTTCATGGAATGTAATGAGTAGAGAAAGAGATGGGGTATTAGGGCTAGTAGATAAAGTTGATTAGAAATATATAGCGAATAATAAATACAAATAATACTTATTATACATAGATACCTACATAACATATTACAATATATATACCTAAATATATACTACATACATACATACTTATGATAGCACAAAGGAATGAGTAACCATTACAGTACTAGCAGGGGCAGGTTGATAGGTAATGTTTCATCACCAAATTTTTGAAAATTGGCAAATTGGCAGTGACTTAGCACTTCTGATTTCCACAGGCAGTCCGTTCCGCTAAAAAAACTTGCTTAACTAAAATTAATAAATTGTATTGTATTGTTAATATATTGGAACGCCTTCAGAACCTGTGCATCCGTTTCATCTTCGGATTGCGAAAGTTTGATCACGTTTCCCAATTTCGGTCTCAGTTAAAATGGCTCCCTATTCGACGTCGACGTGACCTTCATATTCTCACTCTCCTTTATAATACTCTATTGAATCCCTTATCTCCTAGTTACCTCCGTGAGCGTTTCAGCTATCTTGTCCCTCGTGGGAAGCCATGCAGGTCTACGACGTCCCTTCTTCTCAAGACACCAATTCATTCGTCCCGCTGCTACGGTGACTCTTTCACTGTCCATGCTGTCCAACTGTGGAACTCTCTTCCTCACGCTATTAGAGCCAGTCAGTCGCTAACCATTTTTAAAAGCAGAGTCGAAGAGCACTACTTATCTCTGTGATACTTGTCCGTATTTATGCATATTTATATATACTTTTAAGTACATTATTTTGTACGTATGGTATAATTATATATTTTATGTAGTTTTATATTTATTTATGTATGTATAGGTATACATTTTAGTATAGTTAGTATGTATCTTAGTTTTAGTATTTATTATATTCATGTATATTTATATATATTTATAAATAAACATATTATATTTTTTTTTCTCTTTAATAATTTAGCCATTATTATTTAAATTACAGTACACGAATCTGAGTAGCTTTTAAGCGATGGACAAACAAAAAATACCCACAAACAAACAAACAGTCTTCCAATAAAAAATATGACATGTTATTTTAACTCGTCTGAACACGTTTAGAATTCATGGTCTTCTGTTTTATTATAAGTATAGATTATTTTATAAAGTAAGGTAATGCACCCTTTGATCTATCGTTGACGCGGTCGTCCTCGGTAATAACAGCGGTGCTACAGCAGTGCAGCGTTATCCTCACACACTCGTCTGTACGACTGTGTGCTTTGTACATGCTGCGACAAATACCTCGCAAATCTGTCTCAGGAGTTTTGGCGGGCACATGAAATATGGCGCATTGGCGGCATTAAATTAATTGACAAAACTTGTATAACTTTGAGTGTTTAAGTGTAAAAACGGTGGTTTTTTTATCCATTAAGCTCTCGTGAACGTGTATGAGTGTTGGTGAATAGTGTAATGCTGTAAAACGTGACTTTTCGTGTTGCCTCCAAAACTCCATAGAAGCCTCTAGTAAAGTCGCAACCACCACTACTTTACAGGGGCATGAATTGACTTATCGACTCTGACTTATGACAAAATAATCTCTCCAATTACCTGACACTGGCTATATACCTTTGATGTGAAGCCAAAACCGAAGAACTTGGGTTCTTCGAAAGAAAAAAAAAATCTGTCTCATCGACTGATCCCAAGTTTTGTTATTCTGTGCTCAAATTAATTTCACCTTAAATTTTGTTTGAGCTAAAAAATTACAGGTTATTTCTAATCCATATTAATTTACATCAATCGCCAACGACGAATACCAAACCATAGAAGTATTTAAGTATAGAATCAAAATGTAGTATAATGAAAATGCGACAAAAAAAAAAGCCACATTGGCGAACTTCTAGTAGATTTTGGTCCAAAGCTAATTTTCGAAAAAGAGAATTAACAGGGCTCGATATATACATATTATTATTATAATTATTATATCTTTCTGAATGGATTGTCAACTAGCAGATTGTAAAAAAGCCGATGACACGGGGCGAGTTTACAAGCTACAAGCGAACTTGCCGGCTGTTAACTAGCCCTATCTCCTCGACGCTTTAGTAAAGATCAAAAGTAAACCTATTTTTATTAAAGCCACTTATAAACGTAACATTTGCCCTACAGAGAACCAGACGACAATATTCGGCGAGAAACTCCGTCAGCAAGTGGAAGACAGGCTGAAGTTCTACGAGACGGGAGACATCCCCAAGAAGAACATCGAGGTCATGAAGGAGGCTTTAGATGAGCTCAACCAGACTTCTGACCAGGTCAAAAACATATTTTTAACATTACAGAACCATAGATTAAAAACGGTGTTCCTATAGAACAGGGGTTCCCAAACTTATTTTGTTTACTGCCCACTTTGAGAATAAATTATTTTTTAGCGCCCCCATTTTTGAAAATCTTGGTAACCATTTTTGAACTTGTTTTTATTTCCTCGTTTGTTTTCAATTCTATAAGTTCTTCTTCCAGCTGAAAAATATCGAACCGAGTTTGAGCAATCTCTTAACTAATATTAGTTGATGTTCACAAGTTGTAGTTGAGAGTCGAGAGCTCATGCAGTCGGTGTCTAAGAGACCTCCTAGCTAAATGAAATTACAAATCACCCCCCAAGCCTCTACACAACGCCCCCATTTTTTTTCTGGGCCACTTACCGCCCCCATTTAGGCCTGCAGCGCCCACAAGGGGGCGTCGCCCACTTTGAGAAAAGCTGCTATAGAACATCAAGATAGGCAGTATTAAACCAAAATCGAAGTGGAAAACAGACAGACAGACTAAAAAAATCGGACATCCTGTCAACGAAAATTAAATATCACCATTTTTCAATATTTTTTGTAACTTTTTACGATGAAGTTTTATTATATACTAAAAGTTAGCTAATTTAGTTCCATATTTGTGGCGCGTTTCCAATGTACTACATTGTGTTTCTATACTTTAATACTGCTGTAGTATCAAGTTATTAACTAATCTTCTTTTCCAGGTGGATGGCAGCGTAAAGAAGAAGAAGAAGAAAGACAAGAAGAAGAAAGAAGAAGCAATAGCCATGGATCTAGACTAGTCTGGAACATTCTATTGCTTAGATTAAGTCTATGTATAAGGCCCTTTTTTTTCGGATGAACGTTTAATGCAGTTGTCCGCAGTTGGCCGTTACTGCGTCATCGGACACTAGTTAAGGCCCATGTTGACCAAGTATGTACAGACAGCGCCATAGATAAGTATCCCCCTTGCATTATAATACCCAGCTTCAAATACCTTAAAAT
This sequence comes from Lobophora halterata, assembly GCA_932526365.1. Classification (NCBI taxonomy): domain Eukaryota; kingdom Metazoa; phylum Arthropoda; class Insecta; order Lepidoptera; family Geometridae; genus Lobophora; species Lobophora halterata. Next base: position 1,818,214 of record OW052023.1, on the reverse strand, counting down.
CATCGCAGCGGCGTATGGAGAAGTTTTGCCTTTAAAAAATAGATTATATTTGTATAACCGTATGTAAGCATAAAAATAATTTTAAGCATTACAATTTTTTGAAAGAATTTAAGCTGGGTGTCTTGTGCAAGGGGGATACTTATCTCTGACGCTGTCTGTACAATTGTACAGGCAACAGCAGAATTCTATATACCTCTATATTGTGTTATACATATATCTCTAATCACCAGTAGATAGTACAATTTAGAACATCAAATCTATGATATTAATGCAGACTTGCATCAAAATTTCAAAGTTCCTAAGCAACAACTTTACTCGCTTGACAGTTCTTAACGGTCAGAATCTGTACTGTTAAGAACTACCAAGCGAGAAAAGTAATTGCTCAGGGACTTTGAAAGTTTGGTGCAAGTAGGCATTATAGTAATGAAATTAGGCAAGCATGACAAAAAACTTGTTACACATAAAATATAAACGATTTTTTTTATTAAAATTACTGTGTTGTATTGTACAGTCAGCTGGACAGACATGTATACACTCCCACTTTCACATTTATATTATACCTACTCTTATTTATGCAGACACACGTCTTCTGACAAGTAATAAGACAACATTATTTTGAAAATGCTTGCGTGCACTTTTCTTTGCAAAATTAAGAGTTATATAAATGTGAAAGCTTGAGAGTGTGTATGCATGGTTTTGCAGCTGACTGTACATGATAAGATCTAACGAACGCAACCAATGAAAAGATTTAAGGAAAACATTTGCCCAACAGTGAGACACTACAGATTGAACTTTATCTTAACAAAATATGTGTATATTCATAAGTTAACTCTTCTCCGGTACACATGATTCAAGTTTGGGAATTTCTGTAGCAATTGGACTAAATATTAGTGTAAAAAGTTGGCTTTTTGTTGACTCTACAAAGAGTTAAATTTAAGTCATTTCGTTCCTTTGGTTTTATTTTATCCATGTGATTCATAAAAATGCATAAGTCATTAAACCCATTACCATTGACGAAAAAGAAAAAAAATATCTTTCACTATTATAAAATAGATATACCAGTTATGTATAATATGTTTTGCCTTTTATAAAATAGAGATACCATTATTTTGGTAATAAATATAAGTATACTTCCTACGTAAATCTTTTAATTTATGACTAGCGCCCTAAATTAGAATACCCTTTGCTTCGCCTACCCGAATCTAAACATCGGTAAGTCTACCCGAATCTAAACATCGGTTAGTCTACCCGAATCTAAACATCGGTAAGTCTACCTGAATCTAAACATCGGTAAGTCTACCCCTGGGATATCAAAGCATAGGATAGGCCTACGCAAGTTAAGCTGGGGATACACATGCCAGTAAATCGGGAAAGTAGGTGGCATGCAAGTTTGCAAGCTACGGGCATGTGTATCCCCTGATATATTGGACTCCTCTCCACCTAACGTATCAAGCACGCTACTGGAACGGTGCTAACATCAACCCAGTGACCTACTCTGCCACTTCAAGGAGCTAGGATGGTTGGGGCAGGATAGATTTGGGGTTGCAATGCTCAATGCACCCTTCAACGGAAAGCCAGCGCAAACCGCTGTACTTTACCGTGTGTACCCTACTGCTAAGGAAGGGTTATGTTTTTAGAATTAGAAGCATTGCATAGCAGTCAGCCTACAACATTGCTGGGGCCGAGGCCTACTCTCTAGGCTTTGATTATATTTTTACCTATACTCTATGATGTAATGATGTAGTTATTATGAGAGGCTTTTATTTCACAACGTCTTTATTAAGTCGTCCTTCCGGGTTCTTGCAACACAAATTTCGAGTACTTCCCGTTTGGCGATCTAGCTGCAAATTTCAGGGTAGCTTACAACTTAATGACACTGCATTCATAAATCTATTGATTACCAGGCAACACCAACCTAACCTCAAAAAACCATAAAAACCGCTATAACTCTTAAAGTAAGCGAGATAGAGCAAAAATAACACGTTTTACGGGTTTCTTAAAGGGATAAACTTATTCCTGACAAATCGATTGAGAGGATCGCAAACCTGAAAACATAACTTAAATTTTTCGTTTTTTATTTTTGGTTTTCAAAAATCATCCAATTTCGAGCACTTCCCGTTTGGCGATCTAGCTGCAACTTTCAGGGTAGCTCACAACTTAATGACACTGCATTCTAAATCTATTGATTACCAGGCAATGCCAACCTAACCTCAAAAAACCATAAAAACCGCTATAACTCGTAAAGTAAGCGAGATAGAGCAAAAATAACACGTTTTACGGGTTTCTTAAAGGGATAAACTTATTCCTGACAAATCGATTGAGAGGATCGCAAACCTGAAAACATAACTTAAATTTTTCGTTTTTTATTTTTGGTTTTCAAAAATCATCCAATTTCGAGCACTTCCCGTTTGGCGATCTAGCTGTAACTTTCAGGGTAGCTCATAACTTAATGACACTGCATTCTAAATATTTATTACCATGCAATGTAACCTAACTTCAAAAAAACATAAAAACCGCTATATCTCGTAAAGGAAGCGAGATAGAGCAAAACTAACGCGTTTTACGGATTTCCTAAAGGGATTCAGTTATTCATGACAAATCGATCGAAGGGTTCGCAAACCTGAAAACATAACCTAAAATTTAAGTTTTTTGTTTTTTGTTTTCAAAAATCATCCAATTTCGAGCACTTCCCGTTTGGCGATCTAGCTGCAACTTTCAGGGTAGCTCACAACTTAATGACACTGCATTCTAAATCTATTGATTACCAGGCAATGCCAACCTAACCTCAAAAAACCATAAAAACCGCTATAACTCGTAAAGTAAGCGAGATAGAGCAAAAATAACACGTTTTACGGGTTTCTTAAAGGGATAAACTTATTCATGACAAATCGATTGAGAGGATCGCAAACCTGAAAACATAACTTAAATTTTTCGTTTTTTATTTTTGGTTTTCAAAAATCATCCAATTTCGAGCACTTCCCGTTTGGCGATCTAGCTGCTACTTTCAGGGTAGCACACAACTTAATGACACTGCATTCTAAATCTATTGATTACCAGGCAATGCCAACCTAACCTCAAAAAACCATAAAAACCGCTATAACTCGTAAAGTAAGCGAGATAGAGCAAAAATAACACGTTTTACGGGTTTCTTAAAGGGATAAACTTATTCATGACAAATCGATTGAGAGGATCGCAAACCTGAAAACATAACCTAAATTTTTCGTTTTCTATTTTTGGTTTCAAAAATCTTCCTTGCTGAGACTGAAAGATAGACATATAGAGAGGTAAAGGCCTTTCGCTTTAGCCAGCCTCCACGATCTTGTGCATCTCTGATCCAGGTTGGTAGTCTAATGCCTACTTGCACCAAACTGTCAAAGTCCCTAATTAATTACTTTACTCGCTTGGTAGTTCTTAACAGTCCAGATTCTGTCCATTATGAACTGCCAAGCGAGTAAAGTAATTGCTTAGGCATTTTGACAGTTTGACTAAATACCTTTAACAAAGACACATATTTAACTAGATGATGCAATATTTTCTTTGTTTGCGAGGTTGGTTCAATTTAAAATTAGATTTCTATTTTTAACAGAACGGTAGGTACAGGTTCTAACTCAAAAGTATTAAGGTCTGTGTTCACCAATAGATAATCGGAAGATTAGGCCTCTTCGTCCGTTATCTATGACGTTTAATCTATGAAAATTCCTGTCAAAAACGTCAAAACAACTATTTAAAACTTAACCGTCTGTTGGTGAACTCTGGTCTTAGTCCTTATTCCCCAAAAAGTTGCGAAATATGTCATCAGATGGTAACTTTGCGCACGCATACATAGACAATTAATGACATGACGTGAGTGTAAGACAACGTGCGCAACAAAATTGTGTAGGACGTCACTGAATAGAATGAATAAATAAATAGTATATAATCAAAGTCTCTAGGCTAAAGATAGTATAGGAAACAAAAATTAATCAAAAACAATTATTCGTCAACAATTTATTTCCTTATTTTACAGGCATTTATCCAGCAGGCTAAGTAGGCCACCTCGCCCGCGCCATACAGACGGCAGATTTTATATTTTATTTTATTACATAAAATTAAAAACAGACAACAGAATGGCGTCCGTGACTTAAGGGGAATCCTCAAATCCGAATTCCATACAAAATGTTTCGGGCAAATATTCAAAAAGTACGCCGTATTATAGTAATTTCTTCGCACTATTCGTTAAAATTAACCCTACTAACTTAAAAACACGTATAAATCTAATTTAAAGTATGAAACCTTTCACTTTTTTTGTTGACGAAATCAAAAAACATGGACAAAACGAATAGTGTGAAGAAATTACTATAATACGGCGTACTTTTGAGTATTTGTCCGAAACATTTTGTATGGAATTCGGATTTGAGGATTAAGGGTAACCCTGTCATTTATCCATTAGCAACGCAACTATAGCTTCATGCGGCTGTAATAGCACTGGTGTTGATCTTGACATTAATGTTAACACAAGCTAATTGAGTGACGAAAAGTTTGAACACGTGCGGCACGGCTATGGAGGCCACCTCGCCCGCGCCACACAGACGACACGTGGCGTCCGTGGCGCTCATGGCCGCCGGACCGAGAAGTGTGCCGCATTTTGTACACAGCAACGCCTGGGAAGAAAAACTTACATTAGGAAAGACGATTTTTTTTTTCTTTTTTTTTCGGATGGACGTTTAATGCAGTTAGCCGCAGATGGCTGTTACTGCGTCACCGGACTCTCGGCGAGCGCAGATGGCGCTCTACCTTAAAATTTAGGTTGGGACAAACAGCACAAGGGTACCCAACGGTGGGTAGAACCTCGGCTTGGACTGTTGCCAGGGGGATGATTGGACTATTGACCCAAGGCACCGTTAGGAATCGAACCTAACGATGTAGAGGGCCTGTAAGAGAGATTCCGACCGCGCCGGCGCTGTCGGTAAGCGAATTTGTGGAGTGTTACGTCTGTCGCGAGATGACTGCATTTCCGCCACCGGATTGGCGGCGGTGATGTCGTATATGTTTAGGCCTACGGAGGGATTTGACTACTGGCGGGTCTTTAGGATAGTCGGGACCGTTCGAAATGAGAGGATTGTGGGGTCATAATGCCGAGACCCTAGGCCACCACCACATAAGTCAAAAGTGGGGCAAACTGACTCAATCATCATAAAAACATAAAGTGTGTTTTCCCCCATACAAAAAAACACCAAGTATTATTTTACGCCAAAACTAATCGCTCCACGAGTTTTCGTTGAACAACAGTTGATGGGGAAGTCATTATCCATCACATATCATTTTCAGATCGAAATTCCAATTTGAGTAGTGATGACCATTTTTTTTTGCATATAGACCATAGTGCGACAGCCTGAATGGGGATGAAAATATATCTACAGGCGATCACAAACCAACGCGGTGTGGGACACCCCGCGCGAGGGTGAACACATTATTGTAGCGAGAGTCAGAGGGGACACACACATTATTGTAGCGAGATTCCGGGGAGGGGGGGACATTGTAGCGGGAGTCGGGGGACACATGATTGTAGCGGAAGTCAAGGGGACACATTGTTGTGGCGGGAGTGGGGGGGACACATTGTTGTAGCGGGTCGGAGGGGAAAGAGAACACATTGTTTTAGCAGGAGTTGAGAAGGGTAAACACATTGTTGTAGCGGGAGTCCGGGGGGGGACACACGTTGTAGTAGCGGGAGTCGGAGGGGAGGGGAGACGACACATTGATGTAGCGGAAGTCAGGGGGGGACATTGTTGTAGCGGGAATCAAGTGGGGGGACACATTTTTGTAGCGGGAATCGGGAAGGGGACACACATATTGTTGTAGCGGGAATCGGGAGGGGGACACACACATTGTTGTAACAGGAGTCGGGTGAACACTTTGTTGTAGCAGGAGTCAGGGGTAAAGGCGGATCGAGACGGAAGCGACTATGTCCATCTGTAACATGCTGAAGCGAACACGAATGGTACAATACCTCAGTCTTGTCCGAGCAGTGGAACAGGCGGTCCTGCAGTAGGAAGGCGGCGCCGTGCGACAGCAGTGCGTCTCGCTCCATCTCGCCGAGGCGCACGCCTCCGCCGCGCCGTCTCCCTTTCACCGGCTGGCGGGTCAGCGCGTCCACCATGCCTGTTGTACGCACCTGGGAAATACATACACTTTAGTGAACATACTTTTATATTGCATACTGAATTAATAAAAAAAACAAGCTTCAAGTTTATAAAAACTGAAAACCCGACTGCGGAAATATTTTGCATTGATTGCCAATTCATTATCCAAATTAAATTTCAACATAATATGACTCGGGTATATATATTTTTGTAATTTCCTTTTAATTAGCCATTTTGCTCTGAAGATGCCCAAAAAATCCACCAGAGGCAGCACCAGATACACAATTTTTTATTTTCCTATTTACAGTAACGTTAAACGTACATTTTCAATCCCTCTTTTTACCCGACTGCCAAGGAAGGGTTATGTTTTCAGCGTGAATCTTTTTTCTGGTGATTTTTTTTTAAATTTTCAGAGGAAAATGGCTGGCAATAAAAAAAATTGCTTAAAACACCCAAGATTGGACAGTAGCTCGAAACCTAATAGACCGCAATTGGGTACTCGGGCTATTAACATTTTCCTACCCTTTAGGCGTTGTCCTAATAGAGCGCGATCACGCGATCGTCGCGCGAGTTAGCGATGCGACCGTCGCGCGAATCCGCGATCAAACGTACTAACGTCAAATAGGCGTCCCAATCGGCAATCGCGCGACGCGACGCGATGCCAATTGGGACGCCTATTTGACGTTAGTACGTTTGATCGCGTGATCGCGCGATCGACGTTCACGCGAACTTGCGATGGTAGCGTGATCGCGTTCTATTAGGACACTGCCTTAAATCGGCAGCACTCGACGGTATTTTCCCGGGTCTTTTGAGATGGAGTGGAATTATGCCCACTAGCAGAACACCTGGTCAACATCTTCAGGGCATGCATATCATATATCTATATGAAACCCTTGCTCGTCTTAAAAGTCCTAGTGTTTTTTTGCGATACACTCGCCGCTAGAAATAGGATAGAAGATGCCCGCTGTCATATCGCGTGCATCCGCTCCGCTGTCCGCTAGAGTCCGCTCACCTGCCACTTGTCGGACACCATGTGCCGGAGCCGCTGGTAGTGGATGACTCCGTAGAAGATGTCCGCTGTCATCTCGCGTGCATCCGCTCCGCTGTCCGCTAGAGTCCGCTCACCTGCCACTTGTCGGACACCATGTGCCGGAGCCGCTGGTAGTGGATGACTCCGTAGAAGATGTCCGCTGTCATCTCGCGTGCATCCGCTCCGCTGTCCGCTAGAGTCCGCTCACCTGCCACTTGTCGGACACCATGTGCCGGAGCCGCTGGTAGTGGATGACTCCGTAGAAGATGTCCGCTGTCATCTCGCGTGCATCCGCTCCGCTGTCCGCTAGAGTCCGCTCACCTGCCACTTGTCGGACACCATGTGCCGGAGCCGCTGGTAGTGGATGACTCCGTAGAAGATGTCCGCTGTCATCTCGCGTGCATCCGCTCCGCTGTCCGCTAGAGTCCGCTCACCTGCCACTTGTCGGACACCATGTGCCGGAGCCGCTGGTAGTGGATGACTCCGTAGAAGATGTCCGCTGTCATCTCGCGTGCATCCGCTCCGCTGTCCGCTAGAGTCCGCTCACCTGCCACTTGTCGGACACCATGTGCCGGAGCCGCTGGTAGTGGATGACTCCGTAGAAGATGTCCGCTGTCATCTCGCGTGCATCCGCTCCGCTGTCCGCTAGAGTCCGCTCACCTGCCACTTGTCGGACACCATGTGCCGGAGCCGCTGGTAGTGGATGACTCCGTAGAAGATGTCCGCTGTCATCTCGCGTGCATCCGCTCCGCTGTCCGCTAGAGTCCGCTCACCTGCCACTTGTCGGACACCATGTGCCGGAGCCGCTGGTAGTGGATGACTCCGTAGAAGATGTCCGCTGTCATCTCGCGTGCATCCGCTCCGCTGTCCGCTAGAGTCCGCTCACCTGCCACTTGTCGGACACCATGTGCCGGAGCCGCTGGTAGTGGATGACTCCGTAGAAGATGTCCGCTGTCATCTCGCGTGCATCCGCTCCGCTGTCCGCTAGAGTCCGCTCACCTGCCACTTGTCGGACACCATGTGCCGGAGCCGCTGGTAGTGGATGACTCCGTAGAAGATGTCCGCTGTCATCTCGCGTCCGTCCACTCCGCTGTACATCCGCTCAGTGCCAAAGTAGTTGTATCCCCCTGCTTCTAATAATCGGCCGAAGTAGTTAATGGCAGAGTCTTTTTCGTTGAATCTGAATGGGGTTGCGTCGTATACCTGTAATATATTTTTTAGATGGAAATAATCTAGATTTTAAATATAAATACCATGTTTTTATAATAACAATAATGAAGATTTATTTCAGGCAACTTAATATTACAGAAAAGCAATATAACCATAGAAATACACGGTCTAATTTTAATAACCATAAAAAAATAGGCATAGTCAGTTGCCGTAACTAAACACATATACGGCAAAAAAACTTGAAAAAATTAAGTCGACTCTTTGTCATAATAAATTTGATTAAAATTCGATAACTGTTACCGTTAGTCGTTTTCCTATGGATTTGCGTCAGGCGGTACCTTTAATTGATAATAATTTAAGTTTTATTCATCGTTTGGCAAACCCGGGTACCTAGCTCGGGCCAGTCCGTAAAACCTCGGCTCGGGCGCCGCACTCGCTCCGCTGTCACTCTGCCATTTTGTAGAAATCCAAAATTCTAACTGCACAGATGCAACGTAGTACCCCGTCTGCATTGCCCATTTAATTTTTTTTGGTAATTAAAAAATGGTGGTGTAAATAGGTACCTTACAAACTAACATACATACAATACAATATACCTAGTTAGGATTTTTTCTTCGCTCTTTTTATTATCTGGTTATTTTTTTTCCGGATTTATGTTTTTGCTCTAACTCGCTTCATTACGAGGTAATATTAATCTTATCGTCACGTCAGCCAAAGACGTCCATAGCTAGAAAAGGCCTCCCCGTGCGGGGAACCCCGTCTGCGGTCAGTCTGGGTTAAGTCCGGGGTCAGTCTGGGTTAATTCCGGGCTCAATTTGAAACCAATGGAACGACGCCCGTCCGTCATACAGTGCGAACTAGTTCGGAGGGTAGTCACCCAACTGCACTACGATTTTATTTACAAACTATCATTTACTAAAAAAAAATTAAATCCGGAGTCCGTCCGAATCCGTCTGGTATCAGTCCAGGGTCAATCCGGAGTCAGTCTGGGGCCAGTAAGGGGTCAGTCTAGAGTAAGCCTAGGGTCAGTCCGGAGTCGGCTGCCTTGCCCGCCATGCACTAAATCAATAAATCATTATGGCAATGGTCATGCAGGACGGGAAGCCGTGCAGCTTGAACAGAATGTCAGAGATGAGTTCGGAGTCAGACAGGGGTCAGTCTATGGTAAGTCTGGGATCAGTCCGGGGTTCAGTCTGGGGCTAGTCCAGTGTTCAGTCCGGGACTAGTCCGGGGGTTCAGTCTGGGACTAGTCCGGGATTATTATTCCAGGGTCAGTCCGAGGTCGGTACTCACGTGTCCGTGCAAACTGGCCGCCTTGCCCGCCATGCACTCGATCATCATGGCGATGGTCATCCGGGACGGGAAGCCGTGCGGGTTGAACAGGATGTCCGGGATGAGACCGGACTCCGTGAAGGGTAAGTCTTCGGCTGCCCAGCGTTGGGAACAGATGCCCTTCTGACCGGCTCGGGACGCGAACTTGTCGCCTACTGATGGGTTACGCTGTGGGGGAAATGATAGGTTAGAATAGGCAAGATTCCATAACAAACATAGACGATGTTTGCGCACAAACAAATACGGGTATGAGAAGCCAGTGCCGAACCTCGGCACCCCATTGCACCTGCCCCCGAAGAGGCACTTAGATCCACGCGCAAAAGAAGGCGTCTCTGGGTAAGATAGTTTATTTCTCTAATGAATACAAATATATACTTATATGATATAACTAAATAAACATAAAGTAACTATTATTAAAACTAAACTATTAAAATTAACCCTACTAACTTAAAAACACGTATAAAATCTAAATTAAAGTATGAAACCTTTCACTTTTTTTGTTGACGAAATCAAAAAACATGGATGAAACGAATAGTGTGAAGAAATTACTATAATACGGCATACTTTTTGAGTATTTGTCCGAAACATTTTGTATGGAATTCGGATTTGAGGAAAAGCCTTAACCTATTTAACCCCAAACCTTTTACGCAACTTTAAAGTAAAAGATCAACCTAATCCGTATGTACTAGCTAGGAGAACCAGCCTACATTTAGGACAAACCATTCGTGGCTATTTAGATGTTATTTTTTATTTTCTTGTTCTAATTCTTATACAATAAATAAAAAAACTAGCCTCTTATTCGAATTTACGGAAAACTTCCAGATTTTATTGTGCGTAGTCTAAATTCACGACAAAATAATAATACGAAACGAGCGGGAGGCGTCACGTTAACGCGCGTTGGGCGACCGCGACCAGCGTCTCTATCAAACGTTGGAAGTACGTACTAAAGGTTCACATTGCTGCAGCGGCAAACGCAGTGTTTTCACTCTTTTTTCCCGCTCGTCGCATACGCAAGACGGTAGTCTTTCCCCCGGTAGTCTCACCTGTATCCTGAACACGATGCAAGCCTTCCTGAGTCCGGGTGTGAAGTCCCCGCACTGTCGCACACTGTCCACGAACACTTCCTCTTTGCCTTTGTAGCGTTGGATCACGTAGGTGTTCTTCTCACCGTCGAAGTAACTGTGACAGAACTAGTAGTTACACAAAACTTAGATTCAGGCCTACTCTCGGCAGGAGAGCGAATGGTTCTTAATCCACCACGCGGACCCAATGCGGATTGGTGGATGTCACATGCCTTAGAACATTTTTTTTCTGTCCTTTGACATGCCGGTTTCCTCACGATGTTTTCCTTCACCGTGAGAACGTGGGATGCATGCATATATTTATACTCACCAGCAGTAGGGGTCATCGGGTTTGATCCTAGCCCCGACGGGCGGTAACCCATCCTCGTCAATAAATCCCGTGAGTTCGGGGCGAGTGTCGTCGCGCGCGAAATGTGACAGCTGGTGCGTGAGTTCAACGAACTCTGTCTTGTACACGGTCCCGGCACCGAACCCGCGCTCGTAGGCCGACTTGTTGATGATCATTGCGTCCTCCATGTCGTAGCCCTGAGGGTATGAGAGTAAAAATAAGAAATCAGATATTTTCTTAATTACTGAAATCTGTTTTTAGGCGATAAGTACACCTGATTTGCACTCTCGCTCGCGCGTTCCTACATTTTTGAAGATTTAATAATGACTACTTGTAAGTGAGAAAAAAAATGACCTTCAGACACTAGAAAATAACATTACAAACGTGCAGTAAAAAGCCAATTCAATCCAAACAAGTTTTCATGTGTATAAACTTGCCCAGAGAAAAAAAATGTTCGTGCAAGTTTCTAGGATCTTAGTTCTAGAGGTATTTTTTTCGTATTGTCATTACAAGTACAAGTAGTAACTTTTAAATCTTCAAAAATGTAGGTACCCGCGAGCGAGAGGGCGGATCAAGGGTACCTACTATACAACTTAAAAGATAATTTTATTATGCAACACAACACGCTTACATTAATCATTGATATTTTAATGTCTCACCGGTAGATTGTCGAACCAAAATGTGCCTTACCGTGTATGAAATAACAGCGACAATCGCGTTAATACCCATGGGAAAATCGTGAAGTCCTATACTGTCGTAATGCAGTCTTAACTACCTGCATTTGTCAATCGAAAATGTGCCTTACCGTGTATGAAATAACAGCGACAATCACGTTAGTTCCCATGGGAAAGTCATCCACCTCTAAATTGTCGTAACGAAGTCTTAACTACCAGTATTTTTTAAACCAAAATGTACCTTACCGTGTATGAAATAACAGCGACAATCGCGTTAGTTCCCATGGGAAAGTCGTGCAGTCCTCCTAATACAAAGGTCTAAACAGTGTAGCAGGCTTTTTCAAACCAAAATGTGCCTTACCGTGTATGAAATAACAGCGACAATCGCGTTAGTTCCCATTGGAAAGTCGTGCAGTCTTCCTAATACAAAGGTCTAAACAGTGTAGCAGACTTTTTCAAACCAAAATGTGCCTTACCGTGTATGAAATAACAGCGACAATAGCGTTAGTCCCCATTGGAAAGTCGTCAAGCCCAATATTGTCGTAATGCATGGGTCTGAACAGCGGCGTGGCGGGCGTCTGCAGGCGATATAACTTTGTGTCTGCGTTGGTCGGCCACGTGTGTATGGGAGTACCCATTGTCTGTTTACCCATCTGACATTGGTACATGTTACTGAAATAAAAAAAAAATATACACTATACATTTTTAATTACCAAAAAAAAGCCTTAACGGGCAATGCAGAAGAGGTACAACGTTGTAGATGTGCAGTCAGAATTTTGAGTTTTTTTCAAAATGTGCGAGTGACAGTGGCGCGAGTGCGGCGCCCGAGCCGAGCTGCAGCGAGCTAGCTCGAGCTAGGTGCCCGGGTTTGCCAAACGATGAATAAAACTTAAATTATTATCAATAAAGGGTACCGCCTGACGAAAATCTATAGTTAAACGACTAACGGTAACAGTTATCCAATTTTTAATAAAATTTATTTTGACAAATCAACGAATTAATTTTTAAAAGTTTTTTTCAATATCTATGTTTAGTAACGGCAACTGACTATGCGTATTTTTTTCAGGTGATTAAAAAATTACGGTGTATACATACATAGATATTAATTGAATATTATATCTTAGCTATACACAAAGTATTCGTTCTTGCTAATTGCATATATCCATTAAAACTGCATTAAAATCGGGTTCGATATGACATAAACATGTTAAACAAGCTGACGATTTTTCTACAGTCCGTAAAGTTGATCATACATAAGATTATACGGAAGTATATAACTTGACTGGTTCGTTATCCGTAAAGTAGTAGAACTCACCGCGGCGATTGGTTGCAATCCGGCATTGGTACAAGCTGGGCCAAATTGCTCATGAACGCTGACTTCGACAACTCCAAATGTGTTGTTTTGCCTGAAAATAAACTTCATTACAACTTAATTCACCTCAAACTAATACCTCACTCTCCTAAACTACTAAGCCAATTGACTATTGAATTGATTAACCTGTTTTTTTGTTTGGATGGCAAAGCATTAGCTATTGACGTCATTCTAAATCCAAGATGGCGGACCGCCCAAGTTGGCGGACTAGTTATTTTCTATCGACTTCAAATATATTTTTTTTTAAAGTGGGTTCCTTCAGAACTTTGTCATATATCAACCGATTTGATTTTTTTTTTATTTATAAGCAATTACTTTCAGTTTGAACCCATACAATTTTTAATAAAATCGGTTCAGTAGTTTAGTTTTTAAATCCAAATAACTGAAAAATTACGTAATCCAAGTGAACAAAATTGCATATTTTGCTTCCCTATGACTATTCTGTGGTGTTTACGGTCACTAAAACAGTCCAATTGAAGTCGGCTGTATTAGTTTTTTGTAAAACCATTACTATTTCAAAAGGTAATTCATTTTTTATTTTCATATTGTTACCTTTGACAATTCGTTCTGAGCCACCGCAATATATAGATGGAGCTGCTCCAGCGTGCTGACCAGCTCCGTGTATGAGGAACACACCCACGTATTGCGCACATATCTGACAAACGTGTACCTTATTACCTTTGACTATCTCGTTCTGAGCCACGGCGATGTCTAGATAGAGCTGCTCCAGCGTGCCGACCAGTTCCAGCTGCCCCGTGGCCAGATTGATAACGGGCCGCATCATGCGCGCCTCGTGCGTTATGAGGAACACACCCACGTATAGCGCACATATCTGACACCGTGTACCTTATTACCTTTGACTATCTCGTTCTGAGCCACGGCGATGTCTAGATAGAGCTGCTCCAGCGTGCCGACCAGTTCCAGCTGCCCCGTGGCCAGATTGATAACGGGCCGCATCATGCGCGCCTCGTGCGTTATGAGGAACACGCCCGCGTATTGCGCACATATCTGACAAAGGATATTTTTGTTAATAACACTTATACACATGCGGAAGGTTGTATATGATATATACCTTAATAAATATTTATAAAAACTTATCAATTAGCGTGTCACTGGCACTGGGGCAATGACGTGCGCGCGTTGTCGCGTATCAGTCGTCCATAGAACTTCCTGAACACGACACCCTTCGGCCAAAATCCGGTGTCCATGAAAGCTGAGTCAAACAACAATGGGAAAATGCTGTTACGCATACCCTTTAGCCGGGGAGGGCCAAAGGGTTATGTCGGGCTCACCACCAGGGCATACCGACTAAAAACCCATTGATATTCCTTCAATCACCTCAGTGCCAATGCGTCGTCAAACCACTCGTCATCGGACGAGATCAGCACTAGATAGGGTCACGGGGTCCCGGTCGGATTCGACCGCGGCCCTGTCGGTGATTGTCCACCCATGGCGGAACCCTCGCTCACCCCTTTGAGGGGGCGAGGGATGTCCCGGAATGTTAAGGGCATCCCCTGACGTAGAAAGCCTGTGCAATGCCGGGATGGGGCTACCTTATGTGGCGGCCTTATACACCATCTCCTCACTGAAGTAGCCCACCAGTCGCCCGTCGATGAACACCGGGTACTTGAATACGTCGCGGGCTAGCGGCGTTAAGCTGTTTAACGACACTAGCGCTATGTAGTATACTTACTTATAACCTTTGCTATAAGGTTGACCTCGACGCTAGATTTCATTATTTTGCACTTTGGTGGTGGATTTTAACCATACTGCATTGATCTTGATGTAAAGGTCAATAACCCTGATCGAGGTCAATGATCTTGACACAGAGGTCGATGACCTTGACCTCAAATTTCGTCATTTTGAACTTCGAGAGCTAAATTGGACTTTGTCACATACAGACCTGTTTCCTAGGCACGACCACGATTTCCGTAGTAATGGGTATCTCCTCGCCCCGCACTTTGAGCGTGCGCACGTGTGTGGCGGCCTTATACACCATCTCCTCACTGAAGTAGCCCACCAGTCGCCCGTCGATGAACACTGGGTACTTGAACACGTCGCGGGCTAGTGGCGTCGAGCCGATCACTGATACGGGTTCCATTCCTGGGTGAAACGAATTTAATTTTTATTTTACCACGTTTTTATTAAGTCAATTTCTTGTTTGACTGTCTGTCTGTTTGTCTATCATACCGGGTTGAATCTTGCAACTCAAAATTTCGAGCACTTCCCGAATAGATATTCGGCTGAAACTTTGAGGGAATATGTCATATGTCTTAAAGCAAGCGACAAAGAACAAAAAAAAATGTGGAATATATGGATTAATAATATTATTTTTTCTTACTTACCCCAATTTTCCAGCACAGATGGGATATTGGCAACTATTTCTGGATCAGCTTGTTGTGTGATCTACGAAAAGATAAACATGAGTATTAAAATTACTGATAGACGTTGAGAATGAAGTTTGATGTGTAACGATGAAGCTGGATGATACTAATTAATTCATTCTTCGTATCAATGGCTCACTAAAACCGTCCGATTGAAGTCAATTGCTGTATGTTTTTGTAAAACCTTGATTATTTTACGTAGTGAGTTGAGTAGGATGGTTATGTACCTGCGCCTGCGTGGTGAGGTGGTTGAGCAGGCCGCACGGCGCCCCGTCCGGCGTGTGCACGGGGCACACGAAGCCCCACGCGTCCGGTAACAGCTGCCGGGCCTCTGTCGTCCGCATCTCCATGAAGAACGACCCGCGGTGGATCGATCTGTCACAACATTTACTTGCTAACAACAAATGTTAAACACCAAGTGCTATAACATTTCGGAAAGCCAATGAAGTAGGCAAGTTTTTCACAAATTGGTCACATGGATCACCATACATTTTTTTTTCACAACAGGGGATCAAACTTTTGGAAAAAAATGAGCAAAACACATTTTCTTTGCTAAA
This sequence comes from Lobophora halterata, assembly GCA_932526365.1. Classification (NCBI taxonomy): domain Eukaryota; kingdom Metazoa; phylum Arthropoda; class Insecta; order Lepidoptera; family Geometridae; genus Lobophora; species Lobophora halterata. The sequence goes on along the minus strand of OW052023.1, from coordinate 1,802,166 downwards.
CAATGCTGTACCAGTGGCACAAAAACAGGAAATACCATTCGATAGCACAGTTATCCAGAAATACCCTAGCGAAAAAAAAATACGAAAATTCCAAGATTTGTAATCTTGGCAGCCAAAATAATGGACAAAGGTAAAAAAGTTTCGTAAACGTCCAGTAACTCGAAATTCGTGGGATTTTTACTGGGTACATATTTTCATATTCTGATCAGTCTTGAAGTCCCCCTCCCGCACCTGAAGGATTATCCACTCATCATCTCACTTACTTAGCTGTCTTACTGTTTTTCTCAAGATAACGACGCGCGGGATTCTGGGCCTAACTGTTTTTACCAAGATAACGACGCGTGGGATTCTGGGCCTAACTGTTTTTACCAAGATAACGACGCGTGGGATTCTGGGCCTAACTGTTTTTACCAAGATAACGACGCACGGGATTCTGGGCCTAACTGTTTTTACCAAGATAACGACGCGCGGGATTTTGGGCCTAACTGTTTTTACTAAGATAACGACGCGCGGGATTCTAGGCCTAACTGTTTTTACCAAGATAACGACGCGCGGGATTCTGGACCTAACTGTTTTTACCAAGATAACGACGCGCGGGATTCTGGGCCTAACTGTTTTTACCAAGATAACGACGAGCGGGATTCTGGGCCTAACTGTTTTTACCAAGATAACGACGAGCGGGATTCTGGGACTAACTCTTTTTACCAAGATAACGACGCGTGGGATTCTGGGCCTAACGGTTTTTCCTAAGATAACGGCGCACGGGATTTTGGGCCGCATTATTTTTCCCAAACTAACTGTTTTTCCCAAGATAACAGTACCGAGGATTCTGAGCCTTAAAGAAGATGTACAGTACTCACTTGAAATGTGACATGTACCGCATCCTGTTGATGTTCTCTGCCACTATGGTCAGTCCCTTGTACTGCGGCAGAGTGACGTTGGCTGAGGGCGCGTTGCCCGTCGCTAGGAATGTCTCCATTCGGGACTCGAAACTTCCTGTCATTCTGAGGAGTTGGTGTAACTCTTTCTGTGGACAAATACCTGTATTATATAATAGACCATACAAAAATACACGAATATTAATTTCCGTTCATATAGAATATAACTTGCTTGGTGGAGATTTGCAGGCTTAGCAGTTCCGATGGATTTTGAAAAATTATACATCATTGGATTCATCTTCATTCGGGACATTACGGCTTATTTTATCACTTCAATGCAACAGTAATAAGCTGAATGATTTTTTACAGATGTGTTGTATTAGTTTTTATGAGGTCGTAGTTACAAAATCAACGCCCCATTTTGGAACTCTCCCAACCTCCCCCAAAGTGATGTGCGGGTTGACCCTCGCCCCCTTCAATTAACTGACCTCCCCCAAAGTGATGTACGGGTTGACCCTCGCCCGCTTCAATTAACTGACCTCCCCCAAAGTGATGTGCGGGTTGACCCTCGCCCGCTTCAGTATCTGTATCTTGACGACCTGCATCTCTTGGTACATACCGTCACTGCCTGCCACCTGCTGACCGTCACAATGGTACTGACCTCCCCCAAAGTGATGTGCGGGTTGACCCTCGCCCGCTTCAGTATCTGTATCTTGACCGCCTTGCATCTCTTGCCACATACCGTCACTGCCTGCCACCTGCTGACCGTCACAATGGTACTAACCTCCCCCAAAGTGATGTGCGGGTTGACCCTCGCCCGCTTCAGTATCTGTATCTTGACCGCCTTGCATCTCTTGCCACATACCGTCACTGCCTGCCACCTGCTGACCGTCACAATGGTACTAACCTCCCCCAAAGTGATATGCGGGTTGACCCTCGCCCGCTTCAATTTACAGACCTCTCCTAAAGTGATGTACGGGTTGACCCTCGTCCGCTTCAATTAACTGACCTCCCCCAAAGTGATGTGCGGGTTGACCCTCGCCCGCTTCAGTATCTGTATCTTGACGACCTGCATGATGGTCTGCAGGCGCTCCTTCAGCACTTGAAGGTAGAGGTGCCCGCCGGTCAGCACCTCTTGGCACATCACTCCGTCGCTGCCCTCCATCTGTGGAGCGTTACATTAGATCATTGTAATAAGATCATTACTAGCTGACGCACGCAACTTTGTTTACATTGTGATTTTTTTAAATATTTTTTTTTTATTTTTAGACATTTCACACAGTTTAATCTAGCCCCAAACTAAGAGCTTGTACAATACGGCCGACGTAACTTGGCGAGTCTGAACACAGGCTATGCGAACTTTAGCGCATGAATGAATGAATGAATGATTTTTTTGTCTAAGTATTGTTAGTTACAGACTGGTCTTATGAATGTAGGTATAAAGTAGAGTCACATACTTCACTGTAGAATACAGTATACAATTTTTCTCTTAATTTATACTTATGGTTAAGTTGCTCATAATCTCGATCTCGATCAATGTATGTAAAAATTACATAACATTTAAGTTTGAATAACAATGTCCAGTAAAATAATCACATGCCAAGATAAAACAAAATTAGCTTACAATACTACGATATATGTTTTTCATGTACAGACGTATTATATTGTTTTATATGTATAATATACACACTCATGAAGATGAGAAGAGAAGAACTACGTACAATGGTAGGAATTATAACCGGCCACTGCGACCTGAATCACCATCTGTTCAAGATGGGTGCGACGGACAGCGTGATCTGCCGCGGTTGCTTCGCAGAGGAGGAAACCGTAGAACATGTGGTTGTGCACTGCACAGCTACAGAAGAGGCCAGAAAGAAGACCGGGCTGAGGAAAATCCAGTACCCTTAGTACGAGTTTTGATAGTTTTCGAAAACTATATGTAGTTTCGTTTCCTCCCATACATTTGCTTACAGCGCCCCTAGCGAAAACTTTCATGAACTAAAATCGGCAGTATGAGTTTGATCGACACATAGTATTCGAAAACGAAAAAAGTTTTCGAGCTGTTTATGGCACTTTGGCAGTACGAGTTCTAACTTTGACAAGTCAGCGGTAGTAAACTATGACGTTTACGAAAACTTTTGTAGTATTCGCACTCACTAGATAAAATTCGGTGAGAGCTATGCGAACAAGCTAGTATTTGTAAATATTTGTAAATCCTGCCACATTTTATTGCTCTCAGCCTGACATGAGGGCCTTCGGCCGGTTTATTTAAGTCACCATTTCTAAAATTATGGATATGGGTAGGGTTATTATACAAATTTCGAGACACATCTTGTAGGCTTTTTTCCAGAGAGAGAGAAATAATTACCACTCTATGAAATCTATCCATAATTTTAAATTATGATGGGCTCATTTTTCCTTTAAAAAAACGACGCCTCCATAAAAAAATAATAATAAACGTATGACAAGGCAGTATGGTCATATGACTTTAGCCAACACTATGCGCAAATAAAAAAAAAACAAAACGTGGTACAAAGCGCCAAACGTAAAGGATATGTTCGTCTCTTTCTTTTGCCGACGTGTAAAAGAGTTAGAAGTATATACCATGAAGTTCGTTCAATCGAGCTAGTCGATGGTTGATATCGTGTTAACTTAATACGAAAAATTTAGCCCGTACTGCCGATTACAACGTAAACTATTCGTTTGAGCGAGCTCACCAAAACTATTGAGTTTTGGAAACTATCAAACTCGTACTAAGGGTACTGGATACGGGTCCGGATGACCCTACCGGGAAACTGGAACACACCATCCATCAACCCAGGGTCCTGCTCCGCTATTTTGGGGAGCTGGGCTGGCTGGGGTAAAGTTAAGTTAAGGGGTCAATGCACAATACACCCCACAGCGGGACGTCAGTGCAGACCACTTGCAACCCCTTACCCAAATTAGAATTAGAATTAGATGTATAATATATCAACGCGGGCGACAACATCAACAGTTTTCCATTGCGTGTTTTCATGCGCTCAAGTTCGCATAGCCTATGTTCAGACTCGCCAAGGTACGTCGGCCGTATATGGGAATAATTTAAGTGATACAATACGTATAATACTTTTTTAAAATACATACATAGGATACATAGAAAAGAGTTAGACACTCAGAACAAATGCCAATGTTCATCGCACAAATGTTTGTCCTGAAGCGGGAATCGAACCTGCGACACTCGTAGCAGTCCAGCACACTTGCCATTCGTGTACTGTGTCGTCAATGCGTGTCTTAGTACGCACTTTCAGCTCTTGACGAATACACTCTCCCATAATAACATAATATCATTATTCTCTATACGTTCGCACATAAAGAAACAGATTGACAAATACCAAGTTTCATCCAGCCAGTTTCTTTATGTGCATAGAGAATAATGGGACTATTTTGCCCGCGGTGTTACCGACCCGTATCGACTTATCTACAGGGTACAGGGTACCTGTTTCTTTATGCCAGAACCCTTAATGGGACTATTTTGCCCACACCGATAGGCACCGACCCGTATCGATTTATCTACAGGGTACAGGGTACCTATTTCTTTATGCCAGAACCCCCTAATGGGACTATTTTATCCACACCGATAGGTACCGACCCGTATCGACTTATCTACAGGGTACAGGGTACCTGTTTCTTTATGCCAGAACCCTTAATGGGACTATTTTGCCCACACCGATAGGCACCGACCCGTATCGACGTATCTGTTGAGGGAACCTGTTTCTTTAAGCAAGAACCCTTACCTTGCATTTGTTCTGCACGGTGTCGAACATCTTCTGCGCCATGTAGACCAGTCCGTGGAACTTGTCCTTGTGGTCTTTGAGGTGGATCATGACGCAGCGGTCTATCAGGAACTGGACATACACACTACACTTTAAATGCGGGTAGAATTTTATTTTTTTGTATTATTTATTTTACCAATTATACTAATTAAAGATTAAATACATTTGTCAAAATATTAGGTACATATTTACAACATAAAAGTCATTAAAATAATCAATAAATATTAAAAAAAAAAAAAATTAAAGAATGAGAATTAGAGTGATATAATATGGTGCCTTTCGCTGTCTACTTTTGAGACTTACCATCAAAATGTCTCAAAGTGGACGAGCGCTATTTTAGCAGTGTTGCACCGGCTGTTTTCGTCATGAACAGGCATAATATCATCAGGAGAACGCCTTGATTGTCTCATTACTAGTTAACATAAAAAAAATGAATGTATGATAACTCTTTATTGTCCCAAATGGCAAAGTGCAGCGCAGAGCATTTTTCACTGTCAAACTATTATCGACATTGTACGCATTGAAATAATATGCAATAACAAATATCGAAACAATTGGAGAGCGAGAAATTCATTGTTGTATTATTTACCCGACTGCCAAGGAAGGGTTATGTTTTTCGCGTATCTTGTATGTATGTATGTATGTACATTTCTGTGTTACCTCGTATCTTCCAAACGGCTGGATGGATTTTGACAGTTAAGGTATCGTTAGATTCGTCTCAATCACCCGAGTGTTCTTAAATGGGTTAAAAACCACTTGTTTACCAAACCAATCGAGTAGGGTATCCAAAAAGAAGGTATTTTAATGGAGATTACAAAAATATAAATAAGTTATATGTTTAAATTTAATTTGGAATAATGATTAATGAAATTACATGGGCGGCTTTATAGCTAAGCAGCGATCTCTTCCAGATAACCTTAGGATGAAAAAAAAAAAACGCGGACAAAACCGCGGACAGTCGCTAGTTGGTGGTACCTGTGCGGCCTCCAAGTCGGATTTCCACGGCGGCAACTCCAGCTTGGGTCGGAACATCCTGCCGAGGTAGTGGAGACACTCCTGCGACGTGTGCAGCCCTTCCTCATGCAGCTCGCGAAGCATGTTTTGGATGCAACTGGAATTACCAACAGAGACTTAGGGTGCGTTTCTTTGACGCGGAGTTTGGTGGAATGGAGAGGAGCAGACCGTGTATTAGCCAATCACAGTACTCGAAATGCCACTTCCACTCCACTTCAAAACTGTAATTGGCCAATTCACGGTCCGCTCCTCTCTGATCCTCACCTTCGCGTCAGTAGAAAGCCACCTTAAGCATCGATGACACAGGGCTAGTTTACAAGCTACAAGCTAGCGAGTTCGTTTGTAGCTTGTAAATTCGCCCCCGTGTCATCGGCTTTTTTACAATCTGCTAGTTGACAATCCTGCCCGAAAGTTAACTCGCTCACTCGGTAGCTTTTATAAATAAATAAAATAATAAATAAAAGTTATTTATTTCAGGCCATAAAAAACCCATAAATTTACAAGGTGCCTAACTAAAGTACTTAAGATTAACCTATCTATTTATTTATTTACGGTTCTCACTCTGATGTACTGAGAGCCAGAACCTGTACATGGGGCTATAGATGTTATCAGCCAGAGACTTAAGTATGCTGTTTTTGGAGCTCCTAATACCGGCCCAAAAGGAAGCAATTCTGGACCTGATTATGGCGAAGAAATCCGGATCCCGTGCATCACCGAACATGCTTGACGCACTACAAAACCTTGGCTTTTTCATGAGGATGCGATATGCGTCATTATATTGCACCCTTATAGTACTGTACTGTACGATTTTCTTTTGTACTTGGACCAGAGCTGGCAGGTATACATGCACAAGCAGTACGCTTTAAATAGGGTTATTTTCACCTCGTCGCTGCATCTGGCAAATCTCCGAGCAAGCATGTTACATCTGATGGACAAGTTCACTCTTTCTCGCTCAATATCTAGGTCATCACTCAGGTCTTCGGTGATGATATGTCCAAGGTATTTGAATTGCTTCACAACCTTTACTGCTGAACCCCTCAGATACACATTTGGCACTCTCTCCGGACCCTTTCCTGCTCGGAACACTAACATTTCTGTTTTAAGAACGCTATATGTTAAACCATGTGCGTGAGCATATTTTTCACATATGGATAGTAGTTTTCTTAGTTCATTAAACTCGCTTTTAAACTTTTTGAAACTTTTAAACTCGCCGGCTTGTAGCTTGTAAACTAGCCCCGTGTCATCGACGCTTTAGAGGCAGGAATAAACCCAGCAAAGAATAAACCCATCTATATTTATCTTTGTAATCAATCGTGTACCTAGCTGTAAGTTTTCCGAAAAATATAAATTATATAACATAAAGCCTAGCATTAGCATGCAATGCCGACCTAACCTTAAAAAAAAACCAGTATACCTAAATATATAATATATTAAGCAAAAGCATAAAAACGTAGTTTATAGATTTTAATGCTTAGCATATTTGCTTAGTTTGGGGCTAGATGGTGTTCTGTGAAATGTCCAAACATTATTATTATTATTATTGGCAAGAATGGGGGCTCTTTACCCTACAATGAGACGGAGTCACGACTGATAGAAATAGAAAGGTATCGGAAGACTTATGCCCATTTGCACCAACTACTAAGCAATTACTTAACTCGCTTGTCAGTTCTTAAGGTTCTGAACCTGGGCCGTTAAAAAACTGCCAAGCGAGTAAAGTAATTGCTTAGAAACTTTGTTAATTCAGTACAAGTCGGCATTAATATGTCACGTGATTTACCTAAACCTGTGTACTTACTTGACATAGTAGAGGTCATTCTTCTTGCCGTGCAGCATGAGCCGGTATATGTAGTGGTCGGGCCAGTCCACTAAGCACTTCAATATTAGTACCAGGGGGGCATAGTACATCGTTTTGCGGTAGGAGAACATCAGTTTGCAAGTACCGTTCGTTAGGAAGTGTACTACGTTGTTCTGTCGACAAAATACACCTATACTTTATTTAATGATGACACTAGATTTAAATAAATCCTAAGACCATGGGTTAATTGCTAAAGGCTTGGTTACACGAGGCTAGTTTTTCAAGACGGAATAGCAAGATGACAGTAAGCTAGCAGCTCTGGCTTGGTGTAAACAGAACTAGCTTACTAGCCTAGAAATAAGAAACATTTATTATTTATAACTGTGTACATACATGAAGATCCTAAGTTTAGTCCGGTGACGCTGTAACGCTGTTACAGCCATCTGCGACTAACTGCATCAAAAGTACTTCCGAAAAAAAATTAAGAACCCAAATTTTAGTCAGAAACAACAGTTAATCCTGGGGTACATACAATAGATAGGTACTTATATTCCTTATGGCAATAGTTCGACTAAAATATAAATAAAAACAGAAATGTACCTTCAATTCAATTAATTATTTTCCATAGGAACATACAAGAATGCTAGGATTCATCTTTGCTAGCTTACTATCAATAGCTTTCTATCCTGGCTTCAAAAACTAGTCTCATGTATCTCGAGCATTAATCATCCAGATTTGAATCCCCAAACAGAGATACCACTTACTGTACTAGTCTGATCAGCTTTGACACATCGTATCATAACTCCATAGTCAGAAAAGAGATTGCCTCTCATTCTCCAGTTGGGCCTCTTGATAGCGACAGGGAAGTTCCGACGAGTCACCAGCAACATTCTCGCCAGACGCTCGTGACCCTGGGAATAACACTTTTATTACTAACTAGCTGATGCCCGCGACTTCGTCTGCGCAGGTATCTTAATAAATTGTAGCCTATGTGTTATTCTGATGTATAAGCTATTGTATTGTAAAACTTCATTAAAATCCATTCAGTAGTTTTTACGTGAAAGAGTAACAAACATCCATCCATCCAAAGATGAAGATTTTTATTCTGCACGAAACAAAAACACATACGTACAAACGTAAATTTGTTTACGTTTCTCTTTCTTAGTATAAATAAATAAATATCGTCTATTATTATTATCATTTCTAATAATTATTATTTTCTTTATTAGGAAATGCAAATGAATTCGATTATATTTTAGACAAAATTTACTTTAACAATTGTTATTATTATTATAAATCAATGAACGCCGGCTGCATGCACGAAAACGTTGACGTCATTGTCCGGTAACGCTATCATTGTCACGTCAAACTATCGTCCGCAAATCAACTTTACAGACAATAATTTTTTTACATTTTTATTTTCCAATTTTGCTAATTTCATATACCGATTGACATCTTACCTAGCCTGTAACTACTACTTAAGACATAAAATACTTACCTGTTTGTAAATACATAGAGGCAATATAAGTACGTATAAATACAAATTAAGATACAAACAAATATTGTTTTACAGTTTGGAGGCATCCTCTGCAGGATGCCGTCTAAGTGGTGGAAAGTGCTAGATATTCTGACGCAAAGCAGTAATGTGTTAGTGTTACTGTGTTCCAGGTGCTCCTCTCTTTTCAAAGCTTAGGTGAGGCCCTGAGCTTCAGGGCCCTGGTGCTTACCACTGGACCACTTGGGCCTACTATTGCTACACCACTGGTTATAGTAGTGAATAATGCCTTGATCACATATACTGACTACTGAGTACTCAATATGTATAAACATAGCGCCGAGTGATGTAAGCTTTCACGGTCTCGCCGAGTAAGATTTTACTGTCTCGCCCATTTGCTCGGTATGTCATCTAGGCATCAGCTTTTTACCTTCACTATGAAGTATCCACCCCATTCGTCAGCATGCTCATTGTGTTCCATCAACTCTTCAGGGGATAGGTCAGCCAAGTGGCACATTTTGGACTGTAAAAGAGAGTAAACAATGCTACATAACCAATACTGTTAGGCATTTCCAGGGGCTAAGCTGGTAAATAGGTACCCCTTTATATTTAGAAGGATATTACAAGCATATACAAGTACATACATTCTAAGATACATAGAGATATTAACATAGCCTTTTATTAAATAATATACCATACCCTTTTTAGCTTCTTCATATTAAAATGAGTTAAAATATCCACACACATCAGCGCAAAACTTAAGTAATCCAATTCAAAAAGGTTTGCAAGGATGGATGGATGAATGTTTGTTCCTCAATCACACCAAAACTAAATTACCAATTGAGCTGAAATTCTGTATAGTTTATAAGCTGGAAAAACACAGGCTTCTGTTTTGCCTGATACCAGGCCATATAAGCTTAGCCGCTGACCGCACTTAGAAAAAATAAGCTTTCATCTTGTCTGTCTTTGGATGATCAGTGTTGGACATGGACTTTTCTCTCAAGATGCCATGACAAGCAGTTACGAGCCTTTTTCATCCCCCGTCTTGCACTGCGTTGTCCAGTTTGCAGTTGTAATTCAAGAAACTTTATTTAATTTAACTTTAGAAGAACTTAAGCACTTGTACTCACCCTTATCATAATAGGTATGGCTCCAACAGACCTATCAATGGTCACAGTTTTGTCATTTACACTCAGACTAATTCTTATTTTAAAATCGGCTTTGTAAGTAGCTGCTCTTTGCCTGCATTCAGTTGGCAGGACCTTCAAACTTCGAACGCCCACCATCTCCAACGGAACAGAGGGTTTTGTAAAGATTGCATCGTCTATGGATATTTTAATGCGGTCTCCAGTAGTAAGTTGGAACTCCATGGGAACCAGGTCTTCAACAGCCGCTTTCAGGCCATCTTTGATCATATAGTTGAAGGAATCTATGTGGGGAGCACCCAGGTTTTGCAAGTACTGTAAATTAACACCATATTTAGTAAGAAATTACGTAAAAATATAATAAAATGCGAAAATTAGAGGTTAGGTTTACGTACCGGGTTCGCGATCTTCGGAGGTTTTCTATAATCGGGGTGACTGGTGTACGTCAAGGTAGGCACCTTGTTGTTTAATTTCTTTACGTCCATTTTGAGTTATCTTGTGGTTCACGTTTGTAAATAAACTGAAATAAATACACGTGCGGACGACCAATAACACAAACACGAGATTTGTCAAAATCAAAAGTGATTTATGTCAAACTGACTGATATTTTTGTTATGTCAATGTCATTATTTTTCGTGTAACGAATTCAAGATACATTGCTTGCTCTTGCTCTGAAGTTGAAGTCAGGGTGAAGAGAAAATCACTTTTCAAAAGATCGGTACATACATGCATGTTGCATTGAAGCAAGGTATTAGAACTTGGATTCTATACACTGCTATGAGATTGATACGAGTTAAAATGGAAAATTTTGAATACCTCTTTCTCTACCTCTATACTTTTTTTGCTCTTGTTTGAGGATTTCGTTGCTGTGTTATTTCTATTAGGCGTAACTTTTGAGACTTATTAAAAATAGGGTGTCATCAATGAAAACTTACCTTCATTCATCATGAAAGTCGTTATTAAATTTTAATAGGTACTGCATTCAAAGATTCTTTAAAAATCACCTGCCCAAGCTGGGACTCGAACCTACTAAATGAAAAAAAAAACCGTTCGAAAGGGTAGGTAGGTACTTACTACATCACAAAAAGGAACACCTAAAAATGAGCAATTATGACACAAAAACTGAGTAAAAACAATTTATAATAAGAGAACTGTACCTATGTACGAACGAACTACGAACCAAATACCTACTCTTAATACCTACGATCTATTTTTGTATGTTTTCTATTACGCTGTATTATATATAATGCAGAAAGAAATGAATTTTCTATGATTATTATGTATTGTAGATGATAAGAATACTAATTTAGGGAGAAAATTTTAACAAGGTGTGTAAAACTGCTACATCCAGTCAGAGTCTAGATTCGCGGTGAATTCCAGACAAAAATAACGCACCAAGCAAATGTATCACGTCACGTCACTGGAGGCGTGGTTTTAAGGTCATTCCCACCCACCATTTCATGTGACGTCACGTCTACGAAAACTGAAAATATTTTTAGTCGACCTTCGACCAAGGGTAAACTTTGGTCAATGGTCGCACAATAACAAAACTGTGAGGATTTAAAACAAAGGGATTGGCAGTAGAAAAATGTAAATTGCGTAACGAAACGCACATCAGTAATTTTAAAATTATTTGGCCAGTGTACCGAAATCCGGTGGACGTGCGCACCGCGCTCGAGATCGTCCCGCGCGCGAGTATCAACGTTACATAATTTTAAAAATCGAACGCGTGATCTTTCAGTTTTATTTTTTATCTCTGTTAGTGGCCAGTGTTGATCTTAGTTCTTTTGGAGTCTCATTTTTGGTAAGTACCTACAACGTGTTAATTCGTATAATTTTTTTAACTTTCAGTTCATTATGTGGACAATTTCTTAATTTAATATTGCTTTGTATTAATCAACAAAAACAAAACCTTCGCCTTATAAGAGTAGATAATTGTGATTTATATAAGAACCTACTTTAAAATCTATTATTTTAATTGATACCAGTGACGAGTAGGTACCTAATCGTAAAGTGTGATGTGATGACTATCACTTTCATAATCAAGATAATTAGGTACCTACCTATTTGTTTTAATAATTGAATTGATCATAATGATCATGAATAATATTTGATTTATCGAAATTAAATAATGAGGGTAGATGTTACAATAGCTTCCTCTCGTGTGAACCACATACTTATGTACTTATTTGCAAGGCATATAAGAAATATACTAGCCCTAGGCACCCCTAGGTAATGATATAAAAGTATTAAATACTAAAAAAACTTACTTTAGTAGTCCAACTCCAACCAACCTTTTTTTTATTCGCTCTTTATCTTAAGTTTGTCTGGAAAAGATCTTTTCTAAGCGATAAGTCCGCTAATTGTTATGTACTTGTATACTTATCTAGTTATATAATAGGTAAGGTAGGTACCGAAGGAAAGCACATTTATAGTAGGTACTTATAGAGTAGGTACAGAATTTTGGTTAGAATTTAGAATAAACAAAATACACGTCACCGTCTACAAACAAACAAAAATACCGAGTACACACTAGGGCATAGTACCGGGAAATCCCGGAACCGAAAATCCCGGGAAATCCCGGGATTCTCGGCTGTCTCCAGCACCGGTACTAGAAAAATCCAGAACCGGGATTTTCGGTACTTTCGGGATTACTTAAAATTTAGTGTATAAGAGCTTTTTTAGGGTTTTAATCTTTAAAACCATAGCTAAATAGTGCATTCTTTTAGTACAAAGAAGGAAAGACAGTAACTCCTCTACCCACTAGATCCTACCCGCCCATCTTACTAACTTTCGAAGGTGGTGTTGATGTTCAGAACTTAGTAAATGTTGCAATATCAGCTTATTGTTGGTATCGTCGTCTCAATGCATTTATTTAAAGAATGACATGGGCTTTGGGGTTGTTTGTACTGACGTGACGGTCTTTCCACAACCTAAGCCACTGAACATATTATTTTTATTTCTTATTATTATTTTATTATGAACCTGAATCGTCTCACTGCAGGGCAAAGGCCTCCCTTCCTTCTTTCCACTCTTTTCTGTCAAGGGCAACTGTCTTCCAGTCTTCCAAGTAGGAGTCTAGCTCGTCTCTCCATCTTTTCCGATGTTGTCATCAACAGTTTATTAGCCTACTATTAATAAGAAATAATGAATAATGATTCCGTTTTCTGCAATGCGACTGTGATTTATGTTTATTAAAACCAGCTAACTATGGATATACGGGTTTATAAGCTTTGTTAATGACATTAGTTCCCTTCAAGTATCTCAAACTCCAAGCGTAGCTCGGTTCATAGTGTATTATTGCGTCTTTTTATCTAGATATCTAGCAGAACAGTGAGTGTTCACGCCTTGGTTGAGTATTTCATTATGGGTAGGACGCACTGGTTAAAAAACAATGGGTTGTGTCAAAGATACAACCGTAAATTATAAGTGGATACTTCTTTATGTTACGTCTTTGACAAAAAATTGAAACTGACACATATACTTATCGATAGTTTTTCACAGAGGAAATTAATAAAATTGGCATTTTCTCATTTTAACATACTTATGAGGCCGATCATTGACAATGACATGATCATTGAGCATTGACTTGTGAAGATTTATAACAAATAACAAATAAAGTACGATTAAAAACTATTATTTTATCAGAAATCAAATCAACCTTCGTTTAGAAGTGTTGTTACGCATGTGACGTACTATCTTTTGAACTGTAATCCTATACAATCCTGCAAACAAAGAAATATCCACTTCAAAGCTTTCATTATAAGCCATTTATACTTGATATATAACTTAAAAATTGGGACTGTATTGATAATGCAATATTAAATTAGTTACGCGAATTTTCTCTCTTACAAATCATGCTTGCAGTAAATTATATAAATATAAAAATATAACTTATAACTTTTCGTTATTTTTCGCTCGATTTTTCTTTATTTTATAGTTTTTTGACGAGTTTTCTGTTTGACTTAATAATAGGCTACTAAATATTTTCGGGAATACCGAAAATCCCGGTACTCCCGGTTCCGGCCGTGTGCCGGTACCGAAATCCCGGTACTGGAAAAAGGAACCGGTACTGGAGGCCCTAGTACACACCGACGAACAAAAACAAATAGAGTTAAACAGACCAGTATAAATATTGACTGTGTCGTAATGTCCACGCCAAACCTAAACAGACGAAAAATTAAAAACTATAGCGTTAGTTATTTAGCGTAAAGTTATATATAATATATATATAACTTTGTAATAATCAAGGTTTTAGGATTGGGTGATCTTGCGTATGTAGGTAATGTTGCCAGTAAAACAAAACTTGGACAGTATAATTAAGTCTCTAAAAAAAATGTTTTTTGTCTTATTTTAGTAGTTTTTTTTATTTTTTCTTAGTTTTAGTTTTTTGGATAGATTTATTTAAAAACATATAAAATAAAAATATATTATAAAAACCGGTTCGAAAAATTATTTTTTGTTTGATAGAAATTATTACTATTCAGTTAGGTTCTAATTCCAATCGAAGTCGGTTGCAGTAGATTTTTGTAAAACCTATATTTCGTAATAAGGCCTATTGGAATCTGTTTACCTAACTTTTTTTGACGCGTTTTCAATATAGGTACTACGGTATGATTCCATACTATAAATAATACTTTTATGATCCCAGCCCAGCCTATTCCTTCAATTTCTTCATGTTGTGAGCGATGGCTTCGTCAATTAGATATCGAAGAGCATCCGTTTGACCCCGCGTCCGTCTAATCAGCATTTTACCGTTTTATCGCCAGCTTCATATTGTTTGAAGATATTTTGGTTGCTGGAATGAAAAAAACTTTGGCAACGAATCCTACTAAGTAGGTAATAATAGAGAGACAAAAGTGTGAGCGCTAACAGCAGAACTAGCAGAAACTATTATTTTCTTTTAAATAAATAAAATAAAAATTGGTTGTCTGTAAAGTTGGTTTACGTACGATAGTTTAACGTGACAACGTCATAACCGGCGTAATGGACAATGAGCGTTACCGGACAATGACGTCAACGTTTTCGTGCATGCAGCCGGCGTTCATCGATTAATTAGACGTGGTCACGTCAAAATAAAATAGCCTTTATTTCTACTAACTTAAAAATATGTTTTTACATAAACTATTTTTTGAACCTACAATTATATTAATATTAGTAGTCTCCTCATTGGCGTAAGCATGGCGTAGGGCTCCCCCAAACTCTTCCAGGTGTTTCTGTCCCTCGCTTTCTTCGTCCAATCAGGCAGAGAGAGATAAAAAAAATATATTATTTTGAAAAATATATTTACTTGACAAGATTATGCGGTGTACCTGGTCAAATTAAACTATAAATATCGATGTTTTTAATATACGTAACGCATTTATACGTTTGCATTTGTACTTATTTTAGTAAATTCTTTTCTTAGAGCATGAATTTTGCTAACAAAATTCCAATTCCCGAAGTGAATTTTTATAGAACTTTTTATTTGAAAAAACGACGTTTTCCCGTCTTAACAGGAATTTTCGTTGAATTGGTAGCTGGAAACACCAAGTGCTATACCATTTCGGAATGCCAATGAAGTAGGCAAGTTTTTCACAAATTGGTCACATGGGTCACCATACATTTTTTTTCACCACAGGGATCAAACTTTTAGAAAAAATGAGCAAAACTCATTTTCTTTGCTAAATAATGCTGTACCAAAAAAACTGTACCTGTGGCACAAAAACAAGAAATACCATTCGATATCACAACTATCCAGGAATACTCTAGCAAAAAAACATAAAGAAAATTCCAAGATTTGTAACCTTGGCAGCAAAAACAATGATCAAAGATAAAAAATGGAAGTTTCGAAAACGTCCAGTAACTCGAAATCCGTGGGATTTTTACTGGGTAGGTACATATTTTAATTTTCTGATCAGTCATGAAGTCCCCCACCCGCACCTGAAGGATTATCCACTCATTACGACACACCCTGTACAATACTATAGGTACATTATATGCAAAAAGCAATACGCTTACATTTCGTTTTACATAAGTATTTTGAAAATGAAATACTTTTAACAACCTAGTAAATACTTTCGGATTCGTATCCGAATAATAGCACAATATAATATGGTGGAAATTTGCTCAAATTTCAAACGAGCTTGGTATTTCTTTCTTCCTCAATCATAATGTTCTGTTCGGATCATGGTCAGGTATTTTTTTTATCTTTTAACTTATAACAAACCAAAATGTACCGGCACAATTAAGAGTACATTCTACACGTCAGGCCCGCATAATGCAGCGAAGGTTAAACGCGGGGTCGCATATTGAATGACAAATGAAATGCTTGTGAAATAAAGAAACTGTCGCATCGGTCGGGCCGCAGTAAGATGTATTGTATAAGGTCAAAGAACTTTTAAACTGATCCTATAGAAAATCCTTGGTCTAGCTAGGTACAGACAGGGTCGTAGATAAGTTTGCCCCTTGACAAGACACCCAGTTTCTAATCCCTTAAAAGACGCAAAACGCCTTAAAATATAAATTATTTTTTTATAACCATGTAAGAAAGCCTAATCTAATAATAAAAATCATAATTTTATAAAAAAAATTGAAGGGATTTGAAGCTGTGTTTAAATATCGCACGCGCAAGTGTGTAACGTCGTAATTAAGTCGTATCGCAAGGGCGATACTTATGGAATTGGATAATCTTGATAGAGAAGAGGTTCTGTAATACTTGGTAATGATATGGGATAAGGCTTCGTAACTAAAGGAAGAAGAAACACGGAGGGCGCCGCGCGGGGCAGCGGGGAAGCATCAATTTCCGAGCCACGTGTCAGCCAGGTGTCATGTTTATTCGCCCGAGTAGTAGGTATACATTTTCTCATTAATTAATGATCTCCACAAGATTATTTTTAATTAATGATGTTGATTGACACGTTCTTCAAAAAGCATAAGTGCGGTTTCCGACTAGCGTATTTTTGTGTGTAAAATTGCGCCATTAGAACCAAAAGAATCTCGACACACGACAGTGTGTCCAGCCACGGTCAGGCCCAGTGAACTGGCGGGTAGCACTGTGTGTAAGTTTACACGAACCATTTGGAGCCACTTTTGACCTTGTCATAGCTAAAAAACTAATCAATAGGAACACACCAAAATTGGTTTATGTATTGAAAGCCCGGAGTTAAGGAAGTACCTCAAATTTCATAAACACAGCTTAAACGGTTATTTAGATATTGACGCTCAAATATCGTCATTTTTATCACTGATTGACTGACATATAGACGTAAAACCTAACCCACTTCCAGATGACCTAGAGAGTTCAAATTTGGCACCGGGCTAGGTAATTGTGTGTATACAAAGGAAAAAATCAGAACAGTAAATTTATATGATTTGATTTTTTTCCAAATTATTCGATTTTATGAGGTAAATTTAGCGCCTTGCAAATTATGAGAGCAATTGCCTTGCAAATTTTTGCAGGATATTTCCATTTCCATGATGAAAGGTTGTTTTTATCGTTTTATGTGCTTACTTTAATATCAATAATTTAAAAATTATTTACAAACGCCTAGATGAACGCAAGCTAGTGGAAATGCAAATTGTCGGAAAACACTTTAATCTCCCGGCACATATGTACTTACTACCTGCAAAGGCACCCTTAGGTACTTAACTGATTGTACAAAAGTACCGTACAAGTATTGTACAAAGGTAAAAACCTACCTACATACATTTAGAGGCGATGATGGTTGTGTAAGTAAGGAAAACAAAAAGGTAGGTAACTATTATAATTATAGTAGGTACCTAACCTATACTTTTGAATAGTAATAAATTTATTTACAAAAAATAATGATATCTGAACAAAACACATATAATATGTGAAAATAGAAGCCACTATCGAGAAGTCGTTTTCCCCGAAAAAACTATAGATCTACATATATGGCTAGCCAAGGTCTACGTTATAAATAAAGTAATACGTTCTTATAAATAAATTTACGAATGTCTATTATAGTACACCTTGGTAAGCCATATATGTAGATCTATAGTTTTTTCGGGGAAAACGACTTCTCGATCGTGGCTTCTATTTTCACATATTATATGTGTTTTGTTCAGATTATGATTGTCCCGTTCGGTTATCAAACTCGATAATTATGTTGATAACGAGCAATAACGGCACGGTCGTGTCACACTCCACTCCAAATTATCGATTTTACAATGTCCTAAATCAATTTTTATTTCTATTGAATTAGATAATTCACTATTTTTATGGCACTTTTGATTTACCTACAAAATTGATAATAATATTATGTATATTTATGTACTTAGTTACTTTTATTTAACTAGGTAGCTATTGCTTTTGAAATTCTCTCTCAATTCGGCTGTATTTTTTTTAATGTTTACCTCAGATCTTCGTCAATACTCAACCATTTTGGAAAATTATTTTCGTTTGAAAATATATAGTTTTAGATTGGTCCCATAGAAATTTCATTAAAATCGGTAAAGTAGTTTGGCTCTAAAATGGCAAAAATATGTCATCGAAGTAAACAAAATTGCGCATTTTGCTTTACTGTGACTTCTCTAAAACACTCCAATTGAAGTTGGTTATAGTATGTTTTTGTGGATGTTATGGGATGCAACATCGTTCATAAGAAACATCGATTTTAGAACATCGATGTTTTTGAAAGTGAAACATCGATGTTAAAATATCGATGTTTATGAATTTTCAATTTTTCAATTTATTTATCAAATGATTAGGTAATACAAATAATACACTTATTAATAGTACATTTAGCGCTATTGGTTGTACACATGTAGGATACCATTACAGTAGGTAGGTGACGGTGAGGCCCAAACTAAGCTGAGAGCTGTTTATGAACGAACGATATTTCGATGTTTTGCAAGACCTTTAGTTATAATAGTAATGTACTGTTCTAATAGTTGTTTACAGTTTGGCACCGAACATTACCGTAGTGGAGAAGTGTTCTCTTCGGCTCCTTGGTTCACCAATCTTTGACGAGTCTTTTGCAGGTTTTGTAGATGAAAAAATTCAAAATTTCTCACAAACCACCGACAAACTTCTGAAATTAAATCCCCACATGGCCTTTACAATTATAAAATTTTGTTTGTTTGTTCCCAAATTTACGTACGCTTTACGGTGTTGTCACCTGTGGAAACACACTGAGCTGATGGAAGGCTTAGATAACATCATAAAGAATACACTGTCGGTGGTTTTGAATATCGCGCTGGATGACAGGGCATGGTCGCAGGCCTCCCTTCCTATTAAAATGGGAGGCTTAGGTATACGCAAAATTTCAAGTGTTAGCCTACCAGCTTTCTTGTCCTCAGTCTATATCACAAGTTCTTTGGTTGAAAAAATTTTAGCTCCGACGGTTTCAATTGAATCTGGCAACATTTTCAAAATTTCACATTTAGACGAGGCCAGAAACGCTTGGCAAATTGCTGGCCCAAATACTACTCCCCCCAAAACCCTTTCGTCTCAAAGGCAATGGGACGGGCCTATCTGTGAGCTAACACGGAACTGTCTGTTACAAACGTGCTCTAGCCCCTCAGATCGTGCTCGCCTCCTAGCCGTTTCCAAATGGGAGTCAGGACTTTGGCTGCAAGCATTGCCCTCACAAACGATTGGCACATTATTGGACCCTTTAACTTTCCGCGTTGCAACACGTCTGCGGTTGGGTGCTCCATGCTGCGCTCCACATAGATGCCGGTGTGGTACTGCGGTCGAACATCTTGGTCACCATGGATTATCGTGCACTAGGAGTGCTGGCAGAATTTCCCGCCACAGTAGTCTTAACGAAATCATTCGCCGGGCTTTTACCACCGCCAATGTGCCAGCCGTTCTCGAGCCGAACGGTCTAAGTCGTGACGATGGTAAGCGGCCTGACGGTATGACGCTTATCCCATGGAGAATGGGCAGGCCCTTGGTGTGGGACGCTACATGCGTAGACACTTTGGCACCTTCTCATTTGCCAGGGACGCAAGTTAGGGCTGGTGCGGCGGCAAACTCTGCTGAAGATCTCAAGCGGCGTAAATATGTAGGTCTTGATAGGTCGTACATGTTTGAGCCCTTTGGGGTCGAGACCCTAGGTCCATGGGGAATGGGTGCCTTCCGCGTTTTTAAAATTTTGTCAGAGCGTCTGGTCGAAGCGACGCGTGATCAGAGGGCTGGCAGCTATCTGGGCCAAAGAATAAGCCTTGCTATACAAAGAGGCAATGCAGCCAGTATCCTCGGCACGCTGCCATCGGGTATCGAGTTGGAGCAGTTGAGCTACCTATAGATCGTTTGCAACGGTCTATGGGTGGCCCAATTGTTTCCTTTTGTAAATTTTATAATATGCCTATAGTTAGCTTATACCTAAATTGTAATGTACTGTAAAATTGTGAACTCCGTCTAAAAATCGTTTGTGTTTTCTTTTTTTGGGTCCCTGATGCCTACTTTCACCAAACTATCTAAGTTCCTAAGCAATGACTTTACTCGCTTGACAGATCTTAGCGGAATTTGGACCGTTAAAAACTACCAAGCGAGTAAAGTAATTGCTTAGGAACTCTGGCAGTTTGGTGCAAGTCGACATGAGTGTTGTTAACCTACTTGCATCCCGTGCGGACGTGGTGGCCGAGTGGATGAGGCCCTTGCCTTGCGATCTGATGGTCGCGGGTTCGAATCCCGGTGGCAGCCATGCGTAAATGGGGTTTTTCGGTCGATAAAATCTATGTATGCTATGCATCCCACGTTCTCGCAACGGTGAAGGAAAACATCGTGAGGAAACCGGCATGTCGTAGAACCTAAAGTTCGGTTACATGTGTCGAGTGCACGAAAGGAGCCTCTTCGAGCCGCACTTGAAATCCTTTCACCACACTGGTTCGAAGGAACTAGTGACACGATAAGAAGAAGACTTGCATCCCTACTTGTAGAAACTTTAATTATCTTCAAAATGAAGGGGTAGTTATGTGATTATAGCCTGGCTAACGTGCCCCACCCACTATTTGATAATGTAAGTAAGTACTTTTATCAATTTCTCAAATACGTAGGATTATGGGATTGCAGTGTTTATTGAAACAGTAGCAGAACGGTTTTATCCATACTGATAAGACTTTGAAACCGATTGGAGATTGCACAGAAAGGATCTTACTTAGGTACGTCATATAATATCTATCCTAATAATCCTTATATTACGAGGAAAAGAAGGAAACTTTGCGTGGTTAGAGATCTTCAGTCTAAAAATGTACAAGCATCTGAAATCGTCGCTAATATACGATGACACACGGCTTTTTTACTCGTTACACGCCAGCGACTTTAATAATAAATTATTTATTGACACAAAAACTTAAAGGTAAGTAGGTACTTATATTATATCACTATTAAACTAATGCTAATAATAACTTTGCTTGTAGCGTGTAAAGTCACCCAGTGTCATCGGCGTTTTTACAATCTGCTTGTTGACAATCCTTCCCGCAAGCTAATACGCTCACACGCTAGCGTTTAAAAACGCCAACAATCAGCTTGTAAAAAAGCTTGTGTGTCAACGACGCTTAAGTCGCTATACTTACGAATACAAAATACCATACGCGCGACTATACTGGCAGGGCATAAGTGCATTTTTAAATCGAACCCTTGCATACAATACTGTTTTAAAAGTTACTCATTTCATCTAACAGGAGAACAAACGATCTACTAAAAGGATGACGTATAGAATCTGTATGGACCGAATCTCCCGGCACAATCTGGAAGAGGCCTATGTCTCGAATCAGATTGTTACTCGTTGGGATTTTTTCCCAACGTGTAACACTGTTACTCTATGGGAATAAAATAAAGTGTCACACTTGATTATTGTTGCCTGCCAGGGCCACTCTCGAGTGCTTCCCGAGACTCTTCGATATCAGATAACGCCAGATTTGGCGCCGATCCACTATCGTTGGAGTTTTCGGAAGCTGATTACAATATAGACTTGAAATCAAAATGTGAAAAGGGTGAATTGACCATGGTATGTGAGTATGTACCACATACATACATCATTATGTACAAACATATTACACACATACAGAAACGATTTTAGACAAATGGGGTATCATTGAATTTGGCTGCGTACTAAGTAATATTAACAACATAATTGATTGATTCAGGCGTTACTTTGCGGAAATCCATAAATATCAACAAATTATATAAATATATTTAGTAATAAATCCGCTTAATTTCTAAACAAAGGTTTTAATTAACTTAACTTTAGTTCAACTATACCAAAGAGTCAAATAACAGAAAACCAAAGTTTAAAGATTCTCTCGTTTCAAACTTCGGCGAGTCCACACCTCCTGATGATGCCTCGTGTAGAGGCGAAACACGTGTCGTATCTTTAAACGTTGGTTTTCTGTTATTTGACTCTTTGGTATAGTTGAACTAAAGTTAAGTTAATTAAAACCATTGTTTAGAAATTAAGCGGATTTATTACTAAATATATTTATATAATTTGTTAATATTAACAACATTCGTACCAATTTTTAGCTCTGTCCGAATCAAGCTTACCCCTCTTTTTAGACTAAGTACCTAGTAAGGAATGTTGTTAATTCGCAACGCACGTGCGTAACGTTGTCAACTTTATATATATTACTAGCTGGTGCCCGCGACTTCGTCTGCGCAGGTATCTTTATAAATTGTAGCCTATGTGTTATTCTGATGTATAAACTATATTATTGTAAAGTTTCATTAAAATCCATTCAGTCGTTTTTACGTGAAAGCGGAACAAACATCCATCCATCCATCCATCCATCCATCCATCCATCCATCCATCCATCCATCCAACCATCCATCCATCCATCCTTACAAACTTTCGCGTTTATAATAATAGTAGGACTGATGTATAAACTATATTATTGTAAAGTTTCATTAAAATCCATTCAGTAGTTTTTACGTGAAAGCGGAACAAACATTCATCCATCCATCCATCCATCCATCCATCCATCCATCCATCCTTACAAACTTTCGCGTTTATAATAATAGTAGGATAGTTTTCAATAGGATCGGGACACAGAAGTATTAAAGTAAAGAAACACAATGTAGTACATTACATTGAAAATGCAACCAATAAAAGAAGCCACATTGGCTAACTTATAATACATTTTGATCCGATGCTAATTTTCGAAAAAGAGAATTAACAGGGCTAGATATACATATAATATATGTTAACACTACTAGGCTCTTTCATTTTTAATAAAACTATATCGTAAAAAGTAACAATTTTTTTTTTAAATGGAGATATTTCATATTTATCGACAAGGTATCTGAATTTTTTTGGTCCTGTCTTACGACTACATTTTGGTTTGTTACTGTCCATCTATAGGAACGCCGTTATTCATCTATGGATCGGGATAATATCGTTGTGGTTCACAACAATAACCACATGGTATCTGTTTCTCTAGCAATCAGATTACATTTACATTCGAATGAAGCGTTTGTTCATGATAAAACCAGTGCGCCGTGTGCTAATTAATCCCTGCTAATATAAGAACTGAGATATGGTAGGTAGCATTTGTTGCATTAACTTAGGATTAAAATAAATACCTAGATACTAACTTGCTGTATCGAAAAATCAAGAAAAATATAATCGGTTATAAAAATGATGGCAAAAAAAAATTAGGTTCTAGTGTGATTTCGAACAAACATCTAAGTACCTATCTATTCTCACAAACGTTTATTAAAGATGCATGCATAATGTATATGAAAAAAAACACAGTGCCCTTCAAACTGGAACACAGTAATGCTTACACATTATTGCTTTGCGGCAAAATATATAGCAATTATCCAAAAGGACCTTCAGAGAGACAGAGGTGTGACTGTTAATGTGGTAACTAGGCATGGAAATGATTGCTACTTCTATTTCATTGTCACATGGTGATATGATTTCATTTTGTAACAATGAAATTACCGGTAATTTTGTCACTGGTGATTTTGCATTAGTGGCCTAACGTGATAATGTCACATTTTGTTAAAATAATTCACGCATCACGCGACATCATGCAATCACTCCCACTCACAGTCAGCACACTACAGACTGTCTGTTATTGTTATTTACGATACGAATGAAATTGTGAATGGTGACAAGTATCATGACATCACAGCGTACAAAATCGCCTCCAGAGGCGCGCCGGGCTTGGACTTGGTCTCGGAAAGTAACAAGTGTTATGTGTGATCAGTTATATACCATGATAACCATAATTGTTACTTGGTATAGGTACTTTCCATGCCTAGTGGTAACGTTATTGGCATAGGTCAAAGTACGCAAGGTCAAACTAGACTCGACCAACGCGGGTTATTGGATTGTAAACAATAAAATGATAAGTCATTGGTACCTACAGTTTGATGGTTGACATCCCTAATGAGTAGTAATGGGACCAACGAAGGAGCAGCCAGTCATGATGTTGGGCCTTCAATGTGAATGGTCTAAGTACCTACTGCAACTAAGTATGAACGTCATCATGCAAAAAAAACGAAATCTCAGTAAAAACATTTTTCATGTAAAAAAAGAAACCAATACGAACTTTTCTACTCCCGCCGAACTTTTACATACCGCAAAAATACGTGAGATCTTGTAATATTGACCCAAAACTGGAATTCAATCATTCATTTTAAGTTTGTAACAACTGAATTCGGCTTTGCTTATTCATTAACGTTTCCTTACTTAGCTATAATTTCACACATTTTACACATTCAACATTTCAAGTTTCTAGCCCTTCTAGATTTGGCTCAGTCTTTTGATACGTGAATGAGTTAATAATGTGTGACAAAACAGTGGAACTTTGGAAATGGATATCTCAGAAAGTTTTATAGCTACAAACTTCTTTTTTGGCAGTTTACCTGTTTAAACAATGATCTTTGTATCATAATTTTCAAACATTTAGGAGGCTACAAAGTGCCTCGAGTTGCTTTGAGAAAAGGTGGTGGCACTACCTTGCCTCCAGATTGAAATTGGTTTTGTGACTTTTGAATTTAGTCGTCTGCGTCTAATCAACTCAGTTGGGTTAGAATTTATAGATAAAACAATTTGGAAGTTTTTCATTCGTCTAAATTTTCTCTACCTTCTTTATTCCTAATTATTAATTTTGAGGAACAAACAAAAAAAACCATGTAAATAGGTAGGTGAATGTTAAAATTATAAGTTTATAACGTTAGAAGTATCACTAGATAACTAGATAAGCAAAATAAAATTATGTTTGTATCTTTGCAACAAAATAACTTCCGAGCTACTTTCCGTGGGACGCTGACAGTAATTATCATGGTGTTAGCACCGGTTAGCACAGTTAGCAAGTGCCAAGGATAACGGGGCGATCACTACATTACACAGTACTGATGATAAATAAAGCCTAAGTACGTGTTGGGTATAGTCAGCAGAAATAGCTGTAGTCTGCTGAGAATGAATTTTGAAGTAAATATTAACAAAAAAAAAACAAAATAGGTATGTTTTATTTTCTTTATTCTGATACTTTTTACATTTAGATACTAAAGAATAAATACCTACTAACTTTGACTACTACTACTAAATAAAAAATAATTACCTATTTTTACCCGACTGCCAAGAAAGGGTTTTAGATATTTAGATATTTATTTCGAAAAAAACTCTGAATGGGCTTACAGATAACTCCAAGGCGCCCAAACACTATTCTACACACAATGTACAGTTTAAAATAAATAAACTTATTATTTACTTTACAAATTAATACGGATTACGAGTTATGTTTTTATTGATAATTACTCACTGTACTAAGTACCTAACGCTTTAAGTCTTTAAAATTTCTAAAATATCATTTTTGCCTAAGCTGAAACGGAGAACTCAGCTCGCGCTTCGATCTCGCTCGGCCAATAAGTCACACTTAAAAAAATGCAAAAATTAGTCAGAATGGATAAAACCTTGTTTGTAATGTACACTAACTGTAACAGCTAAACCTCAGAAAAATTGTTTTTTATTCATTATTTAGGGATAAAGATAGAGATAAAAATGTTTGATTTCAAAAAAAGGTGTTACTATAAGGTACATGTCATATAAACTACTTATTTGGATACTAGTTGACACCCGCAACTTTTTTTGAATTGCGAATTAAAAAAAAAACTCTGAATCTAGTGGTCTGACTGTACAACTCATCAAATCAGATTGCAACAGGTCAATTTACATTTAAATAATTCTGAAATTACATTTTATATGCAAATATAAGGTTATCTTTTACTACTTAAGCTGGGTTATTAATTAAACGAGTCGGGAATCCTAAATTAATTATTCGATAATGTTGTTGTTTGTTACGATAAAGGACGTACTGCTAATATACAAGGTTTCTATACTTATACTACTACTAATATATATTATATTAAACTTGCACATCACTATTTTATCGAGTTGTGTGGAAGAGGAACGACGCCCGTCCGTCATACAGTGCGAACTAGTACGGAGGGTAGTCACCTAACTGCACTACGATTTTATTTACAAACTACCTTAAAATAGTCTATCATTTACTCACTTATCATAAGACCTGTTTGTAACTAACTATAATTGAGACAAATAAATAAATTGAAAATAAAAATAAATCGAATACTTGTTTTATTTTCGTATTTATCTACGACGACGTAAACATAGTCTACAGGGTGTCTACCCTTACCCTTTTTCAGACTTTTAAATAGGAGGTTTTCAATTCAACTGTATTTTTTTTTTATGTTGTTACGCGATTACTCCGCCATGAATAAATCGATTAGAAAAAAAAAATACGTTGATGCCATTTTGCTTGTGGTTCGCTTCACCAATGTTTTGATGAGGACTGTACTGTCATCTCAGAAACAGTCGATGTTGCACAGGGCCTGTCTTTATTATAAAATTAAAATTTTTAATGTTTTTAACAAAAAAATACTTTTAACCACCTTGAAATTAAACTTTAAGAAATAATTTAAAGTCGGTTGAAGTATTTTTTGTTAAAAAGTTATCATTATATCATTATCAAATTCTAGCTAGAAACCGCAACCGACATTTTTCAACTTCCATCAAGATTTCAATGGCTACAACAAGTTTTTAAAAATCCTCTGTTTGTTCCAGCATGAGGTGATCACAACCGGGAACCATGGATAAGCCCACGATGCACATGCTCTCCGTCCAGGAGAAGGGCGGGGAGACGAGGAAGGTCAACCAGTACATTGCAGCTGTTGCAGGTAACTATATGTTTACCCTCCCCATAGGGAAAGAGGGGTGTTATAAGTTAAAAAAACACTGTAGCTAACTTCTAGTACATTTTGGTCCAAGGCAAAATTTCATAAGAGAGACGTAACAGGTCTATACACCGCAAATGTTTAATCACCAGAAAATAAAATACGCATAATAACCTATGCCGTTACTGAACACAGATATGGCAAAAAAATTGTCTAGTGTTTGTCAAAATAAATGAATAAAATAATTTTGAATAAAATTGGATAACTGTTACCGTTAGTCGTTTTCCTATGGTAAATATTATATGTTTAAATTACTAGACTTTTCAATTGTTAATAAAAATACACCGTAGGAACTTCCGCATCCATTTTGCTTTCATAGTATCTATCTTGGTGGTCAATAGGAACACCGTTACTCATCTATGATCAAAATTCGTTCAACCTGCAGGGCGACACATAGAATAATAATAAATATAGTCATACATAAAATTACAAACATTTATACACTCGAAAAACATAACCATCCTACTTTTCAGTCGGGTAAAAACACAAACTACCCCTCTATTTCCACAAACTCTAGTAATGACACGGATGGTCGAGTGGCAAGTGTTTTAGACTGCCACGACCGGTGTCACGGGTTCGATTCTCGCTCAGGACAAATATTTATGTGATAAACATCGGTGTTAGTTCTGAGTCTAGGTGTTTTCTATGTATGTTATGTATGTATAAACAAGAAAAAAATTAAATGTATATAAGCATTCTATCAGTTATCTGGTTCCCATAATACAAGCATACTTAGTTTTACTTTGTTCCTCCATGGTTTGGAGCTAAGATGGCGTTGTGTGGAATGTCCAAACATTAAAGGCCATTATTTCAGCGGCCATCGGAGCTGTCATAGCCGGGACCATCCTGGCCTGGACCTCGCCAGCCCTGCCCCAGCTGGAGCCGTTCGTGAACAAGACCAATGCCACTGCTAACGTCACCGCAGTGCTGGTTGCCAATGGCTCGCTGATCAACTCTTTAGGCCAGCCTGCTGCCTTCCTACTGACTACTACTGAAAGTAAGTGTACAACCTATAGCAGTCCACTTCTGGACGTAGGTCTTTCTCAAGGCACGCAACTGAGCCCGATATTCGACTCTTCTCATCCACCTTCTGCCAGCTGTAGCGCGCAGATCATCGCTCCATTTGCCTTGCCTAAACGCGGTCTCCACTTATAATTAACACTTAAGGGGAATCCTCAAATCCGAATTCCATACAAAATGATTCGGACAAATACTCAAAAAGTACGCCGTTGTGTAATAATATTATTTATTCTTTGACGCCATATTACAGTAATTTCTTCACACTATTCGTTTCGTCCATGTTTTTTTGATTTCGTCAACAAAAAAAGTGACAGGTTTCAATCTTTAATTTAGATTTTATACGTGTTGTTAAGTTTGTAGGGTTAATTTTAAAACACGTATAAAATCTTAATTAAAGTATGAAACCTTTCACTGTTTTTTTGACGAAATCAAAAAAACATGGACGTAACGAATAGTGTGAAGAAATTACTATAATACGGCGTACTTTTTGAGTATTTGTCCGAATCATTTTGTATGGAATTTGGATTTGAGGATTGGCCTTAATGAAATGTAACATAAATTTGTGTTTTATTCGCTATTTTCAAAATTCGTTTTCACCCACAATCTGTCGTCAACTTAGTATTTCAGTATGCCATATTCAGTATTTTTGATACTGTAGCGTACACTACATAATGTGTTGAATTACTATTTAATAAGCTGTGACTCAATACGTCATTATACTTTAGTACTAACTATAAGTCAATCTGTACAGCTCTTGTACAAGCTCACACTGTAATTCATTGGTTAAATTTACTAATAAACTGGATAAACTGTTGTTTCTCCTATCTTTATTCTACCTACCTAAGCAATAAAATATTCTTATTAATATTCACTCAAGAACACCATTTTTAGACTGATATTCTACTGAGTGTTCATCGACAAGGATCCCCGAACCGCTGCGCAGAATTACATCCTAAAATACATTTTAATTCAGTTCAACATTGACCATGAGTGCTAAATCCACGTCAAATCTGGTGTTATCTGGGTGCTCTATTTAGATAACAGCCGAACTGATTTGTGCGTTAGCAGTCCATCGATAGGTGATAATAAAATTTTGATTGTGATAAATATAAACGTACTTATTGTTATAAAATTCCCAGTATTTACCAGTAGGTTACCTTTCCTAGTACGTCCCTTCACCTCTTGATGAACATACCGTCTGAATTCCAAGCCTCTACGTGCAGTGGTATGGCCTAAGCGTTGTTTGTTTATAATACACGAAATAATAAAAAAATATAATGCGCGAAAGGAGCCTCTTCGAACCGCACTTGAAATCCTTTCACCACACTGGTTCGAAAGAACTCGATACGAACAAGAAGAAGAACACAAAAAATATTGAAATTGATGACGTCTAGATGCATACTAACACACCAGTATCAGATACCTGTTCTGTCGCGTGTTCCGGTTGGAAGGGTATACAATACAACCCACTATAGCTAGTAAAATTACTGGGCCTTCGAGGCTGATCATCAAAATGTCTCCAAAAGTGGACGACCGCTATTATAGCAGTGTTGCACCGGCCTTGGGAATCAAAGCCCTGTGTATCACTGATATACGGGCGGTCGTGATCTTTTACCATTAGGAGAGCGCCCAGCGAGTCCCCACACTTGTATACGTATATATATTTTTTTTAAATATTGCACTTTGTAAAAAACGAAATTGTGGGCTTCAGCTAGTTTGTACAATGATTTATGGCGGTTCTTATGCTAGCCGGAACTCTACCGGCTACTCCACTACCTCTAGCGGCTAGTGTCAGGTCAAACAATTGACTCTGACATCGTACTAAAGTGGTTCCTAAAAAAACTGTTATTGCCCGATCAGTGACGTCGTTGGTACTGGCGGGAAGCCCAAATCGACGTAAAGTGGAGCCACACACGATCGATTGAACCTATTAGTGGCTGGATGAATTTAATTCAAGGTAAACTTCTGCAAGCAAAGCTAAAAGTAAAATGCAATGGGATTTAACGAACTATGACTGCCACCATTTTGTATTTTAGTCGTTTTACTTAGTTACTGGATTATGCAGTCTGATACACTTTTGTAGCATTGAAAATAAAAAATGGCTTCTTGCAGTCGCTACATTGGATTTATAATACATCCTCACTCTGATTACCTTGACGAATCCAATGACACCTCATTTGGCAAAATCAATCGTTATGGCGCCTTGGGACTCCCTGAACTTACATACTTACATTGGTATATCGAAAAAAAAACCCGCTATTCAACGAGATAAAGTCGCCAGCCTTTTGGGTACTTTGCCCGCGGGCAGTGCTCTAAATTCTGTGTATTATTTATAAATTTAGATAGGTTATTTCTTTATTTTTATAGCTAGTCAAGAAATTTTTGTTTTGTTAATGTACCTAAATAATTAACTACTACCTAACTAAATGCTAAAGCATTTAGTTAGGTAGTAGTTAGTTGTGTAAATAAAAACCTAATGCCATAATAATAAATGTTTGTCTATGTTTATATAATTATCATCATGTTGGAATACCACCTATCTAAAGCATCGATCGTGTAGCAGTCAGTAGGTATAATTTTTACTTGTTTACTGTCCCGTGGGCCCGAGTGTATGATTTGTATGCGTGGGCATGGCTTCGATGTGTATTTTTGGCTTAGGAATGGACGCATGACTGAAAGCACGAATGCTGATTGCTGCATCGATCTATTGGGTACATATTGATTGGAAAACAAAGTTTATTTATATAGCTGTTGATATGCAACACAACATACAGTTTTTTAGAGCTCTGCGCAAGTGTATATTCACGTCCTCCCAACACATCTAAAAATCGACTTCTGCGCATTCAAGGTCAGCGCTATTAAACTGCGAAGAGACCTGTACTTATGTACAGTCACATATTTGGTACCTACCTACTTAAAAAAAAAACACTACTGCCAGACAACACAGGCCAAAATAATCATTTGATATTATTCAAATTCACATCTGCACATTTTTGAAGATATAAATTGACTTCTAGGTAACTCGCTCAGTCGCTAAATTTTAAACTCGCTGGCTTGTAGCTGTAAACTAGCCCTGTGTCATCGAGGCTTTAGTGGCGCGCGGGATTCTGATCCCATACACATTTTTGAAAAACATAACCTTCGAAAGAAATGTTGTTAATTTGCAATGCAAAAGAAGTGCCAGCTAGTCATCTATCTAATCTACAAATGCTCATCTTTATCCTTCCAGGCTCCATAGTATCCTCTATCCTGGCTATTGGGGCAGCCATCAGCGCGCTGCCCGTGGGAGTGCTAGCGCAGAAGGTGGGACGACGGCCCACCATCCTCATTCTATCTGTGCCGTTCCTACTCAACTGGCTTCTCACCATCTTCGCCAACGGAGCTGGCATGCTGATCGCTGCGAGGTTCTTCGCTGGACTTGCTACAGGTGAGGGTATTCCCTATCCTGGCTATCGGAGTAACCATCAGCGCACTTCCCGTGGGTATGCTGGCGGAGAAGATGGGAAAGAAAGAAGGAAAGAAGAACAACCATCCTAACCACTCAGGGCTGTTGCTACTCATCTGGTTGCTGACTATCTTTGCCGACGGCTCTGGCATACTGATCGCTGTGAGGTTCTTCGCTGGACTTGCTTCTGGTGAGGGACATCAACAACATATGACCCAAGCTACTGATAAAACTCATTGTTATCGCGTTTGACAGACATCGTAATTCTCTGGGCTTCTGTTTTTGACGTTCAGAAATTCTTCTAGACTCTGAAAACTTTGATTTGACGAAAGAAAGCTCTTGAATTTTGTGGGTTGACGAAATAATCAAGGTTGAAGGCAACTTTGTGATCCAATGAAGCTCTATTAACATTCGTACGAACACATTCCAGATATTTAATCTGTAGGGCACTTCAGCTGGACTTCTCGATAAAAAAGCTGTATGTCTATCCACAGGTGGTATCTGCGTAGCGGCTCCCATGTACATTGGGGAGATAGCTGAAACCTCCATCCGAGGGTCTCTGGGCGCCTTCTTCCAGCTGTTCCTGACCGTGGGCATCCTCTTCACGTTCGTAGTGGGCGGCTGGACGCACTGGCAGACGCTGTCCATCATATCTGCTGTGATGCCTCCGCTGCTGGTCGCTGTCTTCTGGTGAGTTCATAAGCTTATCAAAATTTAACCCAACGTGGACTTTCCTAAGTCCCTTCTGGATATGCGATTGATGAACAATTTATCATTACCGTTCAGAGGCGTCCCATACAGGATTCCGTCCAGATGGGTACGAACACGTTGCCAGAATTTCTGCCACAAAGCAATATGTAATGTGTGCCGGTTTGAAGGGCACTGTAGCTTGTGTAATAAATAGGCTTTTGATTCATTATCATAACATGCATCATCTAACCTGGCGGATACAAAGTTCAGACACTGACTGCTGACTGCTGACGGAAGCACACTAATTTCTATCTTTGTCAGTCTTCTAGACCGAAGGAAGATCCACTGGCTTGTCAATCCCTCAAGATAGACCCTTGTAGTCTTCTCCTTATCGTGTTACTAGTTCTTTCGAACAATCAGTGTGGTGAAAGGATTGCAAGTGCGTCTCGAAGAGGCTCCTTTCGTGCACCCTTGTAGTTGTTTCATATGAGGACTGGTGTCTTGATTCCAGGTGGATGCCAGAAACCCCTCAGTTCCTGCTCGGCAAGAACCGGCGCCGTGATGCTGAGAGGTCCCTTCGCTGGCTGCGAGGGCCTGACGCTGATATCTCCGGAGAGCTTGAGGACATGCAGAAAGATGTAAGTCCTTTCTTTAGATTTGTTTTTGCCTAGCTAGTCTTCATGACCCCTCATCTAATCCTGTGTTTTAAATGCTTTCTAGAATAGAAACTTGTACTTACTTGTCTTTGGATACCATATATTTTTTTTGGAAAATAAAATGAACTTTTTTAATTTAAGGTTACCCAAACAAAATAAGAAAAAAAAATCTAACAAAATAAGCTGTGCAATAAAGATTACACTATCTATCTATCTACCTAACCTCATGGTTGTGAATAAAATGGGTGAAAACGGATCGCCCTGTAAGACTCCTTTAATTTGTAGCAACAGTTACCCATATAACTGAAAATAAGTTACCCAAATCCTTTTCCTAATAAACACTGTTTATAGAGCCAAATGTTACTTTTTTCTTATGGTGTTATCTTAGTGCTTTAGTTATTTTATGTTTCAACATAGACTAATTGATTTCTAATTTTCTATTCTAAAGCCAGTTAATAATTTTTTTCTTCGTATTCACAGGTGGACGACGCAGCGAGGCAACGCGCTGGTCTCCTAAGCATGGTAACGAACAAGGCCTCCCGCATGGCGCTCATCTGCGGCCTCGGCCTCATGTTCTTCCAGCAGTTCAGCGGCATCAACGCCGTTATCTTCTACACCAACAACATCTTCCAATCCGCCGGCTCCAACATCGATCCCGCCATTGCTACCATCATTGTCGGCGTTGTGCAAACCATTGCCACTTATATCTCGTCTTTGTTGGTCGAACGTGCAGGAAGACGAATCCTTCTCCTCCAGAGTTGCTTGATCATGGGCATTTGTCTTATTGTTCTTGGAGTGTATTTCAAGTTGCAAGCGGATAAGGTGAACGTTGCTTCGTTCGGCTGGCTTCCTTTAGTCTGTTTGGTTTTGTTTATCATTTCTTTCTCCATGGGTTTCGGTCCTATTCCTTGGATGATGATGGCGGAGCTCTTCCCTGTGGAGTTCAGGGGTACTGCTACTGGTTTCACGGTGATTGCGAATTGGTGTTTGGTGTTTATTGTCACCCTTTGCTTCCCGATCATGAAAGATGCGATTGGGATCTACAGTTGTTTCTGGTTCTTCGCTGCGTTTATGATTCTTTGCATATTCTTCGTGTTTTTCCTCATTCCGGAGACGAAAGGGAAGACCGTGTCGCAGATTCAGGCTATTCTTGCCGGAAAAAGGGTGTAAAGCTGTTTCAATTTTGGTTGTGTCTTTTAATAGGTTTGTCGGGTGAGAAAGTTAAGTACCTGTTCAAATTCTCAAGCCATAATACCTAGAGGTCGGTCTTCTTCAACACCTAATGCTTTGCTCTCAAAATACCCAAGAAGTTCACATCATTTTCAAACAACAATGTGAATTTAATATTTTTTTTCACGTTAATCATGAAGTAGTCTCTAGAACATGTATTTTTAGGTGGATTAAGTTTGTACACATACTATGATATTCTTTGCCTTCATAATAGGTTATTTAATATCTTATAGCTCAATTGGCCTTACGCAAACCACAGGCGAGACTTGGTCAATAGTCATGTGACCAAAAAATTAGTCCAAAAATGAAAGAAATAGTATGACCAAGTATTGTCTCTGGTTTTGTTCCTTATATTTTAACTATTATTTTGGCACTTGCCACAAAATAATATAAATTGTGTTAATATTTTTTTTATTGTTATCCGTTTTATGATAGACTGACAAACATATTTACCATTAATTCAGTAATTTTTTTTATGTTTTAACATTTTGATAATGAATTTTTTTAATTGTACGCATAATGCTTTTCTGTAATGAAAAACAATAATGTAGATTTTAGGTACCCAATAAATAGATATTTCAGTTATTGTATGATATTTGAACTTTTGACGAAATTTTTATGTATTATATTAATAGGTAAGTAAAGTATGTTTAACAATTATGAGTTTGTAATCTGGATTGGGTCAAAAAGGCCTATTCATGCGTTCAAAAAAACAGCAAAAGTAATAATTTGTTAAAACCAGTTTTTAGCGTGTTATTGTGCTACTAAATAAAAAAATATTTTGTATTTTAAATTTTAAATATGTATAGAAAACAAAAGTGCCTAACTCAATCCAATAAACAAAATTAGATTAACTTAAGATTAAACAAATGAACAATTAGATATTTTAGTGGGTAGCATTTAGTAGAAAGTAAAATTTTGTAATGTAAGTTACATTAGTTATTGGTAGCTTTTAATGAAAGTGAACATAAATGTGCCAAATAATCTGCGTTTGTTGAAATTGTGTGATAAATTTTATTTGTTTTAGTTTATTTGATAATTTTAATGTATTTATAATAAAATGTTCGCAATTCAAAACTTTTTTTAATAATTTAGTATGTAACTGTACATACTAAGACCTAGGTACCTACATCCCCTCATACCACATCCTTTCTTAGACTTACCTCATCCGTTCTAAGACCTACCTCATCCGTTCTTAGACCCACCTCATCCCTTCTTAGACCTACCTCATCCCTTATACCTATCCCATCCCTTCATAGACCTACCTCATCCCTTATACCTATCCCATCCCTTCATAGACCTAATCATCTCTTTTTAGAACAACCACATCCATTAGACCTTCCTCATCCCTTTCATCCAACAATATCTACTTTTTTATTTGTGGTATATCTAAGGTATTTTTAAGATTCAAAATGTAATTAGTGCCCACTTGCACCAAACTGATTGAATTCTTAAGCAATAACTTTACTCGGTTGACAGATCCTAACGGTCTGAATATGGACCGTTAAGAACTGTCAAGCGAGTAAAGTAATTCCATTAGGGGTTTTGACATTTTGGTGCAAGCAAAAATATATGTTTTAAAAAAATTAAGTAAAATTTAAGTAATATAGAATATAGCACGGTAATAGTACGATGACATACGGGTTTTTTACACGCTACAAGTCAGCGTGTAGCGTTTAGGCTTGTAGCGTGTAAAGTCGCCCGGTGTCATCAGCGTTTTACAATCCGCTTATAATAAAAAAACTGTGAAAAAAATAATAAAAAAACTGTTTTGGCGTGTAGCTTGTTAAAAAAAAGCCGTGTGTCATCATCGTTGATGAACTAAGATACCTATGCTTGTGTAGCGAGTATCTTTGCGTATGACCAACGAACGAGGACACAGCGAGGCACACGAGCACGCGAGGTAAGTGTGCGCTTAACCTAATGTGCTAACAAGTCGATACAAAAAGACTGTAAATTGAAGCTCTTTTGCTGGAAATAAGTCACTACAAGTGTGGTATGTTTAAAAAAACCAATAAGCATCTAATAAAATTGTATGTCTAATGTGTAATAATACAAATGTCATGTATGTACATACATTTATACTTTTATAAAGCTTTTATAGGTCTATGTGTATGTGCCTTCTTCTTCGAACGTTAAAAGTACGCACACCCTTATCTCTACACCTGACGTAAAGTAACATTTCTCGAGGGAAGCCGCGGGGTAGGTGCGGTTGGTGGGAGCGGTTGCCTTTATGTTAGCCGATGCGCTTCTGACGAGTAAAACAATATGAACTTTAGCATCGTGACAATTGCATTCAAAATATCGTACTTTGATTTGCTACTTTGAAAAGAGTTCAGCTTCTTTATGTAATAATATTATTTATTCTTTGGTATGACACAGTCGCTAGCTTCTGAACGTGTTGTCATCGACAAACGCTAACACGCTCACACGTTAGCTTTTAAAAACGCCAACAATCAGCTTGTAAAAAAGCTTTTGTGTCATAGACGCTTTAGTAAGACTTCACTAGAAAGTAGAAAAACAACGAATCTCTACGAATAATTTATTTGAAATGCAGTGCGGAGTAAACCTTTGCACTGAAACTGAAGACTGAACCAGATAATCAAAACATCGACGAGGTAATAGAAGGGCACTCCTTGCAAATCGTTCTCTTTTCGATATCGTCAACCCTGGATGACAGCTCGCTTATATGCTTCTCAATAGACTTCACATCGCTCCGAAATCCTGTGACTGTCGCGTCCAATTCTGTCAAAAATTGGATTTTATTACACAGCTCATCATACTTCTGTGAGATAAAATCTCTAGCGTTCTGCGAGTCCGTGAGTTCTTTATCAATTTTGTGTACCACTTCGTATTTTAACTCGTCGAATTTAGACTCGATGCTGGGTCCTAGGAAATGCGCTCCTTTGATAGCGAGATTAATTTCGTCCTGGATTTTAGATTTGCCGTGAAGGCATTTAGTTTCCGTCATTTTCAGCGGTAGAAATTCACACGGAATAATTTTAAGTTTGAGAAACGAGAATGCATTTTTGACGGAAGGAAATGTTATATGACAGATCGATTAGTTACTGTGTCATTTTTAATGTTAGTGACTTTGTTGAAGAAGGTTTTTTTCAATAGTTTAAAAATACCTATTCCAAAGAAGGTTCTTCGTGTTTCTTTCGGAGTTTGAAGACTCCAAACGGGTTCCAGCGACCTGGTAACATGATGGATTTTTAGTCGGTATTCTGCCCTCTGGCAGTGAGTCCGACATATTCTCCAGCATTTCCAAGACGCAGGGATACGGCAATTCATTTTCCCATGGAAAAAAAAAAAAAAATTGTCGGAATTTAAAAACCGTGTATCAGCAATCGGCATCTACAAGATAATTTAGTTTGGAATCAAGAAGTTTTTAAATCTTAGCTCAAAAATTGGTTGTCTGTAAGTTGGTTTACGGACGATAGTTTAACGTGACTACCAGCGTAACGGACAATGAGCGTTACCGGTCAATGACAGCGTTACCGGACAATGACGTCAACGTTTTCGTGCATGCAGCCGGCGTTTATCGATTTATTAGACGTAGTCACGTCAAAAAAAACTGTACAATCTCTAGCTACTTTTCACGACTTCGCTCGCGTGGTGTTGGCCCAAAAAGTTACCTATATCCTTTTCCAGCTCATTAAAATATACCCACACCGAATTTCAGGTCAATCGATTCAGTCGTTGTTGTGTAATTGAGCAACAAACATTTTTATTTTATGCTACTAATATTATAAACGCGAAAGTTTGTAAGGATGGATGGATGGATGGATGTTTGTTACTCTTTCACGTAAAAACTTCTGAATGGATTTAAATAAAACTTTACATTAATATAGCTTATACATCATAATAACACATAGGCTACAATTTATAAAGATACCTGCGCAGACGAAGTCGCGGGCACCAACTAGTAAGTAGATAAAGAGTAGGTCTGTATGATTCAACGGTGCTACCTTATTATAAATCACGAATACGTACTTGAGAATAACAGTAGGTAACTAATCTTAACCTGGCCTCTTGAACTTATCAATCGATACGAATCGCCAAGTATTTCATAATTGTAATTTTCCGATTACATACAATTACCTACTTACTACTTTAAGTTGTAATTTTGAATGACACATCAAACCTTGCTCTTTCAAACAAGCAACAACAACTTTTCAACAAAAAAACATTCTTGCTACACCTTTTTTTTCCAATTATGACGTAGACTGAGGCAAAAGCATGGTTTTTCGCATCTGCAGGTTACCTATAGGATGATTTTCTAAAAACTCATACTAGGTACGCACCAGAACCAAACCAGAACTAAGTATAGAATATTTTGGAGTTTTAGATGTTGGTTTTATACCAAAATAGCCATTATGCATACAATAATACAACTTAGCCCTAAGTTTGCTCACGTATTACTTAGTAGAGTTTGTATGAGAAGAGCCGAGCAGTTAATTTATGGTGTATTACAGGTACAGGTAAAGTACACTCCATATAATAGTTCATAGAACAGCATAAGGGTCTTCACACACGGCACCTATTTATAATGTAAACATGTATATTATACAAGATACATCTCATTACATATTTCCATAGAAACCGTCAAGAGACCACACTATACTCCTAAAGATTTCTATGGAAAGATGTAATAAGATATATCGTGCTATAATGTACATCTTTTCATTATAGCTGCCGTGTGTGAAGTCCTTAACATTTTATAATAATATTTTTTTCACACCGTCAAATTCGTGTGGAAACTCGTGGAAAACTCTGAGTAAAAGAACGCCCATGTGGCATTGTAAAAAGGTTTGTTCTAAAATCGAACTGGCCACTCATAAAAAAAAAGAAAAAAGGCGCGACTTCAAAGATTGTAAAACAAAAGACGGTGTTGGCTGCTTAGTTCGGAGCCCTGGATTTTTATTGCCTCGCAGAAGGTGTGAAAAGTAGAGTATGCTCCTCTGGGATGAAGCCTGTCTTCGTCTTGGGCAGCTTGAACCCCTCGCGTCACTCAGGACTCCCTCTACTAACTTAGTCCCTCGTTAGCTCAGGGTTCAATATGCCACCCGCGACATGAGACACTGATTTATCCCCTTAGTGCATAATCTACTATTTCTAGAGGTGAGTAATAAGTATTTAGCAGGAATTGTAATGCTATGCAATGTGCATCAGATTATTCACTATTCTAAGTAACTCTGGAAAGGAATTTTCGATGGTTATCGTACACTTGAGAAACACTTGTACTTGTCGCGTGAAAGGAAAACACTCTACAAAATTAGAGTTAATAAAATGTTAGTGACTAAACACATATTAATTGATTGTTGAATAATTAAGTACATAGTCGATATTAAAATATCCCTTTCGATTGCTACATAGACATACACATACGGCACATTTTAGTTTTCTGCCTGTAACTGTCAACTATGCAACGTACATACATATAGGTAACTTCAGAATTTCAACTCAAAATACTTTTTTGACGTGACTACGTCTAATAAATCGATGAACGCCGGCTGCATGCGCGAAAACGTTGACGTCATTGTCCGGTAACGCAGCCATTGTCCGGTAACGCTCAATGTCCCGTTACGCTGGAAGTCACGTTAAACTATCGTCCGTAAACCAACTTTACAGACAACCATATTTTTCATTTTATTATTTATTCTATTGCTAACCTAGTAACGTAGCATCGGGCTACGTGGGTCTATTCTCTACGATGTACGTAGCTACGGCGGCGTAGCTTGTTGTATGTAGCTACGGCGTAGCGTGTAAGCCTATACTACTTCTACGAATTTTTTGAGTAAAGTTATACACTAAATAATATATTTCCCTGTATTCTGTCAGTCATTAGGCTTTACCTGAAAAATGTAATCATAACGAAGATAAATAAAGGTTGCTATGCAATTTTCAATAGGCACTCAGTTCCGTAACCAATGTAACTTTTCTTTTACTTTTCTTATGCCTACTTGCACCAAACTGTCAAAGCTCCTAAGCTATTACTTTTCTTGCTTGCCAGTTCTTAACAGTCCAAATTCAGACCGTTAAGAACTGTCAAGTGAGTTAAGTAATTTCTAAGGAACTTTGATCGTTTGGTGCAAGTAGGCATTAAACTTATATTTCTCGCACTTATTTTTACAATAAAAGTGGAACCCAGTTCCTAGTTAGATGTTTCAGACTTATCAAAAACCCTTAGAATTGTTTGATACTCATAATTAATTAATTGTATTTTTCATAGTAGTTGTGAGGCCGTCCGCTGCGGTTGCCGGTGTATAAGGTAATTAATAAGTTTATAAATGTATTTTTGAAAATTATTTGGTGTTTTAAGAGAAATATATAGCAATATGATGTGATGTAATGTTTAATTCTGTAATGCTTAATTTCAGAAAATACCAAGACTTTTAGATGTGATGCGTTTTCCTAGTTTTTATTACCTACATAATTTACAAGTTCTTAACTAGAAATTTTAATTTAGTCTTTTTTTAACCAGTTAAGAGTTTAATGCCTACTTGCACCAAACTGTCAAAGTTTCTAAGCAATTACTTTACTCGCTTGGTAGTTCTTAACAGTCCAGATTCTGACCGTTAAGAACTGCCACGCGAGTAAAGTAACTGCTTAGGAACTTTGAAAGTTTGGTGCAAGTCGACATAAAAGAAATAAATGTGTGATAGATAACAATTAGTTCACTCATAACTCATAATATTACGGCATCTAACCACATCCCTTCGATTTTATTTTTGATCCAGTTTGGACTGAAGTTCGCTTTCCTAGCTGAGAATA
Source organism: Lobophora halterata (assembly GCA_932526365.1). Lineage (NCBI taxonomy): Eukaryota > Metazoa > Arthropoda > Insecta > Lepidoptera > Geometridae > Lobophora > Lobophora halterata. The sequence goes on along the minus strand of OW052023.1, from coordinate 1,760,997 downwards.
ATCTAAGGCTGATTATGCTATGCTAGGAAAATATTCTAAAGCCTAAGGGGAGGCCTATGTTCAGCTGTGGACTCTAAAGGCTAATATTATTTAAATAATAATAATAATGCTTGGATATTTCACACAACGCCATCTAGCCCCAAACTAAGTTTGTACTATGAAAATCAGATAACTAATATAATACTTATATACTTTTTTTTTGTAAACACATACATAGAATACATAGTAAATACTCCAGGATAAACACCGATATTCATCAAACAAATGTTTCTCCTGAAGCGGGAATCGATCCCGCGACACCGACGTGGCAGTCCGACACACTTGCAACCCGACCATCCATGTCGTAGAGTTTTGATGAGGGCAAAAGTTACTTTACTCGACCTGTGCACCCCCGACCATCTTGTATTATCGTAACCGTCTCCATACTGGTTGTCTGGAAGAGATCGCTTAATAGCGATAAGACCGCCCATTGTACTAAATATTTTGTAATGTTTCCTTCTCTTTGTTATTGTTATTTGTCTTATGGTGTACAATAAAGCATTTTCATACATTCATTCATTCAAAAGTCTTCGCGTCAAAAGGAGGCGCGTCTGTTTTATCAGCTGTACACACGTCATAAATCACCTACTATAATAAACCAGGAGACGCGATTCGTCAGTACTATCAGGTCCCCGGTCGTGACAACCTGTGTTCTGTGATTGTGACATACTGTATTACTGAACTTACAGTAAAAGTTACAAGTACAGTAACATCACTTGTAAGTTTTTTATTTAATTATTTATTACCTCTTTCATGTCGTCTTCACCTGTGCCTAATTGCAGTGGCACTTGGCCTGTTGTATTGTATCATGTTCCTGAAAAAATGTATTAATGTACTCTGTATTGGTGAAAATAAAATTTAAATTGGAGGACAAACAGCTTATTATCTAGTTAGACAGACATTGGTTTAGCTTTAGAGTCGTGAGACTGTATTACCACAGAGTACTTAGATATACAAACAAAACAAACATTCACACACTCACACCCCTGCAGTAGGATTCCCTGTGTCGCAGGTGGCATGGACACATACAACACATCACAACATCCAACACCCGAGAACAAACATTTGTGTTCGTCACACATATATTTGCCCCGGCCGGGGATCGAACCCGGAACACCAAGCTTCGTAAGGGTCACTACCAACTAAGCCACGGTGTCGTCAAATATATACAAGTATTACTGAACTTACAGTAAAAATACCAACTACAGTAACATCACTTGTAAGTTTTAATTATTTATTTATTAAAGAACTAACAGCTTGGCAAAGGTTTAGCTTTAGAGGGCCAATTACAGTTTCCCACGGAACACGGAATACACAACGAAAAAATATATTTTTTTGTACATTACTTTGAGTACTTCCATTATACAGTAGGTATATTTTTTGGCTTAACCTGCGTGGTTTCTAGCCTCTCCTTTCGCATCTATGAGATGAGAGAAGCTTTCTTAAAGGTATTGAATTTAGCGCATTCAGTTTGTTGGTTTTGGCTTGTTTTTTTTTGTGTAAAAATGGGACAGGACGACCTAAGCGCTCTCCTGATCGTAAGAGATCACGCCTGCTCATTTCCAGGACAGTACTATACAGGGCTTTGACGCAGTGCTACATAATAGGCCGGTGCAACACTGCAAAAGCGCACGTCCACGTTGAGACATTTTAATGGTCAGTCTCGAAAGCCCAGTAATTTTACTAGCTACAATGCCCTTTAAAGCTAAGCGCCCATAGGCCGGCATCGGACGTATCGGACGCATCGCACGTAACGGATTTTAGTTTGCCTTGTATATAAACTCATACAACAGCGTCCACTGATCCGCACCGTACGGACCGCTCATCGGCAATGCCTACATGCGATGCGTACTGATGACGTCATACGGAATGCCGATCAGTAGACGCGCCCCGCGCGCTCGCTCCGCATCGTCGGCCTTTTGCAACAGATTTTTCACTACAAAAATCCGAATGAAGGTGGCATCGGCAATCCGATTGCTGATACTCGCGTCGGCGATCCGATTGCTGCCGATACAGTGGACGCAATCTAATTAGGTAATCCGTTTAATGCGTCCGATACGTCCTATGCCGGCCTGTGGATTCATACACATTTCTACTTTGCGGTAGAATATCTGATCTGACACTTACTTATCTAGACAACATCCTGCATAATCCTTTCCACGGTATAATCACGCTTTCGTTTTCCTTCAATATTATGGGAGTGATTTCGTGAAAAGGGACGGAAGTATATAAAACAAAAGTCACATGTCAAATTAATAGGTAGGTTTTGTAGGTTTCCGGCGTCAAAGATGTTAATCATACAACCTACTTTAGATATATTTATTTAGATATATTTTATTGATTAGTAAAACCTATTTCATAATATATTGCGATAATAATATATCATTGAACAAACAAATATGTTTGTTGAGTAAAGTGTGTTAGTAAATCAAGTTATAGATAGATAATACTTAATCTAAAAGTCAAATCCAATACTTGACGATCATCTTCAGTCAATCAAAAAATATTTTTAAATTGACTTTTTTTACTTAGATTAGATTAGACTGTTAAATTCGTCTTTAGTTGGACAATCCTACCTCCTACCTATATTATAAACGTGAAAGTTTGTAAGTATGGATGGATGGATGGATGTTTGTTACTCTTTCGCGTAAAAACTACTGAATGGATTTAAATGAAACTTTACAATAATATAGCTTATACATCAGAATAACACATAGGCTATAATTTATAAAGATACCTGCGCAGACGAAGTCGCGGGCACCAACTAGTATGTAATAAAAATATGTCATCGAAGTAAACGAAATCACTTTTTTTTGCTTTCTGTGACTTTTCTTGATGTAGGATTTATAATTTTTTTGTAAAACTTTGATTTATTTCTCTTTTAAAGCTTCTAAAGATTAAATAGTGCTACGAACTTAAGTCACGTTCCTGGCTTTCAAGGTTATCATAAAATTTTAAAGTAAGTATCGAAAATATTCAGTAGTGTTATCAATAAATAACAATTAACAAACCATACTGTTAACGGCGATAATTACTCATGCCTAATAATAATTGTTGAACAATGAACATACCATTATTTGTACAAAGGATTTTGAACATATGGCGGAATCTATTGTTTTCATAACAAACTTAGCTACCTAAATACGTAGTATTACACATTCGTCAACTAATATTACAATACAGTATTACACATTCGTATTCTTGGTAAACGTATCTATACAGGGTGTGTCGTAATCACAATGTAATTTTCTCAATCTGTTTTTGCTAGAGCAATCCTATATAACTGTGCTATCAAATATTTTCATTTTCTGATCAGTCCTGAAGTCCCCCACCCCCAGCTGAAGGAGTATCCACTCATTACGACACACCCTATACATGCATACGCAACGCACTAGGTACAATCACAAAAGTAAAGAACCATACCTTAGTAGGTACATTTAGCCATCTCTTAGCATTTTTTGGTCTGAATCAAATTTCGAAATAGAGAATTGGTTGTCTGTAAAGTTGGTTTACGGACGATAGTTTAACGTGACAACGTCATAACCAGCGTAACGGGACAATGAGCGTTACCGGACGTCAACGTTTTCGTGCATGCAGCCGGTGTTTTATACGAATAACATGAATCTATAAATTTGCATTACAATAGAATAGGTATGTAATTATTTCTTACTCTCGTGTCCTTAGGAATAATACTCGATTGTACACCATAACGTTTGCTTGAATCAAACGTATCTTCTGCGCACGAGTTGTTTTCTATACGCTGTGGTACCATTAATAGAAACATTATATAGTTTTATTTCAATTGATTTGGGAAATATAGATAAAAACAAGATTTATAATTTGAAAAAGAAATCAGAATATCTATCAATAAATTTAAGTCGAGCTTGATATTATAATTAAAATAAATTATAAGGGGAAGTAAGAAAAGAGAAATGGCGTAAAGTATACAGTATACAAAATATCAAAAAATCAGACTTATTTGTAAGAAAACTGACACGCCGGTGACGCGGGTTCGATTCCCGCCTCAGGACAAGCACTTGCGTGATGAACATCGGTGTTTGTCCTGAGTTTGGGTGTTTTCTATGTATTTTATGTTTGTAAATATTTTTAAAACAATGTACCTATATAAGTATTGTATCAGTTATCTGGTTCCCATAGTACAAGCTTACCTAGATAGATGGCGTTTAGTGAATCCAAAATATTTACTTATTTACAGCCAATGGATGGGTAAATAAATGGAATTCATGTCTGTTACTTATGCCTAGATCACACGTACCGAATACTCGGCCGAGACAGTGCTCTCGGCCGAGTGCTCGGTAAATATAAACATAGTGCCGAGTGCTCAGCTGAGCGAATGATGTACCTAAGCTTTCACTGTCTCGGCCGAGTAACATTAAATAAATGCTTAGATCACACGTATCACTCGGCCGAGACAGTGATAGCTTACTTCACTCGCTCAGCCGAGAAGTCTGCGGTATGTTTATACGTACCTAGCACTGTCTCGGCCGAGTACTCGGTACTTGTGATCTAGGCATAAGTAATGCCTAGATCAGACAAATCACAGCCAAAGCCAAACCCATTGGACACACGGTAACGTTTGAGCGAAGTTGCATAGAAAATCTAATTTGTAATTTTCGAAATCATTAATATTTAATAATAATCCTCTAACGTTAATGATTGAGTAGATAAAGGGGCAAGTACTAACACATTAGTTTTATCAAAATCTATACCTTCTAATGCTTTGATTAATGCTGATAATGATGATTATAATATATTACTTAACATTTTTGATTTGTGCGTAACAAAATTGCCGTTGAAACAATTTTTTTGAAGAAAATTTTTTTTTACATAAATATTTAAACCAAACTGATAACCTACCACTTAATTATCTGCACGATCGTTAATTTTATAACGCATAAATAATTTTAATATGTAGGTAGTAGGTACCTACACTACCTACCTACAATAAGTACCTTATAATTAATTATTTCATTTATTGGTTTGATCCATTAATTCTTCATTTATTTTTATTTTTTTATTAAATATGGGGTTACGTTTGACCACGAAATTATATTTATATTTAATTTATCAAGATCTTTTAATTATCAGAATTCTAGATACACTTCTACACTTTTATGCCTAGATCACACGTACCGAGTACTCGGCCGAGACAGTGCTCTCGGCCGAGTGCTCGGTACGTATAAACATAGCGCCGAGTGCTCGGCTGAGCGAGTGATGTAAGGTTTCACTGTCTCAGCCGAGTAATATTTTACTGTCTCGGCCGAATACTCGGTACGTGTGATCTAGGCATTACATTGCATTGATAAATCAAGGTTTTACAAAAACATAGACAACCGACTTCAATTGGACTGTTTTAGTGACCGTAAACACCACTGAAAAGTCACAGGGAAGCAAAATACGCAATTTAATTTACTTCGACGACATTCTCTTTTTCAGTTATTTGGATATAAAAATTAAACTACTGAATCGATTTTGATGAAATTTGTATGGGACTAATATGAAAGTATATCCACTTAAACAAAAAAATAATTTTATAAATTGATTCATAAACAACAAAGTTCTAAGGTAACAAACATTAAAAAAAAAACATTCAAACGAATTGATAACCTCCTCCTATTTGAAGTCGGTTGAAAATACAATTTAGCCACTTACAACCGTCATATTGGAAATCCTTTACAAGTCAGTCTTTTAGTCATAAATTAACTCCTAATAATACAACACTCAATTAAAAATGGTTTGTTTACATTTAGAATCGTCATCATATCTTGAAATTACCGCGGAAGTGTTTTACAAATAAATAAGTACCTATTGTTGATGTGTTTATAATCATTTTGCGCGAATGCCCATTCAATGTAAAGTTTAATAATGTACTTAATAATTATTATTTTCCATAAAGTCTCAGGTATGTAGGAATGATGTCACTAAAGGGGTAAGAAGTGAGTGTGGTATAAGCACAGTATCTTAGTGTTAAGAAGTACCTAGGTCCCTTCCTCGCTATCATTCTTCTTGTTAGTAGGAACTTCTTCATTGTGATGATAGGGGAATCCTCAAATCCGAAATCTATACAAAATGTTTCGGACAAATACTCAAAAAGTACGCCGTATTATAGTAATTTCTTCACACTATTAGTTTCGAACATGTTTTTTGATTTCGTCAACAAAAAAAGTGAAAGGTTTCATACTTTAATTTAGATTTTATACGTGTTTTAAAATTAACCCTACTAACTTGATTTTTGATTCATGAAAAAAATATTCAAATAAATAACAGAAAAAAAACTGTATCTAATTTCGGCTCTTTGCTGCCGCTGCTAGCGGAATTTTTCATTATCGAGTTTTACAAATGAAATTAGCGAGTAGGGTCTTCCATACAACGTAGATAATAAATTAAAATGATAGTAGAATTAATTTCATTATCTGTGGATTAATAAAAAAAGTTGCAGATAAATGATTGTATTATTAGTAGATTGATTATATAATTATAATTAACGACTGTTTCATTTGGAGGTCATCGCTTTTTATAATGTACCTAATACGGCATGAATTCTATCTATACTATTCACATTTCATCTTATAGTATTTATGTTTTTAATGTAAGTGTTTTTTCACACCACCTGCTCGACAATGTCCAATTACATATCATGCTATCATCAAGGTAAAGCAAATCACTACCTCTCTAGGGAGGTAATGTTGTATGAAACTCCCAAGGGTAGTAATGTGATTTGAATTTGGAACGTCAAATTCAAGTGGAAACTCGTGGAAAACTCTGAGTAAAAGAACGCCCATGTGGCATTGTAAAATGGTTTGTTCTAAAATCGAACTGGCCACTCATAAAAAAAACGAAAAAAGGCGCAACTTCAAAGATTGTGAAACAAAAGACGGTGTTGGCTACTGAGTTCGGAGCCTGGCTTTTAATTGCCTCGCAGAAGGTGTGAAAAGTAGAGTATGCTCCTCTGGGTTAAAGCCTGTCTTCGTCTTGGGCAGCTTGAACCCTTCGCGTCACTCAGGACTAACTGAGTCCCTCGTTAGCTCAGGGTTCAAATGCCACCCGCGACATAAGACACTGCTTTATCCCCTAAGTGCATAATCTACTATTAATAATGTTGGAACCTTGTACTATTGTTTATCTTAAGAAAGGTGCTGACTGCTGCCACACAGTTCTATTTTAACTTTTTCTTTTTATGTTCCAAATAAATCATTTGAATTTGAATTAGAACTTCTATGGCTAGTCATAATTGGTCTAACAGTAGGTACCTACAATATTCCTGAATGCAGAACAAATACTTCAGTCAAGTGGTAGCCTTGCCAACATTTCTAAAAGCTGAAACACTCGCCAATTGATGTGAAAATCCACTCCACTTAGCGAATAGTGGAAACCTATCTATGGATAATGAAAATGCATATGTTTACTTTTAATTTTTGTAACTAGGCTAGGTACCTATAGTCTTAAATGAAAAAATTAAATTAAAAAAGATTTATGGCAGTAAACATTTATTTCTTGTAGGAGAAAATAAGTAGGTACTGAGTCACACAAAAAGTAATCAATCTATTTACTTATGAAAGAAGGAAGTAATAAACGCCTGACTAAATATTCTTGGCAATAAATTTTCCTTCCCTTGTTTACGCATTGCTAAGTGAAAATTCAAAGGAGCATAAAAAATTGCTTTTCAGTATTCGGCAGGAGACTCTTGCAAAAAAATACGTGGTTTAGGTACTTATACATGACTACATACATACACACATTCATCATACATCCTTAGGTCAGTTAACGTGACCGGCCATGACTCAAGACTTTATTATTCAAAAGATTCTAGACCTCTTTCCCATTCGTATTTTTTCCTCAAGGAAACCTGGCGTAAAGAGTAGGTAGGTACGTGATCAAATTTGCAATTTCAATGTATAGGAAGAAGGAAGGAAACCTAAACTCTAATTAAATCATTCTAGACTTCCTTTTGACCCTAGTTATCACGTTTCTAAAATAATAAAATCTAATTTTAATATAGTACATAGTCAAATCCAATCCAAATTGACGTGTAATTCGTCTTAGTTACAATCTAACCTCGAGAAAATTTATAAGAAACTTTTCATTCTGAGGACTGTTCAAATATCCCTAAGACAGAGTAAAGTAACTAAGTAGGATTCAGTTTTCTATTTAGTTTAGATAAATTAATTTTCTAAACTATATACTTTATTTATACAAAAAAGTACTATAAGTTTTTTGATTTATATACAAGCTCTGCTTAGTTTGGGGCTAGATGACGTTATATGAAATATACAACCATTATTTATTTATATTAGGTAGGTACACTGTTTATGCAGGAAATGAGCTGTTAATTCTCAGGTGTATTTCCACTGCGTTGCAAATGAATGTTTACTTGTAAAATCGCTATGATGTTAGTTAGTCAGATGGCTAATATCAATGAGAGTACTAATTGGAATTTTTGGAGACGTATCTACGCAAAATACATGAATAAATAAATATTTTGGAAATTTCACACAACGCTTTATTTACTTTTTACAATGTACAATGAAAAAGCCTAGGGGAATCCTCATATCCAAATTCCATACAAAATGTTTCGTACAAATACTTAAAATTAACCCTACTAACTTAAAAACACGTATAAAATCTAAATTAAATTATGAAACCTTTCACTTTTTTGTTAACGAAATTAAAAAACATGGATGAAACGAATAGTGTGAAGAAATTACTATAATACGGCGTACTTTTTGAGTATTTGTCCGAATCATTTTGTATGGAATTCGGATTTGACAATATTTATCTAGCCCTGTTACTTCTCTTTTATTGAAATTTTGCCTCGGACCAAAATAAACTAGAAGTTAGCCAATAGGTATATAGATCCCTTTTTTTGGCGCATTTTGAATGTACTACAGAGTGGTTCTATACTTTAATACTTCTGTGATATAATGTAGGTACTTGTTTACACTTTAAAAGCTCCAAAGTTTTTACATTGAAACTCAAATTTAGGCTGAGTAGAGAATTGAAATAAAGAACTTTTAAAGTGTAACAAAAAATATTTACTTACCTTAGTATTTTCTGTAAAAAAAATGAGAGAAAATAAATATTTAGTCAGAGACTGGTATGATTCATATGAAAATAATGTAAGTTATCGTTGATTCGAATTCATACTCCAACGATTATAATTTCAAGGAAAATAGTTAAGTAGGTACTTATTGATTAATCTCATCAAGATTGATAATGTTGGTAGAAGCACTTTCAGCTAAAAGGAAAAATTATAATGTACTTGAAATAATATACTTGAAAAAGCTCCTGAAAATCACGTTTTACATCTTGTTAGTACATCTGAACTTCAAATCAGTCATTTATAAATTAATCTGAATAATATCGAATATATATTTAGCAAATTAATTAAATATAAAAAGGGTCGAATATTTCCTGTTAGAATTAGCTTCACCAGTTCTTAGTGAGGAGTCTAAGCTTGACTGAGTACCTAGGTATAATTAAAAAAAAATCGCTTATCAAAAAATATTTTTTTATTTTTTGATAAGCGATTGAGATTGGACAAAACTTTCCCTATTTCTTTCGTTAATGTTAAACATATATAAACATAAAATATACTACACACTTTTCGTGAGGTTGTAGTAACAAAATGACCGTTCCTTTTTTAAAATTTATACTCAGTCAATTTATATCTTCAAAAATGTTCAAATATGCGAGCGAGATAGCGGCATGCGGGATTCTGGGCCTTAAAACCAAAAAGTCCACAGAAGTATTAAAGTATAGAAACATAATGTAGTATTATTGAAAATGCGTCACAAAAAAGGGCTTCTAGTAAGTACATTTTGGTCCGTGGCTAAATTTCGAAGAAGAGAAGTAATGATAAAACTACTAGGCTTTTTCATTGTTAATAGAGTTCAATCGTAAAAAGTAACAAACATTATTTTAAAATAGAGATATATCATTTTTATTGACAGGGTGTCTGAAAATGTTCTGTCCTTTATACCGCATCCATTTTGGTTTTGTCCTATCCATCTTGGTGTTCTATAGAAACACCGTTGTTTATCTATGAAAAAGTCGTATACCAAAACCCGGAAACTCATCCGTACTAACTTCTTGCAGATTTGGGAGCAAATCGCCTAGCGAGTGCCAAACAACCCGCTACGTGATCAGCGGGGTGACGTCACGTGACGTATGGCTGATAGCACCGAGTACGCCTTGGTGTCAACCGGCACCGGCGAGCCAGTACACCCACGAGCGTACAGGATGGAGGCGGGACAACTGTGGCGGCAATATGTCATCGCCGGCATCGGTATGTCTCATTATTGTTATCAAAACAAGCAATTAACGAAGATTTGTGAATAAAAATTGTGCCTGGATGAATAGGGGCAGATCGGTTGCCAAAATTTTAAAAAAGAAATGGAGGAAACTGTAAAACTGAAAATATGTTGTGCGAACACAATTCAGTATTAAACAAAAACTTTTGTGATTTCTTTATCAATCAAACATCAATAATTAAAAAGTGATGAATAGCGGCAGATGGGATGCTAAAATTTGAAAAAAATACATTGAGGAATCGGGAAAAATGAACGAAAACACCATTGAGTATTAAACAAATGTGATTTCTATATCAATCAAACATCAGTGATTAAAAATGTGGCGGATGAATAGATCGGTGCCAAGATTGGAATAAAAAACGTGTTAGTAAACTACGATTAAATGCTGAAAATAGACGTTGCCACGACAGTCGAAAAAATAAAACGCGCGAAAATGCTTCAGCGGCGGTAAGTCAGTGCTTTTTACTGAAAATGGCAAAGCATTTTCTCTATTCTGCCTTTTAGGTAAAATTTGATTACAACTTGTTTATACCTATCATTAATAACTTGTAATATAAACATTGTATCCTGAAATATTGCTCAAACTCACGTCATGAATATTAAACAACTAGAATCGCGCGTCGTTAATCTTAACTGCTTCTCAAGACTATAAATTGCAGTGTTATACAAAATAATAACATTATTGTTCGATAGAGATTATCCACGGTAATTTGATTCTCGCTTCTACATTTCTACATTATATACATAGTATACATACCTACATTGATATGCATACAGCTTGTCAAAGATGAAGTTTTTGACGTCTAATAAATCGATGAACACCAGCTGCATGCACGAAACCGTTGACGTCATTGTCCGGTAACGCTCATTGTCCGGTAATGCTGGTAGTCACGTCAAACTATCGTCCGTAAACGTGTATGAGTGTTGGTAAATAGTGTAATGCTATAAAAAGTGACTTTTTGTGTTGCCTCCAAAACTATAGAAGCCTCTAGTAAAGTCGCCACCATTATTATTAGTTTATGAACCTGAAAAAGGCGTGAACTTTACAGAATAATGATCTCCGTAAATAAAAAAATATTATATATTTTTTTTTAACACGTGCCATGTTATCGTAGAAGATCTGTACCCTGTGTGGGAAATGATGGGTCATCGTTGAACAATGGATGTCAAGCGTAGTGATATAAAATGTTATTTGGTCGACATTGTTAGATAAAGGAAATTCCAAAATGGGGAAATTCAATTTGACATTTTGACAAATCCATGTCAAATTTAAATACCTACAATTATTATCATTTTCTGAACAGTGAACTGAACATCTGTTGCGAAAGGTTAATATGGGAAAATCAGTTTTGCCCAATATCCTTCCCTTATGATAAACATATCGAAACAAAAACATTTCGTGCGGTATAGTAACAAATTCACCGCTCCACTTTTGTGAATTTTATACCCAGTCTATTTATCTTCAAAAATGTACAAATGTGAGAGCAAGAAAGCGGGATTCTGGGCCTTAAGGCCAGCAGTGAACGAGCCACAGACATTTGCCGCTGTAGCGCGTCGCCGCCGCCGCGCCGCCACAACTGACGGTCGCCAGCCACCGGTCGCTGTAGTCGGTGGCTCGTTTGCGGCGACCGTTAATCTTTTTGACAATGATACACACCTAAATATTAGGTAGATACTTTATTTAGATGCGATTTTTACGGTTTACGAGTTTGCTGTCCGAAGAAAAAAGTGTCAGTTAAATTGTTATTCTGAAAGTGACAAGTCACTCTGGATTGAAACATAAATAAATCTCTAATGAGAGTGCTATTTACGTCACTTTATAATTTACTCTACCATATTTTATTCTTATTGTTGACTCTAGCGGAAACAGATCTATTTTTATATTAAGGCCCGGAATCCTGCGTGCCGCTATCTCTCTCGCACATTTGTACATTTTTGAAGATATAAATTGACTGAGTATAAATTTCAAAAAAGTGGAGCGGTGAATTTGTTACCAATTACAAACTCACGAAATGATTTAGTAAAATGTTTGTTTTGATATATTTCTTATGCGAGGGAGTTAATTTGATAATTTGTAAACGTTTGTAAGAACGACGAAAATCTGCCTTAACATGGACAATTGGACATGGACCAATCAACGAACAGCTGTTCATCAGTTTACGATTATCTTACGATATTTTATTGATTTTTTTTAAGGTCATAAAACATTTATTACTATTTTAAGTTATTTAATGCCCACTTGCACGAAATCTAAGGAATTACTTTACTCTCTAGAAAGATCTGTGCCTCTCAGATCTTCCTAGCTAGTAAAGTAATTGCTTAGGTATTTTTACTGTTAAGTCGGCATTAGTCGTTTAGTGTGCAGGGAAATAATACAAACATAAATAAACAAAGGAAAAATTATTCACATAATAAAACTAGGTAGCTGGTTGGTTTTTTGCAATCATAAAACTATAATATTGTAAGATTTATTATCATTCGGATTATTGAGATACATTAGTTTTTTTTCCTTAACTAGACTAGCTTACTTATTTATACGGATAAGCGGAGCCTTTACAGAAATAGTATATTATGCACTAAGGGGATAAAGCAGTGTCTTATGTCGCGGGTGGCATATTGAACCCTGAGCTAACGAGGGACTCAGTTAACTCCTGAGCGAAGCCAGGGAGTTATGTAGAGTCCTGAGTGACGCGAAGGGTTCAAGCTGCCCAAGACGAAGACAGGCTTTAACCCAGAGGAGCATACTCTACTTTTCACACATTCTGCGAGGCAATAAAAAGCCAGGGCTCCAGCAGCGAACTTGCACCGTCTTTTGTTTCACAATCTTTGAAGTCGCGCCTTTTTCCTTTTTTTTATGAGTGGCCAGTTCTATTTTCGAACAAACTTTTTTACAATGCCATATGGGCGTTCTTTTACTCAGAGTTTTCCACGAGTTTCCACACGAATTTGACGTTCCAAATTCAAATCACATTACAACCCTTGGGAGTTTCATACAACATTACCTCCCTTGTGAGGTAACGCTTTGCTTTACCTTGATGATAGCATGATAATATGGAATTGGACATTGTCGAGCAGGTGGTCTGAAAATAATATTACACACAAATATGACTTAATAACATGATACGCGCGAGAAACATAACCCTTCCTTGGCAGTCGGGTAAAAATTAGATAATAAATAAGATGAATAAAAGTTTGCGGCGCTCGTAGGCCAAAACCTTTGATTTTACAAAAAAGTTGTTTGATCATAAAATGTTGGAAATGGTCTCTAGATTAATTTTGTAATGGGTTGGAAAGGAGATATTGCCAAAAAATACTTTTAGGCGCCATTTTTCCAATATGGCGGGCAAAGATGAAATTCTGTAAGCACATCGTAATGTATAAAACCCAATAATAAAAAATAAAAAATAATTACCCATTTTCAAAACTGCCGGAAAAAATTCCAGTTTAACTACCAAATGATTGTACGTACTATAAATTACACCAATGATAAATTATCAAAATGTTTTGATACGCTATCACCCGTTAAATCGCTATAAACATGATTAGTTGCTAAATAATAATGTTTATCAACGCAAGTAATTCCTGATACAGATTACCTAGACCTCACTTACCCCCTGTTCCGACTTATCGGGTGTCGGGCCCGGCAAAATGTCGGGTGCTTCATTTTATATGAATCCTTGTCGGAGCCGAATAAAAAATTTGTCGGATAAATGTAAGCAACTTCATATATAAAATGTTCAGCCACTAGAGCAACGGACATTCTTATTATATTATTAGGTACTTAATTTTTTAAGTAAATAAGTAGAATCCTAATAAATAGTATAAATACATACATAGTAAATCCGCTTAACTACCAAACAAAGGTCCCAATTAACTTAACTCTAGTTTAAAATTTTTGTATCTAAACCAAAGCGCCGAAAACAGAAAACCCAAGTCGACACGTGTTTCGCCTCTACACGAGGCATCCTCAGGAGATGTTGACTCGCCGAAACTCCTATTCGGATTTCGGATTAATATTTATGGATTTCCGCAAAGTAACCCCTGCATCAATCAAGTGGAATCTTTCCGAATTCAAATAAAATAAAAATGAACATCAGATGTTACAATCATACTATAAGGCCCGTGTGTTTTTTTAAATTATGTATGTAGGTATGTTATCTATGTACGGTTTTTAACATAAAACACAAAATATTTCATGTTAAAGAACCAAAATCTAAAGCTATACGTGACCTCCAAAATATTGCGGCGTTATCGAAAAATTGGCACTTCATTTACCAACAAATTGTAACCTTGGACCTTTACTATCATTACTTTGACGAAAAAACTATAATTTTATGACCGGCGGACGTCATAAATGTTTTCTACTTGATAAGTTTGAGTCGTGGATAACCTACAGATATTATTTTACAATGTTTTTGGCGAAATACATCGAAAAAAAATACTATCTTTGAATAGGTACCTGGGTTGATGTAGTTTTCAAATCATAAGATAATTAAGTGTATAAAAATTTAAAGTTAAAAAAGCTATCTTATAACCTAGACATTAGTAGCACTTTATAAAAAAAATAAAAATATAAGCCAGCAAACAGACTAGTATTTATTTATTAAGAGGCTAGTATTAATTTTTTTGCAATTTAATATCGGTACAATACATTTTTTGTGTATAAGAAAAAAAATACAAGTCACTTTAAAAAATACTTTTTAACAATATTTTTAACAATATCTTCACTTCTGTAATTAAATATCTATTTCTTACTATATATATAATTTTATTATATTTTTTCTAGTTAAGATTTATTTTTTACAATAATATTATAAAAACATAAACTATTTAAATTATTATTTATTTATTTTATTTTATACATCCCAAGTCTTTGGAGATGTCCCTGTACATTCAAGGAATCAGGCATTATTAGTAATATCTAGGATACTAGGTAAATGACCTGCCATTGCCCACAAAACAATGTGTATTTTTAAAAACTACATAATTTAATTGACTTCAATATTCAAATAGGATGTACTAACCGTTATTTATTCTACACCAGGTAAGACAATGCTATCAATATACATACATGTTTACTCAACTGTCAGCCGTATGATTTAACATGTAAGCAAATTAAACATGGTAAATTAAACGCTTGCACTATAACAAAACGAATCTTATTAGTTATTTTATACAATTATAATATAAATTATCTCTTTTATAAAAAAAATGAATCTTTTGAAACTCGCAAGAGAAATCTAAGTCAATTATATTTATTTTATATTAACCAATTAGCGACATCAATTGATAAATTATGTTTAGGGTCATATTTATTTAATAACCTTACTGTTTAAATTTAGCTTTATTACGCATTATAATTACTTTTTTTATGTTCTTGATAAATAATTACAAGAATGGAATTTTACGAAACTATTATGGTAGAGCAAATACCTACTATTAATAGAGCAATGGCTTTATAAAATTTGATTTTTTAAAAACTGATTTACAGGTTTATAATATACCTCCCTTTAAAATATACTACTAAAATAATACTTTTAACGGTATGTAGTCAAATCAAAAAAATATTATGAAAGAGGTATTATAATGTATATATTACATTATAATATAATATTATAATAATATATTACATTATAATATAAATGTATATATTACATTATAATATATTTTTGTAAATAATTAATGAACAATAAAAAAGGTTATCATAATGATAAAAATGCTTATTTGTCGCGTTATATAATTATTGACCTCCAATATAAATTTTATCTCCATGATAAAGGGGTGGCAAGGATTATCACGAAGTAACAGTTATTATGAAGCTATCCCTATCTATAAAACATAATATAAATAAGTAGCTATAAATTAATCTAGTATGCGCTATCGATAACAAAGATGCTAGTCAAAAAACAAGAGACATTTTATGGGTTTTTTTATGAAACGTTTATACCTCGTGTTAAAGAAGCAATAAATTAATAAGATAATGACAAATAAGTCGCTTTCGTGATGATGTCATGCTCACTTGTTTCTTATTTCTAATTATTTTATTAATTATTATTTAAACTAATTTTGGGACACCTTGCATTAGTAAAATATTTAGCAGAGTTTGCTAATGTTGGGGCTAAAATACATATTTTTATATTTTTTTTTTAAATTACACTTTACTCTTTATTATTTCTCAAAGTCACTTATTTTCATAACATCACTGAAAGGTATAAGTAGGTGTGGGAATAGAAACACTACAATTATGTATCTACGCAGTAGATAACAGATAAATTATCTTTATGTAGTGAGTAGTAATGAGAAAATGATTACCTAGCACCTATTTGCAAACAGATTTATATGTATATCATATTTTTGTATCAAGCAAGTACAATTATTATGTTCATAATAAATATAACATACAGGTAACATTTTGTACAAGTATGTATACCTTCTAATGTTCTGAATATTAAAGATCATTTATGATTATTAAATAAATAAATAAATCTATTTTACATTATGCTATATAATAATTTATTTTAATATTTTGAATTTAAGGGGAATCCTCAAATCCGAATTCCATACAAAATGTTTCGGACAAATACTCAAAAAGTACGCCATATTATAGTAATTTCTTCACACTATTTGTTTCGTCTATGTTTTTTAATTTCGTCAACAAAAAAAGTGAAAGGTTTCATAATTTAATTTAGATTTTATACGTGTTTAAAAATAAACCCTACTAACTTAAAAACACCAAACACCAGAATCAGCCATAGCTAATAAAACAAGCATTATCAGTAAAAAAAAATTTGATGGTAACAAGGTATCGCTTAAAATACTTTATAGTAGGTAGTTATCTATTGTTTAAAGTGGCTATAACAAAAATACTTTCTTTATACCCCAAGATAACAATGATCATGCCGTGCAACAAAATACAAAATAATTAAGATGTTTCCAGATAGATTTGTTATATTTATTTCATGAAAATAAATTTACAGCAGTATTTAAGATTTCTTATCTACGTCTCGTGAGTGTCTGCCTCTGATTACCTGATAGAGTCAGCCACGTTTTTTGAGAGAATGGTTAATAAAAATGACATCGTTAATATACTAAGTTAAGTGACTAAAATACCATACATATTGTATTTATTATTATCCTACCTGACTGACTGACTGACATGCAATGCAAAGACGTTTGGCCTGTAGCGTACTGAACGTATAAGTGGAATTTCGAGGGATTGTTCGTTAAAAAGTATTAATTAGCGTTTACTCAAACTGTGTAATATAATATAGGTATATAGATAGCACGCGTTATGACCGTATGACGAACATTATTCTATTATAATCTGTATGTAGGTATCTACACATTTTAAATGTCAAATAAATAGATAGCAATTTAGACCTAAACTGGGCAATTTTACTCGTTGTACAAAAATAAAGTGTGTTTAGTTAAAACAAAAATACCTATATCAAATATTAATAACTGGAAACTATCATAGTATTGGTAATACATTATATACGTTGTTTTATCTAGCACCAGATACACGTATTAATTTCCTAACAATGATAGAGCCATATTATCTGAATCCATAACACTGATTGATCACTCATAATGTTATTAAATGAGTTTGTTACTATCAATCAATACCAATAATATTTAAAAGTTTGTTCCCTTATGTACGAAATGTCATACAGGTAGGTAATATTTACAGCTCATAAAAATACTATATTTCATCATAATTATTATTATAATATTCTTAGACGACTTCAGAATAGACAGATTTCACGAGTTGATAGCAACATTTTTGGACAGTTATTGGGTATCTAAAAAAAATGTTTCTATTAAATGAAATGCTTTCTATTTTTTCGCGTACGCGTACAGTAATTTAAGTCCTATAACTTCTCTTTTTCAACGTTTAGCCTCGGACCAAATTTAACTAGAAGTTGGCTAAAATTAGCCAACTTTTTTCGGTGCGTTTTCAATACTTATTCCTACTACATTATCCTTCTATACTTATATGATAAGGTGAAAATATGACGTGCACTCGTGCAGTCTTATAGCTCGAACTTGTGAATATTGTGAAATAGGTGAAATATTGTTTACACCTTAAATCTCTTAAGGCGAATAATAAATCGGATTTTTTACTACACGTTTGTAATATTATTTTCTAGATCCTGGAGGTACGTTTGTTTTGTTCTTACAAGTAAGTAGTATTTTTTAATCTTATACGCGCGGGCGAGAGGGTGTATCTGGGGTACTTTTCGCCTTAAATTGCTTGTCTGTAGTAATCAATCCAGCTTATAAATTAATTAATTTAATTTTTAATTAGAACCTAAGCTAATAAGACGATTTTACATGTAAGTAAATGAAATAAACAATAAACAAATCGATTTAGTATTTTAGCCGGAACATACATCCATAGCCAAATAAATTTCCTTAAAAACTAGCTAATTTAACATTTGTAAGCTATAAAAGAGTTAAAGGATTTATTATTTTAATAGAAGGAAATATAATTTTTTTTTCCAATCAAGGAAAAAATGTAATTCATAGCAATTCTCTACGGTTTTTGAGTTAACTCTAAACCAGAATTACCCATTCTGAAGGTTCAGAGTCTACAAGATGTCGATTTAGCGCTTGTTAAATATTAATTACTATATAATATTTCTCGTAGCACGTCTACGAATGGTCCATGGATTTGTGTCTACGGATTTTGGGGCCTACGGATTTTAAGTCTAATGTTTGTTGGGCCTACAGAAGCCTAAGTAAACCCCACTAAAACAGAACTCATTATGTTCACCAACAAGAGGAATTTGGGTAGACTAAAACTACCAAAATTATTCAATACCGAGATATCCTTGACGCACGAAGTTAAATACTTAGGAGTCATACTGGATAGCAAACTACTCTGGAACAAACATCTAGATAAAAAACTACAGAGAGCATGCGCGACCTTCTTCCAGTGCAAACGTATGCTCGGGAGAACATGGGGACTAACCCCCAAGATAACGAAGTGGCTCTATACGGCTGTGATTAGACCAACACTAACCTATGGAGCAGTCGTATGGTGGACTAGAACCGAACTAGTAACAGTGATATCGAAACTACAAAAATTCCAACGACTCGCATGCTCTGCAATCGCTGGATGTATGAAAACAACACCCACAGCAGCACTAGAGGTCATCCTAGACATAACACCGCTAGACCTATACATACAACAAGAAGCGACGATGGCCGCCATCCGCCTCAAGCACCTTGGGCTGTGGGGCAACCCAAACAGCTCGCACGCAAAAGTTCTAGACAGGGCAATCACCTATGAACCACTACTAACCGCCCCATGTGACAAAATACCGAAGGTATACATTTTTCAAAAGAAGTACCTCATACAACAATGCGAGACCGAAATAGATCAATCAGGGATCAATGAAACTAGAATCTATACTGACGGCTCAAAAACCAATGAAGGTACAGGGGCCGGAATCTTTCATTTGATTACAACATAAACATATCAATGACTCTCGGTATGCACAGCTCCATATTCCAATGCGAATGTGTAGCAATCACCGAGGCAGCAAACACCATACTTCGGAGGAAAATCGAAAATCAAAATATACGAATTCTAACCGATAGCATGGCTATACTAAAAGCACTAGATAGCAATACTTGCGACTCAATGCTCGTTAACGAATGCCACCGATCACTGGAGAGAATAACCCAAGCCAACCGAATAACACTCCAGTGGATTAAGGGGCACAGCAACTCTTTAGGAAACGACGCCGCAGACGAGTTGGCTAGGAAAGGATCTGAGACTGGAAGGGAAGGGCCATCTCCCTTCCTACCACTACCCTTTTCTCAATTGCGAGCGTGGATACGCAAACGCACAAAGACACAGCACAGTGAGCGCTGGCTGCAAACCAAGGAGTGCAAACAATCAAGAATGGCCTTTCCGCAACTTGCACCACGTCTAACTAGACGTTTACTTAGTTTAAAACGACCAGATTTAAGAATCATTGTGGGTACTATCACGGGTCATTGCCTGCTTAATAAACACTTGCACAACATTGGAAACACAGACAGCCCACTTTGTAGAGACTGCTTGACCGAGGAGGAAACGCCCGCCCACGTAATCCTGGAATGCGTGGGAGTGGCGAAGCAACGAGAGGAAATCCTCAAAAACCCGAGGTCACTCCGCGAAGCATGCGAAGAACCCAGGAAACTTCTGTGCTTCTGGGCGGAGTTAGGCTGGCTAAACTATTCAGTATATAGTCAGGAAATCCGACGTACAAAGGACCAACAGGAGTCCAAGTGCGGAAAAGGGAGTCCATTTACATTTACATTTGGGCCTACAGAAAACTGAATGTTCTTTAAAAAGTTCGCTGTAGCTTTATCAAAATTTTCGGAATGCGTGAACACAAACTATTTCCTTTTCTATAAACTGTGACATGTAAGTTAATAAGTACGTAAGGTACTTTTAGGTAGTATATTACTCAACGTTAGTACAAAGAATCACAATAGTCAAGCCTAGAGCATGTGAAAATGAGTCACAATTTACCATTTATGATAAATAATTGTACTTACGATGCGTGAAGTTCAATGACGAAGTAATGCCTGCGCCAAATGGCAGACAGTATGGCAGAGGATTTTAAATTTATCAACTGAATTGAATACTTTCCAATCGAAAAAGGTTTTATATTGGGTGATCTTGCATAAATAGGTAATGTTGCCAGTAAGACAATTGTAAAATTAGTCTTAAATAATGTTTTTGTCTTATTTTAGTAGTTTTTTATTTTTTCTTAGTTTTAGTTTTTTGGATAGATTTATATGTTCCGTGTCGTTGCCACTGGGGTCTAGCAGAACACCAGCGCTGCAGCGTGCTGCCAGTACGCTGCAGCATGAAAGCTGAGCTAGGCCCCCATTGATGGAGGACTCTGTTACTCTGACCTTTTTTTGTTAATTTATGTTTCATGCGGTTTTCATCAATAAAATTATTTCTTTCTTTCTTTATTTTCTTTATTTCAATGCTCGTGTTCTAGTGACCGAAAACACCACTGAATAGTAATTACTTATAGGGAAGCAAAATAAGCAATTTCATTTACTTGTAAGATACGTAATTTTTCAGTTATTTTGATTTCAAATCGGTTAATAAACAACAAAATTCTTAGGTAACAAATAATAAAAAATGATCGAATTTAGAACCTCCTCCTTTTTTAGAAGTCGGTTGATAAGTAGAATATAAAGTAACTAGCTGGTGTCCGCGACTTCGTCTGCGCAGGATTAGTAATTGTAGCCTATGTGTTATTCTGATGTATAAACTATATTATTGTAAAGTTTCATTAAAATCCATCCAGTAGTTTTTACGTGAAAGAGGAACAAACATCCATCCATCCATCCATCCTTCCTCAGAACCAAAGTTAAGACTAAAAATTCGATAAATACATACTTATAGTTTTCACACCACCTGCTGAAAAGTATGCTCCTCTGGGATAAAGCCTGTCTTCGTCTTGGGCAGCTAAAACTCCTCGCGTCACTCAGGACTCTACATAACTCCCACGCTTCGCTCAGGAGTTAAGTGAGTCCCTCCCTCGTTGCTCTCAGGGTTCAATATGTCACCCGCGACATAAGACACTGCTTTATCCCCTTAGTGCATAATCTTCTATTTCACACCACCTGCTCGACCATCACCTGCTGAAAAGTAGAGTATGCTCCTCTGGGATAAAGCCTGTCTTCGTCTTGGGCAGCTTGAACACCTCGCGTCATTCAGGACTCTACATAACTCCCACGCTTCGCTCAGGAGTTAACTGAGTCCCTCGTTGCTTTCAGACACTGCTTTATCCCCTTGGTGCATAATCTATTATTGTTAATTTTGTGTGTGTGAAGTGTGTGCCTAAACCAAGTCCTAAGATATAAGATACACAGTGTCTGTACCACAAAACTGTGTCACAGTAAGCTCACGTGGACCAATTGAGACACCGGAAGATGAATCTCAGCTCCTCGCTCAAGATTATAATCCAATTGTATAATGGCACCGTTCACGCAAGTATTAGGTACTAGCTGGTGCCCGCGACTTCGTCTGCGCAGGTGTCTTTATAAATTGTAGCCTGTGTTATTCTGATGTATAAGCTATATTATTATAAAGTTTAATTAAAATCCATTCTTACAAACTTTTGCCTTTATAATATTAGTAGGATTAGGTACTTCAGAATCAGAACAGGGTTCGAGCCCAGTCGTACACCAATGGATTTTTCTGTTCAAAAAATCTATGCGTGCGTTTAAACACGTGCTTAACGATGAAGGAATATCGTGAGAAAACCGGCATGTCATAGAACCTAAAAAGTTCGAAAACATGTGTCAAGTGCACGAAAGGAGTCACTTCGAGGCGCACTTGAAATCCTTTCACCACACTGGTTCGAATAAGAACTAGTGACACTATAAGAAGAAGAGGAATGAGAACATTATACAGGGTGAATTTTTCAACCGATGGCTTTGTATGGCCAAATCCGAAAGTACCTATGGGGAATATCGAAAAACGCTCAGATAGTTTTTTATAGATAGTTTTTTCTGTAAATATGTGACGAAAATAGCCAGGTACTGGTATTAGCCCTCGTCCACTTTACGACATTTTGATAGTCAGTGTCAAAAATTTTAGCGACTGTGACCTTCAAACTGGAACACATTAATGTTTGAACACACGACTGAATAGGTCCATCGCTGATATATACATCCTTAGTTGAAATAATATCCCATTTACGACTGATATGGATAACATTTATAATTATTATCGGACAGGAAGTCGATAGCACAAGCCACACACCTATCACTAAACTTTTGACAAGAGTATTAAAATTATTCGTATCGAAGGAAGGCGTCACAAAAAAATTGGTTTTCTGTAAAGTTGGCGTACGGACGATAGTTTAATGTGACTACCAGCGTAACGGGACAATGAGCGTTACCGGACACTGACGTCAACGTTTTCGTGCATGCAGCCGGCGTTCATAGATTTATTAGACGTAGTCACATCATGAAAAATTGATCATTTCAAATGAAATGTCGGTTGAAAACATCGTTGTATTGTTCAAGTTCTTTCATTTGTTGATTGATCGGGCGCAACCCTCGACCTTTTGACCAGGGTTGACCAGAGTTGACCAGGGTCTGAGTGTCAATAAGGCCTCGATGGTACTCATTTCCCTGCACCCATGCCGTACATTAGGCTGAAGTTATGTTATAGTTCCACTCGTAAAGTTCACATTGTTTACCTACCCAAGGCTCTACGTACATCTTATGAATCGTTAGTGGAAAGTATACCGAGTAACATGTTATTTATCATGGCATAATACGGTCACACATAACACTTGTTACTTTCTGAGACCAAGTCTGTTATAAAATCACTGGTGATACCCACCTACACTGAGAGAAAACTTCGGTTGAACCAACCGAAAACCAACCAATATTACCTACAATCTACATGTCAAAACAGCGCCAATCGAGAAGTTTGTTACATTAACAAATATGACTTTGTTACTGCAACACTGGACAATCTTACTTCCTACTAATATTATAAACGCGAAAGTTTGTAAGGATGGATGGATGGATGGATGGATGAATGGATGGATGTTTGTTCCTCTTTCACGTAAAAACTACTGAATGGATTTTAATGAAACTTTACAATAATGTAGCTTACACATCATAATAACACATAGGCTACAATTTATAAAGATACGCGCAGACGAAGTCGCGGGCACCAGCTAGTTTACTAATAAATTGATTATAGCTACTGTTATTTTATTATAATAACAATAATTCTTAGTAACTACAACCAATTTATTTTAACAATTTTTTTCTAGTGATTAATTCTACAAACACATTTGGTTGAATTCGGTTGGCTTAACAAATTCATATAATTGTTGTTTTGAACATTTAAAGTTTTAATTTCTCAGTTTTATTTACCAAATAATTTAGGTTAATAACCGTTTTTTTTATAGCAGGCGCTATAGTGCCCCGGCAGGTGATTTTGTACGCTAACAGTCGCTGTGATTGATTCCATAACCTATAGTATAGTTATACAATAAGTAGGTATTTGTAGGATGGGATGAGTCTAATTAAATTATGCAAAAAAAAAGAATTGGTAGGTAGTAGTGGTAGGGGAGCCGAAGAAGGGATTTCGGGAGTTACTCCAGCGCGGCAGATTAATATACAGGGGGATACCTTGTACCCGGTTATGTACCCCCACCAAATATGAGCCCCCTAGATAAGGCCGCCCATGCAGGATAAAAGATCAGAGTAGTAAAAAAAATTGATCATCAGACATTCTCGAGCGCGTCAGATTAAGGTAGGGTGATATATAGGTATTTCTTACTAATCATAGAATACCCCACAACATGTTCTTAGCCCGAAATTTAATAGTACATATTCTTATCTTATTTATTTATCTACAACATCAAATATTGTAAATACTTAGTTATAATTAAAAAATAAACATAATGTATGTAAAGGAATCTTTATTGCCTAGTGACACCCAGACACAAAACAAACATTACCTTATCCGTATCTTTATTATCATAAAGTTATAGAAAAATCAAAATAAGCTCTGTACAAACTCTAATTAAATACCTGCGTCACAGCGTTGAATACATTTATAGTCTAATTAAAGAAAATTGTGTGAGTAAATCGAAGATGTTTGGCTCGCAGCCAACATATCCGGATTCCCCCACGACTCCTACACAAGAGCTGATCACTCACGTGATACAATACGTTTCATTAATTAGTTATTTTAACACAGTAACCAAGTAGAGCTACGCCGGCCGCAAACGTGCCACCGACCACAGCGACCGGTGACCGGCGACCGTCAGTTTAAATAGCAATTTGACACTAGCGTACAACTCGGGCGAATTAACATGACACCTGGCTGAATAACGTTTGTGCAAATTTTGTGCAAAGTACACTGTGGAAATGGATAATCATGGCAGAGAAGAGGATGTGGTATACTTGGTGATGATAAGACTTCACAATAAGAGAAAGAAGAAACACGGAGGACGTCGCGTAGAGCCGCGGGGGAAGCATCAAGTTCCGAGCCACGTGTCAGCCAGGTGTCATGTTGATTCGCCCGAGTAGAACGTGTGGCCGCTACACGTGGTGGCAGTGAAGCTGAAGAGCTACAACAGCAAAATGTACATAATATAAAATGACGGTCGCCGCGCCGGCCGCCTGTCGCTGTGGTCGGTGGCGCGTTTGCTGCTAACCTAAAGCATCAATGACACATGGCTTTTGTACACGCTACACGCTAGCGAGTTCGCTAGTAGCTTGTAAATTTACAAACGATGTTTCATCGGCGTTTTAACAATCTGCTTGTTGACAACCATTCCCGAAAGCTAACTCGCTCACTCGCTAGGTAAACTGGCTAACAAGCAGCCTGTAAAAAAGCCGTGTGTCATTGACGCTTTAGAATTCGCGAACGTCGAATATCGCCGCAATACAAATGCGCTTGGGGCGTGCGTTTGAATGAGCTCTTCCCATAGTACCCATGATCACCAATGCGCGAAAAAGTAGATTATCTTCTAAGTACTTTACCTACCTAGTTTTTATACTATTACTATTACCATTGGGGTTCTGCCATCGTAGATTGCACTAATCTCTTGATTAAGCCGACCCACCTTACCTCTGTCATCCTAGCTTCATGAACTCAGAAACCGTCAGGATTTAACGTAATGCAAATATGTTCTGTTCACAGCGAACATTGCGATCGCCTCTACTGGCTACTCTATGGGATGGACTTCCCCCATCAACGAGAAACTGAACGACACGTCGCTGTCACCGCTAGATACCATAGTCACCGTCGACCAGACTTCCTGGATCGGCTCACTGCTCACTGTCGGCGCTATCTTCGGTGAGTGATATCAACTGGCTCGTCAAACACCGACAGATCTTAGGTGAAGTGTCCGCCTATGGGTACTCGAGCACTAGCAGCATAGTTTATTAGAAATTGTTTTTTTTTTCTATGATTAGCAAGTATGTATATATGTTTGGAAGCAGCCATTTTTAGCTAGTTGCAGAATAATAAGAAGCATAAACATTAATATTGAAAACTAACCAACTCCCAACTTCCTCTCTATCTGAGACAGACAAATCAGTCAAGACAAATCCTTCCATAATACTTGATTGTTGGCAGTTTTCAGAATCGATACTCTTATATATGTTAATAAGTTTAATTTGTAGGTATTTACCTGTTGTTTTTATTTTACTAAAGTTTATTGTGTTGACTGTATTTGTGTGTAACTTTTATTTTTGTTTAAAATGTAACGATTTGGATTATATCTGTTATGTTATGTTTTTTGTAAATAAATAAATTCTAAATAAATTCTAAATTCTTATCTATAGTACGATGACACACGCCTTTTTACACGCTCCACGCAAGCGACTTCGCTTGTAGCGTGTAAAGTCGCCCAGTGTCATCGGCGTTTTTACAATCTGCTTGATGACAATCCTTCCCAAACGCCAACAATCAGCTTGTGTGTCATCGACGCTTTACAGCTCAAAAGCAGAATAAAGTCAAAGTTCTGGAGTTTTGGCAAGAACATAAAAATGGCGCATTCGCGGCATTAAATTAATTGACAAAACTTGTATAACTTTGAGTGTTTAAGTGTAAAAACGGTGGTTTTTTATCCATTAAGTGCTCGTGAACGTGTATGAGTGTTGGTGAATAGTGTAATGCTGTAAAACGTGACTTTTCGTGTTGCCTCCAAAACTCCATAGAAGCCTCTAGTAAAGTCGCAACCACCACTACTTTACAGGGGCATGACTTGACTTATCAACTCTGACTTATGAAGTTATGACAAAATTACCTCTCCAATTACTTGACACTGGCTATATACCTTTGAGGTGAAGCCAAAACCGAAGAACTTAGGTTCTTCGAAAGAAAAAAAAAAAAAAAAAAAGTTCTGTATATTCTTTGTCTAACTAATCGTGTTAATGGCAAAATTGAAGTTATGCAGTATAGCTCTGTTGCGACTTACGAGTATACCTATGTATTAGTCTAAGCCGGGAATGCGGCAACCTCTACCTCTTTATCTGTGTATTTTATTTTAAATCTGGATTCTAGGTCCGTTCCTCGGTGGGTTCGCCGCATCGAAGGTCGGTCGCAAATGGGGCCTGCTCTTTACTTCGGTTCCTCTGCTGGTGGGCTGGGTCCTGATCGCCGCAGCCACCAGCGTGGGCATGATCTACGCGGGGAGGATATTCTGGGGTCTCGCTGTTGGGATGCTGTTCACAATCTCACCTATGTACTGTGCTGAGATAGCTACGGTGAGTAAATTTCCCCCTTGCACAAGACACTCAGCTATAAATCCTTTCAAAAAATTATAATAAAAAAAAATATTTTTAGGCTTACATACGGTTATACAAATATAATCTATTATATTTGTATAACCGTATGTATTATATACTATTTTTGAAAGGCTAAACTTCTCCATTCGCCGCGACGGTGATTTAAAGTGATTTAAAGCTGGATATTATAACGCAAGGGGGATACTAATCTATGACGCTGTCTGTACGTAGAAGTTTGTGTGTATAGGTATGGGTGAACGAATTTTGGATACCTTACTAAATGCGATAAAACTACTCTGTCTTACTACTGAGTCCGTTGGGCTGTTTATTTTAGGTAGGTAGGAAAAGGCAATGTTCTTCTTGTGACGTACCTATATTGGCAGAGAGAACCACAGATACAAAAAAAAAAGTATTCACAGATTAAATATGACCTTATTGTAGGTATTGTTTCCAACAGTGGTGATAATAATGATGGTAAAAATTTGCAGGACGAGGTGCGCGGCGCGCTAGGCTCGTTCCTACAAGCGTTCATCACTCTCGGTTTCCTGCTGGTGTACGGCATTGGCCCCTTCGTGTCCTACTCCGTGGTGGCGTACGTGGGAGTGGCCTTCGTGGCGGTCTTCAGCGTCACCTTCTTCTTCATGCCGGAGTCCCCCATCTACTACCTCACCAAGAGTAAGTTCATCACACTCGGTTTCCTGCTGGTGTACGGCATTAGCCCCTTCGTGTCCTACTCCGTGGTGGCGTACGTGGGAGTGGCCTTCGTGGCGGTCTTCAGCGTCACCTTCTTCTTCATGCCGGAGTCCCCCATCTACTACCTCACCAAGAGTAAGTTCATCACACTCGGTTTCCTGCTGGTGTACGGCATTGGCCCCTTCGTGTCGTACTCTGTGGTGGTGTACGTGGGAGTGGCCTTCGTGGCGGTCTTCAGCGTCACCTTCTTCTTCATGCCGGAGTCCCTCATCTACTACCTCACCAAGAGTAAGTTCATCACACTCGGTTTCCTGCTGGTGTACGGCATTGGCCCCTTCGTGTCGTACTCTGTGGTGGTGTACGTGGGTATGTCCTTCGTGGCGGTCTTCAGCATCACCTTCTTCTTCATGCCGGAGTCCCCCATCTACTACCTCACCAAGAGTAAGTTCAAGTTTCCTAGTATAATAAGAAAGAGTAGGTACTCGTAGGTACATCGGAGAGCAACAAAAATGGTCTAAAAATACGAAGATTGCCTTAAAGAATTAGGACCTACTCCGTGGTGTCGTACGTGGGCGTGGCCTTCGCGGTCTTGAGCGTCACCTTCTTCATGCCGGAGTCCCCCATCTACTACCTCACCAAGAGTAAGTTCAAGTTTCCTGATACAATAAAGAGTTCTCATTCCCGTTCTCATGTTGTGACAAGAGAGTACCTAGGTTCACCTATTTTAAGGGCTTCAGTTGTTATTCCTACCTTTCTTGGTGATTAATTATGCTCGCGATTTTAGAGTAGGTGTTTATGTGTTTTGAGTTTTGAAAGTTCAGTGTCTAGGGCTGAAAACATTTCTACTGATTTCCGAAGGCAATTGGGCACCACCTACCTTTGAACTGCTGCTCCTGGCTTGTTGGTTTGGTGGCAGGCAAGGTCCTGTGGACTCGCACGGCGGCGGGTCCAGTTTCGAAAGTCTTTGGAAAACGCACACAGCACGGCTATGAACCCGCGACACTTCACGAGTATCAAAATATTGAGATGCAGATTTGGCACGACCAAAATGGAGGGAAAATCGACGGATTTTGAGTAGAACGTCCACACGCATCCGATCACAGTGACTCCCGCAAATGCACTGATGAGCCTCAAGCGCTTCACATTCGGGCAGCTGGTGATTTACCAAACTACCCTCAGGAGTTTTTGCGGGAACATGAAAATGTCGCATTCGCGGCATTAAATTATTTTACAAAACTTTTATTACTTTGAGTGTTTAAGTGTAAAAACGGTGTTTTTTTATGTATTAAGTGCTCATGAACGTGTATGAGTGTTGGTGAATAGTGTAAATGCTGTAAAACTGAAAAGTGACTTTTTGTGTTGCCTCCCAAACTCCATAGAAGCCTCTAGTAAAGTCGCCACCACCACCACTTTACAGGGGCGTTGACTTGACTTAACGACTATCTGACCGATGACAAAAATAAACATTAATACACGTATGAAATATAAATTACTATAAAAAATATAAACGTATGACAAGGCAGTATGGTCGTAATAAGACTTTAGCCTCCCCAAATAGGGAAATATAAAAAAATATAAAAAATACCCTCATAATAACAATAGAATAACACATAATTATCATTTATTATTTTCCTTTTATTTATTTTCTTCCTCTATCACTTATTAATTCCTCAATATTCATATTACTTATCATTTTTTATATATATTATAGTCTTATATACCTAGTCTTAAATTTTATATTTTCATTTTGTAATTTTAGCCTTCATTGAGGACGTGGTGGCCGAGTGGATGAGGCCCTTACCTTGCGATCTGATGGTCACGGGTTCGAATCCCGGTGGCAGTCATGCTTAAATGGGTTTTTTCGGTCAAAATAATCTATGTATGCATCCCACATTCTCGCAAAGGTGAAGGAAAACATCGTGAAACCGGCATGTCGTAGAACCAAAAGTTCGAAAACATGTGTCGAGTGCACGAAAGGAGCCTCTTCGAGGCGCACTTGAAATCTTTTCACCACACTGGTTCGAAAGAACTAGTGACACGATAAGAAGAAGAAGCCTTTATTCATTTCTTTCTTCATTTTAATACTACGTTTACTTAAACTTGTACCTGCCTTTATACTAAGACCTTTATGAAATAAATGTTTTTTATCTTATCTTATCTTTAATACTCATGTTACTTATCATTTATTATTGATGTATGTCAGATGACCCCGACTCGGCCGCCGACTGCCTGGCCACGATCCGCGGCAAGTCGCGCGCGGGCGTGCAGGCCGAACTCGACAAGATGCAGGCGGAAGTCAACGAGTCGCTCGCCAAGACCGCCACGGTACATGATACCACACTTTGTCTTTATCTTATCTTAATAGCCCGCTGGATCCCATTGTTGGGCAAAGGCCTCCCCCCCAAAATTAACCTTTATTAACTTTAATAAAGGTTATTTTCTTTAATAAATAATCCTTTATTAACCACTTTATCCTTAGGTTAAAATACATAAGTACATACTTACCTAAGTTAAATGTTATAGATATTAATGCTGACTTGCACCAAACTGACAAAGTTCCTAAGCACTTAGGTACTTTACTAGTTTGACAGATATTAACGGTCTGAATCTGGACCCTTAGGAACTGCCAAGTGAGTAAAGTAATTTCTTAGGAAGTATGGTGCAAGTCAGCATTATTATTAGTACTTAGGTATAAGTTTTTGTTTCAATGTGTATGTTTTTCCGGGGAGTATACCTACTAAAGAGTTTTAACCTATCTAATCTAATCGGAAACCCCCGAAATTTCAAGTCTATCCATTCAGTGGTTTGGACAATAAGTTAAGGACTTATAAGCCTTTTACAGATTAACAGATAAAGATTTTTCACTTTTTTTTTGGAAGTCCATTCCATACCTACTAATTAGATAATGGAATTATAGGGGAAAAAATCTTCCCACTCGTTCCATGGAACACCTCACAATGGAACTACTAGGAACTATCCATATTTCCAGATCGCTGACATCTTCCGCGGCGGCAACTTCAAGGCGTTCTACATCTCGTGCGCGCTCGTGACCTTCCAGCAGCTGAGCGGCATCAACGCGGTGCTGTTCTACATGACCAACATCTTCACCGCGGCCGGCTCCAAGCTCGACCCCTCCATCGCCACCATCATCATTGGAGCCGTGCAGGTAATCAGAACCCTGGCTTTTGACCAACTTTGAAAAAGAAGGAATATTTAATTTTTTGTTTCTTAAGCGTCGATGACACGGGGCTAATTTAAGAGCTGCTACTGCTGCTAATCGGCGAGTTTAAAAGCTAGCGAGTGAGCGAGTTGTCACCAACGGATTTTTGTGATCAACAAAACCAATGTGTGCACACGTGCTTAATGGTGAAGGAAAACATCGCGAGGAAATTCTATAGATACATTTTATAGAACCCGAAAATTAGAAAACATGGTGTCAAGTGCACGAACGGAGCCACTTCGAGGCGCACTTGAAATCTTTTCACCACCGGTTCGAATCAACTAGTAACACGATATCATCGAGGCTTTACCGAACTTCGTCATAATATCAACCGATTTGGTAAATTATTTTTTGTTTGAAAGAAAATACTTTCAGTTTGGTCCCACACAATTCAGAATACAGAAAAAGTATGAGCAAAGTGTGTGTTTTCTCCAATGTAGGTGGTTGCTTCGTTCATCACCCCGCTGGTGGTCGACCGGCTTGGCAGGCGACTGCTTCTGCTGGTTTCCTCCTGCGGCACTGCAGTTGGACTTGTAAGTACCTACCTACCTCTATTTTTGAGAAATAAGCTAAACGCACTCCTAATGATAAGAGATTACGCCTGCTCACGACCAGAACAATGCTACACTGGACGTTGGTTCACGGTGCACAAATATCGTTAGCTGGACTCTTTGAGATTTTTAATTCGTTAGGTCAAACGAGACTGCGAACTGACTTGATTAGATTTAATTAGTCGTTAGGTCAACTAGTCGAGTTTAAGACCTATAGGTTCATCGTTAGGTCAACTAGAATTTATCACCTATAGGTACGCCGTTAGGTCAACTAACTAGAATTTAAGACTTTTACCTACGTTTTAAGGTCAACTAGACTCGCAAACGTTACATCGTTATGTCAACTAGGACTGATAACTTCAGTTCGTTCTACATTCGGTCAGACTCCTCGACCTACTTCGTTCGGTCAAACCATAACATACCTCGGTAAACACTCCATTGTCATATTGCCAGGGTCTGCTCGGCATGTTCTTCATCCTGGCCAAGAACGAGTCCCCGATCACGGAGCAGATCGGCTTCCTCCCCATCTTGGCGCTGGTGCTGTTCATAGTGACGTACTGCTGGGGGCTCGGGCCGCTGCCCTGGGCCGTTATGGGGGAGCTGTTCCCCATCGAAGTGAAGGCTTTAGCCTCCCCGTTAGCTACTGCATACTGCTGGGCCCTGTCGTTTTTGGTTACCAGGTAAATATAGTACATTACTGCAGCGGCCGCCATTCCAGGCATTTATGGACGGACGTGATAATGCGGGCCGAGGAGTCGGTCGTATACGTGAGTCCATCAATGCCTGGTTGCGGCCAAGGCTGGTATAGTACATACTTTTTTTCAATAAATGCGCGGAAGTTCAAACTTTCAAACTAAGAAGTGCCAACTAATAATAGGTAATATTTTCAATTTGGATGCAACAAGTTTTTGAACTTACAGATCTTACCGCTTCTTGAATTAAGGCATCACGCACCGACTAGCTTGAAAAGACTGTACAAGTACCTATACTATTCTATTCTCTAATTATAATATTTACCTTAACGTATTATATTATATGTGCCAGGTGTACAGGTTAGGTGTACCAGGCAAGACATTTTTTTGTATTTTATTTTTTAGCAGTAATAAAATTGTATTTAAAATTTCATCTGCTGACGGTACTTTTAAGCTAAGCCTAATTATTAGAATATCAAGATAAAACTAAATCGGGGTACTCCAGGACGGGGGTCTCTGGAATCGGAGTATTCAGGGAAAAACCCGGTTCGCAAACCATATTCGCCATGGACCAATGACCACCTTCCCATCGTCCACAGGTACTTCAACCCCATCGCGGATGCCATCGGCATGGGGGTGGCGTTCCTGATTTTCGCCGTGTGCTGCGTGATCTCGTTCTTCTTCACGCTGTTCCTGGTCCCAGAGACCAAGGGCAAGAGCTTTCAGGAGATCCAGGACATGCTGGCCGGCAAGTGAGTATACAGCTCTCTCGCATCGTACAGAGAGTGGCAGCAGCACCACGTGGAACCCGAGGTTGCTCCGCGAAGCCTGTGCGGAGGCCAGGAGTCTTTGTGCTTCTGGAGGAGTTTCTGGCTACATCTGTAACCAGCAGCTCTGTGTCACACAAAAACCTCTGTTCAGATTGAGACTTATTTCCTTCACTAATGATAATGAAAAAAAATATGAATTCAAAAAATATACGAAGACATTTCGTGAGGTTGTAGTTGGTACTAAATAAATACGCCGCTCTACTTTTTAGAAATTTATACTCAGTTAATTACTAGCTTCAAAAATTTGTATAATAGTTAATTGATTGATTCAGGCGTTACTTTGCGGAAATCCATAAATATCAACAAATTATATAAATATATTTAGTAATAGTAATAGTACTTAATATATTTATATAATTTGTTGATGTATAATAGTTATATAAATAATAGTTCCCAATAGTTCCATTGAACTAGTGGGAATAAGTTATTCCCAGTAGTTCCATTGTTGATTTATTTCGCGGGATTCTGGGCCTTAAAAATTTAAAGAAGGTATACATGTAGGTACGAATTATATTTTTTTTCTTTTTTCAGACCATCAAAATCAGAGAAGGCGTAAGCGAAACATCGAATTTATTGTTACTATCTCTAGTTTAGGGCAAAGTATTATCTGCCGATACAAGGCAAAGGCGCGTACCACATTAAGGTGCTTTCATGCGGTTAGTACAATTATAATAAAATAAATTATGTTATGCTTTCCGGTAGATATTGACTCTAACTTATTACCAAGGCATAAGCATAATCGGTTTATAAGGTTCCCACTCCTGGGACTCGGCTAGGAGAGCGATGAGTCTTATGCCTGCTTACACCAAACTGTCAAAGCTCCTAAGCAATTACTTTTCTTGCTCGCCAGTTCTTAACGGTCCAGCGAGTTAAGTAATTGCTTAGGAACTTTGATAGTTTGATGCAAGCCGTGCAAGTCGGTATTAGGGTGCGTTTGTTGGTTTCCTCTGATGCGGAGCTGAGCGGAGTGGAGAGGAGCGGACCGTGAATTGGCCAATGACAGTGCTCGAAGTGGATTGGAAGTGGAATTTTGATCACCGTGATTGGCCTTGGTATTATATTCTTAATTTTGCAAAGAAATGTGCACGCAAGTATTTTCAAATTAATGTAGTCATCTTACTTGTCCGAATAGGATCTTTGCAAAAGACCGTCAATTGGCCAATTCACGGTCCGCTCCTCTCCACTCCTTCCAGCTCCGCGTCAGTAGAAACGCGCCTTTAATCCACCACTTTGGTGGATTGGTGAATGTCACTTACCAAAGACTAAACTTAAATTAATAACAAGAAATATAGAATAAAATCTAAAAATATTCTGCTCGATCATCAAATTGACAGAACTTTTTGAGTTCAAACAATCGATCAAATAGTATGCTTATGCCTAGATCACACGTACCGAGTACTCGGTACGTATAAACATAGCGCCGAGTGCTCGGCTGACCGAGTGATGTAAGCTTTCACTGTCTCGGCCGAGTACTCGGTAGCACAAGCATAGCGCCGAGTGCTCGGCTGAGCGAATGATGTAAGCTTTCACTGTCTCGGCCGAGTACTCGGTACGTGTGATCTAGGCATTACAGCTTCGAGAGTCTTTTTGGGACCAAAATATCCAGTGTATGACAAAATACTAACATAATTTATATCAGTGACTATTTTAAGTTTGTTCAATTTTACTAACAAAACAAGGAATTTCTTGGAATTTAATTGCCTGGTCAATTTTTTGTACAGAGTAACATACCTATAGGGTTTTTAGACATGTCATATCTTTAGATAGAAGATATATACAAATATTTTATAAATTAATATACAGATAGTTTGCTATTGTTTATAATTGTATATTATGTTTATTTTGAATGAAAGTGCCTTTTACCAGAGTACAAACAAATACGCAGGAAAAATAAATATACAACAATTTTATTAATTTATACAGATTAAGTTTGCTATTGTTTATATTTGTATATTATGTTTATTTTGTATGAAAGTGCCTTTGACCAGAGTACAAACAAACACGCAGGATGTGTAAGTTGTGATAATAGTGAATTTATACCGTTTTGTAAATATCTTTAATCTTTTTGTTACGAATAAATATTTTTTTAAGTGTTATTGACTTTTTTTCTTTTTTTTATCGCTGCTTTTGAACCTGTAAGACCTATAATTTTAAGTTATGGTATTATAGATTTATTTGTGTGCATCTGAACTAAAGGACCAATTTTAAATTTTTGAGAAACGATATATTTACAGGGCAATTTGTTAAAAATAGTAAAAACTTATAGCAATCAGCCATAAATTCCTTAAACTTGAATTAAAGCTGTTATGGTGAAATTACTTGGTCCCTCAATCCAGACGCTTGCCTAAAGAGGCATATCCTGAATCTCAGAAAGTACTATCGCTAGGCTTATCATTTTTATTTCAGAATTTAGTTAAGAATTTCATAAAAGTTTAAAAAAATTTACAAATCTGTAGAATAAGGCATTACAGATTTATAGCGTTTTTGCTTGGTCCCTCAGTTCAAACATGTTTGGACTGAGGGACCAAGGGAAATCACCATAAATCTGTAATGTTATTATTATGTACAGTTATTATTATGTCTACAGACTTGTAAATTTCTTAAAACTTAAGAAATTCTTAACTAAATCCTGAAATAAAAATGACAAGCCTAGATATCGTACATTCTGATATTCAGGATATGCCTATTTACGCAAGCGTCTGGATTGAGGGACCAAGTAATTTCATCATAACAGCTTTAATTCAAGTTTAAGAAATTTATGGCTGAATGCTATAAGTTTTTACTATTTTTAACAAATTGCCCTGTAAATCTTATATCGTTTCTCGAAAATTAAAAAAATGGGCCCTCAGTTCAGATGCACACGATTATTTCCATTAGTTCAATGGAACTACTGGGAACTATCCCTTCTTCACAGATAAAGCCAGTAGAGATATTTCAATCCAAAAATATACGCCCCCCATTTCGCTACATTATGTTAGTACTAGTAATCGCTTAAAATGAACGCTTTGATAATAAACGGACTAACGCGTCGACGGGCACTGAGGATGTTTTCGCTTTGATAACAATAGACGCACTAACGCGTCGAGGGGCACTGCAGGATATTCTAAGTAAAATGTATGAAACGCGTTTGTGCGTCTTGGGCATACGGTTTGTGTGTCAGAAACGCACATTCGCGTCATGGGCAGCGAATGCGTTAATAAACCGGAAACCGAAAGTGAAAGAAACATTACAACAATAAATTATATATTCACAATAATAACAATCTAATCTTATTACTACAAGAACATCAGTCTCAAGATTCACTTCATAATTTTTAGGTGTATTTTAACTTATTGATGCTCATTTCTTACACATTCATGAAAATAAAAACAACGCTCAAAAATCAATCTATGACTGACAGACAACGCACAGCCCAAACCACTGGATGTGGAGACTTGAAATTTGAAGGGTATGATTTGTCAAGATGTGTAGTACAGTCGGCTGTGTAATTGTCTTTACACCCAGCTTACGCCGGGATTCGCCTGTGATTAAACCACTCACACAAGCACATCATGTGTGTGCTTGAGTAATCTACTGATGTGATTAAACCACTCAAGATACAAAAATACAAAATAGTTTATTCAAGAAGTTACACAAGTATGGTGTTGGTAACAATGGTTTTTACAAAATCTTAATGTAGGTAGTACACAAAAAAAAGAAAGATAAACAGATTTATTACTAAATACGAACTACTTAATAGTACAATATTTTAAAGAAAAACAAAGTCCTACATATATTTAGACTTCGCAAAGTGCACTAACTCCCACCCTAGGAAAACCTGTGTTGTGGGTAGCTAGTACTCTTTCGTTCGAGCATTTTTGTCACTAAAGATAATGAAAGATATACCCATAGCATAAACTACAAGTGGTTTAATCACAGGAAAACAGCCGACTGTACATCCAGTGGTTTGGTTTATGCGTTGTCTGTCAGTCAGTTAGGACCACAGAGTACTAAGTTATACACAAGTTAGGACTAAGGGCGCCTTCAAATCAGAGGCTTGGGGAAGCGCCACTGTGGCGCTTGTACTAATTTTCATACAATATCTTGACGCGCCACTGTGGCGCTTCTACTAGTTTTCATACAATATCGTATGAAATTATACTAGAATAAACTAGTTGAAGCGCCACAGTGGCGCGTCAAGATATTGTATGAAAATTAGTAGAAGCGCCACAGTGGCGCGTCAAGATATTGTATGAAAATTAGTACAAGCGCCACAGTGGCGCGTCAAGATATTGTATGAAAATTAGTAGAAGCGCCACAGTGGCGCGTCAAGATATTGTATGAAAATTAGTACAAGCGCCACAGTGGCGCGTCAAGATATTGTATGAAAACTAGTAGAAGCGCCACAGTGGCGCGTCAAGATATTGTATGAAAATTAGTACAAGCGCCACAGAGGCGCGTCAAGATATTGTATGAAAATTAGTAGAAGCGTGGCGCTGTGGCGCGTCAAGATATTGTATGAAAATTAGTACAAGCGCCACAGTGGCGCGTCAAGATATTGTATGAAAACTAGTAGAAGCGCCACAGTGGCGCGTCAAGATATTGTATGAAAATTAGTAGAAGCGCCACAGTGGCGCTTCAAGATATTGTATGAAAACTAGTAGAAGCGCCACAGTGGCGCGTCAAGATATTGTATGAAAACTAGTAGAAGCGCCACAGTGGCGCGTCAAGATATTGTATGAAAACTAGTAGAAGCGCCACAGTGGCGCGTCAAGATATTGTATGAAAACTAGTAGAAGCGCCACAGTGGCGCGTCAAGATATTGTATGAAAACTAGTAGAAGCGCCACAGTGGCGCGTCAAGATATTGTATGAAAACTAGTAGAAGCGCCACAGTGGCGCGTCAAGATATTGTATGAAAACTAGTAGAAGCGCCACAGTGGCGCGTCAAGATATTGTATGAAAACTAGTAGAAGCGCCACAGTGGCGCGTCAAGATATTGTATGAAAACTAGTAGAAGCGCCACAGTGGCGCGTCAAGATATTGTATGAAAACTAGTAGAAGCGCCACAGTGGCGCGTCAAGATATTGTATGAAAACTAGTAGAAGCGCCACAGTGGCGCGTCAAGATATTGTATGAAAACTAGTAGAAGCGCCACAGTGGCGCGTCAAGATATTGTATGAAAACTAGTAGAAGCGCCACAGTGGCGCGTCAAGATATTGTATGAAAACTAGTAGAAGCGCCACAGTGGCGCGTCAAGATATTGTATGAAAACTAGTAGAAGCGCCACAGTGGCGCGTCAAGATATTGTATGAAAACTAGTAGAAGCGCCACAGTGGCGCGTCAAGATATTGTATGAAAACTAGTAGAAGCGCCACAGTGGCGCGTCAAGATATTGTATGAAAACTAGTAGAAGCGACACAGCGCTTCCTCACCCCTCTAATTTGAAAGCGCCCTAAGACTTTTATACATATTGATTGATGATTTATGCTGACTTGCACCAAACTTTCAAAGTTCCTAAGCAATTACTTTACTCGCTTGGCAGTTCCTAACGGTCAGAATCTGGACAGTTAAGAACTATCAAGCGAGTAAAGTAATTGCTTAGGGACTTAGACAGTTTGGTGCAAGTAGGCATTACTCAAACTCTTTACAAATAACATCAATTTCCTCCAAAACATCACAAACAGAACTAGCATACACCTTAACATCATCATTTTTTTTAATTTTCAAACTAGTACAGTATATTTTCTTATACATATCCCCCATTCGTTCGTAATCCTTGTTACTTTTCGCCCTGCAGTATTGTATTATGCTTTTTAATAAGTGGTGAAGCCTATTCTCGTGGAGCGAGAGTAGGCTGTGTTCGCTTTTGATGGATTTGTCGTCGAGATCGTCGGGTTTCGGTTCCTTTGCTTCATCGTCCTTTTCCTTGAGTAGTTTCATAATGGAGTGGCACTGGCGTAGTAGCTGGATGGCCGACTGGAGAGACTTCAGTTTTAGGTTCGCAGAAACTGTAAAGGGTAAAGATAAAATATTTTTTTTTTATTAGGAAACACGAAAGGGTTTTTTTACTATTTATAGGCTTGCGTTTGTATGATGTATGATGAAGGTAACAGAGTACGTACAGTCGTACGTACTCTGTACGTATGTATACACTCCCAAGCTTTAACATTTCGCGCCTACACGCGAGCGAAGCAAGCGTGCACAGCCTAATGACAGAAAATCATCGAAGGCAATAAAATAGTATCAATATTTGAACCCATTCAGCTTTATTTAGAAACGAGTTTTACGCCGACCAGGAACTATCATTGTTGTTCCAATATCCGCAAAATTATATTGTCGTTGTTATACAGGGTTATTGTTTAATCGACGTATACCCGCCGGGAGCGGATAGATGGACTTACATGCAACAAATTTAACCCCCCCTATGTATGGTCGAAAGTTAATAGTTTTCGAGATATTTGGAAATTTGCAATTTTTAAAAATATACCCCATTTTGGGGGTTTCTAACCAAACTGATGAAAATTGGTTAATTAAATGTCATTATTTTATTTTTTTATTTGTAGGACACTTATTGATAAACCTTTAGATGTAATAAAATATCCAAAAATAATTAGAATGTGATAGATATGACCGATAACGTTTTTCATTTATTTGATGATTCTTATGATAAGTGCTAAACAACCTCATTTTTCTTAAATAAATCACTATGACACTAGGCGTACAAGTTACTTATAAAACTTCCTCATTTATTATGGAAAGCCGTTTGCTCCTAAAGTAAACAAGGAGCAAACGGAACGTAAGTAAATGATACGCTCAAAAAGGTTTTGTTTCAGTTTGCGTCAACCCATTAGTTGCAACGTTGGACTGCAACACATGCTGAGCATGAGCCCTTTTTTGACTGCACTGTACTTACTTCTAGGTACTTTTAATGTAAGTACCTGCTTACTTAATAAATAAACTGCATTGTCATTGTGAGCTTGTACAGTTTTGTCAAAATAAATATTTTTTTCTTTCTTTCTTTCTTTCTTTCTTGTTATGCTAGTGGCCGTGTTGCCTAGCAACTATCAAACTAGTCGAAAATCTGCCATAGATAGTCCTTGCCCAAACTAGGAGACCCCTAGGGTTAGAGAAATAAGCAGATTTTTTCCGTAAGTCATGAATAAAGATGCTCGTTTGGTCAGTCCCAGCTAGTCCTCCTTGTGAAATTTCTTAATTGTAAGAGGAAATCTAGTCTAGAACTGGGAAAGTCGTCCTCGGTTCTAAATAAAGATTTTTATGGGTTACATGAAAGGGTGAAGTAATTACCAATATTAAATCAATCAAAATCGATATTGACTAAGGACGTTGGTCAAAACCAATATTGACCGGAAAAACCAGTCAAAATCCATATTGACCGAGGCCCTTAGTCAATATTGGTTTTGACCGGCAATGAGTTTTGTAACATATACATACATGTCTGTGCAACAGACTGTACGTAGATAAGATACATGTCTCACCAAGAACTGACATACAAAATGTTCGCGTAAAAACGCAAAACTAAATTACAATTTAAGGGGAATCCTCAAATCCGAATTCCATACAAAATGTTTCGGACAAATACTCAAAAAGTACGCCGTGTTATAGTAATTTCTTCACACTATTCGTTTCGTCCATGTTTTTTGATTCCGTCAACAAAAAAAGTGAAAGGTTTCATACTTTAATTTAGATTTTATACGTGTTTTTAAGTTAGTATGGTTAATTTTAAAACACGTATAAAATCTAATTCTAAATTAAAGTATGAAACCTTTCACTTTTTTTGTTGACGAAATACAAAAACATGGACGAAACGAATAGTGCAAATAAATTACTATAATACGGCGTACTTTTTGAGTATTTGTCCGAAATATTTTGTATGGAATTCGGATTTGAGGATTACGAATTCTTTACATGGCGAAGTAAATAAATGCCGAATTCATAAAAGGGCAAATCATGGTCATTGATATAACCACAACTAGAAGGCGCTAGTACTCGCAGCATCAGCGCCCATACACGCGGTCCTCTGCTGCTATTTCGCAACAGTACATTCCATACTCACGTACGGAACCGAGTTGTGGAGAACAGCCGCCAAGTGCGAGAGGGCCCTGATCCTACAAAAAAGAGCAATTCGTGCCATGGTTCGCGTAGCATCTGACATTTCAGCCAAACCTTACTTTACTGACCTTAACATCTTAACCATGCCATCTACATCTACCAGATAAGCTGGTTTGTACGCACAAACTCGGATAAATTCGCGAGCAAGGGGCGTCGCATCAGTATGCAACCATACTCACAGTCGGCCTGCGTCTCCAGCAGGTGCACGTGCTCCAGCTGCACGGTGAGGTACATGGCGGCGTCCTCCAGGGCGGCGAACATGTTGCTGGCCTGTGTGTAGTTGGTGCGCGTGGCGGCGGCGAGTGTGCGCCGCTTGGGGCCTTCCTCTTGTGTTACACTGGAATATAAAAAAATGGTCAAAGCATGGCTGTCGTTATCAAGCGGTTCTTCTCTTTAATGCTCTACCTAATGAGATGAAAACAATTAACCGTCCAAACGTGTTTAAAAATAAACTGAGAAAACTTTTGTTGGAGGGGTGCTTCTATACAATTGACGAGTTTATGACAAGATAGGATTAGTGACATAGGATAGTATGTAGTTAGTAGGTTTGCTGCTGTTAGGTAGTAGTTTAGGTAGTGTATACTTGTACTTTGAAATTGTATTCTAGTTTTTTCTGTATTTTTATTTATTTTTTTATTTTCTTTTGTGTGTGTGTACTATAGAGACATTCATATACGATTGTGAAATTGTGATTGAATAAATAAATGAAAATGAAATGAAATGAAATATATATATATATATTTGTAAAAAGTGACGAGACGAACTTAGCGTTCTCCTGATCGGCTGCAGTGCACGGGGGCTTGCACTGCAAGCGGAGCTCGGGGTCGGCGCTAGCCTGCCCTGGGAAGGGCCTCACAGCAACGTGCGTGAGGGGCACCGGTACGAGGTCTCCGGATATCCCGGGATATCTAATGCGCAGAGGTCGGCAACCATGGGGTTTAGTCGGTAAGAGTCGGTGCAACACTACTAAAGCGCTCGTCCACTTTGAAACATTTTGATGTAATAATTGATTGATTCAGGCGTTACTTTGCGGAAATTCATAAATATCAACAAATTATATAAATATATTTAGTAATAAATCCGCTTGATTTCTAAACAAAGGTTTTAATTAACTTAACTTTAGTTTAGAACTTTAGTACATATTACTATATTATAAACCAAAGAGTCAACGAACAGAAAACCAAAGTTCAAAGATACGACACGTGTTTCCTATTATGCCTCGTGTAGAGGCGAAACACGTGTCGTTTCTTTGAACTTTGGTTTTATATTCGTTGACTCTTTGGTTTATAATGTAGTAATGTGTACTAGAGTTCTAAACTAAAGTTAAGTTAATTAAAACCTTTGTTTAGAAATCTAGCGGATTTATTACTAAATATATTTATATAATTTGTTAACATTTTGATGGTCAGTCTCGAAAGCGCAGTTATTTCACTAGCTACAGTGCCCTTCATTTAAACATCACTGTGTTGGTACCTATCTACCATCTAGACGGCATCGGTACACAATGTAAGGTGTGGCTCACCGGTACTGCGAGTGATACAGCGAGCCGAGCCGGTGGTAGATCATGGCGGCGCGGAACTGGTACAGGTACTGGCGCGGCCCCGGACTCAGCAGGCAGTACTTTAGCGCGTGCTTCAGGGCTTCACCCACTTCTGTCACTTCCTGGAAGATAACGGTAGGTAAACCCCGGAGAAACTTACTTAGTACGTCAAAAACTGCCAGAGGGCGCATGATCTCATGATCCTTTTGAGCAAATCTCGACCTTATTACCAGTGCAATAGAGTCCGGGTTCGTCCTGCATGAACACGGCGCGTGTGTACAGGAGCACGTCAATAACTGCCAGAAGGCGCATGTCTCACGATCCTTGGAGCTAAAATCGACCTTATTACCAGGGCATAGAGTCCGGGTTCGTCCTGCATGAGCACGGCGCGCGTGTACAGCACCAGCTGCCAGAAGGCGCATATCTCGTGATCCTCGGAGCTAAAATCGACCTTATTACCAGTGCATAGAGTCCGGGTTCGTCCTGCAGGAGCACGTCACCAGCTGCCAAACGGCGCATGTCTCACGACCCTTGGAACTAAACTCGACCTTATTACCAGTGCATAGAGTCCGGGTTCGTCCTGCATGAGCACGGCGCGCGTGTACAGGTGGCACGACAGCTCCCACGATACCAGTTGCCAGATAGAGCATTTTTCAGCTGATCCGAGCAGCTTCAACGCTTCGAGATACAGCTCTTCAGCTTGCTTGTAGAGGATGCGCTTTTCCGTGCTGTAAGGTAAGTAGAAGGTTAATGCGATTCAGATTAGAGGATTAGCCGAGCGGTTCGCCGCTTGTGTTATGTTTTTGTAGGTGTTTTGTGAGACGCTTCTTGCTACTGACTCGCTTGAAAAAACCGCGCGTAAACGCCGGTATACGCGCGTTCGGCTTTTGAAGTTTCATTACATCTAGCCCCAAACCAAGCTAAGCTTGTACTATGGGAACTAGATAACTGAAAAAATACCTCAATACTTTTTGACGTGACTACGTCTAATAAATCGATGAACGCCGGCTGCATGCACGAAAACGTTTACGTCATTGTCCGGTAACGCTGTCACTGTCCGGTAACGCTCATTGTCCCGTTACGCTGGTAGTCACGTTAAACTAGCGTCCGTAAAGTCCGTTGAGAAGTCTTAGAGATGAAGTAGATCTCATGCAGCTAAAAAATATTTATTATGCTCTAGTTGAGTCAAAATTAAGATACAGTGTTAAGTTTTGGGGAAATAGTTACATATATAATATAAATAGGGCTTTTGTAATTCAGAAACGGGCAATTCGTACC
Organism: Lobophora halterata; assembly: GCA_932526365.1. Classification (NCBI taxonomy): domain Eukaryota; kingdom Metazoa; phylum Arthropoda; class Insecta; order Lepidoptera; family Geometridae; genus Lobophora; species Lobophora halterata. The sequence goes on along the minus strand of OW052023.1, from coordinate 1,716,420 downwards.
ATAGTACGGATACCTCCCTGGGAGTCTTGTAAGGATCACTTCCGTAAACTAAAAATACTGACCCTTCCTAGCTTGTATATTTTAGTGGTTCTCATGGATATTGTGCGGCATCCACTTAAGTATGAAACATTAGAGAATAGGGCAAAGAGGCTTAATACTAGAAGAAAAGACCTTGAGCTTCCAATGCATATGCGGTTAAATGTGTCAAAGCATGGCTGTCGTTATCAAGCGGTTCTTCTCTTTAATGCTCTACCTAATGAGATGAAAACAATTAACCGTCCTAACGTGTTTAAAAATAAACTGAGAAAACTTTTGTTGGAGGGGTGCTTCTATACAATTGAAGAGTTTATGACAAGATAGGTTTAGTGACATAGGATAGTATGTAGTTAGTAGGTTTGCTGCTGTTAGGTAGTAGTTTAGGTAGTGTATACTTGTACTTTGAAATTGTATTCTAGTTTTTTCTGTATTTTTATTTAATTTTTTATTTTTGTTTTGTGTGTGTGTACTATAGAGACATTCATATACGATTGTGAAATTGTGATTGAATAAATAAATGAATAAATGAAATGAATGAATGAATAAACCAACTTTACAGACAACCAATTTTTTTTTTGTAGATACATACATAGAATACACCCAGACTCAGGTTGAACACCAATGTTCATCGCCCAAATGCGTCCTAAAGCGGGTTCAAGTGCGCCTCGAAGAGTTTCCTTTCGTGCACTTGACACATGTTTTTAAGAGTTTTTTCAGCTTCATTTAGAAACGAGTTTTACGCCGACCAGGATTTATCATTGCTGTTCAAATAAGCGCAAATATAACTACGTTGCCTAGCAACTGTCAGATAACATGTCAAAAATCTGCCATAGATAGTCCTTGCCAAAACTAGGGGGCCACTAGGTTTAGAGAAATAAGCAGATTTTTTCCGTAAGTCATAAATAAAGATGCTCGTTTGGTTAGTCTTCCTCGTGAAACTAAATTGCAAGAGGAACACTAGTCTAGAACTGGGAAAGTCAGGGGTGACCTCGAGTTTAGTCCTCGTTTCTTAATAAAGCTGTTTAGGTTCTAAAGAACCAGTGACACGTAAGAAGAAGTAAAAAGTACTTACGTGAACCCTCCTTGGTCGCAGTGCGCCTTGAACCGCAGGTAGCGGCCTTTGTTGCAGTAGAGTAGGGCCAAGAACGGAAGATATCTGTGGCCTGGTCCAGACACTCCAGGGATAGCTTGGAGATGGATGTGACCTGCTTGTGATGAACTTACGTGAACCCTCCTTGGTCGCAGTGTGCCTTGAACCGCAGGTACCGGCCCTTGTTGCAGTAGAGCAGGGCCAGGAGCGGAAGATGTCGCTGGCCTCATTCAGACACTCCAGGCATCGCTTGGAGATGGATGTGACCTGCTTGTGATGAACTTACGTGAACCCTCCTTGGTCGCAGTGTGCCTTGAACCGCAGGTAGCGGCCTTTGTTGCAGTAGAGTAGGGCCAAGAACGGAAGATATCTGTGGCCTGGTCCAGACACTCCAGGGATAGCTTGGAGATGGATGTGACCTGCTTGTGATGAACTTACGTGAACCCTCCTTGGTCGCAGTGTGCCTTGAACCGCAGGTACCGGCCCTTGTTGCAGTAGAGCAGGGCCAGGAGCGGAAGATGTCGCTGGCCTCATTCAGACACTCCAGGCATCGCTTGGAGATGGATGTGACCTGCTTGTGATGAACTTACGTGAACCCTCCTTGGTCGCAGTGTGCCTTGATCCGCAGGTAGCGTCCCTTGTTGCAGTAGAGCAGGGCCAGGAGCGGAAGATATCTGTGGCCTGGTCCAGACAGTCCAGGGATCGCTGTGAGATGGATGAGACCCTCTTGTGATGTACTTACGTGAACCCTCCTTGGTCGCAGTGTGCCTTGAACCGCAGGTAGCGTCCCTTGTTGCAGTAGAGCAAGGCCAGGTTAGGCTGGTCGCCCACTGAGCGGAAGATGTCAGTCGCCTCGTCAAGACACTCCAGGGATTTCTTTGAGATGGATGTGAACTGCTTGTGGAGGAGTTTGGCTTTAGGGTCTTTGGGGTCTTCTTCCAAGTATTTCATGTAAGTTTCTGAAACATTAAAAGAAATCGGTATTCGTCCGGCGTAGGAGATGTGAGCGCTGTACACTGACTGCTTTCTATGGCTGCACCACCCGAATGATGCCTGATACGGCGATGGATAGCGGTCACCGAGATATGGTGGAGTGGAAGAGAGTGAGTTATCCTCATAGCTTTGTTGATCAAAATCGGTCCAGTACTTTAGTTTTTAGATCAAAATAACTGAAAAAAATATGGCGTCGAAGTTAATAAAATTGTGTATTTTGCTTCCCTGTGACTTGTCAGTGGTGCCTACGGTCCCATGCACCGTCTGATTGAAGTCAGTTGGTCTATGTTTTTGACGTGACTACGTCTAATAAATTGATTAACGCCGCCGCGCCGGCTGCATGCACGAAAACGTTGACGTCATTGTCCGGTAACGCTCGTTGTCCCGTTACGCTGTTAGTCACGTTAAACTATCGTCCGTAAACCAACATTACAGACAACCATTTTTTTTTAATTAAAACCTTGATTTATTAGAATAAGAATTAGATTAACATGTCAATGTCGCGCGCGACAGAACAAAATATATAAAAACTGACGGATGCCGGCCACCAATAGCTGTACTCGACGACCCGTTTGCGGCTGCAGTAACTAGTATACAAGGGTGGTGTATACTCACGTTGCGCATCGTTCATGTACCGCACAGCCAGCTCGTTGTTGACGGAGGCCAGTCTCCGCAACAGCTCGGCTCTGCGCGCGCGCGTGTGCTGCAGCGCGCGCTTGTAGAACGTGCACGACAGCAGCATGGCGGCCGCCTCGCTCGTGGGCAGGGATATGTCTGGAAATATCACACGTATTAGTATTTATAATATACATTGCACGCAGAAATGGCGATAACATTGAAAGACTTATAGTTACGGGCAAAATCGAGGGCAAGCGACCAAGAGGATGAAGTCCAAAGCGATGGTCAGATCAGGTGGCAGAATGCCTCGAAATGCCAGTGAAAGTCGCACTCCACAAAGCCGAAGATAGAGGAAAGTGGAGAAAAGCAATTGAAGGTATCCTTGCAAGACATTACGATCCTCAGCAGTGAGGGACCGATAGAGTAGGAGGAGGAGGGAGTATTTATTATAAGTTTTTATTATAAGTAGCTTTTTAGAGACGTGACATTGTCACAAGACCAAGAAGACTCAGCAAGATCTCCCTCATCAGGCAGGAGACACCGCGGCCCCTCATGGGGCGGGTCTCACTTGGACCCTTCGCCCCGCCGTCTCCGAGCGGGATCGGATCTCTCGCGATCCCGCTCAGCAGCCGCTTTCTGAACCATGACGGAACCAAGACTCTTTCTGTCTGTGAGACAGAAAGAGGCTGCTACCCTCCACGCTGTCGCCTCTGCCAGCATTGCCGCAACAACGCTGGGTAGGGCGAGGTCTTGCCCGATTTGGTCCATCAGGGACCCGCTCTATATGAATGTCAAAAATCATCCATAGATATTCTTGCCCAAACTAGGGGGCCACTAGGTTTAGAGAAATAAGCAGATTTTTTCCGTCGAGGTCTTGCCCGATTTGGTCCATCAGGACCCGCTCTATATGAATGTCAAAAATCATCCATAGATATCCTTGCCCAAACTAGGGGGCCACTAGGTTTAGAGAAATAAGCAGATTTTTTCCGTAAGTCATGAATAAAGATGCTCGTTTGGTAAGTCTTCCTCGTCTAGAACCTCGGTTCTAAATAAAGCTGTAAGAGTCTGACATACCCTCTCCGCCTCCCCCCAGGGGTGGGAGGTATCCCTATGGAATAAAATATATATAAAAAAACAAAGGTACACTGTCAGTCACGTACTGTTGCACTAGTTACACACACCTCGATCAAACTCGTGTGACGTGACATAGCCACACTCCTCAATCATGTCACTTTCTAGCTCCAGCCTCAGTTACACGTAGACGTGTGCACGACATGGATGTCGTGATGTCAGTCTCGTACTGTTGCACTAATTACACTCACCTAAATCAAACTCGTACGACGTCACATTGTCACATTCCTCGGTCATGTCGTGTTCTAGCTCCAGCCTCAGTTACACGTAGACGTGTGCACGACATGGATGTCGTGATGTCAGTCTCGTACTGTTGCACTAATTACACTCACCTAAATCAAACTCGTACGACGTCACATTGTCACATTCCTCGGTCATGTCGTGTTCTAGCTCCAGCCTCAGTTTCGCGTCTATGTCGTGATCAGTCTCGTACTGTTTCCTGAATTGTTCCAGTCGAGACCAATGCTTGCTGAGTTGAAAGAAATTGTCGCCCACTCTGCCTGAAATAATAAATGGTATAAGACTAATAAAATTAATCCGAACAAAAATGTTTTTATACTTCAATAATAATTTGTTTAATTCATTGAATTTTGACCAATCAGGGGCTTAATTCGCTAAGCTGTCGTCATCAGCTATCGCTATCGAATGGTACGTTCATTTTGGCACATAATAGTAGACCTGCAAAAATTGTCGTACCATTCGATAACGAGTCGATGAGTTAGCCAGCCAAATGAATTAGTCCCCAGATCAGATTCAATATATCCTAACACAAGATGATGCGCGCACCACAACTTTATTTGCGTAGCGAACTAACAAAATTCCTTTTCACACCACCTGGTCGACAATATCCAATTACATATCATGCTATCATCAAGGTAAAGCAAAGCATTACCTACCTAGGGAAGTAACGTTGTATGAAACTCCCAAGGGTAGTAATGTGATTGGAATTTGGAACGTCAAATTCGTATGGAAACTCGTGGAAAATTTAAAGTAAAAGAACGCCCATATGGCATTGTAAAAAGGTTTGTTCTAAAATCGAACTGGCCACTCATAAAAAAAAGAAAAAAAGGGCGACTTCAAAGATTGTGAAACAAAAGACGTTGGGTGCAGAGTTCGGAGCCCTGGATTTTTATTGCACTCTCGGAGCTCTCGCAGAAGGTGTGAAAAAAGAGTATGCTCCTCTGGGATAAAGCCTGTCTTCGTCATGAGTAGCTTGAACCCCTCGCGTCACTCAGGGCTCTACATAACTCCCTTGCTTCGCTCAGGAGTTAACTGAGTCCCTCGTTAGCCCAGGGTTCAATATGCCACCCGCGACATAAGACACTGCTTTATTTATTTATTTTTATTTATTTTATTTATTTAACATTAGACTCACAGTTACATTTTTTTCTTATATAAGCTATGAAATATATACTATTCTTAAACCAAATTGAGTCTACATTATCCCCTTAGTGCATAATCTACTATTCTTAGTACGCGTCTACACTTCTTGATCATGTGAACATCAAGTCTCTACGTCCAGTGGTTTAGTTTGTAGCTCAGTTAGGACTGAGATTTTTATAGATACTGATGACTGTTTTTTTTTTCAACTGACTTCAAAAAAGTAGGGAGGTTATCAATTCGGTTGTTTTTTTTTTAATGTTTGTTAGCTCAGAAGTTGTTGTTTAAAAATCGATATGATTTTTTTTTTGTTTGAGAGGATAAACTTACAGTTTGGTCCCATAGAAAATTGATTGGCTAATAACTGAAAAAAAGTCGTTGAATTGAACAAAATTTCACATTTTGCTTCCCTGTGACTATTCAGTGGTGCCTACGGCCACTAGAACAGTCCGATGGAAGTCGATTGTTGTATGTTTTTGTAAAAACTTGATTATATTGACGACACCGTGGCTTAGTTGGTAGTGACCCTGCCTACGAAGCTTGGTGTTCCGGGTTCGATCCTCGGCTGGGGCAAATATTTGTGACGAACACTAATGTTTGTTCTCGGGTCTTGGATGTTTGTGTTTTAAAAGGAAACTCTTTGACTCTTGTATCTTGCCAGTATTAACGTATGGTTCTCAGACCTGTGCCCTTACCATCGCTCAAAGTAATAAATTGGCAATTTGTCAACGAGCCATGGAGAGGAGCATGTTTAGCATAAGAAGGAGAGCCAGAATCAAAAATGATCACATTAGACACAAAACGGAGTAACGGATGTAGTCTGGAAAATAAGATCCCTGAAGTGGAAGTGGTCTGGACACACAGTTCGTGGCACAGATAAGTGGAGCAGGAGAATCACAGTCTGGCTACCGAGAATAGGGAAAAGGAAAAGAGGAAGGCAAGTCAAGCGATGGCGAGACGATATAGAAGCTGTAGGTGGGAAACACTGGACAAGGACTGCAATGGATAGGGGCGCTTGGAAGGAGTTGGGGGAGGCCTATGCCAAGGGGCACACAGACAAACCATGCCGGTGTATAGATAAGGATAGGGATTAGTTAGGTAATATTAATAATAATAATGAAATCTTATGTATCAATAATAACAAATTGTTAAAAAATGTCTGAATAAAAGGCTTATTTATTTATTTTATTATTTATCTTGGATGTTGTGATGTGTTGTATGTGTCCACGCAACCTGCGAGACAGGGAATCCTAGTGCAGGGGTGTGAGTGTGTGAATGTTATATAAAGTAGTCTTCTTACCAATAAGACAGCTCGCGTCCACAACTTTACTTTTAATAATCATATGGCTCAACAGTTTCTGACATTTGCTCGCCATTTCAATATATTTCAAGGAGAAGCCATATTGTTCATTCGCGTAACTATATTCCGCCAATGTGGCGTACGCGAGACATATTTTTTCATATAATAATGTTTTCAAATGTAGTTTCCAGGCGAAATTGTCGTTTCTGTTTGGCTCTTGTAATGTTGGCAGGACGTTTTTGTCCTGAAATTAGAGTATGCATTATTTTTTTTATAAATTCTTAGTGCGATTTTAGATTAGCTTCGAGAATCTAGCCAAAGGAGATGTCAATGCAAGGCGTACCCCTCTGTTGGCCATATAACCTTCTTGGCCATTCACGTTAAATAAAACTATACGCTGTATTTGATAACTGTGTGCGTGCATTTTTTAAGATGGTGTGCGAGATTATTATAGTGTTCGTTTACATGAATAAGATTTTGTTAGGCGCGTGTGCAATGCGTGTTTACCTCGTCCGTCCCCAGTAAAAAATGGCAGTAATTTATGTTTGCAGATTCTGACGTTTAACGTCTCCTTTTAATAGATTATCGAAGTAGATTCACACACACTCGCTAAAAACCCACGTAAACGTTACGCGCGTTGGGCTTTAAAGATTCGCGAGTACCAACAAAAATACGCTAGTCTGAAACCGCACTAAATTCAAAAAAATACAGCGTACAGTTTTATAACAGCAAGATTTTTTCAATGTTAATAAGTTGGATGAGCTAAGTATTTACTGATGGTGTGAGATCATAAAATACTTTGATTCACATATGCGGTGCAACACTTCTAAAGCGCTCGTCCACATTGATACATTTTGATGGTCAGTATCGAAACTCGAAAGCCCAGTAAACTCACTAGCTACATTACCCTTCAAACCGAAACACAATAATCCTTACACCTTACTGCTGGGCAGCTGAATATCACACACTATGTTGGTACCCATCTACACGGCGTCCTGCAAGGGACTCCCAACGGAACTTACCTTTCGTATTAATATTGCATTTTTATCAATATTAGATTCCACTAGAGCATTTTCAGTAGATGTTAAATTCTCAGATTTCTCGCTATTCTTCTTTCGACGTCTGCGGCTTCGTGACGAGTGTTCTTTCGGCTCTGTTTTGGTCAGGGGTTCGTATTCCATCTTGATCGGTTCGTACGGGTTCGCCATTTTCGGATGTTGTTCCTCGTTTATGATTTGTTGTTTAAATCGCTCGCGTTCGTCTTCCTAGAAAAGTGTTTTAGTGAGTTGGTAGATTAGTTGGTCTAAAAAAAGTGTTGGCCGAGTGGGAGGTGCCTCGACTTTCGATTCGACGGTCATGGGTTCGAACCCGGTCGTACACCAATGGATTTTTCTGTTCAAAAAATCTTCATTAAAATACGTGCTTAAGGATGAAGGAAAACATCGTGAGGAAACCGGCATGTCATAGTACCTAAAAAGTTCGAAAACATGTGTCAAGTGCACAAAAGGAGCCTCTTTGATGCGCACTTGTCACACACAAATCCTTTCACCATACTGGTTCGAAAGAACTAGTGACACGATAAGAAGAAGTTGGTTGGAGTGTGTTTATTATCTAATGAAATGTTCTAAAGACCACCAAAACGTTCCAATACACATATGTACACTAACTTTGAAATAATTGATTGATTCAGGCGTTACTTTGCGGAAATCCATAAATATCAACAAATTATATAAATATATTTAGTAATAAATCCGCTTGATTTCTAAACAAAGGTTTTAATTAACTTAACTTTAGTTTAGAACTTTAGTACACGTGTCGTATCTTAAAACTTTGGTTTTCTGTTCGTTGACTCTTTGGTTTATAATATAGTAATATGTACTAAAGTTCTAAACTAAAGTTAAGTTAATTAAAACCTTTGTTTAGAAATCAAGCGGATTTATTACTAAATATATTTATATAATTTGTTGATACTAACTTTGAACTAAAAGATACCTGGTAAACAATTACGCTAAGCGTTCGAAGCTTATTGAGTCAATACAGCAAAACTCTTTGAATGTTTTTTTTTTTAATGGAGGACAGATGAGAATAAATAGTTCTATCTGTCCCCCTATTGAAGACGGGGGGACAGATGGAACTGTAAAAATATAAATATAAATAAAAATAATAAAAGATCCATCTGTCCGCCGTTTAGCAACGGTGGGACAGAAAACTTTTTGTCCCATTTGTTACCCTAGAAGGACAGATCAGGGTGACAGATGAGACAAAAAAGTTATATCTGTCCCACCGTTGCTAAACGGCGGACATATGGATATATGAATAATTATTTTTTTAACATCTTAAGACATAAATGTATTGATGGTGATGATGTTTCTGACCTTGCACTTGTCAAAGGTGACGTTGTGCAGCGCCACGAGTCCTTTGAGCGCGTGGGAAAGCGCGCGCCCGCACCGCTCCAACGGAGACACGCCAAGACCTTTTGTGGTGTGACCTTTACGTTTTTGATCCTGGAATTAAGTGCAACAATTATACACATACCGATAACATTTGATAATGTTTATTTTTTAAACTACTTTGAAAAAGGAGAAATAAATTTTCATTACGATCAGTTCAGAAAGAAAGTTTTTAAATCAAAGTTACTGATTAAAATCGCGGATCTTTATTAATTTATATAATGTCGGAGATTGAACTGAAAATCAAAGCTTGATTGAGTCGTAGTGTTCCGGTCTTAGCCAAGAATCGATATTAACACCGTCTATTAGTGTCAAGCGTAGTTTGGAAACGTCAAGTGATCATTGTAATTGTCACTGTCACTCGAGTAAGGTCGATACAGAGCTGTGAGAGGGTGCCAGTGATTTTGATTGTTTATTTTCTAGTAAACGTCTAAACTACAAATGGCTTTGGTTATTTTAGATTTCGGACCATATTGGAGAATCCTCTCGATGACGAGCCGGCCTCCTGACAGCCCATGCTCCGTCATATAAGTATGTAATGAAATCGCAAAAATCTACGAATAACTACCAAAACACTTACCCCCTTATCTCTCATCCTATCCCCAATATCCCTTAAGGCCAGTCCTCTTATCTGCACCGCCAAGGCCTTCTCATCCTTATCGCTGTCTCCCTCGCACTCGTTACTATCCGTATCTTTATCGTCGCCGGCTATAGTGGTATCCCTTTCTTCCTCGTGGTGCGAGCCGGTGGCCTGATCTCGGTTGAACTCTTGTGATTCGCTCTCAAATGTATCAAAGTCGAAATCATCGCCGTCCGAATCGGAGTTTTCGTCTGGAAAATATGGAAACTGGATTGATGGATTTTCTTAAAGATTTATATTGGATTTTGAAACTGCGATGCAAAATCCTCTTGAAAATCAAGATTTCGAAACTAGCCCGGTTCGATTCCGGGCCTGAAAAAAATATTTTCAAAAGAGTCTAATGCCTACTTGCATCAATCTTATCATTATACGACATTATCATTAGACGACACCGTGGCTTAGTTGGTAGTGACCCTGCCTACGAAGATTGGTGTTCCGGGTTCGATCCCCGGCCGGGGCAAATATTTGTGTGATGAACACACATGTTTGTTCTCGGGTCTTGGGTGTTGTGATGTGTTGTATGTGTCCATGCCACCTGCGACACAGGGAATCCTAGTGCAGGGGTGTGAGTGTGTGAATGTTTAAAAAAAAAAATATCTGTCAACGTCCCTATGCAATTACTTTACTCGCTTGGTAGTTCTTAACAGTCCAGATTCTGTCCTGTGTTCTGTTCAGTGTCCTCATAGAACGCGATGACGCGACCATCGCAAGTTCGCGCGAACGTCGATCGCGCGATCACGCGATCAAACGTACTAACGTCAAATAAGCGTCCCAATTGGCATCGCGTCGCGTCGCGCGATCGCGCGATTGCCAATCGGGACGCCTATTTGACGTTAGTACGTTTGATCGCGGATTCGCGCGACGGTCGCATCGCTTGCTCGCGCGAACTGCTAAGCAAGCAAAGTAACCGCTTAGGGACTTTGACAGTTTGGTGCAAGTAGGCATAATAATACAATTTTATTTTTCACTAAAATTAGCCCAGAGGTTCTTTTGATCATTTTTTGATATTCCTTAAAATTTCGATTTGGCCTTACAAACCCTGTCATAAAATTCAGCCTGTATACAGGTCACATCACAGGACAATCCTCGACCCTTGTAGCACTAAACACGCTCTTATATCTATACAGATAGGGTTCAAGTATTTTAGTCTCACTCTCCAACCCAAGGTTGCCTTGAAGAGATCTCTGCTTAGCAATAAGACCGCCCATTGTACATGCTCATTAATTATCTTGTATTTATCTTTAAGTTTCCTGGTACAATAAAAGGTTCTCATTCATTCATTCAAGTTACCTTTGAAGTCGGGACAGGCGGGGTTGGTGGTGGCCGGGATGTACAGGTCTGACAGCATGTAGTGCGACGATGCTACTATTTGCGGGTACCGAGACACTTGCAGTAGTGATACCACATGTTCTAACAACTGTCGCACGTGTTTTGATCTGTTTGTCAGTCTGAAAGTTAAGAGGATATGTGAAACTGGGCACGAAGGACTAAGCCCAATGACCCGAGGATTGTTGTCCCCGAGAGTTGAAGTCAGGGCGAAGGGTTAACACTTGAGGCCCTTACCTGCAGTCAGTCAAAAACCGGACTGTGGAGGAACCGATGATGATGATGATGTGAAACTGTCAGAAATGACAGCTGTCGAATCGTAAGACAGTGATAGCGCAATTAGACACCTTACCCCGAGGGAAGAGGTTAGATATAAGTTTGTGTCGCTCAAAAGTAAGTGACGTAAGCGACAAATGATAAAACATCGTATTGCTTGTAAAAGTATTGAATTTATACAAAAAACCTTTTACATTTATCTAAGTTCTGTGATTACTCACTCAATAGTATAAAAATAAACCGTAAATATTCTCTAAATTCGGAGGATGGATGTTAATCAGATTTTAAGAGGGCCTATTTCAAAAAATAAATCTATCGAGAAAAGTTTCACCAATTGTGTTTCTGTCTTACATTTATTTAGATTATATCCTCAAGTAATCACTGTATTAACATTAAGTTTGTAAACTGTACCGTTACCGAGTAAGAATGAAACGCAGCGACTCCAAATTATCACATAGCCGCTTAAATCAATTTATTTGATATTTATTTCGAAAAAACTCTGAATGGGCTTACAGATATCTCCAAGGTGCCCAAACACTATTCTACACAGTTAGAATAAATAAACTTATAATTAAATTCACAGATGAAAAATTTAAAAAAATGTCAAAGATAATATTATAGTCAATAAATTAATTAAGTCTCATCTGTCACCCTAGGACGGATGACAGATGGGACAAAAAAGTTCTATATGTCCCACCGTTGCAATGGCTTTATGCCCCACTCAATTTTTACACAGGCCACAATTTTTCTGACACAGCCCGACCCAATTTTTCTGTTACAGCCCCACCCAATTTTTTGACACTACCCTACCCAATATTTCTGACACAGTCCCACCCAATTTTTGACACTACCCCACCCAATATTTCTGACACAGTCCCACCCAATTTTTTGACAAAGCCTCACCCAATATTTCTGACACAGCCCCACCAAATTTTTTGACACAGACCCACCCAATATTTCTGACACAACCCCACCCAATATTTCTGACATAGCCCCACCCAATTTTTCTGACGCAGCCCCACCCAATTTTTCTGTCACAGCCCCATCCATTTTTTTGTTCCTTACCGCAGTTCGCAGTCGCGAAGAAATAGGGTAATGTTTTCAGAGCTTAGGTTGTTATTACCTCATATTCCTGGCCACCCGGTAGAGCAGCATAGCGACCGGGGTGGTGAAGGGGTTGTCCAAACTGTCCGGACACAGAGAGGTGAGGTCGTACAGCTTTACCACGTCGTCGTGCGGCCCTGTCGGGTAACACACATTATTAGCTTAATTAATATGAGCTAGTAGTTCACCCCACGCGCCTAAACCGCTAAACCGATTTGACTCATATACGAACTCGATAAATAGTTTTTCGTAGACTTTTGCGATTATCACACATAGTTATTTGATTATAACGTCGGTTTGTCGGTTTGGTGGTTTGTGGGTTTGTTGGGACACAAAAACATACGAGGTGAGCGCGATAAATACCCGTTATAATCAAATAATTAACTCGAAAAATGTTTTGAATTTATTCACCGTAATTTTTAAATTACCAGAAAAAAATACGCATAAATCAGTTGTCGTTATTGAACACAGATATTTTGTCAAATGAGTCGATTTTTTTTTTCCATTAAATATAATAAAAATTTGAAAATTGTTACCATCCAGTCGTTTGGAAGATATGAGGTAACAAAGAAATTTACATACATACAAGATACGCGCGAAAAACATAACCCTTCGATAGCAGTCGGGTAAAAAAAGGTACCTTTAAATAGCCAATAAGTATGTCCAGCTTTTGTCGCGTTGGATTTCAAAAAGGACAGTATATTCTGAGCCACATTCCTGATGACTTTGGGCGAGAATTTGGAGTTCTCCATATTGGGAAGGTCTTCAGTTTTCATCGGTTCGTATTTCTGCACGATACCGTCGATGTGGTAACACATTAATACTTCGGGGACATTGCACATCAGATTGTCCAGCCAGTAGTCGATACCTGTTGGGAAAATAATTTTAAAAACATGTAGATAAGCATTGTACATGCTCATTAATAATCTGTTTATTTGTTTTTTTAGTTCCTGGTACAAGAGTTTTCATTCATTCATTCATTCATAATGTTTGGATATTTGACTATATGCCATCTAGCCCCTAAAGCGTCGATGACACAAGGCTAGCTTTTAAACTCGCTGACTAGCACGAGCTGCTAGCTAGCGAGTGAGCAAGTTAGCGGTCCGTAAGGATAGTCAACTAGCAGATTTTACAAAAGCCGATGACACGGGGCGAGTTTTCAAGCTACTAGCAAACTCCTTGGCTTGTAGCTTCTAAACTAGTCCTGTGTCATTGACGCTTCAATAAGCAAAGAATGTTTTATGAGACTGGATAAATAATGTTTGGTGGACATTTCACACAACGCCATCTAGCTCCAAACTAAGCAGAGTTTTTACTATGGGATAAAAATATCTGGTACAATACATACCTTTTTTTTGTTGATATATTCCTACATAGAATACATAGAAAACACCCAGACTCAGGACAAACACTGACGGCCGGTCCTAGTCCCCTAATATGGGCCGGTCGCTCCCTATTAGCATGTGGATGTGGAGCTTAGTTGGTCAGAGCACGCACCGGTGAGCACATTGATGGGTTCCCGCGCGTCCCGGAGGCGCAGGCTGACGCACGGCCGGTCCTGGTCCCCGAATATGGGCCGGTCGCTCCCTATTAGCATGTGGATGTGGAGCTTAGTTGGTCAGAGCACGCACCGGTGAGCACATTGATGGGTTCCCGCGCGTCCCGGAGGCGCAGGCTGACGCACGGCCGGTCCTGGTCCCCGAATATGGGCCGGTCGCTCCCTATTAGCATGTGGATGTGGAGCTTAGTTGGTCAGAGCACGCACCGGTGAGCACATTGATGGGTTCCCGCGCGTCCCGGAGGCGCAGGCTGACGCACGGCCGGTCCTGGTCCCCGAATATGGGCCGGTCGCTCCCTATTAGCATGTGGATGTGGAGCTTAGTTGGTCAGAGCACGCACCGGTGAGCACATTGATGGGTTCCCGCGCGTCCCGGAGGCGCAGGCTGACGCACGGCCGGTCCTGGTCCCCGAATATGGGCCGGTCGCTCCCTATTAGCATGTGGATGTGGAGCTTAGTTGGTCAGAGCACGCACCGGTGAGCACATTGATGGGTTCCCGCGCGTCCCGGAGGCGCAGGCTGACGCACGGCCGGTCCTGGTCCCCGAATATGGGCCGGTCGCTCCCTATTAGCATGTGGATGTGGAGCTTAGTTGGTCAGAGCACGCACCGGTGAGCACATTGATGGGTTCCCGCGCGTCCCGGAGGCGCAGGCTGACGCACGGCCGGTCCTGGTCCCCGAATATGGGCCGGTCGCTCCCTATTAGCATGTGGATGTGGAGCTTAGTTGGTCAGAGCACACACCGGTGAGCACATTGATGGGTTCCCGCGCGTCCCGGAGGCGCAGGCTGACGCACGGCCGGTCCTGGTCCCCGAATATGGGCCGGTCGCTCCCTATTAGCATGTGGATGTGGAGCTTAGTTGGTCAGAGCACGCACCGGTGAGCACATTGATGGGTTCCCGCGCGTCCCGGAGGCGCAGGCTGACGCACGGCCGGTCCTGGTCCCCGAATATGGGCCGGTCGCTCCCTATTAGCATGTGGATGTGGAGCTTAGTTGGTCAGAGCACGCACCGGTGAGCACATTGATGGGTTCCCTCGCGTCCCGGAGGCGCAGGCTGACGCACGGCCGGTCCTGGTCCCCGAATATGGGCCGGTCGCTCCCTATTAGCATGTGGATGTGGAGCTTAGTTGGTCAGAGCACGCACCGGTGAGCACATTGATGGGTTCCCTCGCGTCCCGGAGGCGCAGGCTGACGCACGGCCGGTCCTGGTCCCCGAATATGGGCAGGTCGCTCCCTATTAGCATGTGGATGTGGAGCTTAGTTGGTCAGAGCACGCACCGGTGAGCACATTGATGGGTTCCCTCGCGTCCCGGAGGCGCAGGCTGACGCACGGCCGGTCCTGGTCCCCGAATATGGGCCGGTCGCTCCCTATTAGCATGTGGATGTGGAGCTTAGTTGGTCAGAGCACGCACCGGTGAGCACATTGATGGGTTCCCGCGCGTCCCGGAGGCGCAGGCTGACGCACGGCCGGTCCTGGTCCCCGAATATGGGCAGGTCGCTCCCTATTAGCATGTGGATGTCTTCGAAGGTCCAGTGCACGTTCCGGTTGTAGAGGTGCTCCGTCGGCGGCTCCTCGGGTTTCGTCTCCGGCTCCGGGAGGAATGGACCTGGAATGGTCTTCATTTTATTTGTGACACTATGTTACTTAGCAAAAAATAATCCTCATGATGAATGATGAAGCCTTTCGATCGGTATATTAAAGCTACATAGTGATTATTTTTCTCGTGTAACGGGTTCGATTCCCGGTTCAACCATGTAATATTTTTTGTTGACGAAATCAAAAAAACATGGACGTAATGAATAGTGTGAAGAAATTACTATAATACGGCGTACTTTTTGAGTGTTTGTCCGAAACATTTTGTATGGAATTCGGATTTGGGGATTAGCCTTAAATATGATAGTGATAATTGATTGATTCAGGCGTTACTTTGCGGAAATCCATAAATATCAACAAATTATATATATATATTTAGTAATAAATCCGCTTGATTTCTAAACAAAGGTTTTAAAGGTGTGGACTCGCCCTGTCCACACCTCCTGATGATGCCTCGTGTAGAGGCGAAACACGTGTCGTATCTTTAAACTTTGGTTTTCTGTTCGTTGACTCTTTGGTTTATAATATAGTAATATGTACTAAAGTTCTAAACTAAAGTTAAGTTAATTAAAACCTTTGTTTAGAAATCAAGCGGATTTATTACTAAATATATTTATATAATTTGTTGATATGATAGTGATGATGATGGTATGTTATGATGACATACTGGTGATGCAAGCCGGCGTGTCGCGCGGCACGTGTCGCGGAGGAAGCTGCGCGACGCTGTGCGACAGGAATTTGTTGGTCAGTTGCAGAGCGGACGGCGACGCAGGCGCTAGCGCTAGCGACATCTTCTCCTATAAACATACCAAAAGCTATCACTTCTGGTTTCATTTGTTAACCAAAATTACCAGTGTTTGTTATTATAGCTTTGAAATGAAATTCCTGTTTAAACTAGATTCTTCTTTTTCTTATCGTGTCACTAGTTCCTTCGAACCAGTGTGGTGAAAGGATTTCAAGTGCACCTCGAAGAGGCTCCTTTCGTGCACTCGACACATGTTTTCGAACTGTAGGTTCTACGACATGCCGGTTTCCTCTCGATGTTTACCTTCACCGTTGCGAGAACTAGATAAAATTTTAAAATATTATGTAGTCTTGTCCTACCAATGCACAAAAGGAGCCTCTTAGAGACACACTTGAAATCCTTTCAACACTCTTTTAGTTCGAAAGAACTTGTGCTCGTGACACATTCTTCTTCTTATGTCTTCTTACATAAGAAAATAAGAAGTCCTACCATAAAAAAATTCAAGGAATTCAAGCTCAAGCTCATAAGTTATGAAATTTGAACTGAATTTAAGCCTGATCGGTTCAATAGTTTTGGCGTATTTATGGAGCAATCATCCATTTATCCATCCACAAAAAACTTCCACGTACATCACTTTAGATCAGGTGAGATTGTGATCAAACATAGTTCAATGAACATAAAAAAGTAGTGCAATTTGCATTAAAAATATACCTGTTCTGACATGGTCTTCAGGATGTTCTCATAGAAGAAGTCTTTCAGCCAGGACCACTCCGACTTCATGAGGTAGTTGTACACATCGAAGTCGTCCAGTAACAGTGTGTTTTCTACTCTGTGCACCATCATGCTCACCTAAAATATCATAATTATTGACGTGTAACATTTTTCCTCTCGCCTTCTGACAATTTGTGGGAGTAATTTCGTGAAAATGGGACGTGAAAGTGTGAAACAGGAAGTTAGATGTTCATTCGTTTTTTATGCATGTGGTTTGGAAGTGGTCTTCACTACATTTTCAATTTTTTTTTTTATTTGTTAAAACACAGCACTTCATACTGTTATAACTTATCTAAACTTATCCTTTTGCCAATAATAGATTTTATCCTATTGCCAATACTCTAACAGACTTAAATTACTCACAGTGCCGTTAGGTTGGTATGGCAGTTTAAGCAGTTTCTTGATGCACTCTGCACCGGCTATGACATCCACCTCTCCCACACAATCAGGGAACATGTGTGCCATTCGGAAGCTGGAAATATTCAGATCAGACTTCAGCATGGTTTTTGCTAAATATTTGATTTAGATTTCATAGGAATTAAGCTACCAGCTTACTTTACTACAGCACATTACAATGTTTATGCAAATAATTTGTTCAAAAGGTCTGAACCAATTTGGCTCCTAAAAGCTTTGGGTACAGTTAATAATTAGCTAGAGATGGACTTAGACTATCTATATACACTTGAAAATATGTATAATAAATAAAAATCAAGGTTTTACAAAAACATAAAACAACAGACTTCAAATGGACTGTTTTAGTGACCGTAAACACCACTGAAAAGTCACAGGGAAGCAAAATACGCAATTTTGTTTACTTCAACAATCTATTTTTTTCCCAAAACACCCAGACCTAGGACAAACACTGATGTTCATCACACAAATGTTTGTCCAGCCAGATGTTATTGTTGAGGTTCAACGCAGGGTTCAAGTTACAAATAACAAGCTAGTTGTTACCTGGACATTCCCGTCTCTCCGGTAAGTATTTGCTTCAGCCCATACGAGTCGATTGCCGCTCCATAGTTAGATGGAGGCAGGTTTAAGTCAGTATTGCACTGCAGGCGAGCATAGCTCACCGGGCTTTGGAAAGCTGTGTACTTTACCACAGCCGTGGATTTCACGCCAGGAGATGGACTGCGATCCTTAAATACAACAGAATTTATTCTAGTTTACATACATAGGTTATTATTATTTATATAAGGGAGTTTTAGGGTGAAATTATAAGTTTCGTCATGAGAAAGCTCTAGAAGTTACCTTGGATCGCTTCTGGTCGTTTTCATTTTCGATTTCTTCCATTATTCTCACTTACACGATAGGTCGAGAAACGCAGTGAATATTCTGGAATTTAATAAGAATATTCAAATGAACACGACTTTTAAGAATTTATTTTTATTTACCCTTTTTGAATATTGCGTTCCGATTTATCTGAAAAATGAAAATATAGCCTATACTCGAACTGTTAGGGATGATAATCGCATGGCGATACCGAAAAGGTATTTGATTTTTTTTGTTAATGTCAGTGTCAGTTGGTGTCAGTCCACAAATCTAAGTTAACGTCAGTCGAATCAAAACTTATTCTTCGAATGGTCAATCAAACGCCCATAGACAAACAATCAAAAGACAGACGAAAGCGACGCGGTTCAATGACCGTACGACGCTACGACCGAGACGCGACATAACGCGACGTTTATTGCCAACTTGAGACATTTTACGCTACATATGGCAGTTTTTTATTTTTTATGTAGTACTGATTGATTATACAGCTTGGCAAAAAATAGTAGAATGTAATGGAGGCGCCACTGTGCTGTTTGTATGGCAACCCACTGCAACCGAATAGCGTACCAACCTTGTCTTGATAGATATATGTGTTCTGTGGTCTTGATACTTAGTTGTGTATTTTTGTAGGACTAATTTATTTATAAGGGCCCTAGCTTGACAATGGGACAACATAAGATGTTAAAAAATAATATTTACACTTAAAGCGTAATATATTCAAATCAGCAATATGATGCGTATTATATTATAACATTTTTAACATGTTTATTAGCACCTAAACGGCACCCAAACGAGGGTACATTAATTTTTTTTCTTACATTTTATCCCGCAGATGATTTTCAAAGATGTGCACGCTGAGCATCATTTGTAAATTTAACGCTTTTTCAGATACCATCAAGCACCTACTCGTGATATCGAGTTAGCAACCGTCCGCCGCCATATTTTTCAGAGTTGTCAAATTCTTATGAAGAGTCAGAAAGCAGTGAAAATTTTCTCCATTTTCTTTCTTTCACGAACTAAACTGTGATTTTGCTGATTGCAAATAAAAAGAAGAGGTATGTAAGTTTAGTTATTTAGTTGCGTATCAAATTAAATGCAACGGGAAACAGACGCAAAATCACCGGAGAAAATCGCTATGCCCCGCTTTCCACCAACACCGGTATTACGATGCACCAAAATATCGATCGATACAACAACACGCGACCTAATCGCTATAGTACCTATTTACACTAATCTCAAAGACGCGCTTGTTCCCTCACGAGCCGAGATAGTTTCTTCTACATCACGATACATTGATTATCATCATAGGATCTACTTGCACCATCCTCCTAATTACGCCTTTATTGTCATAGCCGTGGTAATTTCTAGATCATGGCAAACCGAAGACCTCAAGCGAGTGGCAGCGGCGGGCGTCGTATGGATTTTCAGAGGAACGACAACCGTAATAAGAACTTCGGAAGGGCGGGTGTGTCACCGTGGCAAGGCGGCGGCCCTGGCGCGGGGCTGCCGCAGCTTCTACCGCTCGGCGGGGGCTCTACGGAGGCCACGCTCGCGCTCGCCAGCAACATCCTCAACCTCCTCCAGCCCCGACCGAACCCCGTCCCGTCCCTACTCGATATGCCCATCCGACGCGACTTCGTCCCCAATATGGGGAGGTTTGATCGTGGTTTTGTTCCACAACGGGTAAGTGCATAGCATTATTTTGTTAATGTAGAGTAGACTTGTAATAAGCTAACAGTTTTCATTGAGAAATCCATTCTGTGAAATACCACGCTCTTCGATCTAATACTTTTCCTGAGATGAAGTATACATTCTCCAAAGTTCCAGTAAAGTCATGCATGAAAAATTTGTTTTACTTCAGAAAACTACTAGAAATGTATGCTTGATTCTTTACCCACAATTGCTCTGCACTTTTTAAAGTTTGCTTCTAAACATTTCAGTGCTCCGAGGCTTGTAGAGCCCTTTTCTTTTTACCCAACAGTGCTGACGGGTAATGATTTACTAACCGTTCAATCAATTCCCTTTAGATGGGCAATCAGGGTAATTTTCGGCGTACGGGAAATTACAACCGTGCTGGTGAGCGTATCAACAACAATCGTAAACCATTCAAGCCCAATGATGGGCCGCGGCAGTATAACAAGAGCTCCCCGAAAAAGGAGGCCGATTCCAAGGCTAAACCTGTCCAGGAGAGGTAAGGAACCTTTTCCTTCCGGTGTCACACCGCACTTCCGAGGCCACTGAGGCCCCCACGTTCACCGGCCTTCGACCCAATTGGTATTATACTCACTGTCACCCGAGACAGTAATCAAAAACTCTGCAATAGTCTTCTTTGTGAGACTGACTAAAAGTCTTCTCAATGGATGGAATGCTCCATGATTTTGTTGCTCCGAGATGGAGTGGAAGACTGTGAAATGCAGTTTCCGTTTTAACCTACTTCTAAAAGGAGGTTTTGTGATGTCCACATTTATTTAGATTAGGACAAGTAAGTCATAGTGTTTGAATTCAACAGCCTGGTCTCTTCCTCACTAAACTAGTTAAATTTTTATAATCTGTGTGGTTTTAAAAAAAACAAACCACATTAAATTCATTTACTTTTGTAAATTTATACTTGACCAATTCATGGTTCGGGTGTAGCAAACGGGCACTGAGGCAAAATGACGGAAGAGATTTTTGATAAAAAATTTGCCTCTCTATTAACTCCTACTTTTTATGGTACCATCAGAGAGGGAGTTGCATAAGGTTAAACTTTAGTTCAGGGCATTAACCTCTAAGGTAACGGCCGCCTAGCTAGAGGTCAAAATCAACCAGAAAAGCTGGGTGACAGTAAGTAGGTTAGGGTGTTTTTTTTTTTGCGTCTAGCCTTATGACAATAAAAATTCTAAATCTTATCTTACTTAGCCCCATTTGCGACACCAATTAATTATTTACATTACAAATCTCAATACAGTCAATAAAAAAAACATATTTTCATCAAAAACCACCCAGACCAGGCTGTTTCCTCCCCCAACATTCAAATACACTAACACGCTAGTATGAACAGTGAACCAGCAGAACCAGTAACTGAAGAGCCCCCAGCGGAAGTAAAAGATGAGAAAAAGGAGGCCCCGAAGACCCGGTACGATGACCTCAGCCCTCAACTGCTGAAATGCCACATCTGTAACAAGAGTATGTGGGACGGCCGCTCCTTCGAGAACCATCTAAGCGGACGTGCGCATGCGATCATGATGCAGAAGACTGCCGAGAGTTACGCGCTCAATGCTGATACTATGCGCCAGGAGTTCAAGGTGAGAACTTAAAATATTCATGAAAGAATTTTGCTTGTTAACACATTAAGCCCGTCACACACGTAGCTATAATATATATTAAGGCTAATCCTCTAGGCAAATTTCCATACAAAATGTTTCGGACAAATATTCAAAAAGTACGCCGTATTATAGTAATTTCTTCACACTATTCGTTTCGTCAATGGTTTCGAGTAAGGTTTCATACTTTAATATAGATTTTATACGTGTTTTAAAATTAACACTACTAATTTAAAAACACGTATAAAATCTAAATTAAAGTATGAAACCTTACTAATTTTTGTTTACACAATCGGAAAACATAGACATTAGGTTTTTAAAAAAATTATCAAAATTACGGATTTTTATAGCTAAATAGTAGGTACTTTTTCGTAGACTTTCGCGATTATCACACATAGTTATTTGATTATAACGGGTATTTATCGCGCTCACCTCGTATGTTTTTGTGTCACGGGTTATAAATACCCGTTATAATGAAATAACCAAATAGTAAGTGGTTAATAATTTTTTGTTGACCAAACCTATTCAGTAGGGTATCAAAATAAAGGTATTTTAAAGCAGATTACAAATATGTGTAGGTATAAGTTTTATGTTTACATTTAATTTGTAATAATGAATTTACAACGAATGTATAATTCTTTCGCAGTCAGGTTTTCAGTTTTTTTAAACTTTAAGCTTGTTATCTATCTGTCTAATAAATGATTTATGTTATGATAGATCCGCGAGATGAAGCGGGCCCGCAAATCCGGTCAACAGGCGCCCAGAGACTTCTACTGCGCTATGTGTGATATGTATGCCGGAGACGGCGCAGTGCACAGGTAAACAAACATTTACATACCTATAGTAATATTGAGGACAAGGATGGTCGAGTGGCAAGTGTGTTGGCCTGCCATGCCGGTGTCGCGGGTTCGATTTCCGCTTCAGGATAAACATTTGTGTGTGTCGTGAGGTCTGGGTGTTTACTATGTATGTTTTTAGAAAAAAAAGGAAATGAGATCAGTTATTTGGTTTTCATGGTACACGCTTGCTAAGTTTGTGGCTAGATGGCGTTGTGTGAAATGTCCAAACATTATTATTATTTATAATTCTTCAAAGCCTACCTTCCACGCCTTCCACGGTGCGTGAATTAGTGGATAGACACGTATCGTTAATGGTAGTTTCGTTAGGAGCTTACCTCGTAGGTCCAAGTGGCGAGTGCAACTGACAACGGTCACAGTGTCATATACGCAACAAATCGATAATACTAACAATCCTTCTGGTTCCAAAAGTACCAAACTACTGTAATAACTAGATAGATAGATAGATGAACACTTTATTGCACACCAAGAAGAACAAAACAGAGTAAAACAATAGAACAAGAAAACAAAAGCCTTAAGGTAGGTAGTACAAGGGGCGGCCTTATCGCTGTAAGCGATCTCTTCCAGGCAACCCGGCAAGGAAAGAATATAATTGGAGATGAGATAGACGGCGCACACTTAGTAAGTTACAAGGTTTTTAAATTAAAAATTCGACTACTTAGATACTAGTTTTATCTTTTTATAAAATAAACTAATACATACCTTTTATAATATATATATATTTATATATATGTATAATATGATACGGATAAAAAATAAATA
This sequence comes from Lobophora halterata, assembly GCA_932526365.1. Lineage (NCBI taxonomy): Eukaryota > Metazoa > Arthropoda > Insecta > Lepidoptera > Geometridae > Lobophora > Lobophora halterata. The sequence continues at coordinate 1,693,214 of OW052023.1, read as the reverse complement.
AAACATCGACATGATAATATTTAATCAGATACAAATGACAGATAGTGCAGCTTCAGTTTGTCTTTGAAAGAGTATAGTGATGATGACTACTACTAGTAACATTATCCAGGACTACAGTGGGTCACCGCAAGCTGAAGAAGTTCCTCCATCCAACATGTACGGCGTGCCACAAGGAGATGCCGACCAGGATCGAGCTGGACGAGCACAGGCTGACGGCGGAGCATCTCCGGAACATGCAGGACAAGCAGGAGGACGTCACCAAGCCCAAGCCGGAGGGTGAGTCAGCTATCAATCTCAAGCTGTGGACCAGTTTCAACTAAGCGTTCGTGTGGCCTGCGTTCCTGTTAAGCTGACGTTGGTCGAGTGTACGAATATACATGGCGTGTGCTGCTATGTGGCACCGCAATGCGACGCCGATGCAGCGGCGGATTCGTTTGACGACACAGATGGTCGAATGGCAAGTGAATTAGACTGCCACGCCCGGTGTCGCGGGTTCGATTCCCGCTTCAGGACAAACCTTTGTGCGATGAACATCGGTGTTTGTCCTGGTCTGTCCGAGTCTAGGTGTATTCTATGTATGTATTTACGAAAAATATATGTATATAAGTATTCTATCAGCCATCTGGTTCCCAAAGTACAAGCTCCGCTTAATTTGGGGCTAGATGTCGTTATGTGAAATGTCCCAAATATGTATTTATTTATTCACGCCATGACGGTGCGTGCTACTGTGGACGTCAAAGGCAGGCCTTAGTGGTCCAGTCGGCGGCAGCACCTCTAAACCAGTCAAATCAAATCAAATTATACATATTTTTCAACAGACACATCTAGGTCTAAAACGTTACATACATAGCAGGTGATATCTATATATATTTAACCTAGCGGGGTCGGTTTTGTTATATACTCCGAACTAGTTTAGACAACTAATCTCGGAGCGTATAACTAGCCGCCTCGCAAGGTGTGCTGTTTTTACAGATTTGTGCACTTCAGTGTGTGTACTGTAGCAGGTATTAGTACTGTGCCTAAGTTATGAGTATGTGTGTTTGTTGTGCAGTGTTTATATTATTTTACAGTATAGGTATGACCTTAAGTACCTATATATAAGAATATATTCTTCAGCTTCAGCAACCAGTGGTGGTTCTAAGCTGCAGTGGTTTAGTCATGGCCTAACGATTGCTGTTTCTGTCAGCAGTGATGATGATCTCCACGCTGTGTATGGAGCAATCGTTCCTGCGCGACGACCGACAGCGCAGGCGTCGCGGCGCCAGGGACAAGAACTCTGAAGCACAAAATGCGACTGACAATGTGGTGAGTAAAGCGTCTAATGCGTCTAAAATTCATAAGTTGAGCTATTATAATTTTTATTTTGTTTAAGTATTTATTGGCCCACTGCAGCACTGGACAGAAAATTGTGGAAGAAAGGTAGGGAGGCCTTTGCCCTGCAGTGGGACAGTACAGGCTAGTAATAAATAATAATAATAATAAATTAAGTATTTATTTATTTACTTAATCTTAGTTTCATCCATCTTTTTTTATCTTCATTTGTACTTAGGTTAAGTTTTTAGAAGTATTTTTATTTTAGCTGTTGTCTGTATATTTTTGAGTGTTATAACTAATGTGAATTATGTGTGCTGTTAGCATTTGCCGTAATAAATAAATAATTTAAAAAAAAATGCGAAATTTCGCTACGATAGATTCGATAGATTTATGTTTGCTCAATCACGCCATAACTATAAAACCAATTGATCTAAAATACGGTATAAGTATAGATGGAAAATAGTTATTTGTTGAGCAAAGTTTTTTTTTGTTATGAGTGCAGGTTTTAAATCACGAACTAGCGAAGTAGGCATCAGATAGCAAGGTAAGGGCCTCATCCACTCGGCCACCACGTCCTCAGAGGAGGCCGGATAGGTGAAAACATATAAATAACTTTCTATCCTGATACAATGCAAGTGAAACCGCTAACTGTATCTCACAAATGACATCCCCAGGAGGATGGTATCAAGAAAGAGCCCGGCACTGAGGTTGAAACACAAGCGCCACCCAAGCCTATAGACAAGGAAGACACGATCCTGGACTACCAGGAGGGAGAGGATCTCAGCCACGTCACCGACGACATGATACCTGTCTACAGGTATAGTTGTGTCTACAACTCTATAGTACTCTACAGATATATGTAGTTGTTGTCTTAATTTATAGGAACCTATAGTTATTCTCTACAACTTTATAGGTATAGTTGATGTCTACAACTCTACAGGTATAGTTGATGTCTACAACTCTGCAGGTATAGGTGCTGTTTTAAGGCAACCTGTAACAATTAAAAAGTTAATCACCGCAAAAAAAAAACGCATAATCAGTTGCCGTGACTGAATACAATTTTTAAAATAAAAACTTGAAAAAAATATTTCGAAATTTTGTCAAAATACCGTTGATAAAAATTGGATAACTGTTACCATTAGTCGTTTTCTTGGGGATTCGCGTCAGGCGTCATTGATAATAATTTAAGTTTTATTCATCGTTTGTCAAACCTGGGTACCTAGCTCGAGCCCGTTCGCCGCAGCTCGGCTCGTACTCGGTTACTCGCACATGTTGTAGAAATCCAAAATTCCGACTGCACAGGTACGTAGTACTCCGTCTGCATTGCCCATTTAATTATTTTTTTTGTAAATAAAATTGTGATGTATGCAGTACGGATGCATTCTTCCCATCCTCACGTACGGTGCCCAGACTTGGTCTTTGACTAATCATCAGAAGTCCGCTCTTGGGGTATGCCAGCGAGCCATGGAGCGCAGTATCCTAGGAATAAAGCTGTCAGACCGCATGCGGAACAGCATACTGCGCTCCAAAACACAAATTGCTGATGTTGGTCAGAAAGCCGCCAGCCTCAAGTGGGACTGGGCCGGACACGTTTGTCGCATGTCCAGCGACTTGTGGGCAAAAACCACTACGGAGTGGAGCCCACCAAACGCGAAGCGACGACGTGGAAGGCCCAGAAGGAGATGGCGGGACGAGTTGGACGGATACCTGCCAACATGGACCAGCGACGCCCTTGGCCGCAAGGAGTGGAAGGAGAGGAGGGAGGCCTTTGCCCTGCAGTGGGACACAGATGGCTGAATAATAATAATAATAATAAATGCAGTACGGAGCGCGGCGTGGGCGCGTCGTTCCTGGCGGAGTACAAGTGCGTGCAGTGCAAGCTGTGCAACAAGCTGCTGGACAGCGAGCAGACGGCGCAAGTGCACCTGCGCACCTGGAAGCACCACCAGCTGTTCGTGCGCTCGCTGCAGACCACGCAACAGGTCTGTATAGTAACACAACAGGTTTGTAGGTTGATGATGCAACCTTCTTATTCTTATTCTGAGTAGGGGGTACAGCGGTCTGCACTGGCGTCCCGTTGAAGGGTGCATTGTGCATTGCCCCCCGAAATTGTACATTGCCCCCCGAAATTGTGCATTGCCCCCCGAAATGCAACCTATAGAAGGGGGAGTTTTGGCGGGAACATGAAAATGTCGCCTTCGCAGCATTAAATTATTTGACAAAACTTGTATTACATTGAGTGTTTATGTGTAAAAACGGTGGTTTCTTTTATCCATTAACTGCTCGTGAACGTGTATGAGTGTTGGTGAATAGTGTAATGCTGTAAAACGTGACTTTTCGTGCTGCCTCCATAACTCCATAGAAGCTTCTAGTAAAGTAGCAACCACCACTACTTTACAGGGGCATGACTTGACTTAATGACTCTGTCTGATGACTTTACACATAATCTCTCCAATTACTTGACACTGGCTATATACCTATGTGGAGCCAAAACCAAGGAACGTAAAGTTCTTCGCCAAAAAAAAACCTATAGCAGTCCACTGCTGGACGCATTTCTCTCCCAAAGCGAGCTAGGCGATATTATAAGTTTTTATTATTGTCCAATGTAAAAAAAATATGTTATCCATATAACCTTTAAAATTCCATTAGCAGCATGAAGAGGCCGCCGCTGTCGAGAGCGCCGCCAACGCCAAGCGGCCCATCAACTCCGAGGATGACGGCAACTGGAAGCGACGCCGAGCCAACACCGACCACGACGACGACGACGCCGAGAACGGACACGACGCCGAGGTCAAGGGTGAGTGCGACCCTCCACACATACTAGCTAATGTCAGTAAAGCATTTGGTCAACCCTGAGAACGACGGCAACTGGAAGCGACGCCGAGCCAACACCGACCACGACGACGACGACGCCGAGAACGGACACGACGCCGAGGTCAAGAGTGAGTGCGACCCTCAAACACAAAAAAACATACTAACTGACTTCGATTGGACTGTTCTAGTGACAGTAAACACCACTGTATAGTCACAGGGAATACAAACACAAAATACGCAATTTCGTTTACTTGGACGACATATTATTTCAGTTACTTTGATATAAAAATTAAACTACTGCACCGATTTTGATAAAATTTCTATGGAAGAATATAACAATTTTTCAAATCGTTTTATAAACATCAAAGTTCTGAGGTATGAAACATAATAAAAAAAACAACCGAAGAGATTACCTCCTTTTTGAAATCGGTTGAAAAGATACGATCTCCATTGCATGTAGTGTTAGAAAGAATGTGTAGAAAGAAATCACTTGAGATAATTGATTGATTCAGGCGTTACTTTGCGGAAATCCATAAATATCAACAAATTATATAAATATATTTAGTAATAAATCCGCTTGATTTCTAAACAAAGTACTCTCGTTTCGAACTTCGGCGAGTCCACACCTCCTGATGATGCCTAGTGTAGAGGCGAAACACGTGTCGTATATTTAAACTTTATAAATAAAAATAAATAAATAATAAATAATTTTATATAAATTTATATAATTTGTTGATAGAAATCACTTATTTTAAGAAGAAGCTTTCTGAACTGCTGGCAAGGAGAGCATAGTATAGTATAAATTAATATATATTTTGGACATAGAATTGAAATGAATAAAACTGATCCTTATAGTTAGCTATGTAAATATCCAATAATTTAGCTATTGGTAGCAGCTTATTCATTGTAGTTAGTTAATTTGGACCTAGTACTTAAAACATTAGCACGGCCGAAAGGTGGAATATAGTGATTCAAAGTTATACAAGTTTATACAACCAACAAATGTAGCCACCTATATTCATGCAAATAAATGTATCATATATATATATTTCATTTCATTTATATTTAGTACTTATTAATTTAATGTTTAGGAAAATAAATAAATTTTCGCATGCCCCAGTGGTAGAAGTAAGCTGGCAACACCATTTTTTGTATAAGATCCTTTTATGAACAGTCTGCTCTGTAATTGTCTTTACACCCAGCTTACGCCGGTTTTCTCCTGTGATTAAACCACTCACACATACACATCATATTTGTGTGTGAATAAACTACTGATGTGATTAAACCACTTACGATATACCCCTAATATAAACCACAAGTAGTTTAATCATAAAAGAACATCGGCGTAAGCTGGGTGTAATGACAATTACAGAGCCGACTGTACCCTTATTTAATGCAAATAAAGATTGATTGATTGTTAATTCCTCCGTGGTGTTACAGCTGAGCCTCAAGACGCGGTGATGCAGCCGGATGACGGCGGGCAGAGCGTGGCCGAGCCGGATCCGGATGTGGAAATGCCGGCGCAGGAGGAACTGGAGGACTGGGGGCCGGCGGGCGACGACACCACACACGAGGACAATGGTAAGGATAAGGGCAATGAACGGGGTGGGAAGAGGTCGAGCGCCATCTGCGCTCACCGAGAGTCCGGTGACGCAGTAACAGCCATCTGCGGATAACAGCATTAAACGTCAATCCGATAAAAACAACAAAAAGGGGTGGAAAGAATACCAGACGGGCAATAAACCTGGTTAGAATGTGTATACGAGTGCTGTATTAAACCCATGTAGGATAAATATACGAAGCAAGCTAGGGGGCAATGAACCTGGGTGGGAAATGTATGCGAGAGGGGCAATAGCTATGTCCACACTATGCACTTTCATCTTCAACTTTCGTCTTCATCTTTCTATTCAACTTTCGTTTGTCGCTTTCAATAATTGAATGCGTTAACGAACGCAACGCCAATATAGTCATTTAGTTCAGTCGTAGTTTGTCAGCTTGCGGAAACATGTGCGACGACAACATTTTACATTGACTCCTTAACCCTGTGGCCAACCACAGATCAAGCCCATTCCTATGCCATTAGTTAGTGACTGATAAGTGACGAACAATGGTCTGACTCCCAGGATTTGTGACAGCCCCGTTCCTGAGATATCAGCGAAAATACCTGGCCCACGGTTCTGGATCCAGAACCCTGTGGCCAAGTACTTTTGCAAATAATACACAAACCACTGCATCTTATGGCCCCAGATTTTTAATTTGCGTTAGAAACGCCAGTCACTAAGCCCTAGACAAAAAACTAACTTCCTAGACCCAAGAATACCGAAGTTAAAAAAGTCCGGTCTAACATTTTGAGGATATAAAAATAACCTCAAAATGTTAGACCAGCTACCCGAAAGAAAAATGCTAGGAGGCTGATTACTATGCCGAACCTTAGTGACTCATTTGTGACTAACAATGAACTGAGTCCCGGAATTCGTGACAGCCTAGTTGCAGAGATATAAGCGAAAATATTTGGCCACAGGGTTCTGGTCCAGAACCCTGTGGCCAGGGCTTTTCGCTAATTTCTCAAAAACCGCTGCATATTATATGCTTTAAAAACGCCAGTCACTAAACCCTAGACCTAAAATTAGCTTCCTAGGTTGTTTAATAATAAATCCTAGAAACATGTTTTGAGGTTATAATTTATTAACAGAGTGACCATATATTTTGCTTCATTGAGACTTTCCTTGTTTTGTGTTACGTAACATAACGTATTGTTGCTTAACGTAAATGCTATAATTACCTATTGTCTATTCCATTCTCATCCTAGCCTAGACTATTGTAGAAGACTACTGTTTTAGGCAGGTAAGCAGAGACGGATTATCCTTAAGGCAAACTATTAAAATTATTGTGGTGTGTTTTTATCTACGCAATAGAGCTCAATCATAAAGGCGGTCAATAATAAAGTGGAGCTGCAATAATAATAATCCCACATTGAAGCTGCGTTTAAGACAAAATCACAATAAAGTTCGAAAATAAAGCACGCATCCGGAGTATAAAATCTACACTCATGGTCTACAATATAAAATGAACACAAAATCTACACTCCATGGTCTACACAAGCTCCAAGTTACTATTGTACAGCAGTTTCCGCAAAAATATACTTCAGTTCAAGCAAAGTTTAAGGTAAATTGGCAGTTCTAATTTATGACAATAGCCGTCCCGACTCATATATTAAGAAAAATTAGAAAGAGTCGTTATTTTTCAGTATTTTTAGTACTTTTAAGCTTTTATTGCGTGCTAATTCAAAGTATTATATTCACATGATATCCACAGGAAGGTTTATTACAGAATTTTCGAATCAAGCAAAAGGGCAGTGTAATGGAAAATAAATGTATTATATATATATATTAAGATTGTAAACAAAACAAGACTGATATACCCTATGTATATAATAAGGACTGAATCAAACTTTAAATGTAAGTATTACAAGTCTAGCTGATTGGACTAAAGTAGGTACATAGAAGTATAATAATAAGTATATTTTCAGCATTCCTTCTACGGAAAGAAGCAGCAGCTAGATCATCGTGAGCACTAGCGGCAATCCAGAGCAAAATATTATATTTTAGTTTTACTTCCAAGATAGTGAAGAGGCATGCATATTTAGACTGAAAGATCTCTACATAGGTACTTGCCTGCCTAAAACAATATTCTAGGATATGAATGCCATAGACAATAGGTAACTATAGCATTACGTAGCGTAACGCAAAACAAGGAAAGTCTCAATGAAGCAAAATATATGATCACTCTGTTAATAAATTATAACCTCAAAACATGTTTCTAGGATTTATTATTAAACAACCTAGGAAGCTAATTTTAGGTCTAGGGTTTAGTGACTGGCGTTTTTAAAGCATATACAAAAAATGGAGTCATAATATGCAGCGGTTTTTGAGAAATTAGCGAAAAGCCCTGGCCACAGGGTTCTGGACCAGAACCCTGTGGCCAAATATTTTCGCTTATATCTCTGCAACTAGGCTGTCACGAATTCCGGGACTCAGTTCATTGTTAGTCACAAATGAGTCACTAAGGTTCGGCATAGTAATCAGCCTCCTAGCATTTTTCTTTCGGGTAGCTGGTCTAACATTTTGAGGTTATTTTTATAACCTCAAAATGTTAGACCGGACTTTTTTAACTTCGGTATTCTTGGGTCTAGGAAGTTAGTTTTTTGTCTAGGGCTTAGTGACTGGCGTTTCTAACGCAAATTAAAAATCTGGGGCCATAAGATGCAGTGGTTTGTGTATTATTTGCAAAAGTACTTGGCCACAGGGTTCTGGATCCAGAACCGTGGGCCAGGTATTTTCGCTGATATCTCAGGAACGGGGCTGTCACAAATCCTGGTAGTCAGACCATTGTTCGTCACTTATTAGTCACTAACTAATGGCATAGGAATGGGCTTGATCTGTGGTTGGCCACAGGGTTAAGGACTCAATCATTTTACTTAGTGGAATATGTGCTGCTTACTTGGTCATAAGACATTTCAGAAAAAAAAGAAGCAAGCGAAATCGTTCCTCTTTACTTTATTTGTATAAAGTTTGTTATTTGGATCCCAGAGCTGTGGAAAGTTTCGGTAATCTTCAATAAAATTCAATGTAATTTCGTCTGCCATCTTGTTGTTGAACGCTTTGTGGAACAGAAATCCATCCGACGCGGAATGACGTGTATCACAGCGCGCGCTACGCTTTCAACTGTCATTGCGCATGCGTCAAGGGCATGCCCGACTTGCGTTGTTGACTGCGCTATGACGCATGCCCTTGATGAACAAAAAAGGGCACAGTGTGGACATAGCTAATGGACGTAGGTGGGAAGTGTATTCGAGTGGTGCAATACAGTGTCCAGAGTCCTGGTATGAATGAACTGTGTACTCATTCCTTGTTATTGTCCACCTAGCCAGCCATGCTCCACAAAGTGACGGAGCCGAGTTTCTAACCGAGGCGTTTTTCACGGAAATCGACTCGGTCTTGGCAGGTACACATAGATTTGATATTGTAACAAGATGACGAAGATAAGAGAACGTTACTTTATAATGTAGATATTATTAATTGAAGAATTGATTATTATAAAGTTTTTTTTGTAGTTTCCTCAGATATTTTCTGTGTTGTTCATTTTTGTTTGTTTGTTGAAGAATCAATTTTTCTATAGCTTTTTCATAATATAGGTACTGTTTCCACAGAACCGGAGCCCGAAGTCCCGGAACCCGAGCCGGTGTCGGAGCCCGCCCCCGCCCCCTCGCCCGCCCCGCCGCTCGCAACCGCCTCCCCGCGCGGGACGGCGCGTCGCGGCCGCGGCCGGGGAAGGGGGCGTCAGTAGACCACATACTACTCGGGCGAATGAACATTCCACCTGCTGCCACTCTCGCTCGGCACTTGCTGCGTCCCCCGCCCCCCGCGCGGCGCCCTCATTGTTTGTTCTTCCTCTAATTGCGAAGCCTTATCATTACCAAGTATTGCAGGACCTCTTCTCTATCAAGATTATCCAATTCCACGCTGTACTTTGCACAAACGTCATTCGAGCCAGGTGTCATGTTCATTCGCCCAAGTTCATACTTTATTGTCCACTTGCACCGATCGTTCTTGGTAGACCTTCGCGTTTACTGTTATTTGACTGTAACGGGTATTTATCGCCGTTCTTGCAAAGTAAAAAGTAAAGTACCTGAGTAAACCACTAAGTTCAAAAGCATTTGATTTGCTTGGAAGATCTTTGTCTACTTGAACCAAAATGACAAAAGTCCTGCTAGGAAGATCTTATCGGACTATACTCAGACCGTTAGGATCTTTCTAGCGGTTAAAGTAATTGCTTAGGAACTTTGACAGATGCAAGTGGGCATAAGTTAGTGTCGCTCGTGCCCGCCACGTTCACGCTCTGTGTGAGTTGCGCATTAAGTTGAGCCAGTCTTTTAGGAATATCATGAATGTATATTATTCCACGCAATTTGCATGTTATATTTTAAAATTATATCAATCTTTATGAATAAATCGTTTTGAGTATACATTTGACGCCTTATATCCTGCGGTCGGAGCGTCAAAATATATATCTTGTGAATTTAATAAATTGAACATTTGATTTGAAAATTCATAAAATGATTGATATAATATTAAAAGACTATACTCATACTCATTCATGAGTGAGGATTTTTGTACCAGATAAGTATGGAGCTATTTTATTTTAATTATTCTAATTCTAATCATTATCAAGTAGTTTAAAGATTTAGCACTAACGGTCCGTTTCCTTTTCGTGTGTTGCCTCAAAATCTTCCAAATGCCAATAAAACATGGTTGGTAAAACTAATATACCTTTATCAATGGCATACCATATGAACCAAATATGGGGCCTTATCTTCGAAATATTGAAGTCGAAATTTAGTGATTAAGATTAGTAGTTTAGGTATAATTATGAAAATAATGCATATTATGTATGGGTCGCGCGACCCGTTCGCGGTCGCCAACATCTGAAGACCACCATAACTAGAACTAGGTTATCTATCCAGTGATGGTGATCAGTATCACCATTTTGAAATTTAGCTTAAAAAATGTTTGTCAAGCGTGTAGTTTAGTTACTAAGAAACGAAGAAATTATACACCTAGTGTAATAACCCAAGTAAGTTTTTGCTGTGCCTCTTCAGGGTAGCTATAATAATTGTGTTCAAGACTCGAATGATGCTTATTTCACATAAGTACCTAGATAAATGATTACTGTATTGAAATGACGAATCATTTGTTATGGTGATAAACAAAATTTGGTGATTGGTGATTGAATCAGTGCATTGATCCAAGTGTGGACCTAAAGTGGCGATGACACACGGCATTTTTACTCACTACAAGCAGTGTCATCGTCTTTTTTACTTGTTGACAATCCTTCCCAAAAGTTAACACCCTCACACACACGCTAGCGTTTAAACTCGCCAACAATCAGCTTTTAAAAAAAGTTGTGTGTCACCGACGCTTTACCTATGATTTTAGGAACTTTTTATTTTATTATAGAAAGATAATTAATAATAGGAATTTCATTGGAATCTAGTAGGTATATATGTTTAGGTTTTATGAGTTATCATAATTATATGTCCTCATACCTACAGCGTGTCTATAAATTCAACGATAAGCGGGTAGGTAGTGGATGGTGCGCCTGGTCGTGACTAATCGAGAAACAATAAGAAAAAAAAAAATAACTTTTTTTTTATCACAGTACAATTTATGAAATCCTTCGGAAATTGACACCCGTAAGGATAATTTTAACTACCATGACCTCATTTCTTCAAATAATACTGAATTGTTTTTTGTTTCGGCAACCTAAATAGTACTGTTATTCACCATAAAAATACCAGAATGCCAGAGGTTTTTTATAATGTAATAAAAAAAAAGTTCCTTTTTTTTCTTATTGTTTCTTGAGTAGTCACGACCAGGCCCACCATCTGCTACCCGCTTATCGTTGAATTTAGGGACACCCTGTATAAAGTTTATTTTGTTTCATGAGTCTTATCTAGAATGGTTTATAATATAATAATATACTAAGGTCATAACATCAAATCCTTGAATAAAGTTGCTGAAGAAACAATTTTGTTAATTTCTACAGCTTTTGGAAATGACCTACTTCTCCAGAATATTCTATGAATGTAACTTACCTATTTGTAGGTATAAAGTTATTAATAAAATTATACTGTGTTCTAATTCATGTTTATTGTAATTAATTTTCTATCAATAAATGTAAGATTCAAATTCAACAATGTTTTTATTTTACATAGCCCTTGCCTGTATACTTTTTATTCTCCTGGCTATATACTTATTAGTTATTCTGCAGCCAATCAAAGCACAGACTTAAGATAGGTACTAATGAAAGTGATGAAGTCGGTAGTTTGTTATCTATCTAAGCAACGGATGAACTTAGGAAAGGAAACTAACCTAATGCCTTGATCACACGTACGGAGTACTTCTTATTCTTATTCTGAGTAGGGGGTACAGCGGTCTGCACTGGCGTCCCGTTGAAGGGTGCATTGTGCATTGCCCCCCGAAAAATTTATTAACCCTGTCCCAGCCATCCCAGCTCCTTGAAATAACGGAGCAGGATGCTGGGTTGTTGACAGCACCGTTCCAGTAAAGTGCTGGCCGACACATTTGGTGGAGAGGAGTCTAGCAGCCTACGTAAGCCTGTCCTAACCCTACTCTCCTCTGTAGCCTGACAGTGGATGATCACATGCTCCACAGTCTCTTGATTTTGTAAGCAGCCTCTACAGATGTCGATGTTTGTAGCTACGGAGTACTCATTACGTATGAACTAAAGCGCCAAGTGCTCGGCTGAGCGAGTGATGTAAGCTTTTACTGTCTCGGCCGAGTACTCTGTAGGTACATGTGATCTAGGCATAATTATGTTCATACATTGAACCTTTCACTTAAACATCATTAGCCACAGGGATAAGGAGATGTTCTTCTTTTTGTGTCATTCGTTTTTTCGAACCAGTACCAGTGTGGTGCAAGCCTAGATCTGTGGGTGAAAGGATTTCAAGTACACCTCAGGCTCCTTTCATGCACTGCACACACGAGTTGTTAAAATAGTTGTAATATAATGTCGACTTATTCTTTTAACTTGAAGACACCACCAAAAATATCACCCAAATCCAACATGACCCATGATGTATCCCCTTCAGCCACTTTGGTAACTCTGAAGTCAAATTAATTGTTTTTCAGTGGAAATTGTCTTCTAGGAGGTACAAAAATAACCTCTGCTGGTCTGGATAGGTCCAGGGGGGTGGTAGCTAAGCCTATTTATTAGGACTGTGCACACTGATGGTAGGTAGGTAACAGTACCCACGAACTATAAAACTATGAATAAAACAAGCCTTTTAAAAACAAAAAAAACTTAGGTATATTCTATTTGAGTAACTTAACTATGCACTTATTTCATGAGGGTAAATATTTTATTTTTCTAGTCTCTATCGTTTCTTTTTCATTAAACTGCGGAGCAGTTGAGTATCACAAATTTGGGTCTTCTGCCGTTTTTTGTGCTTTTCCACTGGCTTATTCTTCTTTGATTTTGGAGTTTCAACAAGCGTCTTTACCTTCTTCACTACTTTTTTGGACAATTCATTCAGAATTATTTCTTCTGTTGTGATTTTCTTTACAAGTGGACTTTCAGCCACTTTTCGAAGCAATACTTCCTTCTGAAAAGTAACCTTCTTGTCGGCATTTAGCTTTTTTTTTATAACTTTGTTGGTTGAGGCACCGCTGGTGCTGGATGCATTCTGTTTCTTAGCTAGTTTGTTGAGTGCTTTGAGCTTGTTTTTACCGAATTTCACCATGTTTCATGAACGGTTAATTCAATATTTCAAGAAAAATCATTAATTTTACACAAACAAAACCTTCGCAAAACAGAAACAAACACCACGTTTAGATCAACGTATAATTGACAATGACAATGACAACGTGCAAAATGGTGCTACAAAAGTTGCGTTCACGAATATAAAATTATGTGCGTTCGTTATTTTAACACGATCCGAACACTAGATTAGAACAAGGTGTGCGTGCTGGAGATACTAGATAGAACGAGCGTGAACAACCTGCTAGGTAAGTTTTCGACAGTGGCGGATCCAGCTTTCTTCCACTACCCCGGGGTCATGGTAAAATTTTGGAGCGCGCCGGGAGGTGCAAAGGAACGACGGTATTGATACCTACCTATATAACGAAGTTTATTTTGCGTTTCTTCTTTGCAAATAAATCAATCACTTCGTTTATCGTTAATGAAATTTCGGCATATACAGGGAGCCAAAATCACCCAATAGAACAAACCTGATCATGGCGAGCGGAGCGAGCCGCAAATTTTTACGCCATTTGTTTAGTCCTGAAAATCACTATTTCAGGACCAATGGAATTTCGTTAATGGAATTTCGGCATGAACAGGGCCAAAATTACCTAACAGAATAAACGTGATTGCGACGAGTGCAGCCAGCCGAGAAAATTCAGGGTATTGGTTTATTGAGGAAAATCGCTATATTAGGACCTGAAATTACGCCAATAGTTTAGTCCTAAAAATTACTGTATAAGGACTTAAACACGCAATAGTAACAATGTGAACGCAGCGAGCCGCAAAATTATCAGTGTTTTAATTTACTACTTTATTAGGAACCCAAAACTTCAATTTTTCACTTTTCTGTAGAAATCACTATATTTGGACCCAAAATAACTAGTAAAAGAAACCTGTTCGCGGCGAGCGAAGCGAGCCGCAAATTTTCACGCCAATAGTTTAGTCCTGAAAGTTACTCTATCAGGACCCTTAAACACGCAATAGACTAAATGTGAACGCGGCAAGCGCAGCAAGCCGAAAAATCTTCAGGGTTTTAATTTGCTGGCGAAAATTGTTTTATCAGGACCCAAAACACTTAACTAAAACCTAATAAAACATAACATCTGATCGTTTACTAAATTTTTTTTTATCCTCTAACTTAAATCCTTCTGAAAATTACTGTATTGACACTCAGATAGGCCTGATAAAATAAATCAGATTGCTAGCCAGAAATTTTACAGGACTTTAGTTTAATTAAGACTTTGAGAAAAAAACACGTCTTTATCTTGAGAAAACACGAGCAACTGCCAAACTATTTTGAAAACGGTCAAGTACGAGTTCTAAAAATCTCTCACGGGGTGGGTCATGACCCCTATGACCCCCCCCTGGATCCGCCACTGGTTTTCGATGATTCGGCCAGTCTGTTCCAATATTCGACATTTGTCTGTTCGGAACAGAATGGAAGTCGCAATTTTTTAACCACTTAACAAGACTTGCGCGGGGTTGCGCTGAATCATATTTTTCTAAATTGAGTGGATCCTTAACACAAATTTTCGGAAAAAGTGTAATTTAGTTTGGTTGGTTAAGTGTTGAGTACGAACGATCTTATGAGTTTTGACATGTATTAAATAAAACTGAAGTTTCCAATAAGTTATTTATTGTCATATTGTCTCTCTAAGACATCGCAGAACGCTTAACAGAAACATCGACACATGCAACGTTGTACACTCATTATTTACTTACGATATTTTTGTCACAGTCATTGGAGCAAGATAAGCATTAATGAAACTAGAATACTCACCAAATTAAAAAAGTTATCTACTCTTTAAAATTGTTCAACCTCTGATATACATAATCATTGTACTAACATAATCTAGGATTCAAAACTAGGTACCTACTTAATAAATATGAACAAATAAATGCCGTTAGTAATTATTATGCAAGAGTTTGAATTGATAGAAACCCAAAAATATTGTCTTATTATGGATTCTTACTATTCTACCTAAATAAGACTGGAATGTTTTGTATGAATCAATTAAAGTTACTTTACAAACTTACGTACCTATCTAGATACTTATTTAAAAATATAAAAAATGATGAATTACTCATTACTCAAATGAGTAAAAAAATATTTTACACTTAACAATAATATAGCTGCAGATGAAACAAATTATTTCATTGTTAATAAGCTTAAGTTTTTACATTTAAAACACAAGCATTTTTTTTGTTCATATTAAACAACAATGCCATCGAAACAGTCATGTAGAGCCCCTACACATTAATACAAAAGCTACATGCATGTCAAATACTTATCTATTGGCTAGTTAGGGTATAAATAGAAATGGTTGTGAAGTTTTAAAATTGTATGGTTTAATATTTTTACTTATTGTCCATTGTAGAAATGACTTAAATTTAGTAATTTCTACCTAAAATTAAAAACCTTTTTAAAATTGTTTAATAATAGGTACGTATAAAAACAATAAGAAACATGAACCTAGCATGTATTTTAATGTTGTAACAACATAAACAACTGAAAAGATTAAAAATATACTTTAAAATTAAGTAAAAAATGTACATCAACTTAAATATGTATAGTTATCACAAAGAAAAACCTAAAGGTAATCGTTGAGCGCGCACCTAAAAGCTCTGTACTATTTATTTTTGGTAACTGCATTTTCTAGATATAAAATTAATTTACAAATACATTTCCAAAATTTGAACAACATGTACACCAACAAGTTATAAATTTATCTGGACTTTTTTCACACAAACAATGAAGAATAAGCTTTTTTTAACGCTTAGCATGAGTATTTTCTAAAAATCCTATAACACCAGCGTCTGTACGAAATTAGGTTTTTTATTTCTTTGGTCGTTTTGAGGTCACTAAATTATTGTTTTACCACTAAAAGAAAGCAAATATCTTTCTCTATGTTTTGTGTGAAAAATAGTCTGGAATGTACTTATTTATTATTTGCATAAATTATTATCGAAATAACTCGATATGTCGTCATTTCCTGGCGAGGTCTTTTGAATCACTGAAATAAAAAAAAATAGATTAATGTAGTTACTTACCTTACATTTTCAAAATAAATATACAAAGAAAAAAAATATACTACCTAAGTAGGTAAGTATAATTAATAGATGGATGAATGTCACACAAAAACTACAAACTGAGTGAGCTACCACGCGGGAAAGCAGCGGACAACATAACTGTGTTCCGGTCGGAAGAGCACTGTATTTGTGAAGTTACTGAGCTCTCGAGACTGACCATCAAAATGTCACAAAGTGGACGAGCGCTGTTAGCAGTGTTGCACCGACATTGTAAATGAAAGTTAGCGTTACGCCTAGCTAACCTAGCTTGGCTTATTATTTGAGACATATTATAATATAAAATAAAAAAAAACTTAATTGTACTCATACCTTAACTTTGGGTCTCGTGGCTAACGTCAACTTTTGCACCAACTGCGTCGCGGAACCTGAAATTAAATCGCATTATAATTATAAACGCAAAAGTTTGTAGGTAAACAAGTATGCATGATGGCCATTTGTAGAATTGGCCAATACGAGAATTATGCTGACTTTCACCAATCTTTTAAATTTCCTAAGCAATCACTTTACTCGCTTTGCAGTTCTTAGCGGTCCAAATTCAGAACGTTAAGATCTGTCAAGCGAGTAAAGTAATTGCTTAGTAACTTTAATAGTTTGGTGCAAGTAGGCATTAGTATTTTTAAGACTCATATGCCATTTTGAGAATTGGCCATTTTGCGCCTAAACCATGTAAACTATTAAACTAAACTATGTACCTTCCTATGCGTGTTATCTAAATAGGTCATAATCACAGATAAATCTATGTCTGTGGTCATAATAATCCTAGGTCATCATCAACCTATAGCAGTCCACTGCTGGACGTAGGTCTCTCCCAAGGCGCGCCAGTGAGCCCGATCTTCGGCTCTTCTCATCCACTTTCTGCCAGCTATAGCGCGCAGATCATCGCTCCATCTGGCCAAAGGTCGTCCTACACTGCGTTTGCCTAGACGTAGTCTCCACTCAAGAACACGTTTACCCCAACGGTTGTCGGTTCTTCGGCAGACATGGCCGGCCCACTGCCACTTCAGCTTGCTGATCCTCTGAGCTATGTCGACCACCTTAGTTCTCTGTCGGATGACCTCATTTCGGATTCTATCCTTAAGAGAAACCCCGAGCATAGCTCTCTCCATAGCTCGCTGAGCGACCTTCAATTTGTGGACCAGCCCTACCGTAAGTGTCCACGTTTCAGCAGCGTAGGTCATAACCGGTAATACACACTGGTTAAAGACTTTGGTCTTCAGGCATTGGGGGATGGGCGATGAGAAGACTTGACGAAGTTTCCCAAAGGCCGCCCAGCCTAGCTGAATTCTCCGGTTTAGCTCTTTCTCGAAATTATGCCTTCCTACCTGGATTGTCTGTCCGAGGTAGACATACTGTTGCACAATTTCGAAGGGAGTTCCAGAGACCGTGATCGGCACTGGGGTGATACGATCATTGATCATGACTTTCGTCTTATCAATGTTCATGCCTAGGCCGACACGTTTGGAAGCGGTAGCTAGACTGTTCAGCATCTGTTGCAATTCTTGCAGTGACTCTGCTATGATGACGATGTCGTCAGCGAATCGTAGGTGTGAGATGTGTTCGCCATTTATGTTGACGCCCAGTCCTTTCCAACTCAGCGTCTATATATATCGAGTATCGTCTATATATGTCGAGTGGGCAAACCGTCGTCTCAAAGCCAGAAATCTTAGCCGAGATCGAAGACTTCTATAGCCGTCTATACGCCTCGCAGGCTGCACGCCCTGAACCCAGTGACAAGGATGCGAGAGCCACACTGATCCGCCACTACACAGATGACCTGCCGGAAATTAGCCAAGACGAGATCGAGATGGCCCTGAAACAGTTAAGAAATGGAAAAGCCCCTGGTGAAAATGGTATCACGTCGGAACTCCTAAAGGCAGGTACTCCCATCCTACGGGAAATCCAACGTGTCTTCAATTCTGTCTTAGCCCATGGGAGAACTCCAAAGGCATGGGGCAGGAGTGTCGTGGTACTTTTCTTCAAGAAAGGCAACAAGGCCTTGCTGAAGAACTACAGACCGATCTCACTCCTGAGCCATATTTATAAACTGTTCTCCAGGGTCATCACGAACCGTCTTGAGCGAAGACTTGACGAATTCCAAACTCCTGAGCAGGCCGGGTTTCGAAGAGGATATGGCACCATAGACCACATCCACACAGTGCGGCAGATTATACAGAAGTCTGAGGAGTATAATCAGCTGTGCTTAGCGTTTGTGGACTACGAGAAGGCCTTTGACTCTATCGAAACCTGGGCTGTTCTGCAATCATTGCAAAGATGCCAAGTTGATTGGCGATATATCGAGGTCTTGAGATGTCTGTATGATGAGGCCACCATGTCCGTCCAAATCCAGAGCCAGCAGTCTAAACCTATCCAGTTGCGTCGCGGAGTGAGACAAGGGGACGTCATATCCCCCAAATTGTTTACGAACGCACTGGAAGATATGTTTATTTAAGATATGTTTATGTTTTGCCCGCACGCGCTCGAGACACGCCATTATAAATTACCACCACCGGCCCGGCCGGGAAGCCTCGGGCCGCTCGCTTCTCATAGCTCGTGGTGCGGCCCCGCGTTAGCCCGGCGCGGCGCGGCCTGTGCTAACACGGGCTGTGTGATTTCACTATAGTGGAAACACGGCCCGTGTTAGCACAGGCCGCATCGGATGACAGCGTTCGGCAGAGCACTTTCGGTGTATTTTTTTTAAATATTTTATTTACATACTTATAAGACCAGTACCTGCAAGGCTATAACAGGCCGCTCGCGGCGCCAAGCAACCTGTCAGCGTTCCTTCAGTACTGGTATTTTTAATAATGCAGATAATTTTCTGAGGTTTCCTCATATGTTTTGTTATACTTTAAGCTTGTTAATAACTTTTAGTTTGTAGACTTACGCGTGATGGCCTGTAGCCAAGGCATCTTTTTCTTAGGGTACAGTAGTATGAGGTAGATGGGCACGGCTGTGAGGATCATGAGGCAGCCCACGCCGGTCTCGGCTGGAGATGCGAACGCGGGAAATGCCACTACCAGGATCGTGCAGATTATGTAGATTACTGAAAGGTTATTAGTAATTACATGTCAATATTTTCATCTCACGCGATTGGGCATTGTTGGTGTCGCGGGAAGGCATGTGTCCAGCACACTTCAAAAGCCAAGAAACCAGCTTGAAAAAAAAAGATTGTATATAAGTGTTTTAAATAAAATGACATAGGTACAACTCGGGCGAGTAAACATGCTACCTGGCTGACTCTCGCTCGGCACTTGCTGCGTCCCCCGCTGCCCCGCGCGGCGCCCTCCGTGTTCCTTCTTCCTCTAATTGCGAAGCCTTATCATTACTTATCATTACCAAGTATAACAGGACAGGACTTTTTCTCTAAAGCTTCTCTATCAAGATTATCGAATTCCACGCTGTTTTTTTTTCGTTCGTCATTCGAGCTAGGTGTCATGTTTATTCGCCCGAGTAGTAAGTACAAGTACCTAGTAAGAAGCATAAATAAAAAGTAACTCACTAGGGAAGAACAGGTTGACTTTGATAGGGCGTTCCATGTCGGGCTTCGTGTACCGCAGTACCGGCAGGCACAGTACGGCCGCGCCGATGCTCAGCTGAAACCACGGAATGAAGATACTATACAAGTTGTTGATAAAATTTTGAACTCTAGCGTAGTACCTACCTATATCTTTTTTTCATGACTCTAGTTGCAAGCCATCCTGTTCATGTATGTGATAATGAGGAGATGACAGACTAAAGAAAGCTATCCTCCTACTAATATTATAAACGCGAAAGTTTGTAAATATGGATGGATGGATGGATGGATGTTTGTTACTCTTTCACGTAAATACAACTGAATGGATTTTAATGAAACTTTACAATAATATATCTTATATATCAGAATAACACATAGGCTACAATTTATAAAGATACCTGCGCAGACGAAGTCGCGGGCACCAGCTAGTAGCTAATAATTCCTTGGTTGGATTATGGTGGAGACGATGATCATTATAATGATAATGATAAAAATGATGATATTGTGGATGAACATTGTACCTTATGTTATAAATGATGACATTAATGAGGATGATAAAATTATGAAATTGAAGATGATCATTATAAGGATGATGATAAAAATGATGACATTACAGTCCTACTACTACTATTACTAGTAGTAGTAGTAAATAAATATCATTTCATTTCATTTACCAACTTATCTGTGAGGTGGCAGAAAATGGAACTACAGCCACTTACATACAAAACTTAATTCAACTGCCAGTTGCGTCGTGTACCGTTGCGAACACAGCGACGCTCCTCAATTCACAGATAAGTTGGTAAGGCTGTAATGATGATGATAAATTATATTAAAGAAAAAAACAATGATACTGACCCAGGTGGCGAACCCCACGTAGTTGATGAGTGCGTAGATGTCGGACACGGTGAGGTACAGCAGGCTGAGGAAGGCCACGGCCAGCACGGCGGGCGCCGGCGTCGCGCGGCTCGTCACCATCGTCAGCATGCCCGGCAGCTGGCCCTGCGCTGCGCCCGCGTAGAATAACCTGAGAAATACAGATACAGATGTTTTATTGGTAACAGACTCTGTAAATTAAAAATTGAGTGGTCATCGATTATTGGAATTACAGGCAGTTCAATTTTTTATACCTAGGTAAGATATGATATTTACCAATATTATTAATAATATTGATGATATGTATATTTTTTTAAATCGACTCGTAATTTTTGGATTATCAATAAATTTTTTATTGTATTATGTACGATAATAACTAAGCTTATCTTAGCTAAACTTAGCATGTAAGGATTAAGCGAATAATTTGCATTGTGTTTTTTGTTAGTAAATAAATATTTTTTCATTTTCATTTTCCACCTATGTTCATTTTGTTAGTGACCGAAATAAACTAATTAAGACTACACTGGAATGGACCGTAACAAAGGTCTCTAGCATTTAAAAGAAATAAAGGATTTAACGGAATTTCGTAATGACTTTTATTAAAGCTTTCGATTAAGTCAACCATCAGTCTTCAATACCTACAATCCTATAAACTTCATTTTATCTTTACAAACTTTTGACATTACTGAATTTACCCTAAACATGAAATTAAGCCATTAAAACAACAGATGCAAGATAGAAATGAGAGTAGCAGAGCGGCGAAAATATATGGAGTTACTCAAGGGTGCATACTTAGACCAATGTTTTTCAAGATTCATATCATTCACATTAGTTAAAATAGTATCGTAGATTATGATTACAAATACACACCTAGATGAAGTAAGCAGCACCCCGTTGACAGCTCCGAAGGTAGAGGCGGCAACAAACAGAGGAATGGAGAGTGCGAAGTATCCGAACAGACGTTCTGCGAAGGTGACTGCGACTGCTGCTGAGCCCAGCACCTGCAAAATAAAAGGTTTAATAAGACTTACAACAGTAGTTCTAAATTGGGTTAGCAAAGATTAATGTATCAAAAAATGTTTTGAAATCAAAGCCAGACACGTCCAAATTAAGAATTAATCTACAGGGAATCCAAAGTCATCCAAAGAAAGTGTTTTATTTAATGCATTAATTTAACGAGAACTAACATGAACACGAAAAAACCGAACCTCCTCTTTGAAAGACAGTTAAAAAAGGTTGATAACTGTGGATAGAGTAATTTTAAATACGAATAAATTCGGAAAAAAGGTAAACGAATTTTAAGGAGGATAAGTGGAGTAACCTCAGTGGGCGAGAGCGTGGTGTAGAAGGCGACGTTGGTGAGCGTGTAGACGACGGTGACGAGCGCGCACGAGATGGCGATGGCGCGCGGCAGGTTGCGCACCGGGTCCTTCAGCTCCTCGATTATGAAGTTCAGGTAGTTCCTGAAGATATACATTTTGATGGGTTACTAATCTTGGTTTACTTTGTATTTTCTACTTTGTTGTAGATACATAAGTATTATACAATCGCTACGAATAAAACAGTTAAAATTAATGGTATATTTTACCTAAGATCTATACTTATTGTACCTACTACAGCAATTATACAATAAAATATTCTGATTTCTGATCACATTGCAAATCACCAATACTAATTTAGTAGATTATTCGCAAATTATAGAACTCAAAAAAGGTAAAATTATAAATGTCTAACAACCCTTTGTTTTACACCTAAAAAAAAACAAAAATAAAAAACTTCTGATAAATAGCCAAGAATGAAACAATGGGAGACCTTAGTGCGGTTTCAGATTAGCAGATTACGCGTGACTGAAACCCATTAGTCTGAAACCGTACTTATAGGCGTTACAAGTGATTTCTTCGTGCAACCTAAGGATGGAGAAGACAATATTGAATATTATGGTATTGATCAACTTAAAGACTATTCAAGGTAATGTGGTTGTAGATACTGACCATCCGTTGTACGCGAATAAGCCCGAGTAGAAGGAGAGTGCTATCGACGTGACGTCACTTGTCGTGCCCTCGAACGTGAAGTGCTCTACCTTGCCTGCAACAAGCTTCAAGTTTAATTAAACTAAAAAACCCGACTGCCTATTATTATAAAATATTTTATGCATCCTGTGTTTACGTTGAATTCATTAGTTTTAAGACCATTGATGTAACCATACATCACCCGTTCAAGATTTTTTATTTTCGATGTTGTTTGTTCCACCCGCGGAAGAAATGTCATAGGATAACAAAGTGTCAGCACTAAGCAAGTCAATCAATACCTAGGCAAAGAATAAATAATATTATTAACCTAGGTACTCCTAAATACCCTCGTTAATAATTTTACTATGAATGCAAATTATATATTCAGAGACATTCCGGCTAGATCTCTATACCTATATACATATAGGTACCTACAATAGAATCTATTATTATTTCCATTTATATGTGTTCACACGTCGTCACTCGTAGTCTAAGTGGTCCGGATACAGCAATCTTCCAATAATGGCCGACTGTCCGTCTGTCCGTCGCCGACGCTTTCCGGAGATCCTCTTACCTCATACAAAAGGTCAACATTTTATTCGCGGTGGTGACAAGGGAAAATGTGTATAAATTACCCTACCAATTGGTATTGAGGTAAGTGTAATTCTACCTATTTGGTGGAGATATTTCAGCCTAATGGTGGCTTCTCATGGCTGTGTGAAGCGAGCGGCCGGGGCTGCCCGGGCAGGCGCGTATTGTCGATTAACACAGGCCGTTTGAAGACACTAAATTAAAATTATGTTTTAAGCATTTAGTTAGTAGTTAGTTGTGTAAATAAAAGACTTTCTACATAATACTTTACTATGTAGCAGTTATGCATGAGAAAATAAAATTATTTTACGGTAAAATCATGGGTTAAGATAAACTTAGCCTTTACGACCAACACACGAATAAATAAGTAGATGTTTTTGTCCTCTTAGATACTAAACTAGATCTAGACTAATTCTGCATCTTAGATACTAGACTAATCGGTATTTGTGTGTTTACAGTAGGTATCTAGCTAGTATCTGAAACCTTCGTTCATTTCTTATTCCGTTCGCATTGCGTTCAAAGGAACCAATTTATCCGGCAAATTGATTTTTCTCGATCGCGTCCTCCGATCTATTTACTCAAGATCCTTGCATCTGACGTGCTCATTATCTCTTGATGGAGAATTTTCATAAAATTCTATCCCAAATAATATTCTATTAATTTACTTCAGTTCATCAAAAACTCGTAAAAATAAATGAAGGCATTTTTCATACCAGTCGTAGGTTCATCTTAGACTAATGTTTGTTAGCCGTGTTACCTGATTGAGAGTTGCTTCGGATTTCGATCCGAAGGTCGTAGGTTCGAACCCGGTCGTACACCAATGGATTTTTCTATTCAAAAATCTGTGTGTATTATATTATAACACGTGCTTAACGGTGAAGGAAAACATCGTGAGGGAACCGGCAGGTCATACTTAGAACGTAGGAAAGTTCGAAAACGTGTGTCAAGTGCACGAAAGGAGCCTCTTCGAGACGCACTTGAAACCCTTTCACCACACTGGTTCGAAAGAACTAGTGACACGATAAGAAGAAGAATCATAGACTAATTTTATCTACTTACTAGCTGACGATCGCAACTTCGTTTGCATTGCGAATTTTCATAATTCCTATCTTACACACAATTTCAGTTATTGATGAACACATCCTCCACGTTTCAAGTCTCTACTTCCAGAGGTACCTATGGCCTGTATCTGTCAGTCAGTCAGTCAGTCAATCAAGCCATATATAAATATCATATATATATATATAAATATTGATGATCGATGGTGAATTACATCGGCTCATGTCAGAATAGTGGTACAAAAAAAAAATGGTTGCCTGTAAAATTGGTTTACGGACGATAGTTTAACGATACGACCAGCGTTACGGGACAACGAGAGTTACCGGACAATGACAGCGTTACCGGACAATGACGTCAACGTTTTCGTTCATGCAGCCGGCGTTCATCGATTTATTAGTCGTAGTCACGTCAAAAATTAGGAACTGCTCAAAATACATAACCCTCTTTCTGTCCAGTCGGGATAACCTCACTACACTATCTCAATCGATATGTTCGACGTATGTATTTGCAAACAAAGATGTTTTCCAAGGCTGACCTCGAGCAATCTGTCTCTTTTGATAACCGTTATTAGTATTTACATTGAATATTTATTACGTGGTTGACTTATATTTATATTATCATAATTTTAGTATTTGATTATTTATTCTCAATAATCAAAGATTTAAGTAAACGCACGTATGTCTTAGTTACCTACCTATACCTACTTCAAAATTATCACAATTATATAGGTATTATTATGTAGGTATTTTAGTTCAAAATAACTTATACTTATGTTTTGTCTAGGTAACAAAAAAAAATTAACGACTTAAAGTACTATTTAGCGCCAAAAATCCGCCATTTCGATATCTTTTTTAAAATCCCATCTGAACACTCAGGTTTTTGAGACGAATCTAACAATACCATAACTCTCAAAATCCATCCAGCCGTTTGGAAGATACAAGATAACCCAGAAATTTACATACATACATACAAGATACGCGCGAAAAACATAACCCTTCCTTGGCAGTCGGGTAAAAAGATAAGCTCCAAAGCTTATATGCAACCTATGGTGTTAGTATATAATTTATTACAGCATAAGCTAACTACTACAATCTATATTACAAAATTTACAAAAGGAAACAATTGGGCCACCCATAGACCATTGCAAACGATCTATAGGTAGCTCAACTGCTCCAACTCGATACCCGATGGCAGCGTGCCGAGGATACTGGCTGCATTGCCTCTTTGTATAGAGTGTGGTGTTTATGGTGTGGAAAGAGTGGTACCCACAGAAATAAATCTATGTATATCTGTGGTGGTACCAAACTGCCAAGGACAGAGAGGAGAGATTTGGTGGAGGCCTTTCCAGCACGGATAGCACGGACTGGGGATAAATATTTGTCCCCCGTTTTTATCCACCTTCAAGGGATAAAATTGACTGGAAGGTGGATAAAAACTGGGGACAAAATTTTAACCCCAGTCCGTGCTGAGCCTGCTGGCATCACTGGAGGATAATGATGGTTCACACCGTGACGTCACTCACCGAGACACAGCTGGTAGATGCCGGCGGCGATGATGATGAAGAGAGCCAGCAGCTTGGCGTACGTGAACCAGTCCTGCACGCGGGTGGCCGCGCGCACGGACCAGCAGTTGACGAACGTGAGCAGCACTGGAAGACAATGGTGGTTCACACAGACACGACAATAGTGGTACAAACAGAGTGATAGAAATAATTATTCCCATCTGTCACCCTGCTCTGTCCGCCTAGGGTGACAGATGGGCCAAAAAAGTTTCTATTTGTCCCCATTTCAGCAACAGGGTGACAGATAAAGGCTTCCTAAATTTCTTTTCACACCACCTGCTCGACAATATCCAATTACATATCATGCTATCATCAAGGTAAAGCAAAGCATTACCTACCAAGGGAGGTAATGTTGTATGAAACCCCCAAGGGTAGTAATGTGATTTGAATTTGGAACTTCAAATTCGTGTGAAAACTCGTAGAAAACTCTTAGTAAAAGAACGCCCATATGGCATTGTAAAAAGGTTTGTTCTAAAATCGAACTGGCCACTCATAAAAAAAAAGAAAAAAGGCGCGATTCAAAGATTGTGAAACAAAAGACGGTGTTGGCTGCTGAGTTCGGAGCCCTGGCTTTTTATTGCCTCGCAGAAGGTGTGAAAAGTAGAGTATGCTCCTCTGGGATAAAGCCTGTCTTCGTCTTAGACAGCTTGAACCCTTCGCGTCACTCAGGACTCTACATAACTCCCTCGCTTCGCTCAGGAGTTAACTGAGTCGTTAGCTCAGGGTTCAATATGCCACCCGCGACATAAGACACTGCTTTATCCCCTTAGTGCATAATCTACTATTACATCATTATGACCTTTTTATTACAGCATAAGCTAACTACTACAATCTATATTACAATATATACAAAAGGAAACAATTGGGCCACCCATAGACCGTTGCAAACGATCTATAGGTAGCTCAACCGATCCAACTCGATACCCGATGGCAGCGTGCCGAGGATACTGGCTGCATTGCCTCTTTGTATAGCAAGGTTTATTCTTTGGCCGAGATAGCTGTCAGCCCTCTGATCACGCGTCGCTTCGACCAGACGCTCTGACAACATTTTATTATTACTATACTTACCTATTTGACTATTATTATACCTATATCTATCCTCGAGACGAGCGGTCTCCACCGACTCCGTGAATCATCATAGTGTATCTACTATTTTTTTTATTGGGTGACAGACAGGAATAAAATAGTTCTGGATAGATAGAACTTTTTCAATTAATAAACGTTCCATCTGTCTCCCTGTTGCTGAAAGGGGGACAGATAGAACTTTTATGGCCCATCTGTCACCCTAGGCGGACAGAGCAAAGTGACAGCTGGGAATGATTCCTTCCAACTACAGAAACAATGTCGTCGGTTGCAATGGCAAAATCCAACATTATTGCACCCCCATAGATAACTGAACTCCAGGAGTAGCCTATTATGCCTAACTGGACCTTTGTGCGTGAGGTACCAAGTACCAATCCTAGCTAATCAACATTATTATATGAAAGTCGGCCTTGTAATTGTACTTTAGAATACATGTTACGTACATTTTTTCCGCAAGCTATTTAGGTAGGTACACAAGGTTTTCCCAACTTGCATTGCCTGGTAAAGTTCGCAAAGTTATTCGGAAATCATTAAAAAGCTTTCACCATCAGACCTTCGAGTTGGAGCGTATTTGAGGAAAATACTCAAGATATGAGGAAATTGTATGAAGGTGGCGACTGACATGAGCATTCGCTTCACGAGTCCGGTGTCGCCGTTACGTCCATCCGAAAAAAAAATGCATTCGTTTGCTTCCTTGCGAATACAAACAAGAATTTAAATCTAAAATCCACGTTTATAAGCTTTTGCTCTATCTTCCTATAAGCGAATTTTAAGTTTCTTTGAAGCTAGGCCGGCATATCATGTATATGGATTTAGAACTGAGCTGCTCTGAAATTTTCAGCGGGATAGCATGTAACTCTATATTTATTCTATTTCTTTTTTATTTTTATTTTTTTTTGTTTGTGAATGTACTTATTAAATGAATTTGTTAAGATTATTTTGTTAGCTATAAGACATTCATATACGATTTGAGAAAAAATTGTGATTGAATAAATTTAATGAAAATAAAGGAAATTAAAATAAATGAAATTAAATGACGACATCGTGGCTTAGTTGGTAGTGACCCTGCCTACGAAGCTTGGTGTTCCGGGTTCGATCCCCGGCCGGAGCAAATATTTGTGTGACGAACACAAATGTTTGTTCTCGGGTCTTGGGTGTTGTGATGTGTTGTATGTGTCCATGCCACCTGCGACACAGGGAATCCTAGTGCAGGGGTGTGAGTGTGTGAATGTTATGTTAATGTAACTCACATATACAGCAGGCTGCCAGAAGCCGCGTAGCTTCCTGTGGTGGATCACACTCCGGGAATATCGGCTTCAGCACGTACACGCTGAACGTTAGGGCCACGATCGCCTGTTCACAACCACCAGATCAACATCCACCTCTAGATGGGTACCGACACAGTCTTCTTATCGTGTCACTAGTTCTGTCGAACCAGTATGGTGAAAGGTTAGATAGTAACACATTACTGTACACCCCGCAGAAACAAACATTATAAAAGGAAGCTGAAAAATAACCAAAAATAATAGAGGCTACAATGGGCGGCCTTATCGCTAAAAGAAATTTCTTCCAAGCAACCTTTGGATGATTTCATGATTTGAGGATATCAATCAATTTTTTCAATTTCAAAAATTCTTTACATCATAACTTATTCTAGCACAATTCCAGTGTACGTAAATTCCTAGAACTAGACAAAAATTACAAACATATTTTTCTGTTTTTTTAAGTACTTATTTAAAAGCATATAAAAAATTACACATTTACTTATACACAGAATGCACACATCGATTTTTTGAACAGAAAAATCTATTGGTGTACGACCCTGTTCGAACCAACGACCTTCGGATCGAAAGTCGAGGAAAAGTACCATGGTGGGCGCCAATTACTATTTTCTTAATTATCGCTAGCAAAATCTTAGCTCAGAGTTTTACTTAAAAATAATAATATACTGAGCTTTTCTCTACAATCCTCAACCCTATAAGCGGATTAATAGCTTACCTACCCTTCCAGAACATGATAGTCCTTCCATTTTGGACTCTATGACCAGGTGATAGAGTTCAATCTACGTTGGTCACAGTACTCCGCATGGATAAATAAGCTTGAACCAATCTTGCGTTATAATTGCTATCGATTTCGTGGTCTAGTATTCATGTTATTGGATTTATGATGATCGGATTAGGTACGACAAAACTGACAAGAGGTTTATGACTGAGCCCTTTGGTTGAGTAATTAGGATTTTTGTTTTATTTACTTGACGCTTAACTTCACGCTAAAATTAAATAGGTATTTTTTTTTATGTGCTTTCATAACTTATTAATCAATATTGTTACATCATAATTGTGTTGTCCTTTTTTTTTTGTAGAGTCCCCCTTTTTAAAACCGGCCAAAACTCTTTTGCACTCAACACTCCTTTGGTTTATCGTGTTATAGCATCTTCGACATTGGCGAACTTGGAGACAAAGCTCCTATCCAAGCCAAACAAAAAGAAGACGAAGCAGGAAAATATAAATTACACACATGCAAGGATAGATCGATAGATAGAAAGATAAATGGATAGATGTTTAACTCAGTTACGCCTGCGCCACCTAACCGCATCAAAGTGACGTGTTCTGCGTAACATAACGCAGCTAGCTCTGCGTAACAGTACGCAACTTTCTGGTTATAGTTGACCCTCACCTGCGAGCAAGGCCTGACGATCATGCACTCGATCCAGAGTCTGATGAAGGCTGCGAAGGGGCCGAACGTCTCCATGATGTAGGCGTAGTCTGCGCCACCCAACCGCATTTTAGTGCCGAGCTCTGCGTAACATAACGCACCTACCTCTGCATTACAGTACGCACCTTCCTCGTTATAGTTGACCCTCACCTGCGAGCAAGGCCTCATACACTCGATCCAGAGTCTGATGAAGGCTGCGAAGGGGCCAAAAGTCTCCATGATGTAGGCGTAGTCAGCGCCACTCACGCGCATCATGGTGCCGAGCTCTGCGTAACAGTACGCACCTACCTGCCCGTAATTGGTAATAGTACGCACCTTCCTGGTTATAGTTGATACTCACCTGCGAGCTAGGCCTGACGATCATGCACTCGATCCAGAGTCTGATGAAGGCTGCGAAGGGGCCAAACGTCTCCATAATGTAAGCGTAGTTTGTGCTAACCAACCGCATTATAGTGCCGAGCTCTGCGTAATATAACGCACCTACCTGCCCGTAATAGGTAATAGTACGCACCTTCCTGGTTATAGTTGATACTCACCTGCGAGCAAGGCCTGACGATCATGCACTCGATCCAGAGTCTGATGAAGGCTGCGAAGGGGCCAAACGTCTCCTTAATGTAAGCGTAGTTTGTGCTAACCAACCGCATTATAGTGCCGAGCTCTGCGTAACATAACGCACATACCACTGCATTACAGTACGCACCTTCCTGGTTATAGTTGACCCTCACCTGCGAGCAAGGCCTGACGATCATACACTCGATCCAGAGTCTGATGAAGGCTGCGAAGGGGCCAAAAGTCTCCATGATGTAGGCGTAGTCAGCGCCACTCACGCGCATCATGGTGCCGAGCTCTGCGTAACAGTACGCACCTACCTGTTGATGAAAATACGGAGTAATACTATCATATCATCTATTTATTATTATACTTATTCATTCATTGTAAAACTCGCACACATGTGCACACGGTAGAACATAAGGCCCAAATACTATACTTTTAACAACATACTTCATGTAAACTATGTTCTGGCGAATAAAAATCTTGAAACTTGAACCTTTCTCTCTTTTAATCTCATACATTTGAGAGACCTTCAATCGTTTCGTCTGCAAAATGTTTATTCTTGAGTCTAGAAATACATGGCGTGCAACTATGTACAGTCAGCTGCAGACATGTTAAACTCCCAAGCTTTCACATTTATACCTATTACTCTTAATTTTGCAAAAAAAAGTGAACGCATGCATTTTCAAATTTATTTACTCATCTTACTTGTCAGAATTATTGTCACAGGAAGGACGTCTTTGTTTAAATGTGAAAGCTTGGAAGTGTATATACCTACCTGTCTGTGCAGCTGACTGTGCATTCTAGTAGGTAGTAGTAGGTAAATCGAGATATCATTGACACATCCTTGAGATCTCCACCCCACCCCCCTTCCCTAACATTCCTAAAGCTGACATAAAGCAATTTCCCCCCTGTCCACCTACTCTTTCGTCTGACTCAAAGGGTGGGTGGGCCAAGAGGAATGGGAACACACCCCCGAAAGTATTCCGAGGTCAACGGCATTATGCCTAGATCACACGTACCGAGTACTCGGCCCAGACAGTAACGTAAGCCTTCATTGTCTCGGCCGAGTAATATTTTACTGTCTCGGCCGAGTACTCGGTACGTGTGATCTAGGCATTACAGAGATATGAGGTCTCCGACACTCGTACAATTTGAAAATACACCACAAAATTTTAATTACAAAAGTTTAGTGGGCTTCATCCCATTTGGACTACGTTTCATTTCGTAACTCTAATTGAATACTACCCGTAGCCTATACGCTCGAAAAACATAAGCCTCCTTCGACGCAGTCGGGTAAAAACAAAGTGTCGTGACCTAACAACAGATTTTAATTGCCGGCGCTATCTTTATGTAAATAGCTGGTCGTTATCTCCGGCCATGTGCCGACAGAGCTGTTTGTTTTGACGGACATGGCCAGTGTTTTTGATATTTGTCTCACATTTATTTATGTAAGTTATTGAGTAAGAATTATTCTTATTATAGATCATCCCAATTTGTGTTAAACGTTCCTTCATATTCTTCAAGTTCGTCTTTCCATCAAGAGACGCTACAAGCTTCGAAAGTAGGTCGTAATAATAATGAAAATCAGAACTAGTGGTATGTCCTGGGAAAACCTGGCAATACACGACAGGAAGAGAACCTGTAATAAAACTAGGTACTGCAATCTATATTACAAAAAGAAACAATTGGGTCAACCATAAACCGTTGCAAACGATCTATAGGTAGCTCAACTGCTCCAACTCGAGACCCGATGGCAGCGTGCCGAGCATAATGAAACACATATTTCACACACTAAGCTTAATAAGCTTTAAAACCGAAAGGCTATTAAAATGTGCTTTTCTTGAAACTTGTTGCCGATCCACTTTTACAGTACTTCCTCGCCTGGGGATGTCCCTTTCGGTTTTCAAGCTTATTGCTCTGTGCTTTGCGGAAATGCAGCAAATTACTAATTTGACTAAAGCGATAATTAGTGACAGATATTTCAATCAGATTGTAAAACGACACCATTAATAATAACAAACACAATAACGGTCCGTAATAGGAAGGTTATATGCACTAGCCACACTGAAATCCTTTGAAAATGGTACTTTTCAACAGTAAATTAGAACCATACTAAAGTGAGTCGTGTGATCCGGTGAACTTTAGCACTCCTGTGGGGGACACGAAGATGCCGCTGCCTATGATGGCCTTCGAAGACAGTGTGACGTCACTTACCATACTGAAGATCCCTGAAGCGACCCACACAATCAAGCTGGCATTGACGGATCCGGTGAACTTCAGCACTCCTGTGGGGGACACGAAGATACCGCTGCCTATAATGGCCTTCGAAGACAGTGTGACGTCACTTACCATACTGAAGATCCCTGATGCGACCCACACAATCAAGCTGGCATTGACGGATCCGGTGAACTTCAGCACTCCTGTGGGGGACACGAAGATACCGCTGCCGATAATGGACCCCACGATGACGGTGATCCCATTGAGTAGCGACATTTTAGCCTCCAAAGCGCCGCCATCTTTGGAGTCACACTCCCCTTCTGATTTGAGAGTCTCGCTTTCGCAGTCATCTGCTTTTTTTGGAGACCTGATGAAGAAAATAATGATTATTAAAATAATTATATAATATTAATAATAATAAGTGCCCTAATTCTGCGCAGTCTAGTAAAATAAATGTTTATTCAGTTATCTAACTCAAGATCCAATATCAAATTAAAATAAATCATAAGTCTTCAGCTACCTACAGATCGTTTGCATTGCAGCCGTCTATAGTTTAGCCAAAGCCATTGTTTATTTATCGGCTAATCAAATAAGAATTCAATTCACAATACACTCCAAAGCGAGACGTCAGTGCAGGCAGAACTTGTAACCCCTAGTAATACAAACTTACCTACTTCAAATCAATACATATATGTATTTATAAGGCTTGGTCCTGACTGACGGACGGACTGACAAATAACGTACCTCAGGTCAAACCACTGAATGTAGAGACTTGAAACTTAGAGGATGAACCTATTTGTCAGGAGCTGAAAGCGAGTACAAAGAAAGGAATTTGGAAAATACTCAACGCAAGCGAAAGGCGGCCTACAGTTATTTTAGAATAAGGTTATAATATCTATGTAAAGATTTACATAGACAAAAAAGCTATTCTCTTCAATATCTTAAACTAGTGCAATATTCAAACTATCACTTATCCATTGCCTACTTATTTACCTACTTTATCGGCAAAGTTCAAAGATCACGGAATAGGTACTTTTCTACTAAGGGTGTATGCGTATGGCCCAGTAGCTATTTTCGTCGTGATATCGATTGTTCCAATACTTCCAATATGTTACACAACGGACAGTTCAATGACATCAAATCTGTAAGTTGTACCTACCACTCTCATGCTTAACTCTAACGTAACTAGGTATTATTTTAAAATTGTAAAATCTTTTGGGGCTAATCATGATCAGATTACCCAATCAATCAATCAATATATTTTCAAAAACACAGATATTGCACAATGGTTCACAATGGACCCCGCACTAGGGCAAGCCTGTATCGCGGGAGTCCTAAATCGATTAACCGAGAGATTAACGCTTTACTATGGCAGTCGCTACATTGTAATCTGGAATATAGGCCAAAATGCTCAGGTTTAAACAGCAATACCTAGGCGTCAAGGGGTGTTAATAATAATAAAAAAAAATATAATAATATTATTTGGTCTTTTATCTTGAAAATATCAGAGAAACATTTATTATATTCGCTTATTTAATATGAATAAAAAAAACTCAAAACAAAGCTGTTTCTGGATGGTTTTTTCGTATCTCCTCCTGAACGGCATTATATATATAATTTATTTTTATACCATTCGCTAGGGAAAAAAATATATTTAAAAAGGTCGGTAAGCTTTTTATGATACAGTAATTTTTCTTGCGACTACGAATTATTTAACGTAATTTTGCAATAAAAGTGGTCGTGCACCGCTCTAGACCTCAGTACCCATCTGACTACGGGACGGGGAGGCCGCGTCGCGCTGGCGCGCACCGCCTCGCGAAACGATTTTACGTAAAATGACTGAATAAAGTAATATTCACACCATACTGTTGGATAGTACGTCCGTTATAGATAGATTTATATATGTATGCAAATGAGATGGCTATTGGCTTTATTGTCAATACGCGCATGAAACAACATTTATAACAGGCTCGGATTTGACTGACTGACTGACTGACAGCCAATTTACAGTCCAAACCGCTGAACGTAAATACTAGAAACTTGAAGAATGTTATCGTCGAGAGCTGAAAGTGAGTACTGGCATGTAGGTAGGTAGGTAAGTAAGTAAGTAAGTAAGTAGGCAAGTAAGTAGACACTTGTCTTACTTACTTAAGTACTTATTTAAGTAGTACTTATGTAAGTAATTTAAGTTAGGTACTTACTTAAGAAGGCAAGTAAGAAGGCAAGTAAGTAGACACTTGCCTTACTTACTTAAGTAGTACTTAAGTAAGAAAGTTAAGTTAGGTACTTACTTAAGCAGGCAAATAAGTAGGCACATATCTTACTTACTTAAGTAAGTAAGTTAAGTAAGGTACTTACTTATGTACTTATTAATTTTACTTACTTAAGTAATACTTACTCATGTAGAACTTAAGTAAAAAGTTACTTAAGTCGAACTTAAGTAAGAAGTTACTTAAGTAGAACTTACTTAAGTAGTATTTTCTTAAGTAATTACTTAAGTAAAACTTACTTCAGTAGTACTTACTTAAGTAGTACTTAAGTAAGTAAGTTAAGTAAGGTACTTACTTAAGTAGGCAAGTAAGTAGGAGAGTAAGTAGGCTAGTAAGTAGGCAAGTAAGTAGGCGAGTAAGTGGGCAAGTAAGTAGGCAAGTCAGTAGGTAGGTAGGCAAGTTAATAGATACTAGTCTTACTTACTTAAGTACTTATTTAAGTAGTACTTAAGTAAGTTAGTTTAGTTAGGTACTTACTTAAGTAGGCAAATTAGTAGGCACTTGTCTTATTTACTTAAGTACTTTCTTAAGTAGTACTTAAGTAAGTAAGTTAAGTTAGGTA
The DNA here is from genome assembly GCA_932526365.1 of Lobophora halterata. Taxonomy (NCBI): domain Eukaryota; kingdom Metazoa; phylum Arthropoda; class Insecta; order Lepidoptera; family Geometridae; genus Lobophora; species Lobophora halterata. The sequence continues at coordinate 1,657,660 of OW052023.1, read as the reverse complement.
CTTACTTAAGTAGGCAAGTAAGTAGACACTGGTCTTACTTACTTAAGTACTTACTTAAGTAGTACTTAAGTAAGTAAGTTAAGTAAGATACTTACTTAAGTAGGCAAGTAAGTAGGCGAGTAAGTAGGCGAGCCGGAATCGATCTCACTCATAGTGCACGAAAGGAGCCTTTTCGAGGCGCACTTGAAATCCTTTCACCACACTGGTTCGAAAGAACTAGTGACACGAAGAAGAGAAGAAGTAGTACTTAAGTAAGTTAGGTTAGGTACTTACTTAAGTAGGCAAGTAAGTAGGCACTTGTTTTACTTACTTTAGTACTTATTTAAGTACTTACTTTAGTACTTATTTAAGTACTTACTTTAGTACTTACTTAAGTACTTACTTAAGTACTTACTTAAGTAGTACTTAAGTAAGTAAGTTAAGTAAGGTATTTACTTAAGTAGGCAAGTAAGTTGGCAAGTAAGTAGGCAAGTAAGTAGGCGAGTAAGTAGGCGAGCCGGAATCAAACTCGCGACACCGGGGCATGGTAGTTCCCAACACACTTGCCACTCGACCACTCGAAACACACTCGAAATAATGATATAATGTAGCCTAGGTTTATTTTCTATTTTTTAGGTGTATTTTCTTTAATACTTACCTGGTTGAAATGTCGGTAGGTAGTTGAACGATGCTATTTTTCGGCCCGCAACAGTAAGTAAGTGGGCATTCAATAAATATCCTAAATTTATTTTACAAAAAAATATGTACCTACTTACGAAACTTTTCTTACTATTACTACTCAAATGATTGTCTGAATCAGACCTTACGCAATGGCAAAGCCATGCGGCGTCTGTTTCTGTTAGTCGTAGTGCGCGTGCGGGTTGCGGGGGACAAATCCGAGTGATCCCGCCCATGACGGATGACCTCTAAGCACCTACAACGGCCTTAATGCCTACTTGCACCAAACTGTCAAAGCTCCTAAGCAATTACTTTTCTTGCTTGCCAGTTCTTAACGGTCCAAATTCAGACCGTTAAGAACTGTCAAGCCAGTTAAGTAATTTCCTAAAAACTTTGATAGTTTGGTGTAAGTCGGCATAATTCTTACAAGGAATTAAGACAAATGAATAAGCATGCGAGGCAGGATATAAAATAATTTGTCTAAACTAATATAAAAGCAAAATTAATTTTCTTATTTTTTTTTAAATCTCTATAATAAAATAAACCACAATAAAATCGGTGCGGATTAGTAGGTATTCGCGAAACATCAAAAGCGTGTCGCGCGTATACGCGCGTAGATCAGCATCGCATCTAACGCTTGTTTAAATAGTAAGATACTCTCGTACAAGGAGCGGCACGTAACTTAAGCGCTGACCGTTATTGCAGAAGTAAAAAGTAAGGTACCTCCTGAGGGGGACTACACGTACAATAAACAAGCGCAGTAACAACCCCCGCGTATCGTTCAGCGCTAGACTTATGTGCCGCTACTTATAGGTTTGAGCAGCATATCCAGCGCGCTATTATTAAACGAACATCCTGAGTATGAAGAAACATCAAATCATCAACAGAAAAAAAATTGGTTGTCTAAAGTAAAACTAAATAAATAAATATTAATAATTAATTAATTTAGCTAGTTTGTAAGATTGGATCAGAGTTATCTAAAAATAAATGAATTAAATTGAATTGAAAAAGGTTGGTTTACGGACGATAGTTTAACGTGACTACCAGCGTAACGGGACAATGCGCGTTACCGGACAATGACAGTGTTACCGTTACCGGACAATGACGTCAAAGTTTTCGTGCATGCTCAAGGTGTTCACAATGTTATGAATCACAGAACATATTACTTGGTCCTTCGACTTCGAGCCCGGAACCCGACACCAGACGCGGCCGCTGCGATCTTGCCGACCATAGCGCTCAGGGACTCTCAATTCACTGCCCCAACGAAATATCAAAGGAACTCTCAATTTGTGTTGCCAGCGAACAAAGGGAATTCTTTTTATTCATCACATAAATGCCATTCAACGTGGCGTGGTGGATCCATGTAACACCAAGCCGGATACTTTATAAGTCCCTACTTAAGGGACCTACTGCCACTTGCACCAAAGTCGAAAAATCGAATACTTTGATAGGATTTTTCTAATATAAGTACTGCCTAAAACTTTACTTAGATCAATTTCCATTGCACCAAACAGAAAACACTATGTAACTCCCAAGTCTGGTGATTTTTAAATAAGTGAATGAAAGAGCGATAAATCTCGCAACCATCTAGATTTTCTATGGTTTATTCTGTGGGTTTATGGGTTCATTGACCTTAGACAAATAACCAATATTATTTTATGCAAAATATATTTTAGGATATTTTCCGAGTTTTGTGTATAAAGCGAACATTTTTTTTGGAAAATAGGCTCAGATATTTTGAAAACGAAGCTGAGTTGGACAAAAAAGTGAAAACAGTCGGCGTTTTTCTCCGAGTTAAATAAATCAAAATAGGTAGTTCCTACTCCTACTTACAACAAGAAAAGGGAATAATATTATGGAAATTAACGTGCAATGATTCAAGAAGAACAAAGTCAAAGCCGAGAAGAATATAAATAAATGCCAATTTTAGCGGCTATAGTGATTATCTTTGTAATTATACGTACCTACCTAACATGTGTTTGTTGGTAAAATTATATAATTTTGGCATAATATCAATGTGTTTTTATAAAGGGCTATGCAGATAATTGAAAGGTAAGGGTCCGCCGCTGTTTAAAAAATAATAAAGTAACTCTGGATAGGTATGGGTATATCTTGCTGAACAAGAGAGAAAGAGACAGATATATATACTGACAGAGACGACATGACAGCTTACTGATAATAAGGGAATTTCTAAGTGCTATGAGGTCGAGAAACAGGCTCCCAAAGTTAAGGAATTCTTTAGGCGTTAGATGAATGCTTATAGTTGGTGCAATGAATTTGGATCGTAAAGATCTCCCTAGCGAGTAAAATGATTGTTTAGGATTTTTTTAAGGTTGGTGCAAGTAGCCACTACTGTCTTAAGTTATAACGTAATTAGCTAACCTAACAACATCTTATAGTGACCATTATGAATATTAAATATCTTTACTGTTTTAAATAAAATAGATTGACTTGGCCATCGCATGAAAACACAATGTATCTCACAAGTAATACTATTATTGTATGAAATAAGATTGTTTAGTACGACCGTGCCACTTTTTTGCTCTACTTGGTGGGGGCACTTCCGTGCCCCCAGATGTGTCTATATACACAACACACTTATAAACTAGACTAAAATTTTAATCTATGGCATTTTGTTGGTGTTTGGATGCCTTGGAGTTATCTGTAAGCCCATTCAGAGTTTTTTCGAAATAAATATCTAAAAATATCTAAATAATATCTTTAAAGGGTTAAAAACCTAAAAGGGTTAGATGACGGCTGATAGAGACGAATGGAAGAAGAAGACATGTTGTGCCGACCCCACCTAAGTGTGGAATAAGGGCAGGGATGATGATCTTAAAGGGTTAAATAGTCCAGAAGTGGACGTCCAAAGCACAATGAATGGCTTGATCCAAGGATTGTAATTGGCAAGACTCCAAAAATATAACCCTTGCCCAGTGAATCCAAAACCTTAATCCAACTACTACAGTACAGACCTACTTCCTAGTACATATAACTAGCTATATACCCAAGTTCTAACTCTTGGAACCGCCCGGTTTACTTTTGGTATCTAAGTGGCGTAAGATGCTGCAAGCAAGATCTCAGCTCAATTGGATAAATGCACCTATTTGTGTTGGCTGAGAATTCTCCACGGGGGCTCGCATTTTATTATGAGGTCACTGACTGATCCATTTGATTCACTTGGACAAGTTTTTGTGTGATTGAAATGTGGAATAAAATCATTATCTAAACGATGGTGTCGTAGATGTCGTAGCACCGACGTAGCACCATGCTACGAAGGTAACTTATAGAACTCCTGTTCGGCCTTGCATACTCGAGTTTTTTCTTTTGATAAGCTCATTTTACACAATGCGTTTTGACCTTTTAAAAAAAGCACATGTTTTTTTTTAATATAATAATGTGGGTTTAGTTTAGGGTTTATCTAGCCTCTCATTCATAAGATACGAGTATATCCCACAGTATTATCCAAACATTCAACCTTTATGTGAGTAATGAGAGTAATGGGGGTTTATAAAGTAGGTAGAGCATACGTCAAGAAAAAATACAGGTCGTATTTTTTACTTCAGCGCCCTTTTTCTGTGGGTATTATGCCAAAGAATAGATAATAGTATTGGATACAGGTTAGCCCTAGTGCGGGGTCCATTGCTTAAACTCCTTTTATGTAACCTGTTATATATTTTATGTAATATGTCTGTAATTTTTGTATTTTGGTTTTACCAAGAATAAAATACATAAAATCATAGTTTGCGGGCAGAAGACTTTAGGAAAAGCAAAGCACGCTAAAACCACTTCTCAGACTTCCTTTGTACGCTCAACGGGCGTCTAGATGAAAAGATCTCTTTTGTACAATCGCGCAATAGGGGTCCCCCAAGGACAGCGTCTTGTTCGCATGTTGTACATATGTTTTGTTTTGGTGTTTTTAATTTTTATTTATCAGAGTGAGCGTCTTGTTTAAGCGATCGCGTGATCAAAGTTTATCTAGCTCAAAGAATACGCCTTGGAATTGGCAATGCAGCCAGTATCCTCGGTACGATGCCATCGGGTGAGAGTTGGAGTCCTATAGAATAGAACTTGCCGTCTCATTTAAATAGATTGAGCGTTTTTGCCACTCCGAAGACTCGTCTGGCCCGGCTATAACAATGACATAGTCGTGAAACTATAAGAAAAATCAGTGACGATGGTTGTTATGGTAGGGTGTATCTAGTAGTAAGAAGGGTAAGGTGAGTACCTACCAAGCAAGCGACATCGCCTGGGATAGCTAGTATAATATTTGATGGGGTAGTGGTCAAATGCTAACCTTTTTGGGGTGTTCTAGTAACAAAAAGCACAATACACTATTGGTTTCAATATTGATTTCGGTAAGCACCCCTACCGAGCTATTCGCCCTAGAGACAACCTTGACCCACAAAGGGGTGGAACCCTACTGGACACGAGGGGTTTTTGGTCTTTGCATAGGACCCCTTTTTCGCCAAACCTGCTGTACACGTACAGTCAACAGCTAAAATGAGTGTAAAATAATGTGTCCAAATCATTCATTTTTTTAAATAAAATTTGCTTGACCATCATGAATTTTAAATTCTAAGAATTTTTATTACAGCGTAAGCTTACTACTACAATCTATATTACAAAAATGTACGAAAGGAAACAATTGGGCCACTCATAGACTGTTGCAAACGACTCAACTACTCCAACTCGATACCGATGGCAGCATGCCGAGAAAAAAAAGAAGAGGAAAAAAGGCTGCATAGCCTCTTTGTACAGCAAGGCCCAAAGTAATTCCTAAGTATAATTTAGCAGCCATTTAGCGGCTACTTCCCAGTTCGTACACTCTTTTGTTATGCTATTTTTATTTTATGGTCCAACCCTTCGACAGTACCTAGTACCTACTGATGAAGAGAAAAGTCATAGACGAACTAAATTACTAGTCTCAGGTATAATAGGTATTTTATAACGTTACGAAAGTTGTCCGAAACAATCCGATAACGAAATAGATACGAATAGATTTAGTTGACGCGCTGTAGGCTAATTTTTGTCCACTACAAAACTAAATATAAATCACAAAATTAAAAATAGAACCTCAACTTGCCGTCGACATAATGTACAGACAGCGTCATAGATAAGTATCCCCCATGCATTATAATACCCAGCTTCAAATCCCTTTATATCACCGTCGCGGCGAATGGAGAAGTTTTGCCTTTCAAAAATAGATTATACTTGTATAACCGTATGTAAGCCTAAACAATATTTAGATTATTATAATTTTTTGAAAGGATTTATAGCTGGGTGTCTTGTGCAAGGGGGATACTTATCTCTGACGCTGTCTGTACCTATTCGTTGATCCACTAAAAATATTGTTGTAAACTACATATAAATATAAATCACTGATAATCAAATTCAAAATAGAACCTCAACTTGACGTCGATAAAAAAGTATTCGCTGACCCACTAAAAAATATCGTAGTGTACAAAATACCTAAAACTAAGTCAAAATTTCAATAAAATAGAACCTCAAGTTGACGTCGACCTCAAAAAAATCGGTGATCCAAAATAACTTGGAACACAATTTAGTTACCTATCTATGCAGTGACACGTTTTACTGAGGTTTTAACGGAGATTGTTCAATTGTTAATTTTTAACGAACATTCACTTGATCTATCCTTGAAGAATTAATTGCAATTGATTTGCAATAGGTAGCCAAATTAAAATACCTAGATGTGAGATATTTATTTCTGTTAGGTAATTGCGTGTGTATGGTAATTAAAATTAAAAGGTCGTTGTTCCGTTCTAAATATCTGACTGCTTCTTCTATTTATATCTAGGTAATTATCTAAGTTAAAATTAAGTTCTCAAGTATATAAATCGAAAACCTTATACAATAACTATGCTATGTAGTTGACGCGCCCGCAACTTCGTTTGCATTAGGTATGAATTAAAAAAAACCCTTTCTTAGGTTTATGCTATTCTCTCCATTTGCAGACCTGCACTGGTACCTAAAATATGTTGTGTCTAAATCTAATAATGATCCATCTTAATCTACACCATGTTAACGTAAATAAATGATCTTTATCTTTATCTTTAGTACGAACCTAAAATTCTTACCGAACACTAAGTTTATAGTTTAAGTTTAAGCTAAGTTTTTTTTTTAAGTTTCAAGTCTGTGGCTGTGCGTTCTCTGTCAGACAGTCAGTCGGTCAGTTTTTTTTTTTTTTTTTTTTTTTTTTTTCGGGTGGACGTTTAATGCAGTTAGCCGCAGATGGCTGTTACTGCGTCACCGGACTCTCGGCGAGCGCAGATGGCGCTCTACCTTAAAGTCGGTCAGTCAGTCAGGTCCAAGCCTTTTATATACTACTAGCTGGTGCCCGCGACTTCATCTGCGCAGGTATCTTTATAAATTGTAGCTTATGTGTTATTCTGATACAGTTTCATTAAAATCCATTCAGTAGTTTTTACGTGAAAGAGTAACAAACATCAATCCATACTTACAAACTTTCGCGTTTATAATATTGGTAGGATGTTTATTTATTATAACTGATGCAATTGAATAGATATGTAAGTAATTAGGTAAAGCTAAGCATGTGATGTAATTATAACGAGATGTGGGTCAAATTGATAGTCTTATGATGGTCTTATGTTATTGCTTGACCTTGTGTTGTGACGCTTGTGATGTCATGGTTTGCACAGCAGGCAGTCTTCGTCTTCGTGTGGTAGGTATAGAGTAAAAAAAACCTTTTTTAGCCTTTTATAAGTTTTGAAAAAACCTGTGTAAACTAATATAAGACCCATATCAAACAAGTCAATCGATCCAGTAGTTATTTTATTTTTTCGGAAAACTTACAGTTAGGTACACGATTGATTACAAAGATAAATATAGATGGCCAATTAAAAATTTTCACAAATTGGAAAAGCAAGTAGGTATTTAGAATTTTAAAGAAGTACATGTACAAAAACCTATAATTTAGAATTTAGGATTCGAAGAAACTATCGTTTAAAACACGCTTGAGGCTAACAGGGGATGTGTTGAAAAGGTAAAAATCAATTTCTTGCGACAATGTATTGAAACAACTGCACACACGTGGGAAGTAAGAATTACGCCTGTACTTAGATTTGACTTGTGGAACTTAGAAGAGATTATGTTATGGCTTGATTTAGCTTTGACGACACAGATGGTCGAGTGGAGTCTGTTAGACTTCCACGCCCTTAAATCTACATTATGTGGCCACGCCGGTGTCAGTGTGGGTTCGATTCCCGCTGCAGGACGAACATTTGTGTGATGAACAGTGTTTGTTCTGAGACTAGGTGTTTCCTATGTAGGTATCCTACGTATGTATGTATGTATTTACAAAAAGAATATATAGGTATATGATTTTTAGGGTAGGTATTGTATCAGTTATCTGGATCCCATACCATAATACATGCTTGCCTAGTTTGGTTGTGTTAAATGTCCAAAATACTTATATTTCTTTATTTTATAACTATTACTAGGATTATGGATATATCATTAGTACAAAGTACATCTTGTCCTAAATCGCCAATTCTGAACCCACGCGTTGCGTTGCCTAAAACCAGTCGGCTGAAGATAGGTAGAGATCTACCATCACCTCTAACAAAATGGACAAGGGGTGGTTACCCTCTTTGGGGTGGCGGCGATCGATGAAGCCACGTGTTCATCTGACGCAACATCCTGCTCTGTGACGGTGCCGGAAATGATCTCATTTTTTTCTTCTATATGCTAGCTAGGTTCTTTGCTCCTCTGACGTAATATCCGACTTTGTGAAGTTGTCAGAAATGCTAGGTTCCCTAGGTCGGTTGGTAACTCTCGATTGGTTTATGCTCGGCTTTAAACTTGAAATTAATAAAACTGATCTACATATATTAAGTACTTATTAATTTATTATGTTTAGGAAAATAAATAAATTTTTGCATGCCCCAGTAGAAGTAAGCTGGCAACACCATTTTTAGTATAAGATCCTTTTATGTAGATACCTACCCTAATTTGATGCAAATAAAGATTGATTGATTGAAACTATGTTGGTTTATAAAACGGTTCTAACTAACTTATTAGATAACTAGTCAGTCAGTTCAGCTCTTAAAAATATTTACATGTCTTTAAACCTTTTTTTAAAGCATTTTTATCAACATTTTCTCTTTTAAAATTGCTGACTATTTATTATATCCTCCAGAGTCCACATTCCCACAAGTTGGCATAAGCGGGAAGAATATATTGGTAATGGCCAGGGTTAACTACCCTCGTTGGAATGACGGAAGCGATCGATGACGTCACGTGGTAATCTGACGAAACATCCGGTTCGATGATGTTGGTTGGCGCGAATGGATAAAAATTTTTTTTTTTTTTTATCTCTACAATTTTGGTTTTGATAGTGCACTAGTGCTCTCTACTATGTTTTTGAAGTAAAATACTGGGGAAATAAAAAACTTATCAAAATATTTATGCCCAATTGCACAAAACAAGTACTTTACTCGCTAGGAATATCTTAACTGGACATTTGAGCTTAACCATTATTTTACTCACTAGGGAGTTTTTAACTAGAACATTGAAATCTTCCAAGGGTAAAAAGGGCCCTTAAGTATTTATGTAGGTTAGTTTATTTTATTATAATTTAAAATATAGATTGTTAATTTTAATTTAATACTAATTATAATAAAAAAAATTGCCAAATTTAAAAAAAATTGCTTATGTAAGTTTTTTTAAAGATTGGTGCAATTGAGCATTACTGAATTTATACCCACTTGCATTTTCTTAGAATGGTAACTAAAGTTCCTACGTTATCTCGCGAGTTCATTGATAAAGATAATTATATTCTTATCGCTGGCGGCTGATGATTTTAACCTATGATTTGATAGTGAATCGCGTGGGGTCAGTAGTGAGGAGGTCATGGCTGACTGATGTGACTTGAGAGAAGTTTACAAGAGAAAAGTAATTCCTACGTTTAGGGCGGAAGCGGAAATTGTTTTTTATATTTGTTTACTGAATAATAAGAACGGCACATGCCAATAACACTTATTTATTATTCAACAAGGTTATACCAACATTAAATTTTAAATACAACCAAATATAATACAGTTGCAATCATAATTATTAAAATATGTAAGCGGGTCTAATTATTTAGCGTCTAACTTCTGTGGTCTATATAAATGTGAAGCTTGAATTTGATTAGATAGCTTGATTTTCTCTGAATAAGAATAAGTAATAATCAGTTAAAAAATATATTTACCAGTTTATAATAGTTAGGTACTTACCTAACCTATAAGTAAATAATGAGAGAGTTACAGGATGATTTTAAATATTATAGTACTTAGGGTACGACAATAAAGAAGAGAAATTTTATGTGTGTTTTACTTATTATCAACAAACTTACTATTAACCATTTTTGATAAAAATTGCACAGATATTCTTGGACCTCTTACCAAAGACGCAAGTGAGTGTGGGAAAATGTCAGAGGTTAAAAACAGTTTTATTTATTATGTAGTCCTAAGCGTAAATATTTTAACATATTTATAAGAAAACAATTACTTTATACTCACATGTTGACTGAACAAATTCCAATGGTCAATTTTCACTATCTAATACATAAATCAAAATTCACTTTCACAGATTTTCCCGCCCGTTTTGCTCTGGGGCGACTAAGCCCGCTAACTCCGGCTGCGAGACTGCCGTGCGCCAAAAATGAATGAAATGGGAAATTACTTCCGTGTATGTGCGACAGGGATGACAAGGGTATTGAGCGAAGGGATGATTTGGGGTGAGATGTAGGAGATGAAGAAAAGTTTTAGTAAGAAGCTATGGAATGAAGCCACAACTTACAATGCAAAAAATATATTAAGATTCTAACAATATACCGGTATATGTACGTTAATAAATATACCAAACTATAATTCACTTTTATTTTCTTGTAGGTATTTCCCGTTAAATGGTTTTCATAGTTTAGAAGCATTTCATTCCAATTCATATCCGTTTCCGTTCGCTTTCAACTACTTCGAACCTAGGGTGTAGAGTTCAGTAGAGCTTAATACTTGAAACACAGATGAACTAAGTATCCATGTCAGTGTCAGTGTCTAGTCAGTAATATATATCACTAATGTCAATGTCAAAAATATAAACCGAAGTTCACTTTTACTGAAAATCTGTGTTTATTTCCAGTTTTCAATAAAAAATCTTGCAAATATGATTGAATCTGGTCGTCTATTAGTTTTATACGGTAGCCAAACGTTCACCGCTCAAGAAGCCGCAGAAAGAATATGGAGAACATCAAAAGCTCTCGGTTTTCGTGGTCCTGTTCAAGCGATGGACGATTATCCTATTTCAAAGCTTATTCATGAAGAGTATGTGATTTTTGTGTGCTCTACGACTGGCCAGGGAGACGAACCAGATAATATGAAGAGATTCTGGAAGTTTCTTTTACGTAAAAGTCTTCCTTCTAACTCTTTAGCGCAGCTCAAGTTTGGCGTGTTAGCTCTTGGTGACTCCTCATATTCTAAGTTCAATTTCGTCGGTAAAAAGTTGTACAAACGTTTGTTGCAACTTGGGGCTACACCTCTCCTCGATATAGGTAAGTTTACCACTTAAGTTCAATCTTAATAAAGTAATGGACAAAAAATGTATTTAGTGATTCCTTATCAACATTATTTTTGGTTAAAATTGATAAGATTTTACCATCAAAAAATCTTGTCTCTATTTTATTGTTGAAAACCTTGTCAACCTAGCTTTAAGACATAACAAAGAGTGCAATCAGTTCCTAATTATACTATATTGTAAATTAATATTGAGTATAAGTATCAAACTTATTACATTAAAAACAAAAACATTGCAGGGTTATGTGACTACCAACACGATGTTGGACATGATGCAGTGATGCAGCCGTGGCTAAAAGACTTCTATTCACTCCTCCAAACCCACTTCCCTAACATCAAGACTGATTACAACACATCTGATTTTATTCCCCGATGGCGTGTTAGTTTCCTCAAAAATGAAGATATACCAAAAGAAGGTGCAACAGAAGATATTTATTTTGGAAATGGCAGCAAAGATGCCTTCAATGAAGCTACTCTTTTGGAGGTTGAAAGCAATGTGAGAACAACCAGTGATGATCATTTCCAAGTAAGTATTAGGTACTGCCAAGGGGAAGATTTTATATGAAGAATACCTCTCAGAGCTGTTTAGGATAGGTAACTTTTGCTGAAAATAAGATTAAAATTCTTATAATTGATTGATTCAGGCGTTACTTTACGGAAATCCATAAATATCAACAAATTATATAAATATATTTAGTAATAAATCCGCTTAATTTCTAAACAAAGGTTTTAATTAACTTAACTTTAGTTCAACTAAACCAAAGAGTCAACAAACAGAAAAGGTGTGGACTCGCTGAAGTTTGACTCTCGTTTCAAACTTCGGCGAGTCCACACCTCCTGATGATGCCTCGTGTAGAGGCGAAACACGTGTCGTATCTTTAAACTTTGGTTTTCTGTTCGTTGACTCTTTGGTTTAGTTGAACTAAAGTTACGTTAATTAAAACCTTTGTTTAGAAATTAAGCGGATTTATTAATAAATATATTTATATAATTTGTTCATAAAAATTCTTATATTTGAAATGACTATTCTTCTTATTGTGTCAGTAGTTCTTTCGAACAAGTGTGGTGTGCGCCTCGATGAGGCTCCTTTCGTGCATTGGACACATGTTTTGGAACTTTTTAGGATCTATCACATGCCGGTTTCCTCACTATGTTTTCCTTCACCGTTTAAAGCACATATTTTTAAAGCTACCATGATAATGACTGAAACTAATTATTCTATTTTTCAGGATGTTAGGTTGATATCATTCAAAACAGTTGGAGTTTCAGTGCTAAATTACAGGCCTGGAGATGTGTTCAACATTAGACCCAGAAACTCAAGGGAGGATATTGAAGACCTTTTTAGTATATTTCAAACTCATGACCTGGATCTAAAACCACAATACAGGTTGCTGGTGGAAAAATATCATGATGGTAAGTTTGATTTTTTTTTGTTTAATCTTACCAACCGAGCCCACTGTAGAAATATTGTGCCCACTGTGGAACAATCTAATTGTGTTTCGTTATGCTGCCTTGTTAGCCTTTTTTTCTGTTGTGTAGGTACACAACAAAACTATTCTACTTTAATAAACGACTAAATCGAGAAAAATAAATCGAATGGATTTCGTCAACCTCCAATCAACCTTCTCCTAATATCTTGATTTGTTGGATTTTCTATAATGCTGGCTCCAACATCAATAGGATTATTTATGTCGAACAGTTAAAGTATGCCCCGGTCTGCGCTTAGCAAATGGAAAGCATAAACGGAACGCACTGCAAATGTCAATGTCAAAATCCGAAATGTCACTGCCAAAACACGGCGTGTGCAAATCGTGCAATGTTTTTATTCCTTTTCACCAATTTTTGAATTAAGTTTAGTTTTTATTACATTAAAATTGTGATAAATTACCATGCTGCGACGGCAGGCGCGTTTGCGCCGTGAATATTTGTACAGAAAGTCTGTAGAAGACAAACAAAAGAGTATTCAAGCTAAAAAGGACCAACTCAAACGAAGTTTAGAAGAAAACATTCCGATTCATGGTGATTTGAGGAAGGAGGCACTGAAATTGCAGAGTAAAATAGAGTTTGAGGACAAAGGTAAGTAATTTTACTGATTTATCGTGTTTTTTTATCATTTATTTACATATTTTATAACCTTCAAAGTAGCATGGTTTATTTATTGTTTCCTAGTTATTCAAGGCTATTTCCGATGGTTCAATTTAAATTAGACTACTAAATTTACACGCATGTTTAGTATTATGTTTGTTCTTGAAATCAAATAAAAAAAAAAGTACTTGAGACATATTTTTTTGTGATGTAAAAATTGCTAGACTACAAAAGCAGCGAAATCGAACAGCCCCACACCCAGCAGTGGGTTAAGTCGGTTATTATTCTAAAGGAACAAATACAGTTAACTTAATAAGGTTAAAACTTGATTGTTACCTTAATGTGTAAGTCCAACCTCCATCTCATGGCCTCCTTTCAGGACCAGAGCGAGCGGCAGTGATTGGTGGGTTCAGCGGCGGGGCGAACACTCAGAGCTCTCAAGATGATGAGTACAGATTCGCTGGGGTGGAAGACCCTAAGATCATGATCACAACCTCAAGAGAACCAAGTGCCAGGCTGAAGATGTTCGTCAAAGAACTTAGGTAGTTTTTTTTTTTCAATGCAAACCAAACGAAAGAAACTTTTGCAATCTGCTTAATCCTAATAATTATTATTATAGGCAAAATTTTTTGATGATCAATATTGGTACTCAATCATGCCAGAACCACTGAACGAATTTTATTCAATCACCAATTGAAAAGGATTTAGCTGAAATTTGGTATGCTTTATAAGCTTATAAAACACATTACGGTACTTTTATCCAATGCAATCCAAAAACACAGGACATAGCTACTTTTTTTTTAAGTATAGGTCATATTTGTTTACAGATTGGTATTCCCAAACAGTCAGAGAATGAACCGTGGTGGCTACGAGATGTCTCAGCTGATCCATGCATGTCGTGCCAACGAGGTCACTGATTTCATAGTGGTTCATGAACATAGAGGAGTGCCTGACAGCTTGGTAAGTCACATTAAATGACAATACTACAATACCTATAAGGAAAAATACCTTTTTATCAGCACCTAAAAAGGTCCCAATAGATTCTAATACTAAGGCTATCTGTTTGTGTCTGACTGTCATCATTAATCTCTAAACAAATGTAGAACAATAACTAGCCTTACCTTAAATTTATTTCTTTTTTATATTATCTAACCTTATACCATAGTAAAAAATATTAAATCAGACTTTACACTCATACTACAGGTATTCTAAACCTATCACGGGCACTAGTCTCTCACAAAATTGGTCAACTAAACCCTTGTACTTTTAGTAAATATCAAAATGTTAACCTTGTGAAATTGAAATATTGTTTATTTGCTAGAATATGTGTTTACAATGAGGTCTTAAAGATAGAGTCCATTTTATATCCTATCGATATAGGCATGCAAATATTAATGTGTGAGAGAAATAAACAATCTATCTATCTACTAACTCACACACACACACAGGTAATTTAGAAGGTATTTCTAAACATACAAAGGAAAGCTAAGTACCAGACGAATGTTAACTGTATCTTGTTTGTTGCAGGTAATCTGTCACTTGCCCTATGGACCAACTGCCTCGTTCACACTGTCTGGTGTGGTGATGCGACACGATATACCTGACATTGGACCTATGAGCGAGCAGTACCCACATCTCATATTCCACAACTTCAAATCAGAACTTGGTATGTTATGCACTAATTCTAATTCTAATTTGGGGAAGGGGTTACATATGGTCTGCACTGACGTCTTGCTGTGGGGTGTATTGTGCATTGACCCCTTTTTGCACTAACTCTACCCCAGCCAGCCCAGCTCCCCAAAATAGCGGAGCAGGACCCTGGGTTGATGGATGGTGTGTTCCAGTTTCCCGGTAGGGTCATCTGGGCCCGTATCCAGGATTTTCCTCAGCCCAGTCTTCTTTCTGGCCTCTTCTGTAGCTGTGCAGTGAACAACCACATGTTCTATGGTTTCCTCTTCTGCGAAGCAACCGCGGCAGATCACGCTGTCCTTCGCACCCATCTTAAACAGATGGTGATTCAGGTCGCAGTGGCCGGTTATAATTCCTATTATTGTATGTATTGCTGTTAAATGTTATGCACTATTAATTGTGGGAATAATCAAGGATTTACAAAAACATACAACAACCGTCTTCAAGCGGACTGTCCTAGTAACCATAGGCGCCACTAAAAAGTCACAGGGAAGCAAAATACGCAATTTTGATCACTTCAACAACTTTTTTTTCTAATTATTTTGATTTCTAAACCAAAGTACTGAACCCTTTTTCATAAAATTTCTATGGGACCAATCTGGAAGTATATCAAATCAAATCAAATCGTTTATTTCAGTGCTATTATTATACACCATATTTTGTTAGTATATCCTTTCAAAAGAATTTTTCAAATCGGTTTATAAATAATAAAGTTCTGGTCATAAAAAAAAAAAACACATTCAACAGAATTGATAATCTCCAACTTTTTGAAATCGGTTGAAAATGGTAGTTATTTTAATAAAGGTTTATAATTTCCCAGATCCAAATCCCCAAACAGATCATTCCTTAGCATTCTTTGCAATTAAATTTCCCAAATAAACATTTATTTTCATGTATTTTTTGTTCCAGGTCTAAGAACAATGAGCATACTAAAATACTTATTCCCGGTACCGAAATCAGACTCCAAACGAGTGATCTCATTCGCTAACCACGACGACTACGTTTGCTTCAGGCAACACACCTACAGAAAGGTATTAATTAATTGAAAATAATATAAAAAAAATATTATTAAAATAATTATAAAAAAAGAATATTATTAAGGCAAATATTAGGCTACATATTGCAAGCATCACTATTTGTAAGGAAGCATCGAGAATTGTTTAAGTCGAAGTTAGATCTCAACCCAGACTGTATTAGACGACATAAAAATAAATTAGTGCAACCGGCAACTAACTTGAAAACTGTAGGCAAAAGTCCGCACCATTGGCTCGTTAAGATATATAACAATGTACCAGAAATGATAAAAAATGCTGTGAGCGATAACTTATTCCAAAAACAATTTAAATGGAAAAATGCTATTACAATGTAAACGAATTTCTATCAGATAAATGTTGACTGTCAATGATAAGTTCTTTGTTTAAGTGTAGGTACCTTTATAAAATGAAAATTAATACTATTATTACTTATTTTTAGAAATTATAAAAATATTGACATTAAGCATATTTATTTGACATTAAAAAGAAAATTGACATTAGAATTAACAATATTTAAAACTTGACATCACTCAAACAAAAATACAAATCACCTAACTAATGCTAATTTATCAATATTTTTGTAATACATAATTAATTTGACTATGAAATAAACATAAGTGAATTAGATGCCTACCGAGCAAAAAATTAACTTAAAGTTGTTGCGCCCTTACAGGGTTCATGTGCATTGTGTACCTATAAGCCACTTACACCTAAGTTACATAACGTGTATGCAAATGAAACAATAAATAAATGAATATGAATATAATCCTCAAATCCGAATTCCATACAAAATGATTCGGACAAATACTCAAAAAGTACGCCGTATTATAGTAATTTCTTCACACTATTCGTTTCGTCCATGTTTTATGATTAAGCCTTAATAATATAGTTTATAAGTATTAAAAAAAAGTATAAGTTTAAATATTCTATCAGTCATCTGGTTCCCATAAGACAAGCTTACTTAGTTTGGGGCTAGATGGCGTTGTGTGGAATGTCCAAACATTATTATTATTTAAATTAGAGACGTGAGGAAACGCCACAGTGGCGCTACAGTGCTTAGACATACACTCAAAAACAAGTCGTGTAGGTACTTACTTTTATATTACAAATCATTTATAACTATACTAGCTGGTGCCCGCGACTTCGTCTGCGCAGGTATCTTTATAAATTGTAGCCTATGTGTTATTCTGATGTATAAGCTATATTATTGTAAAGTTTTATTTAAATCCATTCAGTAGTTTTTACGTGAAAGAGGAACAAGCGTCCATCCATCCATCCATCCTTACAAACTTTCGCGTTTATAATATTAGTAGGATTCTACCCAAGGCTTCACTTCCGTGGCCATTGAGAAATAAAATTCAGCCTGAATGAATGAATGAAACTTTATTTGCGTAATACAGGTACATTGTGGTCTTACTTTAAATTAGAATCACTGCATCAACTTTTGTCGTGCAAATACTAAAAATTAGAGCTAAATAGTTGTTAATAATTGTTACATAAATAGCTAATAAAAATAATTAATTAATAATTAATAGTAACTGTGTAACAAAAACTCTATTCCATCTATTTCAGGCCGGAAAAGACATAGATCTAACAGAGATCGGGCCGCGCTTCCAAATGAAACTGTACGAGATCAAACTGGGTACTCTGGAGTCCCTCGCGGCCGCCGACACGGAGTGGGCGCTCCGCCCCTACATGAACACGGCCGCCAAGCGACGCTTCCTAAGCGACGACGACGGATGGGTGGAAAATGACGAATGAATATACCCTTTTACTAAATATTGGTGTTTTATTTATGCATCTACCTTGGTTAGAAAAATATATAAAATATGTCCCCAAATACATATTAAAACATAGTCTTTTGATAAAGGAAGTATGGCTTAGAACAAGGCCGGCCAAACTCAAGTCCGCGGGGCACAAAGTGGCCCGCCAGCACTGGTCGGCAGGCTGGCGTAGTGTTTTTTCGTTAGCTAAACAAAAGTCGATATTTTGTGGCTCGCTACGCTCGCGGCGATAACCGCTTTGAAAACGTTATTATTTGACAAAGTCATGGCAAAATTGCTGTCCGACAATTTAAAATTTTAAGCCAAAAGTAAAAAATATTTTTTCGTACTCGTGATTTTGATTGATCAGTTCAATCAAAAAAGCTGGCTAGCATGAAAAAATTTAGCCTAAAGCTAAAATATTAAAAAAACCCAAGGTTCCTATATCCTTTTTCCAGACATGCCTGTCCCAAACTTCCTCCAGCGACCGCTCACAATGTACGAGATCGCTGAACAGTACTGGGATCTGAGGGCGTTCCCGACGCAGTATGTTTTCGCTCTTCTCGCGCGAGTTTCGGATGACGCGTTAGAGAGAGACAAGTGTATAGAACTCAGCTCCGCCGAGGGACAGGAGGAGTGGCTCAACTACTGTAGGAGACCGAGAAGGACTGTGTTAGAGGTAAGATAATAAACAGAATAACAGTATTGACACCTGAGAGCGTTCCCGACGCAATAAGTGTTAGCTCTCCCTGCGCGCGTGTCTGGTGACGGTTAGAGCGATACAAGTGTATAAAGCTCAGCTCCTCCGAGGGACAGGAACATTGGGTCAACTACTGGAGGAGACCGCGACGGACTGTGGTAGTAGGCGCATACCTAGACGATCAATTATATTGCGCAATATATCGAATTGTGCAATAATATTGACCGTTTAGGGTTTATATTGAATCTTTCTTTCTTTCAAATCTTATTGTACAATGTTATTTGTAGGTCTATTAAAAAAAAAAATTCAACTGAATTGATAACTTCCTCCTTTTTTGATGTCGGTTAAAAAGTGTCATGTTATTGTTTCCAGGTGCTTCATGACTTCCACAAATCAGCGTCGAAGTTAACAATTGAAGTGCTATTTGAGCTGTTCTCCACCATCAAGCCGCGCTCATTCTCCATCGCCAGCAGTTCTCTACCCTCGCACGGAACACGGGTACGTAATGTAGTTCATAGAGCTTACTGTCTCCTAAACCTCTGAACTGATTTACTTCATCTGCGAACTTAGAAATTCTATTGAACTGTTTGTTCTGAGTAGTTCTGACAGAGTCTAGGGGTTTTCTTTGTATACACGTTGGATTTTTCAACTGGGCTTGAAAGGCCAAATGCTTAAGTATAGCAATTAGCAACTATCGAAAAATGCTCAAAAAAAATATGTATTGTATCAGTTATCTGGTTTCATACAAACTTTGGATGGATTGGATACTGTTGGATAAATAATGAAATAAATATAAACATTCACACACTCACACCCCTGCACTAGGATTCCCTGTGTCGCAGGTGGCATTTACACATACAACACATCACAACATCCAAGACCCGAGAACAAGCATTTGTGTTCGTCACACAAATATTTTCCCCGGCCGGGGATCGAACCCGGAACACCAAGCTTTGTAGACAGGGTCACTACCAACTAAGCCACAGTGTCGTCAAAGGAGTCGTCGTCGTCGGGCTATTTTGATAAATACTAAAATTGCATAGGTAGGTACTTAGATTTTAGTAAAATCAATTTTCTTAGCCGGGAATCGAACCTACGCCTCCAAACGATAACGCTGATGTTTTCCCACACTAGATGGAGCTACTCTTCGAATTGGTTTTTACTTAGATATATAGATAATCATGCGGGTACGCTTCCCAACGGTAATGCTGATGTCTTCCCCACCAGATGGAGCTGCTAATAGCAGTGGTACATTACTACAGTAAGCTGAAGCGGCCGCGTCTCGGTCTAGCCTCCAACTGGCTGAAGGCACTTGAAGCAGGAGACAAAGTGTATGGGTGGATCAAGAATGGCACTTTGAAGTTCCCTGATGACCCGGTAAGCATAATAAATAAATAAAAATAAAATAAAATAAATAATAGCATAAGCATAATCAGCCTATAATTTTCCCACCTGGGGCTCAAGCCTACTCTCGGCTAGGAGAGTGAATGTCTTAATCTACCACGCGTTCACACTGCCACTAAAATATCAAGACGTCATTCTAAATCCAAAACGCCGGACTAGTTATTTTTTGTGCACGCCCACGATATGGGTATCCATTGAAAGGGTTTGCTGGGAAGAATACGCAAAATAAAATGACTTCACTTTAAATCCAATATGGCGGACCCCGCAAGATGGCGGACTAGTTATTTTTATTTATCCTATAATATGGGTATTAAATGGAAGGGTTTGCTTAAAAGCATGTTTTTAACAAGTAACTTATTTCAGGCAATACCCCAAATCCTAATAGGTCCTGGCACAGGTTTAGCACCATTTCGGAACCTGCTACAAACCCGCGTCTACCAAGCCACAGCCGGCCGCGACACCACTCATCTGTTTATAGGCTGTCGGTACAAAGAAAAGGACTTCCATTGTGGACGCGAGTTGGAAGATATGGCGAGAGATGGACAGATCACAATGTATTGCGCGTTTTCTAGGGATCAGGAGAATAAAGTGTGAGTATAGTCAGCAATGGTTGATGCACTTTCATTGTTTATTGAAAGCTAAAATATTTATCAATAATGTGTACCGGTAGACGCAATGCCATAAAAAACGACTAATGGTATAAAAGTATGTCCAATATAAAAGTTCCATCTGTGCCCTTGTTGCTAAAAAAGGGGAACAGATAGACCTTTTTGGTCCCATCTGTCCCCCTAGGGCAGGGATGGCGAACCAATACTACGCATGCCAAGGATGGCACGCGACACAATATTTTGATACCTTACTAAGGAAAAAGTAATAAGTAGTAGTTAGTACTAAGAAAAAAGTTAATTACTTAGAAAAAATCTTCAGCAGTTCAAAAATTTCATTCAGAATTAAATATAATGATTTTAATTGGATTAAAGTAAATTTGAACCCGCCACTGAATGCAGTGAAACTGAAAGCAGTTTATTTACTTTTGGTATTAAATATAAAGCTTTCGGTTCACGAAGTCAAAATTATTTGTATTTGTTTGCACGTCTATGGCATATTTTATATTCATTTAGAAAAAATGGCACGTGGGTACAAAAAGGTTCACCACCCCTGCCCTAGAGGACAGTCCAAACTACTGTGACAGTTAAAACAGTAAGCATTTTCTGTAATAATTATCTTTTTTAAGTTGACATAATTTTTTAAGTTTTTTTTGCCATATCTGTGTTCAATAGTCAAATGATAAGGCCTTTTTTCTGGCAATTTAAAAACTTATGGTGTATACTATACACTGTATAGGGTCATGGATACAAGTCAACCAATTGATTTTATTTTCAGATATGTTCAACACAAAATCAGCGAGCATAGAGAAGGTTTATGGGAACTCATTAATAAAGGCGCCCACATATTTATATCAGGTAATAGTAGATTATGATATGCACTAAGGGGGTAAAGCAGTGTCTTATGTCGCGGGTGGCATATTGAACCCTGAGCTAACGAGGGGCTCAGTTAACTCCTGAGCGAAGCGAGGGAGTTATGTAGAGTCCTGAGTGACGCGAGGGGTTCAAGCTACCCAAGAAGAAGACAGGCTTTATCCCAGAGGAGCATACTCTACTTTTGACACCTTCTGCGAGGCAATAAAAATCCAGGGCTCCGAACTCAGTAGCCAACACCGTCTTTTGTTTCACAATCTTTGAAGTCGCGCCTTTTTTCTTTTTTTTTATGAGTGGCCAGTTCGATTTTAGAACAAAACTTTTTACAACGCCATATGAGCGTTCTTTTACTTAGTTTTCCACGAGTTTCCACACGAATTTGACGTTCCAAATTCAAATCACATTACTACCCTTGGGAGTTTCATACAACATTACCTCACTTGGTAGGTAATGCTTTGCTTTACCTTGATGATAGCATGATATGTAATTGGATATTGTCGAGCCGGTGGTGTGAAAATACATTCATGCCTTTATTAATTCTCCTGCTCGGTGTATAGGTAGCATAATGTATTTTTCCAGTTCATTAATGTATCCATACGAATTGCATCTAAATCCGTCTAGTAGTTTTGGCATGATTTAGGAATAAACATCTTTCTTCCTCACAAACATTTGTCTGATTTGTTACAAATTGAGGTTTATAAGCAGACCATAATAAAAAAGGAGTGTTCTCACTTAAGGCTAATCCTCAAATCCGAATTCCATACAAAACGATTCGGACAAATACTCAACAAGTACGCCGTATAATAGTAATTTCTTCACACTATTCGTTTCGTCCATGTTTTTTGATTTCGTCAACAAAAAAAGTGAAAGGTTTCATACTTTAATTTAGATTTTATACGTGTTCTTAAGTTAGTAGGGTTAATTTTAAAACACGTACAAAATCTAAATTAAAGTATGAAACCTTTCACTTCTTTTGTTGACGAAATCAAAAAACATGGACGAAACGAATAGTGCGAAGAAATTACTATAATACGGCGTACTTTTTGAGTATTTGTCCGAAACATTTTGTATGGAATTCGGATTTGAGGATTCCCCTTAAAAATGTTTATTTTATTTCTTAGTTTGTACGCGATTACACTATACTTGACGATACTTTAATTCCCTCGAAATTTCAAGTCTCTACATCCAGTGGTTTGGCCTGCGTGTTGTCTGTCAGTCACTCAGGGCTAAGCCTTTTATAGAAATTGATTTTGCATTTTAATTTGAAGTCTGTAATTTCTGTATTGATTCTTATTTTTGCAGGCAATGCTAAAAATATGCCGGATAATGTTCGCGACGCTTTCGTAGAGGATGTAATAAGCAAAGCCGGAGGATTTTCTATAGAAGAGGCTAGAAACTACCTCAAAAGTATGGAGAATAAAGGTCTACTACAAGTGGAAACTTGGTGATAGATTAATATTTAATTAAGTAGAAATGTGCTTGTAATATTTAATTAAAATTAACTACGTTATTTAGGCACCTATTTTTAACTGCAGTATGAATCCTTGGCAATAGATAAATATTTAATTAACGGTATTTTTTAGGTACTATTAAGTGCAGAAGGAGTTAGTCTAAATGCTAAGATTTATTTTGAAATACCTCCAAATCTGTGATATCTAACGCTATCACAAAATCACAAATAAATATGTATAAATTAAACATAAATCGATACAAATTTTGATGTTTTATTACAAACACAGTAGTTTTTTTTTATACTCTTTATTTTTAGTTAAATCTAGGTAAACTGAAACTCTTATTCTAAAACAGTCTTTAAGGCGATCCACGACACCATAAAATAACTTTCTAGGTAAGTATCAGAATATTTTATCGAGACTCTATTTTTTTATAAATGCTTTTTTGGTAGAAGTACCATTGTCAGTAAGATGTGCAGCATATACATATGTATAGGTACTAGCTAGAGTTGTGTAACCATAGCTATAAGCTAACTTTGGCCAGCTCTAAGTATGATTAGATGTCATTTAAGTTTTTTTGAGGATCTGACATTGAAATAATCATAAATTTTTATAGGCCTATTGCAGCGCTTAATGTATGTTATTGCCTGAATTATTAGAACAACTTATTACTAAATGTTCTAGCTAGAGTTGGGCGCGTAGGTCCTAACTAGATTTGGGCAGGTAAAGGTCCTAGCTAGAGTTAGGCCTAGGTCCTAGCTAGAGTTGGGCAGGTAAAGGTCCTAGCTAGAGTTAGGCCTAGGTCCTAGCTAGAGTTGGGCAGGTAAAGGTCCTAGCTAGAGTTAGGCCTAGGTCCTAGCTAGAGTTGGGCAGGTAAAGGTCCTAGCTAGAGTTAGGCCTAGGTCCTAGCTAGAGTTGGGCAGGTAAAGGTCCTAGCTAGAGTTAGGCCTAGGTCCTAGCTAGAGTTGGGCAGGTAAAGGTCCTAGCTAGAGTTAGGCCTAGGTCCTAGCTAGAGTTGGGCAGGTAAAGGTCCTAGCTAGAGTTAGGCCTAGGTCCTAGCTAGAGTTGGGCAGGTAAAGGTCCTAGCTAGAGTTAGGCCTAGGTCCTAGCTAGAGTTGGGCAGGTAAAGGTCCTAGCTAGAGTTAGGCCTAGGTCCTAGCTAGAGTTGGGCAGGTAAAGGTCCTAGCTAGAGTTAGGCCTAGGTCCTAGCTAGAGTTGGGCAGTCCCCACAGCTTGAGGCTGCCGGCGTCGCGTTTGCGTTCCGGAGGCTCCTTGTCGTCGCACGCGAAGGCCGCGAGGTAGCGCGACGGATGCCATGATACTGTGAATGTGGACGCTTGTACTGGAATCTCAGCTACCTTCTCACCTGGGGAATAAACGCGATTAATAAATTAATAAAAGTAGTTTATTTCAGGTACAAGTCCCATTGATTTAACAATTACAATTTTAGTTTTAATTTTATTTATTGGGAGAACAAACAGCTGCAATATACATTTTTACTTAACAGTTATAACGATATAAATAAATACCTAATATTACAGCCCACTGAGTTATCCACAGTGTTATAAGAAAATAATTTACATAAGAAGACCACTAGAGGGTCGGTAGGTATTATCTATCAAAGTGAACAACAATCCTACTAATATTATAAACGCGAAAGTTTGTGAGGATGGATGGATGTTTGGTACTCTTTCACGTAAAAACTACTGAATGGATTTTAATGAAACTTTACAATAATATAGCACATCAGAATAACACAGGCTACAATTTATAAATATACCTGCGCAGACGAAGTCGCGGGTACCAGCTAGTATAAAATCAAAAATAACACTACACTTATTGCTTCGTAGGTAAAAAACTATTATTTTTTATTACCGTTTTGGTTTGTGGACGGCAATCCAGTGTTTGAATGAATAAAGTGATTAGCTGCGTCTTTACGGGGTAAGCAGTCTCGCGAGGCAAATGCTCGGTCATTTTTTTTTTCTTAAAAAACCTTTTTTTTCGGATGGACTTTGGATTGGACTGCGGATCAAACTTTTGGAAAAAAATGAGCAAAACATATTGTCTTTGCTAAATAATGCTGTACCAAAAAAACTGTACCTGTGACACAAAAACAGGAAATACCATTCGATAGCACAGTTATCCAGGAATACTCTAGCAAAATTAAGAAAATTCCAAGATTTGTAATCTTGGCAGCAAAAACAATGGACAATAGTTAAAAAAAAATGGAAGTTTCGAAAACGTCCAGTAACTCGAAATCCGTGGGATTTTTACTGGATACATATTTTCATTTTCTGAACAGTCCTGAAGTCCCCCTGCGCTTGAAGGATTATCCACTAATTACGACACACCCTGTATATCATATGGGCCCAAGTTAAGCTTCACTGTACTTTTCTTGTGTCTGAAATAAAATGATTATATGAATTATAAATAAATATGAGCTTACCGGTCTGTGTGTCTCCGATATCGATGATGTGGTCTTCGCTGGCAGACGCCAACAGTCGCCCGTCGAAACTGAACGATAGAGTCCTCACTGGCCATTCCAATCTGGATATAATCATGATTATTAATTATTGTTAGACATTACATTTGCTGTAGTTTACACATTAATTACTTTAGAGTTTACATACAATTACAGTCCTACTAACTTATCTGTGAGGTGGCAGAAAATGGAACTACAGCCACTTGCATAATAATAATAATAAGCCATTTATTTCCAACATAGTAATTTACAAGGTACATATTTTCTTATGGTTTTTTAATTGGATACCCATCTAAGGGTGAAGGCCTCCTCCATCTGCTTCCATGCGTGTCTATCGTTGGCGAGTCTCGTCCAAGTAGGGCCGGCAACGTCTTCGATGGCAGCCACTTGCATACAAAACTTTCAACTGCCAGTTGCGTCGTGTACCGTTGCGAACACAGCGACGCTCCTCAATTCACAGATAAGTTAGTAGGAACACTATAATCACTTGTAGGTCTGACGCAAAAGTGAAAATAAAAACCAACAAAAAAGGTTAAAGTTTAAAAAAAACTGAAATCCCGACTGCAAAATAATTGATAATAAAAATAATTCATTATTCCAAATTAAAAAACAAATGGCTCATATATATTTTTCTAATCTCCTTTTAATTTTCATTTTTGATACCCTACTCGATAGGTTTGGTCAAAAATCCGCCACCTTGGATATTTTTTTTTTAAATTCATCTAAGAACACTCGAGTGATTGAGACGAATCTAACGATACCTTTACTGTCAAAATCCATCCAGCCGGTTGGAAGATACGAGGTAACCCAGAAATTTACATACATACGTACAAGATACTCGCGAAAAACATAACCCTTCCTTGGCAGTCGGGTAAAAATAAAAATAAGATGCATGTTTGTTGACCTGGTCGGAAGTCTGGTTGAGCTCATCCAAAGCTTCCTTCATGACCTCGATGTTCTTCTTGGGGATGTCTCCCGTCTCGTAGAACTTCAGCCTGTCTTCCACTTACCTTGAGAACACCCTGAGGCAGGCCAGCTCGGTGACGTCCCACAGCGAGACGAGTGCGTCGGCCGAGCCGGTGGCGAAGTAGCGGCCGGTGGGGTCGTGCTCTATACAGATGCACGTGCTGGGGTGCGCCTTTATCACCGTCTGCAGCTCCAGGCCGGGGTACCTGGGACGATTAAAAATAAATTGTGTTTGGACATTTCACACATACTCTAAGTCGATTTTATCACTCAAGTGAATAGATACTTACATTTGAAATTTGACAGATGACAGCCATTTTACCACTCACGTAAGTATTCACTTGAGTGAAAAAATCGACTTAGATTAAGGAAAAAGAAAAATAAATAATTTTATTGTGATGGAAAAATAAATCAACAAAAAAGGTTAAATTACAGCAAAAATGAGTCCTCCATACAATGAGGGCCTAGCTCAGCTTTAATGCAGCTGGTGTTCTGCTAGACCCCAGTGGGGACGAATCTAAACGTATAAATAAGAGTAATTATACTATACAAGTTTTGTCTTACTGGCAACATAATATGGGTGTAAGTCTGTCCGTGGAGTTTTGGCGGGAACGTGAAAATGTCGCATTCGCGGCATTACATTTCCTTGCGGACCCTTCCAGGACGTCACCTCTTTGGTCCATCTCTGGTCTTGGAGACGTGCGACGTGGTTAGCCCATTTCCATTTAAGCCGTTGAGCGTAGCTCAGCGCATTTCCTGCCTTCGTTTGTTTCCTTATTTTTGCATGGTTAATTTTTTTGTATTTTCTTTATGTTTAGCATGCTACGCTCCATTCCTCGCTGGCAAGTGTTGATTTTGTATTTTACTTTCGTAGAGAATTTCCACGTCTGACTTGCATATGTCAAGCAAGGTATAAGACATCAAGCCATTACTTTGGTTTTCAAATGAATTGGCATGTTGCTCTTAAAAAAATAATTTAGACTCCAGTATTTATTCCACGTAAGTTGTGATCTTCTTCTATCAGCTTCTTATTTGTTGCTTTTTTGGCAAATCCGATTTGCTTGCCTTGGTAGATATAGTTTTCTACATACTTTAGTGGTTCGTTTCCTATGAATATGGGCTTCTTTTTACTGTTTGTAATTGCCATTGTTTTTCATAGGTTCATTTCAAGTCCCACTTGTTTGCTAGCTATATGTACATACCTAGATAAAATAAACGGAAAAAGCACAAAATGATATCGGAAATGGCGGCAAAAATGCGGAAGCTAAGATGAGTTGGTACCTTATATGTGGGAGTAGCCCACATCCTCTTGCACGCACCATGCCGACTCTTAATTTAGTAATAATTCTAACATTTCAGTGGTTGTTAAAAATATTATAGTTTATAAACTTACGTCATAATGTGCACGCATCCGAGCCCATTGGTCAGATAGAAGAGGTCTGAAGTCAGGTTCCATGATATTTCATTCACTTCGAAATTAAACTGCTCCTCTTCAACCTGAAATTAAAAAGTTTATTACCTACATATTTACACAGGTATTTATTTTCAATCTCAATACATAGGCTATGGATGTATTATAATAACTTCTAATAAGTATCCAAAAATTTGAACTGTAAATTCATTCTCATAATATAACTAGGTACCTAAACGTCTGAAACTATTTTGTAAATAATAAATGGATTGTACTAGCTATACATAAAATGGAATCATAGATAGATATTTTCTCCTCAACCATGCCATAAAAGAGTGATTTCTTCCAGTCAACCTTGGAATGGACACAAAATATTTGAACCAAAAAGATAGAGAAAGAAGGTTTGCTGGTAAGTACCTGGCAAGATTTGGAACTTTAGAGTGTCCTCTCTTTGTGTTGGTTATTATAAAAATATATATTTAACAAAAAATCCTAATTAACCATACCACTTTATAAGTCCTAGTGTCTATGAAAGAGACCAAATCCTCCTTATTCCCCACAGCGATGGTGCTACCGTTGGGAGACCAAGCAATGTTGATGTTCTCGCCTTTGGTACTGATGGACGCTGAACATTTGTGAGACCTGGAATAAAAAGGCATTTATGAAGATTGGCAGTCACACTAAGGCTAATTTCAGATGACCCGAGTTTTGACTGAACGGGTCAATACAGATATGTAGAACTGTGTAAAACACCGCTTAAGTGTCCGGATGTCGTCAGTGTAGTGTGCCGACTGAACATTTTTAACAACCAAAATGAGGGTAGTTCCCTCATTTCACCGCTACGGTAACTCCAATACGCCAGACAACCCGTGACCACGGCTGTTGAAATACAGTCGAAATGTCGGGACACAAAAACATATGAGGTGAGCGCGATAAATACCCGATACAATCAAATAACTATGTGTGTTAGTCGCGAAAGTCTACAAAAAACGAATACTGTGTTGGCTATAAAAAGTGACAGAAAAGTTCTTACACTGTGGCATGGCAAATCAGCAAAAGCTGCTCGTCTCTGCCACCAGTTGCTGTAGTCGGCGACGCGTTTGCACTTGCAAAAATTTCAATATCATGCTCATGAATATTAAAGTTATTTTACCGAGTGTCCCATATCTTGACAGATTTATCTCCACTGGCCGTGCTGAGTAGGTCTGAATGTGAGGCGTGCCAGCAAAGTTGGTCTACTGACCCCGTGTGTCCGCGGCAAATGAAGTCTTGAACCTGATAAAAGTAAATAATAAATGAATATTTTCGACAGTTCACACAATGCCATCTAGCCCCAAACTAAGCAGAGCTTGTAATATGGGAACCATATAACCGATACAACACAGTAATCTCCCGCTTTAAGCGAGGGATGCGTTCCAGACAAATGCGTTATGCGAAATTCGCGTATAGCGTATGTGATGAAATATCAAGATATATAAATATTTAAAGTTATTTTATTGCAAAAATGTAATAGAATCAGATAATTAATTGTTGCAGTAAAGTGGTTATTTATTTTAAAATACTTAAAATTACATGAGAAATAGTTATTTAATGTTTTTTGAGAGGCATTTTGTTTGTGTTCTTGCAAAGTTCTTTCGTAACAAACAGCACTGGTTGGTTATTGGCTAGTACAATCAAGCCCCGAAGCGAGATCAATCAATGCATCCACGTAAAGCGGGGTAAGTAAGCGCGAATTTTTATAGTCGCGTTATAACGAATTTGCGTGGTGCGGGGTCACGTAAAGCAGGGGATTTCTGTACTCAAATACTTTTTTATATATAAAGTAATTTTTAATATAGGATAATGCTGTGAAACATGACTTTTTGTGTTGCCTCCAAATCTCCATAGAGCCTCTAGTAAAGTCGCCACCACCACCACATTACTGGAGCATGACTAGACCCTAAGGAAGGATAGGATTTATGGCACATTTGTTATCTTCGACATCTTAAAAGAAAATAAGACTACCGCAATAAAATGTTGTATTTCTCTGCCTTTATTATCTTATTCTACTTATAATGTGAAAAGTGAGGATGGTTGATGCTTAATCATGCTGAAACGATATAGCCGAAATTTAGTATAGTACCTACAGTATAAGAAAAGGACATGCGCTACCTACTTCTTATCTCAATACCACACTAGCGCAGCCGGTGAGCAGCAGCTAGTCATGATTATAATAGCATAACATATCCTTCGCAGCCGGGTATAAACAAAAACATAACCTCAAATTCAGGATTGTATGAAGTTGATTATTAGTAATGAATACTTACCAGTCTGCTCCTTTCTAAATTGAATATTGCCACGTTTTTATCAAAGGATCCAGAAGCCAGCTTCCTCCCATCGCAGGACCAACCGACAGAGTGCACTTTAGAACTGTGCGCAATGTATTCACGAACGGAGTTGTGAGACGCAAAATAACTTCGCAATTCAGCCAAGTCTTCTATGGGCGTCTGCCCCTGCTTTGACTCTTTCATGTTTTTCATTGAACTGCAGTCTGCGGTTTGTTTGTTTGAAGCTTTGAGCAGAATTGAGCAAGGAATATATGAGGTCTTTTTTTTTTTTTTTTCCAAAGAACCCAAAGAGAATATAACCACTACGTTAAAGAACCTAACAAAGAGAATATAACCACTACGTAGTTGCGACTTTACTAGAGGTAACACTTTTTTTTCTGTCAGTACCAATCATAGACATCTGACCAGTGTCAATGGTACCAGTTGATGTTGACCAAAGAGACTATAACCACTACGTTTAATGTTGACTGATCTGTGGACTAATCTGTGTTTGTTTTGTGATTTATCCTGTATGTTATTGATAGTTTACTTACAAAATACTTCAGTTTTTCATAATTTTAAGACATTTTTATGACTCTGGAATGTGACAATGAAGTGCCGAAGCTACCGAAAGTGTGAAATATGTGGTTATAAGTCGGAGAGAAAAAATGGTGAAAGAAGGTATTTCATGGCAAGATTCCCAAGAAATGATGAAGCTCGGTAAGTATAACACAAGTAAATGGTAAACAGTGTATAAACCACATCTTATTATTTACATTTTCAACCGAATTCAAAAAGGAGGAGTTTATCAATTCGGTTGTTTTTTTTTAATAATATTTTTTAATAACCTATATTAATTGTATGTCCTATCAGGATAAACTGTTGTTTCCTACTAAAATATGTTAAGATCTTTGTACACAGTTTTATACAATAAATGTTTCTTGATTCTTGATAATGTTTGTTACTTCAGAAGTTGTTTGTGAACATATTTTAAAAATTATTTGAGAGGCAAAACTTTCAGATTGGTACCATACAAATTTCATCAAAATCTATTCATTAGGTTAGTTTTTATATCCAAATAACTGAAACAAATATGTTGTCAAAGTAAACGAAATTGCGTATTTTGCTTCCCTGTGACTATTCAGTGGTGTTTACGGTCGCTTAAACAGTCCATTTGTCTAAGTTTTTGTAAAACCTTGATTAATATTCGTGGCATGCATTGAGGTACTAATTTAGTACCTTTATGGTGGCATGTGTTTATTTTGGTTGGAAAATAGTGTCAAATTAAAATATTGATATCAATAAAATAAAATAATACTTGTTCCAATGTGCAGGTGCAAGCTGTGGGTAAAGATGACAGGGAATGAAGATTTGGCATATGTACCAATTGAAAAGTTATACCAAAATAAATTTATATGTGGCCTACATTTTGACGACCAGGATTTCAATAAGAAGAAAACCCAATTGAAAAATACCGCTGTACCTTCATTAATGCTCACGGCTCAACCTCTATCAGATGAGATTCTATCAGCGTTCCCCTATCATCTTTTCTCAAATTCTTTGAGCCTGAATGAAGATTGTACATCAAAAGAAGGTATGTGTTAAGTAGATGTGAATTATTTCCAGGCTTGCTATATTATAGTTTGGGTGATCTGCAAATAAGAGACCTTGCAAACCACCACTCTTCGATAAATAATAGTATTTTCGTTAAATGTCTGATTTGATAATTTAAGATGTTATGCATTTTTATTTATTATATACAAAGCATTGGCCAGTGCGAGCCAAACAGCCAGCCAGAGACCAAAAAGTCTGAAAAGAGGAATGGTAGGCCTTTGCCTTTCAGTGGGACATTATACTGCTTTAGTGACACTGCGACCATTGTCGGTCTATTGTGCTCTTTGGTGGGACATTAGGAGCTCATAATAATAATAATAAATACAGGGTGTCTTTTTCTTTGAGAACTCATTCGGATCTATTTCCGTCCAAAGTAAAATATTTAAATAAAATTAAAAATGCAGTTATTTTTTTCTTATAAATCGAGGGCATGACTCCTTTCACGACTTTTCTCAAAAAACCACCCTATATGAAATGAATAGATACCACCAACACTATATTTCACCACTTTTATAGACTTACGAGTATTATAATTTACATCAGGATATTATACGCCTAGAAATATTGGACAACGAAAACTACCGTGCTCAATACGACTTGTCACTGGTACCGACTGAATTCAACTACCCGTGTTCAAACGATTCTCTCCGAAGTTAGCTCGGTAGGCATCGAAATAAAACCGTTTTCAAGGCCATGGCCGCTCGGCCTTCCTCGCTCGGAACCAGTTATTCACCAACTAGTGTTCCCAACTAAAAATACTCAAGATATCGTTGCCATCTTATAGAAATAATACTAGAAAGTTACAAATATATCAAATTATTTCAATAGATCACGACATTCGGCCATCGGACATCGTACGACCTCCCGGCGTACGTAAGCAACTATAGAGTTCTTGAATATTAAAATTATAGTAAGGACCAATGAGACTTATCATTAGAATTTCACTCCATCAAGCGTACCTAATCTTATTTGCATAAATAATTATGGTAATAATTATAGTTAAACAAAAGAAGTAAATCATAATATTATTATTTTTTGCATACTGATTAGGTGACTAAACATTATCGTAAAGCCATAAGAATACGCAGAAATTACAGATACAAACAAAATATTCTAAATATGTAAGTATTACTTTTGGGCATAAATCACGACATTTGGCCTCAACAAAGCTATGTATTTAATAGAAATTAATGTAATAATGTCCAATAATGTTATCAATAGAAATAAAGCTATTGATGTTAACCCAACATATTTTGTACTGAATATGCAAAATAATATGTGTTTTTGTTAAAGTACGCCAGATTGTATTCAGTATTTGCTGTCATTTAAAGTATAAAACTGACTATCAAGTGACTCAACAGTAAATTGACTTTACCCATACCTAAATATTTCAAATCCATAATAGCATTTTCGCATGTTCTCAAGTTTTAGTAATATATAAATAATAAAATATTGAGTATAATTTTATCTTACTTGAATGCCTGCCTTTATCAGTACAACGTTAGTGTAAATTGGCCCATGAGCATGGGAATTAATTTCTGCATGTGACAATTAAACTTAGAAATAAATTATCACTATCATACATGATTGTCTAAAAAGAGCAGAACTAAATGTATTCTTTGTGTTAACTTACATTTATTTTTTTATCAAAGTAACCTATTAACTTAGGCTTGCCGTAGTATCTACTGAGTTTTGACAAGTTTCTATTGAACCCTTTAAAACTAGAATAGATAAGACATTTTTATCCATACCAAAAACCAACATGCACCTGTTCGGTTCACCAAAGCTTAGAAAAATAACTTAAATACAATATAGGTCACATCTATTCCACATAACATTCTTTGCTCAATAGTCGTTCATTAAGATCTACTAGAAATGCTTTTATTTTTGTTATAATCTAATTTGTATTGGTCCCACTGAAAATTAACCGTTGATTCTTCTTTCACACTCGTCCACGCCTTGGGAAGATGGCGTGGTGCATTGGTCGTCCATCATCTACACATCCATTTTCATAATTTCTTACGACATGAATTATGCTTTGTCCTCCATCATAGTTCATCATGATCTCGCAAAAATCAATATTAATTTAAAACCAGAATATCGTAAAAAGTAATTAGCTGCCTTTCTCGATTCATCAATTATGTCGTTTCGTTTTATTTGATTTCTTTAAGTCCAGAGAAAGATAATATTAAGACTGTCAAAATAAAATAATCTACAAAGGCCGGATTAACCTTTCTCAAGGTATTAAAACCAAAACCTTAACAATTTTGAATAAGTCAAATGACTTGTAATATTTAGAATAACTCCAATAGTTTGAAAAGCTTTAATAGCTCGGATTTCTTAGAAACGTGTATAATCTGAGTTACCCGACTAAGTTACTCGAGCAACTTAATGTATAGTATTAGTATAGTATGGTAATCATGAATAACTTAAAGTATCTTTTATTCAACATGGTTACTTCAGTCGCCTAAGCAATCCGAGCAACTCTAGTAACTCAGAGATCCAATCGAACAAATTGAATGACTTAGGTGCAGATATTACCTGGATGCTTTAAATTACCTTAATGTCACATCACCTACTTATTTTGATAATTTGTATTAAATTTATTTTATTGATTGAACTAACTAGAATAATAAATGAACCAAACAATGACCTTATAAGATTTCGATGTTCGATCTGAACGAAATGAATGATTCAATTGTTTTCCATCATCCAATATTAATAATAACTTTTACATAATATTAATGAATTAATATGAAATAACTCTTAAGATACTTTGTTTAAGGTATTTTTATTATATGTCCACTCATATGAATTATCAAAACTGCCTAATATATCAGTTTAAAAGACCAGTCTGAATTATCTTGGTTAAGGTGATCTGATTATTGTTTTTTTTTATTAAAATGTAACTTCAATAGCAATTTGCAATTCATCTAGCAGAGCTTTTAATATTTAAAATTAATTTAATTAAATCAATAATATAAATAATTAATTCTTTTTTTTAAAGTTATTTATTCTGTTAATACGTTTTAATTATTAACTTGAGTTTGCTGGAAATTCTTCTAATAACTTTGAACTTACTTGAATCAAGTGTAGTTAGTAAAAGTAATGAATCATCCTCACGATGCGCAGTGACATTGACAAATGACATTGTTGTGGTCATAAGAAGTCTTTATGCAGTCCGCTAGTCCGTGGCGTCATACAAAAATTGGCCTGTACAGCAGTGGGCGATAAAGGGATGTTGATGATGTACTGGAATAAACTTGATATAACCCTGATTATCGGGAGTTACTTATATTTATGGCGCCAACCTTATTTAATCTTACTTGAATTGACTCAAATTATCTTTATTTAAATCAAATAAACTTTCAAATAATTAAAGCAATTAAATTATATTCAAACTAATTCAAATCTCATAAACACGATGTAAAATTTGCTATATAGCTAAATACATTATTATTTGTAAGTTGTTTACTTAAAAGGTATATTCGTAGGAAAGATTACTGCTAACTGTTTAAATACCAATACCGAAGTTCTTGAAAGATATTACATGCAAAGTGGACTCAATGGAAAGTCTAGTTATTAAAGAAGAATGGAAACCAAGAAATCCCGTGGTTGTTATCCAACTGTTTATTGGTAAAATCTAATTGAAACCCTCACAGATTCAATCAAGACCGACCGCTTTCACAATGCGTAAAACAGAGTTTATCTAAAGATGAATAGTTGAAGCTGCCATTTATCGGGCCTTTGTGAAGAGTGCCCGACTACGAAGAAGATACTTTATTTTGTATACCTAGATTTTAATTTATCGATAACTATACTGTCTTGAAAGATATACTTAAAAATTAACGTGTAAACATTCTTCAAATAAATTTGTAAAGTAAACTTGAAATGCAAACTGGAAATATAAACTTGAAATGTGAAGCATGAAATACTTGTGAAACGTTGTAGAACGTTTTCTTCCTAAAAACATTAAACGAGGTACTACTTACTAGATTTCTTTTAAGCAAAAGCAACCTAATGAATCAGTGAATGAACAGGCTTCTCAAATCCACTCAATAAAATTATTGTTCACCGTCCTAGTATCGCAGATTTACTTTTAAACCGTCAAGGTTACACTTTAAAAATAATCTTGATAGAAATACTCAAAATATAAATTTGAAATATCAATTTAAGAAAATAAACTCTTGAAATATTAACTTGACAACTTGACTTGATCTATGAGTTTAAATAAACAAACTTGATAGGTAAACTTAACTTGAAAAATTGACTTCTGATCGTGATAAATTAATTTCAGCAACTTGAAAAGATAACTTGTCGATCGCACAAGCGTGTTTGATTTGCACCCATCTCGAGGCGCTAATTGATGTAGTCGTCAAATTAACGTAGAAAATTAAGTTGATTTAAGTAATATAAAACTTTTTTTTTTTTTAAAACATATAATTGAAGATTTAACTTTAAAATACTATGTGACTAACCAGAAAATAAATTTAAAATGTCTGGTTAATTAACAGGTAAAAATGTTCTTAAAAAAAACTATAAATTGGTTGTTGTTCAAAATGTCCCAAAAACTATTGTTAATATCATAATTAATAATTGAAATTATTGGAGAAAGTAACTGAAGAAAGTACTAGATAAATACTTGACAATTAACTGAAAAGTTATCTGGAAGATAAACTGAAAAATAACTTTAAAATAATTTGAGAGTAACTGAATAAAATACCTATATCTAATAATAAATTCTTGTCCAATTGTTGTACTGTACATATCTCATTTTATCTTCTGTTCTCAATTTTTTTCAATAAGTTTGCCAATAGTTAAGTTAGTACTAAGGAATTGCTTTTTTGTTAAAGTCTATTGTGTTTTTGTATTTATAATGAATTGCTTTATTCTTATAAAATGTAACTATTTAAGTTTCATGTACATGTCGGGTAACGTTTCCTTAATTAAATATGTACATTATATTCTTAATAAATTATGTCAGTCAATAAACTAATAAACGCAAATAAACTTTGAAATCGTGCCTCCATTCTACGACGTTTCTAAATCCTGGACACACATGGTCCGTTGATTTTAGACATGGTTCAGTCAAAACATACTTGCGGAACGAGACTCTGAACACACATGGTTCAGTAAGACGACGTTTCTAAATCCTGGACACACATGGTCCGTTGATTTTACGTACTGAAATCTGAACACACATGGTTCAGTTAAAACATACTTGCGGAACGAGACTCTGAACACACATGGTTCAGTATGACGACGTTTCTAAATCCTGGACACACATGGTCCGTTGATTTTACGTACTGAAATCTGAACACACATGGTTCAGTCAAAACATACTTGCGGAACGAGACTCTGAACACACATGGTTCAGTAAGAAGACGTTCCTAAATCTTGGACACACATGGCCCTTACATTTTACGTACTGAAATTCTGAACACACATGGTTCAATCAGAACATAAAATATCCTTCATTATTACTCGGAATCTACTAAATCAATTTCGAAAATAATATATATAAATAATATATATTAATAAAGAAAATCTAATCACTAGTATACTCAATCTCGAACATGCATGGTTCAGCTAGTTATTTTTGTTTAAATAATTCTAGAAATATTTATTATGCGAAGCAATGTAGTAAAACAGCACAAGGGATAACGAGTAAAAATAATTTGGTCAACATGTAGGTACTAAAGTGTCTCGTGAACGCCGTTGATCTTTAAAAATAATAATATGCATTACATAGTTATGCTCATAATAACGATCCTAAACAAAACAATTCAATTTTAAATCCGGATTACATCATTATTAATTTCTTACATTATTGACTTCATAAGATTCAAAACTTTAAATTTATAATAATAATCCTACACTTGAGCGAGTCAACCTGTTCATCACATCATAGTGTTTTGTTAATTTATCTAATGTTACTGAACAATACTGCACTGCTAGCAATTTCGCAAAATGTTATTACAGAGCAGCCCTGGTCGAACCCTGTCGACGGTGCCTTTTTAATAAATTCTAGTTACAAACTCGATCGAAATGTAAACCCGACCACAATCGAAGCATTAAACTAATCATGATGATATTACCAATTTTTTTTACAAAATCAGTGGGTAGACTCACAAATAAAATTACCATGATAATCACTATGCATTGTTTGCGACATAATTTGCCATCAATGGTAGTCCTGATAAAAATATTATGCAACTATTGCCTATGCACTTGCGTATTGTATGCTGAAAACATCGGAGAGTAGCCCTGATCACGGTGTCAGCAATACTCTGATACGTAGTCAAAATATGATATAATGACTTCATTATGCAATAATATTTCAAATTACATACCTGGGTTCAGCCCCTCTTCTGACATGAAATGAATAGATACCACCAACACTATATTTCACCACTTTTATAGACTTACGAGTATTATAATTTACATCAGGATATTATACGCCTAGAAATATTGGACAACGAAAACTACCGTGCTCAATACGACTTGTCACTGGTACCGACTGAATTCAACTACCCGTGTTCAAACGATTCTCTCCGAAGTTAGCTCGGTAGGCATCGAAATAAAACCGTTTTCAAGGCCATGGCCGCTCGGCCTTCCTCGCTCGGAACCAGTTATTCACCAACTAGTGTTCCCAACTAAAAATACTCAAGATATCGTTGCCATCTTATAGAAATAATACTAGAAAGTTACAAATATATCAAATTATTTCAATAGATCACGACATATATGTATATACAACATGAATTCAAACTATTTTCAGATAAATTGCCGGTCATTGAGAAAAAGACTACATTTGTCCTTAGGCATGGATATGCAAAGAAGGAACTGGAACCAGAACACAATTACTGCAAACCGCCTCAGTCTGAAATAACGCAATTTATAGAAAATTTCGCTGCTACCGGTACCTACAAGATGAAATATTCTAATAATAGTTGTGTTTATCAAATATACATATCTGTAGTTAAATATTTATTTTTAGTTTATTTTTTTTTAGATATAAGAAGACGTACTGATGAGGATCAATCTCACACCAGTGAATCTAAAATTAGTCACACAAATTTTGAACAGGTTTATTTAATGGAACTAGATACCACAGTGAGCGAGTCAATGGTACCAGAAAATATGGTGGATGATGATGATGATATGGTAACGGAAACTCTGAAAAGTGAGTCAAAGTTACCAAAACCTACTAAGAGGGGGTCGGTGTTATCAACAACAAATAAGAGTGAGTATTTTACTATGATGTTGAAGAAAGTGACTTAGGCTGTGTCCCCAGTAGGCAAACTAGTGGCAAGTGTGTTGGACTGCCAAGCCTGGTGTCGCGGCACGGGTTCAATTTCCGCTTCAAATATTTGTATGATGAACATCGGTGTTTGTCTGAGTTTGGGTGTATTCTATGTATGAATTTACAAAAAAAAAGTATTTAAGTGTCAGCCATCTAGTTCTTATAGTTCAAACTCTGCTTAGTTTGGGGCTAGATGGCGTTGTGTGAAATGGCCAAAAAAAATTTTTTTTTTATTTGATTTTATTTGTGGCGAACTACGCCACTACGCCCGGCGATCAACCATATCGCCGCCGCCTACTGTCACATGTTTTGCTGCCAGTCCGCCACTAACTGAGACAGTCTGCGCACGTAACGCAGCAAACTGCGTAAAGTGAGCGCAAAACTAGCAAACTGTGGACACGCCATTTCAAATATATGGAAGGGCGCGCCCTTCCATATATTTGAAATGGAGGCGTACTAAACCGATACGCCCCGCAAACTCAGTCGGCCGCTAACAGATTGCCTACTGGGGGCATAGCCTTAAGGGGAATCCTCAAGGCAAATTTCCATACAAAATGTTTCGGACAAATACTCAAAAAGTACGCCGTATTATAGTAATTTCTTCACACTATTCGTTTCGTCTGTGTTTTCCGATTGTGTCAACAAAAGTTAGTAAGGTTTCATACTTTAATTTAGATTTTAAGTTAGTAGGATTATTTTAAAACACGTATAAAATGTTGACACAATCTGAAACCATAGACGAAACGAATAGTGTGAAGAAATTACTATAATACAGCGTACTTTTTGAGTATTAGTCCGAAACATTTTATATGGAAATTTGTCTTGAGGATTCATTCCCCTTAATGTCACTTTCTTGTCTGTCTGTATACCGTTCCGAGTGGAATCTTGTTATTTTCTTTATTATTTTATTGTAATACTCGTCGTAGGTATAATTATTACAATTCTTATTTTATAGATTTAACCAAACGCAGATTCCTGACTAAAAAACTGTCTCCAGAATCCAAAATGTTTTACGAAAAATATAAAAAGACTCGTACAAAACTGAACAACGCTATGGCAAGGCTAAAAGCAAAGAAGAAAATAGACAAAGTGCAGTTTTTAGACAAAGCTCTAACCGGGATGAATGATGTAGCTAAAC
The DNA here is from genome assembly GCA_932526365.1 of Lobophora halterata. Classification (NCBI taxonomy): domain Eukaryota; kingdom Metazoa; phylum Arthropoda; class Insecta; order Lepidoptera; family Geometridae; genus Lobophora; species Lobophora halterata. The sequence goes on along the minus strand of OW052023.1, from coordinate 1,617,587 downwards.
ACATATTGCTGATGCAAGTGAGGTTATTCAAGAAAAAGAACAGAGGTAGAAGATTCTCAGTGGAAGATAAGGCCCTCGGTTTGATGATTTTAAACCAAAAACCGGAGTTGTATAAGTTTCTACGCGGTTTATTCATACTGCCTTCAGAGAGACTCTTGAAATCAATGTGCGCCGGACATGCACATGGAGAACTTGGAACGGACTTACCTAACAACAATGGAGAAGTTGGAGAAGACTTATCAGAGACTGATGAAGAAATTGTAATACCTGAGAATTATGAAGACTTTGGAATAGATACTTGAGAATGATGAAGAAATCGGAATAGATTTTGAAGAAGGTATTTATGAAATATTGTTTATCTAAAGGTGGGTATTGTCCGGTGTTACGAGGCGTGTAACATGTTACGAAGCGAGCTACTAGCCGCTCGTTTGAGTTACGTGGTTCGTAACGAGCAGGATACACGGATATTAGCATACGGCGTAACGTAACATGCTCGCTGAAAATGGTACATTACAACCCGTAACACCAGTCAGTAAATTCTTATTAGCACGTCTATACTCATATTATGGCAAAATTGAACAAAGATGGCCACTTCACTTATGCCGGCCACACCTTACAAAGATGGCCACTTCACTTATGCCGGCCACACCTTACAAAGATGGCCACTTCACTTATGCCGGCCACACCTTACAAAGATGGCCACTTCACTTATGCCGGCCACACCTTACAATATAATTTTATTATGTAGGTAATACTTGCACGAGTTTGGATTTGCGCTAGTAGGACTTACTTGCGCAAGTTTCCTTAGGACCCTTTATGATACCTACTAAGTAGGTAGTAGGTATCATAAGGGGTGTAACCGGCTATATAGCATAATCAGCCCATAATGTTCCCACTGCTGGGACTCAGGCCTACTCTCGGCAGGAGAGCGAATGGGTCTTAATCCACCACGCGGACCCAATGCGGATTGGTGGATGTCACATCCCATACAACATTTTTTTTTCTGTCCTATGCCATGCCGGTTTCCTCACGATGTTTTCCTTCACCGTTGCGAGAACGTGGGACGCAAACAATAGATTTTTTCGACCGAAAAAACCCATTTACGCATGACTGCCACTGACTGGGATTTGAACCCGCGACCATCAGATCGCAAGGCAAGGGCCTTATCCACTCTGCCACCACGTCCTCAACCGGCTATAATGATTGTTATATTTTGCAGACCACCATGACCATGAGAGTATTTAAACCATAGCTAAAATATCAATTCAAAATTAATATCAGGGCGCGGCCATGCATGGGACTTTCTAACAAAGAAAAAATGGGAAATAATAGAACTACCTCCGTATATCTTTGGTGAATTGACTAGATCTAAGAATTAAAATAATACGGCTGGCATAGGACCAATAGAGTATAGAATTATACCGTTGTACATTGAAAATGCTCTAAAAAAAGTTTGCATGTAGGTATAGCCTGAAAGGTACCTTGGTAAGCCACTATGCAAAAAGGTATCTTTGTAAGCCACTATGCAAAAAGGTACCTTTGTAAGCCACTGGTACCTTGGTAAGCCACTATGTAAAAAGATACCTTTGTAAGCCACTGGTACCTTGATAAGCCACTATGTAAAAAGGTACCTTTGTAAGCCTTTATGTAAAAAGGTTCCTTTTTAAGTCACTATGTAAAAAGGTTTCTTGGTAAGTCACTATTTAAAAAGGTTCCTTGTAAAAGGAAGTCAGTGTGTAAAAGGTTCCTTGGTAAGACACTATGTACCTTGGTAAGGAAATAACCTAAATAATAAAAACAATAAAAATCACTCTAATATATTTTATTGTCTTCTCTCAATTAAGAAATGTATTCGCGTCGCCACACTTTGATTTGCGACATGAAGTACGCCATCGGAGTCGTCCAAAACGTTATCATGAACGCAAAGTGCAGCAGCTTTTCCTGAAAATTAAAAAATATTCAAGAATTTCGTAGGCTCAGAGAATATCGACAAAGCATCTATCCGAAAAGGCCCAAAGTTGCAGTGGGCAATGGCCATACGGCCACAGACATAAATCTAGATAGACCCCGCAACCGCCTCAAACTGTATGGAAACCAAGCGTGTCAACTTTTTCGTACCTACTATGACGTCACAAGAGCAATTTAGTGATGGGAAACAAATGCTGCGTCAAGCTGTGCGATTTCGATTCGAATGCGCATCGCCAAACCGATTCAAAGCCGCGTACCCCGCTGCCCGCGCCGCCTCCCGCTTAAATATATATCTGTGCATAGGTACGACAAACAGTAGCGTTGGTAATTGATTGATTCAGGCGTTACTTTGCGGAAATCCATAAATATCAACAAATTATATAAATATATTTAGTAATAAATCCGCTTGATTTCTAAACAAAGGTTTTAATTAACTTAACTTTAGTTTAGAACTTTAGTACATATTACTATATTATAAACTAAAGAGTCAACGAACAGAAAACCAAAGTTTAAAGATACGACACGTGTTTCGCCTCTACACGAGGCATCATCAGGAGGAATCAAGCGGATTTATTACTAAATATATTTATATAATTTGTTGACAGTAGCGTTGGGTTTGGGTGGCGTCTATTACAGGATGCAATCGGTGGTTCTGTGTCTGTGTGTGAGCATTACTGCGTTCCGGTTTGAAGGGCACTGAAGCTACACTTCGTCCATCCAAATACCTACATCCTTTGATTAGAGAGTAATTAATCAGAGCCGTCTACAGCCTACGCCTTCCTATAGGTAGCTATAAACAGTTCGTAGCTAAAAAAATATTTGGAAAACAAATTCCCGCTTGTTACCTACTTGTAGGAACGCATGGGGTAGGGTCAATCGGGAATAGACTTGTAGAAGTACAAGTAGCGGCACGTAACTTTAGCGCTGACCGCTATTGCGCAGAAGTAGGTAAAAAGTCAGGTACCTACAGTCAGCTGCACACACATTTATACACTTGCAATCTTGTACAATTATATTATAGGTACTCTTAATTTTGCAAAGATATTCTTCATCTGTCAAGAATTCTGACTACATTTGAAAATGCTTGCGTGCACTTTTATTTGCAAAATTAAGAGCTTTATAAATGTGAAAGCTTGGGAGTGTATACTAGCGAGTATCGAGTTCGCTGGTGTATACATACAGTCCAAAGAGAATATAACCACTACGATACAGTCTGTGCAGCTGACAGTACCTGAGGGGGACTACAATAAACATGCGCAGTACCTAACACCCCCCGCGTACGTTCAGCGCTAGACTTATGTGCCGCTACTTATAGGTCAAGTAGGTACTTACTCCAAAAGAGACGGGGACTCTAGGCGGAGTGCAGACGCACATGGTTTGTTGTGCGAAGTTCCTCTTGGGCAATATGAAGGTCGTCACAGCTTTGCGCAGGACTCCGAACTTTTCCACTATCATTATTTGATTTTAATTCGTCTCTATGTAGATTTTACACGAAAAATTGAATGAATTGTATCTTTTTTGGAACTTGAAACAATATGGAGGATGCGAATGACAGGTTTCATCAGGCAAATTCTTTTTTCAAAAATTCCATAGACTTCCATATAGGTTCGATCGTACCCAAGAGTCAACCAAAAAGTTTTTAAAGACTAATGCGGCTGAAAGAGAATTCTTGCGGTGCGGAGCGGTTATTTCAATAGGCCTACCTATTATATTGCAGAGAAGTAACTATTGGTACAAAGGTTCTTATCTTTGATTATACATATACTCTCGTTCCTATCTACTTTATTTTTAAAGAAAAAAACATGAAGAAATAGGAGTATCTAGGGAATTAACTAAAGCTGTAGGTAGGTATTTATTTCAAAACAAGAAAAAAAATCAATTGTAATTTTATTCTAACATTAACTACTAACTCACAGGTTCTTACAAATAAGGCGGACTGTTATTTTACATCTACAAGTTAATAATAACATAGCTCTTTCAAAGCCTCGATACATCGTAACATAATTTACCTACTTAGCAGAAAATTAAAATTGTTTTGGAGGCTTACAGGGTTGTTTTAATGATACCTACAATCTCAAAATCACAGTCAATGACGTAAATTGCCATAAGTTTGATTACCAGCAAACTTTCAACATTTATGTTATAGTTACGCTAGCAACTAGCGGCTAGTTGATTAAAGTAAAATGCTTTTTTGCTTTCTTTAACTTGATTCTGCACTTCTCGACCGCAGTCATTTCGAACCCTTGCAGATTTCTGTACAGAACACTGGCGGGTATATCCAGAATACGCGCGCCTTGCCGCAACAAGAATGTGAGACTAGAGGGCAGATGATCGTTGATTTCATTCCCAAATCTTTTAAAACTATTATCATTATTCAAATCCTTATAAAATCGAAACCAGTACTTACAGTTTTCAACTCTTTCTTTCACAAAAGGCTGTAGTCTTTCGTACTCTTGATTTCTTAACTTTTCACGCAACCGTTTATGTTCTGCCATTATGCTTATTGGGGTATCTTCTTCCGAATCACTTTTGGCTTTTTCTGCCGTCCACGTTAAGAGCGAAGGATCTGCTACGTCCTTGGCTATTTTGCGGTCAACAATCCTAGATAGATTAGGGTCCATGTCCATTTCTACGTCTTCGTCAGGCGCTGATGCTTTTAGGAACAATTGTCTAGCGTCGTAGACTTCTTCGTCGTAATCTGGGTCTTTTTCTGGTAGTAATTCTTTAGCGTGAGTTTCTCCGTCACTTTCTTCGCTGAATAACTCATCTCCGTCTTCATCTTCGTTTAGACGACTGCGAGTATTGTTAACACTCAGTGTTATATTTTCTGTAGTTTCATTTATAGGTTCAGCATTCATTGTTATATCGTCTGCTGGTTCATCATCAATCGTTCTATCCATTGCTTCATCCGCATTCTCTGGTGCACCAATCGGTTGAGCGTTTTGAATAGCCTCATTGACTTTCTGAGTAATGTGGTTCAGTATATCTTCTTGCATAGCGGCCTGGTAGTCTTCTAAATAGGACAGCCAAATCTGTCGATTTGATTTCTCCTCTTTTATATTCCGTGGTTTGTAAGGTTGGTGTCGTGTTTTAGTAATTTTCCTGGCGAATGCTCCCATTTCCCTAACCTCTTTCTTTTTGGTGTTATACTCGGGTGGCACGGGAAGTTTGTGTTTCTTACAAGTGAGTAGAATTATGTCTTTAATGGTTTTTTCTCTATCGAATGTGGCTTCGTCGAAATTTACCGAATCTACGCTAGATACATCGCTCATAGTCCCATCGGCTTTGGTTGTTTGACGCGGCACATCTTGGAAGTAATCACTGACATTTATGTTGTTTTGGCTGTTTTGAGACTCGTGAAAATGGTTGCCTACGTTTAAATCGTTTTCGTAATCCATTCCATTGTCAACTTGGTCAGTTTCTATCTCTTCCTTTTTCTCAAATTTAAAATCATCATCAAATATGTTCACTCCCTCTGCCTCCTCTTTGATCTCATTAATGTTATTTGCCTTTAACTGCTCGATTGTATCATTCATATCGGATATCTTATCTTTTTCTGTTTGGTCCAATTTATCAGATTCTAGGATATTCTTTTCATTTACAAATTGAATACTGGAGAAAGTACTGCTACTAAATGAATCAGATTCTAGTATTTTTGAATCTTCAGTTTTATTTTTTAATTCACTTAGAGTTATGTCTTCATCATTTTGCTGATCTTTCATTTCACTTTCATTATTATTGTCATTTTCTTCTATATCATTTTGTGTGAGTTCTTTATCACCTTCTTCGTTATTTGGGGTATTTTTTTCATCATTTTGAATGTCTATATTTTCTTCATCATCATCATCATCACTTTCTACGTTATCCACTTTAGTGACATGATCAGCTGTGGGGGGATTAGTCGTCAGCCAATTATGATTGTCACAATTTTTCACATAAACCATATTTTGCGGATATTTTTCATAATAAGCGTATTCTACGAACGCATTAGCGACTACTTTGTTTTTTTCTCGAATACCTTTAACTAGATTACACCGTTTTTTCGCATTGGGATGGTAGAGTTCGAAATCTTCAAACGCATATTTGAGAGAATACTTTGAGAAATCCTCACTCAGTTTTAATTTGACCTCAGGGTCTCTTATATGCTGTAAAATCACTTTTGTGTAATCGAAGAACGGTGTTAAAGTCGGTGGGAATTCATCCCTTGGGATCACATCGGTCATAATTTCTCCCCCTCGAATTCTTTTCAAAAGATCAGTAGTCATTTCGTCCCTGAAGTCTTTATCGAATACACAGTCCATTTCATTCCATTGGTGTTCCAAAGCGATGTAATCATCGGTGTCCCAGCAGGTTTTATGAGCATATCGGTAACAGTAATGTCTCAGCATAATCATTCTGAACTGGTAATAGCTTACCCATTCACGAAAGGAAAATAGCCTGTTTGTAGATTCTGAGTTTATATCAATGTGGGATTTGGGGTGGTTTTCTTTCATATTGATGGCTTCAGCCGCTTTTGACAGCCTCACTTCGTAATCACAGTCCAAACCCAAGCAAAGCTTCACTGCCCAAATAATGTAGGTCATAACATGTAACTCGTAAGCTGGTATCCCTAATACTATTTTATCTTTGGCGTTAACATCCAGGAAACTACAAGGTTTGTAATGCATGAGAGATAGGACTAGTGGTTGTAAATCAGTCGGTAAACACAGCTCTTTGAGGAAGTCATCTACAATTTGTCTTAGATCGGGCACTACTGGAGAACCGAGGTCTAACCGTTTCATCATAGTCATAGCTCGTATGCGGATGCCTTTTGCTCGAAACTTAACTGTCTTTCGGGGTAGATGTCTGCGTAACTTTTCTGGTTTTAATTCTTTTGGTACTATGTTTTCAAAGCGGTATGGTATCGATAGAACTCCGTCTCTGCATAGTTTGACTAGATATGATAGCTGGATAGGAGACTTATCGAGGTTTAACGCGATGTAGACCATCGTTATAAGCAGTGTAAATGTAAACTCTAAAATGTGTTTGTCCCGTTTTCGTTCCAACATTGCCTCTCTGTCTTCGATTTGTTCATCATCTGAAATGTCATCATCATCATCTTGAGGGAAATTGTCTTCGTTATTCTCACCAGGCTGGTTTTCGTCAAACCTAAAAGTTTTAAAACTTGTTAAAGGCTAATCAATATACATATATATTACCAGCCAAACTTGATCCTAGCCCAAACCAGTTCATCCTTAGCATGTTGGGATATTATACTAGTTTAGCCCAGGACAAGCTAGTTTTTTTTTTTTTTTAACGCCATCTAGCCCCAAACTAAGCAAGCTGTATTATGGAAACCAGATAACTGATACAATACTTATATACTTTTTTTGTAAATACATACATAGAATACATAGAAAACACCCAGACTCAGAACAAATATTAATGTTCATCACACAAATGTTGGTCCTGAAACGGGAATCGAACCCGCGACACTCCGCGTAGCAGTCCAATGCACTTGCCACTCATACACCAATTGTAAATTGTATCGTCAAATTGTTTTAAATACTTATATGTAAACTAGTTTGGCCTAAGCCAAATTGATTGAAATGTTGCAAGTAATTATCCAGTCAACAACACAAATATGTGCATAAATGTCTTATATGAACATACCCCATATCCTTCTTGTTAATGTAACGCTTTAAGAACCGACTCCAGATCCACAGCAGCTTCGTCTTGAAGGTGGGCTTGGCTCCGTACTCCATCAGCTCATCCGCAATGCCTTTGAGTATGAAGTTGTATGCATGCCACTTGTACCATGTGATGGGCACTGAAACATAATAATGGTCTGTTACGCACCCCATTTTGTAATTGAAGCCCATTGCCACCAGGGTAGTTAGACCAATGAACAACGCAAATTATATCAACTAGCTGAAACCCGTAACTTTGTTTGCGTTCCTAATTTCCAAATTCGACATCGAAATGGTATGGATAGCTTACTTTCTTTTTCCTTCTCCACAATTTGAACGACTTTTTTCTTGTGGGTGTGCATAATTCCACCATCGCCAGTTTCAATTACGTCGACGACCGTCTCCTGGAAGTTAACGTCTTGCGTGCCGCATTCTGTGCAGAAGTAGAACCCATCGTGTAGATGCACCTCCGTGCAGCCGCATACATCACAGGGATTCGAAGCCTTCATTTTTGCACAAATTAAGCTGCTTAACACAGTTTTTAAATATAATTTACATATTATTTATTAACGTTATCGAAACGAAGTTTTCCAACATAACCTAAAACTAATCGATATTCTTAAAGTCAAATGGCTAAGTAATGTTGGACCAAGCACTCGAGTAGGGTTCCGAATCATTAAGACTATTTTTGAGTCTAGGGCTGAACGATACGCGGGGGGGGGTTTGTTACTTGTCAAAATTTTTGAGTTCGTAGATGAGCCGAATTAGTTCAGGGGTTTAGGTGCGTAGGTCCTTAGTGCATAAGGTCAAAGTTTGAGGCAAACTGCTAGTTAAAGTTAAGATACCTGTATAAGTTTACTTTCTATCTCTATAAACTAGTCGTTTACACCAGCTTTGACCTCACGCGCCTGAACCACTGAAATTATTTGGCTCATCTATGAAAATATTTTTTAAGAATAGTTTTTCCAATAACAGAGCTTAATATTGGTAAACTTAATATAGAAACGCAAGCGATCATGGAACGTTTATTTGTTATAGGTTATCGGACGGACAGAAACTGATGGATTTATGGTATCATAAGTCATAACATAGGTATGGGTACCAAAGAAGGTATTTACTATAGATAGAGTCTAATTTAAACGACCGCTCGAGGTTGCCATGTTTTGTAATTGATCAAACATGGATCAAACCCTCATTTTAAATAAGTAATGATTGGAAAAAGAAAGATATGGGTTCTTTCTCAGACTTGGAACTAAAAAAAGCAGCTGTTGTCTCAATGAAAATGTCGCTTTCCACTTTATTTGTCATTGTCAATCTGTTTTTTTACTGCTATCGAGAATGTCATTCCTTTGTATTGTTACCTGGCAACACTGTTTTGTGTTGCCTAACCATAGGCCATTTCTACCGTTTTAGATGAAATAATTTGTTAATAAAGATGTGAAGTTATATACAATTACATAGAATGAGTTCTTAGTACACTAAACATATTTAACATCATGTACATTCTTACTACATGAGATAAATCTTCTGATGTATTTATAATAAATCGGGTGTTATTCGTATATCTAGGTAATAATAAAATATAACCAAACGAAACAACTCTTTTATATATTCAATAAACGAAAACTCAAGTTTATCGTTCTTTAACGTATTCCAAAGTGTCAATTTGTCAAATCAAACCTTGTTATTTTCTATCTTCAATAATATACCCATGGATTTATAATAATTGTATTACCGATTTAGTAGAAATCTCATTCCATATTCTGGCAACTGGAATGTAGTTGATTGAAAAAAACTTGGTAATTTTTGTTAGCGTAGCGTATCGTACGTTGTTTGTCCATCGTCAAATAACTCGCGTAATTCGGGCGTGTTCTCCATTCACGACATTGCTGAAAGAAACCATTCGTTTTACCTTGTATATTGCTTAAAAACACGGATAACCAGCTTATTAGCGTCCGTATTTTGATGCTATATCGCCACCACACCCTTGAACTCACCAGTGGTTCGTTTGATAGATTGAAACGACGTGTTTAACGCCGAGGGCAGTATTTTGGGTGATCTAGTCGCGGTTATAACGCAGTATAGTGCGCGGTACGGTGTTATGTGTAAAACTTAGGTGTTCAACTAGTGTATTTTGTGAGGAAAAGACGTAGATTGATGGGCAGTTCCGTGTTGTTGGGAGCGGCAGAGCGGCCGCACCGGCGGGGCTACACTTTGCGGAGGGTCTGCTTTACAATCAGCCAACCTGGAACTGATGGAATTAGAGAATATCGTAGCGAACACCGTCTACTTGAAAGCCAGAGAAGGTTAGTGCTCCATTCAACAAAGAGTTCCTCATCATCTCAGTTGAAGCTTCTCCTGATGTAGAACAGACCCTAGATACTATTAGCATCTCATTATATTTAGTTACGTTCAGGCAATGTGAATCAGTAATGTGTTTTTTCAAACTTACTTGTTTAGTATTTTAAAGCGATAAATAAACACACTTGTTTTGAAAAAAAAAATACTGGTGTTTCTGTAATTTGAATGCATAAACTAAAGGGACATAAAATTACTATTTATCTTATTCATTATTAATCTTTTTTTAAGTAGCCCATGGATAAACTACTGTCAATTTTGATAAAAATAGATGCAGATCTTGATAAAGAATAGATAGCAATGAATCTTATCAATATTTCTTACCTATAACAATAATAATAGTATAATCAATAGTGAAATAAAAAATAGTACTATCATTATGATATCAACATAATATTCTATATTTAATAATAAACCAACATTTAGTGTAATCCATTCAAATATTTGCTTATTATTCTAGTTTTAATAAATATAGTTAAAATTAAATTCAGGGAAAATATAACAAGATACTGTGATATTCTATTAACAATTCTTCTCCTTATTTAGTTTTACCAGTTCTTCATTAACATTTGCCATTTATTCACTTATCAACAAATTATATAAATATATTTAGTAATAAATCGGCTTAATTTCAAAGTTTAAAGATACAACACGTGTTTACGTAACGAGAGTCTCGTTTCGGATTTCGGCGAGTCCACAAGAGAAATTAAGCGGATTTATTACTAAATATATTTATATAATTTGTTGATATTTATGGATTTCCGCAAAGTAACGCCTGAATCAATCAATTATTTATTCATTTATTTCTTCTTCTTAGTCGGGCACTCGTGGTTGTGGTTATAATCGGGTCCTGATGAATGGCAGCTCCAGCTATGCGCCTTCACCTGGCTCTGTTCAATGCATTGTCGCATACACTTATTTAAAGCTTAATAAATTAAAGAATAAATGTAAACTAATAGCTGCATAAAAATCTGATGAGAAACTCTGAACAGCCGATTCAATTCCAAGTCATGGCAGTTTATGGTATTCAATTCAACTGAAAATTTATATCAAGTTATGATTTTCTAAAATGAAATAATCTAAAATTTTTCCTCTGTTTATCACCTCCCCCTTATCTGCTATTAGTTATAAAACTATTCAAATCATACCATTTATTATTAATTTTAGTCAGACATACCTAAATAACTCATGATAAGAATATCTATATGAGAACTTTGAACTAGTTGAGAAATTGCTTCTATTTCCAATAACTATCAATTCGGGATTTTATATTTAGTACTAGCTGGTGCCCGCAACTTCGTCTGCGCAGGTATTTTTATAAAATAAATTGTAGCCTAATGTGTTATTCTGATGTATAAGCTATATTATTGTAAAGTTTCATTAAAAACCATTCAGTAGTTTTTACGTGAAAGAGGAACGAACATCCATCCATCCATCCATCCTTACAAACTTTCACGTTTAAAATATTAGCAGTAAGTAGTATAGTATGTTTATATAGAGGTTCAGTTTGTAATAGATATTATGAATGCAGAATGCAGGAAATATGTTAAAATTCTCAATGGGAACGAAGTTACGGCTCTCTACTGACTGACTGACAGCAAAGAGCTTCTATACTATGTATCTAGAGAGCTAACACGCCATTTTGTTTTATTTAAGGATTAAGAATTCTGAACCTTATGCCTTGGAAATAAAGTTCTTTTTTAATTAAATCTAAATATAAGGATTTTAATGCTTGATAGAGACCCCCTCGTTAAGGAGTGTGTCTCGTTCACACAGTTGCCAGCATACAATTAAAATTTACATGGCCATAATTTTTGAAATAAGTGGGACTATTTTCGAAATTAGACGATTTGCTCTAAATTTTATTCAGATTCATTTGAAAGGTTTAGTACAGTCGCTGTCATGTAGGTTAGGTACCTAACTGCCGAGAAAAATAATTACTGTTCAAAAGAAACAGTATTAAAACCATTGAATCAGATATACCTCACTAGAATGCGGCGCACCGCCCTCTTTTTTGTTGATATTTTAATGCACCTATTTTTAATATAATTTTAAAACAATAATGCAAAGTAACGTATGTATATAACATTGATTGCTTATTGAGCAGATTGAATTTTCCCTTGGTTGCTTGTGTTAAATATAATAGGATTCGGAACGAATTCTGTAGATTGTCAATGTCAAAATAAGTTGATTACTGTCATCTTTTTGGTGGTCAAACGCTTGACTATTATTATATATAAAAAAAAAAAAAAAAAAAAAAACTGTCTGATTGATTGCTCTGTCTCTTCCCTTCCGTCATCTCATCAAAGATGGATGTATTTTATAATTTAACAATTATGATAATCCTTTAAAATCTAATTTACTTGAAACACAGACGACCATTCTAAGTGTATATTATAAACTAATAAATATGAAGAATGTGAATACGTAGTTTATTTCCACGCCACCAGTGACCTATAAGCAGGATACCTATCACTTTCCACACGACCTGTCCACGGACTTCTAACAGCTTGTTTATGTCTCAATGAAATATTCAAAGTTCAAAAATTATGGTCGCCCTACAGAACGAGACACACTCCTTACTGGTTCTAGCTCTTTCGGCTCGCAGTTTTCGTGTGAGTCTGCATTCTAGATACATAGTATACAAGTTCTTTGACTGACAGTCAATTCACAAGCCAAACCACTAAATGTAGAGATTTGAAATTTCAAAGGTTATCTTCGTCTAGAAGTGTAAGTGTGTTCTAAGAAAAGAATTTTGTTCATTCACAATACAAAGGAAGATGCTAGTCACAAATGAGATCAAACTTTAGTGATCTCTTACCATAAGGAGCGCCAAAGGGTTACGAAATGAAACATTGTCCAAATGGGATGTAGGCATTCGATCATAGTCAACATAGGAATGGGTAGAAACGGTAATGGATTTTGGATTGGATTGGAAAGAAGCAAACTATGTACAGACAGCGTCAGAGATAAGTATCCCCCTTGCACAAGACACCCAGCTATAAATCCTTTCAAAAAATTGTAATACTTAAAATTATTTTCAGGCTTACATACGGTTATGCAAATATTATAATCTATTTTTTAAAGGCAAAACTTCTCCATACGCCGCGGCGGTGATTTGAAGGGATTTGAAGCTGGGTATTATAATGCAAGGGGGATACTTATCTATGACGCTGTCTGTACCTTCTTATTGGGATGAGCTTTTGCTGGGATAAGTTAAGCACTCACCAAAACGATAGGATTAAAATTCAGTACCTTTAAGCAAGCCAAACCATGGCAAGTAGAAAACAGGTAGGTAATGAGTTACAAATAATATTTATTTGTCAGCAAACTTGTAAGTTTCAAAATGCACACATTTCACATGTCACCGCATCGCTTATGGCAGTGATAAATTATTATCCAATGCACATTATTAATTTTAAGTATACCCTTAAATAAACATTCAAGTTGCTAATGATGTTTATGCTAACAGCAGGACATGACCTGTTATGTAAAAGGTCTGTCCAATAAAAAACTTATTGCATTACTAGCTAACCCCCACAACTTTGTTTGCTTTGCGAACTGACAAAAATTTTAGTAGGTACATGCTTAAACTTCTTGACGAACATAGGGTTGGGTGTAGCAAGTGGCACTGAAGCAAAAAGACGAATTTGCTTCCCTATTAGTACCTACTTTTTATGGTATCATTAGAGAGGGGGTGGCGTAAGGAGAAACTGCAGTTCAGGGCAATGACCTCTCAGGTCAACGACCGCAAAAAAATCTACCAGAAAGGCCTAAAAAATTCAAATTTTTAAGGCCTCTTTCATACTCAGATTTTCAGTCAGTAAGGTAACCTACTAAAATATTCAGATCTTGGTATGATCTTTTTCTTCTTCTAATCGTGTCACTAGTTCTTTCGAACCAGTGTGGTCAAAGGATTTCAAGTGCGCCTCAAAGAGGCTCCTTTCGTGCCCTCGACACATGTTTTCGAACTTTAGGTTCTACGACATGCCGGTTTCCTCACGATGTTTTCCGTCACCGTTGCGAGAACGTGGGATGCATACATTGATTTTTTCGACCGAAAAATCCCATTTAGGTATGACTGCCAACGGGATTCGAACCCGCGACCATCAGATCGCAAGGCAAGGGCCTCATCCACTCGGCCACCACGTCCTCTTTGGTATGATAATATACTCGTTAATCTCTTACTCATTAACTTAATTCGTTGTGTGAAGAAGACCCTTTATGAGACAAACATCGAGAATGCTGATCTTCGAATTCATCAAGAACCTCTCGCGTCATTCCAAAAACATTACGCCAGATTGAAACTTATTCCTAAACTCAAAGGTTTCATAATGGTTTAAACTTTTTGGCCTGCCCGCTATCGAACAGTTGTTTTGTGCCCATTATCGCTTTCTTTGTACAATAGGAACACTTAAGATAAAATGCCGAATGCTTGCGTCAGCGTATGTATGTATGACCGACTGCCTACGTAGTACGTACCTTTCTTTTCTGGTCCGTGTACTTATTACCATCTCCTGACCATGCTATACCGGATCGGAGAATAGGAATCCTAATCAGCTCTATTAACCAAATCCTATATTCCTATTTTATTATTATATAATCCTATAAAATAACAGAGGCGAAGTTTATATGGATGGATAGATAGATCTTTGTTCCCCAATCAATATTACTGTAGAACCGATTCGACTGTTTGGTATGAGTTAAGTATAGTATATAATAATAGTAGCTGAAAAGAAGCAAACGCAAACGAGCGACCGATCACAGCCGTCGGTTTAAATACATTTTGTCGCTGCAGGGCGTCGCCACCACACTCGTCGCCGGTGATGGCGATGCGCTAAAGCGACAAAATTTATGTTATTTGACGGTCGCCCGCCACCGATCGCTGTGGTCTGTCGCTCGTTTGCGGCGACCGTAAGCCTACTATTTTTATCCCGAAAAAATCGTTACTTTATCCATGTACTATTTCCATCCCAAATCCATCCTTATTCCATGCATCCATCCCTCTGATCACAAACTTTCGCATTTAAGAGGCTATGAGAAAATTTGGAGTTGCTGCGTTTCAATCTTACTCGGTAACGGTACAGTTTACAAACTTGATGTTAATACAGTGATTACTTGAGGATATAATCTAAATAAATGTAAGACAGAAACACGATTGGTGAAACTTTTCTCAATAGATTTATTTTTTGAAATAGGCCCTCTTAAAATCTGATTTTCCTCTGAATTTAGAGAATATTTACGGTTTATTTTTATACTATTGAGTGAGTAATCACAAAACTTAGATAAATGTAAAAGGATTTTTTTATAAATTCAATACTTTTCAAGCAATACCTCTTCTCTCGGGGTAAGGTGTGTAATTGCGCTATCACTGTCTTACAATTCGGCAGCTGTAATTTCTGACAGTTTCACATATCCTCTTAAAAAAATAGATGGATGTTATGAAAAATAATGAGTTAATTTAGTAACCGTGATTCATTAAATCTGTCCGAACACGAAATCTGAATAAATGTAGGTACTCCAAAACCAGATTAATTAATGTATCAAGTTAGCGTTGAAATGTGGGTGATTTATAACTGGCGATTACTGAGGTCTTTATTCACTAGTAGTAGTGGAAACATTTATTAGAAACTAGCTGACCCGCGTGCGACTTCGTCCAACCTTTTTTCCGGGCAGTTTTCCCCGGTTTTTTCAAGCAACTATTCCAATTTTTTTGACGTGACTAAGTCTAATAAATCGATGAACGCCGGCTGCATGCACGAAAACGTTGACGTCATTGTCCGGTAATGCTCATTGTCCCGTCACGCTGGTAGCACGTTAAACTATCGTTCGTAAACAAACTTTACAGACAACCAATTTTTTTTTTATTAGAACCTAAATACATCAATATATATAAAAAAAAATGCTAAATTGATCCAGCAGTTCGATCGATTCGGTCGATTTATGCGTTTAGCACGCCATAAAGTTCATAAACTATACCCAAACTGAATTAGTCAAATCGAACCGATTTCGATCGAGTAGATTTAGCGTGATTGAGAAACAAACATCCATCCATTCTAACAATATTTTGTCTCTGAACAATAGTAGGTAGGATTAAATTATTTATGCGACAAGAAAGGGGAAAATTAGAGGGCCTATCAATATTTCGGATTATTTAGTCAAAACCACATAATAAAATACCTATAACTAGCGGTTGGACTTCGTCGTATTAGCACGGTTTTGCCTTAAAGCTGGTCTTTACAATTTTTTTTATCATTGAAATAAGGAATAATTGATATTTAAATAACGATCAGAAGCCCTCATTCCACTACAAATAAACAGGACAATGATTGATCCACCACAGACTAAATATCCGTCCGTACGTACGTACGTTTGTTCAGCTGGGTCGAGTCCAATCAGAATTTGATTCAATTTACTTTTGATTGCTCAATGTTTATTACAGTTTTTATTTTAATTGACTTACATTTTATTTATAACGATACCTATTTATTTATTGCGGCTCTTACGCCTGGGGTCTTAGACTTAGTAGTAAATTGAATTAGATACTCACTTAAAAACCTAGACTACAGGCGCCCTAAGCCGAAAGGATTGGAAAGAGAACGGCATCCCCACGACAAAGGCTGCAAAAAAAAGAAAGAAAGAAAAACAGGCCCTTCATAGTCAATAACAATATTCGAAACTGAAAATGTTTTGCCTACTTTTATTGGTAGTTGTGACAATAATGGACGCTGAGTAAATTAAACAAGTATAAGATATTTAATTAACTGGCACCGCAATTTATTTAACACCTTTTCTCATCGGAATTAGCTAAGTTGCGTGGAAAGGCGAAAGTCTAACCTAGCCTACCATTGCCGCTTGGAATACTAATCAAGCATCCTTCACGATTCCCATTTAACAATGTCGACAACCACAATGAATGAACTCGGTTAAAATGAGTTCTCTCGTTAGGACAATAGAAGATTATGTTCCATTGTGAAATAACATTTAAATCGTGTGATAAATTAAATGGCACGACACTTGCTTTATCTAACCCACACTACGACACGATTAGTTACTGTGTGGTTTTAGCTCTTTATACATATATAAGAATCGAGATCCTAGAAGAATACTTGAGTTTAAAACTAATTCCTAATCAAAACTTTTAGAAAAAAAAATTGTTTGTCTGCAAAGTTTGTTTAAGGACGATGGTTTAAGGCAAATAATAAATAATTAACCCTACTAACTTAAAAACACGTATAAAAACTAAATTAAAGTAAATGAAATGAAATGAAATCGTTTATTGCATGAAGTATGGTATATGGTATGGTAGTATGAAACCTTACTAATTTTTGTTGACACAATCGGAAAACATAGACGAAACGAATAGTATGAAGAAATTACTATAATACGGCGTACTTTTTGAGTATTTGTCCGAAACATTTTGTATGGAATGAGGATTCCACTTAACATGGCTACCAGCGTAACTGAACAATGAGCGTTACCAGACAATGACAGCGTTACTGGACAGTGACGTCAACGTTTTCGAGCATGTAGCCGGCGTCCATCGATGTATTAGACGTAGTCAGTCACGTCAAAAACAATTTAAATCTGTTCAAAAATATCTGCTTTAGTCTTGATTCGAGAGACTCAAGGTTTCTTTCTGAATACGTGCCTGTAATTAACAGGGTTAGTTGGTTAATCGATGTATCACCGCCGGGAGCAGATATATGGGCTTACAGGCAACATATTTAAGGCCCTATGTATGGCTGAAAGTTGATAGTTTTTGAAATATTTGGAAATAAGCTTATTTTGAAAAGAATATAATTAAGCACTTGAAATTAAATCAAGCATTCAAATCATTCACTTTGTCTGACTGGAAACTAATTCGAGTAGGTATTAATTTAACTTGAAATTAATATGAGTATTATACTAAGGTGGATTGTCGGCTGTTGGCCTCGATATTGCCAAAACCATTGCCCAATACTAAACCGCTGATATTAATCACTTGTACTAATTAATGAGAACGTTTCTAATTAAAATGTGACGTAATCCGTTTCGTATGTATATTATTTGTTTAACTTTATAAATGAACAAAGTTTATACCTTATATTTATTAGGTTGCTATTTTCTTTTTCCTTTTTTTTTTGTTTGTTTTCATTTATTGATTATTTATTAGAATAAGTAGGTTAATAGTCATAGGTCGTGTCGTTAACCTTCACAGGGCTCAACTGAAAACCAGCGCTGGATAGGTGGGTAACCCCATCTATCCAGCATAACGCTGAGTTGAGTCCTTTTTTGCCATATAAATACATACACTTCATATACGAGTAGGTTAGAATAAGTATTTTAAGTTAGAATTATTTAGATAAGTAGTTATAAGTTTCTCTATTTGACTGTCATTGTATTGTATAGGCAAATAAATACCATTTCATTTCATTTCATTTCATTATACCGCTGTTGCACTTTTAACATGTTTTACTAAATTTCACTAATTTAGAAATTCATCGCCTATAACTATTAGTTCTAGAAGTAACTTTTCACTACACTTGTTTCGATGTTATTCTTAACCTACGTAATCTTCTTATTATCGTGTCACTAGTCTTTCGAACCAGTGTGGTGAAAGGACTTCAAGTGCGCCTCGAAGAGCACTACCTACCTACATAATATCATCACATCACCCTTGGCGTTACAACCCCGGTTCGGCCTTGGCCTGGTCAAGTAAACATCGCCATACAAGCCGATCTTTGGCTTTCTCCTTCCAGTATTGTGTATTATTTGATATTGGATATTATTTCAGTGAGGACAATGTAGAAAATAGTCTGACAGCGAAAAATGCTCTCCGCTAAGCCGACCCTTAGTCCTTCCCGGAAGATTGTCGGTTATTGTGTTATTATTTAAAATTAACCAAGTCCATTTTGGAGCCTTCTGATTAACCACACCTCAATTACATAAAATCCAGAATTTCCAAACTGGAACTTCCCCTCGCCGGTTTGGCAATAGGCGTATTTTTGGGAAATATGTAAACAATACGTGTAGGTTCATATTATGTTTATCATTTTGTATATTTTGATTGATTGATTGTATTTAAAACACTTAGTGGGCTAATGTGGCCTGTAGAAATATCTGCAATGAAGATCAATATCTCGCTTCTTATAGCTTAATTCAATAGAAATAATTTATTTTGGTCATTAACAAAATGTACTTGGTGTCGTGCATTTCTTATCCAGTTAAATAATTACTAAGTTACATGTAATTTAAATAATAAATGACCACATCGTGCAAGAATAATACACCAACTTTACTTAGCTAAAACAGTAGGATCTAATAATTTGATTGATTTGGTAATTTTATGGATTAACTTACAAAAATACTACATAATAATGATTTGCATGAAAATGTCAGTTTATTCCTACTAGAACCGTGTCCTTCCTTTCTTATCTTTTCACATTTCCTGCACAAACGGAAGCAAACAAAACCAAGTTTAGACGAACAAGACCCTTCCCTCTTGATTCGATTGAACGAATTACTTCTCAAGGGTTTTAGGACCTTCCTCTTTTGTTGTGTGTTACCCTGTACAATTGTACATGCTACATTGGTCAGTGTTTACAAAGAAAAATTGCCAATTCAAACGAATACCCACACTGTTTGTGGAACCCGCGGTATAGGTATTAATCATGGTGTTTCCTGTAGGCATATAGAAGGATGTTATAATATTTATTTAGTTTCCGTAAAGTAACTTCTTGCTTTTGGGGTCGTCGCCTTCAAATCAGCTGTTTACATCATTGTTAAGGTTGAGGTCACTCCCAATATTTTATTTATCTTTGAATCAGTTCTGTTTTATTACCTTAACTAGGATCCAGGTTTTGACCCATTATAGGTCTTGTCTTCTTGTCAGCAAGTTATTAAAAAAAATTGTAAGTGTCGTGACGAGCAAGCTGCTGTCTTGATAGGAAATTGCAATCCTTTTACCACACTACTTGTTCGAAAGAACTAGTGACACCATGAGGAGAAGAAAATATGAAATCAATCATGCCAGCCTACGACGAATAACAGTCACAGGAAAGAAAGAAAGAAAAGTTTTTATTTGGCATAAAGAAAAATAACAAATTGAACACAGATGTATACTTATAGGTACTTTACTAAATAAACATAGTAGCTTAACGTTTATGCCAAAACAGCTCAGCATTTGTTGAATGACCTCACTGGTCAACAAACGCTGATTTTCAGATTTGAAAAGGATAGTTGGTACGTGACGCAAAGATTACAAAATTATGTAGGTACGAGGACGATAAAAGCGTAGGCCGATAGCAGCAATGCTATATCTTATGCTATGACACTAATATTCTATGTTTTTTGTTTCAGGAGGTTCCGATAGCAATAAGGGGAAGAGCAAAAAGTGGCGGAAGATCCTCCAGTTTCCACACATATCACAATGTTTAGATATAAAAACAAAAATAGGTAAGTTGCTATTCAATCACAAATTTTCTACCTTATGTATGCAACTTCGTGTGGCTTTCGTTTTTTCCGGTAACATACTAAAATCGTCGACCGCATCGTCACTTACCATCAGATGAGCTGGTGGCCAAACGCAAGTCTTTCAATATACATAAAAGGTTTTAGTTCTGACTGACAGCCAACGTACAGGCCAAACCACTGAATGTAGAGACATGAAATTTCTATGAAAAGGATTTTAGTCAATTCGCAACGCAAACAATTGCGGCTGTTAGCTAGTTATAATAAAAAAATGTGCCGTGACCGACTTTGAGTGCGTGACCCATTAATTTCAATAATCAAGCGCGGTATTACAAAATTTTGTCCACAAAATATTTGCTCTCAATTTCGTTATATTCGTTCCACGACACATTTCAGGAAATAATATTCTCTCAGAGCCATTCACAATACAGAAGAGAATAAAACGGACAAAGTATGACAGTTGCATGTTTTGTTTGTGAAAAAAATAAATAAAAGCTTGCCTACGAGATGAATTATTATTATACAAATCGTAGGGTGACTACGTTCTGGGATAACCCCTTACTTATACCAGGATGTATGTTATAAACTATAAGTTTGATGGCTAATATAACAAACAACTAATAATAATCTACTAGGATTCTAATTATAATCAAACTACTTTTAATGTCAAACAAACAAAAAAACAATCAAGTGTACTAACTCGTACGTAACTCTGTACTCTATTTTTGTAGATTATTAAAAGCTTCGCCAAACAGAACGCTTACTTACGCCGCGTCAGGGCGCCGAACTGTGTTGTACAGATATTAAAATTTTACAGCTAAGTATTTAGAGAGCCTGTCAAACAGTCCTGACGCCGCGACAGAACGTTGCGTGCTGCTAGCGCCGGCGCTCGATGTGACAGTAGAATACCGTCATAGTCCAAAACAGTTCGGCGCTACAGCGCGGCGTCAACGTTGCGCCCTGACGCGGCGTAAGTACGCGTTCTGTTTGGCGAAGCTTTAAGGCTTAAACTTGAGGCTAAGCTCAACAGCTAGATCACACACAAGGCAACCCAGCTGGCTATCCACTAGACATACCTTCAATGTAGCCTCGGATAAAAAACCATAAACTCAACAAATTGCAGTAACTTACCAGTCTGCCCATAAAATGCGAGCTCATAAAGCATTCGCGTCAAATTAGCGGAATTTCACACCACTCTGCGTCTTCATTAGCGCATGCCTGATTACATGCATCGACATAATCAGGCCGTTCACCTTACGTACCTAGAATTGTGAGGGCTAAGAGTGTGATTGACTTGCATTCCAGGTGTTCCACATACCTATATTAGAAGATTCCTTCAAATTAGCTGCAGCACTCACGGCAAAAACTCCTTTGGGAGTTTTATGATAAAATCGGATGCCTGAATTCCTATTTTTTGTTATCTAGGTTTTATTGGCATTTAGTTGTTTTCTGATTATAGGTTTGTGATACATGGTTATTAAGTGATTGAAAAAAATATATATTGATACATGGTTATTAAGTGACTGAAAAAAATATATATTGATACATGGTCATTAAGTGATTGAAAAAAAAAATATTGATACATGGTTATAAAGTGATTGAAAAAAAAAATATTGATACATGGTTATTAAGTGACTGAAAAAAAAATACCTGTCAGTAAAAAAATCGTGTTGACACTTATTTCTAGGATGTTACTTCTAAAACAGTTGCATAACTGAACGCACGCGATGCTGTGTTTATTTTCCAGTGCACGCGACCAACCGGACCTCATTCACTCTGGTTCGTTCTTTTCACATTACAAGGAACGCTAAAACTGTACCAAACCGACCATTACGAATGCACTTCGCTACTCACAACGGTAAATTAATATTTAATTTGCACGGAATGGCGCGTTAACCAGATCACAGTCAAAGACGGTGGCTATTTGGGTGAGTACTTTGGGCAAATTGGATGAGGCCCTCGTCCTTCGAAGGACACGATGAAAGCGTGACCTCAAAATTATCTTTAACAGTTTATAATCTAGATTAGGAGCTAAAAGCTTTTACAGCGGACAAGGTCTGCGATAAAGTTCTTGTTAGGATAACTTTGCTGGTTGACTATAGGTACGAGTTGCATTTTCAATCATTCTCTGAGAATGGAAGATTCACCTCAGCTCTTTTATAAAACGAGATTGAAGCGATTTTCCCTGAACCGTTAAATGTGGCTTTGAAACCAGATGGTGTCATGTAGTCTATTAGCCACATTACTCTAATGGTGTTCGTACTGGTATGTAGTTTAATAGTCTTGGAACGGTCGAAACGCGATTACGATTTTTATGGGCACAATATCGGTGCGGGAGGATGTCCCTACTTATTTCCGAGCGATGGGTGCTAGGGGGGTGTAGGGCTGTCGTTCTTTTATGTTTTGTTAAGAAATATTTTTAGACGAGCTTTATTGCTTTTTACGGCGCGATGATAGATGTAATAGCTGAACATTTATAGTTACTGTACATCTACACGAAGGATTTATCAGGTTTTGAAGAGAAAATACCGTTACTCTTTTTTCGGTGGCACTGCTATGTTGGCTGGCAGTGATCCTGACGTGATAAGCTTGGTACTCTTCCTGGCCAGGTAAACGTTTCTGTGATAAACTAAAGTTTGGGGGTCTGATATGTGTCAAGCAGCAATACCGTCTGTAACGTGTATAGGAAGTCACTGAGTCAATGAGCGTAAGGTTAAAATTAAAAAAAGAACCTTGTCACTTAGCAACCAAGACTGCATACAATGTCGTCACTCTCCACTTGACAAACATGAAAGTGGTCGTGAATCGATCAATTAACACGCGAGCGAAGGTGAACCTCGAGACATCGATGGTACTCACCACCAGAAAACCATATTATTCTGACACATTTTGAGTTTTCGATTTACCTTCTACCTATCATCCACTCAATGAGATTGCCGCTTGTGTACTCCGCATAATCCTTCACCTAAAATGAATTGTTGTCAAACTTGGTCCAAGGATTTAATTCATCTTCCTTCACCCTCGTGAACGGTTCACTGCTTGATGAAGAGCGACATTTATGTTGACAACAGCGCTAAACTATATTTTTTACTCACTGTTTTTGCTGTAGACGGTACCTCCGTCATTTCCTGGTCATCAATCTTGGAGACTCAGATTAATCTTCTGTTGATGTTACGAGCCGATGTGTTTGTTCGTGAATGATGCCAATTTCACGGCCTTGACTTCCCTGACAAGGACTGATTCCCTTTTATATTACTTTTACATCAGCAGAAACTTTCTTCCTTCAAAAATTCAGAGAACGATCAAAGGAATCCATGAAATTGGCTTCTCCTGACGAAAATTAAGATTCCAGACATGCTTGTTAAAATTTGCAGATTATTCGAATTTCTAAATTTCCGATTCGAATACGATATTCCAAGTCGAAACTACGCCTACTGTTCTGTTATGCCATACTGTAGCCATTCTGCGCAAACAACTAGCTATGCTATCATAGAAAACACTATTTCCACGCTCTGTCGCTAGTCCGTTCCTTTGTCATGCAAATAGCCCACATGTTTTTCCTTCCCGCATCGTATGTTACTTCGTATCTCAAATTTTACGACATCGGCAGCCCTAAGAGACATGTCGTCGCCGTTCGCCTCCAAACGTCAACATCGGACCGTCACAGTAAACATTCAGCTTTACTACTCCGTTTTGTTATAAATATAAACCGAGTGCCGCGGAATGGGGGCGTCCTTTTACTCTAATTTGATGCACTTGCGCTTTTGCACGACTTGTTTTCTTCATTGCAATTATCGTGTGTTGGCAAGGAATAACTACCGATTGTTGTTGTGTCTTTCTTGACTGATAAATGGGTTACTTATTTATCTTGTTTTGTATTGTAACGTAGGTATCTGTACTGCCTATCACTGAATGAACAGGTCAAGGTGGGTCGCGTACATATTGTATGTGAAAAATCAAAGGCGTCTGATTCAACGGAACGTGTGGACACCCTAGCTTTGCCATTTCGCCCAATATCCAAGCAAAACCGTCGTGTGTTGTAGACCGAACATAAAACGATTTTCGCCAAACTATAACGTACGAACACAACAGATTGAACCAGCCAAAGCAATTTCGAACACATCAAAGGAAATGCTATGTAAATCCACATCGTAAGGTCTTTGCCCCGTGGCGGGCAGCACTCCGCTGATGCTATGATTTGTTTGTGTTTCGCTAACTATGGTCATATTCACATCTATCCAGCTAAGTCGGAGACGGGATCACGATGATTCCTTTAGCTAATATTTGTCGGATACATTTCAAAGCTGGGAGAGGCCGTGTTGTAGATTTAGTGTAAAGTTTCCTGCCTGTGTTCCTTGCGAAAACTAATGTACGATTTTATTTATTTTATTTTATTTATTTAACATTAGACTCACAGTTACATTTTTTTCTTATATAAGCTATGAAATATATACTATTCTCAAACCAAATTGAGTCTACATTTTGTTTACTGTAAATATATAAGAATTATAGGTAGGTAAGTCTGGGTAGATAATTAGTAACTCTAACAGCAGTAAATTACAAACAAACAAATAATCGCATTGTGTTTGTCAGTGGTGTGTGTGGAGTTACGATTTATTGATAAGCCTTAAGTTCCAGCTCAACTTCTTACTCCATTCGTAATTTTCGATTTGGTCGATCTCCGTTTGTACCGACTTGGAAAATGCGAGGTCACTTATTAGCGTTCTAGAAAGAAAGACACAGAAAAATATGTATATTTATTTGCCACAAAGAAAATACATAATTATATGCCTAAGAAAAAAAAAGATAGAATAATAACTTAAATAATAAAAGTACCTACCTACCTACCTAAAGTTCCATTCCATGTGTCGCAGTGTTCGCTGGCTTGGCGAAAAAAGGACTCAACTCAGCGTTATGCTGGATGGATGAAGGTCCACATCCATCCAGCGCTGGTTTTCAGTTGAGCCCAGTGGTACGATAACATCACGACCAGCCGGAGGCGGTCGCTGAGCCTATTGAGTTCTAGAACATACCTTTCTCCCAGGTATAGCTTGCTGATTGTCCCTCCATATTGCCGGAGGTCTGGCCGGAGGTGATGAGAGCTCAAATCTTAAGATCTGAGGTCACCTGGCTAACGAGGTATAAAAACACAAAGGTCCTCGGGATCAATTGCTTTAATCAGTTGACGTGTGTCTGCGACGGCTCTCGGACGCGCCTGATGACTCATGAATTATTACGGTTACGCTTTTATTAATGGCTCTCGCAGTTATTTAGGATAGTACTGAGGCCGTATCACGAACAATTCTGACAATCGCATTTGTATTAATTCCGACACAGATAAGTCATTAATTCCTATGATTGTTTAGAAATAAACATACAAACTGATAACAAGTCTGATGTAATGATGGTTCGATACGAATGCAATTGTTAGAAAATTTGAAATTTTGGTGATATGGGCTAATTTCTTCTTAGGCTGTAAACGAAGAGCCTAGTTAGGAGATTGTAATCGGACTGAAAACCCGCTACAAATAATTAAGATGTTTCACAAGAAAATACTTTTACTATCGTATGAATTCATATGTCAGTAAGTCTTATTGTGGCATAAAGTTTTTACGGCAAATAAATCTATTATTTATTGGGCTCTACTTTTTGCTTCCGCCCAGACAATCAGATTTTAGTCCCTAGTAAAACCGTTTAAGGGTCGATTGGATTGACAAATGAACTACATATACATTTGGCTTTAGTGGATAACTGGAGATTTGAGTGGTCTGAGAAGATAGGCCCTTACTTGATCCGAATGGGCTTTTTACTGCTCTATGCTTGACGTAATTTGATCGGACTTTTCGTCAAATAATGGCTAAATATATCTGGGTCTATATGTGTCTGAGAAATGGCTTTTGCGCTCAGGAAATTTAATCAATAATAGAATTTTGGGCTTATCATCTTTACTTTATATTCTTAACTAAAATGTAAACAATCGATACCTAGTTGATAGTTGTCACAGGGAACACAGAGATCCAAAAATAAAAATAAAGGTCCGTCTCCACATAAATCTGCAAATATAAATATTAGTACTGTTTTTTGTACATTTCTATGTAACGCTGGCTTTATCATATTGAACTCATCGCAATTCAAGCACGGTACTCGTATTTCGTTTAGTTAAATCCCGCCTTTTCTATTCTGCCCGCATTTCTTGCTGGACCCCTATTGCGTATTCGCATGTTTATGATGTATGGATATGTTAACTTGTTTGTGACGGTTGCTATATAAAATAGATATAACAATACAAGATGTATTGTTATTTCTGTTTTAGATAGCTGTATACACTTGGGTGCTTTGTAGGCGAAAACAGTATGTTAACGAGGCGCTGCCTTTTTTGATGTTTTTATTACCTTTTTGCTACTAAGGTCCACTTGTGTCAAAAATTGGAGCTAAATAAATAACACGAGGTTTGTTAACTCTGGGTTGGTCAAACACAGCAAACTTATTATAACCTAAAATATCTCTACCAAATAAACAATATTTCATTTCATTTCATTTCATTTCTATTCTGTAATTATTGACATTACTAACCCTGAGTTAGTTGACTTAACCCTCCCGAATAAGAGAGTTAAAAATTTAAATTAGAATTTAACTCCAGAGTAGTACTACTCTGAGTTAACCGTGTAAACATAGCCTGGCGCAAGTGGGCCTAAGATTTACAATACTTATTTTAAAAAATGACATTAGGATTAAGGTTTAATTAGACAAAACGAGCAGAACAAAAAAATATAATAAAATATCCCCCTGCCAACACGCATCAAGTCGTGTTTCCTTCCTGAAGCCTAGAACGAAGACGCCTCTCTGTGGTGGCCTATCGTTAACACAGTACCTACCAAGTCAAAGTCAATAAACCTTCAAGTTGGCGCACGGAGCTAACTTTTTGGTTCAAGTTTGAAGGCAAGTTAGATTAGACCTTTTAGGAGTGAGGGATTTAAGAAGTTAGCAAGGCCCGCCCGTCTCTATAAAGATTTAGGCATAATTGTTTGATGGCGGCATTCGGGTGCTCTGAAAAATCTGAGAGAGCTAAACTGAGCTGATGCTTTGGCCCGAAGAAAGCGATGTATACGCGATAAATACCCATAATATTATAATAACTAAGGTAAACTGGTATTGTTGTTCAATATCATTTCTCTACTTAACAACCGGTAATAATTCATTTTTATTTCTCTTCTTTTACGACTGAACATTAGATTTTATAACATTATTCAGACCTCGATACGCGTTATTGAGGTCACACACATAATAGCTCATGCAGACGCGGGAAAACAACGCAATTTACTTGTTACATCATACCTAGTGCATTAATCATGATACCACCTACTACTTGCATGGCTGGCCTGCAGTGTGGCTTGTCGCCTGCACACTGCATTAGGTGAAGCTGTATGTATCCATCGTCTTTATTTCTCGTCTAGGAAGGCATCACTCAGGCAGGTCAATGACAAGATGTGGAACAAGGGCCTAATTCACTAAGCTGTCATCGGCTCTCGTTATCGAATGGTACCTCAATTTTGGCATTTTGGTCACCTATTTTGTGCCAAAATTGAAGCGCTATTCGAAAACGAGAGTCGATGACTGCTAATGAATAGGGTCCCAGGGGCTGCAGTCATCGACTCTCGTTATCGAATGGTACGTCAATCTTGGCATTTTGGTCACCCATTTAGTGCCAAAATTGATTTTTATGAAAATTGACTTAGTGAATAGAGAGAGCCCCAGTAGTATAGTCGTAAATCGATAAGATTCCTAAGAAAGCATCAATGTATTGGACAAATAAGTCCTAACAGCAAGCTTTGTTCATAATTTCCCAACGATGCACAGAATGTAGATTTAACTGGCATTAATCAGCAATATAATGCGGTAGGTACCTAAGTATTTTTTTGTGACCAAAAATACGCTGTATCATGCTGGTCACAGTAACTCATAGAAATTGGCGCCAAGAAACCGCTCTTATCTGATCCCGTGGACCTCTATACTTCTTACGAACGGTTCACGCTTTGAATAACTATGCGATAAAGATAAATCGATTCGCGACTTCTGTTTGTTTTTCTCGTTCATTTTATTGTTATACTTTTGAGAATATTCGAAAGGGGAAATGAGGAATTTGAACGGTTACACAGGGAAAAAGGTTATAAATTATTCGTCATAAATGCTTATTGTGAATGAACTATTAATGAAAATGCGGATTGTATATTGTGCCAACCATTCTCTGAAATGGAACTGAGCTTACCATAAATACAAAGCATGTATGTAAGCATTGTAATAAATAAGAGCAATTCGGTTTTTCTATTCTCATAATTAACGCGGATGTTTCTGTTAGAAGGATACGTTGCTGTCTGTCGGATTAGGCTACCTTGCAAAGTCTCCGCTGTCCTGCACCCCTGGCATAAAAATAATGACAAGACCTTTAGCTGTAGATAACTATCAGGTTTCTCTTCTCCCGAATGTCAAACAGTCTAGAAAAAAATGGTTGTCTGTAAAGTTGGTTTACGGACGATAGTTTAACGTGACTACCATCATAACTTGACAATGAGCGTTACCGGACAATGACGTCAACGTTTTCGTGCATGCAGCCGGCGTTCATCGATTTATTAGACGTAGTCACGTCAAATAAATGACGCCACCATGGCTTAGTTGGTAGTGACCCTGCCTACGAAGCTTGGTGTTCCGGGTTCGATCCCCGGCCGGGGAAAATATTTGTGTGACGAGCACAAATGTTTGTTCTCGGGTCTTGGATGTTGTGATGTCTTGTATGTGTCCATGCCACCTGCGACACAGGGAATCCTAGTGCAGGGGTGTGAGTGTGTGAATGTTTATGTTTATGTTATGTTAACATAAGGCAAACAGAAAGCCTGTAGAAGCTTGTAAGAAGCCTGTAAGCTTTGTCCACAGTTTCAAGCTTGAAACTCTGACTTCTAATGTCAGGTAATGCTCTCCACGCTAGTAAGTTACTTAGTTAAAGTTATCAGTCAGCTCGATAATTCTCGTCTAAGCAACAACTACATGATGTTCAAACATAATTGTTAAAGCAGTTAAACCGGTCGTTTGAGCTAATGCCATCAATGTTCTTGACGTCATTGTAAGGTATGCATTAATATTTATTGTTTTCCCTTTCCTCTCATGGCGGCAGCTGGTGTTTCCTGTAATGCATCATAATTGTCAATATGAGTTTTTTTCATCGCAAATTACTAATTATAGATGATCAAACGAAGTCTTGAGTGAAGTTCGATTGTAATTGTATGAGTCGTTTCATCCGAAGATATTAGGTACCCTAGCCCACCCATGTCTTAACAAGACAATAATTGTCTTAGACCAATTAACTAATAGAAAGTTTTGTTTGAAAACTCTAAATGAGTGAAGGTTTATCCCGGGCTAGGTGAGGTTATGCTTCGATGTTTAAATAATATCTAAACCGTGCAAGCAGTTGCCTGTGAGTAAAGGAAACTACTAAGACCCGAGTTCACCAACAGACGGTTAAGTTTTAAACAGTTGTTTTGACGTTTTTGACACGAATTTTCATAGATTAAACGTCAAAGATAACAGACGAAGAGCCTATTCTTCTGATTATCTATTGGTGAACACAGACCTAAGTCTATTTTCTACTAACACATAGCTGGAGCTGCTATTAATTGGGGTTGTCTGTTAGTCAGTATTTTAGGACTAACCCCCGTATTCTAAGTCATTCCTCAAACTCGAAACTCTCCTTACGTAAGTAAAGAAATGGCCACCGCTTTACTAAAGGTTCTGTCACCTGTCAAATTTAAAATGTAAGTATTTCCTTGGGTGAAAAAATCGTCTTAGAAAACGGGTGTAAGCCTTGTATATTATTTTTCACACTCGACAATGTCCAATTACATATCATGCTATCATCAAGGTAAAGCAAAGCATTACCTCTCTAGGGAGGTAATGTTGTATGAAACTCCCAAGGGTTGTAATGTGATTTGAATTTGGAACGTCAAATTCGTGTGGAAACTTGTGGAAAATACTAAGTAAAAGAACGCCCATATGGCATTGTAAAAAGGTTTGTTCTAAAATCGAACTGGCCACTCATAAAAAAAGAAAAAAGGCGCGACTTCAAAGATTGTGAAACAAAAGACGGTGTTCGCTGCTGGAGCCCTGGCTTTTTATTGCCTCGCAGAAGATGTGAAAAGTAGAGTATGCTCCTCTGGGATAAAGCCTGTCTTCGTCTTGGGCAGCTTGAACCCCTCGCGTCACTCAGGACTCTCCATAACTCCCTCGCTTCGATCAGGAGTTAACTGAGTCCCTCGTTAGCTCAGGGTTCAATATACCCGCGACATAAGACACTGCTTTATCCCCTTAGTGGATAATCTACTATTGTTCAGTTATTCTAAATACAAGATATGCTAAATTGTGAGTGACATTGAGAAGGACGCCCCCGAAACTCAAGAGTCGCTGTTCAAAATAAGAGTTACTAATTCTCAAAGAGCTGTCTGTCAATGCCAAAGACAATTTCAGTTTCGTTAACTTCTGACTGGGTGTTATATCAAAATGTCTATTTTGAGACTTTTGAAGTCGATTTTGGCAGGATAATTATTGTGTTTGCTAGTATAGCTGTATTCTATAGCTAGGTGTATAATATGAGTAGATCGCACGGTATGTTGATTCAAGAAATTTTGTATATGTGAATAGGTATTTTTGAAATTTTATATTAACTGGAGAAAATGCTTTTTTTTGTGTATGATTAGTATGGCTATTAGTAACCTATGTGGACCTGGCAAAAAAGTTCTGGTGGGGCAAAAATTTGTTCCGCAACCGAGTTCAAGATAAAAAATATCTGATTTTTTATCTTGCGATTGTACCCAGTAAGTAGACGTTTGTACCGCTTTTATTTTAAATTGTACCCCAAGGGAAAAAAGTTGAAGTAGTAAGTATGTTTGAACGAAAAATAGTCTTCTAATCCATCCATAATTTCCAGGTCTGTTTTAATTCAACTACTTTCACAGTTTCGTTCTTTTGTAATCGATAACACAAAAATAACTATCCTTTAAGTACAGTATCATGGTCACCCTACATTCTTATAGGGGGTATATAGGGGGTACAGCGGTTGCACTGGCGTCCAGTTGAAGGGTGCATTGTGCATTGCCCCCTGAAAAATGATTAACCCTGGCCCAGCCATCCCGACTCCTTGAAATATCGGAGCAGGATAATGGGTTGTTGACAACACCGTTCCAGTAGAGTGCTGGCCAACATATTTGGTGGAGAAGAGTCTAACAGCTTACGTAAGCCTGTCCTAACACCCTACATTTGAACAAGGCAAAATACATACTCCGCTAAGCAAAGACGCTTGAAGTATCAGCAAATACCCACGTACAGGGTGCGCGGTAACTCAACTCCAGA
This sequence comes from Lobophora halterata, assembly GCA_932526365.1. Taxonomy (NCBI): domain Eukaryota; kingdom Metazoa; phylum Arthropoda; class Insecta; order Lepidoptera; family Geometridae; genus Lobophora; species Lobophora halterata. Next base: position 1,585,746 of record OW052023.1, on the reverse strand, counting down.
AGTTGTCGGCACCTATAAAGTTTTGATGAAGTTGCGTCACTTTGCCAAAGGCCTACACGCTCTTGATTAACTTGTGATAAATGCGGGCTCAGTTCTTATTTAATACTAGACTATGTCGAACTTTTGTTGCCTAATCAGTCTAACTGATCAAGGTAAGTGTGACCTTCACCAGTCAGACTGATCATTGTGTCGTGCCTGAGATACACGAGGCTCGTTTTTCAAGCCAGGATAGCAAGATAGTGATAGTAACCTAGCTTCATTTCGAGGCTAGTAAGCTAGTGAAAAGTTAGGCGGTACCCATCATTGAATTTTATTGAAATTTTATTCATCGTTTGGTAAACCCGGGTACTTAGCTCGAGCCAGCTCGTAAAAGCTCGGCTCGGGCGCCGCACTCGCGCCGCTGTCACTCAGTCATTTTGTAGAAACCCAAAATTCTGACTGCACATATACAACGTAGTACCCCTTCTGCATTGTCCTTTTAAGTTTTTTTTGGTAATTAAAAATTTAGCCTTGAACTTTGTAGTGACTTTAAAGAGTCGACAAAGAAATTTATAAAGCTAGCGGTGCACCTTCAAAGATGCCACGTAAAATCAGCCAATGAGCGACAAAATCCAACACGTATCTATCGGTCATTAGCTACGAGAATCCAGCAAAAGCAGGGGTTATACGTCAGAATCTGTTAACATAATTTTCTGCCGTTTTTGACGGGGGACGAGGTAAACACGCATTACACACGCGCCTAACAAAACTTATTCATGTAAACGCACACTATAATACTCTCGCGCACCATCTTAAAATATCCACACAGTTATCAAATTCAGCGTAGGTATAGTTTTATTTAACGTGAATGGCCAAGAAGTTTATATGGCCGGCAAAGGGGTTCGCCTTACGTTAACCCCTCCTTTGCTGGATTCTTGAAGGTCATTAGCATTCTTCATTGGTTGTAATTCCTCGTCGGTTCTCAAGTAACAAGATACCAGGGCTGGTGCATGATGACGAGACACAAACATAAATGTGACATTGTGTCATTGCAGCCAAGGTCGCGTCTGAAGGAAGTCAGTATCGAGCAGAGGATGCTGTATATCCTTGCATGTAGGCGTCTAGCTATCAACATGAGTGTAGAGTTTTACTTACTGGATTGAATAAATACCGTGTATTGATGATTTTATGTCGAGAAAGGGGCAACCTTACACTATTTTTTAATTTACCGTTAGGAAACGAACCCAGCAGGGTGGATGCCGTCTGGATGGGTATTGGGTACCCACACTATGTCAGATATTCTGCCGCAAAGCAGTAGATCCTGTTTGAAGGGCACTGTCGCTAGGTAAATTACACAGTGACCTTCAAACCGGAACACAGTAATGCTTACACATAACTGCTTTGCTGCAGAATGTCTGTACTGGTCGTCTGGACATCTCCACATCCTGCAGGGCATGCTTAGGGTAAAATAATGATTTTGTACAGTCTCTTTGTAACGGTGCGGGATGCTACAACACTTGCGTCATAGAACAATACAAAAATGTTAATTGGGATCGCTATTTAGAAATAACTCGAGGAAAATAACAATAATTCAATTTATTGCGCAAAATATACATAGGTATACAGTGAAGGAAACACAAAAACCTCAACTGACCACATTTAACGATGGCCGACGTAATTCATTCATTTATCTGGTAAACGGCATTATAGTTATTATGTGGTTATATTTGTACGGGCAGCGTCATAGAAAAGTATCCCCCTTGCACAAGACACAGAAGCTTCAAATCCCGCCATCTCCCTTTTACCACCGAACTAGCAGGTGTACGGGGGGGTACCACCCCTATCACGTGGACATCCTACGAACTCGAACCAAGCGGTTCGCATCGACATTTATGGTGCGCACCAGCAGGGAGTGGAACTCGCTGCCGGCGTCTGTTTTTCCGACACACTATAATCTCGGAGTCTTCAAATCAAGAGTGAATAAGTTCTTACTAGGCAAGCGTGCTACATCCTCGACCACACCGTCACTTACCATCAGGTGAGGTTGTGGTCAAAAGCTTGCCTATTCCACAAAAAAAAAAACCTTTAACAAATAGTAAAAAAAAAATTGATTAGCCTAACATGGGCTCATTTTTATAGAGTTACCAAGCAAATAAATCTGCGTGCAGCAGTTCTTTTTTTTATTACCTATTCATTTATTTAATTGCAGCATAAGCTAACTACTGCAATCTATAGGTATTACGAATTTACAAAAGGAAATAATTGGACCACGCCATAGACCGTTGCAAACGATCTATAGGTAGCTCAACTACTCTAACTCGAAACCCGATAGCAGCGTGTTCAGGATTCTGGCTGCATTGCCGCAGTTAGTTGGTAAAATTATTTTGAGTTATAGATAGTATAGCACCCTGCCCTAGCCTTGGAATGGCATTTTAATAATTAATATGTAATTGGTACCAATTGTGTTGGGGGAGTTCCATTTCCCATGACAATTAAGTTGTTCAGGAATATTTTATTGCTAAAGAGTAAAGGGGCTCGATTCTCGGACATATAACTTAAAAAGTCTACTACGATATTCCGCCGCTTTGTCTATTCAAACTCAATGTAAAGCCTCAGTCTGTATAGTATGTTGGCGGATCTAGGCCGGCTTGAAATTAGGCAACGATATACACCGCAAATTTTATATCACTAGAAAAAAAAATACCTCTATAAAGCATAATCAGTTGCCGTTACTGAAACACAGATATGGCAAAAAAAAAAAGAAATATTAAGAGTAAAACTGTCTGAAATGACAGCGGCCGAATTGCCAAGACAAGGATAGCGCAATTACACACCTTACCCCGAAGGAAGAGGTTAGTTATAGATTATTGTCGATCAAAAGTAACTGACGTAAGCGAAAAATTATAAGACATCGTATTACTTAAAAAGTATTGAATTTGTAAAAAAATCGTATAGTATAAAATATAATAATATTCTCTAAATTCGGAGAATGGATGTAAAGCAGATTTTATAAGGACCGATTTCAAAGAATAAATCTATCGAGAACAGTTTCACCAATCGTTTCACCAATTCGTTTATTTGGGCCTTTAACAAATGTATATAAAACGTATCGTATACAAACTTTAGTTAGCTAAAACAGTATGTCCTAATAATTTGATTGGTTTGATAAGTATTATTCTTTAATAGACAAAATGTCGAGTACGTCGACTTATAAATGAGAATCGGGCTACAGCGTTCCAGGGCTATCATTTCCTGCTGTGATGTCTGTTTCTTTAACCCTCAAGGAAATTATACGTTTTAGGGAAAATATGTTTTCTCAGCCAAGGTACCTTTACCTTGTAGTTGGTCTAAAGTGCCTAAAGGTTAATTTCCTCTGGCAAAATAACTTTAGTAGTCTCATAATTTTAATGATGTATCGTGTTTCAAGAAAGTTGGTTCATTACTTTGTAAGTCTGAAGAGAACTTGTGAACTTCGATTGAAATTCAATTTGTTCAAGATAGATTAGGTTTTGATCTTGAAGCTTTTTGTATTAAAAATGTTTCATTGCAGAAAAATTTAATGTATGGAAATTCCACACAACGCCACCTAGCCCCAAACGAAGTAAGCTTGTATTATGGGAACCAGATAACTGATAGAATACATACTTATTATGCTTTTTTTGTTTAAGAATACATAGGAAACACCCAGGTTCAGGACAAACACCGATGTTCATCACACAAATATTTGCCCTGAGCGGGAATCGAACCCGCGCCACCGGACGTGGCAGTCTAACACACTTGTCACTTGACCATCCTTGTCATCGGGTGACTTAATGAGCTTAATCTTGATAACATGTTTATTAACAAACTTAAATTAATTAAACATTTATTGTCAATACATTATTCCAAATTAAATTTAAACATATAATTTTATATATATATTTTTTAAACTACTTTAAAATACCTTCATTTTGTTCCCCTTCTCGATGGGTTTGGTAAATTATTCATTAACTAATTATCATTTTCATTATCAACTAACTATTTAGCTCCATTATCCTGTTTTTTTTTTAAACCCAACTCTACTGATTGAGACAGAATATACGAGGTAACCCAGAAATGTATATACATACATAATTACATACAAGCTACTCTCCAAAAACATAACCCTTCCTTGGCAGTCGGGCAATTAACAATGAAACGAAAACTTTGCTGATAACGAATCTAGTGCATGAATGGACTACGAGGAACCAAATAGTACAAATATGATTTTGTTATCGGTACTGTTTAAACAGGACTGAGGCCTGTTTACATATTTTGTAGAGAAAGTAGAGTACGTAGATAGATATAGTTTTACATATTTTACCTTGATAAGTAGCTTATCTAGTAGATAGATTAAAGGGATTTAATAAGTAATGAATTTATCAATGAAAAAAAAAATTGTCTTAAAATTTAGACCATCACCTATTTTCTTATGTCTTGGAACACAAGACGAGGTTCTCTCTCTTTCTCTCTCATGCTAAGGACTGCAGACTATAGTCTCAAAAATTACCGCAGACTATAGTAGAACTAATCCTTTGTCTACAGTAATCAATAATCAAGCTTCTTTTTCAACAAATTATATAAATATATTTAGTAATAAATCCGCTTAATTTCAAAGTTTAAAGATACGACACGTGTTTCACCTCTACACGAGGCATCATCAGGAGGTGTGGACTCGCCGAAGTCCGAAACCAGAGTCCACACCTCCTGATGATGCCTCGTGTAGAGGTGAAACACGTGTCGTATCTTTAAACTTTGAAATTAAGCGGATTTCTTACTAAATATATTTATATAATTTGTTGATATTTATGGATTTCCGCAAAGTAACGCCTGAATCAATCAATTACTTCTTTTTCTTATCGTGTCACTAGTTCTTTCGAACCAGGGTGGTGAAAGGATTTCAAGTGCTTCTCGAAGAGGCTCCTTTCATGCACTTGACACTTGTTTTTCGAACTTTTAGGTTCTATGACATGCCGTCTCCTCACGATGTTTTCCTTCACCGTTAAGCACTTGTTTTAAAATGCACACAGATATTTTGGAACAGAAAAATAAATCTACAGGTCTTGCCGGATCGCAGCTGAATTTGATATCTATTTCGTCTATTCTTTGTAAAAGGGTTCAATATCATCCATCCAATAATATTCCTGAGTTTTCCCCGTCGAGCCAACCTTGAGGTACCCCGCCTCGATTCCGATCCGAGCTTCATTTAATTCTATTGATTTTCAAAACAGCGGAGTAAGAAATGTATTACAAAAAGATTATTTGGACCACGGGCTTTGCATAATTCATTAAACCTATATGGTAGTTACTTGTACTCTATCTAGGTAGGTACAAATAATTATATTGTTCGAAGTCTCTCTGGCGGCTAACATAAAGAGGGTGGATTTAAGGTTCTCTTCTCTTTCTTGCCAGCTACAATCAATAATTCTATGTAAAAAAAGATGTTTGTGTGTATTTAAAACACGTGCTGAAGTGAAGGAAAACATCGTGAGGAAACCGGCATGTCATAGAACCTAAAAAGTTCGAAAAACATGTGTCAAGTGCACGAAAGGAGCCTTTTCAAGGCGCACTTGAAATCCTTTCACCACACTGATTCGAAATAACTAGTGACAAAATAAGAAGAAGAATAGAAAATTAAAAAAAAATAGTTATCATTTCTCCTAGTCAAGGTACCAAAGTAAATTAAAATGCAGTAGTGCGATAACGTGTCCTTGAGGTAACCTACATTTTGTAATAGTAATTTGAAGCCTCGCTGTTCTTTACGTTTCGTCTGCGTCCTTCAATGGAGTTATTGCTCCACAGTAATAAGACGCGCGCGTTTAAATGAAAACTCGGATACGTGTAATGAAACGTCGTCGTCGGCGCTTGTATGATGCCTATAATTTCAGGTGAAAATACGTTCTGATGTAAAATATGTTCGTCTTACTTGAGGAATACAATCGTTCTTGAATATTACTTTATGCTTATTAAAAGTGAACGAGCTTAAAGTTCGAAATAAATCTCGCCAAAACAGCTTTCAGCACATTCAATTTGTATTTTATTTCTTAGAAACTAGTGACACGATAAAAATATTTAATGATGAAGTGAAAACTTCTTCAGGCGCGCTGCGCAATTTATGTTGTGGGTTTTGAATGAGACTGAGCTACACGCTACACGATAGATGTATGTTATTTGTACAGTCAGCTGCACAGACATGTACTTATACACTCCCAAGCTTTCTCATTTATATTATACTTTTAATTTAGCAAATACATTCTTCTTCTGAATAATTATGATCAGTGATAGGACTACATTAATTTGCAATTGCGTGCACTTTTCTTTGCAAAATTAAGAGTAATATAAATGTGAAAGCTTGGGAGTATATACATGTCTATGCAGCTGACTGTACATACCGAACGCGTATGTTTTTGCCAAACAAAATTTCGCATGGGGTTTAGTTGTACAGATACAGATATTATCTATTAGAGCGAGTGAGAATGTGTGTGTAATTTCAATAAATATAGTTCCGTTTCTGGTGACACACTTGTAAACTGTAACAATGACATCAATATATCGAATTTATATTCAACTTTGTAATTTTAATTGGACTGCTTGCAATACCAATAAAGGATACTGACGCATTTCGCTTGTGACCTCCAATCGGTCGCTCTTTATGGTTTCCTGAACTAAGTTGGGTGTTACAAGCAGATGGCCTATCTCTGTACGTTTATTAATACTATATACATATTATATATATAATATAATATATATATTGATACTATTTTGACCAAACTATGATGTAAACAATTTTTAAATTAATGTAATTGGATAATCCGTTTTAATTTAATAAATAAATACAAATAAAATACAATTTTTTTTTTTGGCAAGCTTTCGTTTGTTTCGCTTTTGGTTGATTTTAGGACAGAATTGGCGTGAGTTGTTGTTTTGTGATCATACCGTGATAAGAAAAAAATAATAGTCTTCCCAAAATTAAGCGTTATTTTTTGGTAAAATCACTGGTTTATAATAAATTCTTCAATTTGATCAGACTTTACTTTGATATCAGTGTTCTAAAAGTTTTAAGTATCGCGCTGTATTATTTTATTCATTCTAATAGATTCTTAGTCATACAAACTTGAGCTCTTTGATGAAGATTATGTTCAATAAATAAAAGTTGATTCGCCGGATTTCCAATATAAATTTAGTTCTTAAAAGTTAGAGTCAGACGTTCTTAATATTTTATTTATCGTCACATGTATTAAAACTTTTGATACATTCAAAAACACTCTACCTGCGCTGAAATTGGATACGTACGTTTGTCTTATTCCTGAATTGATTCATTAAGTTTCTCATCCACCGTACCTATAGCATTATGATCGAAATATAAATAAATATAAGGCTTGGACCCGACTTTGACTGACTGACTGACTGACAGACATACAACTTCAGTCCAAACCACTAAACGTAAAAACTTGAAACTTGAACGTACTAAGAAAGGAATTTTATTAATTCGCAATAATTAAAAAAAATTGGTTGTAAATTTGGTTTACGGACGATTGTTTAACGTGACTACCAGCGTAACGGGACAATGAGCGTTACCGGACATTGACGCCAACGTTTCCGTGCATGCAGCCGGCGTTCATTGATTTATTAGACGTAGTCACGTCAAAAAAATTGGTTGTCTGTAAAGTTGGTTTACGGATGATAGTTTAACGTGACAACGTCATCAGCGTCACGGGACAGTGAGCGTTACCGGGCAATGATGTCTACTTTTTCGTGCATGCAGCCGGCGTTCATTGATTTATTAAACTTTCACCCGTATTCTAAGACGATTTTCTCAATCAAGGAAATACTTACATTTGAAATTTGACAGGTGACAGCCGAACCTTAAGTAAAGCGGAGGCCATTTTTGTACTTACGTAAGGAGAGTTTGAGTTTGAGGAATGACTTAGAATACGGGGGTTAGTCACGTCGATAAAGTTGCGGGCATCACGTCAGTTAGTAAACGATAAATCTAGTAAAACTTCAGCCCCTGAGACCATCAGCTGCAGGTTTTATAAGTTAGAACTAATACATAAGGTACTAAGATGGATATGTACCTAACCTACGTGATGATTTTGTTAAACTTGTACCATAAACCGCAGCTTGTAAGCCCAAGTGAAGTGCCTCTCAAAACTTTCTATATAAAACATGCCTGTCGACCTTCGTTAATGGCCTCTACACTACTCATTGATTCCATCCGAAGCCGTGATTTATGGCCTGGAAGTGATTTGTAGTTTTATGTTGAAACATTTTTATGATGTTTCTTTTGATGGCTTCTTCTATGTGCAAAATTATCTTGAAAAGAAGGCCGATGATCAGTTCATCTCAGACAGTTAATAAATAAATCCGAACTAACGTCTCCGCAATAATTAATAAAAAGAAATAAGTTAATTATGTTAATAAAAAATAATAAGTTATAGTACGATGACACACGGCTTTTTTACACGCTACACGCCAGCGACTACGCTTGTGGCGTGTAAAGTGTCAGTGTCATCGGCGTTTTTACAATCTGCGTGTTGAAAATCCTTCCCGAAAGCTAACACGCTCACTCGCTAGTGTTTAAAAACGCAAACAATCAGCTTGTAAAAAAGCTTGTGTGTCATCGACGCTTTAATGATAAGGTCAACTCACTTCAGATAACATTACTCGGCTTCTTTGTAGTCGGATAAAGCTCAGAGCTAAAAGGTCAGAGCCACCCAACAAACGTAATTAATAAATACCCTTCTTATTTGAGGCAATTAACATAGTGATTTCTGTGCTAGGTTTTCAAGTACTTATAGCAAAACAAAGTTCAATCGAGTTCGATAGGAATCGGTTAGTAGTTTCGGCAGTCGGCCCCGGAATAAACTCGCTGACGTTTGCGAAGTGTTATTTTACATCCGTCGTCGTATTGTCAGTATTTTTGCTCCCCTCTGCTTGCTGGGCAGGAGGCAGGGCTGCCACAGCCCTGCCTGTCGCCAGGTTTAAAAAAAAACTTACTTACCTAAAATGTCACAAAGAGTGATCCTGAGATTTAACGATTATCACTATCACACAGTCATTGATTTATAAAGAGTCTTTTATCTTTTAGTAAAGAGCGATTATAGCGAAATACCTTAACTATCTTCGGTTATATTGCGACAATTCCGTTTTTTTTGTGTCTCAAAGGCAGCTGAGCTTGTCTATGGCCAAGGCTATAGCCTCATCATAGGTCTTCTTAAAATTCCATGAGTTAAAGTAACGATAAATGTGAATAAGAAGTAAATGATAAATGCAAATAAAGAACTAAACACACAGAGTAACTAGTTGCGGCAACAGGCAAAACGCAACTAGTTGTGGAGCATTTTTTTCCTATAAAAACTTGAGGCAACCATAAACAGCAACTTGGCGGAAACTTGTGTAAAGTTGACAGTTGCGGCAACTGGCACTACACCGTGTGCTGAGCCCGTAAGAATTGGTAAAGGGTGTGGGGCAGCCCTGGCCGGAGTCCAGCTGCGATCACTCGCTACCGACTGATGGTCTGACAAACAGATAGACATCATGTCAGATAGGAATCGCGCGTTGTATCGGAAACCACCAACTCCGGCAAGTGTACGGGCCTATTCCCACTTATCGGGTGTCGGGTCCGTATTTTAATCGGATGTCGGCTCCTCAGGCCCCAGGTTCCCGATCAATCAATATAAAAGGTTTAGTCCTGACTCACTGACCGACAACGAAAGGCCAAACCAGTAGACGTAAAGACTTGAAATTTCGAGGTATGTTAAGGTGCATAGGCATAATAAGAAAGGAATTTGGTCAATTCGCAACGCAAACGAAGTTGCAGGTGCCAACTAGTTCATATATAAAATAGAGCATCTGACATTTTGTTGGGCCCGAAACCCGACAAGCGGGAAGGGGGGTCTGTTATAAATCCAAAAAAAAAAATTGTCTGATAAATGTGAACAGCTTCATAAATAATATTAAGCCACTGATAATCCGAATTTTTTCGGGCCCGACACCCGATAAGTGGAAACGAACGTGAAATTTACTACTTGCGTGGGACGCGTACTCGTGGATTTATTTAGAATGTTTGTACACCGCTGTTTTATTGAGGTTTTTTTCTAAATGTTTAATATTAGGATCTATTGATCCAGTATCTATTCTAACTGTTATGTGAAATCATCTATCGTAATACATAACTTTTTTAATAACGCATTTGATGTCGCGATCGTAAAGCAATGTAACTTTTCAAAGTTAAACGGAAATTGATATTAGTACCTTAATTCTTCATTTGCGGTTGCTAACCATTTCTATCTATAGCTGACGATAGAGAGACGCTCTTACGAGATAATATGACTTTGACGTATGAAATTCAGAGCACTGGGCTTATCGCAAAAATCTGATTTTCGTATCGTTCGGGTCATGTGAACAATTTAGTAAAACTATTAACGTACTTACTATAGCGCCATAAGCGTACCATATTTCGTATAATTTTGTGTATATGTACGGTACGTACGCTGTACGCCTTTTTGGCATAAGCGTTAAGCTACTATGTTTATTTAGTAAAGTACCTATAATTACATAACGGTGTTCTTTTAAATTGTGATTTTCCTTTATGCCAAATAAACACTTTTCAGTTTTCTTTCTTCTTTCCTTTTTGACGTGACTACTCTAATAAATCGATGAACGCCGGCTGCATGCACGAAAACGTTGACGTCATTGTCCGGTAACGCTCACTGTCCCGTTACGCCGGTAGTCACGTTAAGCATCGTCCGTAAACCAACTTTACAGACTACCAATCTTTCATATGCCTACGTATGGACCAGAAGTATTTAGAAAATACTCTGCATAATCGCGTTGCATAAAATCGTTTTGTAGAAATGGATACTTTACAGATTGTTAGAATAACTATTATGGTCAACAGCACAGCTTGTTTGTAACTCACAAGCTCTCGTAACTGATAGTTATGACTCAATTCCCTCCCAATAACTATATCTACTCGCTTCCTTTTATAGTCACTTAACTTTCACGATCCTTATCTCGAACTATCTTATATATTATTCGTAAGTATCTCGAGAAAATCAATATGGAAACTCTTCGAATTGGTTCAAAGCTAGCTGCGCTGTCTTATCTTATCATACTGCTTTCAGAAGCCGATCTCAAGGAGACTGATTGATGTTTTCCACCCTTTATTTTGGCTTGTTCATATCCGTCGTATGCAAGTTTTTTTTTATCGTGACCTTCCTTTGTATTGGCATGTCTTGTGACGTCATAGCTTACGAACATTACTGGTATAGAAACTGCGGTCCGCTGGTAAAACAATATACCTGCGCGTAGGAGACATTTTCGAGTGTATTAACGTTTGATTGATAATTTAAATCTTTCCTATTTTGTGGTTTCAGAAAAAAAAAACTAACGCTCAGTTTACGTTATTATTTACACGTACTTTAGAATACTTTACCTATAGATATAGTGCAAGTTGCGCTACTGCGTTTACCTTCTGTACTATGCCTCTCATAAAGGTAAGTCCGATACAAGATTTGATTGCGTAATGTAAACTTCCCACGTCATCTGAGATTTGTAGGAATTCATTTTTATATCACGTTTTCATTTGTTGGTAATGAGAAAACATACTCAAGACGCTTTCTGCCTTCAACCACCTTCAACTTCAGAGAAAACTTTTTATGTACAGTCAGCTGCACAGCCATGTATACTCTCCCAAGCATTCACATTAATATTACTCTTAATTTTGCAAAGAAAAGTGCACGCAAGCATTATCAAATCAATATAGTCATTTTACTCGTCAGAAGAAGAATGTCTTTGCAAAATTAAGAGTGCAATATAGATGTGAAAGCTTGGCAGTGTATATATACATGTCTGTGCAGCTGACTGTACAAGATAAGAATCTCTGTCGAGGGCGTATCATTCGACCTTTTCTCATCCGAAATCAATATAATGTGGTGTAATGATTCGGATAGTATTGGAAAGTCGAGCGAAGGCTACTATTGTTATATTGAGCGGAAGCTAGCCGGAAGAACGGATGTAAGACGAACTTTTACATATTGTTGCGTATTTTCTTTCTTTAGCAAAGTTTCGCAAGTGGCTGTGAAAGATTTGTTCGAAATTCTTTCACTGAAGATTATTTCGGTCAGTTTCCCTTATGCCGAGAAGTCAGTTCCTTGGAAATGTATTTTAGGTATGTTACTTAAAAGCTAGACTACAAATTCGCTAAAAATAGCGCTCTGGGTTCATCACCTGTTTTTTCTTAATTTTTTGTTTTGATAAATGTTGAACATAAGCGAGAGCATAATAAATCTCTTAATGCCCAATCGGGCAAAACTGTTTTGGTATTTTTTTTCATTTATGTATGTTAAACATATCAAAACAAAAGATATACTAAATCATTTCGTGTGGTTGTAATAGGTATAGTGAGTTGCTGACGATTCGGACACAAAATATTCGGACACTGTGTCCGAAATGACACTTTTTAAAAAAATCAATATTTTTCCACTGACTATCCGGACACCATCAAAATATCAAAGCTGTTTAGTACAGTCAGATCAAAAAGTGATAAATTATAATATCATGCAGAAAATAAAAAAAAAATCATTTAAAACGTATTTATTCATACGTAACGTAACGTATAAAAATCAACATCTTATAAATATGGGATTATATTATTAATCAACATCAAAACCACAAAAAAAAAATCAACGTCTTATAAATATTGGTGTAATTCACACCTATACTTTTTTAAATGTATACTCAGTTTTTAAATTTTTCTGCCATGTATTCTGCAATAACGGCAGCTGATTATGCTTTTTTTCTTCTGGTGATTATAAATTTACGGTGTATAATATTTATATCTTTAAAAACGTAAAAATGTGCGAGCGGGAAAGCGGCGCGGGGGATTCTGGGCCTTAAATGACCATAATTATTTAATCTTCATCCAACATCCTTAGTAAATGTTACTTACTTGGATTGCGTTCGTGTACTCTTATTGAGACATCCTGCGGTCGAGCTCGAGGGTATCAAATGTCATCGCCTGATCAGACCCCGGGAGGCCATGACATGTTAGGTATGCCTTTTGGATTGCGACATGCATTTCTAAATAATCCATTGATTGATCTGAGAAGACTGGCGTATTTAGAAACCTCGGCATATGAAATTGTTCGTCTGTAATGGACAGTTTTAAGTCCTGATAAAACTATAATGAGTGAGTACACGGTTGATAAATACAATAAAGATTTATTTTTTCGAAATCAAACTTATTAATTAAATTCACAACACAATGTACGGATAAATATGCCTGCAGTCTTTTTAGCCACATCTCATTATGCCTATGGTCTTTCACGCTACACCTCATTATGCCTACAGTCTTTTACACCACATCTCATTAAGCGTACAGACTTTTACGCCAAATCTGATTAAGCCTACAGTCTTTTACGCCACATCTCATTATGCCTACAGTCTATTACGCCACATCTCATTATGCCTACAGTCTTTCACGCCACATCTCATTATGCCTGTAGTCTACTACACCTCACTCAGGACTTTGGATTTCTTCTCAAATTTTTACCAGCACATTGTTAAAGTAGTAGCTTTACTCAAAAGCACGTTAAACCCAACAACCCTCGGGGTGTGCTTCTGAGTTATGTCAGAGACACTACTTTGGTCCAAAATTGGTTTACTGAACTTTCCAAGGATCTTATCGAGGAACTACTTTAACTTACTGTATGTTCAGGATTCAAAGTGGAAATGCCAATCTCTTAAAACAAAGCACGCTTGGACGAATCCAATCCACTTCGCTGTAAGACTGTAACTGCCAACTTGTATTGATCGATGCTGGTACACCATTGCCTCTCGCTAACCTTCATGGCTTAGCGGGGGTGTGGCTGACCGCTGAGCAGGAGTTCCGGGTTCTCGATGGACGTTACTGGGCAAAGAGACAATTTAACTAGTAAATATGTAGATTTATATCTATCTTCCTTCCTTTACGAGATATAGCGTTGTGCATTGTCATCGAGTTGTGAACTACCCTGAAAGTTTCAGCTCCTTCTTATCGTGTCACTAGTTCCTTCGAACCAGTGTGGTGAAAGGATTTCAAGTGCGCCGTAGAGCCTCTTTTTGTGCACTCGACACATGTTTTCGAACTTTCAAGTTTCAGGTGAAAGATAAGATAATATGTTGCATCTCAACTTGCCTAAACTGTAGAATTACTTCATCATAGATTAATCTATCTATTTATACAGGGTATGAAGAAATAAATTAACCTCCATGGTAGGGCTCGTTTTTAAGAAACCTGGTTTTAAAAAAAAGTGGAATTAAATTTGTCATAAAAATAATAAAATTAATCTGAAACAAACTCAATCGACTATATTTATTTTACTTACTCCCTGTACATGTATACAGGGTGTAAGAATTATGGCTCGAACGTGACTGAACGAGGGGGTGGTTGAATTGCACTGAATAACATCCCCCCTACCTCCCGGTTAAATGTCTTCCACCCATTTCCAATTCGGAAATACTTCGCTCAGGGGGGTAAAAGTTTCCGCTGCAGAACCAATTTACATAAATCAACGTGAAATCTTTAAGATAACCATTTGAAATGAAAAACAGCTGTTCAACTAACCTACTTTAAGCCACCCTTTCTCTCGAAAAAACATCGCGGGTTAAGTCGGTTTTTCACCCGACTGCCAAGGAAGGGTTATGTTTTTCGCGCGTATCTTGTATATATGTATTTACATTTCTGGGTTACCTAGTATTTTCCAAACGGCTGGATGGATTTTGACAGTTAAGGTATCAATTAGGGCTTTCAGTCTCGATGACTTTCTGAGTCCCGGGAAAAAAAAATCGAGACTCGATGCGGTCTCGAAATTCCCGGGAAAAACGAGACTTTCGAGACTAATTTAATAGTACATAAAGGCACACTCATAGGAATGGCATTTAGGCATTTTATGGCGTATTAGCGAACACATCACAGTTTAACTTTACAATCCAGTATTTGATGATGTTCGGTGATGTCCGATGTTCCTGATTTATCAAAATTTGCGTTTTTCTTCGAAATGGTTCCTCATTCCACACATACACACACAAACCAACAAAGGTACAGGGGCCTTTCATTTGATTACAACATGAACATATCAATGACTCTCGGGCTGTGCATACAGCTCCATATTCCAATGCGAATGTGTAGCGATCACCGAGTCAGCAAACACCATACTTCGGAGGAAAATCGAAAATCAAAATATACGAATTCTAACCGCTATACTAAAAGCACTAGATAGCAATACTTGCGACTCAATGCTCGTTAACGAATGCCACCGAGCACTGGAGAGAATATCCCAAGCCAACCGAATAACACTCCAGGGATTAAGGGGCACAGTAACTCATTAGGGAACGACGCCGCAGACGAGTTGGCTAGAAAAGGATCTGAGACTGGAAGGGAAGGGCCATCTCCCTTCCTACCACAACCCTTTTCTCAATTGCGAGCGTGGATACGCAAACGTACAAAGACACAGCACAGTAAGCGCTGGCGGCAAACCAAGAAGTGCAAACAATCAAGAATGGCCTTTCCGCAACTTGCACCACGTCTAACTAGACGTTTACTTAGTTTGAAACGACCAGATTTAAGAATCATTGTGGGTACTATCACAGGACATAGCCTGCTTAACAAACATCTGCACAACATTGGAAACACAGACTCTGTAGAGGCTGCTTGACCGAGGAGGAAACGCTCGCCCACGTAATCCTGGAATGCGTGGGAGTGGCAAAGCAACGAGAGGAAATCCTCAAAAACCCGAGGTCACTCCGCAAAGCCTGCGAAGAACCCAGGAAACTTCTGTGCTTCTGGGCGGAGTTAGGCTGGCTAAACTATTAGTCAGGAAATCCGACGCACAAAGGATCAACAGGAGTCCAAGTGCGGAAAAGGGAGTCCATTTACATTTACATTCATTCCACACATATTACTTTTTTTTTAACAGCCCTTTTTGGTAAACTAAAGTCATAAGACTATACCACTATGTCTTATCCTTGTTTTAGATTATACTAAGGGCTATCTACACTGAATATTGTTAAGATTTTTATAAGTATCGAAAGTCTCGTTATTCCCGGTACCGAAACCATCCAGTCTCGAGTCTCGAAAATAACGAAAAATCGTCGAGACTCGAAATTTTCGAGACCGAGACTCCCGGGATGAAAGCCTTAGTATCAATAGATTCGTCTCAATCACCAGAGTGTTCTTAGATGGGTTAAAAAAATAATCAAATTTTTGGAGCTAAATAGTAAGTCATTAATATTTTTTTTGTTTACCAAACCCATCAAGTAGGGGATCAATTTGAACGTATTTTAAAGGAGATTACAAAAAATATTTGTAAGTTAATATGTTTAAATATAATATGGAATAATGAATTGACAATGAATTGAATATATAATTATTTCGCAGTCGGGTTTTCAGTTTTTATTAACTTTAAGCTTATTAACTTAGCTTTCAGCTTCGTGCATTTTACTGACGATAAGTGGGTATATTAACCCAGTATAATAACAATTTCCATTCACATTTAAAAGCACTTAGGTAGTTGAAGTCGCAGTTAAGATAAAAGTATACTTGGGAAATTCGCGCAGTTTGTAAACTAAAGTAGTTTGTTTAATCGGTCGCTCACTAAACTTTATTTAAATCTTGGTTTAAAATAAATTTATGATTTCAAAAGTTAGACTTGCTCTAGCAAGTAGAGGTAAATGATCTGTCTGATAAAAAAATACTGTAATTTTTACTTAGTTTGCTAGCCGTAGTTAACATTTAGCCTCCTCGTGTTGAAAAACAAAATTCGGTAAGTTATTTAAGTTTTTCGTTTTCAGACCAGAGTTTTTTTTTCTCGCGTATTAGTACTAGCTTAACTTCAAAAGCGTGTCCCACGTATATGCTCGTAATCGTCGTTTACGCTCGGTTTTTTCTACCGAGTGTCAATAGCATGAGGCATTGTCCTAATAGAACGCGATCACGCGACCATCGCAAGTTCGCGCGAACGTTGGTCGCGCGAATCCGCGATCAAACGTACTATCGTCAAATAGGCGTCCTAATCGGCATCGCGTCGCGCGAGCGAACGTCGGTCGCGTGATCGCTTTCTATTAGGAGAATACCGAGGCGTCTCTCGCGGCTTGTCGCGATAAAACACGAGCGGCTAATCCGCTGATCTGAAACCGCACTAACACAAGGAAATTTCAAATTAATTTTTGTTACACCGTGTATAAATAAAAAATAAATTTAGTCGGCGGAAGGTACGGTGCGTATCATCAATCCTTATTCCCCCCTCACGCCAATAGTAATAAAGACTCATCTACCTTGATGGGTAATATCGTTTGCTTGACAAATTCACGTCGTAAACACAATTTCCTTGCTATTCGGAAAAGGCCGTTTTCAGACGTAGCCACAACACGCCGCTTGCGGTTTTGACTAAGTTTAACTATTTTGCCTGAAGGTGTATATGAATGCGGTAATACACTACAAAAAATAATTGTCTCACACGTTTCATTTCAAATTGATTTAAAAATGTATTCCTGATTATCTTAAATTCCCGAGTCCATGCAGGTGAAGCGATGACTGAACTGAACCTGCTAAAATTATTAATGGTTATGATATTTTAAAATTATGATAATTAAATTTAAAATTAGGTTTATGGGCGCTGTTGCGTCTGTAATAATAAAATTGTAGAGCCATATTAAGTGGTAATAAACTGTTAATTAGGTACTGCCGATGCCCGGTGCGAATTTGGCTAATTGAGTGTGGTTGTCATACACTCAATTAGCCGTAATGTCGCGCCTTTTTCGGCAGTAATTATTAGGGCCTCCAGTACCGGTTCCTTTTTCCAGTACCGGGATTTCGGTACCGGCACCCGACCGGAACCGGGAGTACCGGGATTTTCGGTACTCCCGAAAATAATTAGTAGCCTATTACTAAGTCAAAAAGAAAACGTCAGAAAACGATAAAATAAAGAAAAATCGAGCGAAAAATAACGAAAAGTTTAAAATTATATTTTTAAATTTATGTAATTTACTGCAAGCATGATTTGTAAGAGAGAAAATTCGCGTAATTAATTGATTATTGCATTAAAAATACAGTCCCAATTTTTAAGTTATATTTTAAGTATAAATGGCTTATAACGAAAGTTTTGAAGTGGATATTTCTTTGTTTGCAGAATTATATAAGATAACAGTTCAAAAGTTAGTACGTCACATGCGTAACCACACTTTTAGACGAAGGTTGATTTGATTTCTGATATAAAAATAGTTTTCAATCGTACTTTATTTGTTATTAATCTTAACAAGTCAAAGCTCAATGATCATGTCAATGTCAATGATCGGCCTCATAAGAATGTTAAAATGAGAAAGTGCCGATTTTGTTAATTTCCTCTGTAGTTTATCACACTCATAGTCATATCCACTCATCGATATGTATATGTATATGTAAGTGTCAGTTTCTATATTTTGTCAAAGACGTAACGTATAGCAGTATCTACTTATACTTTGTTTTTAACCAGTGCGTCCTACCTATAATGGAATACTCAGCCGAAGCGTGAACACTCACTGTTCTGCTAGATATGCAGATAAAAGATGCAAAAATACACTATGAAACGAGTTACGCCCGGAGTTTGAGATAATAGGGCACTATTGTCATTAACAAAGCTTATAAATCCATTTATCCATAGTCAGCTGGTTTTAATCAACATAAAGCATAGTCGCATTGCGGAAAACGGAATCATTATTCATTATTTTTTATGAATAGTAGGCTATTAGACTGTTGATGACAATATCGGAGACGATGGAGAGACGAGCTAGACTCCTACTTGGAAGACTGGAAGACAGTTGCCCTTGACAGAAAATAGTGGAAAGAAGAAAGGGAGGGCCTTTGCCCTACAGTGGGATGATTCAGGCTCATAATAAACTAATAATAAGAAATAAAAATAATTCATTCAGTGGCTTAGGTTGTGGAGACCGTCACGTCTCAGTACAAACAACCCCAAAGCCCATTTCATTCTTTAAATAACATTGCATTGCATAGCATTAGGACGACGATACCAACTATAAGTTGATATTGCAACATTTCCTATGTTTGAACATCAACTCAACAGCACCTTCGAAAGTTAGTAAGATGGGCGGGTAGGATCCAGCAGGTAGAGGAGTTACTGTCCTTTCTTCTTTGTACTAACAGAATGCACTATTTAGCTATGTTTTTAAAGATTAAAACCCTAAAAAAGCTCTTATACACTTAATTTTAGGTAATCCCGAAAGTACCGAAAATCCCGGTTCTGGATTTTTCTAGTCCCGGTGCTGGACACAGACCAAAATCCCGGGATTTCCCGGGATTTTCGGTTCCGGGATTTCCCGGTACTATGCCCTAGTAATTATGTATTGTAAATTAAAACTTAATGATGAATGTGTTAATTTTGCGGAATGATAAATGGTCTGAAACAAAAAAAAATTGTTGTCTATAAAGTTGGTTTACGGACAATAGTTTAACGTGACTACCAGCGTAACGGGACAATGAGCGTTACCGGACAATGACGTCAACGTATTCGTGCATGCAGCCGGCGCGGTGGCTTCGTCCAATAAACTTATTGGAATTATTTTTACTTTTGACACTAAATTCTTACACTAAACTTTTTGATGACGAGATTTCTTGATAGTAAACTATAAATAACCTACTTGAATTCAATACTTTTCTAAATGCTGCGGTTGATGTTTGGTGCAGAAGTGATTCATCTAAATATGCCTTTACGTTATTGTTCGTGCTCGTTCGAGGTAATCGTCAATATTATTTGTCTGCAACCTCATTCGAGGGTGATCTCGAATCATAATAGACGTTGATGTGTGGGCTATTGAGTAGGAGATGTTTTCATTAAATAAGAGAGTCTCAAGAGAGAGTGTTTTTGATGGAAGATTTATCTATTACCTATCTTTTGTCTTCATCTTCGGATATTGGATGAAGAGTGTTACTATTATTAAGACAAGATTGTGAGGATGGAAGTATACATAGATGAATGGATCATCAATCATGCTAAAACTACTATAACGATTGAGCTGAAATTCGGTATGGGTATAGTTTATGAGCTGGAAGAGGTCAGATTTCAAAAAAGGAGGAGGTTATCAATTCGGTTGAATGTTTTTTTTTTGTTTGTTACCTCAGAACTTTGTTGTTTATAAACCGATTTGAAAACTTATTTTTTTTATTTGAGAGGAAATACTATCAGATTGGATCTATAGAAATTTCATTAAAATCGTTCAATTTTTAAATTAAAATAGCTGAAAAAAATATGGCGTCGAAGGATAAAAAAATTGCGTGTTTTGCTTCCCTGTGACTTGTCAGTGGTGTATACGGCCACTTGAACGTTCGTTTGTTGTCGGATGGTCTTTGTATAAAAGTCTAAGGCAGTGTCCTAATAGAACGCGATGACGCGACCATCGCAAGTTCGCGCGAACGTCGATCGCGCGATCACGCGATCAAACGTACTAACGTCAAATAGGCGTCCCAATTGGCATCGCGTCGCGTTCTATTAGAACAACGCCTAACTTATTATCTCGCTACATCAGCTATTTAGTATCAAGTCTTTAAGATCCGTAGTTTGGCATGACACTTGAGAAATGTGCGTAGTACCAGAGACAAGTAAAAAGTATACTTGTCTCTGGTAGTACGTAACGTAGTATGTACTTACTGGAGCAACGTAATTCGTAGTCAGGGTTATTACTAACTTAGCCACGGCTGTTATAAGTGAGATTAACGAGGTTTTACATTATTCAAGTGATGTCGGAGCAATTTGGCGCCTACTTACCATAGGCGCCAACTTGACTTCTTGATCTATAATGTAGGACGCGTAGTAATTTTACCAGCTAATGGCTACATCACTTAACCATCAGAAGTGACGACTAGAAGGTTCTTCATTTAAAATGGATTATGGCCGAAACTTATTTCTTCCTCTCATGACGGGAATTGAAAATCTTGCGTCAACTTTTAATCGGTTAATGCGGTAAGTGCGGTTAGCGGATTAACTTGTGTTTTTGCAGCGCGTGTACGCGCGTTTACGCCTGTTTACGCCAAAATTACGCTTGTCTGAAACCGCCATATCTAGCCATAGTGCATGCAACATCGGCCTGTCTCTATTGATTGCAACACATTTAAACCTACTTGCCCAATATGGCAATAGAATTAATGAATACTGAATACAGAAGAACGTATCTCCACCCGACAATGAAGTTTTACACTACGCTCTTGCTTGAGAGCTGTCTCCTTTCAAATTCGTTGAAATATTGCTAATATTACCTCTAAGGCTTTCATCCCGGGAGTCTCGGTCTCGAAAATTTCGAGAGTCTCGACGATTTTTCGTTATTTTCGAGACTCGAGACTGGATGGTTTCGGTACCGGGAATAACGAGACTTTCGATACTTATAAAAATCTTAACAATATTCAGTGTAGATAGCCCTTAGTATAATCTAAAACAAGGATAAGACATAGTGGTATAGTCTTATGACTTTAGTTTACCAAAAAGGGCAATAAAAAAAAAAGTAATATGTGTGGAATGAATGTAAATGTAAATGGACTCCCTTTTCCGCACTTGGACTCCTGTTGATCCTTTGTGCGTCGGATTTCCTGCCTAATAGTTTAGCCAGCCTAACTCCGCCCAGAAGCACAGAAGTTTCCTGGGTTCTTCGCAGGCTTTGCGGAGTGACCTCGGGTTTTTGAGGATTTCCTCTCGTTGCTTTGCCACTCCCACGCATTCCAGGATTACGTGGGCGAGCGTTTCCTCCTCGGTCAAGCAGCCTCTACAGAGTGGGCTGTCTGTGTTTCCAATGTTGTGCAGATGTTTGTTAAGCAGGCAATGTCCTGTGATAGTACCCACAATGATTCTTAAATCTGGTCGTTTCAAACAAAGTAAACGTCTAGTTAGACGTGGTGCAAGTTGCGGAAAGGCCATTCTTGATTGTTTGCACTTCTTGGTTTGCCGCCAGCGCTCACTGTGCTGTGTCTTTGTACGTTTGCGTATCCACGCTCGCAATTGAGAAAAGGGTTGTGGTAGGAAGGGAGATGGCCCTTCCCTTCCAGTCTCAGATCCTTTTCTAGCCAACTCGTCTGCGGCGTCGTTCCCTAATGAGTTACTGTGCCCCTTAATCCCTGGAGTGTTATTCGGTTGGCTTGGGTTATTCTCTCCAGTGCTCGGTGGCATTCGTTAACGAGCATTGAGTCGCAAGTATTGCTATCTAGTGCTTTTAGTATAGCGGTTAGAATTCGTATATTTTGATTTTCGATTTTCCTCCGAAGTATGGTGTTTGCTGACTCGGTGATCGCTACACATTCGCATTGGAATATGGAGCTGTATGCACAGCCCGAGAGTCATTGATATGTTCATGTTGTAATCAAATGAAAGGCCCCTGTACCTTTGTTGGTTTGTGTGTGTATGTGTGGAATGAGGAACCATTTCGAAGAAAAACGCAAATTTTGATAAATCAGGAACATCGGACATCACCGAACATCATCAAATACTGGATTGTAAAGTTAAACTGTGATGTGTTCGCTAATACGCCATAAAATGCCTAAATGCCATTCCTATGAGTGTGCCTTTATGTACTATTAAATTAGTCTCGAAAGTCTCGTTTTTCCCGGGAATTTCGAGACCGCATCGAGTCTCGATTTTTTTTTCCCGGGACTCAGAAAGTAATCGAGACTGAAAGCCCTAATTACCTCTGTATTGTTGCAGACGTAGGTTACGACTTTGTGGTGGATCAGCAGCCCATCGGAAAGCTACTGTTCAGACAATTCTGCGAGAAGACAAGACCTGACTATCATAAGTACATCACATTTCTCGATGCAGTAAGTATTGAATCTTTCACCTATCCTAGTTCTAGACCACCTTTTTTCACCTGGGTTGAGTGGAAACCACAAATCGCCAAGCATAGTCTAGGACGCCCTCCGGCTAGGCCATCTAGCAATCTACGAAAGATCACACAAATGTATGTCCTGAAGCGGGAATGGAACCTGCGTTACCAGTACCTTTCCAATTTGGGCCTGCGTGGAGGATAAGACCCGTTCGCTCTAAACACTATGGACTGCTTATGTTAAGGGGAATCCTCAAGGCAAATTTCCATACGATTATAGATAGATAGATTTTATACACATTTTGTATGGAATTTGATTTGAGGATTAGCCTTAATTGCTTTTCAATCTTCTTCAACTTTCGCAATGACAGTTTAATGCATCTAAACTTGGGTATGAACTTCGCTTTATATGTAGAATTTAGAGCGACAAGTTAAATTTCAAGTTTTCAAGTTTCTCAAGCGGTTTCATTCACCACATGAGACCTTTTAACTACCAATAAAAGCTTGCCACCCGCCGTTTCTGTCGCTATACGTTGGGTCATGATACTGCAATTGACCTCTCTGATTGGTGTATCGTTCTCCAGCCTGATATCGAAACCTAATAAAATTTGAAGCGGAGTTCCGGAGAACAACGTCCTGTTTGTGCTCTTTAATTTCAATTCGATTCAAAATTGAGAATTTCGGTACAGAAATCCTAGAGTACTATTAGTTATCTGCTGGATAAAATGTAGGCGCTATGGTTTTACGATTACTCGGCCGAGAGCACTGTCTCGGCCGTTTGCTCGGTCGGTACGTGTGATCAAGGCATTAACTCCGATATACATACGCGTGACACGTGATTATTTTCATCTATCAACTCCAACTATTCTTACTTACTTATGTAATAAACGGTCATAAAAGTACCATTATTAGCGGCACCAACCCACCTGCCAACCTTGAAATCAAGCTTCGTACTCGTACCCACAGCTTAAAAATCTTTAATTCCCTTTACAATAGCACTATCCTCTTTAGTAACACGAAGGTCCTACCCCACCATTACCAAATACTGTTTCAGGCGGAACAGTATGCTTTGGAGGTGGACGAGACGCGCGCGATACACGCCGCGGAGATGTTCGGGAAGTACCTCAAGACGGACGACTGCGAGTCCGTCACTGACGTCGTCAGCAAACAGGTGCTGGACGACACCAGCTTACAGGTCGATGGTAAGTCGCTCCTCCTCACATCGTAATCCTAAATGCTAAGGGTTGCAACCTCCACGTATCACTTTATCTCTGACGATTTTGCGTTACATAGGTCGGTTTTAGGCTGCATAGATGGCGTTGTGCAGTCTTTTGTCGAGAGTGGCCAGAAATCACTAGCTACAGCGTAAGCAGTGTTCTGGTTTCGTGATGATATGGTGATAATGTTCAATATCATCCATATCAGCCAATGTACGTCCTCAGTTAGTAATCATTCTCCATCCACCGACTTCCTGCAACATCAACAATGTCATAAGTTCATCGTATAAGAGTCGATGACACATGGCTTTTTTACTCGCGACGAGTCAGCGAGTTCTCTTGTAGCGTGTAAAAAAGTCCAGT
Source organism: Lobophora halterata (assembly GCA_932526365.1). Lineage (NCBI taxonomy): Eukaryota > Metazoa > Arthropoda > Insecta > Lepidoptera > Geometridae > Lobophora > Lobophora halterata. Next base: position 1,561,327 of record OW052023.1, on the reverse strand, counting down.
AATCAATCGCCCAGTGTCATCGGCCTTTTTACAATCTGCTTGTTGACAATCCTTCCCAAAAGCTAACTCGCTCACACGCTATGTGTCATCGATGCTTAAGCACCGCTCCGTATAATACCACATTAGAAACATACAAGACACATCACAGCACTCAATAATAGCCGAGACACTCTTCCATAAACCCTGGGAATCAAGATTTGTTACGAACGTATGCGCTCTGAAACAAACTTTGTAACTTTGAAGCTATCTAAAGATATAGTCTGATTGCAACTGCGTACTTGCAAAATAACTACGGAAATACATTGTTACGTTGCCATCATCAGTTGTGGATTGTGGTATTCCAGGTAGCTCAAGAGACATATTCTCGGAATGCGTGCGCTGCGTGAAGAGCTTCCTCGCGGGCACCCCGTTCGCGGAGTTCGAGCACTCGATGTACTTCCACCGGTACCTGCAGTGGAAGTGGCTAGAAGCTCAGCCCATCACGCAGCATACGTTCCGCATGTACCGCGTGCTGGGGAAGGGCGGCTTCGGAGAGGTCTGCGCTTGTCAGGTGAGAGTTTTTTTTATTTAACCTGTGGTGTTCCATTGGTGTCAATTCAGATGTCGCCAAAACTAAAGTAAACTAATTTGACAGCCCTAAAAATTATGCTTCGAGGATCTGTTGACCATATAAAAATGTACTTATAAAATATTATTTTTCTATTTTTTACGTTCGTGCTTTGTCCGTGTGTCAACGGAAGGTCCATGCTGAAAATCAGCGTTGCAGTCTACTGCAACACATGCTGAGCATGGACCTTTTTTGACTGCACTGTACATGCACATACTTTTAATCCGAGTACCTACTAACCTATATTTTTTTTTAATGGCATTGTTTGCTTGTACAGTTTTAAGACAAAATAAATATTTTTCTATTCTATATAACCTTCTTGGCCATTCACGTTAAATAAAACTATACGCTGTATTTGATAACTGTGTGAATATTTTAAGATGGTGTGTAATTATAGTGTGCGTTTACATGAATAAGACTTTGTTAGGCGCGTGTGCAATGCGTGTTTACCTCGTCCCCCGTAAAAATGGCAGAAATGTATGTTTGCAGATTCTGACGTTTGACGTCTCCTTTTGCTAGATTCTCGAAGAAATTACGCCATCCTTTTTATTTTGATCGTTATAAAAGGGACAGCAACATTTTTAGTGCTGTCAAATTAGTTTAGTTTAGATTTGGTGACATCTGAATAGATACCATTGTCGTGCAAAGGTCTCCTCTAAACCCTTCCATTTGTTGCGGTCGTTAGCGATCACGCACCATCCCCTCTCGAACACATACAACAGATGATAAGTGATGAAGACATATACAAATTTTTATTTTTTATTTCGAATATAGTTTCTTTTAAATATTTGATCTTAATATTTTTTAAATCATGGTCTCAATGCGTGGTTTTTGTTTTCGGGAGAAGTCTTATTAGACACGGTATTCTGTATATCTGAGGATTATCTGAGTCTAGGGTGTGGTTTTGTTTGACACTGATACCCTTTGACTTCAGGGGTTGGTTTTAGAGTCTACGATTACATCATATATGTATGTATATTCGTCGCGTAGATTAACTACGCGACTTAGATAGTCATACCTTGCATTTTATTGTTTACCATCTAAGTTTGTGCTAGCATAGTCATCCCAAAAAAAAATTATAAGTTATTTTTTTATGAATTTAAGGCAGTGTTGACTTATACGGGCGATATTTCAGGTCAGAGCAACGGGAAAAATGTACGCGTGCAAGAAATTAGAGAAGAAACGCATAAAGAAGCGGAAAGGGGAAGCGATGGTGCTTATCGAAAAGCAAATACTGCAGCGGATCAACTCGAGATTCGTGGTCAACCTAGCGTACGCATACGAGACCAAGGATGCCTTGTGTCTTGTACTTACCATCATGAATGGTAAGAATATTGGATTTTAGGTTGAAATATCGCTGTTTCATAGTCGTACTGAATAGACTGGTCTATTACCCTTAACAGTTTAGTGAAAAAGCTATTTTTAGTCAAAGTATCTTGTCCTACCGGCTGCGCCAACAAATAGGTGCATTATATTTCTTGTATGTTTGATAATACTCAACCAAATACATATATAATCCCAATCATATTTTTAGTATTCAGTCATTTATTGCCATATTGGGTAAGTCATTTGCCAACGTAGCTATTGATGATATCGTTAAAGCCTCTTTTGTCTCGTCAAGAATATCTAAACTTTATGCCGGTTTATCTTACTTATCCCAACGGCTGCGCCAAAAACGAAGATTATTTCCTTTCTATTTTATTCACTATTAGTCACGGCGTATTTTGTTCTAGGTGGCGACCTAAAGTTCCACATCTACAACATGTGTTCAACAGACACCGGTCTAGGGTTAGACCGGTCGCGGTTTTACGCGGCTCAAGTTGCCTGCGGGTTGGAGCATTTGCACAAAATGGGCATCGTATACCGGTTAGTACTCTACTCACACGATTTTCAACCAACGAAGAGGATTTGTTGGTTAAATATAGAGTGAAAATATGAGTCACTAAGCCAAAAGGTTCTCCATAATTATCTTACTTCTACAGGTAAATTATTGTTCCAGAGACTGTAAACCAGAGAATATTCTACTGGACGACGCGGGCCACGTGCGGATATCTGACCTCGGCCTAGCGGTGGACGTGCCGGAAGGGGGCAGTGTGCGCGGCCGGGTCGGCACTGTGGGGTACATGGCGCCCGAGGTAACCATCAGAAAACATTCCACTGGACTATGCGTTCACGAGGGTTTGCGAGGGTCGCGGGGACTTCCATCCAGCAGTGGGTCCTACCTGGCTGAGATGATGATGATGATGCGTTTACGAGCGTATATCTGACCTCGTACTAACGGTGGACTTGGCGGCACTACCTAGCAGCAGTGTGACAGCATGACTTCTGTGGTCGAATAGCTAGCGCACAAAAACTATTCAATGTCACTAACATTGAATATTTTTTCTCTCGCACGAATAATTAATCTTTCCGATGCATTTACTATATGCTGAGACGAAGGCAAAGTTCTTTCATCTTTATAATTTAGCTTAGAAGTTAGAACTGCCTTTTGCAAAACTATGCCTAACCTACCGACCCTCTAGTGGTCTTTTTATGTAAAATTGTTTTTTATAACTCTGTGGATAACGCAGTGGGCTGTAATATTGTTAATGTAAGATGTTATAATTATTAAGTAAAATGTATATTGCAGTTGTTTGTTGTCCCGAATAAATAAAATTAAAATTATACTTGTTTTATGTTGCAGAGTCTTTAACAATAAATACATTTATTTGTTTGTAGGTGATAGACAACGAGCGGTACACATACAGCCCGGACTGGTTCTCGTTCGGCTGCCTCGTGTACGAGATGATCGAGGGCCGGGCGCCCTTCCGCGCGCGCAAGGAGAAGGTCAAGCGGGAGGAGGTCGACCGCAGGGTCAAGGTCAGTGGGCCACCAAGAATAACAATAAGAATAAGAACATTTTTATTGTGAAAACTGGTACTAAAGATGGTCATATTTTTAAACTGTTTGCTCCTAGCAAACAGTTTTGTCCGTTTCGGACGTACAATATTTTTACATTGGCACATTACCTATTTATCTAAGTAGGTATCTACACCAAAACATATTTAATAAACAAGTAAATTTTTTTTTACACCTAAATTACCAATATTAACAAAGATACTCTAACATTTTTTTTTATTTACCTACTATTTTACTAAGTTGGTAGGTAAAGAATCTGTACAATTCAAGTACCTACCTATAAGATAGGTATTATGAGACATAAACTAGGTATCATAGTATTCGTTGAGACTATAATGAACACAATATTCCAGCCATCTGCCATTCATAGCTCAATTCACTTATGACAAACCTGTTTATCAAGAAACAATGTAGGGCAGATGCGCCAGTTACAATAGGATTTTCTGGCGCAGCCAGTTTGGTCACACAACATAGACAGGTTTACTTTGTTGTTGTACTGTTATTTAATGCTCTTCTCTCCTTGTTTATTTGTTTTGTTTTTTTTTAACAGGAGAAGAAGGAACTCTAGCTAGTTCTCAGAGTACGGCCCCGCGCAATGTGTCTAAAGACACACTAGTTCTTTCATCATTGGCCCATTTCTGACCTATCACTGGTTCCTTATACTCTTACTTGTATCTGTTAGTTCTTCAAAACAACAAAGCGTTCTAATCCATTGATATATTCCCAGCACGAGCAGGAGAAGTACTCGAGCAAGTTCTCAGAGTGCGGTCGCGCGCTGTGCGCGGCGCTGCTCAGCAAGTCGGTGGCGGCGCGGCTGGGCTGCGGGGGCGGCGGCGCGGCGTGCGGGCGGCGCGGCGCGGCGCAGGTCAAAGCGCACCGGTTCTTCACACTCATGAACTGGGCGCGGCTCGAGGCCGGGATGGTACAAGCACCCTTCACGCCTGATGTGAGTATAAAAGACACTAGTACACAGGTACACTGACAGACAACTCCAACATAATGGTGGGTTCACACGGGTTGGCCTGTGGTGATACAAGCGAGCGCGCGCCGTGGCCCAGGTCAAGGTACACTGGTAATGGTTATGCGGTCGCGCGCTGTGCGCGGCGCTGCTCAGCAAGTCGGTGGCGGCGCGGCGCGGCACAGGTCAAAGCGCACCGGTTCTTCACACTCATGAACTGGGCGCGGCTCGAGGCCGGGATGGTACAAGCACCCTTCACGCCTGATGTGAGTATAAAAGACACTAGTACACAGGTACACTGACAGACAACTCCAACATAATGGTGGGTTCACACGGGTTGGCCTGTGGTGATACAAGCGAGCGCGCGCCGTGGCCCAGGTCAAGGTACACTGGTAATGGTTATGCGGTCGCGCGCTGTGCGCGGCGCTGCTCAGCAAGTCGGTGGCGGCGCGGCGCGGCACAGGTCAAAGCGCACCGGTTCTTCACACTCATGAACTGGGCAAGGCTCGTGGCTGGGATGGTACTAGGCTTTGTGAGTGACAAAGACAGACAAAACACACTGCAGGTGCCTTTCACGCCCGATGTGAGTATGAGGCAAGTACACTGACAGACAACTCGCTCGACTTGCGCAACCGCTCGCTTCTCACGGCCACGGCGCGGCGTGGCCCGTGCCAACACTCCATCAGAAGCCACCATAGGAAAGAACAGAAATAAGCAATGTAGACTAAAATCTAAAAACCACGTTTTAATGCTTTGCTCTATCTCGCTTCCTTGATGAGATATAGCGGTTTTTATGTTTTTTTTCGGGTTTAATAATAACATTTATAATCTCCTTTTTTCTAGCCTCATGCGGTCTACGCAAAAGACGTCCTAGACATAGAACAATTCAGCACAGTCAAAGGCGTCAACTTGGACGAAGCCGATGACACTTTCTACGGGAAATTCAACACGGGCAGCGTCAGCATACCGTGGCAGACCGAGATGATCGAGACCGGCTGCTACGCCGAGCTCAACCTGTTCAGCAGAGGTACTTTGAACCTTAGCCTCACTGTAATAACGTTGTAAATTCAACACGGGCTGTTGCGAATAATAAATCTTGAATGATGTATGGTGTATGTATGGACGTGATAGATATTTTTGACTCTAATACTATCAGGTTTAAAACATGTGTGTCAAAGTTGTTTAGTGCTGACACTAAGCAATTGTGAATAGATTACTAGGAATAAACATTTTCCCTGTTCGTAGGGAATTTTAGTTTTAAGGGTAATCCTCAAGGAAAATTTCCATACAAAATGTTTCGGACAAATACTCAAAAAGTACGCCGTATTATAGTAATTTCTTCACACTATTCGTTTCGTAAAAATTAACCCTGCACCTGTAACCTTTCACTTTTTACGTTGACAAAATCAAAAAACATGGACGAAACGAATAGTGTGAAGAAATTACTATAATACGACGTACTTTTTGAGTATTTGTCCGAAACATTTTGTATGGAATTGGATTTGAGGATTAGCCTAAGACCTGCAACTCTTTAACCTTGCAATTTTTCCTATTTGGAATACGAATCCAGTTCTAATATTGTAATTTTAGTTTTATATCGATTGTATTCTGCTTGTGAAATAAATAAAATATAAAATGTTGTATCTTGAATGTTGTATGAATGTGGTTCCAGGCGAGGACTGCCGCGAGGCGCCGACGTCGGACCTGGTGCTGGTGCCGGCCGCGCCCGCCGACCTGGAGGACCCGGGGTGCTTCATGTTTGCCCGCCGGGTCAGTACCGCACCTACCTACCTGACCTACCTACCTGACCTACCTACCTGACCTACCTACCTGACCTACCTACCTGACCTACCTACCTGACCTACCTACCTGACCTACCTACCTGACCTACCTACCTGACCTACCTACCTGACCTACCTACCTGACCTACCTACCTGACCTACCTACCTGACCTACCTACCTGACCTACCTACCTGACCTACCTACCTGACCTACATGCTTACCAGCTGCGACCGTGAAATAGCAGTGTTGGCCGAGTGGGAAGTGCCTCGAATTTCGATCCGAATGTCGTAGGGTCGATCCCGGTCGTACCAATGGATTTATCTGTTCAAAAAAATCTAAGTGTGCATTAAAAACATTAAAAACACGTGCTTATTGGTAAAGGGAAATATCGTGAGGAATCCGGCACAGTTCGAAAAACATGTGTCAAGTGCACGAAAGGAGCCTCTTCGAGGCACACTTGAAATCCTTTCACCACACTGGTTCGACAGAACTCGTGACATGATAAGAAGAAGCTGCCGCCAGCGGTTTAGGCTATTTTATGATGATTTTACACGGCCTGTACTATCACGCTACTGACCGCGCCGCGCTTCACACCGCCTGTAACAAATATAAATTCAAGTTTTGTTAAATATTACAATATCACCGACATATCATTCTCACATTCTCGCCAAAACTCATAGGGTGTTCAAACATTGTGCAGGAAATGCACGTACCGTACTGTCGAATGAACGGTTACATACAGTTGTTTGTGCTCGCCAAAAAAAAAAGTAAAGGTTAAAGTTTACAGAGGCCTCTGTAATCTTTCTTACTTATACGGGAATTTAGCATTTTTTTAAATTTTATTTTACCTTTTTACTAGCTTCCGCTCACGGGTTCCCCCGGGGTTAAAATATTATGAAAAAAACGTACGAGCCTTCTTACAGTAGTCTTAAAATATGTGTAATATTTGGTAATAAGCAACATGAAAACTTGAATGATTCTATTTACCTTATTTTTCTGAAGCTAATACCATTCTAATTCTAATTCTAATTTGGGTAAGGGGTTACAAGTGGTCTGCACTGACGTCCCGCTGTGGGGTGTATTGTGCATTGACCCCTTTTTGTACTAACTTTACCCCAGCCAGCCCAGCTCCCCAAAATAGCGGAGCAGGACCCTGGGTTGATGGATGGTGTGTTCCAGTTTCCCGGTAGGGTCATCCGGACCCGTATCCAGGATTTTCCTCAGCCCAGTCTTCTTTCTGGGCTCTTCTGTAGCTGTGCATACCATTATTTTTCTTTGAAAAAAACTGTGTTACGATTTTATACAACCATGATATCTTGTTATTCAGTATACTTTCAATGCCTAATTCTATCAGTTATCTGGTTCCCGTAGTACAAGCTCCGCTTATTGTTATTAGATTTTAACGTATTCATCGCACTCACCTTATCTATTTTTGTTCCCACATTTCGAGTGTATTGCAACAGCCGTGGTCGCGGGTTGTCTGGCGTATTGGAGCTACCGTCGCGGCGAAATGAGGGAACTAAAAAAAAGGAGGGAAATAAAAATAAATATATTCTAAAATATATTAAATACAATAAAGTTCCGCTTAATTTGGGTCTATGGATATATGGATAGTGTTGTGTGAAATGTTCAAAATATTTATGTATTTATTTACTACTTATATGTTTCGCAGGTGCTTTGTCCCCAGAAGAAGGTCCCCGCACGGCTGCGCCCCATCCCCGTGCCGGAGCATCTGCTGCCCGCGTCACCCTCGTCACCCGCGTCACCCGCCACACCCGCGACGCCCGCGATCCTGAGCTGACCGGCCCGCCGCGCCACGAAGGAAACTGTGTAGTTCTGCAATTCGACTACGTGATGTGGTTTGCGATTCACTTATATAAAACACCCGGAAGTCTACCCTTGACGTATCGTTAATTCCGTTTCAGGGCGATTCCAAACAATTTTCAACCGACTTCTCAATTTGGTTGTTTTTTTTTTAAGTTCGTTACCTCAGAACTTTTTTGTTTATCTAGAGGCACGGCGGTGCCTCCGAAGCCAAGACGAGCAGCAGAGAAGGCCGTTACCACCTTTTCTCTAAGCAACTCCAGGCACTTTTCAGCCTCCTAAATTTTGTTACTGATTATGGTAAAAGCTTGAAAATTATGTTACAAAGAGAACATTGTTTGTACAGGGAATGTTCCAAAAAATAAGTGTCTATATGTCTATACAAAACTTTCCGAGATATCCATCTCCAAAGTTCCACTGTTTTGTCACTTAAACCTATTTGAAAAGATATTTTTTTATTTGAAAGAATTTCATGAAAATCGGTTCTGTACTTTGGTTTTTAAATCAAAATAACTGCAAACATCCAAGTATGAGAATGAAATTGCGTATTTTGCTACCCTGTAAATTCAGTGGTGTTTACGGTCACTAGAACAGTCCAGTTGAAGTCGGTTGTAGTTGGTTTTTGTAAAACATTGATTATTCTATGTATGTACTTACAGAAAAAAAAGTATACAAGTATTGTATTAGTTATCTGGTTCCCATTGTACAAGCTCTGCTTAGTTTGGGGCTAAATGGTGTTGTGTGAAATACCCATTTTTTTATTTGACAAAGTAATTTTGAGGACGCAATCAAGGTCTGATGATGGAGGTTAAAAACCCTTACGTTGTAATTTAAACTCTATCTCGTTTGAAATAGAGTACATTTCCCCAAAATCGCAAACCACACTGCCGATGCCGCGGCGCATTCGAGCTATACAAATGAAAAGCTTCGTTTAGTCTATGGTAAGTGTTATTTAATTTGTGGTCAAGTGAATTTGAACCCTGTATACGTAGGAATACGATGCATTTCTTGTTGTACCTGTTAATAGTTGGCTTTGAAGTTATTTGTGGGTGGGGCCCGCTTGCGAATGTTGGGTAACTTTACTCTGTGGAAGAAAATAATAATAATAATAATAAATCTTTATTGCAAAATACATGTAACAAAGTACAATTATTGTCGTGCAAAAGGCGGTCTTATCGTATAAAACGACCTCTTACAGACTTCGTACCTAAAACTAAAACTAACAACTGACATAATAGGATAACTATAATTTTGGAGATATCATGATGAGTGAGTTAGTCAGTGGTATTTCGCTCTCCGCCCTCTATCTCAAAAACGGATGAGTGTATGGAAAATTGTTTGCAACAGAATTTGTAGCAAATTTAAAGCTCTAAATTTTTTTAGTACATTATAACATCATTGAAGGTATAGGAACCGAGATAATCTCGAAAAACCGATGACCTTGACCTTTGACCTTGAATAACTAACGGTGCAGACACGAGATTTTATGTGTATTTTGTTTGAGACAAGTATTTAGAACACCAAAATGAAGGTGTATACGAGTTTATCTCTTAATCCGACGTTGAACCCTTTTTTGCTTAAAGCGTAGATAACATGGGGCTAGTTTACGAGCTGCTAGCCGGCGAGTTTAAAAGCTAGCTAGTGAGCAAGTTAGCGGTCCAGAAGGATAGTCCACATAGCAGTTTCTTCCTTCTTGAATTTGGGAAGAGATTGAATTAAAAATATTCATACATCCAAATTTCATACATATCAAATGAACTAAAAGTGTAAACCCTTTATTTTTCGAATACGAATATGATGTCGGGATAACTAAGCGGCCTAAAGCCTCAGACTTGACTATGACATTGTTTCTTCCTATACAAAAAGCGTTCAGTTATTGCCAGAGCGGTCACCCATCCAAATAGTGACCGCACTGAACGCCGAGTGATGTTACACAATGTTTGCAAGCGGGTGGGGTAAAGTAACGAATACGTAACATTCAATTGGAGTGTGAATTGTAACATGAACAATGTAGTATAAGATGTTATTTGCACATATTTGATAACGGCTCTTTTATGCATAACAATAGTAGACATATTCATCATTATTATGAACCGACTTCAAATAGGTCTGTTTTTTTTATGTTTGTTACCCCCGAACTTTGTTATATTAATACCAATTTGAAAAAAAAAAAATTGAAAGGATATTTCAGATAGGTCCCATAAAAATTGTCTGAAAATTGGTTCAGTACTTTAGTTTTGAAATCAAAATAACAGGAAAAAAAGTCGTTGAAGTGAACGAAATTGCGTATTTTGCTTCCCTGTGACTTGTCAGTGGTGCTTACGGTCAATAGAACAGTCCGATTGAAGTCGGTTGTTGAATGTTTTTGTAAAACCTTGATTATTAAAAAACAGTTTTGTCCGCGTAATTTTTTTTTTGGAATTTTGTTATTGTTGTGTATAAAACAGCCGGCTTGTTGCGACTGACAAATGGTTTTCACTATTGCATTTAGCTCAAACATAACGCCGAGTATTAACCGAACAAATATGTATTTGTTATAAGTGCACATATTCTTTTCTTTTATGAAATATATTCCTGTAGTATTTTGTAAAAAAAAACGATTTTAAGCTAAGCATTTTCAGTTTGAATCATTTAAGAATATTCTTATTGCACATTTTGCAGATTGTTTTCTATTTATTTTGTACATAGAGCTTCGTAGCTCGCGTTAGCAACTTTTTTAGGTAATTTTGGTATTTGATATAACTTTATTTACTCTGATTCTTTTGATATTACATCATTATGTATAATAAAAAACCCGAGCGAGCCTAAAGCGTCGATGACACAGGGCTAGTTTAAATGCTAGCGAGTGAGCGAGTATTTCAACTATCTAGCTTTCGGGAAGGATTATCAACTAGCAGATTGTACAAAAGCCGATGTACATGGGGCGAGTTTACAAGCTACAAGAGAACTCGCTGGCTTGTAGCTTCTAAACTAGCCCTGTGTCATCGACGCTTTATATGATGATTAGTTTTATATGATGTGTAACATCCGACATCTCGCCTTGGTAACAAGCAACATTTTAATTCGGAAGGATTCTATTTTCTTCATTTTTCTGAGATTGGTCCCATCTGACGGTTAACTTCCTGTCACACACTTCCGTTGTATTTCACGAAATCACTGTCACAAATTGACAGAAAACGAGAGGAAAGATGTTACACATAAAAAATGCCAATAGTAGATATCTTTATTATTTTTAAACGAAGTGAGAATTTGTTAGTAAAACGTATATTTTTCTTAACAAGAATATATTTTTCTGCACTACATTGTTTTTACGACTTGAATCAGATTTCTTTAGATTATTATAGAATCGAGCAATAAATTGTAGTACGAATAATGTATAATCTGTGTTACCTATTACTTGTCTATGCTGAGTGAGTGAATGATACGGTCGACTGGCCGCCATGTTGTATTGTAAGTTAAAGTGTATTTATATTAAACATGCCAATTTCTAGCTAACATTATATCTTTGCTATATCCTTCAAAGGGTATAACACCATTTTCAACCGACTTCAAAAAAACGAAGAAGTTCTCAATTCGGTTAATTGTTTTTTTATGTTTCTTACCTCAGAACATTTGTTTATAAACCGATTTTCAAAATTCGTTTTTCGGTTGAAAAGATATACTTTCAGATTGGTCCTATAGAAATTTTATCAAAATCGGTTCAGTCGTTTTTTTATATATCATAATAATTGAAAAAATTATATCGTCGAAGTTAACGAAATTGCGTATAACGCTTCCCTGTGACTTTTCAGTGATGTTTACGGTCACTAAAATAGTGCAATTGAAGTCGGTTGTACTAAGTTTTTGTAAAACCTTGAATATTATACAAAAATATTTACCGCACAAATTGTTGGATGATGTTAGTATCCCATTCAGGAACCAACTTGCTCGCAACGTGCTTAGTATAGTTGTGACACGGGTTAAAAATTGCTCATTTGTGTATTGTTTTGAACGGATGTTATTATTAAATCTGCTGTGCATGTTGTCCGACTTGTTGGCCGCTGAATGGGCGTTTCGTTGCCGGAAATACTTCCAAAAAAATCATAGGCGTAAGTGTAACATTTTGATGTGTACCTTTTACTGTATTTTAATATTTCGAAGCCTAAAAAGTAATGTTGTTACTCGCCGTGTATTTAAAATAGACGTCATAATTTAGATATGACTAAAGTAACGCGTTTTTCGATGATTTTTAAACTGTTTTCGATCGGTCGTTAATCGTATAAACTATTTTATAGTCTGTGGACTTAAGAAAGGGAAACTAAACCATTGTTTTTTTTTATTAAACTATAAACATGTATAAACACAAATATACGAATAGACTATTTCGTTCATTCAATCATTCGTTCAGAACTCGTCCATTCCAAATTCTATTGATATCAAAATATAATTGTTCAAATTCATATTTGATAAAGGTTAGACGGAAGGTATAAAGTCGGAGAGTGAATGATTGAATGAATGAATCAGAGCTCAAATGTACAGATAACGAGAAATAAGATATGACGGGATTCTCATATAATTTTACTATAAAACTATTGTTTTACCATGTAACAATAAATCAATTATAAAAAGTTAAATGAGAATCCCTTACTGAGCATTTATAAAGGTATCACCGAATTTTGTATGAATTTATAATATTATGTATACCTGTGTCATACTCATTTGATGCATTTTGATTTTGGGCGAGTGAATAAGTTAATAAGAATAACATTGTACAGAGTTTACTAAAAATACTGGAAATTGCAAGTAATGCCTTGATCACAAGTGCTCTCGTACTCAGTACGTATAAACTTATGCCCAGGTCACACGTACAGAGATAACGAGCGAGACAGTAAAATGTTACTCGGCCGAGTCAGTGAAAGCTTACACCGCTCGCTCAGCCGAGCACTCGTTTATATGTACCGAGTATTCGGTACGTGTGATCGAGGCATTAGTGAGTGCTCGGGTGAGCGAGTGATGTACGCTACTTGCTTACATCACCGTCTCGCCCGTTTGCTCGGTTCGTGTGATCTAGGAATTAGTTTCAAAAACAGAACGACTTCTGTCGAAAAAAGGATGTGTAACATCCGACATCAGCTCACCTTTGTAACAAGCAACATTTAAAATAGAAATTATTCTATTTACTTCATTTTTCTAAGGTTGGTACCATCTGACAACCAACTTGATGTTACACACTTACGTTCCATTTTCACGAAATTACTCCCACAAATTGAGAGTAAGCGAGAGGAAAGATGTTACACATCAAAAATCAACCTGTGACTTATACACTCGCCCTGCGCCATGGATATTATTTTTACGAATTGTTACGTAGCTAGACTATCGAATTATCAAGCGGTTATGTGTTTTATGTTCATATGATAAGGTCGGTAATTGCTTGTATGATTTTGAAGTGTAGTGTAACTTGCTATTTCGTAAGGTGCACATTAAATACTTTACAATATATTACTCTGATAACTCACATACATACCTATGTATAAAAAAATACAAAAGTTTGTGACTATGGAAAAATACAGAACCGGCTAACTAAATTTTTTTCCTTAAGCTGATATCAGACGTGTCATTTTTTGTTCATTTTGCATCTTTCACTCCAAGTGACGCATCTGAACACAAAATGAAACATTGGTGCCGAATGAATTCATTACTGAACCGATCCAACAGTGTTGGATATTGGCATTCGCATCTTTCACTCCCACTCCGAATGATCGAGAAATGAACGGTCTGAACACTGAGAGAACGATCATTCGTCATTTTGTTTCGAGTCCTATAGCCGAAGGACGTCACGTGTTTATATTTTTTTATTCGATTACACAATAAAAGACAAGAACAGTGAATGTTCATTTCTATATCATTCCCTCTAAGCCGTGTGAACATAGAGTGAAGGAAACCATTCACTGGAATGAACATTCACTTGAGTGAACCGTCTGATATCAGCTTTAGCAGCTTGGTTTCAATTAAACACATAATTAATTTAAACCATGTACATAGCTAGAAACTATATGGATGGAGTTCATAGTACATGCGATCGGAGATATGTATGTCATTTGTGGATTTTGTCTACGATCGCATGTACTAAAAAATCTAGTTTCATGATTAAAACTCATTCATTTCATATTTCTGTAGAAATAAAATATAGAAAGAGTAAAATATATGAATTAGTATATTTTGAGCTGCAATGCAAACTGTTGTATAAGTAAATCAAAATAAATAAATTTCATTTAATTTCATAAGTATTAATGTGCACTTGCGAGCTGTATGTAGCTTCTAGTTTTAAGCTTCGGTACTGTTAGTCGTTTACAGTATTTTGATGCAAATATTATTATTTTTAAGCGTATTCATAAATAAATTGACTCCAATATAGAATTTGTTGTTTTATTCAACCGACTTCTAAAAAAGAGGAGGTTCTCAATTCGGTTGATTATTTTTTTTGTTTGAGAGGTTATTCTTTCAGATTGTCATATAGAAATATTGAAATCGGTTCAGTAGTTAAGTTTTCAAATCAAAATAACAAAAAAAAACGTCGTTTTTCAATTCAATTCAAATCTTTTATTTCGGTATTACACCATATTTTGTTAATATAAGCTTAATTATAAAGTAGAATTATATATAGAATTATAAATTAAGCTTATATATTATATTATAGTTTTAGTGAACAAAATTGCGTACCTATTTTGGAATGGTTCCTATTATTCAGACTCCTTTTAAGTCGATTCTTGCCACGTCGACTCTCGTTTCGTTGGCGTCTTTCTAACGCGAGGCGTTGGAACAGCGCGTTTTACTTACCAGGCCGAGTTATCGTTACGTCGACTGCAGGACGGCGAGCCAACTTTGCTATTATTCTAGTAATGTTTTCACGAAGTACAGTTGAATCTTGCAACACAAACGATCACTTCCCGATTGGCGATCTAGCTGCAACTTTCAGGATAGATCACAACTTAATGACACTTCATTCTACATATTTATTACCATGCAATGTCAACCTAACCTCAAAATAACATAAAAACCGCTATATCTCGTAACGGAAGCGAGATAGAGCAAAAATAACGCGTTTTACGGGTTTCCTAAAGGGATACAGTTATTCATGACAAATCGATCGAAGGGTTCGCAAACCTGAAAACATAACCTAAAATTTTAGTTTTTTGTTTTTGGTTTTCAAAAATCTTCGAACTTTTAGAATTAAAACTTAGAAATTTCCAAAGTTGTAGAACAAACGCTGTGCGCCAGGACGGGGAATATCCCCCTTATAGGGGCATTAATATTCAGATAGTTTATAAGTAGGTATTAAAAAAAAAATGTAGTTGATAAATAATTAAATAAATTATATTATAAGAACTCCTTGTTTGGTTATGATTATTACTGAAGTGTTCGGTGCTGGAGGCTTTTTAGGAAGTCCCTTTCATGTTTGTCTGTCTGTACTTCCGATTGAATCGTGCAAAATAAATTTCGATCACTTCCCGATTGGCGATCTAGCTGCAACTTTCAGGGTAGCTCATAACTTAATGACACTGCATTCTAAATATTTATTACCATGCTATGTCAACCTAACTTCAAAAAAACATAAAAACCGCTATATCTCGTAAAGGAAGCGAGATAGAGCAAAAATAACGCGTTTTACGGGTTTCCTAAAGGGATACAGTTATTCATGACAAATCGATCGAAGGGTTCGCAAACCTGAAAACATAACCTAAAATTTTAGTTTTTTGTTTTTTGTTTTCAAAAATCTTCGAACTTTTAGAATTAAAACTTAGAAATTTCCAAAGTTGTAGAACAAACGCTGTGCGCCAGGACGGGGAATATCCCCCTTATAGGGGCATTAATATTCAGATAGTTTATAAGTAGGTATTTAAAAAAAAATGTAGTTGATAAATAATTAAATAAATTATATTATAAGAACTCCTTGTTTGGTTATGATTATTACTGAAGTGTTCGGTGCTGGAGGCTTTTTAGGAAGTCCCTTTCATGTTTGTCTGTCTGTACTTCCGATTGAATCGTGCAAAACAAATTTCGATCACTTCCCGATTGGCGATCTAGCTGCAACTTTCAGGGCAGCTCATAACTTAATGACACTGCATTCTAAATATTTATTACCATGCTATGTCAACCTAACTTCAAAAAAACATAAAAACCGCTATATCTCGTAAAGGAAGCGAGATAGAGCAAAAATAACGCGTTTTACGGGTTTCCTAAAGGGATACAGTTATTCATGACAAATCGATCGAAGGGTTCGCAAACCTGAAAACATAACCTAAAATTTTAGTTTTTTGTTTTTGGTTTTCAAAAAACTTCGAACTTTTAGAATTAAAACTTAGAAATTTCCAGTTGTAGAACAAACGCTGTGCGCCAGGACGGGGAATATCCCCCTTATAGGGGCATTAATATTCAGATAGTTTATAAGTAGGTATTTTTAAAATAATGTAGTTGATAAATAATTAAATAAATTATATTATAAGAACTCCTTGTTTTGTTATGATTATTACTGAAGTGTTCGGTGCTGGAGGCTTTTTAGGAAGTCCCTATCATGTTTGTCTGTCTGTACTTCCGATTGAATCGTGCAAAACAAATTTCGATCACTTCCCGATTGGCGATCTTGCTGCAACTTTCAGGGTAGCTCATAACTTAATGACACTGCATTCTAAATATTTATTACCATGCTATGTCAACCTAACTTCAAAAAAACATAAAAACCGCTATATCTCGTAAAGGAAGCGAGATAGAGCAAAAATAACGCGTTTTACGGGTTTCCTAAAGGGATACAGTTATTCATGACAAATCGATCGAAGGGTTCGCAAACCTCAAAACATAACCTAAAATTTTAGTTTTTTGTTTTTAATTTTCAAAAAACTTCGAACTTTTAGAATTAAAACTTAGAAATTTCCAAAGTTGTAGAACAAACGCTGTGCGCCAGGACGGGGAATATCCCCCTTATAGGGGCATTAATATTCAGATAGTTTATAAGTAGGTTTATTTAAAATCTCAATAAAAATCTTATATTTTTCTAGTAGGTACTTTATTCGTTTTTTTTACATTAGTTCTAGTATCCTCATAACAAAAAATATTTATTTATAACTGCCGACTGTACACCCTCGCCCTCGCTATAAGAAACTCGACGACAAGAGACTGGAGCGCGCTCGACGTTATGAAGCTCGCTATCAAGAAACTCGACGTCGGAAAACTCATACCCAAGATTTGAAGCGTCGTCGACGTGCCGGTAATCAGACGGCGCTCTGCGTTAAACGACAGACGACGACGTGGCAGGAATTGACTAACAAGAAGTCTGAATGATATGAACCATTAGTTTTTATAAAACCTTGAATATTTTATACCTAGTTATTTAATTGTAACGGGTATTTATCTTGAATATTTTGATTAGAAATGGTAATTTAGTTATCGAAATTAAAGTCACAGTAATGATTTGCAGCACCATTTAATCATCTTAATTTTAAAACATCAGTCCTTTATCTACTATCAATAATAAGTTATATTAAATAATTATAAAGAAATATCTACATATTTATCCACTTTAGTTTTAAAAAGTCTAACCAGTACTAATATTCTACTTTTGCTATCTAAAATGTAAAATATTTGTTGAATAAAGGTATTAACAGGCGAATAAAACGAATAATAACACTAACAAAATAAAAATATGGCAACACTTGAATAAAATTCGCAATCACAAACTAAACTACGCACTAACTTTCTTCTTTTTCTGCACGATTTTCTTCTCTTTCACGATCTTTTCCTCCTTCTCTTTATAAATCCTCTGAAACAACACAAACTTTCCACTCTGAATATTCTTCGCCTCATGAATAGCGCCCGCCATTTTCCAAGATGGCGTCTCGCAGTGTTGCCATGACCTCGCATCTTTCGGTATTAGCAATTTATCCAGCAATTTTTCGCACAGATCAGGTACAATAGGTTGTAAAATTATGGCAGTGATTCTCAAAGTTTCCATAGTAATGTGGAGGATAACATCTAATTCTTTTTGGCATTCAGTTTTCTTCCGAAGTTCCCAGGGTTTGCTGGTTTCGAAGAACAGATTGGCTAGATGTAGCGTTTGTATAACGGCGTCTACTGATTTGTAGAATTGGTAGTTGCTGTAGTGACTGTGGCAGATTTCTGAAATGGAAACAAAAAGTTTGAATTTCCTATCTAATACACCGTAAATTTTTAATCACTAGAAAAAAAATACGCATAATCAGTTGCCGTTACTGAAAACAGATATGGCAAATGACCTTGAAAAAATTATCTAATTTTAACAAAATAAATTTGATAAAAATTGGATAACTGTTACTGTAAGTAGTTTTCCTATGAATAAGCGTCAGGCGGTACCCATCATTGATAATAATTTAAGTTTTTTTCATCGTTTGGCAAACCCGGGTACCTGCCGCACTCTCCCTGCTGTCACTCGCACATTTTGTAGAAATTCAAAATTCTGACTCCACAGATACAACGTACTACCCCTTCTGCATTGCCCATTTAAGTTTTTTTGGTAATAAAAAAAAATATGGTGTTTAAAAGGCTTCGTCCTTACTGACTCTAACTGATAGGCAACACAGACCAAACCACGAAACCGAAGTGGTGGTTCGAATGGTATTATCGTAAATGGATTCCATCGTATAATAAAAATGTATTAGGTGGTTTTTTGTAGTTTTATGTCTTTACTAACTGATGGTTGGTGATCACGCCTCCCATGACCAGAACAGTGTAACACGACTTCGATTTTATCAGTATAGGTCGGTGTAACACTACTATAGGGCTCGTCCACTTAGATTTACCTATTATTTAGGATTTATTAAGGCTGCCAGCGCGTAGCGGTGCAGCGGCATAAACTAGTGTTCTATGAGCGTTCGTGTCTAGTCACAGTCTAGTGTAACAATATTCACAGTCTAGTGTAACACTAGTCACAGTCTAGCTAACGTAACACTAGTCAGTCTACTTCGACATGTGCAGTTACCAGGTAGTTTCTCCACATGGTACATCAGAGCAGCAGCCTCCTCCCCGCGGCCGACGGCTGCCAGCGCGTGGCGGTGCAGCGGCGGGCACTCGAGGCGCGGGTTCAGCGCCGCGCCGCAGCACCGCGCGCACAGGTTGCCGAGCGTGTCCGCTAATTCCGCGTTCGCTGTGTTTATCAGCTTGGTCTCACTGTAATCTGGAACAATATTAAATAATTTCAGTGTTCTATAAACTAATTCTATATATATATTGTTCTATATATATATATATATATATATAGTGTTCTATAACTAGGTGAGCCTATAAAAAAAAACAGACTACTATGATCCATATTACACATAAACATTGTTAAGATTCAATAAAGCTATTAAAATAATAAATGACAATTACAATTACATTTTATGGTTATTAGAGGAAGTTTAAAATTGTCTTAGATAAATAAGAAATGGAAATGAAATAAATAAGAATTTAGATTTTATACTTGTTTTAGAAAAATGAAACCTTACTCATTTTTGTTGACACAATCGGAAAACATAGACGAAACGTACTTTTTGAGTATTTGTCCGAAACATTTTGTATGGAAATTTGCTTTGAGGATTACCCTTAATGTCGCCTTAGTTAATGATATATTCGCTAGCATCAGAAGTTAATACTCACTACGAATTTACTGATGCTAGTGAGTATTAACTTCTGATGCTAGCGAGTACCTTAGCTACACTCTGTAACGCCTTGGACCTATATTTAATTTACTGTCTGTGTAAAATGAATAATTAAAGAATACTACACTACCATTAGAAGTTACTTTTTACTTTCTTAATGTTATTAAATTTCTTACTTTTTTTTTTCTATCTATCTATCTACCTCTCAGCAGTAGGTTCTGCAGGGCGACGGACGGCGTGGGGCCACCACGTTGATATACTCACTAGTACTAATGATATACTCACTGGCACCAATGATATACTCACTAGCACCAATAATATACTTACTAGCATCAATGCTATCCTCATTAGCACCAATAATATACTTACTAGCATCAATGCTATCCTCATTAGCACCAATGGTATACTCACTAGCACCAATGATATACTCACTAGCATCAATGCTATCCTCATTAGCACCAATGATATACTCACTAGCACCAATGATGTACTCACTAGCGCCAATGATATACTCTCTAGCACCAATGATGTACTCACTAGCGCCAATGATATACTCACTAGCACCAATGATATACTCACTAGCACCCATGATATACTCACTAGCACCAATTATATACTCACCTACCTTCAACGATATCCTCATAAGCACCAATGATATACTCCCTAGCATCACAAGTTACTGATATACTCACTAGCGTCGGCGTGCATGGTGGCCTCCCTCAGCAGCAGGTACCGCAAGGCGGCGGGGGGCGCGGGGGCCGCGCTGGGGGCCACTACGTTGCCCAGGGACTTGGACATCTTGGCCCCGTCAACGGTCCAGTGCGCGTGGCACACGAGGCGGCGCGGCGGGGGCCACCGCACCGCCATAAGGAACGCGGGCCAGTACAGGCCGTGGAATCTGAAGGGGGAACAAGATAATTGATTGATTCAGGCGTTACTTTGCGGAAATCCATAAATAGTATAAATACACGGTCAAATTTTAATCACCATAAAAAAAATCCGTATATTCAGTTGCCGTTACTGAACACATATACGTCAAAAAATCTTGAAAAAATAAAGTCGAATTTTTGTCAAAATACATTCGATTAAAATTGGATAACTGTTACCGTTAGTCGTTTTCCTATGGATGTGCGTCAGGCGGTACGTTTAATTGATAATAATTTAAGTTTTATTCATCGTTTGGCAAACCCGGGTACCTAGCTCGAGCCAGCTCGCCGCAGCTCGGCTCGGGCGCCGCACTCGCGCCGCTGTCACTCGCACATTTTGTAGAAATCCAAAATTCTGACTGCACAGATGCACAGATAGTACCCTGTCTGCGTTGCTCATTCATTTATTTTTGGTAATTAAAAATTGGTGGTGAATATCCTACTAATATTTTAACGTGAAACTTTGTAAGTATGGATGGTGGATGTTTGTTACTCTTTCACGTAAAAACGACTTAATGGCTTTTAATGAAATTTTACAATAATATAGTTTATACATCAGAATAACAAATATGCTACAATTTATAAATATACCTGCGCAGACGAAGTCGCAGGCACCAGCTAGTTAAGTAATAAATCCGCTTAATTTCAAACAAAGGTATTAATTAACTTAACTCTAGTTCAGAATTTTAGTATCTAAAACCAAAGCGCAATTACTTACGCAATTACTTGATCCGCTTGGCAGTTTTTAACGGTCAGAATCTGGACTGTTAAGAACTACCAAGCGAGTAAAGTAATTGCTTAGGGACTCAGACAGTTTGGTACAAGTAGGCATAAATGTTACTAACTTGAGTAAATCCTAAGCTAAATGTTACCAACTTGAGTATATCCTTCACCAAATGTTACCAACTTGAGTATATCCTTCACCAAATGTTACCAACTTGAGTATGTCCTTCCCTAAATGTTACCAACTTGAGTATAACTTTCCCCAAATGTTACCAACTTGAGTATACCTTTCTCTAAATGTTACTAAATTGATTATATCCTTTACCAATTGCTACCAACTTGAGTATATATATTCTTCACTGAACGTTACTAACTTGAGTATATCCTTCCCCACGACGTGCACGTCGGCAGGCCAGGGCCGGCCGCGCTGCTTCATGACGTCATCGTCAGGATAACCAATCACGGTGAGGTAGTTTATTAGCGCGTCCAACCACACGTAGATACTTTGCTCCTCGTCGCCGGGTACCTGAAATAAGTTTCATTGTAAAGGTGCAATAAAACGTCTGCGGTTTTGGCTGCTCGGTAAATTTAAATTGTATGATTATTATTTTTTAGACTCATGGATCGAGATTATAAGAAACTTATAGGTACCTACCTTATCAATTAAAATAAAATTTGTATACTGTATTCTTCAGTGAAGTATGTGACTCTACTATAAACATTCATGAGACCTGTCTGTAACATACCATACTTGAGACAATTAAGTCATTCATTCATTCATTCGGTGCTGGAGTTCAAAGCTCATATACCTACGACCAGAGAAGTATTAAAGTACTAGCTGGTGCCCGCGACTTCGTCTGCGCAGGTATCTTTATAAATTGTAGCCTATGTGTTATTCTGATGTATAAGCTATATTATTGTAATGTTTCATTAAAATCCATTCAGTAGTTTTTACGTGAAAGAGTAACAAACATCCATCCATCCATCCATCCTTACAAACTTTCGCGTTTATAATATTAGTAGGATAGTATCACAATGTAGTTGTTTTTCGTAGACTTTCGCGATTATCACACATAGTTATTTGATTGTAACGGGTATTTATCGCGCTCACCTCGTATGTTTTTGTGTCCCGACGTTTCGAGTGTATTGCAACAGCCGTGGTCACGGGTTGACTGGCGTATCGGAGCTACCGTCGCGGTGAAATGAGGGAACTACCCCCATTTTGGTCGTTAAAAATGTTCGGTCGGCACACCACACTGACAACATCCGGACACTTAAGCGGTGTTTTAAAAGCGTTCCGCGTGCACTTAGCAATCACTGGGTTCCATGACGCATACGAGGTGAGCACGATAAATACCCGTTATAATCAAATAACTGCCCAATGTAGTACATTAAAAATGTGCTAAAAAAAAGGAAGCCACACTTGACTAAATTCTAGTACATTTTGGTCCGAATCTATTTTTCGAAAAATAGAAGTAACAGGGCTATAGATATTATTAAAACTACTAGGCATTTTTATTGTTAATAAAACATACATCATAAAAAGTAACACAAATTAACACATGGTACCCACCAAACCAGCTTTCAAAAGATTAGTCCGTGAACACTATTTAAAATCCACGAAATAATATATGTATGTACTATATTATAATAGTTATATATAAATATATTATTTACATAGTCATTTTTAATTATAAATATATATATATATATATAATTACATAATTATTTAGTATTTTTATATTAAATATATACATATTTAGGTAATTAGCATTTAAGTTGTACGCCAGTTTTTCTTTTTTCTACCATCAACTGGTTGACTGGTAGAAATCATTAAGTATATGTAGCATTAAGTCCTCCTTTTGTACTACTTTTAAGTGTGTGCAATAAAGTATTAAATAAATAAAATTATTTGAAAATAAAGATAAATAATTTTTATTGACAAAATTAAATATCTTTATATTGTTCTGTACTGTATTCCGCATCCATTTTGTTTTGGTACTGTCCATCTTGGTGTTCTATAGGAACAAATATTCATCTTTGCCTACTACTGACTTACTATGACTACTTCACTGTAGTAAGTGAGTTTCCGTGTAGTTATTTGTTCATTGTTTTTTTTTTAATGGTTTTGTCACTTTGCCTTATGCCTACTTGCACCAAACTATCAAAGTTCCTAAGCAATTACTTAACTAACTTGACAGTTCTTAACAGTCTGAATTTGGACCGTTAAGAACTAGCAAGCAAGAAAAGTAATTGCTTAGGAGCTTTGACAGTTTGGTGCAAGTAGGCATTAGTTACCTGCCTTATGCCTTCTTGTACCAAACTGTCAAAGACCGTAAGCAATGACTTAACTCGCTTGACAATTCTTAACGGTCAGAATCTGTACTGTTAAGAACAACCAAGCGAGTAAAGTAATTTCTTAGGGACTTTGACAGTTTGGTGCAAGTAGCCATTAGTCTACAAGTCGTTGCCAAAACTTACAAAAAACACTTTTTTTTTTTGTATAAGAAATTAGTACATAACGATAAAACAAAACATCTAAAAAGCCACGAATGGTTTGTCCCAGATGTATGCTGGTTCTCCTAATACATATAGGTTTAAATTTTAATTTTAATTATTTATTTTATTAATTTTAAAATTGTAACCTTCTTTCGCAGTTAAGCAGGGTTTAGACGAAGACAATAACGCTGGCGCGCTGGCGCTTTCGTCTTCATTCAATTTCCTTGCCATTGCGGAAAATCTTACAAAACCAAAACGCGTAAACAATCTACAAATAAGCGCCAGCGACTGGCGCGATGCGTGTACACGCGTCCTCACGCTGGCGCGGGGGTGCGGGGGTGCGGGGCCCGCGGGCGGAGGTCACTGGCTTGAAAAATAGGCCGGCGCTCTATTCCCGCCAGTGCTGGCTTGTCTTGAAAAACTGTTTATACGAGGCCAATAACAAGCCAGCGCTGGCTTCGTTTAAACCCTGCTTTAGTAAAAAGCGATCAATTCCAGAAAATCTATAGGTAGATTAGATAAAAGCATATAATATAAGGTAGGGTCGGCTCTCTGGTTTAATCACATCAGTAGTTTACTCACACACACACATTATGTGTTTGTGTGAGTGGTTTAATCAGAAGAACACCGGCGTAAGCTGGGTGTAAAGACCATTAGAGAGCAGACTGTACATACCCTGATGGCCCAATGCACCCTGGCCGAGGGGCGACTGACTGATATGTCGGGGAAATACGCTTCGTTTTCCAACATGTCTTGAAGCTGTTTTTGAAACTTGCTCGGAGTTATCACGCCATCTGCAAATAGTTAAATTTCAAATATTCTTTAGATCATATTTCATTTATTGTGCAAACGCATGATACAATGAAGGCTTTTCAATAAAAAAAAACAATCACGCTTTTTATTTTGGTCACTATATGGCGCTACACAAAAGTCAATTGTCAATGTCAAGTTTGATAATAAACAACGAAATTTTCTACGACGTACAGATACCTGCTATGGAAGATTTCGTGAAAATGTTGGCGCGAAAAATGTTTGACCGGGCAAATAACGGCCGACACGAACATCTTCAAAACATTGCCCCGCTACACACAAGACCTCCTGATAACCAAACTCCCTGGCGACCACTACCCCGCGAGCTCCTAAGTGCACCAAGCACTACATAATAGACTTGATCCGCCATTACTACCTACAATAGTTGCTGAAGAGAAAAGAAACGTCTTCTGGCGGTGCGTATCGTATCGCTTGATCTCCCCAAAATGTTAAATATTGCAGAAAGGTGATTGACGGGCGCTGCGTGATACCCGAAGAACAGTCTGTTTCCTGCCCAACAGCAACATAATCTCTGAATACCAATCCAAACGTAGTGGGCTATAACTCACAAATCGTAATGCTCCACAAAGCCATTAGAAGGCAAGAGGAGCAAAGCCCAGAGACTCGGGAGTAGTAGCTCCCGAAGTTGAAGCCAGGGTGAAGAGGTACCTCGACCCTTACCACGTTTCCTACAAGGTCGAAGCGTTGATGGCCATTGAAATTTTTCGTTTTTTCTTTTGTTAGATTTTTGACACTTGCGTTTCACGCAGCGCCATCTATTATTTTGTGGAACCACTTTTTTTTTAATGTCTCATTGAAAAGCCCTCATTGGCTTAGATCTTCTTAGCTCTTAGTTACCAGATTACTCTGCAAGCGCGCTGCAATTGTGTATAAGTATACATAGACATTGTATAGATTGTTTTTTTTTTCTGATATAAAGTTCTGAGATAACAAACATTAAAAAAACCGAATTGAAACCATTCTCTTTTTGAAGTTGGTTAATAAAAATTGCAAGGTAAATGGAATCCCTTTTCCGCAGTTGGACCCTCTTGGTCCTTTGTGCGTCGGATATCCTGACTAAAAGTTTAGCCAGTCTTAATCCGCTAGAAGCACAGAAGTTTCCTGGGTTCGTCGCAGGCTTCGCGGAAGTGACCTCGGGTTATTAAGGATTTCTTCTCGTTGTGTTGCCACTCCCACACATTCCAGGTTTACATGGGCAGGCGTTTCCTCCTCAGTCAAGCAGCCTCTACAGAATGGGCTAAAATTGCAGGGTATAAGCTGGTTAACTACCTGTGCTCACTAAAATTGCAGGGTATAAGCTGGTTAACTACCTGTGCTCACTAAAATTGCAGGGTATAAGCTGGTTAACTACCTGTGCTCACTAAAATTGCAGGGTATAAGCTGGTTACCTACCTGTGCTCACTAAAATTGCAGGGTATAAGCTGGTTACCCACCTGTGCTCACTAAAATTGCAGGGTATAAGCTGGTTACCTACCTGTGCTCACTAAAATTGCAGGGTATAAGCTGGTTACCCAAGTGTGCTCACTAAAATTGCAGGGTATAAGCTGGTTACCCACCTGTGCTCACTAAAATTGCAGGGTATAAGCTGGTTACCCACCTGTGCTCACTAAAATTGCAGGGTATAAGCTGGTTACCTACCTGTGCTCACTAAAATTGCAGGGTATAAGCTGGTTACCCAAGTGTGCTCACTAAAATTGCAGGGTATAAGCTGGTTACCCACCTGTGCTCACTAAAATTGCAGGGTATAAGCTGGTTACCCACCTGTGCTCACTAAAATTGCAAGGTATAAGCTGCTTACCCACCTGTGCTCACTAAAATTGCAGGGTATAAGCTGGTTACCCACCGTTGCTCACTAAAATTGCAGGGTATAAGCTGGTTACCTACCGTTGCTCACTAAAATTGCAGGGTATAAGCTGGTTACCTACCGTTGCTCACTAAAATTGCAGGGTATAAGCTGGTTACCCACCTGTGCTCACTAAAATTGCAGGGTATAAGCTGGTTACCCACCTGTGCTCACTAAAATTGCAGGGTATACGTTGGTTTGGTTACCCACCTGTGTTCAGCCACCGCTGTAGATGCGTCTTGAAGGCGCTCAGTCGGAACATGTAGTTGGATTCCTCCGTCCACTCCACAACGTGGCCGGACTCTATCGACACCCTCACCTACAAATTAATGTAGATACATAAGTACAGTATTTATAATTTTATATTTATTATTCGGGTCCAAAAGACTCTTCCTGAAAGTGGAACACGCTATCCTTTAACCCAGGGGCCTGCTCTGTTATATTGGGGAGTTGGACTGGCAGGGGTAACGTTAGACTAATAAGGGGTTAATGCACAGAGAGATGTCAGCACAGACCTTTGCATTGATGACAATAATTAATATGTTGAGTATTGAGTGCCCTGATAACACTTATTTATTTTATTATATACACTAAGACACAGGAAAAATGCCCTTTATTTACCTTCTCTCCATTTCTAACGTCATCCTTGGTGTGAGCCTCCGGTACGAATGATTCGTCGTTCACACTGTACCAGCCGGCGTAGTTGGACTTGTAGATATAATCCTCTTCCACTAGCTTATTCTGTAAAAAAAAACAGAAGATTACACCCTCAGAAGAGATATGTAGTATTACAACCTTTCAAAAAATTCAAAAGAATAACCTCTTTGATTAGATGGTCTAATCAGAGTTTTATGGAAGACAGATAACTTATGAAATACAAAAATATTATTTTTGTAAATATAAAACAATACATAAATGTTTGTCTTAACACGGGAATCTTGACCAGAAGTGTGAGAAAGTTCTCTAATGCCTCCCTTATTTACCCAGGAGTGTGAGACAGTTCTCTTAAGCCACTCTTATTTACCCAGAAGTGTGAGACTCTTATGTATGCAACTCTTATTCAATCAAAAGTGTGAGACAATTCTCTTATGCCACCCTTATTTACCCAGAAGTGTGAGACAGTTTTCTTATGCCTCTACCTATCTTACCCAGAAGTGTGTGACAGCTCTCTTATGTCTCTCCTCTGTGGTGCGTATGAAGTCCGTATACTGTACATTGAACTCCTTGAAGAGAGATTGATACTCATTTGATATGTTAGTGCAGTACTGGGGCAGTGAAAGGTTGGCTTTGGCCGCTGCTTGCTGTATCTTAGTGCCATGCTCGTCTGTGCCTGAAAATGGGTGTAAATTACAAAATACTCTTCCAATGGGAATTATTCATTAACGGCGTTTTTCCCCTTAATTAGAGACTGTAAGAAATGTGCTATTGGACACTTACTTGATATTTTAATATAAAAAACTAAGTTAGAGTAGAATTTCATTGGCCTACTTTGGCTAGATTAGTAATAGTATTAGAGTACATAATAGCATAATCAGCCAATAATGTTCCCACTGCTGGGACTCAGGCCTACTCTCGGCAGGAGAGTGAATGGGTCTTAGTCCACCACGCGGACCCAATGCGGATTGGTGGATGTCACATGCCATAGAACATTTTTTTTTTTTTTATTCTGTCCTTAGACATGCCGGTTTCCTCACGATGTTTTCCTTCATGAGAACGTGGGATGCATACAAAGATTTTTTCGACCGAAAAAACCCATTTACGCCCATGACTGCCACTGGGATTCGTACCCGCGACCATCAGATCGCAATGCAAGGGTCTTATCCACTCGGCCACCACGTCCTCGTATTAGAGTACATTAAAAAGTAATTAATGTGGATAAAAAAAAATAGGAATTAAGGTGGTTTTTAAGGTGGAGAAGCCCTATAGCAATGTTCCACGGGCATATGTGGATCAAAGCCCTGTGTAGCACTGTTATGGTTATGCATAACTAGCCTATAATATCGCACAGGTGGGATTCAGGCCCACTTTTGGCTAAAGGGAATGGGTTTTAATCCACTACGCAGACCCAATGCGGATTGGTGCATGTCACATGCCACAGAACTTTTATTCCGCTGTTTTTACATGCCGGTTTTCTCACGATGTTTTCCTTCACCGTTGTGATAACTTGGAATTTGAATCTGCGACTGTCAGATCGCAAGGCAAGGACCTCATCCACTCATCCACTACATCCTAGCGAGTCTCGCCACTTGTAAGCCTAAAAAAGCTTAGTTTATTTACGATTTAACTTCTTGTGTGTCTTTAGTGCACAAGTGGGAGGATGTGGTGGCCGAGGCCCTTACCTTGCGATCTGATGGTCGCGGGTTCGAATCCGGGTAGCAGTCATGCGTAAATGGGGATTTTCGGGTGAAAAAAAAATCTATGTATGCATCTCACGTTCCCGCAACGATGAAGGAAAACATTGTGAGGAAACCGGCATGTCGCAGAACCTAAAGTTCGAAAACATGTGTCGAGTGCATGAAAGGAGCCTCTTCGAGGCGCACTTGAAATCCTTTCACCACACTGATTCGAAGGAACTAGTGACACTGATGATATTAATTAAAGATTTTGTTTCTGTACCTGTGCTAAATATTACATTGCAGTCAGGATTGGTCAGTTTCTCGAACCTCTGAATAGCATCAGCTACTACCGCAGAGTACAAATGACCTAAATGTGGCACTGAAAATGATAATAAAATATTATATGTATAGGTATAACCAGGACAAACAAAAACCTTTTTTAACTAGTCTCACAGCTGGGAAAAAGTTAAAAATCTGCCTGGACAGTGATGACCCTAAATTTATTTGTCTAAAATTGGTCTAACGCTGGTGAAGGATACATTACTTTGAGGCTAGGCTAGTTGGGTAAGTAGATAGGGAAAAGTTGTAAGTGTTGTAGGTAGATTATTTTGCCCATTGCTGAACTACAGGTTCATGCTATGTATAATACAGCACGGATACATACTCTAGGTACATCCTACATTACAAAGTAGGTACCTGACCTACTGAAATTAATAGTTTGTTTACAATCTGATAAGCTTACCCGCATTGACGTAAAATATGGGTGTAGTTACGTAAAATGGTCTCCTTTGAACCACGGAGGATAGTAACTTTATTGTTACTCTCATTTTTCAACAGAAATGCTGAGATTTTCACTGCAATCGTCTTCTGGAACAGATATTGTTATCAGGTTCGAATATGAGCGTAGGGATCAATATAAGTTTACAGATATACCACACTAAGGACAAGAAGAATTAGGTTAATAATTAAGGTTTACCTAGTTGCGGTATTATTACGAAAATTCTAATTATAATAAAATAAATTCACAATACCTAGTACAAAAACGAATGCAAAACGAATGACTACTGTTGCCAGGATGAGTTTTAAAAAAGATACGAAAAGCTGTTCAAAATGGTACAATAATTTATAGTGTTTTCATGAATCAAATATTTATACAAAATGAATTATTCAGGTCTAAAGTTCTGGACGCGCCCAATTTGCCCATGTACAAACTTTTAGGAAAACGCCCAAATGTAACTGGCCATAAATATATGCACAATTTTTTTTGTTA
This sequence comes from Lobophora halterata, assembly GCA_932526365.1. Taxonomy (NCBI): domain Eukaryota; kingdom Metazoa; phylum Arthropoda; class Insecta; order Lepidoptera; family Geometridae; genus Lobophora; species Lobophora halterata. Next base: position 1,531,185 of record OW052023.1, on the reverse strand, counting down.
AGTTTTAATTTTGACGTAGGCAATACTCTTCGTGATGTTCTTTTGTTTGTATTGATTGTCAATTGTCTCAAAGAGTACTCACTCTGTGATTATCTCGCTCTTCTTTAACACCGTAGTACTCTGACTAATCTGTGTTTAACACAAAATTAACTACGAGAAGCATATTGCACGTAGTACTCTGACTAATCTGTGGTTATTGTATAAATTCTAGCATAGGTATCGCACAAACGTAGCCAGGATGTCGCAGGGGAAGATTGTCCTAATGGCCTGCGGCAGCTTCAGCCCTCCGACCTACATGCACCTACGAATGTTCGGTGAGTGTCCTCGATCTTCCGAAAAAATCCTGTTTATTTTTCTATCCATCTATCTATTCAGCCGGTAACACTCACTGCTGGATAGAGGCCTCTTCTCTATTACGCCATTATTGCCGATATTATGCAAGGTGGATCCAATGTGGTCCAACTGCCTTAGGAATGTCATGCGACCATCGAGCTGGTAGTCTAATTGAGGCCGCCGCATATCCTCAACTCTGAGTGCTTTGGTCAACCGATGGTCATCTCGCCTGGCCAAGTATCCTACCAATTTCTAATTAAGCCTCGATGACACAGGGCTAGTTTACAACCTACAAGCCAGAGAGTTCGCTAGCAGCTTGTAAACCTACTCCGTGTCATCGGCTTTTTTACAATCTGCTAGTAGATAAACTTTCCAGACCTCTCTCACTTGCTCGCTAGCTAGTCACCAACTAGCAGCTCGTAAACTAGCCCTGTATCATTGACAATACTATTATGAATAATATATAGTAGGGCCTCGTTAAATACAAATAGATCTTATTGTACATAAAATCAGTATACTTTTCTGTATTTGGTACCTTCTAAGTCACTAGTGCTAACATAATTTTTTTTTTGTGTAGAAATAGCACGGGACTATATCAAGTCTTTGAACATTGGTACTGTGGTGGGCGGTATTGTATCTCCGGTACATGATGCTTACGAGAAAAAGGACTTAGTAGCTGCTCCGCACAGGTAAACCATCAGAATTCCTTTTCATTTATTCAATCACAATTTTTCACAATCGTATATGAACGTCTTAAAGTACACACAAAGTAAAAATAAAATTAACTAAAAATACAGAAAAACTACAAATCATTTTCAAAATTACTACCTAAACTACTACCTAACAGCAGCAAACCTACTTACTAAATACTATTAGGGCTTGCAATTCAGATATCCGGTTATCTGAAATATCCGGATATTCCCTTTTTAATATTCGAATAATGAGGGCAACAGTATACGGATCTGGTCATGGGCAGGGGTGATCTCATATGCCTAGATCACACGTACCGAGTATCTACTCAGCCGAGACAGTGCTCTCGTCCGAGTACTCGGTACGTATAAACATAGCGCCGAGTGCTCGGCTGAGCGAGTAACGTAAGCTTTCACTGTCTCGGCCGAGTAACATTTTACTGTCTCGGCCGAGTACTCGATACGTGTGATCTAGGCATTACCATAAGGAGAGCCTTTGGCATGTGTCTACCTAAAACAAATTACATTCACAGGCAGCTATTAGCTTATAACAGTTTGAAGTAAGCTATGTTTCATCTGACCTTGCAAAAATCAATAAATTATAATTCCGTTGCATTGTGGACTGAATTCCACAATTCCCTTTACCGTTTTCATAACATGCAATGATGAAGGATTTTCCTGTTTACATGGTACGGTCAGCATCAACAGTCAATGACCACATTCAGATTTTAAAAATCGCTAAACATCATATTATACTTTTGTTTTGCAATGTGGTCAATTTTGCAATTTAATGATGTTCATTCAATACTAGTGCTTGTCATGTTGAGCGATTTAGGTATAATAAATGGTGAATGACGATTTTGAAAATCTGAATGTGGTCATCGACTTTTGATGCTGACTGTATTTGGTCATGGAGTAAAAAATAATTATTATAGTTTGTTCTGATAATTTACCTCAGACAAAAGTTTGTGAGGAATCCATCCTTAAGCGACGATGACACAGGGCTAGTTTACGAGCTGCTAGTCGGCGAGATTAAAAGCTAGCGAGTTAGCTGTCCAGAAGGAAAGTCAACTAGCAGATTGTAAAAAAGCCGATGACACGGAGCGTGTTTACAAGCTACCTACTAGCAAACTCGTTGGCTTGTAGCTTGTAAACTAGCCCTGTGTCATCGAGGCTTTACACATGTTGTTTTTTTTTATATATATATATTTAGATAGTTAGGTTAGGTACTGCACTGATTTGATTAAAATTTGGTATATAGGTAGGTAAGTATAGTTTTTGAGCTGAAGAAAGACATCGGCTACTTTTTGTTTTGATACCACACGGACGGAGCCGAGGGTAGCATATATTACTGACGCACAGGTGCGATTTTCGATTCAGATTTGCTATTGCGCACAACTTGCAAAAACACTCATTCAGTGCGCGTATTGTAAAGTATAGTTTGACCGGTATCGCTGTACCGGGAGCGGAGAGGCCGGAGAAGGGAAGGAAAGAGCACGAGCTAGAGCGTTGATTGCGGAATGACAGAGACGCATAACGAAAATACCTCTGGTACGGTACAACGGTTCCGGTCAAACTATAGCTGAACGGAGTAGTGTAGAATCAATATCTTTATTTTCAATCATCATCATCAGTCCACATTAGTCCAATGCTAGACGTAGGCCTCTCCCATTTTGCGCCACTGAGCCCGGTCTTCGGCTCTCCGCATCCACTTTTTACCTGCTGTCGTACGTCGTCGCTACACCTGGCTGGAGGGCGCCTTACAATACGGCCGACGTATCTTGGCGAGTCTGAACATAGGCTATGCGAACTTTAGCGCATGAAAACACGCAATAGAAAACTGTTGATGCCAATTTCTTTTTTATAAACCAACTAGCATATGCCCGCTCTTTCGCCCGCGTTGATATTATTATACATACCTACTGACACCGGTATAAAACAATGTAATACGTGTGTACATGCGCTAAAGTTCGCCTATGTTCAGACTCGCCAAGATACGTCGGCCGTATTGTACCCTACGTTTGCCGATACTTGGTCTCCACTCAAGAACCCGCCTGCTTTAGCGGTTGTCAGTTCGGTTTATTTGCAAAAACATGAATAATTCTATTGTAGGTGAAAATAGCTATGAGTGTCTCCATAGTTAGCCTATAGGTGGCGTGCAAAGAAATGTGATTCCACGCTCCGTGATTCCAGGATAGCGATGTTGAAGAGTGCGCTCCGTACGTCGGGATGGGTCAAGATATCGGAGTGGGAGGCGCAACAGACTGGCTGGACACGGACCAGGATATCTATGCAATACCATCAGGTAATAAAAACATGAAAGTTTTATTCAAATTTTCCACGTAGATTTTTACAAGGTTTGAAGACTCTTCTGGTAAGTTTGGTAAACCTGTGTTAGAAGAGCAAAGGTAATTGAGATGATACCTACCATGAAATGTGGGAACCTTATGGGTTTAATCTTATGTTAGCAATTATAAATAAACATAATCTCCTAACATAAAATTTATCCTAAAATTACGCATAACTCTGCAACAGTCCATTTCCTTTCCCTTTTTTTATGTGACCGTATTTTCTGCTACCAATTTAGAAATCTCCAGCCATTAGATAATCATTGAGCAATAGATATCAAAGGCCCTGCCTGACTGACGGACTGACAGACAACGTATAGGCTAAACCGCTGAACGTAGAGACTTGACACTTGAAAGGGTGTGTTCGCCAAGAAGTGCAGGTGCTTACTATGAAAAGGATTTTATTAATTCACAATGCAAACGAAGTTGCGGGCGTTAGAAAATAATAGATAGGTGCCTACTGAAAAAATAAGCAACTTGGTCGCCGGCGCTGATCATATCTTGTTCTTACAGCATGCGATTAACGAACACCTATCAACAACCTACTCAGAACTTGAACCACCATCTTGGATTCCCGACGACATTCTTAACTTGAACAACAACGACGAACCGGACAATAAGATCAATCTCAACGGGAACCGGGACTCCGGCGTTACCGTAAAACTGCTGTGTGGAGCCGACTTGCTGGAGTCCTTCGCTACACCCGGACTGTGGTCCAATGAAGATGTGAGTATAGTGAGATAACCGGACAATAGAATTGAACGACTCGACGGGAACCGGGACTCCGGCGTCCAACTTACTATTCAGCCTGTAACACCCACTGTTAGGTAAAGATTTAAAGATCTTGTGAAAGGGGAATCTACTGTAGTCCTGCTGCTTTTATAGTGTCATATTTTTATGACACAATAAAAGCAACTTACAGACTACAGGTCCAAGGCGTTACAGAGTGGAGCTAAGGTAAGCAAGTGCCGTACTTACTTATAATGCTCTCGAACCGCCTCTACAATCCTCATAAAATGTAGCAAAGGCGAAGCAGTTTCATGGAATTTTTGAGTTTTAAGCTGAGTTAAATCGGTTCAGGGGTGTAGTTAGAAAACAAGACGCGTTAGGCCCAGCGCTTCCAGAGGCGCAGCGGAGCGACTGATAAGATGACTATTTAAACTAAACCTATGACATACGGTTGGAAATGCAGCGGCGTCGCGTCGCCGACTGGAGCAGCCGCGCGACGCCGGCTCTCGCGGCCGCTATCGTATGCCGTATGTCATATGAAAAAAGGTTTAGTATCAATTTTTGACTTCTCATTATCTCTCCGCCGCGTCTCCGGGTGTGCGCTGGGCTTTAGTAATGGTTCGGGGTGACCAGTGGTGATGTGATTATTCCAGTTGGAGACGATAGTGGGCCAGCACGGGCTAGTGGTGGTATCGCGCGCCGGCAGCGACCCGGGCCGGTTCATATACGAGTCTGACATGCTCTACAAACACCGGGTAACATTACCTAAATACATATTTTATACACCACAAATTTTTAATTACCTTAAATTTAATGAAATTTATATTGACAAAAATTCGACTTAATTTTTTCAAATTTTTTTAGTAACGGCAACTGACTATGCGTTTTTATTTTTTGGTGATTAAAAATTGACGGTGTATATCCATAGCTTTGCTACAGAATATATTAATACTCGACTGGGGAGGAGGGTGGCTTGTGATTGTCATTGGATTGTAATGTAATATGCTACGTAAATGGCGAGAAATTGGATGGATAGATTTTGAAAATAGCGTATCAGTAATGGATTCCTTCTAATCATAGGAGTGTCATTGTTAAAAGGGAACATCAATGGATCCCCGAACAACACGGAAAACCAGACCACGATCAGACATCACCTTGGACTAAATCAATATCGTGTATTTAAACTTAATGCTTGTTATTGACTATTTCAGAACAATATCCTCCTAATAACAAATTACATAGCCAATGAGGTTAGTTCGACGGTCATCCGTCGTCTGGTGCGGCGCGGCGAGAGCGCCAAATACCTGACTGATGACTCCGTACTAGCCTACATACGGAACCACGGGCTCTACTCCCCGCATATACACACGTGAGTTACCTTACTCAAAGTCATAGTCAAAAGTCAAAGTCTAGGTCAAAAACAACGTGAGTTACCTCATTCAAAGTCAGAGTCTAAAAGTTAAAGTCAAAGTCTAGGTCAAAAACACACGTGAGTTACGTTAGTCTAAGTCAGAGTCAAAAGTCTAAGTAAAAGTCAATGTCTAGGTGAAAATCGAATGAAAAGTCCTGATCAAAGTCATTAGGTTTTATATTGGACTTTTCTTTTGACACACACATGAGTTACCGTAGTCAAAGTCAAAATCAAAAGTCCAAGTTCAATTCAAGTCTAGGTCAAAATCGAATGACAAGACCTGATCATAGTCAAAGTTGGGGCTTAATTTGGACTTTTCTTTTGACTTAGACGTCGACCTGCTTCACAATTTGTGTCCTTATCCACGTAGACTGATATTTTAAGTGTTAAGTTATTTTAGATACATTTAAATTATTTATAGTATAGATATGTATGTCAAAAGTATTAATACGCTAATATTATGCAGCGAATAACAACAGTTCTCCTTTCCACGCTTCCCCGGACACAGTGAGTATATCAACGACATTCTATCGTACGGGAAACGCTCACCCCAAGACATAACCATGAATTCCCCGGAAGAAACCATTTACAAAAACATACTTATAAACATACGCGATAAACCTACCATAACTGACGAAACAGTGACCATAAAAAAGGCACGCAAAACCAACTTTTTGCTGCCGACACAAACAGATTCAGTGAGCCCTATTACCGATGGTATAAAGCCCAAAATGGCGTACATAGACAAAGTCTCTCCATCTTACGTCCCGGGGAAAGCCGTCAAAATTATCAGCGATGGTAAAAAACACGTCATCCAAGACGAAAAGGTAAGTTTTAGCGAGACTACGTATTGTTCTCTTGACAGTTATCTGAAAAAAGACGAAATTGACTATGAGTTGTACAGACGTCGAGTCAGCGAAGGTAATGTCGAGCCGAATGTAGAGGAACCGATAAAAAAGCGGTGTTCGTCAACCATTAGGAAGTTAAAACCGGAAGAGATTAAAAAGAGTAAGTCTGAAGTGAGCAAGCTTTGCGACAAAATGAAAAGTATCAAACTGAAAGATAAGGAAAGTAAGAATTATAAGACTAGGAGTTGTAACGATATTGTCAGACTGATTCTGACGAAGCATGGGATACATGTTATCAGCGATACTGAGGCCATTGTATAGACGATAACGAGATAAAATAAAAAAAAATGAAAACCCGACTGCGAAACAATTATACATTCATCATTCCGAATAAAATTTTAACATATAACTTATATATATTTTTGCAATCTCCTTTAAAATCCCTTCATTTTGATATCCTACTCGATGGGTTTGGTAAGCAAAAAATTATTAACGACTTACTATTTACCTCCAATAATCCGCCATTTTGATTATTTTTTTTAAACCCATCTAAGATTGAGACGAATCTAACGATACCTTAATTGTCAAAATCCATCCAGCCGTTTGGAAGATACGAGGTAAACAGAAATTTACATACAAACATACATATGTACATACATACAGGATAGGCGTTAAAAACATAACCCTTCCTTGGCAGTCGGGTAAAAATGACAAATGGTAAAATTGATGCTTCATGGTAAAACCGATGCCAAAGGTTACTGATACGATAAGTATGGTATTTATGTTTCAAGTGATACTGAGATCATTGTTTAATCGGATATTAAAGGTGAGTTATGGTAAAATTGATGCCTTGGTAAAATAATTTTCAATAAGTTTAGAATTGTAAAATTGACATCTTGTGGGTAAAATCAATGTCTAGTCCGGAACATTCATAGATATTATCAATTTTCTCAAAAAAGCACAAAGAAGGGTAGTGAGGGATGAATATAATGTAAAGACTTTTCGAAGTTCTGATGTATTTGGCTTTTCCATTTTGAAATACTTATAGTTAAAATGTAATTAGAATTAATTGTAGATGTTTGATGTTGAATTTAGATGTCAATTGTTGATGTAAACCTTGAGTATTAATGGTTACGGGTAGTATTATAGATACAGTTTAAGGATTTAAATATTACAAAGCAGGCCTTAGAAAAGTTTACAACTATCTATCATAATTATATAGGTACTTTTGAATTTGAAGATTAGCTTATTCGCACAAAACACTTCATTTCTGCTATTTGAACGACTGACAAGTAAAAACAAAATGTCACTGTCACATTTTTACAAAACTGAAGAACTGATTGCCCTTTTTTGAGTCCCGATGCGTAATATTTCTTGCCCATAACTGTACAGTAGTTCCTATTTAAATATCGTTCATTTTGAACTTAGTACACACTTAGTATATATATAGGTCTTTTTTATCTGTGACCTAATTTGTCTTAGTATTATAAAGTATATCTCGTTAGCCAAATTAGTGTATAAGATGTAGATAATTATTATCTTCCATTTTAAATATACCCTTACATCTTCTTTATGAAACTATACACGATTTTGTACCAAATGTATGTATACCTGTAAATGTATTAAATTTTGTAATAATTATACTTATTAGACTAGCTATATTATAGAAAATTAAATACTTTATTGATATTCCTTAACATGAATAAATGTGCTGAAGTTATTTTCATCTTGTACCTTGCTACATTTATTTATTTAAATTTAGAGATCAATATTAGTGATAAGTATTTTATTATAATAGTATTCTCCAGTAATTAACCAATTGATATAAAAGAGAGAGACAATTTTTAATGTTTTTAAAATTGCCTGCAAATATACCTCTCTGTGATAGTGTGTTTTAAACATTTGTAAAGTGCCAATTTTTAATACCTTTTCCAAGTTACATGTTGTTATTGCTTGTACTAACTTATCAGTACTTAGTTTTAATATATTGAATGTTATGAATAATAGGTAGACTTGTAGAATGTATAGCTTAGATTCAATCTAATCTGCAACTTCCTTAACTTTAGAAACTTATTGTATATTTTTGTAGGTAGTTTTTAATTGTTTTTAATGTTTGTTGCTTTCCTTGTCGTTTGTTAAATGTTTACTTTATACTACTCGCTCTTTTTAACTATTTATTTTAATAGTTACTTTATACATCACTAAATATAGAAAAAGGTTAGGCTAAAAGTCATTAAACCGAAAAAAAACTATGTTTTGGTGAATGATATCCCTTAGCATTTTTCCATAGCTGTCCCTATATTGTTTTATGTGTTTTTTAACCCTTATTTGGTTCGTGTGCCTGATTTTAACCCTTTTCTGTGCGTAGGGAGGCGGTTGTGCGTTGTAGCTGATGTGTTGCGGGCCCGACGAGCCGACCGCTGTGTAGCCGGGACGCAAACCAACCTCGCTCTTATTGCTGCGGTCATATGGTTGATATTTCACTGAACACTGATATAATGTTAGATCTGTCTGTCTATTAGGATAGCGTTAGGATACGTTAGGCGCGATCTCCACGAGCGACGATAATATCGCCGCGATTCTCTCGCTCGTGGAGTTGGCGCCTTAGGTATTAGTACAGTGTCAGATTTTCTACCATTTTGCGGTGTAGGCTTATGTATTTTTTTTTATTATTAAGGCAAAATTTATTTATTTATTTGGTGATAGACGAACATTTTTCGCTGATGTGTATGTCTTACAGTGTTGGATTTAAATAGAATCGAAATATAAAGGTTAAAGATTTAAAGTAAATAGTTTTTTCGCTAAATTATTTTTGTGCTCGTTTACTTTTACTACAGCGGAAATTGCAAGTTACGAAGACAGATGGAATCAATCAAATATCAACCATAAGCAACATGTCGTAGAGTTTATATTATTAGCAAAAGTGGTTGTCGCAATATCCTATTAGCTTAATTTATAAATAGCTGTTTACCTCGTGAGACCACTGACTTACTTCACACGCAGCTGCCATAGCTTCTAAATGAAATAGCAGCTTTTGATGCTTACTGTTACAGCTCTACAATTGTGAAGTTTAAGAGAAAAAGCGGAGTAGAGATCACCAATAATGTTAAGTGTCAAAACTAAAAAAATGGGTGAAAAACGGAACCTTAATGATATTATCTGGGCGTTCTGTTCGTTCGTACGTCCGTACGAAGAAAATTGGTTGATCTGATAGTTTGTGGTTTTGAAAAGAGTTTAAGTTTTGATTTAAAGTAATGAAGTATATGTTTCAAAATTGTTGAGACTAGTTTTAGAAATTTATTAGTGCATGTAGCTTTAAATTTGTTAATAATCTAAGTTAGTGGTCTCATATAGCTCGTTTTGAAAATACTTTTTCCGACAGTGCCCATTGCTCATAGAGCATAATAATGATTTTATAAAATTATAAATAAATATGATATATTCGAGAAGTAACAGTTGTAGGTACTATAAATGACAGCTTTAACTGGTTGGCAGAAGTATTTTTTAAACTACGGGCCATTCCCGGTCGGTTTCACCTTACTACCTACTCAGTGTTAACGAACTTTTTATTCCCGATCGCATTCCACCTAGTAGGTACAAGAGACAATATAAAAAGCGGATGTGTGAAAGTTATATTATAGAAACCGGGAATGACCCAAACTACATATTGTCACTGAAAAGGCAAAAGTAGGTACTAAAGCGCCATTAAGCTAAATAACGCTTTAGTATTAGGTAAATGGTGCTTTAGTAACTTTTGCCTTTCCAGTGACGATATGTATATTAGCCCACATCTTAACCATTCCATAGTTTCTGAAACAAACTTAACAACATACATTGTAAGCAAAACTGTTTTTGAATGATCTGCAGCTTTTGTCTATCTAATGCCTGTAGTTTGACCGGATCCGTTGTACCGGGGGCCGGGGGCGGCGAGGCGGGGGAGGGAAGGAAAGAGCACGCGCTAGTGTTGACGGAGAAATGACAGAGACGCACATAGTACCTATGTCGCGGTACAACGGTTCCGGTCAAACGATAGTACAGTAGCCGAAACGAAACTTGAGTCTAAAGTTTTATAATGATCATGAAACCATACCTATAACTCGGGCGCATGAACATGACACCTGGCTGACACGTAGCTCGCAACTTGATGCGTCCCCCGCTGCCCCGCGCGGCGCCCTCCGTGTTTGTTATCATCACTTATCATTACCAAGTATTACAGGACCTCTTCTCTATCAACATTATCCAATTTCACGCTGTACTTTGCACAAACGTCATTCGAGCCAGGTGTCATGTTGAATCGCCCGAGTAGTACGTATTATTTGACGTTCACCGTACGATGGTAAGTAATTTGTATGAGAATTTGAGTAGCAGGTCTCTAGACAGATGGTCCCCATTGGGGACGAAGCGTGGGTACGAGGGGGAATAACTTAATTTCTTGCTTGGCTTCCTAGTTTACTACTTGAGAGATAATTACAGATAATTTCAGGCAAACTTATTTTCATTGCTTCTACTGTTTTATATCTAATCTTATGCATGTTTATCTCTTTTTCAATGTCCATTGTTATTTTTTTTTTATAATTTTTGTAAATAAATAGAAATCTCAGTTCTATTCGACATAAAGCCGCATTTTCATTAGGAGATATTTGTCCGACACGAAATCGACATTTAAAAAAAACTACACGAAGGCGACATGTCTCGCGACACGTTTTTTTACATGTAGATTTTGTGTCGGGCGACAAATGTCCCCTAATGAAAATACGGCTTAATTATACAACGACTGCTGACTTCGAAACCTTATGAATGTACTTTGAGTTAATTTTAACCTGAATTTAGTTACGTAAAGTTTTGTTATTAAAGTTTTTTTATATTATAAATGTGAATCCAGTGATTCTGTAGCATTTATTAGTTATACATATTTAATATGTACTTAAATTATACCTACTTAGTTTCTTACATTGCCATGAATTTGTGATTTTCGGGCTTCGGGTTATCTAAGAATAGAATAGGATTATTAAATATCAAAATAATAATCTATGTTTATATCTGAACAGTTTTTATTGGTGTATAATTGGAAACTTATAGTTATTCCCTTACCAATAGAATTCGATTTTAATAGGTACTAGTTCGCTTAATTCATAGAAATAAAATTTATTTATTTTTACAAATTGTATTATTTTACCTAAATACAATGAATTATTTAGGTAAACATAACAGTCACTAAAAATACTCGTGTACTTATATTTATTTTATGTATATTATTAAACATTTATTTCATAACTAGATAAACCTAATAGGTAATTTACTAATAGTAAATGTAGAGAAACCTAAATTAAACTAAAATAATTATTTTTTACTATAGGGATATTTTTTGGAATTTTACTAGTAGGAAGGTACCACAAATACTCAATAAATTAATAGAATACAATAATACTTAGGTACTAACACAATTTTATTTATGTTAATATGACACCTACTTGAGCATTTTATTTACTTTGTAAAAATAAAAAGAGTTTTACTAAAAAAAAGAAACTACAAAGAAATGATAAAACTTATAAAATCATTGAAGACAATATCCAACAAATCTTCATTCTGCTTATTATCTTTCAGTCTTACCCACTAAAAGAGAAATGGTAATATAAATAAATAAATAATGTTTGGACATTTCACACAACGCCATCTAGACCCAAAATAAGTAAGCTTGTATTATGGGAACCAGATAACTCATAGAATGCTTTTAACATTATTTTTTTGTAAATACCTACATAGAAAATACCCAAGAATGTAAGATAATGCGGATATTGTCTTCATTGATTTCCACATAAATTTCCTTTCAGATTTACATACAGTTCCATGGGTTTAACCCACGCAGTTATAGTGGCTTCTCATAGCCTGTGTCAGCACGGGCCGCGCCACAGGCCGTGTGAAGCGATCGGCCCGATGCTGCCCAGGCGGGCGCGTATTGTTGGTTTTCTTGTATCTTGTAACACAGGCCATGAGAAAGGGTGATCCGTACTCGTGTGCGATCGCCCGTACAGATAACCTAGGCACGGCACGGCGCGTGTTAGCACAGGCCGTGTGAAGCCACCATTCGATGCAATTGGAGTGAGTTCTTAGTACATAACATACAATCAAAGAAAATAATGTGTTTCAAGAAGGGTAAGCACTAAGAACTTGCTCCAATTGTATCTTAACTTCATGGTTTTACCAGTCAATTTAAAGTCAACATCGATCAAACTAATCAAAAGTAGTTTATTTCTTTTTTTATTTCTTGGGCTTAGCTGGTGACTTGGTTGGCTCGGGACACTGGCACCATGGCGTTGCGTTCCTATCGCACAACAGCTGTACATTGACCACCGTGAAGGGCAGGTCGTCGATCGTCAGGCGATGCGTGCCGAGTATGTTATATCGCACATCGTGGAGGCCGGTGCGTCTGTCGCGACGGCGCGTCACCTCGCGTTGGTTGTAGCATTTCCGCATATCGCGTTTGCGGTACGTTTTGTCGTGAATATGTCTGGAAAGATTACACCATTATCATGTGAAGACACAGATGATTGATTGGCAAGTGTGTTGGACTTCGATTCCCACTTCAGGACAAACATTTGTTTGATTAAGATCGGTGTTTGTCTTGTCTGTGTTTACTATGTAATTTATGTATGTATTTAGGAAAAAAGTATTTAAGTATTGTATCACTTATCTGATTCCCATGGTACAAGCTTGCTTAGTTTGGGGCTAGATGGCGTTCATTCATACAGCCTGTGCCGCGGCCCGTGTGAAGCCACCATTACTAAGTCACTAAAATGCACAATGGTGCATATTGGGAGAGGCCTATGTCCAGCCGTGGACTGTGATAGGCTGATTATGATAGTCACTATAGTGAAATTATTGGGCTAATACAGGTCCTGTGTAGCACTGTTCCGGTCATGAGCAGGCTTGATATCTTACATCAGGTTACAGCTTGCTCATCTACTCTCAAATCTCAGCGAAACTAATGCCTTGTGTACCAAGTACTCCACCAAGACAGTGCTCTCGGTGAGTACTCTGTATGTATAATCATAGCGCCGAGTGCTTGGCTGAGTGATGTCAGCTAGTCGCTTACATCACAGTCTCGGCCGAGGAACATTTCACTGTCTCACTCGTTTGACAGGTACCTGTGATCTAGGCATAAGGACTTGAGACAAATACACTATTAAGTTTTGCCAATTCCCCAAATTGAGAGTAACACGTTAAAATAAAAGTAGTTATTGTTATTTGCTTATTCCCTTTTTACTCTAGGTAGAGTAGTTATTTGTATTTCTATTGAAATAGCTGATAATGGTAGGTAAAGGTTTGATTGGTCATTGATAAGGATATTATCAACATGATAAGGTATGGGTAGCCTACGTAAACATGTGAATTGTGTGTTAACAAGAATGGTATCAGAATAATGTAGGTACTATTCTGATTTTATCAAATTTCAAGTCCATATCTTTATGAGAACAGAAACTAGGTAAGATTGTAGAGAGGTGTAGTACACTATTATGTTAATTCACAATGCCAATAAAGCTCTATTGGCTAGCAGACAAACTATATTTCATTATCATCCGCAGCCTGACTTAGCCCAATCCTGGGTATAGGCCTCTCTCTGCTCTAGCCATTCTGCCCGGTCCTGTGCTAAGTGGGTCCAGGTTTGGCCCACGATGCACGGACATCCAACACTTCACCTGCCAGTCCTTGGCCACAATTCTGTTAATGCCTTGCTCTACCTGTCACCACCACGTCTGACCAGTATATTTACCTGAAAGTATTCTCGATTCCCGTGGTAATGTTACCAGGCCGTGTCACTGTCAATCCAGCATCTTTCAGTCTCACGTAGAACTCATCGTCTTCTAAACCCCAACCCCAGTAGTTATTTGACATTCCATTTACTAACTCATAATGTTCTCGTTTCACAAGAAGGATTCCTCCAATGAATGTGTCATAATGGTATTTTGGATGCGTCTGTGGGGACGATAAATGAAATGGTCCTATTGCGGGGTAGTCATACTTCAAATTATCATTTAACGGTAAGAGATCCACATCATGCATCGCTAAGTAATCATAATCATTCTTAGTGTATAAAAACCCAACGTTTATCAACGAAGCTCGGTTAAATCTGAAGCTATCTTTCTGTTGGATCACAAATATGTGGAAAGGTATGTCCTGTTTGTGTAAAAAATTGTGTATGTGAGGCACAAATTCCAGTAGCTCTTCAAAACGATCTCTGAAGGGCACTAAAACGGCTAGGCGCTTTTTGGCTCGTTCTTGGGAAGCTATTTGATAGCGTTCGTGGCTAGGTAATGCCTGCTTCTCTGAAAAAAAAGAGGAATAAACCGGGTAAGTTTTAGTGACGTTTTGTGCTATTTTATAGTTTTATTTAATAAAATAGAATCGGAAATGGGAACAGAAGAGTTCTAAAGGTTTATTTATCATTTTACTCACCGCTTTGTACAGGTAAAGATGCTAAAAAACATCCCATTATAAAGGTTAGCAGTAAACACGTCGCAAGGCATTTTGAACCACTAATTCGGTAACCCATCAAATTAAGTCCTCTTGACATGAATAATTGGGCTAAGTTTTATTGTTTTCTGCGAGAAAAAACATTATTATTACTAGATTATCACGATTTTCATTGAAAATTGCTGTTTGTCTCAGACTTCTCGACACAAAAATTTTGAGAAACTGTCAAAGTAAAAAAAAACATTTTGATAGCATACAATTCGTTCTAAATTTTTCATCATAATCGATACATGGATTTCGTGTCAGTTTTGAACGAACAAAGCTTATCACACAATCGATAAATAATTTATCTTGTATATAATCGTTTATGACACATAGTATAGAAGCTCTTTGCGTTTATGTTTCTAAAGATAAAGCCACAATTTATTTTTTCAGTCGTTCGTGAAATTCGCATGCCTTATTACCGTTGGTACCTAAATACTTCTACTGATACCTACGTAGTTGCTGAAAGTTTTTCTCTTACATTGGTAAAAACTCATTTCAGGCGCTCTGTTTGTTGAGACAAAAAATCTTTCGGCGATGGGTTTATTGTAACTGAAATGCTACAAAACTTGTATCTATTACTTAATAAGCTTTTATCGATATGATTCTCATAGTAAATATGAGTCACATCACTAGCACTATCCTACATGGCGGGAAAATTAGCCGCCATTTTTATTTCCTTCCAGCCGTCATCGATTTGAATGCATATAATTAGCCTGGTAAACGCAATCGGTACCAAGTTTAGCTGCCGTTATTAAGCTAAATATGTTTGAATAGCTAATTAATGGTGGTAAAATGGCCGGCTCGCACGCCATTTTTGAACCCTCATGAAATAAACGATGGATAACTACCTATTGGTCACAATGGCGATCGCCTGTTTGTGTTTCATTGTTGATATAAATAGGATGTTTATGAGTGCTGCCACATGAGTTTAATTAATGGTAAAGCCACACACGTTACAGCACCTACTTATCTTACTTATGTTAGCTACCTTGACTTTAACTGAGGCTGAAAATATTCTGCCGCAAAGCAGTAATGTGTCAGTATTACTGTGTTATGGTTTGAAGGGCTGATTTCCACTGTTGCTAGTAAAATTACTGCGCTTTCTAGACTGAACATCAAAATGTATCAAAGTAGACGAGCGCTAAGCAGTGCTGCACCGCCCTATGTGAATCAAAGTCCCGTATAGCACTGTTTGGTAAGGCTTGATCTTTTACCATCAGGAGAGCGCCTAGCTCGTCTCGTCAGTTAGGTACGTAAGGGGGCGTCCATAAATTACGTGAGGTGTTTTTTAAATTTTCTGTCCCTCCCTCCCCCCCTGGTGAGATGTCGTGAGATTTTATTCAACCCCCTCCCCCATCGCCCAATCTCACGTGAGATTTTTCAAAATGTGGGTTTCTTACGTAGGTAAACGCGTTGGATTGTTATTGTAAAAAGAAATATCAATATTGCTGTATAACTTCGAAGTATGAATGAAACTATTTTGGTACTTTCGAACGAATTAGTGAATGATCTTAATCGTATTACGATTGCGCTTAAGATTAAATCTTAAGCATGTAGGTCTTTTTTTGTTGCAATCAGAAACAAAAATTGCGTGATATTTGCCGAGACCCCCCCTCTCTCCAACGTAAGATTAGATGAGATTTGACTCGACCCCCTCCCCCCCTTAAACACCTCACGTAATTTATGGACGCCCCCTAATCAAAATATCTTCTGATAGTTCTAGGCTCAGCCACCAAATAGCTTGCCCTAACAAATACTTAGGTAAGCTTAGGAAATTCTGAGGTTGTTTTTTTTTATATAGAAGGTAAAAATGCTAATGAAAGTAGGTAGTACCTAGTTACCACCTCAATACGCGTTGCACTGATATAGGTAGGTATTTATGTTATTCAAAAACCTAAAGATCGTAAATTTTTCACACTTCTGTTTCTAATCGCGTTGTAAGTATTCCTTCACCTAAAATAACACGGTAAATTAAACGGTAACAAATTAGGCTGGGCACAAAAGCAGCTTCTTCTTCTTATCGTGTCACTAGTTCTTTCCAGGGTGGTGAAAGGATTTCAAGTGCGCCTCGAAGAGGTTCCTTTCGTGCACTTGACACATGTTTTCGAACTTTTAGGTTCTATGACATGCCGGTTTCCTCACGATGTTTTCCTTCACCGCTAAGCACGTGTTATAAATGCAAACATAGACCTTCTTGAACAGAAAAATCTATTGGTGTACGACCGGGTTCGAACTCACAACCTTCGGATCGAAAGTCGAAGCACCTTCCATTCGGCCAACACAGCACAAAAGTGGCTAAAAGGTACCTACCTATACCTAACGGCGAGCGAAGCGAGTCACATATTTTGGCACAATACACGATACAATATGTTAGAGTTAGTTTTTTATCGATGTTAACGATAGTCAGTTCAGAACTTTAGATACAGCACGAAATATCAACAATAAATATAAATTTTCGTACACAAACAACAGTCGTGCCCACAAAGAAAACAATTAATTACCTAAAGTTTTTTATAACCTTCTAATTACATGGTATGGAACAGGCAAGGCTGTAGCCAGAGGCGGTCGTAAAATACGAGGGTTTAGGGCTGTGAAATATCTTGTAAAATTATGTAGACCATTGCCTAGCCCGTCTTGTTATTAAAAAAAAGTATAAGCTCAAACTTTAGAATGGGTGAGAGGACACTGGACCCAAGACCCTGGCAAAGTTTGTAATGTACTGGATACAGTGGACACTGTAGTCTAATTTAGTTTAGGTAAATATAATATATGGCTAAGGCCGCCAAATAATGCCAACACCATCACTTGCCTACCCAAATGTCCATCCAGTAATTGTATTTTAATTTTAAGGGGAATCCTCAAATCCGAATTCCATACAAATACATTTAAAATTAAAAAAACTTAAAAACACGTATAAAATCTAAATTAAAGTATGAAACCCTTCATTTTTTTTTGTTGACGAAATCAAAAAACATGGACAAAACGAATAGTGTGAAGAAATTACTATAATATGGCGTACTTTTTGAGTATTTGTCCGAAACATTTTGTATGGAATTCGGATTTGAGGATTATCCTTAAGAGATAATTTATATTTTATATCAACTTATTTTCAATTATTAATCGTTGGTTAGGAAAATCGTTAGAGGATGGGTAGACTGACCTGGCTGGTTTTCTGAGCAGGTGTCTTGGCGCGCTTGGTGTTGGAAAGCGTCGTAGGTTCGCTCGCGATAATCCTTTCCAATCTAGATGATTTGCTGATTTTGATGGTGTTGACGCATTATGGAGCTCGGCGAAGGGGTTTGCGCGGTACGCGGCTGATTTTAATTAGTTTTGGTACTTTGTTCCTCCATAGTTTTGGTGATATTCGAGGAGAATCGTAAGAATGACGTCTCGACTCGTTCGCGACTAGTTTCTGGGATGATAGGTAGGTAGATATCATAAAGTTAGAATGTAAAGAGGGGTAATGACATTTCAATTGCGATACAAGAAATGATAATAAGCATGTGCGAGTAATTGTCTATGTGTTGCTCAAAAATAGTGATGGGCATTCAATAAGATGTTTTATCGACATCGATAACTGTGGTACCTACCCATTTTGCGTCACAAGTCTTAATAGAGACAATCATGTTGTTAATAGAGGGTTAATGAGTGGATAATCCTTCAGCTGCGTGTGGGGGTCATCAGAAAATGAAAATATGTTCCCAGTAGAAATCCCACGGACTTAGAATTTTTACTGGGTACATATTTTCATTTTCTGATTAGACCTGAAGTCCCCCACCCGCAGCTGAAGATTATTCACTGATTACGTCACCACCTGTACATATGAAGATTTTAACCAAAGGATGAAGGAGATGGGTTTGGTTATTATTTATTAGATACTAAAGACTAAATAGCCAAGTTTTGGCGTTATTCAGGAACAAAAACTTATCCATCCTCACAAACTTAAATTCATAATACATAGTAGCAGGACTTACCAATATTTACCTACAACTTACTCATCAATCCAAATAGGCGGTAGTCTTCGAAATAAGATTGTAATAGCTAGAAAGTCGATTGTGTATAATATATATATCTGTTCTTTTTTTAAAGTTGGTTGATTATAATAAACAATAATGAAGCCCATGCAAATGTTTTATTCAATGACTGAAAAATACTTTATTTAAGAATATTAATTCTGAGTTTTGTCATTATATGTAGGCATGATACGTAGGTATATCTATCTGTCATAATATATGTAGCCTATTAGTTTCAGGTAGGTAAGGTAGGTACTATAAAATAGGGATCAAATTGCAATATGAAGTTGGATCTCGCTTTTTCTTGAGTTGAATCTGTAAAAGAGGTTGATTTATGATTTATGTCCCTATCTAATAATTACTTGACTAATGCCTACTTGCACCAAACTTCCAAAGTTCTAAACAATTACTTCACTCGCTTGACAGATCTTGATCGGTCTGAATCTGAACCGTTAAAAACTGCCAAGCGAGATTGCTTAAGAGCTTTGACAACTTTGTACAAGTCGGCATAAGGTCACAAAATACATTCTTTACGCCTGAATTGAAACATTGTTCAACATGGTACTTACTAGAACATGTAACGTAGGCAGCGAACCTTTCTTCAAAACACGTTAATGTATTCTGAATAAAAAACAATCGTTTTTAAAATGATTGCTGCAAACTTTTATATTGTTTTGATCATCGCTCTGTTTCTGAAGAATTTGTAACCATTTTTTTCTGTTTTGCGGATCCTTTGGTAAGCTGAAATTAAATAAGTAAAAACGATTAGTTATAATAATACTCGTATTTGAAGACACAAAATAAAAATGACACAAGTGGTAAATTTATTTTAACTAGGTAAAAATACCCTAACGATAGAAAAGAAAAGAGTTTTGTACCACTTTGCATAACTACCTACTCATTAGGTACTATCGATATTTCATGACGTCATCATTTTATCAAGCCCTAGCGTAACGAAGCAATATTTGTTTTTACGTGAAAAATCTATTATTTCTCCATATATGTAAGAACCATTTGTACACACGGCAAGAGCAATCAAAACTCCACAAGGCACAACGATTTTATAAATAATTGTAGAAGAAAATTGTCCATAAATTTTTCTACGAAAATAAACCAAATATTTTCTTTACTCACCTGTGAAATGAATGATTATCTGAGTTATTTCTATGCGTTGTGCCACACGTGTTGATTGAGCAAGTAACCATGCTCTTTAAAATTAATAAAATGGTTTCATTTTGTAGATTATTGTAAAAAGATAAAATAATTTACAATCAATAACTGACGGGGTCTCAGGTGCTTCAAAATGTTTTGAGTGACGTGACTTAGTTCTATACTGCTCTTAATCATAAAAAGCTATACTTGCATCTCTTTCATTAACCGATCTTTTGGGGGCGACAGCCGAAAGTATCCGAGATCTGTGGTAGATATAGAAAATGTTGAGGGTACAAGTTATAAAAAGTTTGACGTATGAATTGTCAGTGTCAACAAACATGTTAGTGCTGTCTTTACGAAACAATCCTATTTCAATTTAATTTATTATTGATATTAATTTTTAATTAAAATTGATTGGTTCCTTCATTAGGTTGTGTTGTGCGTAGATGTGAAGTAAAGTTGGATGGAATCACTTTTTGAGGGGCCAACTTTACTTTACTTTTTTGACA
The DNA here is from genome assembly GCA_932526365.1 of Lobophora halterata. Lineage (NCBI taxonomy): Eukaryota > Metazoa > Arthropoda > Insecta > Lepidoptera > Geometridae > Lobophora > Lobophora halterata. Next base: position 1,510,636 of record OW052023.1, on the reverse strand, counting down.
TCCACTCACAGCACAAACAATTAATTTATTAACCAATTAATTATTTTTATTATTATTTTTAGAAAATTGTGTGATTGGAACTCAGCCGCATCGCTTCCATTGTTAGATCTAATGTTCACATTTTTGTCGAGTTTTGGGAACAATGTAGTAATGTAGCTGCTTCGGACCAGCTAAATTTTGAAAGTTGTCTATAAGAAAATAAAGTTGGGCACCTCAGTATGGGTTCATACTTAAATACCAAATGAAATAAGTATTCAAGGGACGCGCGTGTGTCGGCTACAATAATATAATAATAATATTATAAAACAGAGGTGGCCAACCTTATTTTCTTATAGACAACTTTCAAAATGCTGGAAATTTCAAAATTTCAAAAGTCTGGAAGATATTGCTTTTAGCGATAAGACCGCCCATTGTGCTTCACTTTTTGTATTGTTTGTGTTCCTTTTTAAATTCTTGTTTTGTGGTGTGCAATAGAGTTATCTATCGATCTATCTATCTAAGTATGTACCTAGCTTCCTACTAGAGAATTGCACTTTTAATTGTATATTCACTATATAACATTATTTATCACTATTCACAATTTATCTATCATTTATTTTAAACTTGTTTTAAATAGTAGAACTTCGAACTACCGTTTTTCTTGCTCTACCTTGGTAGAGTAGGTACCATGAAACATCGATATTTCCGTTTTAACTATGTTTCCCATCCCTACTTGCTCATCCATCAATGTCCTAGCTAAAACTTGTGTAATAAGCACCCTTTCAGCGCGTAGTAACGTCTTAGTTATAAGTAATTATGAATAACTGGCCACAAATGGAAATGTGGCGTTTTTCTATTTATTTTTCGAATATAATTGAGCTGGTAATTAAAGGAATTAACAAACAGAACGGAGGAGTTTATTTATGGCCGCCTCAGGGAGGAGTCTAATGAGGTATTGTTGATGTGGCTACTTTTGGACGAAGTTTTTTTTTAAACAACTCGTTCAAGAACAAACCCGACTGTATATGCTTTCTTACTTACTTTCTTACTTGGTTACGAATCAATAAGACTATGTTAAAAAAATCTGTTGTCTGTAAAGTTGGTTTACGGGCGATAGTTTAACGTGACAACGTCATCAGCGTAACGGGACCATGAGCGTTACCAATGACGTCAACGTTTTCGTGCATGCAGCCGGCGTTCATCGATGTATTAGACATAGTCACGTCAAAAAGTGACACAAAACTATTAGAAATCCAACACTGTGTGACGTAGCCACATTAGCGAAAGCGGCTCGTCTATCAACAAATAAATAAAAATTTCGAAACTTTTTCACGAAATCCCCACTAGTGGGAATGGCTAGTGGGGAGTTCGGGAATAAGCCACTTTGAGTCACAAAAATCACATAAGCCGGTCTTCTTCTTCGTGTTACTAGTTCTTTCGAACCAGTGTGGTGAAAGGATTTCAAGTGCGCCTCGAAGAGGCTCCTTTCGTGCACTCGACACATGTTTTCCTTCACCGTTGCGAGAACGTGGAATGCATACATAGATTTTTTCGACCGTAAAAACCCATTTACGCATGACTGCCACCGGGATTCGAACCCGCGACCATCAGATCGCAAGGTAAGGGCCTCATCCACTCGGCCACCACGTCCTCTTAAGCCGGTGCAACACGGCCATTAACGCTCGTCTACTTCTGTATATATTAGTCGTCGAAATATCTCAAAGTAGACGTATATTTGACCAAAATCTAGGTAAGTAGCATAGAAGTATTAAAGTATAGAAGTACCTACATTGAAAATGCGACCAAGAAATGGGAGCCATTGCCTAACTTCTAGTAGATACATTTTGGTCCGATGCTAATTTTCGAAAAAGAGAAGTAATAGGTCTAAATAACTATTATTTGTTAAAACTATTAGGCTTTTATATTGTTAATAAAAATATATCGTAAAAAGTAACAAACATTATTTGAAAAAAGAGATATTTCATTTCCATCTTGTTCTATAGGAACACCGTTATTCGTCTATGGTAAGTAGGTACTAACTTTTTTTTTTTTTTTTTTTTTCGAAGAACCTAAGTTCTTTGGTTTTGGCTTCACATCAAAGGTATATAGCCAGTGTCAAGTAATTGGAGAGATTATTTTGTCATAAGTCAGAGTCGATAAGTCAAGTCATGCCCCTGTAAAGTAGTGGTGGTTGCGACTTTACTAGAGGCTTCTATGGAGTTTTGGAGGCAACACGAAAAGTCACGTTTTACAGCATTACACTATTCACCAACACTCATACTCGTTCGCGAGCACATAATGGATAAAAAACCACCGTTTTTACTCTTAAACACTCAAAGTTATACAAGTTTTGTCAATTAATTTAATGCCGCCAATGCGCCATTTTTCATGTTTCCGCCAAAACTCCAGGTACTAACTTGAAGTTAGACAATGTGTGAAGCCTTCTGTAAAGCCTATGCCATCAAAACCAATTTTGTAAAAATTTTAAAAAGTACCAAGTCTCGCTTTCTACCGTAAAAATTTGTAAGATCCATGTAACACCAAGCCGGTTACTTTATTAAGTCCTAGGGGACCTATGCCTACTTGCACCAAACTGTCAAAGTCCCTAAGCATTTACTTTACTCGCTTGGTAGTTCTTAACGGTCAGAATCGTGACTGTTAAGAATTTCCAAGCGAGTAAAGTAAATGCTTAGGGACTTTGACAGTTTGGTGCAAGTAAGCACTGCTGCCTTTAGTTATTACGTAATTAGCTAACCTAACAACATCTTATAGTGAGCATTATGAATATTAAAAATCTTTAGGTAGGTACTTGAAGTTAGCCAATGTGTGAAGCCTTCTGTAAAGCCTATCTATAGCAAGGTTTACCATTATGTTATTGTGTTCAATATAAACAACAAGGTTGTTAAAACAAGGCCCGTTAAATAAAACAAAACCATTTTCTCATTAAAACCAACGGAAGTACGGCGGCAATTACAAAATATTAAATTAATCTCGGCGCATACCGGCTCGTAAACGTCATGTTAACGAAATGGCTGCGCGCTCTTATTTCACATTTTATCGACATCGATAATTATGTATGTATTTATGTAAGGTAGGTATAACTAAGCGCAGAGTAAATATTAATTCTAAAGTAAAAAAAATGCTTGGACATGCGGGGCAATGAGCGTTACCGGACAATGAGCGTTACCTGACAATAACAGCGTTACCGTATAATGAGTGTTACCGGACAATGACAGCGTTACCAATGACGTCAACGTTTTCGTGGATGCAGCCGGTGTTCATCGTTTTTTTAGAGATAATCACGTCAAAAATTATAATATCCTTTTCTAGTTTATATACTTACCTACTATCTATAATTTTATACCCATACTGAATTTAAACGCAATCGGTTTAGATGTTTCGGCGTAATTAAGCAAACATCCATCTATTCTCCATTTTAAACGAAAAAGTTTTAAACCAAACAATATTTTCAAGTCTTATATCTTTTAATTTATCGCTTATCTATGTTAAATACACCTTTTTAGTGACGGACTATTAGAGCATATAACTGTGGAAAGTCACGGAATAAAATATATTGTTGAAATGTAGATAACATTGTAATAGCCTCTCGCCACTCTACATAATTCAAAGGTTAATGTTGTCTATGTTGCCCTGCAAGATAAAAGTAGTTTTATTAGCCCTCTGGGACTGACGTGCCCTAATTGTCGCAAATCTGATGATGTAGTTAAGAGGATATGTGAAACTGTCAGAAATGACAGCTGCTGAATTGTAAGACAGTGATAGCGCAATTAGACACCTAACCCCGAGGGAAGAGGTTAGATATATATTTTTGTTGCTCAAAAGTTACGGACGTAAGCGACAAATGATAAAAAATCGTATTGCTTGAAAAGTATTGAATTTATAAAAAAATCCTTTTACATTTATCTAAGTTCTGTGATTACTCACTCAATAGTATAAAAATAAACTGTAAATATTCTCTCAATTCGGAGGATTGATGTAAATCAGATTTTAAGAGGGCCTATTTCAAAAAATAAATCTATCGAGAAAAGTTTCACCAATCGTGTTTCTGTCTTACATTTATTTAGATTATATCCTCAAGTAATCACTGTATTAACATCAAGTTTGTAAACTGTACCGTTACCGAGTAAGAATGAAACGCAGCGACTCCAAAATTTCACATAGCCTCTTAAACCACCACTCTAACGACTCATAACTTTGAATTTTTTTTTAAACCTGGTCTAATGGTTTTATTTAAATATTACTGTTTTCTTTATTGTCTAAAAGTACTAAGTTCCAGGAATAAAAACTAGGTGATATTTACAAACATTTATTAATATAGGTAGTTGGGCTTACTCGTCTTCGTGTCTATGGTTTAAATATGTTTTGCTATATGGCTGTATCGATAGTGTTTTCAGTGGCCATGTAGTGACCCTATTTGTTAGGCTGAAGAATGTAGAGATTAGAACCATTAATGTAAGGTTATAAACTTTTTAAATGAATTGTTTTTATTTGAAAGAAATAAACTTCGTTTGTTTTTTTTTGCTGTAGAATAAGCCTCAAGATTCAAGATTAATGGCTACTTGCACCAACCTTAAAAAAAATCCTAAACAATCATTTTACTCGCTAGGGAGATCTTTACGATCCAAATTCATTGCACCAACTATAAGTATTCATCTAACGCCTAAAGAATTCCTTAACTTTGGGAGCCCGTTGCTCGACCTCATAGCACTTAGAAATTCTCTATCCCAATGAGCTGTCATGTCATTTCTGTCAGAATACATATTTGTCTCTTTCACTCTTATTGAGCATACCTACTATATCAGTACTACTCTAAACCAGCAATGCCAGTACGTACTAAAAAGTTAGATTTACGTACCTTTTACTCCTATTATAATTAAATTAAGTATCTTTCAGTCAACTAACGTACCTTTTTGAGCAGTTTTTTGTAGGTACATTTTTATGCATTAGTACTGGCAGCAATGTATCTACTTACCTACCCATATGAAATTAAAATACGATAATCTAGGATTCATAGATGATCTAGCTAGACAACGACGGACCCCAACTCTTCACTTACCTACATAGCCCTTCACAATAACCGTATAAAACACATTGATAAGCCAAAAATATATAATTTTACCAACAAACATGTTACGTATAATCACAAATATAATCACTAGAGCCGCTGAAATTGGCATTTATATTCTTCTCAGCTTTGACTTTGTTGTTCTTGAATCATTGCACGTTAATTTCCATAATATTATTATCTTTTCTTGTTGTATGTAGGAGTAGGAACTACCTATTTTAATTTATATAATAATTACTTTTTTGTCCATCTCAGCTTCGTTTTCCAAATATCTGAGCCTATTTTCCTAAATAATTGTTCACTTTATACACAAAACTAGGAAAATATCGTAAATATATTTTGCATAAAATAATATTGGTTATTTGTCTAAGGTCAATGAACCAATAAACCCACAGAATAAACCATTAAAAATCTAGATGGTCGCGAGATTAATCGCTCTTTCATTCACTTTTTAGAAATCACCAGACTTGGGAGTTACATAGTGTGTTCTGTTTGGTGCAATGGAAATTGATCTAATAAAGTTTTAGGCAGTACTTATATTAAAAAATACCTATCAAAGTATTCGATTTTTCGACTTTGGTGCAAGTGGCAGTGAATCACATATTGTGTCAATTCAGATGTCGACCAAAATTAACACCAACAATAACATTTTTCTTAATTTTTTTTTATATTTAATTATTTGTGTTCAGTAACGCCAACTGATTATGCGCATTTTTTTTCTGGTGTTTAAAAATTTGCGGTGCATTAAAACACTTGAAAGTTACACAGTAGAGCTTCGTACGATAAAAATAGGTACACAAATTTTTGTTTTATTGAAAAAGACTTACCTAGGTAAGTACTTACTTTGTAATGATTTATAGACATGGAACAACTGTATAGGAACCTACCTACCTACAACTAAAGGAACTCTCTAAACAATACAATAAGAATTTTTCGCAAGATTCAAGTGATACAATAATAAATTGATTCAGAATCAATATGAATCAGAACACATCAAAACATTGTTCTCGAGGGCGGTAATGCGGACCGCCCGCGTCGCGCCACCCATTGTTCTTAGCTCCATAACGACACTTTATGATTGATTCCGCTAGGGATGCGATAACATCAATAAGTTTTATCGATACTAATTTATCCGTATCGATTGTTATAGGTAACCCCAACCCTCATAAGGCTTATCTATGCCACACCTAACTAGCTGACGCCCGCAACTTCGATTGCATTTTGAATCATCGATGTAAATAGTCGATCATCGATGTTGTGATTAAATAAAATCCCTTTCTTAGTACGCGCCTAAACTTCTTGACAACCACATCCTCCAAGTTTCAAGTCTCTACATTGAGCGGCTTGGCCTGTACGTTGTTTGTCAGTCAGTCAGTCAGTAATTCAGGTTCAAAAAGTTGATCTTACATTACCAAAACTTACAGGAGCTTATAGTACGGGAGGCGACGATGCTAAATGAGGATTTGCTCGAGCGTCATTGAGACCTATTGGGTTGCAAAGATAAGAAGATTTTTTTTTATATAATACCTTTTCATACCTTTTCATCGGTTCAAGAGGCTTTTTAAAATGTAAAAAAAAAACTGTTGCATGGACATACTCGAGCGCGTCAGATATTGATAGCATCATGGTCCTACGTATTTTTAATAATGTAACGTATGTTAATCTGACCCTTTGCATGATGGGGATTAAACTGTAAAACGGGATTAAACATGATGGGCTGTACTGTAATGGGTTGAAAAAAAAAATATCGAGTGCGTCTGATTTTCTAAGGGGGTGTTGAGTGGACCAAAAGAAAAGGTCTCATTTAATAATCTGACGATTTTGATGTAACGCAAGCTCGTGGCCACTATTTTAATTTATAAAAAAATCATCATTTTGACTTACTCGAGCGCGTCAGATTAAGATATGTATGGTTCATCTTGAATCCTAGACATGCTGTCCCATAATCTGACGATTATCTAGAGGGATTCGCTTAATCTGACAAAAAACAATTTTTATTTTTTTATTTTTATAAATTATTGAACTTTATTAATTTAAAAACTCAGGAAATAGCATGCAAATAAAAGAGTGTATATTTTTTTTAATAGAATACTTGTATTTATAAGAAAATAATAAAAAAAAACGTTTTTTTATAATTAATTGAATCTTCTTCTTATCGTGTCACTAGTTCTTTCAAACCAGTGTGGTGAAAGGATTTCAAGTGCGTCTCAAAGAGGTGCCTTCGTGCATTTGACACATGTTTTCGAATTTTTAGTTTCTATAACATGCCAGTTTCCTCACGATGTTATCCTTCACCACTAAGCACGTTGACGACGAATTTTTGATATTTCGGCTTGCCGAAATCGTCAGATTATATGTTTTTCGTTAGCCTTGAATTATTTCCTTCAAAATATAAAGAAATTTAGCTGCGCTCGAGAATATCGAGATGACGTTTTTTTTTAAAACTTTGCAGCCCTCCCCTTTCTTTACCCCGCGCTCAAATTGTCAGAGAGACCCTATCTTAATCTGACGCGCTCGAGAATGTCTGGTGATCAATTTTTTTTACTAATCTGATCCTTTATCCTGCACGGGCGGCCTTATCTAGGGGGCTTATATTAGGTGGAGGTACTTAACCGGCTACAAGGTATCCCCCTGTATATTAATCTGCCGCGTTGGAGTAACTCCCGAAATCCCCTCTTCGGCTCCCCTACCATTAGGAATATGTAATCAAACAAAAATATGTCAAACAAGATTAATATGACAGTATGCACAGTCGACAGAAACATTAGACAAGACGTGTGATCATCATTGTACCTAACATTAAAGAAATATCAAATTTAAAATATATTTCGCTTTTGTTTTTGTTTAATTTTATTTTCATTTTATCTATAAACTTTACTGAACTATGTTTTTAAGTTAAGTAAAATAGAATTGTACATTAAAACTATTACTTATTCTGTAACTATACAGCCTTATTACCTATGTTCAAACTTGAAACTATATTACCTATTTTTTATAATGATTTGTAATTACAATACCTACTGAGATTATATTTTCATTACCTTGTTATATAAATACCTAACATTTTATCAATCGACAATTGATATATATTTGTTGGTGTCCCATCCTTAGGCAATATGAATCAGAACAGTTTTAACCCAGCAAATGGTAATAAGCAATAAAGTGGCTGTTTTGGAGTTCATTACACACCGGTTAGCGCAATACGCCAGTGTTGCCAGGACACTGTTGCGAGGCTGACGATCAAAATATTTCTAAGTTGACGAGCACATGTAGTAGAGTAGTATTGTACAGGTCTATGTGCGTGCATTAAATTAGGATAGAGATAGATAGATAGATAGGAAGAGGAACGACGCCCGTCCGTCATACAGTGCGAACTAGTACGGAGGGTAGGCACCCAACTGCACTACGATTTTATTTACAAACTATCTTAAAATAGAGAACATAGAGCACTACTTATCTCTGTGATACTTGTCCGTATTTATGCATATTTATATATACTTAAACATAAAAACATAAACATTCACACACTCACACCCCTGCACTAGGATTCCCTGTGTCGCAGGTGGCATGGACACATACAACACATCACAACATCCAAGACCCGAGAACAAACATTTGTGTTCGACACAAATATTTGCCCCGGCCGGGGATCGAACCCGGAACACCAAGCTTCGTAGGCAGGGTCACTACCAACTAAGCCACGGTGTCGACAACTTATACGTACATTATTTTGTACGTATGGTATAATTATATATTTTATGTAGTTTTATATTTATTTATGTATGTATAGGTATACATTTTATTATAGTTAGTATGTATCTTAGTAGTAGTATTTATTATATGTAGGTATTCATGTATATTTATAAATATTACATAATATAAATATTTTTCTTCTAATAATTTAGCCATTATTATTTAAATTACAGTACACGCCCCCACATTTACCATAGCCTCTCTCTAGCCTCTAAGGGTTGCTGGAAGAAAACCCTTGTTAGGGTTAAGCTCGCCTTTGTACATGTATTTTCTTTTATATTTTATACTATATCGTGTTTTTTGTGTACAATAAAGAATTACAGAATTACAAAATAGTCTACCTACCATTTACTCACTTATCATAAGACCTGTTTGTAACTAACCATAATTGAGACAAATAAATAAATTAAAACAAAAAAAATTTGGATGAAATGCTGAATTAATAATCAAAAATTTACAAAGACTACAACAACCACTTCAATCGGACTTAATTCGGCACCACTGAAAAGTCACACGGAAGCAAAATATGTACGCAATTTTGTTCACTTCAACGATTTTTTTTTTCTGGTTATTTTGATTTAAAAATTAAAACTACTGAACAGATTTTGATCTTTCTATGGGACCCATCTGTATAACTTTTCAAAAAAAGGTTGAGAAACAACAAAGTTCTGAGGTAAAAAACATAAATAAAAAAAAGGTAAAAAAATACTCAACAGAATTGAGAATTCCTCTCCTTTTTGAAGTCGGTTGAAAACATGTAATGGCCAACTCATCCACACTTTTTTCTTATTAGATTTTTATCAATGATTCCAATTAATAACATCATGTCTTTAGTAAGAATCAACTTAACTCTACCAAGAATCAAGAAACATTTATTGTATAAAACTGTGTACAAAGATCTTAACATATTTTAGTAGGAAACAACAGTTTATCCTGATAGGACATACAATAATATAGGTACTTATAACTAAAATGAAATAGATACCTACCTAGTTTTATTACCTACATCAGATGTAATAATCCTACCTAAACGTGGGAATATTAAAATGTGGGATCTTATCTACTTCTGACTCTAACTACATCATAATTTCGAATGCAAATCCAAGTAGGAAATATGCTATTTTCTAAGCAGCATTATCTAAGCTACTACGATTGTAGGTCGGTACTCTGAGCACACAACACTTTAGAGAATTCTTAGAGCTTGTAAGCATTAGTTTTAGGAGCTTCCCGATTCGAGGCTTCGCTCGTGGCGTAGATACGTGACGAAGTATGTATCATAGAGTAAAAACGATGAAACCAAGATGGAGGTGGAAAACGTAGTATGTAATGTAGCATTAATGTAGCCTACTATGTAGGTATAAGTTTGTTAAAAATATTAGAAAATTATTATATCTAAATTTGCATGTCGACTACCGACGAAGTATGTGAAACTATAAGACCTTGTAATGACCATACTTCAGGCAAATAAATATCATTTCATTTTTCATATAATTCATGACCAAGCTCTTGAAAGATTTGCAGCCGGAATTTTCATTCAAACCTCCAGTTGCAAAGCGTTGTCTTATCACGCCTTAGGTTTTGGCACAGTTCTTTTGCAAGAGCTGTTCATCTCAGTATTTTTTAACCAACTTTCAAAAAAGAAGGAGTTTATGAATTCGGTTAAATGTTTTTTTTTTAATATTTGTTACCTTACAATTTTGTTACCTCATACTTAAACCAATTTAAAAAAATATTTTTGTTTCTTTTTGTTCGAGAGGATAGGTTAGGTATGCCTAGTTAGTACTTTCAGATTGGTCCCATAGAAATTTCATCAAAATATGTAAATTAGTTAAGTTTTTAAATCAAAAATATGGTGTCGAAGTAAAAAAAACTTGCGTATTTCGCTTCCCTGTGACTTGTCAGTGGTGTTTACGGTCACTAGAACTCCGATTAAAGTCGGTGTTGTAGGTACCTATGTTTTTGTAAAACATAAAATAATTATTATTCGTAGAACTTTTTAAAGTCTCTCTACGTTAAGTGGACGACTAGTATAGTTACTTAATTACGAGTGGAAATGATAATGGTGGATGTTAAGTGTTAGTGGGGATTTCAAGACTTTTTTTCCCGAAATCTCCACTATATTTATTGGATAATAATATAATATAATTAATAATTTATATTTATGGGGATTTCGGGAATAAGCCTTCTGCGGCTTCATCATCATATTATTATTATTGTATTATTTGATATACTTGAGGACGTGGTGGCTGAGTGGATGAGACCCTTACCTTGCGATTTGATGGTCGCGGGTTCGAATCCCGGTGGCAGTCATGCGTAAATGGGTTATTTCGGTCGAAAAAATCTATGTTGAATCTATGGGGTGTTGACGACACCGTGGCTTAGTTGGTAGTGACCCTGCCTACGAAGCTTGGTGTTCCGGGTTCGATCCCCGGCCGGGGCAAATATTAGTGTGACGAACACAAATGTTTGTTCTAGGGTTTTGGATGTTGTGATGTCTTATATATGTCCATGCCACCTGCGACACAGGGAATCCTAGTGCAGGGATGTGAGTGTGTAAATGTGTATGTATGCATCACGCGTTCTCGCAACGGTGAAGGAAAACATCGTGAGGAAACCGGCATGTCGTAGAACTTAAAGTTCGAAAACATGTGTCGAGTGCACGAAAGGAGCCTCTTCGAGGCGCACTTGAAATCCTTTCACCACACTGGTTCGAAGGAACTAGTGACACGATAAGAAGATTTGAAATAATCATTGTTCATAATAGTGGGGATTTTGAGACAAAAATATTCCCGAAAGCCCGACTGCGGTTGGTGGTTGGTTTTAGTGGGGATTTCGAGCTTTTTTTTCGAAATCCCCACAGTGGGGATGGCTAGTGGGGATTTCGGTAATAAACTTCTGCAAGATAAATCTTAAGGAAGTAACTGAAGCTGCTATTCTTCCCAGTCCATGTCTGGGTGTGTCCAAAACGTGACTTCATCTGAATGTCCGAACGCCTCAGTGGCTGATCCGCAGTTACTGGGCTATGGTTAGTAAGATATCAATATCATCTAACCTTACATGGAAGATAGGTTACACTGTTTAGGTTTGTACAAGGAGGTTGTGACATAGGTATTTCTGCAGGCTTATAGATTTTCTATCCATAGTAATCTATGGTAATAATAAATATGTAACTATCCAAAATGTTTTATTTTATTCGGCCATTTGTGCAGGGCAAAGGCATTCCTCAAAATATACATTTTAGATTTAAAAATTGACTATTCTATATAACTTAGATATTAAATACCTAAAATATGAATATTAAATACCTATATGTATTCCTAGGTAATGAAAAAAACATATTTTAAGTATTTGCGTGATACGCATTTTTGTTAACAAAGATGATATAGGTATTTTTCCGATTTTAAAAACATAACTACGTAAGTACCTATAGGTGTTTATAACGGATTTTAATTAACTTTCTATAGGACTTATCTGAAAGTGTTAGATTAGTCTCATAGAGAGAGAGAGATTTTAGAGAGAAAAAAAAAGAATTTTTTAAATCGGTTAATAAAATAACAAAGTACAAAGGTGACAGCTTAAAAAAAACTGAATGGAGAACCTCCTCCATTTTTTGAATAGGTTGAAAAATAATGTTAAGTATTTACAAAATCACAAAACATAATAAGAAACAATTTTAATTAAAAATCAAACTATTTACCAAACACAGTTTAGTTTATGATGGCGTCAAATTTGCGTGAAATTCAATATTTTATCGCGTTTAATTAAATTTTAATTCAACATTTAGAAACAATCTCGCCCCGAAAGCGAGTGCGCGCAACAGCTTATTTTAGTGCCGATAAAAATAATGACAGGACCTCTGAGGATAACGAAGAAACACTAATAGCCGCCATTTTGTCCGAAATCAATTTTCGCGGGAACCGCTGAAAACTTCAAATACACGGCTATCTCGCGACATTTAGCTAATAAAGCATCCGAGTTAATTAAAAGTGTTACACCGTGCGAGGCGAGCGCACCGACATCCCAAAACGAACAGTCGAGCTCGGCACTCCAGCTCCCACCCATCAACGCCTAAATTGAATCATAGCCAGCTAAATTCAAAAGCACCACCTGTCTCCCTCACTGGAACAAATCTCATAATACGCCATACGGCCGGCTAAATCACGAGTTCTCAACTCGAACCGCCCCGTACAGAAAGCACTCCAAATTCAAACAACACCTTCGCGCGAGCTTCCACCAATCCACGAGAAAATATTCAAATAAACAACTCCGTTCTAAGCTCCGCCGCCGCCCATCGAGAAGCCCCAGCCAATAGCTAGTCGGGAGTCCATGTTAGTTGTTTTTCTGGCACCATCGCCGGGCGTGAGACGCGAGCGGAGAGCTCATTCGGCCGCGCGCCGCACTGGCGTACGTATCGCGCGTTCGCGTCATGATGGATTGTGCTGTGTGACATGTGCTTCTGATTTGGTGTATTTGTGACGGACAAGTTGTGTGTGAAAGCATGATGCCTCTCGCACCGACCCCTGTGGTGGCGGTGCCATCGAAGCCGAAGATCGGATTCAGTATAGACAGTATAGTTGGTGGTTCTGAACGGTCGAAGCATGCGTCGCCGCCGCTGGCGAGCCCGGGGTCTCCGTCGCCAGTCGCGTCGCCGAGGAGTCCGTCTCCCCGGCCTCTGCTGCGGCCGAGCGCTCTGCCGGCCGTTTTCCCCTCGCCCGAGATGAAGAGGCACCCGTACCTCGATGCTCAGAGCCACCACCACCAGTTCCTGGCGCACTTCCAAGGGGCTGCCCTTGCAGCCGCCATAGCGCACCAGCAGCAAGGATTCGGCGCACCCCTCCCCCCACACCCGCCGCCACACCCCGCCGCGCCGGTGCCCAGGGAATCCTACCAACTCTACCCGTGGCTCATCAACAGGCACGGGAGGATATTTCCACATAGGTTTCCAGGAGGTACGTACCTTACGTTTTAAGAATTACAAGATTAACTTTTTCAGCGTTGACGAAATCAATAGATCATTTACATGAATTTAATTTTGCTCTTTGTTGTTAGTTAACTCGGTAAGATATTTTTTATTTCCAAAGATGTAAAGTATAGTTTTGAAACCAATGTTCAAATTCCCAGAATAAAATTTAAAAATGGTTTATTTTTTATTTTAGGCCAAATAACTAACGCTATTCTACCGAAATATTTTTATCAGAATTTGTCTAAATATTTTACTCATATCGATTAACGTAAACTTCTGTTGCACTAAAGAAAATGTCTGATAGGTTTGTTGTTATAACTGTCAATCGCGAGAAAATAAGATAAAACTTAAGATGCTTTTGCAATTATCAAGCAGCAAAATAAATATTCATTTTTAAGATGATTTGATCTAAAACTGCATTATTTACATATGATGAAATCTGCTGCAAAACTTGATTAGGAAGTAAAAGAGAGTAGGTATATAATACCAAGAGCAATAAAAAAACTTTAATTAAGTGGCAACAAACGCGTTTATTAGTGCCAAATGAATATTTATTTGGCAGTTTTATGATTTCTCTCGTAAATTTCAACTTGATGACCATTTAATTTAATGACATGGAATTTTTGAATATAATTAAAGCATTTTATTACCTGAAAATCGTATTCCTCTGTATCAACTGATGAGACAAGAGTTCTAAAACAATATTAAATTAAATGTTAATGTAAGTTATAGAGCAAAATATAATTAAATTTATTTGTTGCTATAATAGGTACTAATAAAATGTTGGTATGGTGTAGATTATAAATTTTACATACATTGCCGTTTAATCAACAACAAAGCTGTAATGTAAATATATAGGACAATTTAATTTTTTTTTAAATCGCTTTCAAAGTTTTCTGATGTGTGCTAGTTAATTAATATATGAGTTTTATTCAAGCAACTTTATTCTAATTCCTATGCTTAGTTGATTTGGTAGAAAAAATGCAGAAGGCAGGCGATTGGAAAACGATTAGATGTAAAATTGAAAACAGGCATTCAATAAATAAATATTAATCTAGCTAGATCACAAAATGCTCTAGAAATGATAAACCGGTATACCATATTTTATAATTCAGATTTATGTCGCCGGACGAACATTTATTATTGACAAAGTTTGATTTTATCAATAATACACTTAATTGAGTATAATGACTCTGATATCTACCTATTCAATGCAATATTGTTGCATATCATATTATTATTTTGCGTATAATTACCACTGCTTGTTGCCTGCGTGATAGCTGTATACCTATTAAAAAAGATAACCTCTGAAAACTTGTAATATAATATTAAAACTGTAAAAAGCTCATCACTATGGTCTTTCGAGCCGGATAAAGTAATGTAAGTGTCAATTCACAAAATTTAATTTATTGGTTTTAAAACGCAATTGTTTGCGCTCTGCAATCACATTACTAGGTCTTCTTATGTAATATTTTTTTATAACTCCGTGGATAACGCAGTGGGCTGTAATATTTATAATCTAAGTACTTACTATAATTATTAAGTAAATTGTATAGGTATTGCAGTTGTTTGTTGTCCCGAATAAATAAAATATTAGAATACTTACATCACTTTCACATTTATCTTGTCTATAATAAAAAGTAATCTTATCAATACCGGTCATGGTAGAGTCATCCATAAATAATTTTCAAACACAAAAATAGACAAAGTATTAACTTGAATGCTCGCCTAAAATAATCAATAAACGATTTTCGAGATAACATCGTGTCGTCGCGTGTTAGACAGCCGTTGAAAGAATTAAGTGCGCCAGAAAAAACTTAGTAGCTTATCTAAAACACGGACCCATTATGATAAAACACCCGTTATCTTAATACTTAAAGCTGAGAGATCTTAGCCACACTAAGCTTGTTAAAAAAAAAGTTTTGCCGGTTTCAAAATTAGAAACCTCTTTTTTGTAAATCGGAGTTTTTTTGTAAATGAGAGTTAATTATCTAAGAGGTTTAGTTTGTTTGTCAAAAACTTTAGCTATTTTAATCTTGTAATAGTTTCGGGTGTTAAGAAACTGCTTAGCTTGAAGCTCCGTTAATTCCTTTAGCGGAAATAAATGGAAAGCTTAGATATTTAAAGCTAAGGATATCTACCGAGTTCCGCCAAAAGCTCAAGTGGCTACCCATCCGCCTTCGCCGGAATGCACATATCCTTTCCCTTCTCTATAGTGTCCTATTCATTCCTACAACTCCTGCATACCTCAAAGAACGTTTTACGTATCTCTGGATGTCCCACTCTCGATCCGTACGCTCCTCTTATGCTCTTCATCTTCAAACCCCACTTCATACCCCGCATTTCTATGGCAGCTCTTTTACGATCCAAGCTACTAAGCTATGGAATGCACTGCCAGTGTCAATTCAACATGCTAAGTCCCTTCAAATTTTTAAAAGCATGGTCGTTGAGCATTATTTAGCCACACCTCCAAAATAATCAAATATTTTTCACAGCTCTTGATTTATTGTTAATTTTTATCACTCATTTATCTAATATTTATATTTATATATTTATTTATTTTTTAATTTTTATTTTTATATATACCGCCGTATTAGTTATTCTTCTTCTTAAATGTTCAATTTAGTATATAAAATAATCTGTTTTGTAATACTTTTTGCTATGAGCTTTCGTTCTAAATTAACGATATGCCCACCGTCCTCATTTGTCCAACAGTATCCAGTCCATGCAAAGGTTGTCTGGAAGAGATCGCTCTTTAGCGATAAGACCGCCCATTGTCCACTGTTACTACCTAGCTTTATTTTTCCATTATAATGTGTTAGTACTAAGATGGTGAGCAATAAAGTATATTCTATCTATCTATCTATCTACTGTCACATTATAACCGTTAAGAAGGAGAATTACATAAATGTAACAAGAACTTTTTTCAAGTTCAATAAAAACTTTATAATAACCAATTAACTTTATCATCATTAGGTTTAATTAAGAATGAATCTTATCATCTCAATTTTAATGTGTCAGTGTAATAAAATAGTTATTTTGATGCATTATCTTCTGACTTTTGACATTCGAAGACCCTGTTTCATAATTACGTTAATGTATGAATCCGAGATAGCCTGTGACACACTACAATGTAGCTATCGTGCCTATTAGTTGTATTTAAATGTAGGATAAAATAATTAAGCAGATAACTCACCGGTGCTTTATTACTTGATTTATTGCCGTTCAAATGTAACGGTTTGAAAGTCAAATGGCGGACATTTTGTTTTTCCTGTCAATCACTTTAAAAAAAATGGATTTCGAATCTATGACGAGCATTCATAGTTTATTATCATGTTCGGTGACTCGTTTAACGTAAAGTAAATAGTATTATTGTAACAATAACTGCAAATTGCTTCTGTAAAACGGAAGAGGCACCCCTCGAAAATTCGCGGCATTATGAATCAACAAAAAAAAATATCGCGCCATCCTTTGGACAAATAAGTAGATCACATCCCTCATCCAATTTCAATCGAGTGGCTCCCCTATTTATCAACAATATTATTTTTATGAACCCACGACACTATAAAGAACCCAATTTTAATTAAACCGGCTTTTCGCGCGAACCCAAAAAATGGGCATCAAATGTTTTCTTTTTCAGAAGTTATAATCGTTTGACAATGAACCTTTGTGTGTCGGAGTGGGGTCGAACGCCCGCGATTATCAACCGACGCCATTGTTGGGTGACATTTGATTGGTACACTAGTGTTGTCCCGATGTCGATGTTTTTGAATTTTATCTTTGTCTAGAATTAAGTATATACCCTGAATACACTACACTTGAATAATACCGAATTTATGTAACATAATTTTCTTTATACATTTTTTTAAATGAGTTGAAAGAGAAGTTAAAACATACTGTCAGGGCCACATGGGCTGATATGAAAGTCACTTATTTTGATAGTGCGAGGCAAGCTTTGCATAAAAGTATTTTCGTTACAAATGACGGTAGCTAATTCATACGTACGGTACCTATAAACTGTCATTTTCACTTATTAAAGTCAGAATCAATTGAAACTGGATGAATAGCGTCGATCAAAGTTGCTCGATCAAGCGCCTCACTAGCGACTTCGTATGTTGGTAGCTCCAAACGTCATTCGTTACGCTCCTTTTTCTTAATTACCAGCGATTGTTCGCTTATTTTTTCAAAATATTTCTACTAAAAGGATTGAATGGCTCATAATTGGATGTAATTTGACCATACTTTGTATTCGGGTAAGTGGGACGCATAAAAGAAGTCATTAATAAGGTTGGTAGCACTGCGGCCATAGAGTAAATAAATTATGGATGACAGCTTACTTTACTCAACAATCTCAATCTACTGTTGTCTCATAAATATGACACAGTGTTCTATCTCTGTGGCAAGCTTTAATATATTTTTGAAAGTTAGCAACACTGCTATTATTAGTGATGCGATCAGTGATAGACAATAGGCCAGTGTTCTAAAGAGTTATGATTAATTAGTGTGATTTATGGATCGCTCGTCTACACAGATTATCTTGTCAAATTGTTTTAGAGAAACTGTAAAATTTATTGTAGTTGGTTGTTCTAAAAAATGTGCCATGAATCATCTGTAGTGCTGTTAGTTTATAGCAAATTATCGATTATTTAAGTTTGTAAAATGGTACTGTTTTGAAACACGTACTACGTAAATATTAAAATGAAAGCTTATGTCACTATAAGCAATATTCACATACTTATTATATGTAGGTATTTTAATAAAGTACACAGTAGCGAAAGCCCTTATTTTGATTAAAATATCATTATTACAATGAAGGTTGACTCTCTTTCCAATAATCATATCAATTAAATCACAAAATTGATTAATGTTGCAACTTTTGAAAAAAAAAACCCTATGTACTTAATATTAAAAAGAAAACTAAGTGGTTAATTCAACAGTTACTGTCAGTTAATTTTATAAACAGCGGCCTAAATAATCCAATAAGATATTGTTGAATGATAAAATTAAATCTAATGAGCTAATTTTAATGGATGACGCGCCATATTCATTCATATCGAATGATTGGTTATCGAGCATAGATAAAAAATCATTCATTATGCGTTCATCATTTGACCCGTTCAAATACTTAATTAGCTGTGTGATAAGAAGCTCCTATGATGTGTATTAACGAGAGAAATTGTACTGCAACCTTTTAAAGAGCACCGTATCAAAAGTACGATACCATAAAGACATGGAATTATCACTGCATTTTTTGTAAACCTATAGGTACCTAGATAGGTATTAGTTATGTGGTAAAGCTAAAATATAAATTTGCTGTAAAGGCTCAAGACTTTTTCAATAAATAATAAATAAATAATTAACGGTTTTGATGGTTTTCAACATGTTAAATTACAAATTTTCTAAAAATTTTAAACACTACGAAAGTCAGCTATAAATAAAATAGACCAAGCAAAGGCTATTCACAAATTAACGGGTTTCAAAGCGTAAATATGTAAAATGATCATCCATTAAAAAAATTCCGTAAGGGAAAAAAACAACCTACTCTACCAATTTCAGGGCAACTGCGTCGCAAGGCAATTTGCGTTCACAATTTTTCGAAAGTTTACAATTATTTATCGGTTATCAAACCGTGAAATTGTAAAATATCAGTATTTATTTACAATTTTACGTTGACATACTTTTACATAGGTATTTTTTTAATTTGTTAGGTTGTTGATAAAGCCACTAGGATTTTCTGAACTCTAATATTATACTAACGCTGTTCCTTCTCTGTTTTGAAAATTAGCATCGAACCAAAATATATCTACTAGAAGTTAGCTTCTTCATCTTCTTATCGTGTCACAAGTTCTTTCGAACCAGTGTGGTGAAAGGATTTCAAGTGCGCCTCGAAAAGGCTCCTTTCATGCATACATGTTTTCGAACTTGTTTAGGTTTTAGAAGTTAGCTAAATTATTATAATCCCTTTTGTTTTGGCGCATTTTCAAAGTACTACATTGAGCTTCTATATATTAATACTTCTATGGGATAAAGTATTTATTCTCATACAATTAACGGTTTTTACGCTTCTAAGATAAAGTTATCGACATTTTTAATTTTTCCATAAACATTTCTTAGAATATCAATAAATCGTGGATCGTAAAACTATTTTTTTATGAGTTTGATGACACTTTATAGGTTATCACCTAGATAAAGATGTTTTTGTACCATAAATTGAGCGTTAGAAATAAAAACTACCAATTTGAATTATGAATTGTGTTAATACAATATAATTGATATGAGATGGTTATCTGGTAGATAGAATATGCTCTAGCACTAAATACTACCTCTGTATTAGGTAGGTACTACCTACCTACTACCTACTAGGTAGTAGGTACACGACGCGCCAACATTGCTTGACAAATTTACCTTATAAATTTCATTTTGTACGTCCAGTTGCGTGTGTTGTCTGTCAGTCAGTCAGGACTAACCCTTTTATATATAATAACAAAATAATTTAAATGGACAATGCAAAAGGGGTAGGTACTACGTTGAATCTTTCCAGTCAGAATTTGGGGTTACTACAAAATAAGATAGATAAGATAAGATAAGATAATTTATTTATTTCCTCGTAATTACAACCACTGCTTATGGAGTAACACTAATATACTATGACAGAAAATACAGTAAGATAGTAGTAAGTAAGTAGGTATACAAGAAGGTAACTATCGTCAGACTCGCTGCGAGTTTTTAGCGAAACATTAAATATGTGTCGAAGATTCAAGTCTACAACTAGAATTACAATAGTGTACCTAATAATAATATACATAGGTTAAATAATTTGTTGTAACATAATAAGTATTGCTTGGGTAACTGTCGCTAAAAATTATAAATGACAGAGTGATAGCGGAGCGAGTGCGGCGCCCGAGCCGAGCCGCGGCGAGCAGCGAGCCAGCTTAGTAAACATAGTTCAAGTAGTACTTACTAGTACTACTTACTTAGTAGTTTTACTTTTTAGTGTTACTTTAGTAGTTAGTTTTTAATTTATTTAAGACCATATATTGTACTTGTGTTTTGGCAAATAAAATATCTTTATCTTTATCTTTTATCTTTAGGTACCTAACCTACCCGGGTTTGCCAAACGATAAATAAAACTTAAATTATATAGGAAACACTTATCCAATTTGATCGAATTTATTTAGTCAAAAATTCGGACATTTGATTTTTTTTTTTATTTCCTTAACTGTGTTCAGTAACGGCAACTGATTATGCGCATTTTCTGATGCTTAAAAAAATTAGGTGTATGGTATATGTACGACAGATAAATGAAACCTTGGACAGGAGATAGTCCAACATTTAGATAAACCTCAATTTGCTACCATTCTGCTGATTATTAAAATACCTACTGACACAAAAGTGCATGTTCGCAATCACGCAAACTTTACATTACTTGTCACAAGCATTCGTATCATACTGTCGTTATAATGCCATTATTATTATAACATAATGCAATTATCATTATACGTTGCATTAACTTGGTCACGGGTGATCCGACAATGTTCTGACTGTTATCGCTACTCTAGCATATTTGTCTACGAATATTTAAGTAGAACTCGTACTGATGAAAATGGTCAAGTGTAAATCGAACTCGCGGATTCTAGAGTTTCAAACAAATTTGAACTTTTGCTGGATTTCATTATGTGTAGATTATTTTACTGAAAATAATAAATATACATAAATATTTTGGTCATTTTGCGCAACGCCATCTAGACCCAAACTAAGCACAGCTTGTACCTACTATGGGAACGAGATGGCCAATATATTACTTAAATAGGTACTTATTTTTTATTGATATTAAGTCTTAATCTTCGTACCTATTCTTTATATGCGGTAAAAATAAGGATATTCAATGACCATGTGAAATGAATGTGCAACGTGTAAAATGGTGAAGGATTTAGATCGCAACCTTTTTGCGTTTTAATGATCAAAAACACCATTAAATTGTATTAGATACATATTACTGTCATTAGTTCTCATAAGTTGATTCTCAGAAAACTGAACTTAATGTTTTGTGATGTTGATATGGAAAAACCAAAAACAATAGTCTGCTTATCGTGGTTTTGCCTTTGTAGTATCAAAAGAAAAAAGTGTTGGTAAATATTAGATTTAATCCATTTACAGGTCGTGAACAGAATGTTTAAGTTAAATATACTCTCTCTCTTATTGTCTCTCTACCCGGATCTCGTTCAAAAGTTTCTACTGGATCGAGTGACACACAACTTTCCATCTATCCACGACTGTCTTATTTTTTTAGCCAAATATTAGTTTCGTAGACAATTCGTAGCACGTAGCTTTCGTAGACCCCTTAAATATAAAGTTTTTTGGCAAGATATTTAGAATAATCAAGGTATTACAAAATCATACAGCAACCGAATTCAATTGGATTGTTCTTGTGACCGTAACCACCACTGAATAGTCACAGGGAAACAAAATACGCAATTTCATTTCACGATGACGTAATTTTTTCTGTTATTTTGATTTAAGGCTCAATACTCAATTCTCAATTTTTTATTCGCACGAATATGGGTTATACATTAAAAAATACAGTTGTTCGTATTATAGGATAGCACCATCCATATTCTGCTTTGATAGCATACGGATTTATGTAGGTACAAACAGTGATAATAATTATAAACAATCAAAACAATACAATACCAACCTAATCTAAATATATAACCTAATCTAAATATATAATAACGTGTCATAATTATAGGTACCTACTAAAGTGTCTAAAGTTCATTATCCATTAGGTATATAGGGCTAATCCTCAAATCCGAATTCCATACAAAATGTTTCGGACAAATACTCAAAAAGTTCGCCGTATTATAGTAATTTCTTCACACTATTCGTTTCGTCCATGTCTTTTGATTTCGTCAACAAAAAAAGTGAAAGGTTTCATACTTTAATTTAGATTTTATACGTGTTTTTAAGTTAGTAGGGTTAATTTTAAGAGGATAATTTTGAGTATTTGTCCGAAACATTTTGTACGGAATTCGGATTTGAGGATTCCCCTTAAAACCAAAGTACTGAAACGATTTTCTTGAAACTTCTATGTGACCATGACCAATCTGGAAGTACTGTCAGCTGCACAGACATGTATACACTCCCAAGCTTTATGTCATACTCTTAGTTTTGCAAAGACATTCTTCTTTTGACAAGTAAGATGACTACATACATTAATTTGAAAATGCTTGCGTGCACTTTTCTTTGCATAAATAAGAGTAATATAAATGTGAAAGCTTAAGAGTGTATACATGTATTTTAAAAATGTATTTAACTATTTTAAAAAAGGTATCTTAAAAGCATAATAAAGGTTTATTTCAAAACATAAGAAAATTCAAACAAGCACCACTTTTTATTACTTTGATCTGAAGTCACCAACACTATCGGCGCCAAAATTAATAAAATCGTCAAATGATGCGATAAAATGGAAATTCAATACACTGAATGGCTTACAAATGTCAAAACAATGTTTAAATTATTAATATTGACGGTTGGTCAACTTTTACGATGGTCAAATAAAATATCAACTCTGGATAAACACATAAAATAATAAGTATAAAAACTAATAATCAAGGTTGTACAAAAGCATACTACAACCGACTTCAATTGGACTGCTTTAGTGGCCGTAAACACCACTAAATAGTCTCAGGGAAGCAAAATACGTAATTTTGTTCACTTGCATGACGTCAATTTTACCAGACTGCCAAGGAAGGGTTATATTTTTCGCGCGTATCTTGTATGTATGTAAACTGGGTTACCTCGTATCTTCCAAACGGCTGGATGGATTTTGACAGTTAAGGTATCGTTAGATTCGTCTCAATAACTCGAGTGTCCTTAAATAGGGTTTTAAAATAAATTACCAAAATAGCTGATTTTTGGCGCTAAATAGCACAGCACAGCACAGCATAGGCACTAAATCATTTATAATTGTTGTAAACCAAACCTATCGAGTTGGGTAACAAAATCAAGGATATTACAAAAGTATACAAAAATCATATGTTTAAATTTAATTTGGAATAATGAATTGGCAATCAATGCATAATATTTTCGCAGTCGGGTTTTCAGTTTTTAAAAATTTTAAGCTCGTAACTTAATAACTGCAATCTAACTTACATATTCTACTATGTGTAGGTATCACATGGCTATTCTCAGGTATAAATAGATTGAATTCTCAACGCACTGACAGGACAAGTAGGTACAGATTAAATAATACTTACCTACGTAGCAATTTTGTAATGCTGCCTTGGGGCTTAACAATTTAATCTTATACTCAACAGTCTACGTATTAAGGCTTAACTATGGCAGTCGCTACATTGTAATCTGGAAAATAGGCCAAAATGCTCAGGTTAAAACAGCGTCAAGGGGTGTTAATAAAAATAAAAAAAAAATATTATAATATTATTTGGTCTTTTATCTTGAAAATATCAGAGAAACATTTATTATATTCGCTTATTTAATATGAATAAAAAAATCTCAAAACAAAGCTGTTTCGGGATGGTTTTTTCGTATCTCCTCCTGAACGGCATTATTTATATAATTTATTTTTATACCATTCGCTAGGGAAAAAAATATATTTAAAAAGCTCGGTGAGCTTTTTTTGATACAGTATTTTTTCTTGCGACTACGAATTATTTAACGTAATTTTGCAATAAAAGTAGGCGTGCACCGCTCTAGACCTCAGTACCCATCTGACTACGGGACGGGGAGGCCGCGTCGCGCTGGCGCGCACCGCCTCGCGAAACGATTTTACGAAACATGACTGAATAAAGTAATATTCACACCATACTGTTGGATAGTACGTCCGTTATAGATAGATTTATTTATGTATGCAAATGAGATGGCTATTGGCTTTATTGTCAATACGCGCATGAAACAACATTTATAACAGGCTCGGATTTGACTGACTGACTGACAGAAAATTTATAGGCCAAACCGCTGAACGTAAATACTAGAAACTTGAAGAATGTGATCGTCGAGAGCTGAAAGTGAGTACTGGCATGTAGGTAGGTAGGTAAGTAAGTAAGTAGGCAAGTAAGTAGACACTTGTCTTACTTACTTAAGTACTACTTTAGTAAGTAAGACAAAACTGTGAAGTTGTGAAGTGAAAGTTACTTAAGTAGTACTTAAGTAAGTTAAGTTAGGTACTTACTTAAGTAGGCAATAAGTAGGCACTTGTTTTATTTACTTAAGTACTTACTCAATTAGTAAGTTAAGTTAGGTACTTACGTAGACAAGTAAGTAGGCGAGAAAGTAGGCGAGTAATAGGCGAGTAAGTAGGCAAGTAAGCAAGTAAATAGATAAGTAGGTAAGTAGGTAGGCAAGTAAGTAGGCACTTGTCTTACTAACTGAAGTACTTACTTAAGTAAGTATTCACTTAAGAACTTATTTAAGTAAGTAGTCACTTAAGAACTTACTTAAGTAGAATTTAAGTAAGTAAGTTAAGTTAGGTAATTACTTAAGTAGGCACTTGTGTAGTAAGTTAGTTAAGTAAGGTTCTTACTGAAGTAGTACTTAAGTAAGTAAGTAAGATAAGTTAGGTACTTATTTAAGTAAGCAAGTAAGTAGGCACTTGTCTTACTTACTTAAGTACTTACTTAATAAGTAAGTCAAGTTAGGTACTTACTTAATAAGTAAGTCAAATTAGGTACTTACTTAAGTAGGCAAGTAAGTAGGCGAGTAAGTAGGCGAGTAATAGGCGAGTAAGTAGGCAAGTAAGCAAGTAAGAAGATAAGTAGGTAAGTAGGTAGGCAAGTAAGTAGGCACTTGTCTTACTAACTTAAGTACTTACTTACTTAGTAAGTTAAGTAAGGTACACTTAAGCAGGCAAATAAGTAGGCAAGTAAGTAGGCACTTGTCTTACTTACTCAAGTATTTACTTCATAAGTAAGTTAATTAGGTACTTACTTGAGTAGGCAAGTAGGCGAGTAAGTAGGCGAGTAAAAGGCAAGTAAGTAGGCAAGTAAGCAAGAAAGTAAGTAGGTAAGTAGGTAGGCAAGTAAATAGGCACTTGTCTTACTTACTTAAGTAGCACTAAAGTAAGTAAGTTAAGTTAGGTACTTTCTTAAGTAGGCAAGTAAGTAGACACTTGTCTAACTTACTAAAGTACTTAGTAAGTAGTACTTAAGTAAGTATTTACTTAAGTTGTACTTACTTACTTAAATTATTACTTAAGTAGTACATACTTAAGTAGAACTTAAGTAAGAAGTTACTTAAGTAGAACTTAAGTAAGAAGTTACTTAAGTAGAACTTAAGTAAGAAGTTACTTAAGTAGAACTTAAGTAAGAAGTTACTTAAGTAGAACTTAAGTAAGAAGTTACTTAAGTACTTACTTAAGTAGGCAAGTAAGTAGACACTTGTCTTACTTACTTAAGTACTTACAAGTAAGTACTTACTTAAGTACTTATTAATTTAGTACTTACTGAAGTACTTACTTAAGTAATACTTACTTATGTAGAACTTAAGTAAAATGTTACTTAAGTAGAACTTACTTAAGTAGTACTTTCTTAAGTAGTACTTACTTAAGTAGTACTGAGGACGTGGTGGCCGAGTGAATGAGGCCCTTACCTTGCGATTCGAACCTTGTTTTCTTACACCGGGTTCAAATCTCGGTGGCAGTCATGCGTAAATGGGTTTTTTCGGTCGAAAAATTCTATGTATGCATTCCACGTTCTCGCAACGGTGAAGGAAAACATCGTGGGGAAACCGGCATGTCGTAGAACCAAAAGTTCGAAAACATGTGTCGAGTGCACGAAATGAGCCTTTTCGAGGCGTACTTGAAATCCTTTCACCACACTGATTCAAAAGAACTGGTGACACGAAGAAGAAGAAGTAGTACTTACTTAAGTTAAGTAAGTAAGTAGGTAGGTAGGCAAGTAAGTAGGCAAGTAAATAGATACTTGTCTTACCTACTTAAGTACTTATTTAAGTAGTACTTAAGTAAGTTAGTTTAGTTAGGTACTTACTTAAGTAGGCAAGTAAGTAGGCACTTGTCTTATTTACTGAAGTACTTTCTTAAGTAGTACTACAGTAAGTAAGTTAAGTAAGGTACTTACTTAAGTAGGCAAGTAAGTAGGCAAGTAAGTAGGCGAGTAAGTAGGCTAGTAAGTAGGCACGTAATAAGGCGAGAAAGTGGGCAAGTAAGTAGGCAAGTTTATAGATACTTGTCTTACTTACTTAAGTACTACTTAAGAAGTACTTAAGTAAGTTAGTTTAGTTAGGTACTTACTTAAGTAGGCAAGTAAGTAGACACTGGTCTTACTTACTTAAGTACTTTCTTAAGTAGTACTTAAGTAAGTAAGTTAAGTAAGGTACTTACTTAAGTAGGCAAGTAAGTTGGCAAGTAAGTAGGCACTTGTCTTACTTACTTTAGTACTTTCTTAAGTAGTACTTAAGTAGTACTTAAGTAAGTAAGTTAAGTAAGGTACTTACTTAAGTAGGCAAGTAAGTAGGCAAGTAAGTAGGCGAGTAAGTAGGCTAGTAAGTAGGCAAGTAAGTAGGCGAGAAAGTGGGCAAGTAAGTAGGCAAGTAAATAGATACTTGTCTTACTTACTTAAGTACTACTTAAGAAGTACTTAAGTAAGTTAGTTTAGTTAGGTACTTACTTAAGTAGGCAAGTAAGTAGGCACTTGTCTTATTTACTTCAGTGCACGAAAGGAGCCTTTTCGAGGCGCACTTGAAATCCTTTCACCACACTAGTTCGAAAGAACTAGTGACACGAAGAAGAGAAGAAGTAGTACTTAAGTAAGTTAGGTTAGGTACTTACTTAAGTAGGCAAGTAAGTAGGCACTTGTCTTACTTACTTTAGTACTTTCTTAAGTAGCACTTAAGTAAGTAAGTTAAGTTAGGTACTTACTTAAGTAGGCAAGTAAGTAGACACTGGTCTTACTTACTTAAGTACTTTCTTAAGTAGTACTTAAGTAAGTAAGTTAAGTAAGGTACTTACTTAAGTAGGCAAGTAAGTTGGCAAGTAAGTAGGCACTTGTCTTACTTACTTTAGTACTTTCTTAAGTAGTACTTAAGTAAGTAAGTTAAGTAAGGTACTTACTTAAGTAGGCAAGTAAGTAGGCACTTGTCTTACTTACTTTAGTACTTTCTTAAGTAGTACTTAAGTAAGTAAGTTAAGTAAGGTACTTACTTAAGTAGGCAAGTAAGTTGGCAAGTAAGTAGGCAAGTAAGTAGGCGAGCTGGAATCGAACTCACGACACCGGGGCATGGTAGTCCCCAACACACCTGCCACTCGACCACTCGAAACACACTCGAAATAATGATATAATGACGCCTAGGTATATGTTTTCCAAACAATTCACATACGTGCCAAATTTTGGTTCAGTAGTTTTGGCGTGATTGAGGAACAAACATTCATTTAGCCATTCGATTGCGAATTTTTAGTATGTATGGATCTGACTGAGTACCGACCGATTAGTAAAATACTAATCTGTTCTGTACTATTTGTTGATATTAGGTAGGTACCTACTTACTTATCTTTGAATAAACTATGTAGGTAAATACCATGCAATCTCGCAATCAATTTTTTTCTGAATACTTAACTGGTTGAAATGTCGGTAGGTAGTTGAACGATGCTATTTTTTCGGCCCGCAACAGTAAGTAAGTGGGTATTCAATAAATATCCTAAATTTATTTTACAAAAAAATATTTACCTACTTACGAAACTTTTCTTACTATTACTACTCAAATGATTGTCTGAATCAGACCTTACGCAATGGCAAAGCTACGCGCCGTCTTTTTCTGTTAGTCGTAGTGCGCGTGCGGGTTGCGGGGGACAAATCCGAGTGATCCCGCCCATGACGGATGACCTCTAAGCAGCTACAACGGCCTTAACTTACAAATACCTACATACTTAGGTAACTACTTGATGTTTATTGTGTTAAATTATTTTATTTTAAACATTTTAAGGAAATTAACAGCTAAATATGAGTATACCTAACTAAAGTATATATTCTGAAGGCCAATTAGAAATTTCCTAGTAATAGAAAGTATTCAAACAACGATACAATTTAATGGACGACATTATGAACAAGAGAAATAAGGAAGAGTTCACTTTAGGTAAATAATTAGGTATAAAATGAGTTAGCCTTCGAAAAACTTATCACTTAGAGTGCGTTTTAGTTTTGTGATAGAAGTGGAAAAAATATGAAAACATGTTTGCTAGATACAGTATTTGAAATATCTACATGTTTGTATGATAAATGTATTCAGCCTGTAATTATTAAATAAATGTTTAGAATATTTCACACAACGCTATCTAGCCCTAAATTAACACCGAGACGACACCGTGGCTTAGTTGGTAGTGACCCTGCCTATGAAGCTTGGTGTTCAGGGTTCGATCCCCGGCCGGGGCAAATATTTGTGACGAACACAAATGTTTGTTCTCGGGTCTTGGATGTTGTGATGTGTTGTATGTGTCCATGCCACCTGCGACACAGGGAATCCTAGTGCAGGGGTGTGAGTGTTTGAATATTTTTTTTTTTTTTACTAAGCAGAGAGAGCTTGTACTATGGAAACCAGATAACAATAACTTCTTCTTATCGTGTCACTGGTTCTTTCGAACCAGTGGGTGAAAAGATTACAAGTGCGCCTCAAAGAAGCTCCTTTCGTGCACTTGACACATGTTTTTCGATTTTTTTAGGTTCTACGACATCTCGGTTTCCTCGCGATGTTCTCCTTCATCGTAAAACACGTGTTTTTTTAATGCACACATAGATTTTTTGTACAGAAAAATCCATTGGTGTACGACCGGGTTCGAACCCACGGCTATCGGATCGAAAGTCGAGGCACCTCCCATTCGACCAACACGTCTTGCTAACGGCTTGATAACAGAACTGATAGAATACTTGTTTTGTTCTATTTTCTGTTTATATATTTTTTTAAATAAATTTTCATGAGTACCTACGTAGATTATATTTAAAAAAAAAACTCATGGAATGAACACTTATTGAAATGATTATGATGCTCGTGTGTTTATGCCCTAAAGGTACACTTTCAGCATATTTTGCGCTCAGTGTGGTCTCGTCCTAATGTGGACTGTGCAATTATAACGTCATTAGCAAATGTCAGACGTCGGTACAAGGTTACTGCGTTTACCATTTTCAACTCATTGAAAAATAACCCTTAACTTTTTAATATAGAGCCCATTATTGTTATAGTAATTTGCAAGTGAATTGTCTGGAAAATTGCTGGGATATTCAATCCTAAACACATATATATAAAGTTCAAAATCGCATTTAATACAAAACTCGACTGATGAATACTGCGTGGCATTTTGCCAAATGGTTTCCGTTCTAAGTCTTATCGTAACAGCACAGAGTTCAAAATCTTCTGGCAAACTAAGAAGATAATGGACCTTATGATTAGTGTATTAAGGTTCAATATAAAGCAGTGAAAGTTGACTTTTGTGAACCACCTTTGCCATTTAGACTTCTTGAAGGGCTAAGTTGATTTGACATGAACGTTAATCAAACTAATACCAACCAATAAATGAGAAAGTTTGTGAGAATATTTATACCAGATAACTAATACAATACTTGAAAAGGTACTTTTTTTTAAAATAAATACATAGAACACATAGAAAACACCCAGACTCAGGACAAACACCGGTGTTTATTACACAAATGTTTGTCCTGAAGCGGGAATCGAACCTGCCGCACCGGTGTGGCAGTCCAATCACTTGCCATTCGACCATCCGTGTCGTCATGACAAATACAAGTTACAACTGTATAAGTAGGTCTGACTGTTATGATAATATTGGATTTTCAACACTTTATGTTAGTCGTTTGACATTTCAGTAGCTAGGTCCTTGTATGAAATATGTAGGTAAGAATTTTAAACTTGTGAGAAAATTAATGTTTATTTTTTTTAATTCTTATTTCCTCATTCTACATGCGAGTAAAGTCGTGTGCAGAATAAAGTTCAAAAATTACGATGTCTGGCTAATTTTGTTTAAGAAGCTATTAAAAGATGATTAATAAGAAGCTAGAAACGTTTTTAAATTGACTCGTTATCATTATTATCCTAACCATCTTCTTTTTATTACGCTTTAACAATGTTAAGCCATTCAGTAAACGAACTATGTAATTTTTTTCATAGTTTGCTATAAAGAAAGAGGTTGATTATTATAGCTTTTTAAATTAAATGTAGGTAGCTTTCTTGGTGGTATGTTTCTTTTATTAAAAAAATATTATATTAGCTTTTTTATTACTACTCGATATCGGTTTCACAATGTAAAGTAATGTATCTCAGACCTAATGTGTAAAATATAAACAAAACTGTTCACATCGCATAAACGTCAACTCCCAACGCAAACGCTGACGATTTATAACACGGACCCCCTAATTTGTAGTTTCATTACTTCATATTTCTCGAAACCACAGACTAAATAATGGTATACATAAGTGGTTGATGGATGACGCCGAGCGTTGGACGCTTAGAGAAAATCTTTGTTTAATTTAATTTTAATACGCAGGTACAAGGTTAGTGCGTGCAGTATTTTTCGGTTTACTTTGCAAATGTACAGTCAGCTTCACATACATACACTCCCAAGCTTTCATATTTATATTATACTCTTAATTTTGCAAAAACATTCTTCTTCTGACAAGAATTCTGACAAGTAAGAGGACTACATTAACTTGAAAATGCTTGCGAGCACTTGTCTTTGCAAAATTAAGAGATTTGTAAATGTGAAAGCTTGGGAGTGTGTACACTGTACATGTCTGTGCAGCTGACTGTACCTACTTATATAAAACGTAATGACTTAGGTCTTCAGATGAAGTACAATAAAACCCTCAGATATAGCTTCGAAGGAATATGACATCAAAGAAAGCTTGTGTGCAAATGCAATGTTAATACCTATTGAAATTTGCTTTGCGCTTTTTAAACAATGGATAAAGTGTACATTGCCGTTACAAGTCCAGGGATAAGACCACATAATAAATTACATTGTCTATACATATCTGTAACTGTCAATTAACTTCATTGTAGCGTAATAGACGTAAAGTATCGCCTTTACAGTAGGCAACAGTAGGGTGACAAGAAAATTAACATTATATTTTAAATTTCTTGTCATTTAAAACAGTGACATCTATTATACCACATTAAAATTGTGTTTATACTTACATATTTTACCAAAAATAATGTTTGTACCTACATATGGAATTTAATTTTTTTTAACCTTCTATGTATTTATTTATTTATTTATTAAATTAAAACGGATTATCCAATTACATTAATTTTAAAATTGCTTACATCATAGTTGTCTATGTCTTATTGTTGTTCAAAGTTTGTCATTAAGGAAGGTTCTGACTGCTGCCACAAATTTTTATTTTAACTTTTATAGTGGTTAACGCTCTCGCTATTTTATTATGTACTCCTTTTATGTTACAAATAAATAATTTAGAATTAAAAAAAAATAAAATAAAAAAAGGTCTTTCCTTAAATCATCGCGGTCCTTTGCGGCCTCCCACCATTCACTCTCATTTTTGCCCGACTGCCAAGGAAGGGTTATATTCGCATTTTTCTTAAATTTTGTACACAGAGCGAGAAAAATTATTTGCTAATTGAATAATAAGACGATTTACTACTAGACTTTACAAGCATTTTTCAATGGCTTGCAAAAAAAGTGTCCTAAAAATTTTGTATACCTACCTGGTTTCCTTCGAAGTTAGTATACCTGGTTGCTATACGTACGAATAATTCAAAATAGCAGTTTGGTATATATTGTAAGTATAGGATAAGTACGGATAAACAAACTATAAGTTGTGTTATTTTATATGTAACTTTTTTTTTTACTAAAACCGTGAAACTTTACTAGGACGTGACAGCAATTAACTTTGACATGGTCTTTTTACAAAAAATAGGCAAAAATTCCAAAACAATATGTTTGTTCGATCTTTTAGTCGAATGCCTTGATCACACGTACCGAGTACTCGGCCGAGACAGTGCTTTTCACCGAGTACTTGGTACGTATACACATAGCGCCGAGTGCTCGGCTTAGCGAGTGATGTAAGCTACTTGCTCACATCCATTGTCTCGGTCGAGAAACATTTTACTGTCTCGTCTTTTGCTCGGTACGTGTGATCAAGGCATTCTTAAGTAGCCAGTACTTTGTCTGTCAGCCAGTCAGTCAGATCCAAGCCTTTTATAAGGGATACCTATATCGCTTAGCGACTTCTTCCAGACAACCTTCAAATGAACATGAAATATTCAACGACACCGTGGCTTAGTTGGTAGTGACCCTGCCTACGAAGCTTGGTGTTCAGGGTTCGATCCCCGGCCGGGCAAATATTTGTGACGAACACAAATGTTTGTTCTCGGGTCTTGGATGTTGTGATGTCTTGTATGTGTCCATGCCACCTGCGACACAGGGAATCCTAGTGCAGGGGTGTGAGTGTGTGAATGTTTTTTTTTATATAGGAACAAAAGAGTTAATGAATGTTCATTTGGTTCCAGGTCCCGACATCCCTGGTTTCCTCCTCCAGCCGTTCAGAAAACCGAAGCGGATCAGAACCGCCTTCTCCCCATCACAACTTCTCAAGCTAGAGCACGCCTTCGAGAAGAACCATTACGTGGTGGGAGCTGAGAGGAAGCAGCTCGCACAGGCGCTGAGTTTGACGGAAACACAGGTACCCACCATTATAGTTTATATAGTTAGATGTTATATAGTTAAAAAACCGTGTTGGCCGCGTGGGAGGTGCCTCTACTTTCGATCCAAAGGTTATGGGTTCGAACCCGATCGAAAAGAAATGGATTTTTCTGTTCTTAAAAATCTATGTGTGCATTAAAACACGTGGTTAACGGGGAAAGAAAACATCGTGAGGAAAACGGCATACATAGTTCGAAAACTATGTGTCAAGTGCATGAGAGCCTCTTTGAGGCGCACTTGAAATCATTTCACCCCACTGGTTCGAAATTACTAGTGACACGATAAGAAAAAGAAGATATTATACTAGGTATTTAGTTAGTTTAGTTCTGTTTTAAAGCTTAATGAAAATAAGTTAAAAACTTAAACCCGACTACTGACAAGGCTCTAAAAACAACCAAGGTTTTACAAAAACGTATTACAACCAACATCAATTGGACTGTTTTAGTGACCGTAAACACCACTAAAAAGTGTGTAGTGTTTTGTGTTTTGCTCTCGTTTCTTGGTTTTTTTATAATTTGCGTAGTTTTAAGTTGAGATAAGGACAGCTAATTAAATTGGTAGGTCAAGTGCGGCTGCGTCATCAAAATGTCGCTTTTATCTTTGGTTATGAATTTGGATATTTGAGTTAAAAAACCAATGCTGATATGGCTATGATATGCGAAAAATAAATACTTAAGTAAACAAAAAATTGTTTTAGCTAATTATAGTTGAGTTCTAAAGTTCAATTACAAATTTATTTATTGAGAAACACATCAGGTAATGGGATGGTAACATGGTTAGTTGTCGAGCTCTATGTTTTACCTTATTGGCGTACAATATTTTTGTCACATAATAAATTCTAAAATTTACACAATCATGCATAACTTACTATCATAACCTATCCTCACTCCAGTTTATCATCAAAATATTCATTGATTGAATAGTATATCAACAAGAAGACTAAATACTTTACGCTTGTAAAAATATGATCATTATTCAAGATGCTTGCCGGTAATTTATTGTAAATTTAGATACACGCTTTTGGAAAACAGTTTTAGCACCCACAGAACACACCTTGTTCAGTAATGAAGTTTGTGAATGTAGACTAGAGAAGAAACTGACTGTCTGACTGACAGACAACGCACACGCCAAACCACTGAACGTAGAGACTTTAAATTTAGAGGGTACATTCGTCTACTTTTTATCGTGTCACTAGTTATCGAACCAGGGTGGTGAAAGGATTTCAAAAGCGCTTCGAAGAGGCCTCGAAAAGGCGCGTACTAAGAAAGCAATATTCTGGTATGAATATTGTGTTTAATAGATACGTGATTTCCATAATTGCGAAAACAAATTAGGGACAATTAAATTCAAAAGTGACGTAAAATTGTAAAAACGCTAAAATCGTGCTCAGGTAATGTGTATCTAATTGTACGAACCGTCGGAAAGAAGTGTTTAAACGATGCATCATTAAGCCCAAGGCGTGTGAGCGTAGCATCGGCAGAACGAATTTTATTATATTGCAATTCTTGTGTTATTTTGTCTAAGTTTATCGGCATTCTTAGCACTGCCAAAGAAGGGTTATGTTTTTCGCGCGTATCTTGTATGCATAAATGTAAATTTCATGGTTACCTCGTATCTTCCAAACGTCTAAAGGGATTTCGACAGTTATGCCTAGATCACACGTACCGAGTACTCGTCCGAGACAATAAAATGTTACTCAGCCAGACAGTGAAAGCTTACATCACTTGCTCAGCCGAGCACTCGGCGCTATGTTTATACGTACCAAGTACTCAGCCGAGAGCACTGTCTCGGCCGAGTACCTACTCGGTACGTGTGATCTAGGCATTAAGGTATTAAGGCATTAAGGATTTGTCTCAATAATCCGAGTGTCATTAGGTAGGTTTTAAAAAAATATGGCAGATTTTTGGCGCTAAATAGCAAACCTTTTTTTTATCCAAACCTATCGAGTAGGGTATCAAAATGAAGGAAATTAAAAGGAGATTGACAAAATATATATAAGTTGTATGTTTAAATTGAACTAGGCAGTCGGGTTTTCAGTTTTTATAAACTTTCAACTTGTTTACACTCTTGTTGCTGTTGCACAGTGCTCATTCTTATCTCAGTTTTCGTAAATAAATTAATGATTCTATTTGATTTGATTCATAACAAATAAAAACTTTTAAACATATTTTTTTTTTTAAATATACTAGTTTTTTTTGGAAACGCTACGCATCATGTTTGCAACTGCTCGGGTGTGGTCGATTGCTGAAACTGGCCTAGTTTCTAATAAATGCGTTTTTTTACAATTATTAGTAGTTAATGCAGTCAGATAGGTTCTTTTAAGCGATAATTAGTATGTTTGTTAATCGTTGAAGATATATGTTTCCGGTTCAACATTGATATTACTGATATCATGAGGTAATTCATTAGTTTGTAATTACCTACAAAAGTTATTGCTAAAATTAGCTAAAAATGAAAATGGGCGCGCCATAGTTCAAAAGGAAAAATATAGATTAATAAATAAATAAATATTTTGGTCATTTCACAAAACGCCAGCTAGCCCCAAACTTAGCAGAGCTTGTACTATAGGAACCAGATGACTAATATATTTTTAAATATGTACTTTATTTTTGGAAATAGAAACATTGTGTGATGAACACCCAGAATCAGGACAAAATCCAATGTTCATCACACAAATGTTTGTCCTGAATCGGGAATCGAACCCGCGATATTGGCGTGGCAGTCCAACACACTTGCCATGCCAGTTTGTATGCAATAACTTAAGTTTGTATCATTAGTAAAAGTATCCTAATCATTATTTTGAAGTAACTACTTAAAATTTGAAAAATGAAATAGTAAAATCCAAAATGCTAAACACATTTTGCAAAACTTTTAGCTTGTTATGTTAGTCGAAACATGGATTTACATTCTACGCTGTACCAAAACTGCCATTTACCAACTTTTTCCCTATAAACTAAACAGTTAACCCAAACAGACATGTCCTTATCTAGCCCCATACTTCACGCCTAACATTCCATGTACTTAATCTAACTTACGAGTACTTTAACTTAGTTACTAAGACTTGTACTTAGTGGTAGAATAATTTACTTATTTGTGAAGTTGATAGCTGGAAATCCGCCGAGTTTAGTTAGTTTTTTGATGAATGGTGGCTTACGCTGAAATTTCTTAAGAGGCATATATGGTAGTAGCTACATTGTAATCTATGGCGATAGGCTTGAATATTTTTTTTGCGACCGCTCCGACACTAATGGCGTACACTTTTTTTGCGAAATTAGAGATAATAAATCCGTTTGCGAAATTAGAGATAGTAAATCCTTGTGTTACAAGAAAAAATTGCGTATAATAAAAAGCTATCTTGTATTTTTAGATCTTTTTATTTCCTAGCTAACAGTATAAAAATATATAATTTTTAATGCCTTTTAGGAGGGGATACGAAATAAATATTTTTTTTTTAAAACAAATAAGCGAAAAAAAAAAAACTAAATAATAAATAATATAAAAAAAAATAGTATAATTTTTTTTAAATATTAACATCCCTCGACTCCTATCGGTTTTTTGAGCATTTTGGCCTACCGTCACAGATTACAATGTAGCGACTGATATGTGTGCCTCTTTAAGCCCAGAATCCCATAAGCCGCTATCTCACTCGCACATTTGTTCATTTTTAAAGATATAAATTGACTGAGTTTTCAAAAAGTGACTAATTTAATTTGTCCTACAACCTCAAGAAATGTTTTTGTATATTTATTTTTCTTGATATGTTTACTATAAGAAGGAAGGATAGCTTGTTCCCAAAATGGATTTTCGGATATCAACTTATTTGATTCTTACTGAAAGTTATATTTAGATTCTTGACTTTAAGTTAGGTGTGGAATTCATTAGGTTTTTCAAAAACCGCCTAAGAATTAATCAAGTAATTTTTTTTCCATAACTAGTCTAATAACTGGATTTACAAGAATCTAAGTGATTTAGAAATATCTGTCCATACAGGGTGGCCGTTTTAATAAATAAGAAACGGTCCCATATAGGGTGTCTGTGCTTATAGTCAGTTATTAGAGTTTTTATTAAATCATGTAATGGTTTGGCTGTGGACGTGATTGACATATTTTACCTATTTTTAGTTAAAAGTGTGTGTAATGTCCTCATTAGAATTAGTGGAAATCTGGAATAAAAGTGTTGCCATTATTTTTTAATGAAAATTATATATAGGAGATATGTGGGGAAAATAAAGAATTACGCTTTACTTTTACTTTTTTTTTCGGTATTTTCTGTTATTTGGATGAAACTATGCAACAGGTAATTAAGAAATTAACAAAATAAGCATTAAAAAACAAATATGTAACTAAAAACTATCCTACTTAAAAACAAAATTAAATAACTGTGTAATGTTACTAGAAACTTTCCTTCTTAAATAAAAATTTTGAAATATCAATAGAAAATCAATATATTTTACTTACATCATGTAACTAGGTATTAAATAAATGCTAAAACATAGTAAAACTAAAATTATTTAACTAGCTATAAAAATAAAAATGTAACTTAGACAACATAATGCTAAAATGTACTATTCATATTTTATTTTCTTCATTATTATTTTACAATAATAATGCAGAAATAAATGGCTAGCTTTCTCATTAGCGAGTTTAGCGAGCCGTAATCTTCACTTGACTAATCATACGCACTCGCTAGAAACTGAACCGGAAAGAACTGGGAAAGTGCAGTATATAGTTAAGTACCTAGAAAATTATCTACGCCTAATTAGTCTGCAACTGAATACTAGTTCCAATTAGTGATAAATGGCTTTCTATAAAACAGAGGCACCGTTTTATTTAAAACTTCGATTGATTTGCGTATTTTCAAAATTTCTTAGTTCTACTATATCTCAGTACTCTGTGGTTCTACTTACATTTAGCTCTTGACGAATACATCCTCAGAGAGGTAATTTTTTTTTGTTTTGACCTCAAAACTTTGTTGTTTATAAACCGATTTGATTACTTTCAGATTGGTTCCGTACAAATTATATCAAAATCGGTTTAGTAGTTTAGTTTTATATTAAAATAACTAAAAAAAATATGTCGTCGAAATAAACGACATTGCGTTTTTTGCTTCCATGTGCTGTGACTTTTCAGTGGTGTTTACGGTCACTAAAACAGTCAACCGACTTGTTGTGTTAATTTTTTGTAAAACCTAGATTATTATTATTATGTAGTTGTTTTTTTTTATAAAACGAGGGCATGACTCCTTTCACGACTTTTCTCTAACTCACGTGGTTTCGGGCTTGGACATCACCGTCCTTCTCAAAAAAAACACTCTGTATATTACTAAGGTTTTTCAAAGACATTTTCAACGCAAAAAAAATTGCAGGTGCCAGATAGTTTGATAAAAACCTATATTAGTAATCACTAATATATTATTTTAGTCACTAGCGTGGAAAACCGCGAACCGAAGTCAGTTTTTATACCAAAAACGCATCAATGTAGGAAAACAGTGCTATGCAACAATGAACCAGTAAGAAAAACAATTTT
This sequence comes from Lobophora halterata, assembly GCA_932526365.1. Taxonomy (NCBI): domain Eukaryota; kingdom Metazoa; phylum Arthropoda; class Insecta; order Lepidoptera; family Geometridae; genus Lobophora; species Lobophora halterata. The sequence continues at coordinate 1,471,637 of OW052023.1, read as the reverse complement.
TCAAACATTACACTGATGCAATTATGCCATATTAACATACAAAATTGGCAAGTAATGAGCCTTGAAGCCCAGTACGCGGTATATAAGAAGGCAGATGGCTTGAAGTTGTAAAAAACTGGTGAAACATGACAACTGACAAGACTAGTCAAGCTAACATAATACTTGTTTCATAATTTATTACACTTTTTGCTAAAATAAATAAAAATGAGAACATTTGTCTCGACACTCATAAAATACATACAATTTTTTTTCTAGTAAGTATAAATCTAACACTCTTAGGAAAGTTGCAGTGAGAGAAGAGACAAACAATAATAACTTTACATAAATGCATTTATCTTGTACATCATAACTACAAAAACATATTACCCATTATGTAATATATGGTCATAGAGCCTTTCAGTATTCATAAATCAAATAATATTTTACTTAATTGAATGATTCAGGCGTTACTTTGCGGAAATCCATAAATATCAACAAATTATATAATATATTTAGTAATAAATCCGCTTAATTTCTAAACAAAGGTTTTAATTAACTTAACTTTAGCTTAGAACTTTAGTATGTATCTTTGTTTAGAAATCAAGCGGATTTATTACTAAATATATTTATATAATTTGTTAATATTTTACTTCACTCAGTAAGAAAAGAATTAATCCTAGCAAGTGCGCACTGACGTGCCGCGTACTGTACTGGCTTGGATCTAATTTATCACAGTTTAATGAAGCATCAAGACGTTTTCTGTATTACTGTTATAAGCGATTAATAATTGAGTAGATTCGAACACAGTTAGCAATTTTTTTATGAAAAAAAAAATCAAAATTATTATCACAATTTTCTTACATGGCTAAAGATTAGGTACATTCGGCCATAAGTTATTTTTTTTCAATTTCAACAGCCCGCGGCTGGGCTTGGATCTTAATAAAAATAGCCTAAGTTTTTTCCAGCTCGTAAAATCCTATATGGAATTACAAAACAATCTGTTAGAAGTTTTGACATGATTGAGGAACATCTATCTATCACCACAAACTTGCGCATTTTGAATATAAGTTGGGTGATAAATAAAATAAATAAATAATAAGAACATATAAAAAAAAAAACTAAACAGAGCTTGTTACTATGGGAACCAGATTAGTAGTATTAGTAATTAAATCGGAGGACGTGGTGGCCGAGTGGATGAGGCCCTTACCTTGCGATCTGATGGTCGCGAGTTTGAATCCCGGTGGCAGTCATGCGTAAATGGGTTTTTTCGGTCGAAAAAATCTATGTATGCATCCCACGTTCTCGCAACGGTGAAGGAAAATATCGTGAGGAAACCAGCATGTCGTAGAACTTAAAAGTTCGAAAACATGTGTCGAGGGCACGAAAGGAGCCTCTTCGAGGCGCACTTGAAATCCTTTCACCACACTGGTTCGAAAGAACTAGTGACACGAAGAAGAGGAAGTAGTTAAAACGACTGAAAATGTACCAAAACTCTTTAAGACACACCAGCTGATACGAACGAACAAAGTTAAAAGACGTAGTCACAAAAAACTTGGTTTTTTTATTTCGCCGCAAACTCACGATGTACCGACAAGTTCTACTCGATACCGGTAATTTTATATTATTAAGTAAATTACCCTACCTGCTTGTGTACCATTAAGATAAAATGTTTACCGTTCGTAATTCGATTATTGAGAAATAATTTAAAATGTATACGAAAAGGGATCCCAAATTAAACAGATAATTAATATAGAGCGCCATTTTTTGACATTGACAGCTGACGTATTCATACAACTACTGCCTTTATTGTTAATATTTTTTGCTTGGTGCAATGTTGAATGAGTTTTTCATAGACGCCATATTTTTGAAAAACGAATGAAAGGCGCTCTTTAAAATGGGAAAAATGAACTACCTTTTGCATAAATTGCAACACAATGAATAAACGCAACGAAATAACTTTAAGTATTGGCGGGAATGTTAGGTAGTAGAATGATAGGTCGATGGCGTTGTAATTTTTAAAAAACTTGTATTATTTTGAATGTTAAAGTATAAAAACGTTGTTTTTTTTGCTCATTAAGTGCTCGTGAGCAAGATTTCAAAATTAAGTTTTAACTAAATCAGTGCTATGAAGCGCTTTGAATTTAAGTACGATACTGCTAAAGCGTTTGTCCATTTTGATACTTAAATTAAGTAAAATTCCTAATTGAAAACAATGAAAAGAAAAAATCTGTTGTTCATAATAATTTTGATACTTAAAATTTAGTCAAATCTTGAATGAAATAATTATTATTTTCGGCCTATAGTGTCCCACTGCTAGGCAAAGACCATTTTCTTCCACTCTCCTAGATTTTGTGCTTGACTGGCCCAAGTTTTTGGGCCCCTGAATCTTGATAAAAAAGTTAGGCCATTGAATGAAATATTTTGAATTAAATGAAAGCTCAAAAATCTCTACCATAGATAGCTCTACATTTACCAAATGAACCTCAGATCCTCACTTCATCGATACATCATCCTTCTCCCCGAGGGTAGTACCGCCCACCCTACTCCCTTTGGGGTAGAGTAGGTAGGGTAGTGCGCAGGCGCGATGCGTCTCCAAATATTTGCTTAAGGCTTAGGGGAGGGAAGGGAGAAATGGCTGATTTGCATACCCATTCGCTCTCTTAGCCGAGAGTAGGCCTGAGCAATGGGAACATTATAGGCTGATTATAAGGGGGAGGCTGGAGAAAATAATTCTAGCTACATCTGTTTTCTGAAATCTTTCGATATAGGTAATATGTAAGTTTTTCTGATAAATCTTCAATATGTAAAAACTGAGTTAAATCACAATATTGTTTTAATGTAATGAAGTGACAAGACAATTCTTCTTCTTATCGTGTCACTAGTTCTTTGAACCAGTGTGGTGAAAGGATTTCAAGTGCGCTTCGAAGAGGCTCTTTTCTTGCACTTCTTGGCCGTCAGATGGTACCAACCTAAGAAAAATAAGGTAAATAGAAGATGTGGCTTATTACCGAGGTGAGATGTCAGAAGTTAAGGCCCATTTACACGATGCAAGTTTCTTGCCTGTTGCATACCATTAAATTGAAGCAATAAATGACTTGCAGGGTCTAAACAACACGTAACATTATTGATCTGTCATACAAGTTTTGTTTCAATACTTTTATTAGTGTAAACAGTCCATGCAAGTTCATGCAACGTTCAACACATGAATGGAAATTTGACAACGCAAAAACGTGCAATACTTGAAGCAACCCGATGAAAAATGGTACACGCACATACAAGTCTGTGTTTTGACAAGACAAAACTTGTCAGCAATAATCGCCTAAACATAATAATTGTATTGGTGTAAGCAAAAGGCATCAGCAATAATTTTATGTCAAGACTTTCATACAATAATTGCATTCCATTTTTTTACTTATAGCCGCGTGTAAACTGTTACATACAATTCTTGAAGATCAATTATTGCGCGTCATGTATTGCATTCAATTATTGCCGTTGTATATACAAGAAAATGGTATCGTGTAAATAGGCCTTTACACATCATATGTGACTATAAAACCTTGAATACAACTCTCAAAAACCACGAATAAACTGTAAAGAGTTTATTGACACGGCCACACAAAGCCAGACAACTAAAAATTCAGTTTCAATTATTGCTTTACGAGCGGATATGAGCGCCGCCATAAAAATAGTTCGATACCGAATCGGAAGAATTATAACGTATAATGGAAAACCGGATAGACGGTCCGTTTTCGTGGCCCGGTGGAAAGGGTACTTTACAGTTGAGTTTTATATTGACAGTGTTATATAAACTATACGATGACACACGGCGTTTTACACGCTACACGCCTTCGACTTCGCTTGTAGCGTGTAAAGTCGCCCAGTGTCATCGGCGAGTGCGGCGCCCGAACCGAGCTGCAGCGAGCTGGTTCGAGCTGGTTCGAGCTAGATACCCGAGTTTGTCAAATGACGAATGAAACTAAATAATTTTCAAAAAACGACTAACAGGAAACGGTTTATCCAAAGTTTTACCATTTCAATTTGGAAAAAAACCGAGTAAATTTTCTTTGGCTATATCTGTATTTATTAACGGTAACTGATTACGCATAACTTTTTTCTAGTAATTAAAAACTTGTGGTGTATTTGTGTCCCATAGTAAACCAGTCAATATGAACCAATTTTTTTTTCTAATTATGATGAAGTGCAGCTAGTGGATACTAGGACATCAGAACTGTAGAAGCGCGTTGATGTCTTTTGTATGGATATTTTATATATAAATTAATATTAACGTCAGACATACAAAATATGCGAAATAACTTTCAATGACTTTAGAGTACGTACTAAGGACTTAGATATTATTAAAAGTTATGCTATTTTCTTGTTTTGTAATAATCCAAAACTCAATAATACATCCCAAATCGCTAATGTGTTTTAGAAAATCTTCTAAACCGTTTACAGGATAAATAAAAGCTACAGAAATATTTGCTTACCTTGTGCTATTTTATGATATTTATTGTTAATAGCTTCCAATAACCTTATTTTAAAAAAATCAAAGAAGAATTTCAACACCATTAAAACCTAGTTACGCTCACAAAAACTACCCACTTATATCATTACTCTCAAAATGGCTACCCAATAATTTTCTTAACCAAACATCGATCAAGTACAATAAATTACTCAACCAATTATACCAGACAAAGGTCTTATTAAACCGAGCTTTCGTAACGACCTCTCTTTTACACTTACAAAAGGGCGTATCTTCATCTCATTTGCTCCAAAGGGGGTAACCTTGCAACCCCAATTTGTCGCTTACCTCCATCTCTCTCTCGCGTAATGGATCTACAATAAAGTAATATACGGATAAATAGCTACCCGTTTAAATTTTGCCCCAATTCACGCTACCCCTTAATTGCGTATCTCCCCTAATACACCCCATCTCTGTTTCTCCCACAGCGTTCCTATCTCCATCTCGGTCGGTAATCCGCTGAGTATAATCGCGTACATAAGTACTTAATCGCATTTGGGGGCATGTTGGCAACATCGCCCTATTTATTTAGCACGGGTGTCGCTCCGGAATGATTGTAGGGGACTAACGACTTTTACCGTCCAGTGCAGTTAGCGCCATGTGGAGTTATAATCCTTTTGTGTAATACTGGTTTTTGAAAGTTCAGATTAGGGCGGTGTGTGAGCAGATGTATGTCCCTACGAATTAAGTGTTATTGTTGCGTTGTGAGTTGAATAACATTTGCATTAGAAAGTGATGATTGTTTAATGGGTTGAGCTTCCAGTTTTAAATACTTTGTGCTCTCGTAATTGGGATGTGGAGTAGGATCGTTTGTCATTGAGCTGTGTTTAGCTTTTTTGTATCACTGTATTTTATTGATGATAATGTTGCGAGGGGTATGAATTTATATACTTTTGTAAAAATAGAGACTGTTTTTTATCCTAACTGTGCAGGTATATAGGTAATAAAAAAAAAATAAGATTCTAAAACGACAATTAAAGAGCACGAAAGGAGCCTTTTCGAGACGCACTTGAAATCCTTTCACCACACTGGTTCGAAAGAACTAGGGACACGATAAAAAGAAGCTAACATTTAATTCAAGTAGGATTTTTGACAATATTTTTTATCAAACCTGAAAAATCCTTATTTGACGTACTTATAACCCTAATCAGTTGAATTTAAACTAAAACGCACATTGGAAAATAAAAACCGTTTAAGTTGAGATGACTTGTAAGCTCGTAAATGGTAACCGCCCGGTCCCTTAGGCCCATTCAGCCGTCATAGGTTGCAACCGTTACTCATAGGGTTAAGCGTATATGTCTCAAGGGACTGGAGACAAATTGCCACCGATTTGATGGAGATAGCCCATTTTGTTGTTGGAAAATGGCGTAACCCACAATGTGTTATTGCGCTGTTGATTGCAGGAACTTGATACGTTGGTATGTGTGTGTGTTTTTTGACCAAACGAAGTAAAGGTTTTTGAGCTTAGATTATTTCCGAGTTGTCTATCTAGGAGTGCTAAGATTAGATTTGCTTACATGTAAAATCGTCTTATTAGCTTAGATTCTAATATAGTAGCCAGCGGTGTACATGACCCTGTCAGGGCACTGCAAACATTCTGTCCCATTAAATGATTTTAAATATTTTAGATTACACACCAATTCTAAATGTCATTTTAAATAAAATTGGTATAATAGTTTTAGCATAATAATATTAGTAAATTTGTTTTGAATGTCATAGAGAATTTAAATTCACGATTTACTGTTCGAGGTCAATTTTATCAACTAGAAATTCGTTAAAAGAATAGTGGCATCTTTGAATAAGTTATAGACTACTAAGTACTTATCTAGTTTTTAAATTCCTCGGATTTATGTGAAGCACAGATCTCGAATACTTTCGGCAGTCATAACTTCATGCTGTGAAGTGAGATCAAAAATCGCTAACTTTTTCAACCAATCATATTCTCCCTTCAAACACAACGCGACACGCTACATTACCTAAGTACTGTACATCGAATATCAATCAAGTCGCTTCCTCTACCCACCCTTTCTGGCTAATGGGGTGGAAAAGAGGGGGAGTTTATTCGAGAGATTTTATACTGTGGGAAATGATTTTTGGGGAAAATTTTGTAATAGGGTTACGTGTCTGGGATTAGATTTATAGGTTTTTCTTGTTTTTTTTTAAATTGATGAATTATATTTTTTTTATTTGATTAATAATAAATATATGTATTTTATTTAATTTATTGTTTATGTTTAAGCACAAAAAAAACGAATACATCAAAAAAGCAAGTCTAAATAAAGAATTATGTTGAATTGATGAAAATCATATAAAGATTAGCTTATAAATACTATATTAACGGTACCTATTTATCTTTGAATTTGACTTTGTTATTTATAGCTTTGATAACTTAAATGATTAAAAACGAACAAACGCATGAACTTAGAATCAATCAAAACCCTTTTATTTATATAAACTTAGAATGTTATTTAAGTTGTAATAACGAAATTCATCCAAAAATCAAGCAAAAGTAACTTGTATGAGCATAACCGTAATTTATTATGTTTCTACTCCTTGGACTCAGGCCTACTCTCGGCTAGGAGAGCGAAAAGTAACTTGAACCTATTGTATTTACTTCATATTATAATTTATTACACAACGTGCTAAGTCATTAAAGGTTTTACAAGTGCAGGGAAAATTTTCACACCGTCATTATTACAAATAAATCTTGTCGTAAAATCTTGCGCATTGCTTACTACATCCGTAACCTCTTATTACTCACCTATGTGTGAATATTAGAGTATTGTGAAACTATAGAGTCAACTTTCATTGTATGAACTGAGTGTCTCTACAATTTATGAACAGTCAGCACTTTTGAACAAAGGGTAGGTTTTGCGTTCATATTGTTAACATTGTTTTAGGAAAATTATTGACATGTATATGGTTTTATTTTTAGAATCAAGGCAAAATCATTAGCTTAAATATTAGTAGGTGCAATTTTATAATTTATCATTTACCTCGAAAGGCCTTATTACTTTTTATTACTTAATTATATTTATTTCTAAGGCTCACCTGTGGTAGCCTAATAACTAGCAAAATCAAATTAAAGTTAGATTTTGGTAGGCGATTCTTCATTGCATTTGTCTTAGTCAAGAAAGAGATAAACTATTAGTACATGGCCAAACCTTAGGTTTTTCCGTATTTTATACTATAGTCATATTTATTATTCTAAACTCCAAAAAGTATTTACACTATTTTAACAAAAGCGTCACTTACAACGTCATTATGGTCTTTATTGCTCTTGGAATAGAGCTCACGCCCCGATTTACGACCAGTAACTACAGGTTACTCGGTTTTAAATAGGCTTATAATGTCTGTCCTTAAGAACTCCTTAAAGTAAAGAACAAAAAATCACATGGCTTTTTAATGACCTAGGCACTGGATAATTTTATACTTAGGACTGTACCCAGGTCTTAAAGTTCTCTTTTACGCCATTTGAACAAAAGTAAAAATTTTAAAACATTGGCTTATATTTTCTAAAGGCTTTATAATCTCCTCTCTAATATGCTTTGTAATGCTATTGGGGTTACAATACATGCATTTATCCAAATTTGTATGCAATTTAATATTCAACCTTATTATTGGGTCATTTGTAATTTTCGGTCATGAATTATGTAATCCGTTTAAAACCTAGTTTTTATGTTATCGTGTAAAAAAGAACATCCTTACGAAAAATCACACTTATGTGTTACTACTAAATATACATAATATCAGCGTAAAATCGGGCCATTTCCCCACTTAACATAAAAATATACATAACCTATAGAAATATAGATATTAAGGGCTTATTCCCGAAATCCCTACTAGTGGATAGTGGTGACGGCTGGTGGGGAATTCGCGAATAAGCCGATAAAAGTCAATTCTTTAGCGCATAGGTAGAATATTAAAAATTGTCGTCTTAAAGCAGTTTTATCAGTTGTTGCCAATGTTGCCATAATGTCGATAGCGGTTGTAATTTCACGGTGTTGCCATATAACTAACTTGTCGAATTGATGCCTAAACTGGTGTATTGCCTTTATAATGGAAATTCTGATAAGTTTTATAGGCAATGTCATAAAAATATTGCAAGCGATTTATTCCTACTTACATACAATATACAAATTGGATTTGATTGTATTATTTTCTTTCTTCTAAACATTTTCTATGTTGAACTTTATTGTCCCGTTCTTAATTTAGTAATGGTTTAGAAACATGCATAATATAATCAAGGTTTTATAAAAACATACAACAACCGACTTCAATCGGACTGTTCTAGTGACCGTAAGCACCACTGAAAAGTCACAGGGAATCCAAATACGCAATTTTGTTCACTTCAACGAATTTTTTTCAGTTATTTTGATTTCAAAACCAAATTACTGAATAAATTTTCATGAAATGTTAGTTCAATATAAAAAAAAAATTTTGTTGATGAGTTAACTAAAATATTATGTTGATTTTGTAAAGTGACAAATTATGTTACGTTAATCTGTAAGAAAGTCAGATTACTACTAATATTTTGAATTTTATTCAACTACATAATTTCCCTCAGCGTCCACATTTACCCACCAGAAAGTTTATTATCAGGAAAGAACAAACAAAACTTCTTGATACAAATTAAGTTAACTCAGATATGTAAATATATATTCTTAAGAAAAAAATGTAGGTTTCCATAATTACGGATACCTAGTTACTTGAATACTAGAGTCAGTATTTAATCCAACGTCATTCCTAGACCTAGACACAAATAATGATCGTTATTGTCAAAGAAAACAAACTTTGTATCTAAGATAACACAATGTTGGTGCTTCAACCATTTTGTTGCCAACTCAGTACTATCATACATCACTTAAATAATCCTCTATCCCATAAAAAGCTGTACAAAGGCAGCTCAGACTCAGTTTGAATACATTTCGCGCGCCATTACCCGTCTGACAGATCGTTTCGCAAAATGGCCGCCTGTATTTTTGGCGGGAACCCATTGGGAAAATCCGATAGAGAATTTTCTTTCAATGTATCATGAAATATTGTTAGGGGAATAGTTTTTTATTGGTCCGTTCCGTTAACCCTTTTGTTGTGCAATTTAACGTGAATTTTTGTAGCATTTGTTCTGGAAATCCGTTCCATTTCACTTCACTTAACTTCTTAATCGAATAAAGAAATATTTGAATTTTTTTTCTATCAATCGAATATAATTAAGTATTCATAACAATGTTGTAATATGTATTATTTTGTTCACAGGTTAAAGTTTGGTTCCAAAATAGAAGAACGAAACACAAAAGAATGCAGCAAGAGGAAGAGGCCAAAACCGGAGTCAAATCAGGCTCTTCATCAAAACCAGACGACGGAAGTCAATTTAACAACTCTTACGAAGAAGAAGATGAAGAACTAATAGACATGGACATGGATGAACTAAGTGAGAGTGAAAACGAAACGTAACTTGGATGTTTGTGTAAAAGTGTAAATAGTTTAGAATATAATAATTTATTTATGATTTTAAGGGCGTTGTAAACTGTGGGATGTAATTTGAGCTGATATTTTGAATAACCAATGACTCTAATAAATACGGACATGCCAATCGAGCGATGATTATAGAGTTTCTAAGAATTAGACAGAAATTATTCAATTTCATAAATTGATCGGACTAAAAGCGGAAAGGCTTATACGGCTAAAATAAAAATACTTTTTTGTAAACCTACCAATATAGTTACAGTAAGAGCATTATTTCGGGTGGTCTTATCGCTAGAAGCGATCTCTATTTTGAATATTATAAACTTTTGGTAAGATGTTTATAATATTTTTGTTGAGGTTCTGCTAAAGTACAGTCAGCAGCACAGACATGTATACACTCCCTAGCTTTTAGATTTATAATACTCTTAATTTTGCAAATAAAAGTGCACGCAAGTATTTTCTAATTAATGTAGTCCTCTTACTTGACAGAATTCTTCTCAGGAGAATGTTTTTGCAATGTGATACCTTGAGAGTGTTTACATATTGGTGTAGCTGACTGTACATAATATTATTTTTCTCTCTGAGCATGCATTTTCATTAAAAAAAACATTAATGCTAAAGGCTATTATACAACCTACGCTTCGATTCCATTGGGCGTTTCTTTATTAAATTAGTGATGATTTATCTCAATTCAAAATTCGAAACGGCCATTAACAACGGTTACATTCCAAAATGGCGGCTTGTTAGCGCGTCACGGCTAATTAGATAACAAAATTGGTCATATTATAATAGTTTTCGGGGTTAAATTAATTAAAAATGGCCCTTTTTGATGCGTTCAAGTGATGTGGGTATAATTAGACGTTTAGATTTGAAACGCTGATACGTTGTGGTTGCCTAAACGAGCTGTCAACAAAACGAGACACCTGGTTGTTATTTGTGCGTGTTAGAACGGGACGGAAGATCGATGTTGCCAGTGTATTATTAAGAGATGCGTTAATCTTGACTTGGATCGCGTTTCGTTATTGCTCGTTCCAAATTGTTTTTTTTTTTTACCTGACGATTGTTCGTAGCTATTTGTCTACGAGCGTTCAGTTTAAGATAAGATCTGTAAATGAATCTGTTTGTACACTCCTTCACGCGTTAACTTTTATAAATTATGTCGAACGCTGATTTCGAAAGGTTAGATATATTACTGGTTGAGTACAATAACGTGATTTGATTTGGTTATCATTGATATATTATTGGAACTATTACCACACATATTTTTGGACTTGTTAAAGCTATAAAACTATTTTTGAATAAATAGCTCTAAATTTTTGACGTGACTACGTCTAATAAATCGATGAACGCCGCCGCGCTCCGGCTGAATGCACAAAAACGTTGACGTCATTGTCCAGTGGTAACGCTCATTGTCCGGTAACGCGCATTGTTCCGTTACGGTCCGGTAACGCTCATTGTCCCGTTACGCTGGTAGTCACGTAAACTATCGTCGGTAAACCAACTTTACAGACAACCAATTTTTTCCTTATGCCTCAACTTGAGTTTGCTTTAATTAAACTATACTTTAGACTTAGCTTTGAATCCAGTTTCTTAATCAGTCTTAAATGACATCAAAAGGAGTAATTTCACTTAATATGGTTGTCGTAATAAATCAAAATGTCAAAATTATTTGCAAATGGGAATACACAGCAGATTCCAAAATCCATTGTGGTGTTTTAAAACCCTTGAACCCGCTTTAATAAGTGATTATAAGGCTAATTTGTATTTTCCTTTTCCGTCTTTTGTTCTTATGATTTACGATTACGATCGAGTTCTCGAATCGATTTACTTGATCCTACAGTACGCGACGCTTTAACATGCACTTTGGAAACTACACACAGTACAGTGTTCGGAACCGAGGTATACATACACATGATTTTTTACTTCAATTGCGAGGAAAATAACAATACTTTTAATGAAATGAGCACCCATTTAAAAAAAAAAACATCGGATAGGACAGCCATCCAATGTTACCACTATATCCAAAATTAGAAAATAGTTATTTTAAGGACCCTCATAAAACCCTGATTTATGGGTATTATGAAGGACCGTAGATTGAAATGTGAATAAAGTTTTCAACTTCCGGCATGTAACTATATGAACTTCTTTGAACAAATTTTATAAGCAACCACTTTTTTTCCTAGGGCCCAAAATACAGTTTTACTCCCCCTAAAGCGTGGATGAAGTTGAATTTTACGAGCATGAGAAAAGAAAAAGTATTTTTTACCAAAGCCTAGATCAAACGTACCGAGTACCCGGCCGAGACAGTAAAATGTTACTCGGTCGGAGACAGTGAAAGTTTACGTGACTCGCTCAGCCGAGCTTCTTTGACTCGGCGATATGTTTATACGTACCGAGTACTCGACCGAAAGCACTGTCTTGGCGCGTGATCTAGGTATAAAATAACTAACATGCAATGCAATGCGTCGCGCACTGTAAACCAATTTTAAAACGTATTTTTGTTATAACCCTTGTTATTGCGGAATGTAATGTTATTTTACAGTTGACCCACATTAATCGAATTAAACTTGTTTACATTCAATATAAATTATGTTATTTGTACTTAAACTTGAAAGTACCTAGGTACAGTCATGCACAGACATGTATACAATCCCAAGCTTTCACATTTATGCATAATTTTCCAAAGAAAAGTGCACGCATTTTAAAATTAATGTAGGCTTACTTTTCAGATGAAAAATGTCTGCAAGAGTATAATATATAAATGTAAAAGCTTGGGAGTTTATACATGTCTGTGAAGCTGACTGTAGCGAGGTACTATCACGGGAAAAAGTGGTTGGAAATATCTAGGCCTAAATATTTCGCAAATGACTGAGGCATGTATTTCGAAATAAAACCTGATTTTTACTTGATGTTTTGGAATATCCAGATAGAATAAAAAAAAAGATATGCGTAAATCTCATATCAGTTTACGGGCAAATATTGAGTATTTTATAAAAAAAAATTGCCATCAAACAAAATCATCAAGATGTCAAATTAAATCGTAGAAGGTCTAATATTTTCAAAATATTGTCAAATTAAATCAAATATTAATTTAAAACTAGTGAGGTAATTCATAAAAACCACCGACAATCCAAAATAAAAAACCAAATTCCATTTTCAGGTCAATTAACTCGTAGTCGATTTTAATTATCGATTTTAATTATCGGTTTTATTGATTATGTGTTTGCGATTAGCAGGCATGTCCGTTTACGATCTATTCTTAATGTGGGTTTTAATTACAATTTCGCTGATTGCAGTTTTATGACTGGAAAATAGCCACTAAGCTGATAAGGCGAAGCGTTTTGCAAAGAAGTTTGTTTAGATTATAAGTAGGCATGGCAATGGCTACTTATATTTCATTGTCACATGTTCATATGACTTCATTTTGTAACAGTAACATCGACATCACCCGTGTATTTCAGTGGACTAGTGTGATAATGTCACATTTTGTTAAAATTCACGCATCACGCGACGTCTCACAATCACTCCCACTCACAGTCAGCATTCACTCACTCACACTCCTGACTGTCTGTTATTGTTATTTACGATAAAAATGAAATTATGAATGGTGACAGCTATTATGAATTCACAGCGTACAAAATCGCCTGCCGGGGCGCGCCAGGCGCATATCACCGGTGATTTTGTAACAGACTTGCTCTCAGAAAGTAACAAGTGTTATATGTGATCAGTTTTATACCAAAATAAATAACATTTTACTTGCTATACTTCCCATGCCTTATTAAAAGAAAAAATAAAAAAACTGGAATTTGTTGGTTATGTGTGTGATGAAAAATGATGAAGGGAATGTTAATTTTTTTAATGAAAATTCAGGCTATATTAGAATTGTTGGTTATTTTTTTACTTAATGCTAAAATTCACACTTATTGAAATAATAACTATGTATGTCTTTACAAAAATATCAAGTAGGTAAATATAGTTCAACTTTACTTGAATATATTTGAAAAACCATAATATGGGTAATATTACAATATAAATAAATACAATGTAAAATAATTATACCTACAAACGCTCAAAAAATGTAGTTTACTAAGAAGTTCCTTTAGAATAAAAAATGAAGCATAATACATTTATTTCAGTATTAACAACATCATTATATTCTTCTGTGCATTTTACCCAAATAAAAATCCCTTGCTTAGAAATGGTAACATTACATAACGACATTAAATTTAGAATTTTTTTTGCTAAGTTATTTAGCAACACTTATTTGCTATATTCAAATATGTTGTTCATGGTATTCAAGAATTTTTTCACGGATTTTATTTTGAATTAGTGATAATTAAAAAATCAAGGCGTTATGACCATTTTTATGTAATTACATTTCTTATATATACAGTCAAATATGTTTATCATATTATTTCAATATTATGATAGTTAATTAATGTAAATATATTATTTATTTCTCATTCTTATAAGAGTACTTAACAAATTATTGTAAATTCTTCTTAATCATAAAAAAATGTTCCTTCAACTATCGTGGGTTAGAATGCCATAGTTGCTGTTTGTAAATATAAATTAATATTATTACGTAGTTATAATATACCTTTAGATTATCACTATAAATGTAAATTTTGGTGAGAAGTGATTTGTAAATATTGTGTGTTAGTTATAATAGAGATTTTTATTGAGGAAGGCTGAAAACAGAATCTTAATTTTAGAAAATATCTAAAAAAATTAGTCATTATAATTTTTAAATGTTTGTTTTTTGGGGTAACCTTTTTCAGTCTTCCTCTTTAACATATTACAATTATAGCGTATTGTGTGTATATTCGGCTAATACTTTTCTCCCCGATTGTACCCAGTGAATTTTTTCAACAGTACCGAAAATTGTAGAATAAACGACGAGTGATATAAATATATGTTTTTACTCATTCCTATTGTTTTTTTCCTGCTATAAATCCACTTTTAGTCTTAAAAACCATTTTGAATTTATAGCTTTTAAAAATCCTACTGATAAATAGGTACACCACAATTTATTATTACCAATAAAACTTAAATAGGCAATCTTGTTCTTAATGTGTCACTAGTATGGTGAAAGGATTTCAAGTGCGCCTCGAAAAGGCTCCTTTCCTGCACTTGACACATGTTTTTCGAACTTTTTAGGTTCTATGACATGCCGGTTTCCTCACGATGTTTTCCTTCATCACTAAGCACGTGTTATAATGCACGAATAGATTTTTTAAACAGAAAAATCCATTGGCGTACGATCAGATTCGAACCCACGACCTTCGGAGCGAAAGTAGCGGCACCTCCTACTCTCCCAATACGGCTTTGTTGGGCGAATGGACAATGCAGAAGTGGTAGGTACTGCGTTGTATCTGTGCAGTCAGAATATTGGCTTTATACCTAATTTACGTGCCTTACGAATTCAAGATAATATCGACAGATAATAAATAAATATCTATAAATATTTTTGTCACGTCTCCATCGGTAGTTGAGTAGCGCTGTACAGTTAGCCACAGACGTTTTTGCACATTTAGTTTGTACAAAAAATACACCGCAATTTTTTAAATACCGGAAGAAAATCATAAATAATTAATGCCGTTACTAAACACAGAAATGAAGTCTTAAAACTCACCCGTGGGTGAGTTGACTTCTTATTATTAATAAACTTATATTCATTATTATTTTTGTGACAGAAATTATTTAAGAATAATTTAACTTAATTAAACCCTCTGTTTCTTGGACTTTTTTTGATCAGTGTATTTCATTCAAAACTCAGGTGAGAGCTTTAACCTTCTCTGAGATGATTTTTTAACTATTCTTTTTAATTTCAATACAGTTTCTCTAACCCTTTTGTGGTTGAGTGTACCGATGCATCCGTGACGTCACTTGGATGTGTGGTCGATCCGCGGTTTGAATCCCTAATGATCCACTGCGAAGGCACGGAGCTGGTGCAATAAAACCTGATGATGTCAGTACTTAAGTCTAGTTGCTGAAGTACGAGTATGTAAGTACTAGGACTTATGCCTACTTGCACCAAACTGTCAAAGTCCCTAAGCAAATACTTTACTCGCTTGGCAGTTCTTATCGGTCAGAATCTGGACTTTTAAGAACTATCAAGCGAGTAAAGTTATTGCTTAGGGACTTTGACAGTTTGGTGCAAGTAGGCATTAGGGTTATAACCGGAGGGTTCCCCTGCAGGATTCCGTCTAGATTTTAATTTGACTTATTCGGATGGATACCAACACAGAGCCATATATTCTGTAGCATAGCAGTCTTCTTCTTATCGTGTCACCAGTTCTTTCGAACCAGTATGTTGAAAGGATTTCAAGTGCGCCTCGAAGAGGCTCCTTTCGTGCACTTGACACATGTTTTCGAACTTTTTAGGTTCTATAAAGTTATAGCGTTACCGGCAAGTGCCGGATTCCTTTTTGATGATAGTATTTCAGATTGGTACCATAGACATTTCATCAAAATCGGTTGAGTAGTTTACTTTTTTAATCAAAATTGTTAGATTATGACAGTGACAGGAGAACATTATTGTACATTGACAGGTGACGTAAATAAGTGCAAAATTAGTTATTGCCATCTAACCTAAAATATGTCTCACTCTCTCTCATCTGAATTTCATACAAGAAGGTTGTGTTAATTATTGTAAAATTAGTAGAAAATTAAAACTACTAGTATTATAAATATATATATTATAGCTTTTATTTTCGCCGCCATCATCCAGTAGAGCATGCCGGTCATCATCAAAAAAAAAAAAATAACAGAGAGAAATGTCAGTTGTACGAGCAGTAATTTTTTAAAACTTTTGATTATTTTAAGACCTGTGATTATGAAGATATGTTAAGAAGTGTGGGAACCTGTAATTGGCTCTCTAAAGCTAAACTATTGTATACTTAGAAGTATTTTAATTTTAATTTTATTTATTGGGACAACAAACAGCTGCAATATACATTTTACTTAACAGTTATAACATCTTAAGCATATTA
Organism: Lobophora halterata; assembly: GCA_932526365.1. Classification (NCBI taxonomy): domain Eukaryota; kingdom Metazoa; phylum Arthropoda; class Insecta; order Lepidoptera; family Geometridae; genus Lobophora; species Lobophora halterata. The sequence continues at coordinate 1,454,675 of OW052023.1, read as the reverse complement.
ATTATATTTCAGCTCACTACGTTATCCAAAGAGTTTTAAGAGAATTATTTACTTATGAAGACCACTAGAGGGTCGGTAGGAATTATCTATAAGGTGAGCAGCTTCTATCAGTGTTGTAACAAGAGTACCTCCTAAACGGTGAAGGAAAACATCTTGAGAAAATCGGTTTGTCATAGACCACAAGAAGTTAACAAGATTAACAATAGTAATTTACAAATGTCGAAATGTCGTTATCCATATTCTTAGAGAGAATACAAAGTATAAAGCTGTTGGTTCTCCAATAAATAAATAAATAAATAGAGACAAAAAAGTAAATTACTATCTTTACAACAAACCGTTAAAAATATCTTTACAGATTATGGATTACCCTAACTAAGTTAATTTTATCCCAACTTAAAAATAACTTAACCATCTTAAGTTTAACAAGTAAAGGCACCGCTTTAAGACCTTTTTCACTATTCCATTACCTTATGATTAAGAAAAGATTAAGATTTGCTAATCCCTAATGTAAAACACCTTTAGCGATGAAATCCTTTAACTTTTTGCGGGTTTTAGAGCTGCTCATTCGTAAATGGATTATTTAGAACAGCATTTACAGTAGATTCTGTTATAATGGTATTAAAAAGAGTTTTTTTTTATATCAGTGTTCTTTTATAGGTATGATTAATTATTTTTTATGACAGTAGACTAAAATAAAGTGATTAGTATTTCATAACGTGCATAAAGTTGTACTATGCACAACTTATGTAACTACATTCTATATTACAAACTTAATTTTTTAAGAGTTCTGAGAGCTATCTAGGCACTATCAAATATTAAGTTAGGTTAGGTTAATAATCTTACCTAGGAAATAAATCTCAAAAAATAATTTAGGCCATAGATGTTTTTTTTAATTTTGATTAAAATAATCATCTTTATTTAACAACAATACTAGGTACATTTAAAAAAAAACTAACCTACTTAAATAAAACTACCTAATCTATAAATATAAAATTATAATTCTAAGGCCCTAGATTGACTCGCTAACCTCGTTAACTATATGCGTTAAGTCGTTGCGGCAATTATCCGTATATCCGTTTAGCTGTTTAGTCTGCAGGGCGGCGCATAGAGTCAAAAAACATACATTCCATTAAAAAAACATAACCCTCTTTCTTCGCAGTTGGGTGAATAGATCGTTTCTTTTTGATATAACATCTCAAGAGATTTCGCAAAAAGTAAAAAAAAAACTAATCTCTCATTTTATCTCCAAATTTGTTTGTGAAAATCTATAATGCGGTTAAAAGTGCCACCCACAGCTTCGAAGAACCGCATCTGGGAACCGAACCCACTACCTGAACTAAGACTACTTAATCCTTTTAGCTATTGACTTTTCTCGCTTGAGATGAAGCGATGCTTTCTGAGTTAATGAAAAAAATTGCATTTGGACCTTTTTATAAAAAAGGTGCTGCGAAATATTTGCGGTTTTTAATAAAGTAGGCGGTAAAATTATTAGAAAATTAAATGATCTTTGTAACGTTCCTATCACATTTAACTTCTATCTATAAATATAAAATACTTGGACCTAAGTGACTGACTGACTGAATGACAGACAGCCTATAGGCTAAACCAGTAGACGTAGAGACTTGAAACTTGGAGAATGGGTTAGTCAAGTCAAGAGCTGAAAGTGCGTTATCAGAAAGGAATTTTGTTAATTTGCAACGCAAGCTGCAGGCCGAAAGTCAATATATATAAAATGCTTATCCCTACTTGCACCAAACTGTCAAAGATCCTAAGCAATTACTTTCCGCTTGCTAGTTCTTAACGGTCCAAATTCAGACTGTTAAGAACTGTCAAGCGAGTAAAGTAATTGCTTAGGGACTTTGACTGTTTGGTGCAAGTACGCATTAGTCTTGACTGACTGACAGACAGACAGCCCGCATGCTAAGCCAGTGGACGTAGAGACTTGAAACTTGGAGGATGTGTGGATGTTGAGGATGCTCCATCACAGTGAAAGTAGGGAACCGAATGAGCTGAAATTAGGAATAGTTTATAAGCTTGTAATGAACACACTAGCATCAGCAACAATTTTCCTATTGACGTTAAAAAATATCGATGATATTATATATCCCATTTTTTTTTAAATAACTTTCTTTTAATAATTAATGAAAAAACTGAAATCACATCTAGGTACAACAAATTGCAAAAAAATTATATAAAGAAAGAAAGAAAGCAGATTGTTTTTATTTACCAGTAAAACATGTAGGAAGGTATTTTCATTAAAACTAGATTAAATTAAATTCCTAATACACAATTAACAAACTACAAAATAAAAATAAAAAGCGAAAAAAAACAAACATTAATATTAAATATATATATAATATAATAATATATATTTAATATATTATTAAACAACCTTTTGCGTTACTTGCTACGTTACACTTTCTTAGGGAATATGATTCTGCGAAATTTTAGTTTGTCAAAATACTCGTTGTCTAACGGAGATGTTAGAGATGGTAATAAATGATTATAATACTAACACAATACGTTATGCCTTTGTGTTTTTTTTCGGTTACATCAGTTAAAATACTTTAAATAGAAGGTAGAGCCTTATACACTACACGTTTTTTCACATTTCAATAACTAAAATGCATCTAGTTTTAAAAGTTCGATTAAATTATTTTATTCATTATTTTGACAATATTATATTTTATGTTTTAACAATAGAATTTAATGATATACTTAACAACTTTTTATTTATCAATCATTGAATTCAGTTGTAGAGAAAAAAAATGTTTTTAGTCTATATTGTCAATATAAAAATATATACATTGCACACAAAAATTAGGCCATTCTACCAACAACGTTCCAAAAACGTATTTCCAAAGTTCAAACGGTCTCATTGGTCGAGCAACTGTCAAAGTGACGTTTCTATAATGACGATTGACAGCTCCATCTAGATAACCATAATCAAATTATAGTTCAGAAAACTTTACAAAGTTAGACTCTACCATTCCGTGTTCCCTATTTTCTGAGACATAAAGTTTAGAATAGTTTTTTTTCGGTTGACGTATGTTTGTTTGTGTGTATGTTTATCGCTATATCTACGGCCGCTGACAGTACTTTGCGCATTGCTTGGAGAAACGTCTGTAAATGAGTTTTGTAATAAAGAAATCTGTATCTAATCGTGGCAGTTAGATCTAATTTTGACATTTATTTTATTACTTTTAATAGTGTGATAGATAACAGTACTTACTTGCCTGTTCATATAAAATAGGTAAGGTAAGCGTCAAATAAGTGGCAAACCACGGGACAAAGATGCGCAGAACGAAATTCTTAGGTCAAATTGGTTGTACGCACAGAAGTATTAAGGTATAGAAACACAATGTAGTACATTGAAAATTTTCTTCTTGGTTGGACTTTGACAGTTTGGTGCAAGTAAGCATTAAAGTGACATTTATTTACTTTCTTAACTAACTAGGTGCCTACTAACTAAATGCTAAAACATGTAAAACTAAAATTAGTTTTAAAAAATACTATTTATAGGCTTGCGTTTGACCACCATCTTACCTAAAAATTCCTTAGTGACGATACACAAGATAAACAAAAAAAAAGATACATAAGATTTATTATATAAATCGTTAAATTATTAAAAATTAAACTAATGTAACTAAAACAATAACTGGGGTACTACTATCGTTCTCAGAAACGAAACTTCGCAAACGAACGAAATTTCGTCGAAGTTTCGTCGATGACCCTACTCTATTTCTTTTTCGGACTCGCACAAAAAGTTCGGATCCATAGACAATTTTTGTGAAACAATGATATGAACAAAATTTTGCAGGTCTTTTTTCATGCCAATTAGCGGAAGATACCGTTTTTACTTTATTCCTAAATAATTAAACTATTTTGATTTATTTTTAATTTTTACATGTATTAAGCGGTCTAAAAATATTTATTGTACTATTCATGCCAAAAATATATTTTTACATATAAAACTCATAATTTTGTTAATTTCGCCGAGACACGATAAAACACCTGGTCTGGCGAACGGCTTACATAAGATGCAAAATCTGTCACTCAAATACACTTAAAATTTAACCTTATGATCATTCTCGTATACTAATGAGCACTGGTCATAATTATTAGTAATTGTCTTTAAAACTTGACACATGTCACACTTGTCAACGTTAATTTGTCAAAGTTGTCTCTACATTTGGTTCAAGGTATTTTGAACTTTATATTCTTTTATTAAGGGTTTTTAGATTCATTTTTATCATGGTTTATCTTCTTTGATGTACGCCGATGAGGTGATTCATTAAGCGGTGTTTTGAGAACGCGAAATTATTTATTCGTTAATTTTTAATTGATGGTTGGTTGATTAGGCATTATGTTTGTTTAGCATAAGCATAATCAGCCTATAATGTTCCCACTGCTGGGACTCAAGCCTACTCTCGGCAGGAGAGCGAATGGGTCTTAATCCACCGCGCGGACCCAATGCGGATTGGTGGATGTCACATGCCATACAACATTTTTTTTCTGTCCTTTGACATGCCGGTTTCCTCACGATGTTTTCCTTCACCGTTGCGAGAACATAGGATGCAAACATAAATTTTTTCGACCGGTAAAACCCATTAACGCATGACTGCCACCGGGATTCGAACCCGCGACCATCAGATCGCAAGGCAAGCCTCATCCACTCAGCCACTACGTCCTATGTTTGTTTATTCAAGAAATAAGAAGTAAATATAATTACTTATTCCAAATTTAAATCTTACTTATTAGTTATTACCAAGGTGAGATGTCGGATGTTACACATCTTGTGACTACTTCAAGCCTCGCTATTTTTTTTATTATTAAAGTTGGTAAGTACCTACCTAATTCATACTAAAAAACACATATTCAAAATGTTTTGCCAAGTCCAAATTACCCATACCATACCAGCCTGTTTTTTTAAATAAAAAAGTGCCTAAAATTTTATTATGGTAAAAAAATATTCTTAACCACAAGAAAGCATCTGTTTATCATTTTAATAAAACAAAGGACGTGGGCTATTACGTAATAAATTGGTATTAAACGAAGCTCGATTTGGAACCATCTTCATAAGTGGGCCGGCATTATGTTATACAAATGGGGTAGATAAGTTTTGTGTGTGTTTCCATTGCTTGTGTTTATTTGGTAAGAAAGGGCCTTTCTTTCTGTAAATTATATTCAAGACTAGCTGGTGCCTGCGACTTCGTCTGCGCAGGTATCTATATAAATTGTAGCCTATGTGTTATTCTGATGAATAAGCTATATTATTGTAAAGTTTCATTAAAATCCATTCAGTAGTTTTTACGTGAAAGAGTAACAAACATCCATCCATTCATCCATACTTACAAACTTTCGCGTTTATAATATTGTAATGGTAGAATTTTTATATTACTTAAAATCTAATTAGCATTATCTCGGCCAAAGAATAAGCCTTGTAATACAAAGAGGCAATGCAGCCAGTATCCTCGGCACGCTGCTATCGGGTATGGAGTTGGAGCAGTTGAGCTACCTATAGATCGTTTACAACGGTCTATGGGTAGCCCAATTGTTTCTTTTTGTAAATTTTGTAATACAGATTGTATGTAGTAGTTAGCTGCTGATGTAGGATAATGTAACAAGAAAACCATTATGATTATAAAAAATATATTAAATGCATTAATTACATAATGTTGTTGCTCACAAACAAAAACTTTCTTTGCATTTTTACATGGTTTCAATACTTTTATCGAGATGTCTATCTAACGGAAAAATACATTCCCGTGTGACAATGGACACAGCTTCAACTATAATCCCATTTAGCGTTCACCACTCGTTGATGGGTAAAGTGGGTGTTTAAAAGCCCATTTTGGCCGATTTCACCAAACACGCCCAGTCGGGGCCGGCCATTAGTCATAACTACCTCATTTCTAACGTTTAGCATCAGGTGCAATAGGTTAGGAATCAAATTGAAGAGGAATTATAAATTATAATAAGTAAAAATAACAAGAAATGTTGATTGAAAATTTAAAAACCACGTTTTTAGCTTTTGCTCTAAAAATAAAAACATGTAAAAAAATAACTATTTTTTTATTGTTAATATACGTTTTAAGAACAGCGCCCGAAGTCTTTCTAGAAATAATATCAAGTTTGTTATAATATTTTTTTTTAATAATTCATAATTCTCGTGTTTTATTTACATAGGAGGACGAGGACGTGATGGCCGAGTGGATGAGGCCCTTACCATGTGATCTAATGGTTGCGGGTACGAATCCCGGTGGCAGTCATGCGTAAATGGGTTTTTTCGGTCGAAAAAATCTATGTATGCATCCCACGTTCTCGCAACGGTGAAGGAAAACATCGTGAGGAAACCGGCATGTCGTAAAACTTAAAAGTTCGAAAACATGTGTCGAGTGCACGAAAGGAGCCTCTTCGAGGCGCACTTGAAATCCTTTCACCACACTGGTTCGAAAGAACTAGTGACACGAAGAAGAAGAAGAATTTATATATAAACTACATTCAATGCTATGTACTGCTCGATATAATGAAGACAAACATCAAAAATAATGCACCAAAAATTACAATCGCCGAAATCAAATTGTATGAAGTCGTATGAGATGCAAAAGCATCTCATTTGGCAACATTGTATGTAAGAAACTCACAAAATTAGTCAATTACAAAATCTACTCAAATAATTAGGAAAAAAACTAGGAAATTGATTATTACCAATAGGTACTCACGGAATTGTAACGGTCGTTTTTAATAATTACTAAAATAACAAATAAAAAATGATAATAATAACATTATTTTTAACAACCTTATAAATTCTACGAATTTAAACAATCAAATACATTTTTAACATAATTAATAATCAATAATAAAATTAAATTAATGTTTAGACATATCACACAACGCCATCTTGTCCCAAACTAAGCAGAGCTTGTACTATGGGTACCAGATAACTAATAGAATACATAATATCGTTTTTTTTTGTAAATCCATACATAGAATACATAGTAAACACCCAGACTCAGGACAAACACCGATGTTCATCACAAAAATATTTGTCCTGAGCGAGAATCGAACACGCGGCACTGGCGTAGCAGTCCAACACACTTGCCACTCGACCATCCGTGTCGTCAATATCAATGTAGTTATTACTATAAAATAAATACCTACACCATGTTTTTCAAAACACCTACTACTTATCTATATAGTCTATAGTCCATATCTAGAGATCTAGAGACTTAATTAGCTCAACGAGAACTGCTAATACGTTTAACGACTGAATATCGAGTGTCCAATGTATCCATGTGTGAATGTCAGGTTTACTAGTATGCGTGTTAAGGGTTATTTCGTATAAAATCTGTAAGTAAAGCGTCGATAACACACAAGCTTTTTTACAAGTTGATTGTTGGCGAGTTTAAAAGCTTGCGTGTGAGCGTGTAGAGTTTGTCGATGACACAAAGCTTTATACACGCTCAGAAACGAACTAGTTAGCGAGTGTGTCATACGCAAAGATACTCGCTACAAGCCAACACGCCAACGATGATGACACGGCTTTTTACAAGCTACAAGCCAACACGCCAACGATGATGACACGGCTTTTTACAAGCTACAAGCCAACACGCCAACGATGATGACACGGCTTTTTACAAGCTACAAGCCAACACGCCAGCGAGTGGCGTGTAAATTAGCCCGGCTTTTTTTTTCACAGCTTTTTTAGAAGCGGATTGTAAAAGCGCCGATGACACTGGGCGAGTTTACACGCTACAAGCAAACTCTACATTAGTATTAACATACACTTGTTGATTCGTTTTTCATAATATACAATTATTACCTATTTAATGATTGGTTTTATTTCACAAGCTTTCCTTTCTTACTGTACCAAACCATGCGATGGACCTACCGGTGGCAAATCACTACTCCAAAAATAATATTTTATTCGACGGTGGCAAATTAATACTCAAAGTATGGAATTTAAAAGTAGCACAAAGATGGTGCAGTGGCAAATCACTACTAACCCCTTGTAGCGTTTAAAAAAGCCGTGTGTCATCGACGCTTAATAAAAGTTTTGTATGCAAACTTATTTTTTTAAATCATATAAGCAAACCATTGTTTATGTAGGTAAATAAGCAGATTGGTTCTAGCTGGATACATGATCGGGCTTAGTGGCGTTTAGCCATGGGATGCTTTTTCGTAAGAAAGTTATTGGATAGAGAAAATACCTACTAATCAAAATTAATCTAGCCGTGTGGTAATTGGTAACTCAAAAGATTTTTAAGTTGCAATAAGTTTACACTTACCAAAAGTAAAGTAAAAAATTTACTTATTAAAACATTTGTTCTTACTTCTAGGCAGTACTCGGTCATCTTCTTATCGTGTCACTAGTTCTTTCGAGTGTGGTGAAAGGATTTCAAGTGCGTCTCGAAGAGGCTCAAAATTTATAGGTTTTATGACATGTCGGTTACCTCACGATGTTTTCCTTCACCGTTAAGCAAGTGTTTTAACGCACAATTTTGGTTAACAGAAAAATCTATTGGTATGACAGGGTTCGAACTCACAATCTTCGTATCAAAAGTCGAGGCACCTCCCATTCGGCTAACACGGCTTTTTTATTAATTTAAAAATTTTGATAAATGTCATGCTTACCCTTAACAATACTTTGAATGTGTGAAAGCGTTTACGCTATACAAGAACACTACAAACATGTCTTGTGCATGTGTGGGTGTAAGCGCGAACAAGTTGTTTGTTCAGAGATTTAATACACGGTGAATTTCTTCGCGTTACCTGGGTTTTGGGGCTCGGCGTAAAAGTCTGTATGTGCAAATTTTCAACTTTTTTATATGGAATTTTCATACATTGTTAATAAGGTTACAAGTTAGATATTTTTTTTCTGATTAAAAAGAAGAAAGAAAAT